>RCWM02000007.1:3210000-4562500 GCA_003667255.2 Euschistus heros | reverse complement strand
TCCTTATATATATATATATATATATATATATATATATATATATATATTTTTTCCTTATTTAATTATTTATTTCATTTTGCTTTATTTTTTTTTTTTTTTTTACAGTGAAACTCCTATTACCCGGATTAAAGAGGGCCGAAACTGATCCGGATAACCGAAAATTCGGATGATCAGATTTACTATTGTATTAGGGTATTGAAATAAAAATAAAGACATATGTCATGTTTCAACTATGCATTTTATTGAATAATTAAAAATGTGGCTGTTTATAAAATTATATTTATGTAACAACAAAGTTTAGTTAGCATTTCACGTCTTTTATTGTATCATGAAAACAAATAAGACGGGACTTATCGTATTTTATGTGAACTCCGAACCACGGCCTACAGTATCTAATTATAAACTATTAAAAAAAAAAATTGTATGTAATAAAAAATATATATAGATATATTTTTCTTCAAAAAAATCCGGATAATTGGAGTTTCACTGTACTTATTTTCCTTTTTTGAATCATAGTTTTATTTTATTTTATTATTTTTTTTTTTGTTTCCTATAAATAAGGCAGAATTTTAACATTTTTGGAAGTATAGTAATTGTCATTTATATACATTAGTTGCTAGTATGTATTGTAATGGAAACAATATTTAATTATTAGAGTATATTATATCTGATTTTAAAATAACTATTAATATTATTACTGATATTGATCTCGATTAATAATTATTATAAAGCAAAATATAATAAACTAGGATATTAATTATTGACTATTAACATATACACATCTATTAATCCATAAGTGCTATTGTAGGTACTCATGTATAACTAAATTGTAACCGAGACCAACATATCACTTGATGCTACCATATATTAATAATGGCGGGTACGTCAATAACGCACAATTTAATCAAAAATTAAAATTTATTATCAAAATATAATGTTATTGAATTTAATTAGAATGTTGTTATGACTACAATTTGATCCTAATTTGAAACTAATTTAAAAATGACTCAAATACACACTTAACCAAAACATTTCATACATCTGGTGACAGTCGTTTTTAGTTTTGAAGAGTATTCAAATATTTTTAAATCTTACCAATGGCGAAGTCGATTTTCTTTTTTCCATACATATCTCTTCAAATTTTGTTTCAAGACTGAGATGTTTTTTTTAGTAAAACTGGTCACCAGAAAATGCAATGCACACATTGTTCTTGTTATCGCCAAAGCTGAACAATGGGTGCTAATTTCGCGCTACCAAGTAAAAATAAAAAAATGATAATGGATTTAAGAGAACACAGATAAATATAATGACTCACTTATATTAATTATGAAATTATATTTTCTAGATTCTAATTGTAAATTAAGGAATTCGAATGTTTAAATTTTTACAGAAATTTTTAATTTTTTTAAGTCTCATTTACGAGAAGCTAACTTTAAAAAATCAACGGCAGTCCAAGCTATGGTTACTTTCACAAAATAAAAATCACCATTTAACCTGTACATATATTTAATGATGTTGAAAGAAATTCGCTAATTATTTGCATGATAAAAATTCAGTCTCATAAAAATTTATTTCAACAGAATTTTGAAACCATGTTATTTTCTAAACATCAATTCAGATGATCAAAAAATTAGTTCCAAAATTACTAGATAGTACTATTTATTTATTTAGATATTCAAAAAGTATTTAAAACAAATTTCAAAAAGGCATTCATTTTTGTTGGTTTATTTTTTTTCAACTGATTTCACACTGTACTTAAAATAATGAGGTTTTTGAATCTTATTTTCCACATCACTTTGTTCCTCTAATTTTGATTCGGGTTTTAATATTGGTTTAAATTCTTCCCTTATCCAATCCTTACAATCCAAAAGCTTTTAAAAGATTCTTATTGCTCTTTACTTTATTGCAACTTATCCAAAAAGATCTTAATGTCAAATATGTTGCTGATTTAGCCCAAAGTTAATATTTATCCTTCATAGATAACTCCATAACCACACAAATCCAATAGTCTCTCAACTTACTTCCCATTCTATTCCCGATAACCCTTACTTTGTCACCAATAAGCTTATCCATAATGACCTTAATGTTCCATATATTGCTGAGTTAGCCCAAACCAGGTAACTATCCTTCCATAGTAAGCTCCATAACCACTCATATCCAATAGTTTCACAACTTGCTTCCCACTCCATTCCCCGCGTCTGAAAAGAAGATGGCCTAGAGACCTTCTAGTGTAGAATTTTTGATAAAGTGCTACTGATGAGTAGTTCTTTTCAAGTTTTAACATGTTATTATAATCGTTGTCAATACATTTACTTGATGTATATATTTTGTACAGTTATAAATTTCAATAAATTTATATAAAAAAAAAAAATAGATAAACCATTTTCATCTAATTTCCCTTCATCTAAAGACAAAATAGACCCTTTTCAAAGAAGTATGTGAACTATAATGTGAGGCGTGGAGACGCAAAAGGGGGTAAATCAACCTTTTGTCAATTCTAGTGCAGAATTTTTATTGAAGTGCTACAGATGAGTTATTTTCAAGTTTTGACATGCCATTGTAATCGTTATCAACTCATTTAATAGATGTATATTTTTTTGTACAGTTTTAAATTTCAATATGAAAAAAAAAATTATTTTTTCGTTTAGTGAATTATTCATTTTTAAGCAAATATTTTCTCTTGTTCTATTCACTTATAAATTACTGATGTTCTGTCAAAAGGGCTTAAGTCTTGAAATGTGAAGTTTACAAGACGATTTTCCAAAGGTTTGGAAACTTCTTTTTAATCCTCCTAAGTATTTCTGATTTCATGAATCACTATATTATATCATAAGGGACTATTCATTATAGTTAAATAAAAACTTAAAACATAATTTTATTTGTTTATTAATTTTTGTTTTCATAAAATCATTTTCATAAAAATGATGACTTAAGCCCTTTTTACCAAACACCAAAGAAAAGTATTCGTATAATAATGAAAATATTGCCATGGACCTCATCACAAAGAATGATGTTTCAGTTTAGTAATCATTATTGTAGGGTCGGAAGACCCCCCGGGGCACACCCAGCCTCTTTTAGGTGGATACTCTTATTTTTATTTCGGGCGAATTTCCTTTAAAATTCAAAATCCTGCAAGGGTTATAGTTTTATTAGTTTTCAAATCATTAGCACCAACAACAATGTCTAAGTTTTCCGAAAAAAAATATAAAAATATTTATTCATTGATGTGCAAATAACTGAATATGAATTTATTTAGTAGGCTTTTTGGTCTATTATGGTCTGGATTATTGAATGTCTTTTAAATATTTTTTTTTCAGGGTAGAGCCATATTAAAATTCAACTTTTCTATCAGTAATAACCGCTCTTATTTGATATTTCTTCTTCTTCACCGGTATCCTGATACCTTGCACCAGCAGAGAGCAATATACGAAATAAAATATCTTTGGTGAGAGGAAGAGGATCTTTGATAGTGAGGGATATTATACATTAATCAAGAAACTACTTGACCCGGATGTTCTGTCCACAGGCCTCCGGGCGCTACAAAAAGCCATTTCCTCTAAGAGTCTCTTATCATCATCACGGATGAGAAATTTAAACTATTCCCTCTATAATCCACCATCCAATTAAAAAATATTTTTTATAGAATACATAAATAATATAACGTTATTTAATAATAATTGTTTTTAAAGTGCAAACTTTCAACATTACAACCTGCCACAATCAAGGGTAATAATTAACTCGGCTTTATAGTATATATTCATACTTTATATACAAAAAGTGAGATTTTTTTTTAATTTTTATTTATTCATTGATATTTACAACTGTATACAATTTAAAATATGATACATCAAGTAAATGTGATGACAATGATAAAAATGACACGGCAATGGCTTTTAAAGCAACTACCCATTGGTAGCACTTATAAAGGTTCTATATAATGAAGTACTATACAAGAATGTCCCAAAGCCATCTTATTTTCAGGCGCCTCGGAGGGTTATCTGGAATGGAATTAGAAGCAAGTTGTGATACTAATTGATTTGGATGGAGGGGAAGAAATTTTTAAAACGATTATTGGTTACTTTCCTTTAAATAGCTAATACTTTGTCACGCAATTCATTCATTGGTATCGCTGGAAAGAGGAGAGCCTCAGCTTTCCTTTGATGTATATTAATGCAAATTTCGATCAACAAAAACCTATTTAAAAATTTGGCAAATCCGAAAAACATATTTGTTTTTAACTTGAGTTTGAAACCAGATTGGAAAATGAAACCAAAGACATTTCAAGAGTATTATCACCCTATATTTTATATAAAAATATGAAGTTGATACGTAAACCGTCTAAGCGTAATTCATGTTTTTGTCAATTTAAACTACCTACCATTTGGTCAGGCACATTTTGAAGCTTACGAATTTTTATTTTTACTTTTGGTTAATATTTTGAATTTAAGGGTTCTTTTTAACACTGAATTTGAATCCGATGTCGGTTCTTGTAAAAAAAGTATATTGAACGTAGTTCAATGAAAAAATGATATTTTTCAATGTTTTTTGAGGGTGCTGAATTAGAATCTGACGTCAATTTTTGTGTAATAAAATTTATATAGGTAGTTTGCTTGAAAATCTAATCATTTTTTAAGAATTTAATTACCTTAAACCAAAATCTATGGAGCAGCTGCATTTTCCTTAAATCCGCAATCAAAAATAAAAATCTTGGTGCAAGAATCAAGTTGATATTTTTTTTTTAAACCAGAGATATAAAATATTTTAATTTAATGCTTTAATTTTATTTCTCGGCTTCTAGAGCCCATTGGTCGGAACGGCAAAACACGTGTATAATAGTTCTTAACCAGGAACCTCCAAAACAATTGCCAACAAGATCCGTGAGAGACTGAGTGTGTCCTCCCCTTGTAAGTCAGAAACGTAAGGTATATTAAGATCTTGGTGGATAAGTTTGTGACGAAGTAAGGAGCATTCCGGATTTTTCTAAGGATTTTTTATTGTAAGGATTGGATACGAGATGAATTAGATGGTTTAGTAGAGTCCCAAAGTTCAACTCCATACGTCCAAATTGGTCTAATTACTGTTATGTATATGAGCCTTTTGTAATTAATTGTAAGGTTTGAACGTTTGTCTAGTTAATGTTGAAGTAGTCTTTAACGACGAGCAGTTTCTTGACGTTTTAAACTTGTATGTGGATTCCAAGTAAGACGTCTGTCCAAGTGGAGTCCTAGGTAGCGGATCTGTTCAATAGGGATTAGTGGAATATCATTAAAGGATACTGTAGGGAAGGAAGTCATAGGTTTACGAGGAAGGTTAAAAAAAAAAAAAAAAAAAAAAAAAAAATGTTATGTTAAAGATAACTAATGATATATTACAGACTCGATGGCCGAGCGAGTTGGGGCGTGTCTCAGTGCCCTCAGTACTGAAGATCGTGGGTGCGAATCCCACTTGGGCGAGCTAAAATTTATTTCAAGGTGGACCCACGAAATGAATCTTGGCCTTTCAACCGTGGCTAGAATAGGCTGGTAACCTGTAGTATAACCCTCTTTCTGCTTAAGGTAAAGTACATAAGAACCTACTTGTACATAGGCCATTTCAGTTTTGTTAGATGTAGTCTACGATTATTATTTGTTCTTCGTTTTAAATTCCATACAGGTCTAAAGTATAGCATATATTGAATATAGTATTTATCTTAGACACTTAATGCAAGGTAGAAAGGACGGGTTATCCCATAGGTCATTAAGTTATTATAGCTAAAGTGAAAAGGTTGTGATTTTTTTCGTGGTTTTCCACATTAAATTAATGTCCATTTACCCAGCCAGCATTCAAACCAACTGATTTCTGGCATGATATAGTGCTAAACTTATTAACTGTTCGTCTATTGTTTATAACATTAAAATTACAGTATTATAAAAAAATTTACTTAAACAAAATCATTTAACTAAAATTGAGTAAATATTTATATTATAAAAGCCTGCTCCCGTTTATTAAAGACTTTTCAAATATTGGCGTATACTTTTTTGCTTAGTCGACTGGAATATTCAGAGAAGGTTATTATTTTTGGGTTTTAAATTGATCCCAGAGGTGGAATGTTGTGTTGATCTAGCACTGCAAAAAGTGTGGGCAGAGTGGGTCATTTTTCATCTCTTACCTTTTTTTTTTTATTTGTTTCCCTCTTCATACGGTAACATGAAAATTTTAACGACCAAAGCTTGTTTGTTTTCAATTATCAATACGTTAAATGGTAAAGGATGTTTTCGAGAGTTAAAGCTCTAATAATCAAAGTTTGCTACAGCTTTTTAAAAAATATAAACTTTAACTATTACGTAAACACAATGAATGTATAAACTAAATTATGATAGATAAAAACGACTCAACCCATTTACGTTCACTATCGCGTATATGCAACATTAACCCCTTTTTTTTTTTTAAATTTTTATTAGCTTTAATATTTTTCTATTTTATTAGATCGGCATATTATTTAAAGTTTGCAACTCAACATTATAAAGTGATAATTATTAGGTTTCTATTAATATTTTTACCTGTTACATTCAATGCACAACTTATTTTCATTAAACATTCATTCAATTAATAGCTGAAGAGAATCCACTATGCTTTTGCATTCAAGAAACCCATTTAAATAAATGTAATCATATGCTAATAAAAGGATACCGAACATATAGAAAAGATAGAATATGCCTTGAAAGATCATGGGGTGGTGTCTCTACTTCTGTTAGGGAAGATATTTTTTCTGAAGAGATTACATTAACCACTCCTCTGGAGGTTTTAGCGATAAGAATCCATTTTGCTGATAAGACAAAAATAACAATCTGCAACATATATATTCCTCAAGCAATATATATGTCTGTTGAGCTTATTTGGAAAATTCAAGAGAAAAACAATAGGATTATTTTTATTTGGGTTCCTTCCCACTGTGGCATTTCTGGAAATGAAAGAGCTGATTCTGCAGCCCAGTTAGCAAGAATGAGTGATGGTGATATTGTTAAAAACATCAACCTTACACCTAAAGAAGACTGGGTGAGGCATGTAAGATGCTCGATCCAAGCCAAGTGGGAAGAAAACTGGAAAACATATAGGTCTAAATTGTTACAAGTAAAGACGAACTGCTCCACTAAGTGACAAACAAGTTGTAGGACGTCTAGAAAGGAAGAAATAATTTTGTGCCGCCTGAGAATCGGCCACTGTGAATTCTCACATGGCTACCTTCTCCGTGGTTTGGAACCACCTACCTGCGTCAACTGTCAGGAACCCAGGACAGTACAACACATTTTAGTAGACTGTCCACAGCTTTCATCTATAAGGGAGAGATTTAAAATTTCAAACACACTTCAGGAAATCTTATAAGATGATAACAAATCAGTGAAGTCTCTGTCGGATTTCCTAAAAGCTATCAGGTTTTATGGACGAATATAGGAGATAAATAATCGAAGATGGACTGCCAATGACCCTGAAGGGTAGAGGCAATCAATCAAATAAATAAATTAATAATGATTATAAATAACAACTGGTTACGTAAATTAAGAGCTTTTTGGGACTGATCTCTGCAAAAAATTAGCCACTATTTTTTTCTACGCTAGGTTATAAATTAAGCATTATATGTATGTATATATTATATGTATTATACAATACTTATAAATATATGAATAGGTATATATATTCATTACTTTTTAAACATTAATAATTCGTTGTTTAAATATTCCAGGATTAAGTTTTTGGACTTTCCAGAAACTATGTTTAATTATTTAGATTAGATAGTAATTTATAATGAAAGAATATATAAATAAAAAAAGGAGATATAACAAGTTATATGTTAGTTTTAAATTTTAAAAATTCAATGTATATGTTTTTATTTCAGTATTTCATTGTTTTTTTTATTTTGAGTAAGTCAATGTTCAATCTTAGTGGGTTATATGGCACCTTATTATTTTTTTCTATGTTATATTGGCAATTTACAATACTGTTTGATGTGGAAGTTAGTTATATTTGTCAATAACAAATATTTTTACTAATGTCCTAATTACGTATGTAAGGGACATGTATACAGTTTCTAGGATTATAAAATGGGTCCATGATTCACATTTGTCTGTTCAGGAAAGAGAGAATCACGTTTAGGCCATTGTTTTCTGACGTTATGTCCTTTTTCATCCCCTATTGTCTCGTACATCCTAAAAAAGACTATTTCGTGAAATGAAGATGTATACAAATTACAAGTGTAACGACCTTTAAATCACAAAAATATTCTGTTTATTCACTGCATATTGTTACGTTATTATTGTTTATTTTAGTTGTAAACATTTTTAAGAATGTATATAAAAAAAAAAATAAAAGTGACGAATAAATTCCGAATTACTCATAGCGCAACCATTAATCGTAGTAATATGAAAACCATATTGAACAGTATTATTATCAAATTATAAATTGTGCCTAGTGAATTCAATATTATTGAGATAAATCTATCGTATGTATAAAGGTTAGGAAGCATTCTCTCATTTTATTTGAATTTCAATTACATTCCATGTGTGGACATATCTTATTTTTGTTTGCTTATTTCGTTTAACGTCACTTTAAGCTGCTATGGCTAATCGGACGATGCTACGGTAGGAGTCCTAAAGTTTGCCTATCCAGGTATAATTAGGATAGGGATCATTAACGAGTACCT
This sequence comes from Euschistus heros, assembly GCA_003667255.2. NCBI lineage: Eukaryota > Metazoa > Arthropoda > Insecta > Hemiptera > Pentatomidae > Euschistus > Euschistus heros. The sequence continues at coordinate 4,553,823 of RCWM02000007.1, read as the reverse complement.
GACATCGCACAGTCTCGGGGCCCCCATTTTACGTCCCTTCCGAAGGACGGCATAGCTAAGGATTTTTTACTCCCTTTAAAAAATCCTAAGGTCATCTGCCGGGCTGCGAACCCGCGATCTTGGGTTTAGTAGGTTGCTATGCTAACCACTACACCACAGGTGACCCTTATTTTTCTTAGTTGTACTTCTCACGGTTCATGGTATATATTAATTAATTAATTAAGTAACTGATTAAATGGTACCATTCCCCTCCACTTCTGTCTCGTGTTTCTCTCACATCCTTAAAAACAATTTATTCATCCACCACCTCATTTATCAATCTTCCAAAATTGTGTAATGATTCATTAGTGTAAGAGTGTTTCTTATATCTCGATATATCTCCAAGAGTTTCACATGTTTCTTTTATATCTCGAAGATTAGTTCTTCATTCTAAATTTCTCTTTTATATATATTAAGTAATTGTCTAATTTATAATCTAAAGAAGATGCTGCCCGATATGTTCGCAGCCAGACAATAACACATTACTATTGTACTGTTGTGTTATTCTAAGGGGATAAGGAGTCCCAGAATATATATATTTTTATTTTTATTATTTCTTTTCTTCTTCTATTCATTAATTATTTATTAGTTACATTGCTTAGCCTTTTAATATTCAATTTTTCAAATTTATCGCTGATTTAAACATTCCCCTAGCAAACGATTCTTTTAGAAATTTTAGATCGGGAGTACTAACCAATCGACCAGTATTTTCAATTTAATTGTTATGTTTTTTGTTTTTTTTACCTTTAAGGTTATATGCAGAGTGCACAATTTCAGTAAATGGTGACACCATGATAATTCATCGACTTCGTTTCGGCCTCAACGCACAGACTGTGATCACTTTATCATGGAAATGGAATTTGATTTTCAGAGGTTGCAGACCGTGGAACTACCTACGTAGTAAATTTAAAAAATGTGAGAGTAATGGAATTTTCCATTAACCAGCCAATAATTGCTGAAAGACCAATATCTTAAATTTTCATTAGTTGCCTCAGGAAACAATCCTGACGATTTTTTATTTTTTAAAGAGTTTCTATAGAAACGGTTGATGTACTTATCAAATCTTCATAATGACATGCTGATACTGCATAGGTATAATGAATACCACTGGCGTAGCTAGATTATCGGTGTCCTGTTTGCCAACTTATACATATATATTGACTAAATCGCAAGAACCTTACTAAACATCTCAACATTTTTTCGACGGACAATGTGATAAGAAGTAAAGGGATGCTTCATTTTCGTTCATACTTTTAGAAGCAACGACTATGTCAAGAAATTAATGAAGAATATTATGCTTTCATTAAATAATATCTCAAAATAAACAATTTACGTTCGACGGATTATTTATTTGTGAGGTAAAAAATTAAGATTTTAAGGAGTGCTTTTCGCCTATAAAACAGATTTCGTTTTATGAATTTAAATTCGGTCGGAACGGGCTAAAACGTCAAGAAAGTTCAACAAATTCTGGTGTAGTGGCGATTCGAATGACTGCATCTTTCAACGGGAGATTTCAACCTTGAAGGCTAGAAAGGTTGAGGAAGGTCGCCGTCAATCGCAGGCCTGGATTTACGCATGGGTAGAGCGGCACCCTGAAGAGGGTGGCTGTCTGATGGAGGTGGAAAAAGTCAACTTTCATTGTTGCGGAGCGTGAACATTTTCAAATGTATGCGAAAACAGAAATGCTCGAGGACTTGACTGAAACTTACGAATACCATAAAGAAACAAAAAATAAATAATTTTTCTGGAACATTTACAAATTTAGAGATCGCTTTGAGGATCTTTCTTGATCATCCCTGTAACAAATTGTACCAAAAAAACGAGAATTTTCGGTTCAGAACAGTATCAAAAACGCTTAGCGGGCAGCACTGCAGGATGAGTGTTGAATGAAAGTTGAATTCATACAGCATGATGTGGACGGATTTAACGCAAAAACTTTGAAAAATTGGTGCATGATTTTGCAGTAAAGAAATCGCGGAGGTTTTTATGATCAAGAACGTATTTGTTTCCTAAAACCTGCAGTTTTTTTTTTCAACTAACAGTAATTTCTTGTATTGAACTGTATTTGACTCATCCAAAACAAGCAAGAAACTTTCTATATTTATTTTGTGAAATGAGCCTTCATGACTTTGTTCCTCTGAGAAAGAATTCCCTTTCCAATTAACTCAATCCTGTATTTATAGGGAGTAGCAAAAATTATCTGTACACAGCGGCGGGGACCATAAATCTGTAACTGGTCAATTGATGAATATGTTTCGAGATCTTTTGTCAACGAAACACCCTGAACAACTGATAGGAAACTTGTAGAGAATCTCTGAATCAGCAAATCTACCATCGCTGACCACCTCAAGGCAATAGGAAAGATAAAAATTTTAAAACTTATGATAGCTTGTATGACCTCGGTGTTTTAAGCGTGGGTGTGTGATTCTGCCTCTTCCACGCTACTATGCAGACCTCTCACCAACCAACTACCATTTTTTTAGACACCTGAACCGCTTTTTAAGAAATAAAAAAAATTCATAGAAAATGCACTTTTAGAAACACCAAAGACACAAACTTCTATTTACAAGGTATAGAAAAGTTATGGACTCGTTGATAGAAATGAATTGAGAGTAATGAATAGTATTTTGACAAACCAAATGTTTTAGATCATTTATTTAATGTTTATATTTTAAAACTATAAACGTGTAGTAATTTCCGAATGATCCAATAGTATGAGTAAGGGGTCTCACGTGAAACTTCAGTGCCTATTTCTTTCGAATCTGTTCAAATTTGAGTTGGGAGTCTGTGGTAGACATCGATATAAAATAAAAACATTTGAAAAGCAGATATTTAAAATCCCCGGTTAAAACGTATTGATAAGTTCAAAAAAAAGGAAGAAACAGTTTATCTGATAACTACCTCATCGTAAATGTTCCTAAGAATAAAATTAAAATTAAATTGAAATTTTAAATGTTACAAGTTATTTTACAATTTTATGCCAAGCATAAATGAAATAAAATAAAATGATTTGTGCTACTTTTACGGCGGTCTGGGAACTTATTTAATATCACAGATTTTATTGTTTTCAATATACCCCCTTCCATTCTTACCACAGTCAGCAACTGACATATCTTCTTTTATGCATCTGACACTGAACCATATTAAATAAGGTAAACTATTACATATTACCATATAAAATAAACACAATATGGTAGTTTTTCATAGCGTGCATCTCATCTGTCAACACGTCACTGATATTTGTACTCACATTCTAATATTTCTTCTTACCTCCCCTACTTCGATACACATATTTCTCTTGTATTCCTCCATGACTTATTTTCATATTTGCTGAAGCCTTCATCCTTCCTTTCCCAATCCATTTATAATTCAATCCAATCCTATTTGTAGAGTGCTATGCTATTTCATTTTTCGAACAGGGGATCACCCATTTCTCTTAATACAGCATGTTATTAGAGTTATTGCAATTTTGCCAAATATTTTATGCATTTTTAAAATTTTAAAGAATCAAACAGATGAAAGCACACGACTTAGATAAATATATGTGTATGTATATATATATATATATATATATATATATATATATATATATATATATATATATATGGATAAATTTCTTGACTGTTACTATTAAATGTTTAGTAAGGTTCTTGAGGTTCAGTCATAAAATAAAAAATCAACTATTTTGGCGACGTTTCGAGACTATATTGTTCTCATAATCATGCCAATGTTACTGGTGGATATGAATAGACTAATGACTAATGATCATTAGTCTATTCATATCCACCAGTAACATTGGCATGATTATGAGAACAATATAGTCTCGAAACGTCGCCAAAATAGTTGATTTTTTATTTTATGACTGAACCTCAAGAACCTTACTAAACATGTATATATATATATATATATATATATATATATATATATATATATATATATATATATATATATATATATATATATATATATATATTTTATGCTCTGAGCACCAAATAGCTCGGTCATCGATTCCCCTAAATATAATTATTCACTATCCCAAGTTAAAATATTTTAAATTATTTTTGTTACTAAAGTTTTTATATTTATGTAATTAATATTGGATTGATTGAAAATTAATTTAGGTGTATGGTCTTAAAACATGAAAAATAAAATGAAAGATCTAAAACAGTTATCTATACAACATAAAAGGACAAGCCATTTTTCGTTTGTGATCGCTAACCGCGAAAACAAGTGAACGAATCTGTACCGAATTTTAACCATACCATCTTAATAGTTCGAGAGTGTTCGAGAGTGTTTAGAAATAATAAAATATACTGTTTTTCAATTATTTTTTATTTTAAAAAAGCTATAATATGTGGATAAAAATAAAGTTTTATAATTGTCCAATAGGTGGCGAGCGCCATTCCACATGAGAGGTTACCACTGCACGGTGTATTATAGAGCTTGAAATTGAAAATAAAATTTACTTATTTTAAATAATATTATTTAAAAATATCTAGTGCATGCTGATCCATGTGAAGTTTTAAAATTTCCTGATATGTGGTCAACACCACTTCACAATATAGTTTACAATGGAAAAACTGCTGACTGGTAAAACACATACGCACCAAATTTTGACTAAATGCTCTTCATAGTTCTAAGATGATTTAGCAGTAATAGAATTTACAATAATAAAATTTTAAATGAACAATGTTGAAAGGCAGAAACGAATGTGGTAAACCATCTTTATGGTTAAAACTTAAAATTTATACAGATAAAATAAATAAAATTGTTTCTACCAAATGAAAATTATTACTGAATCCTTTGCTTTTTGGTATTATATGTGAAAATATGATGACATTTAACTAAATTATACCATTTACAGAAATGATTTTGAATATATAATTACAGCATGTGATTGTGTTTTGATTGTCGTAAATAAAAGGTTTGTTTATGAGTAGATTCAGACAAATACCTCCCTACAAGCAGTGATATTTATTTATTTATCGTCTTACCTTGTGCAAAAAAATTATTATCTAAAGGGGTGATTTAATTAAAACATAAAATCCTGGAATAATTTCCGGACATCCCAATAGCAAAAAAATATTTACCCTTTTTAAAATAGTAATGCAATATCGACTCGGGCATGTTGTTATTGCTAACGAAGATGATATTTAAAATTGATATATTAAGCAATATAAAAGAAAGTCATAACTAAGATCAATATTGTTACAACACGCGATGTTATTCTTCTGCTGAAGCTGGTGTAAATACAATACAAAATATCTCCGGCTCATCCCGCTAGAGCTATGAAGTTATTTTTATAGAGCGAAATGAACTTCTGTTGTTATATTATTGAATCAATATTGCTGCAATACAGTATAATATAGTACGTTATTTTGTTTTGTTATTATACGGTGATATACTTACACTTATATACTTTGTAACTTTTAAAGTATTACTATAATTTATTACTATTAATTAGTATCACTAGCATGAATATTATAGTGTCATTAGGAATTACACACTGGAATTTCAGGTTCGTATTGAATATATATATATATATATATATATATATATATATATATATATATATATATATATATATATATATATATATCAAGTAAGCGAGTGGGAATTTATTTATTTATTGAGTATATATAATAAATATAATATATATAATTATAATAAATACTATGTGCAGACTACGGACTAATCATGGTTTATCCGGATCATATTTTTATTTAAAATAAAGGAGAGAAAATCAGAATTATGTGAGTTGTGTGGAGACAGGGAGGACCTAGAACACATCATTATGAATTGTAAAAAATACGCCTGAGAAAGAATAAAATTTACAACGCAAATTGGAAATAAATTAAATATGAATACAAAAACATATACAACTATTTTGCAAAACCCTGCTTCACTTATCAATGAATTCGGTGCCTTCTTAAGTGAGACAAATATTAATATTTAGATTAATTCAATTTTAATTAAATCGAAATATTGTTTTTTTTTTTCGTAACTAAGCGGTCTTAAATTTAAGTCGGTACTTATAGTAATGACTAAAAGAGAAAATGGCTAATGGCTAACGGCAAGGCCTTTATTTAAAAAAAAAAAAAAAAAAAAAAAAAAAAAAAAAAAAAAAAAAAAAAAAAAAAAAAAAAAAAAAAAAAAAAAAAAAAAAAAAAAAAAAGCGAGTGAGAAAAATTATTCCTATCACTTGTAACGTAAATACGCGCTAGTGGCCATTCAATAATAGTTCTACATTAGAAGGTCCCATGGCCATCTTCTTTTCAGACTCATTGAAGGGTTATCGGGAGTGGGGTAGGAAACACGTTGGGGGACTAGTGGCTTCGAGTGGATACTCATTTTTTTATTTTTTGGTTGGCTTTTACAGATCTTGGTGATCTTCTTCCGCCTCTGCCTACCCTGAGCAATAAATTTCCAGTTAATTAATACAGTTGGTCTGCGTCCAACAACTTCAAAAAGAGGACATCTTTATCCAGTGATAAAAACTCTCAAGATGTTTGGAGTCTAGATTAATTACTTTTGTTAAAAATTTCTATTTTAGCCTTGAAAGTTATCCCACTGATCCCTGTTGAACAGATCCGCTATCTAGGACTTCAACTGGACAACCGTTTACTTGGAATCCTCATACAAGACTAAAACGACTGGGTACTGCTCTTCGTTTTCGAATTCTTCAAAATTTACTAGACAACCGTTCAAAACTCCAGATTTTCTCCAAAAGAATCATTTACATGACAGTTATAAGACCTATTTAGACATACGGAGTTGAGCTCTGGGGCTTAACCAAACCTTACAATCCAAAATCCTTAATACTCCTTACTTTGTTACAAATAAACTTATCCATAAATATCTTAATGTCCCATATCTTGCTGACAGCCCAAACCAGATACCTATCATTCCGTAGTAAGTAAGCTCTGTAACCACTCCAATTCACTAGTCTCCCAACTTGCTTCCTATTCCATTCCTGATAATCCTCCGAGGCGTCTGAAAAGAAGATGGCCTAGAGGCCTTTTAGTGCAGAATTTATTGAAGTGCTGCTAGTGAGTATTTCTTCACATGTTATTTACATGCTATTGTATTGACTTTCAACACATTTACTTGTGTATATTTTATACAGTTGTAAATTTCAATAAATTTATTTATTTTTTTAAATAAATAAATAAAGCCTGGAATGTTAAGTTGATGTTACGAATGTTAACCTAACACTATTTGAGAGATAGATATGCTTTATTAATACAAAAAACATATTGCTGCCCAACTTGATTGGGTTGCTGCACATACACAGCATTCCAACCTGTGTAATTAAAGATAGCTATATAACAACAATATTCATAATTTGGGTACTATTCAAAGATATAAATTTCAATTTTTTTTTTCTTACAGCATCCGTTAATGATATTCCACTGATCCCTGTAGAACAGATCCGCTATCTATTACTTCAACAGGACATACGTTTAACTTGGAATCCTCATACAAGACTAAAACGACAGGAAACTGCTCGTCGTTACAGACTACTTCAACATTTACTAGACAACCGTTCAAAGCTCCCAATTAATTACAAAAGACTCATTTACATGAATGTGATTAGACCTATTTGGACGTACGGAGTTGAGCTTTGGTGCTGTACTAAACCTTCATCTCGTATCCAATCCTTACAATCCAAAATCCTTCGAAAAATCCTCAATGCTCCTTGCTTTGTGACCAATAAACCTATCCATAAAGATCTTAATGTTCCATATGTTTCTGATTTACCCCAAACCAGATACTTATCCTTCCATAGTAAGCTCCATAACCACTCCAATCCACTAGTCTCCCAACTTGCTTCCTCCTCCATCCCTGATAATCCTCCGAGGCGTCTGAAAAGAAGATGGCCTAGAGACCTTCTAGTGTAGAAGTTTTATTGAAGTGCTACTAGTGAGTAGTTCTTCACAAGTTATTTACATGGCATTGTATTCACTGTCAACACATTTACTTGTTTTTTTTTTTTTTTTTTTTTTTTTTAAGAGATAATAATACTTTATTTACATTTTTACAATTTACAATTCATATTAAGTATTCATGTTCCGGTATAAGTCCACTACATGAATAATATAATTTTATAATTGTAAATAGGCTTTACAGTTCAAAGTTTATCTTTTAACAGCAGGAAAAATAGAAAAAACCTACACAACAAAAAAAAAAAAAAATATAATATTGATAAATAAATAAAATCAATTAATATAGCTTATAAGTATATGTCTTACTTCATATAATAGTAAAAAAAAAAAAAAAAAAAAAAAAACAAAGAAAAAACTAAAGAATGTATTATAACAAATGTTGAACACCACTATAAAATAATAATAATAATAATAATAATAATAATCTATAAATTAGATTAAGTGAGGAGTATATGTTTTGTTCTTTTGTGTGTATATCTTTTTAACGATGATTTGTTGTAATTACCGATTTCTCGTATAAGTGAATTTTCCGAGATTGTTGTTTTACCAAAGTAATTTTTTGTTTGATCGTGGATGTGAAGTTGGATAGGGATAAGATTGAGATCGTGCAGCATTGTTGATATTTTTGTATACCGAGGGTAATCATTGATTATCCTCATACACAAGTTTTGTATTCTTTCGAGTTTGCGGTAGTTGGTTGTGCAAGTTGAGCTCCACACGGGTGAAGCATATGTGATTTGGGATCGAATAACTGTTTTGTATAATATAAGTTTATTTTTTGGACTCAATTTAGATTTTTTGTGAAAGTAAGGGAACATCTTGTATATGATTTTTTTTACTTTGTCTACTTTATCGTTTATGTGGGCAGTGTAAGTTAAGGATCTGTCTAACGTTAAACCAAGGTATTTTACAGATTTGGACCAAGGGATGTTTTCACCGTTTAAAGTAATATGTTTGCCTATGAGTGGCCTTCGTTTAGTGAAAATAATGGCTTCTGATTTACTTGTATTTACCTTCAGTTTCCATCTTTGGCAGTATTTATTGATTTTTTTGAAAGTTTGTAGTAACCTATTTTCTATTGTGTCCATTCGGTAAGAGGTTGTGTATAATGCTGTATCATCTGCGTATAGGGATGTTATTACATTAGAGTGCGTTGGTAAGTCAGATAGGAACAGGTTAAAAAGTGTTGGGGATAAGCAGGAACCTTGTGGAAGACCAGCGGGAAGGGTATGTATTTTGGAGGATGATGAGTTTATTTGGGTATAGAATTGTCTGTTGGATAGGAATGAATAGATAATGTGAATAAGGTAAGGAGGTAATTTGTACGTAATCAATTTATAAATGAGACCGGTGTGCCAGACGGTGTCAAATGCTTTTTCAAGATCTAGCATAAGCATCCCAACATGTTTTTTTTTCGTTAAATGCCTTCGTTATGAAGTCGGTGAGTCGAGCTAATTGGTCAACAGTGGAGTGGTGTGCCCTGAATCCGAACTGTTCTTCTGCAATTAGATTGTTCTGTCTGGTGTGATTGTGGATACGGATTAATAATAATCGTTCAAATATTTTGGAAATTATATTTAATAAACTTATAGGTCTGTAATTTGAATAATGCTTGGGGTCTTTGTTTGGTTTGGGAATCGCGATGGTTTTTGAGGTTTTCCAAGCCTTAGGGAAATAACTGTACCTTAACATGGAGTTATATATTTTTGTTACATGGAAAATGGCTTTTCTGCTGAGGTGTTTTATAGCTATTGCGGGAATTCCATCGTCACCTGGGGCTTTTTTTGTTTTCAGGTTTCTGATTATTCTACTAGTCTCTCTGGGTGAGATCGAAGGGAAATTGTGATTAAGTGGGAGATTTAGATAGTCACGGACTGATTTTTGAATTTTCCGTTGATGGTGATTTGAGCCAAAATTTGATGTGATTAAATGAGTCGAGTGAAAATGGGTGGCTAGTAGGTCGGCTTTATCACTATCCAGATAGGCATAACAACTATTTCGTTTTAATGGAGGAATTTTTGAAGAGCACTTAGTAAAGATCCTATGTATTTTCCAAATATTTTTGTCACCGGGTGTAAATGAGTTCAGAGAATTTGCCCAGTTTTCGTTTTTCCAACTGTTGATGCGAGATCGGACGTAATTGTTGAATTTATAAAAAACTGTCTTTGGTATAATGGATTTATTTTGTTGATATTTTTTCCTAAGTTTATTTTTAATTTTTATTAGTGCTAACAGAACTAACGGTAAATTGTTGCAACGGAGTGTTTTTGACAATTTTTGAGGTATAGAAGCACTCATCGAGAGTTTGATGTGCTGGTTTAGTTTTTTAATGTTACAATCAATGTCGTGAGGGTTTTTAATTATAGGGTTTATGCTAATTTGTGAATCTAACGTTTTACGAAATTTTGGCCAATCAGCCTCTTTGAATATAAATTTTTTTTTATTAGGGTAAAAGGTTGGTGATGACCCAATACGAAAAATCACGGGGTTGTGGTCCGAATTGAGACAACTTAAAGCGATGAGCGGAGATAAATTTTGAATATTTTTGGTCAGGGCTAGGTCAATGATACTAGGTTTGTATTTTTCCTGAGTAGGAATGTGGGTTGGTTCAAAAGGACTATGTAATTGAATTTCATTTTTTAATAGGTAGTTTAAAATGAGTTTTCCATTTTTGTTTGTGCTATGGCAATTCCATTGAACGTGCTTTGAGTTTAGATCACCAAAAATTAATACATGCTTGTTTAAACGAAATAGTTTGTTGATATCAACGATATTTATTTTATTTGGTGGAATGTAAACGGAAATTACTGTAGTTGATTTATTGTTAATGGTTGTATTAATAGCGACTGCTTCAGTGAATTTCAAGTTGGGCACGAGCTGAAAATGGTGTTGGACATCGGAGCGAACTAAAATCATGACGCCCCCTCCCGCTCTGTTACGATCGTTTCTGTAAATCTTATATCCCGGAACCGTGAACCTGTCTTGCTGTGAAAGCCGGGTTTCACACACAGAAATGATGTGGGGGTTGATTTTGCTGTAGAAATAATTTAAATTCTACATCATTACGACGAATTGTTTGTGCATTCCACATCATGAATTTAATTTTCTCGTTATTAGTAAACATTTAATTTCGATGTGAAATTAAGATTGCTAGAGAAGAAAAAATAAAAAGAAATATATATATATATATATATATATATATATATATGTACATATATGCACACATACATACATATATAAACACAATTGAAAGAAAATGATAACAATACCAGATATGAGAGTATATGTTTATTAGTTAGTTCAGTACTTATGTTGATAGTAAGCGTGGTTATTAAGTTGTTTGGTTTGCTAGAGATATGGTTCAATGTCACTTTAGTATCCGTAAGGTGAAGTTCAAGGAAGTATGCGGTAGAAAAATACATATTTTGAAATAAATAGTGTACCCTTAATAAAATGTTATTATTGTGAGTGTTAGTGATTTGTAGTGGAATTATGGTGATGGAATTAGAGAAGTCGAAGTTTGTAAGTAGTTTTACAACAATAATGATTATAAAATATTTTAGCATGCAAATATTAAATATGAAAATATTTGTTAAAAAGTCCATTAATCAATAAAAGACAGAAGACCTTCTATTAAGATAAATACTTTTGACATACCGTCATCAGCATTTTTTAATTGAAACATCATTTTTTTTTTTAAAGTTGGAGATAATTTTACTTATATTAAATGAGCTGAAAATATTCTTTATTTCTTTAAAACAGTCAGTGAACGAAGGTTCAGGATTATGTTGATCATTTTGAGAGAAGGTGCTTTGAGGCCACTGCGATTTTGGGGTTGGTAATGTCGGAAATGCTTGGTCTGTAGGCTTGAAAGTATTTCTAGGTATAGCTTTTAGAACTGGTTTTTTCTTACTTAGTTGTATTTCAATATTTCTTCGGTATTTTGAACATTGAGGTGAGTTTGAAAAGTGTTCTTCAGAGCAGTTGCTACATTTAGGAGTGAAACTATCAATTAGGACATTTGGGCAATCTTTAGATAAGTGATTTTCTGAGCACTTTAAGCATTTAGGATTTTTGTAACAATTTCGTGCCACGTGATTAAATTCCTGGCAGATATAACATTGTGTAACTACTTTATTTGATTTATATTTTTCCCATTTTATCACCACACTGCAGCAATATTGAATTGAAGTTAATTTTGCTAATTGCTCTTTATTTTCGAGTATAACAACTGATATTGGTAGTTTTATAGGTCCAGTTTCTGTTTTTTTTCTCCATCTGATAAATTTTATAAGTCTGTAAACCTTGATTAAATAAGTCGGCTGAGATATCTTTTGTTGATATTTGTGGGGGCATCCCTTTTAATACAACTTTAGGTTTTATCTCGTTTTTTGGAGTGTACGAGTGGAAGCCGATGTTTCTTTCTTTAAATTCATTTTTGATTAAAGTAAAATCTTGGTTATTATAGGTGTAAAATGTTGTTCTATTGCCCTGATATTTTATGTTCATTTCTTTTATTTTTGATTTAAGGATTTTAATTATTTCTGTGATGTCATTATAAGAGCTATTTACTATTACAGGGGGATATTGATTTGGTTTTTTAGAACTATTTAAATTACTGGATATATCGGAAATCTCTTCTTCGTCGAGATCCGAAAAAATATCGTAGCTATTCGCTACATCTATATTATATTTAATTTTCTCACCTCTTTTTCTTTTCGATGGTTGATTTGCAGTTGATGTACTTGGTGTAGGTACATCCATTTTTTCCGCGGCCCCCCTCCTCTGGGGCACTTTGAGTTTTTCTTCTTCGATGGAATAATTATTTGAATAGCGATTAATAGAACAAAAATAATAGTGTTTTTTTTTTTTAGAAAATAAAAACTAAAACTTGAAGATTTTTAAAGTTTTAATCGATAATGTTTCTATTCACACACGTCAAGGGAGCGCACGGCATGTGAACCCCTCGAAGGGTAACAGGCAACTGTGCATTTACTTGTTGTATATTATTTTGTACAGTTGTAAATACCAATAAATGAAAAAAAAAAAAATCTCTATTCCTTTTTTTCTTCTTCTTTTCCATTCATTTCATTCTATTTTTTTTCCTTTTTATTTGATTTCCCACATAATATTCAAATGCCTCACATGTTTTTTTTTTTTCAATTTTCTTAGTTATTTTTTTAAACTTACAAATAATACTTAAAAGTAGTAAAAGCAACTATTTACATTTAAACACGTTCCCATTTCTAACTAGAAGTTTAAGAGATTGGCTTAGAATTTCTATTTTAAATGTCAGATATTTATATTTGTTTTAATAACTAGAAATATGTAGATACATTATCTTATAAGACCTGAGGTTTTCATATTCTTTATATTATACCAAACACATCTACTAAGATTATTTGTTTCAGTCATACAAACCTATTTAAAAAGTTATAGTTTACTTCTAGTAGCAGCAATAATTATCTGAGTTCAGTAAAATTACTTATCATTATATTCCCTAGATCTGGGTCAAGATATAGTGTTTCGATCGCGGCATTAAACCCTTAATATAAAGTAGCCAGCCAAAATACTTAACCATAAGGAGACCGTAAAAGTGGTGCACTGCCCTCATTCGGACCTAATTGGCCATTGAAGGAGCCGCAATTGTGGGCTCCATTACCTCCCTCTAACCAGCCCTACTGAATTTCAAATCCTCACTACACAACAAAAATCCCGTTTATTTAAAAAAAAAAATAAAATATATATATATATATATATATATATATATATATATATATATATATATATATATATATATATATATATTTCACAGCGGCATTTTCAGATAATATTGAGATTAATGGCAGGTCAATATCCAATATGGCTGATATATCGTCATAGGTTAGGGGTTTATTCAATACTTTATCAATATTAGGTATACACCCTGATGTCACCACTGCCTCCATCTTTGGACATCTTCTCTTTTAATCTTTTAAAGGATTCTTTGTATCCTCTAAAATTTTTCCAAGCATCTAAACATTTTTTACAAAGTGAAAGATATCCTGATGAAAGGAAAAAGTGACGCTTGGCAAACAAAAATGACGCTCTTTGATACTATGGTATCTTCAACATTACTTTATGGCGCGGAAATATGGAGCCTTTGCTATTTAGATGTAATAGAAACTGCATAGACTAAATTTTTAAAAGCGTTATTCTTCAGGCCAAATGTACTCCAAATTATATCGTCCGAAACTGGCCGAGACCCCCTTGTAATAATAGTCATGACGAAAATTCTTAATTTTTGCATACATATACTGTCAACGGAAGATAGACTGCCACGCAAATGTTTTGAGAGGCTTTTCTTTCTGGACTCGCATAAACAAAATTTAAATTACAACTGTGTCTCACAGATTAAAATGATAGCCTCCACCAATAACATTGTTGATAACTTCTCTGATATCTCTAATGCAAAACTCTTACTATCCAACAAAAGCACTGTAATAGAAAAACTGAAAAACTATTTATTTTCGAAAGATATAAGCCGAGCGTTTAACTTAAAGTACAACCCTTCTTATAGAAGTATTTGCAATTTTACTAACCCCAAGCCATAAAAATATTTAACATTTAATATAAATATACAAAAATTAAGAACTGTTAGTCAGCTAAGAGTGTGTAACAATGAGTATTTAAGAATACTTTATAGAAATCAATGTAAAGTGGTCAAAGTGGTTGATCGGTGCGAATGGTGCCATACAAGCATTAAAGACTGTTTAAAACATTTGCTATTCGATTGTCCTGCAATCGAATCTCATCGAATCTCAAAGGCAGCGATATCTACATAATTATATTATCGAAGAGGACTGTTTGCAATCTCTTGAAAGTGTACTGGAGTTAAATAGCATCGACAAGCTAAATAACATTTTTTTGTTTCTTAGATCAGTCATTGAATATTGAGTTGGTGGATTTACTTTATATTATGTACTTTCATTTGTAATTATTTGTTTCTATTCTATGTTTGTTATTGTCGTAACTAATGCTTTTTTTCTTATTATTGTGAGGCTGCCAAGCAACCTCCTGTTTGTATGGGAAGTTTCCCAAACAATAAAAAATATTCATTCATTCATTCATCCTATATAATCTTGTACTTATCTTGTAGGTGTTAGAAGTCTAAGTTGGCCTCACAAGGTTTATCTCTGCCTGGTCCCACCGCTTCCATCACGATCTTTCTAAACTATCTTCCTCCATCCCAAACTCATCCAAAACAGACCTTCTTACCCGTGTCCTAAATAGTGGTAAATTCCCTCCATCTAACCTTTGCTTCTCTTAATTTGAATTTTTTAATTCTTAGTCCAAAACTTTATATCTTTATATCTGCCGATAGGTGGCAAGGCTATGTAGTCCCTGCCTTAACAGGTTTCACATAAAACTTACTCCGTTGCCCTAAATGGCTACTAACCCTTTGGCCTTTACAGAATGATAATTATTAACCTTATACATCAATCTTCATCCCTTCCAAACACTTTGCTAAAATCCGTGTCCATCATATCTATCTATCACTGCCGGCACTATGGTCCGGGAAGTACCATGGCCTCCTCAACGATTCCCCTCCTCTCCGACCGATTCCCGCAGGTTTTCTCCATCCTGTTACTTCTAAAACCTGAAAATCAGCCTCGACATCTTCCAACCATCGCAGTCTGAGTCTGCCTCTTCCTCTTATCCTTCCATTACCTTCCTTGTGAATCTTTCCTCCTTCATGCGATGCACATGTCCCAACAATTGTGTCCTTATTTCATAATGTACGAGAACAAGTTTGGGTTCCTATAAAGATAAATTTTTCTACGTTGTTTGAGGCACCCATTTATTTTGAAATTTTCATTTCCCATGTATTCAGATACCTCTCTTGTTGCTTTGTGATAGCCCATGACTCATTACCATACATTAATACAGGTCGGAGGATTGTCTTGTATAATCTAACCTTCACCTTTTGGGAATTGTCTACATTTATGGAAACTTCTTTGAGAAACCAATAGCATTTGTTGCCATTTTGGATTTTTACTATTATCTCTTCTATTTTTTTCCTGTTATAATCGTGTATAGATACTTGAATTTTACCAGTCTTTCAAAACTACATGCACCACTCATTGAAAAACCGTCCGTGCCTTTTTTGGATGTATATATATATATATATATATTGTTTTATTCTCATTTATTTTGAGACCTATTTCAATAGCAACGTTTTCCAATTCTTTGTATTCTTCTACAATAGAATATGGCGTTGTCCCTGTTATGACCACGTCGTCAGCGTATGCTATTGTGTTCTCCTATTATAGATACACGCGTCGTTCGGGTTGTCCTTATAATCATTGCTAATGCCACATTAAATAACACTGGGGATAAGGGGTCACTCTGTTTCACTTCTTGTCGGCCTATAACTCTCCCTGGGCTTTGACCATACCTCTGCTATGCTGTAAGTTCATTCTTTTCATCCTAATGAGTTTTGTGGAGCAGCTTAGCTTTCTTAGGCTTGTATATACTCATTATCCTGTCATAATACATATAAATAATAAATACATATAAATAAATATAACATATTTTGAATAGAATGAGTCTTCAGAGTATTTCGATCATTTTGTTATTGAAAGTTGTCCTTCTTAATTTATATAAGTCAATATGTTTACTTTAATTCGCACATTTCCGCAATAATATTTGGTACATTGTCTTTATTTTTAATATATTTTGGAGAAATAATCAGTCCTGTTAGGATGTTTTAGCGCATTAAGTTTTTAGTTCCGATTTTTCAGGAATAAATAGTGGAAGGTTCCCTTAATATCCGTTAGTAAGAGGAAGGCTTAAAGATCTCTTTATTTATTAGAAAAAAATTGTTGTCCAGAAACTTATGTTTTTTTTTTTTTAAGTAAAGCTCATTAGATTCCCAAAAACATGTGTATTCAGATTTTTATCTAGGGTCGTCATGTTGAATTCAGTGTAAAAATCAACCTTCTTGCCAGTACTAATGTATAATAATGTATTCATCCGAATCAAGGGCTTTGACAACAAAGACGAAACGACTGAAAGCAATGGAAATGAGACACTTTTTCTGCTAGATTTTTCAAAAAAATACTTATTTTCTTGTTTTGTTAGATTTAATAATTTACTTTTTTCTCCTTGTACTGTTACTCAGTTACAATTTAAATAATTTAAGAGTAAAAAGTTTTGATTTTTTTCATAAAATGATGGAGTTCATCTTTTATTAGAATTGATCTAACCTAAGAACTAAGAAATAAAAACTAAAATCTTACATTAATTAATATTATATATTTTCCAGTTTTTTGTGTAATTAACTAACAATGATGTTGTTGAATAGGTTATTCCCAGATTATGGCATTTTGAATAAAAAATAAATGTTTTAGGCCTATGAGCTCTGTTAAGTTCTCTTAAATATCGCATAATTTAGGTCCCATCAGTTTCAGGTGCCAAGGGGTTGGAAACAAGATTTTAAGTACATATTTCGAAAACGATTCTTCATACAGAAACTTTTTTTCTTTTTTTTTTTTAATTAAATCTTAGACAAAATGGTGCATTTACATCTTTATCTATTATTACCATCTTCTATTCATGCATTTACAATAAGAAATAAAAAGATAGGGATGCCCGAACCAAGACTGTTTCTCCACGATTGGAGTCTTAATAAGTGGGTAAGTCTTAATCATTAATAAAAAAAAAAAAAAAAAAATATTGATGAAATAACAACGATAAAATGAAAAATATGTACTTTTTTCACCTTTTTTGCTGAATCCATTTTTTTTTTTTACGACAGTTTTCTGATCAGAAATTTAATGGAAAATATGTTTCATTATTATAACGTTTAGAAGCTATATAGGTTTGAATGAGCCTAAGGGTACTACGCAAAACTCTTTTGTTCTATTTCTTCTTTTGTTTTATTTTATTTATTTATTTTTATTCTGCCTATTACTAGCTTTTTCTTGTTCATGAATTTTATCTTCTTTCTTTTTTTTTTTACCCATTACTGATAAATAATCTCTTTAATAATAATATCAGATTTTGGTTTAAATATGAATTCATGCATTAATTTCCCGACAACTACAATTATACGTAAAAAAAAAAAAATAATTATTTCTCTATCTTGACAGAGAGCTAAAAAAAAAAAAAAAAAAAAAAAAAATAGAACGTGATTTTCATGTTGGTTTTTATTTTATTTTTTTCTCGGCTCTCAATGCTCATTCGTGGCTATAACTCTAGTTTTGCACTATTATAGGTCCCCACTACCCAATAAAAATCGGCATTAAAGTGAGTTACTAGTCAAAACGTCTCATAGTAAGATGAAACCAAGATATCACACAGTATCAGATCTGGGTAATGGGATCTTATTAATAGGACATTTGGGCAGGAACTACGACGTAAAAGTAATGTATCCGATTTTGGTTGCAGTAAAGAGATAAATAATCTGTTTAATAATATCAGGTTTTTGTTTAAACCTGAAATCCTGCATTAATATTCGGACAATATGAGTTACTCTTACAATTTGTAATTTATCTTCATTAAAAATAATATTACACCTGTTAATTACAGATAGTATTCTAATGTGCATGGAACCTTTAAAAATATCAAGAGTGAATGACCTTTCCATTGGGTAACTATAGAAGGGAAACAAATTTTTAAAAAAGTGGTTATCATCGTTCAATTTGCTAATTGCTATTTTCTATGGAAGAGGACTAAATCACTGCCTCGCCTATTCATCGCAATAATTTCTATGAAATAATGCGCAAGATAATATCATTTGTTTCAAAATTGATGAAAGGGGGGAGGGGGTTGAATTCTCCGGGTAATGATGACGTATATTAGCTGTAGCCCTTGTTAGGTGGCGCTAAAGGGGCGAAGAGAAATGCTCCAGCCACTCATTAATCTCGCAGGGGGACTTTTATATTGGGACCAGAGGCAACGATTTAAATTTGATAGATTATCTGCATTTGTTCGGTTTTGTGTCGAGCAGTCATGAAATTCACCGCAACCCATTCAAGCCAGGCTATAAAATGGGAAATTTACAATTTATCACTAATTTAACTAAATTTATCAATTGTTATCAGTTCAATAACAAATTATTGAAAAATCTTATCATGAACGAAATGAAAAATGAAAATAAATTTTATTTTTGGGCCATTGCCCCTTGAGAATAATTATAATAAACAATATAATGGTGACCTAGCTGCTGTATATATATATATATATATAATTTTAGGACATAATACAACAAGAAAAATACAATTAAAATTAAATACAAAAATTTAAAAGAAAATTAAATCACATTATAAAAGAAATAAAATGTAATATTACCTGTTAAAAGTATTAAACAAAAAACAAATTATATCTTAAGGTTAAGAATTTTAAATAAGCTTCAGAAAAATAATATGGAATATTATTACTCCGAAAGTATTTGTCCGATTCAAAATGTTTTTTTTCAATCTGAAAGGTGGTTAAATTTACAATTAGGTCCTATATATGAAATTTTTATCAAAAATTCTTGAAATACACAAGCTATCACGCTCAAAATCACTTACTTTTGTGAATTACATGTTTTTTTGGCACACCATTCGCTATGACTCCAAAACCATTTGTCCGATCCAAAATTAAATATTTTTATGTAAAAGCTGGTTAAATTTACTATTAGATCCTATATATCTAACTTATAATCAACACCGTGAAATACCCATACAGTCTAATGAACATGTCATAATTTACATATTTTGCCAAAACATACACATTTAGTGTGCTAGCTTGGGTGATTTACAGGATTAAATATAATTTACTTATGTAGCATCTGATAGAAAATTTAATTAGTTTTGAGGTAAAAAAAAAGAAATTTGAGATCGAACAAATATTTGAGGAGTTAGAGCGACAAATGTGCCAAAAAACACTTGGATTTTACAACAGTACGCTTTTATTAGCGGGCTGGCATGTACATTTTACGGGGTTTGATTAAAACTTCATTTATAGATTCTTATAGTAAATTTAATCAGCTTTAAGATGAAAAAAAGTAATGTTGTATCGGACCAATAGTTTCAGAGTTATAGCCAAATGAGTACGACAAACGTGTTTTCGCTGAGCATTGGGAATGACGGCAAGTTGGCCAATTTCTCCTTTTTTTCCCAATAAGGTACTTCGCGAAAAATGGTCCGATTTCGGATTTCTTTTTTTCATTATGTAGGTACTAGTTCCAGCTACAATTAATATTTGAAAACTTTCTTCGAAAAAAGCTTCGTTATCGTGTAATAGATAAAAAAAAAAAAATAACGGGTTTTTTTTTGGCGTTTTTTTGCGATTTTGAATATGAAGCCGATGGTTGCCGTGGTTCAACTTCAGATTCGGATTCAGCATCCCAAAAACCATAAAGATCCGTTGAGAATAAAAGTTCCACAGTTTTTTCTTGAAAACGGCCTTTTGGAGCCTTATTTTACTGGACTAAATGGCGAATGTTGGAAGGGAGGGTGTTCCAGAAGTTAGAAGATCTGGAAATAAAGGAACGTTTGAAGGATGTTGTGTTGAAGGGAGTTAGGTAGAGGTCCGAGAAACAGGATCTGGTTCTGCGGGAACTCTCTGATAACTTTAATCTTAATGCTTTGAGGATATAGGGAGGTGACTGATAGGGAAGTGATTTGTAAATGAATGAACCAAGGAAGTATTGCCTTCGGAATGAGGGAAATAATCATTTTAATCCTGTGTCGTTGTGAGATACATGGTCATGATGTGGTATCCCTAGAAAGAATCTCAGGCAACATTTCATAATCATCATCAACTGTATACTGTCTAAAAAACAAAAAAAATTGACTGGACAGTAAAGAGTGTAACTATAGAAAGAAGATTCCATCTTAGAGAATCGGTATTTAGTAATTTATTTCGCATAAGAATGAAAATTTTCTAAATTTAACTCATGATACAACTAAGACTATTTACCATCTTACTGCGCATTTGTACTATTCTTAGGTATAGTATCTTCGATACAAATGCAAAGTATCAAATATGAAAATAACCACTTTCCAGCAGAGTGGAAAAACTGTTTCAGGGTTCATTGAAAATCGCTTTGACAGAGTTATTCCTCCAGTTATTGATGATTAATGGCGTTACAGAGTGAATTTGTATTTGAGAGATCGCTGCGACGTACATCAGTTTCAAAGTAATCGTAAAATATCAAAAATTAAAAATGCGTTTTTTCACATTCCCTACTTCGCACTGTTAACGACAATATCGCACTTGTATTTCTAAAGTGACACAATTAAAAAAATCTGCCTTAGAACAATGTAAAATCGCATAGTCTTATATAAAAAATCGAAAGTGTACCTGAATTTTTAAATCTCAATCGCAAGTGAGGTGTATCAGGTGTGATTTGAAGTTAATTCGATAGATTTATGATATTTTACAAACGGCTATTAAACAACTATAATGATAACTCAAAAATTTAGATTTTTGAGCTGTGTCACTTTTCAACAAAATGTGCGATATGTTCCAGAATAAAGATTTCATGGTTTTATTTCATATTAAACACAGAAAGTCTAAAATTATCATTTCTGTTTAACTAATGTTAATCTAATATTATTTAAAAAAAATCAATATATAATTTGTTTAATATATAAAAAAAATCAATTATAAATCAGCTAACTATTATTTCTTATTTATTAGTATGCGTTTAGTTTAAATATATGTCAAAAAAAGTTATTTATCGATGCAATCATCATTGATAAATAATAAATTTAATAACATATTTTAAATTATATTTGCATTATTAATATAATATATACCTTGATATCTGGTTAAAGTACAGTAAGCAGGCTAGTACTTGCTGTGGTGAGTCAGAGGGCTTATTGGTCTGGAGTTTCGGGGCCTAACTTGTATTTTTTCCGAGCCGGATGTTATGTCAAGTTGGTGGGGATATATATATGACAATAAGAATGATAATTTAAGTTAATCAAATGAAATTTGTTGAAAAATGTACAAAGACTGCGGAATATTTACAAACTCACAAGAAACCCACCTGGTTTTCCCCCAATATTCGGCGAATAAATCTCATTTCAGAGGCACTCTGCTAGCCTATAGTTCAGAAAGCATCCATTTCTTACACCCGTTAAGGAGCACTGTTGGAATACTGTCTTAAAAATCCTTATTTCGGCCGCACTGCTCAATTTCTGTTTTCCTAACAATATCATAGTGATCTGGAAGAATATTCCATTTTTCTTAATTCTATTGATTACCTCACGGTCTATAAATTTCATAGACTTTTAGGAAAACTATTGGTCCTGAAAAAATAATACTTCTTCTTTATCTTCCACCCATTCGCCTCTCAGCGTGGAGGCGCTTCCAGCCATTTATGCCATGCCTTCCTGTCCCTGGCGAGATTTCTCATTTTACCTAGAGTCTTTCCTCTACGCCTCCTTATTCCTTCTTTATGGTGGATAAAGGAGTTTCTTCGCTTTCCTCTTGGTCTTTTTCCCACCGGCTTCACTTCCATAGTTTTTATGGGGTCTCTGTGGCTGTCCATACGGCAGACATCTCCGTACCACCTCTAATCCTGTCGCTCCGGACAGTCTCTTCATGTCTTCCCTGCAATCCTTCTAAGAAATTCCATTTTAGCTGCAGTAACACGGCTTTTCAGCCCCTCATTCAGAACCCAGCTCTCCGCTCCATAGAGAAGTAATTGAATAAATAAAAAAAAGTAATGAATAGGTGGAGCTTTGTATCTTTCCCTACCTCTCTTTTCCCAATTACAGAATTACAGATCTGGTAGTATATATAATTCGCCTTAGAAATTCTGCTTGATATTTCTGAATCTACTTTACCAGATCTACTGATTACCGTACCAAGGTATGTGAATTCTGTTACCAACTCTTTTTCTTTACAGATAATCCGAACAGCCTCCCTGGGTTCTACCGACTTGAAGAACTTTGCTTTTTTTGGTATAATAATACAAATTTTCTTAAATGTGTCATCTACTGGAATATTTATGCCTTAAATAAAAAGTATACACTAGTATAAAAGCAGTAAAAAATGCAAAAATACGTTCTTTAATACAACCGCAAGCATATTTTGGCTATAAATTTGTCTAGGCAACATTTATTAATAAATATCCTTGGACTATAGAAATAAATTAATGATAGTTTAACTAGTAATTATTGCGAAAATTCTCTACCTCAACAAAACTGTAATAAACGGAGGATACTATTTTTAAAGCAGAATATCGAAAAACACGCTGAATAATTTGTGAATTGCAGTTATGATTAAGAACAATATAACAATATGAGCAACTTAAATTGACGGCGCAATGAATAGCTTTCTTCCTCTTAAAGCCCTTACTTTTACGACCTACTCGCTCCCCCACCTCCCTCCTTTTCCCCAAGGTGATAGTAATTTCGTTTGACACTAGTTAAATTTTTTTTTTAAAAGGGTATCAGGTTTTTATGATCATTTTCTTTTATATCTATTATAGAACACTAATATACTTGGGAAATTTCGTAAATTAAACATTTTAAAAGTTAATATTATGGCTTTGAAATTATTGACAAAGTATTCTTATTTTATTACTATTTAAACTATTATTAATTTATTTCTATAGTCCAAAGATTATTATTAATAAATGTTACGTAGACAAATTTATAGCCAAAATATGCTTGCAGTTTTATTAAAGAACGCATTTTTTTTTCATTTTAATGCTATTATACTAGTGTATATTTTTTAATTAAGGCATACATATTCCAGTAGATGACGCATTAAAGAATATTGGTATTATTTTTTCAGAGCCAAGGGTTTTCCTAAAAGTCTATGAAATTTATAGACAGTGAGGAGATCAGTATAATTAAGAAAATCAATGGAATATTCTTTCAGATCTTTATGATGTTAGGAAAACAAGAACCGCGCTGCCGAAATAAGGATTTTTAAGTCAGTTTTCCTCCCAGTGCACCTTTACGGATCTAAGAACTAGACGCTTCCCGAACGACAGGCTAGCAGAGTAACTGCCTCTGAAATGAGATTTCTTCGCCGAATATTGGGGAAAACCAAGTGAGACCAAATAAGAAATTATAGAGCAAGAGAGGAGTTTAAAGAGTTAATTTTGGAGTATTAGTTTTTTTTTTTTTTTTTTTTTTTTTTTTTTTTTTTTTTTTTTTTTTTTTTTTTTTTTTTTTTTTTTTTTTTTTTTTTTTTTTTTTTTTTTTTTTTTTTTTTTTTTTTTTTTTTTTTTTTTTTTTTTTTTTTTTTTTAAATATTGTTTACTTTTATTTACAAAATGCTTTTAATAATTGAAAAAAATAATCATTTTTTTATCATACCTAAATAAAGTCGAAAAATAAAATATAATCATTGTAGTTATTAAACAGTTATCTTGTTTGTGAGTATCCCACTAGAGACTGGGCCTTTAATATGTTTTATTTTTCATGGTCTAAACCATTAGCTTAAAAAAAAGAAGAAAAAAATTGTCCAATTAATTATGAACTAAATAAAAGCTTCTGGTATATTTTTTAAATTCTTTCTACAGCTACCATTGGATGAATATCTTAGTGCTTATTATTTTCCTCCACTTTATTTATAATCATTTACAACTGCATAAAATATATACACTAAGTAAATGAGTGGAACATGGTTAATAACTTGCTAATAAATGTCAAAACAATTACCAGTTGGTACTCTTTAAAAGCAAAAATTAAATAAAATATTTTTTTCCTTTTTTTCTTATCATGCTACAATGTAAAAAGCTGATATTTTGTGTCAGAAACCACTTCATAGACCGATATCGAGGTAAAAGCAATACAGATTGATAATAATACTTTTAGATTATTTACATTTCTACAATTTGCTATTCATATTAAGTATTCATGTTCCTTCATACATCCTCTAAATGATTAATATAATTTTATTTAATAGTAAATACGCTTTACAATTTAAAGTATATCTTTAAAAAGCAGGAAAAATAAGGGGGAAAACACAAAAACATAAAAATAATAATTCAATAAATAATAAAAAATAATATTAATAAAAATAATAAATAAATAAAATCAATTAAAATAGCTTATATGAATATATTTTTCATCATTTAATAGTATAAAAATAACTAAACAGTACGTCTAACAACAGTTGTATAAATTAGATTAATTAAGGAGTAAATGTTTCGTTTTTTTGTCTATGTTAAGTGGTGTTTTATTGTAATTACCGATTTTTCGGATAAGCTAATTTTCAGAAATTTTTGTTTTTCCAAAGTATGTTTTGGTTTGATCGTAGACGTGAAGGTGGTTAGGGTTAAGGTAGAGATCTTGAAGCATTTTTTATATTTTTGTATATCAAATGTAATCATGGATTATCCTCATACACAAGAGTTTATGATAGTTGGTTGTTCAAGTTGAGCTCCACACTGGTGAGGCATATATAATCTGGGATCGAATAGCTGTTTTATGCATTATAAGTTTTTAAGACAATTTAGATTTTTTTTTAAAGTAAGAGAACATATCGTATATGATTTTTTTTTTTTTTTTTTTTTACTATGTCTACTTTCTCGTTCATGTGGTCTGTTTAATTTTAGAGATCTGTCAAGCGCCTAACTAAAGTATTTTACTGATATGGACAAGGGAGTAACTTCTCCGTTAAAAAAAAAAAATATATCACAACTTTAGATATACCTATACAATATACAAATAAAGAATGAACCGATAACTCATATCACTATAATTTTTTTTAATAGTTAATATTAGTAATAATAATAATAGCAATGAGTCCATACCTCTTGAGTTTTATTCGACGGAATTAGAAGCAAATAATCCAACATAAACCCAAACAAATAGCTGAATTAGCTGTAACAAACAACAAACACCAGGTACAAAACTGAGCGAGAAGAAATATAGCTGCCATTGGGAGAGATGTTTTTAGACGCTCTCCAGGCTGGCACAATTGTTCATCATAACACCGGGCAACCTCCATCTTGTGGATCCTTCCAGCCCTCTACCGCCATCCAATATCTGGATTCTTATTATTCAAACACCCTCCTAATGGAGTCTTTGGAATTCAATAGATCCTTAAAAATAGGCATTTAAGAAAATTCTTTCCTTCAGCACTTTGTTTTTAAATGACCCCGGTGAAAAACACTCAGAGAATCAGTCTAACACTCAGAATTTTAGAGTAAAAAAAGGGAATTTTTCAGAAATTTTTTTTTCTCAGATAAATACTGTTCCAATATTGATTTGTATTAAAGTTTACACACATACACTCATATATATATATATATATATATATATATATATATATATATATATATATATATATATATGGGTTTTAAACCTTAAATTGAAAATCTAATAAAATAAATCGTAAATAATGATAATAAATAAATAAATGAAATAACATAAGATCCTTTGATCTGGTGTCGCTTTATTGACAATTTTCCTTTATTTTCTATTAAACAATCATTTTTTTCCTTGCTTTTTATTCCAATGAAGAGTTTATTGTGTTCAAAATGCACATTTCCAGCAAGGGACTGTCATGATGTTTTATTTATACAAGTAACTGACTTGTATGCCAAATGAGAACTCCATGTTTTTTCGGTTTTAAAAGTAAATTTCTCCATGAAATCGAAACAAAATCATTACCTTTTACATATCATTCGAAAGCTCATTAAATTTGCAAGTTTTTGTGAGATTTGCAGTTTTGTGGATGGTTTTTTTTCTAAAAACGGTGAGCAATATAAGTAATATAAGGCATTTTAACTTCCCTAAATAAGGTGAAGATCAAGCTGTTCTTTAGGTCATAAGTTTGTAAAATTAAAAAATTATATGTACTCTATTCTTAAAGGAAATTTAATGCTAAATCCTAAAATGTGGTCAAAATTTGAGAAATATTAAAACTAAACGGAATTATTACAGTTTTTATGTTAAAAACCGTGGTTTTCATGTAATTTCACCCTATCATATATATATATATATATATATATATATATATATATATATATATACTACCTTAATACTGAATAAAAACCATTATTATCAGATATGCTAAAGCTATAATAAATCTTTAAATAAACATGTTAAAATTTATTTAAAAAAAAAAAATCAACTCCCTGATGAGAAAAACAGTAGATCCGAAATATGTCTATATATAACCATCTGTTTTTACCAATTTAAATTTTATAATTAAAAGGATCAAATTACTTAAATGAAAAATTATATTAAATTAGGAATTGATGATTATTTGAAATCAACAAAGTTGAGAGAAAATAGCGATTACAAACGTGATTTTTTTTTATTCATACCAATATAGCTCCTGAATGGTAGGTCCTTGCGTAAAATGTTATATAACAAAAAATATTCTTTGTAAAATTCCTAATCAGAAAATTGTTGCCTAGTGTTCGATTAGGGCAGCACCAAAAGCCACAACACAGAAAATGTAGGAAAAACGTGACTTTTTTCATTCAAACCAATACAACTACTAAACGTTTGATTCTAGCGACGTTTTGTTATATAACAAAAAATATTCTTTGTAAAATTCCTAATCAGAAAATTTACTATCCGATTAATACAACAGAGCTAGAGAATGTCAAAATGAATGTGAATAAAACGTTACACCAAAAAATAGTTACACAATTAATCAATAATAAATCCACTTACCTAATAGCTAAATAAAAATTATAAAACATTTTATAAAAACTCAATAAAACTACTCAGTTTCCAGTTAAATTCCAGAAATTTAAAATACAGGAAATATAAGACTATTATCCTACTATTTTAGATTATAGTTCGGTATGGACATGAAACTTGCCAACTTAACTTAAAAGAAGAAAAAAGGCTTTTCGAAAATAAAATGCTGCGTAGAATATTTGGCACAAAACATACTCAAGAATTTATTAGGCTCCACAATGCGGAACAGTGGGAGTTTTCCCCAATAAATATAGTTCAGATAAAAACGATTAACATGGGCATAGAAAGTCGTTAAAGTTAGTAATGAAGAAATTTAAAAGAAGTAATCAGTTTTGGGCGGTCGGGTAAACGTCCGAAGGGTAGATCGAAACGTAGGATTACTTCAGGGCTTTGGAATTTGGTTCGGTGGCTTGGAGGGAGGAGTGTGGTCAGAGGTTGGTTGTGTCGGTATCGGACCTTCAGGCTCGCTAAGCTTATATTAATCTATTATTATTTAATGAATCTGATTTTAATAAAGTATTCAATATTTTTAGAACCGATATAAATTAAAATTTTTCTTTTTTTTAAATAGCTTCAAAAAATTGTATTAAAGTTCCCATAGTGGATAATGTTCAGCCTATAGATATAGGATTGTTATGTCTAAAGGTAAAAATAAAAATAAAATTTATGATAAAGAAATTAATATTAAATTTGTTTACAAATTAACTGTATTACATACAAAAGAATGATAACGGATAATTGTTATTAATTGTAGATTAATTGTTGAGAAAATTAAATATAATTATTTCTACTATAAGGAATATTTTATTGAAATTACAGTACACGTAAAATTACAGTAAATTAATTCATTGAGTACAATCAGTGAATAATTTAAACTTAAATTAACAAATAATATTAATTGGAGATTATTTTATAAAGCCGTTTAAGTAAATGTTTAATAATTTTAATGCTTTTAATCGTAAAATTATTTAAAAGTTTAGATAATAATAATTATATTAGACCTTTTGCTGAAAAGAATCCAATAAATAAATTATTTACATCCTTTTTCTGAAATCTAGTTGTAACTATACGATAAAAAATATTTAAAATACATTTAATTTATTTCAAACTGGTTAAGAATTAATCCCTCATCAGTATCATTTGTCAATTTAATTTTATATGGATGCATTAGTCGGTTGTCCTCAGTTTGAAGACATGTGTGAATCAATAAATAAAGTTAAAAACCATTTTATACGCCACTGATTGTCTTAAAAGAATTACTTTGCTGTAAATGAGACGAGTGGTTATCTAGTCTGTCTTTTATTGTTGCAATAAACCTCAAGTCTAAGATTAAATAGTTTTAAAAAGTGTTGCAATCACAAACAAGATACTGTTGAATAGTTTATGGTTAGCTGCATACTAGTCTCTGATCTAGCATCCGGAATAACTGATTCGTATGAGATTAAGTTTATTGAAAAACATAAAACATTTTCTACAATTCCATTTTTAATTTTTTCATTTTTCTTAATAAATAATACTACCGTTGAAATAAAATAATTATCAGTTTAAAGAATAAAAAAAAAGACAAGAGAAACTTGAAACCAACAATGGACTATTGCAACAAAAGGAAGACTTACGAACTCATTAGGACTTAAGACGATAGAGAAAAAAAAAATTAAAAACCGACATAAAAACTAACCCAATTTTTGACATGGCATGGCGGAGCAAAAAGTAACTTACACAAATTTAAACTGACTGACAACAGCATTTGTAAATGTTAGATTGAAATAGTGAACGAACTTATGACCATTTTATTTATGACTGCAGAAAATTGGAAAGGTACAGAAATAAACTGATATCCAAAGTCCTACTGAACGGAGGCGAATGGCCGCCTTCAAAGAAAGATCTCATAGACAAATACTTTGATGAGTTTGATGCATTTATGGATCATGTTGATTATATAGGGCTCAACAATTGATATATATATGTGTATATATATATATATATATATATATATATATATATATAAATTTTTTTTTTTTTTTAATCATTGTTTCTCTCTTTTTTTTTTTTTTTTTTTTCAATCTTATTTATATTTATTAATTTACTTAAAATATACATATTTCATATACACTCAATGTTAATTCCTTAATATCTTACATTATATATAACTAAACATGTTTGTATAAATATTTATGTTAAAAAGCGTTATGTCGAGAGATGGAGCGCGTAGAAATATATGCACCCATTTCAGGGTTGCAGAGTATCATTAAATATAAGTTCGATTATTTTATTACATCCATTTTTTAAATTTTTATGTGATATTACAATAAAAAAACATTAAAATACATTTACTTATAGGACTTTAAGTAATCTCAAATTAATATTCATTGGTAATTTAAGTTTAAATAACTCACTGATTGTCTTCAATGAATCAATTTACTAGTCATTAAATGTTCTTAAAATAAATTATAATCTTGTAGCATAATTACAATTAAAAATCGAAATCTTCTTATTGTTTACAATATATACAATAAGTAAATATGTGGTGATTTTATTAGAATCACACGTCAATAACTTGTGAAAAAGTACTCGAAAGCACTTCATTAACTGTTCTATATTAGGAAGTCTCTTAGCCATCTTCTTTTCGAACGCCTCGGAGGGTTATAGGAAATCTATTGAGAAGCAAGTTGGATGACTAGTGGATTCGATTGGGTATGTAGGTTTCATGGAAGGATTGGTAAAAGATAAATTCAGAAATATAGTTTTAAATAATTTCATATGTTTTTCGATAAACTTACACAAAATGGCAAAAAAACTGATTATTTCTTACACTGTTTTAATTATAACTGAATTTTTATGTAGTAACATACTTTTCATAAATCACAAGTATCTTTATATAATTATATTTTAATTTTTATTATTTATTTTGAATATCATCAGAATTTTAATCATTGTTTAATTGGGATATTAGTTTTTGTACCAAGCATATTATAATTCACTCTAATAGAAGCGATAACAGTTCTAAAGGAAGACAATAACAATTATTATTAAATTAAAAAAAAGTTTATACTTTTAATAACAAATAATAATGTAAATAATTCCTTTTCAAATATTTTTATAACTTTTTAGTTGTTATATAGAAAATAATTTTTGTTTAGCAATAATAAATATAAGAAAAGACTATGTTCTAATGACACCATTATCAGCGCCAAGTACCTTAAATAGGGATAAAAATAAATTGTGCTAAATAAACTTTAAAGTCGTGAAGAATGAACAAATCAATTCCTTTATAGCGAATAAAGGATACCTTAAAAAAATAAAATAAAAAAAATGGAAGTCGTCAATGAATTCAAATACCTCGGAGAATGGATCGGCTGGAATGCCCTCTAAAAACGCAATGGAATCTAGAAAAAATAAAGTTTAACTGGTCTTCCAACTTACTAAAAACATATACAACAAAAAGTCTCTGTCATGGAATGCAAAAATAAGGCATTGTGACACAATAATCAAACCTGAAGCCTTATATGGAGGTGAAACGCTGTCTATCACCTACCATGGTCAAACAGAATAACAAGAAATCAAAGAAAGGAATATTGAGGAAAATTGATATGCACCAAACTTATTAAAACAAATGAAAAACTCTTAGACACAATTAGAAAAATAAGAATTGATTTTTATGGACACATTTTTAGAATGAATCTACATGGACTAAAAAAAGTTTTGACTACCTTCGCAACAAAAAAACCAAACCAAAATGGTTTAATGAAACAGAGAAGGACTTAAGGGAACTCCAAGTTACAGAAAGCATGCTTTGAGATACAACAACAAAGATAATAATTTTTTTTTAAAAAAAAAAGGTTTCAGTTCAATTCCCAAATTGAAACGTACTATTCAAATCTCTGATGAAGAAAGAATAGCAAAATCCGCAAGGATGAAACAATACTGGGCTAAATGAAAGACCCAGCGCGCTTAAAATTGATTGATCTAACGTACCAAAAATTGGGTGGAACTAAATTTTAAAAATAAAATATTCTATACTTATTTTATTTTATTTCCATTATTTTAAAAATATATCATTTTAATTTAATACGATAAGTAACTAACTTCTGTTTTCTAAGTTTGATTCGTTTATGTGATACTGCATTTGAACTCTGTATTTTCTAATGTTAATCATATTTGAAGGTCCCTTTACATTTTATAACTTTCAATTCTTCAATTCTAAAGGTTTGTTAGAATTGTTTAGCATACATGAAAACTGGTTAACATAAAGAAGTATTTTCCACTATCAACTATCTAAGCCTACTTAATTCAATAATTCATTTCATGATGATAGCTCACCAAACTATTCCGTAGACTGGGAAGGCCAGAGACGGACGAGCGCTCACAGAACACTGGCGGGAGACCGACTGGAGTCTAGGCCCGCTTTCGCGCCGCCTCCGTACGAACCTGCCATCTGTTGTCGCTCACCGGAAAATCCCTACAATCGGCTTATATTATTTATTCTCAATATTATTGTATGGCGATCGTAACAACCATTTTCATCATATTCACTTGAGGTACGCATGATGGTATAGAAGGATCAGTACAATTAGTATTCATTAATTAATTGTCATTTCTATTGGAATTATTTTTTTTAAAAACTTTATTAGAACTAAAACGACAAGAAACTGCTCGTCGTTACAGACTACTTCAACATTTACTAGACAAACGTTCAAAGTTCTCAATCAATTACAAATGACTCATATACATGACAGTGATTATACCTATTTGGACGTACGGAGTTGAGCTTTGGGGCTCCACAAAACCATCCAGTTCATCTCGTATTCAATCCTTACAATCCAAAATCCTTCGAAAAATTCTCAATGCTCCTTAGTTTGTCACCAATAAACTTACCCATGAAGATCTTATGTTCTATATGCTCTATGTTCTATATGCTGCTGAGTTAGCCCACACCAGATACCTATCCTTTCATAGCAAGCTCCTTATCCACTCAAATCCGTTAGTTTCTCAACTTCCTTCCCACTCCATTCCTGATAATCCTCCGAGGAGTCTGAAACTAAGATGGCCTAGAGACCTTCTAGTGTAGAATTTTTGATAAAGTACTACTGATGATTAGTTCTTTTCAAGTTTTAACGTGTTATTATAATCGTTGTCAATACATTTACTTGATGTATATATTTTGTACTCTGTTAAATTCCAATAAATGTACATATATGAAGAAACTGTATTATTTTATTTGAATATGTATTAGATTACACATATCAAAGATTTTAAAAATGTGAGACAAGAAATAAAATATATCGGTACTAACCTACTGAGGCAAAACTGACTTCTAAAAGATGTTAATAATGAAATGGGAAAAGAGCCAGGTGGGTTTTTACTATGACAGATTGTATTTTTTCCGTTCCTATTGAGGTTTATTATTTCTATTGATTTATAAAATTCAGTTTTTTTCTACTTGATGTATTGGTTTAACTCCTACGTATTTATTGATTTTATGATTATTTTCATTTTGATGGA
This sequence comes from Euschistus heros, assembly GCA_003667255.2. NCBI lineage: Eukaryota > Metazoa > Arthropoda > Insecta > Hemiptera > Pentatomidae > Euschistus > Euschistus heros. Next base: position 4,520,675 of record RCWM02000007.1, on the reverse strand, counting down.
TAACGAAGCTGGAATTCTTGATCTTATTATTGTATGCTCTTATAATGTCTTTTAATCTCTGATTTACTGATCGTTCAGTATGTGCCGTGTTTTTAGCTTTACAGAAATTACATGAGGCGTGGAGATGCAAAAGGGGTAAATCCACTTTTTATCATTTTTAATTTATTTTAGTTAGCGTCTTCAATAAGGTGGTAAATCGTCCACCCCTCAAAGATTGGGCTATGTGTTTTTCGAAGTCAACATGGGTTCAAACTTTGAAGGGTGGACGATTTACCACCTTATTGAGGACGCTAACTAAAATACTTAAAAATGACAAAAAGTTGATTTACCCCCTTTTGCGTCTCCACGCCTCACATACTTCCACATACTTCTTTGAAAAGGGTCTATTTTGTCTATAGATGAAGGGAAATAAGATGAAAATGGTTTATCTATTTTTTTTTTTTTAATATACATTTATTGAAATTTATAACTGTACAAAATATATACATCAAGTAAATGTATTGACAACGATTATAATAACATGTTAAAACTTGAAAAGAACTACTCATCAGTAGCACTTCAATAAAAATTCTACACTAGAAGGTCTCTAGACCATCTTAGTTTCAGACGCCTCGGAGGATTATCAGCAATGGAGTGGGAAGCAAGTTGAGAAACTAACGGATTTGAGTTGCTATGGAGCTTACTATGAAAGGATAGGTATCTGGTGTGGGCTAAATCAGCAACATATGGAACATTAAGATCTTTATGGGTAAGTTTATTGGTGACAAAGTAAGGAGCGTTGAGGATTTTTCGAAGGATTTTGGATTGTAACGATGTACGAGATGAATTGGATGGTTTAGTGGAGCCCCAAAGCTCAACTTCGTACGTCCAAATAGGTCTAGTCACAGTCATGTATATGAGTCTTTTGTAATTAATTGGGAGCTTTGAACGTTTGTCTAGTAAATGTTGAAGTAGTCTGTAACTACGGGCAGTTTCTTTTCGTTTTAGTCTTGTAAAAGCGGGAATTTAAAAAAAAATATAATTAACCTGGGGATCAGTAGTTATACCATTGTACTCTATATATGCTGAATGGCGCTAGCCACAATTCGGTCTATTTTCAAACTTCTTATATACGTATTTTATAGGATCCCATGAAACCTAATATGGTCTTCCGGTCTATGCCTAAGCATCTTCGTGAAGCAACTACTTAAACGATTCTTGCTGAAAACATCGTAAAACACTCTCACGATCAGCATAAACCACTATCCAATTTTCAAATCCATTTTCTTTTCTTATTAAATATTGAATAAATCAAGATAACACACACACACACACACACACAAAAAAAAAAAGAATAATGGACATGAGTTTTTTAAAGAAGAAAGATGGTGCTTACTTGGGTTTGGAGTTCTGGTAAATGACAAGCTTCATTTCTCAAATCCTGAGCAACTGTAACATAGCGCAACGTCTCAGCCTCCACTGAATTTTAACGATAGTGACGCGGCTAAGAGATCAGCGTTGGGATTACTTTCGGCTAAGCTTTCCCAAAGTATATAGAATAAATATAAGAAACTGCTTTACATACTTTTACTTATATTACACATTTTTATTTCAGTGATATTTTTTTTTCTAATCTTCTCTCTTTGCCCAATCTGCCGATGTTCCTCAAGGTAGTGTCCTCGATCTCTTCCCCAACTTGGCATATTCTTCTGACATTCCGACGATACTGGCGCAGATCTCAACGCATACGATGATGACACGCTTTTTATCAGTAAAAATGATTCTTTTATTGCATCTTAACCCCTACAGTCTAATACCAAAAACCTTCAAGAGTGGTTTTAAAAGTGAAACATACAATAACCTTTTCCCACTGTCGTAAACAAACGTCTTTCAGGCCTACAGTATTCTTTAGCTATATACCATTTTGTTGGTATTCCATATAGATATCCTGTATATTTATTTAAATTTTATGATTTCTGTATTTTTGTTTGTTCGTTTATTTGCTATCATTATTTTTGTAAAATAAATATCTAGTCCCGCGCCACTTCACTCTTTTCTCATACTAAGAAGCGAACAATTTGTAAAAAGGTAGTCTAAAAAGAAGTATATATTTTTTTTTTGTGTGTGTGTTCGAGGTGTTGTAAGTGCTTCTAAATATTGATGTGGTAAGTTAATATATGGCGGTGTTTAGTTTTAAGTTGAATATGATTCGACATTGATTACTCTTTTTGGGACCCTGTTACTATTAAATCCATCGACTTTAGAAGCCCATTTTCACCATCGCACTGCTATCACCTGAACTATATTTGCCAGATAAATTTATGGTTATTCTCCACTTAACACAACTGGTCACGCTTCTTACTGAAGTTGAACTCAAGAACTGAAGTTGAAATCTTCTAATTTTTATGTTTGTGGAAAGTAGATCCGTTTAGTTTTACGACTGAGAAATAACAAGCCTTCTCGTTTTTATTTCATGTTTTTATTACCTGTTAAATTTGTTTTCTTATATATGGTAGACACCTGGTACTTAAATTTCGATTATTGTCAAACCTAATTCCTTATTAACAACTAAGCCAAAATTATCACCATCTTTACTGCTAAACCTCTTACCGGGTACTTATTACAAAACCTATTCCTTTAGGTTATGAGTGTTTTATGTTAAATTTAATGATATCCATGTCTTAAGCTATGCAGCACCGAACGATCAGTGTGTTATTATTTTATATTATTATAAATTTTATTTATACTATATCATGATACCGCTTTTAAGTTGTAAACTAGTATTATACTAAATTATATTCATGCCCCAGAATAAAAAAAAAAAATTTATTTGTTTACCCCGTCAATATTAAAATATTCACAAATTAATGGAGGATTTCAAGTTTTCATTTAATCACCTCTTTTGATAATAAACTGTTTACGTTTGACAGATTATTTCTTTATATGGATGTCTTTATTAATATATTTAATTCCAAACAAAAATATTTGCTAACCTCTTTGGCATTTCACTGCTTGGATAAATTTTGTTTTATGTGTTGAACCTCGGTCGGAACAGATTTCAGCTTTGCAGACAAGGAAGATCAGCGCAGGACTCCGTCCCATGATGAAAATTATCTGTGAGCTTTTGTCGGATAAAATCCCAGTACAACTGTTCGAGAACCTGCAGAGATTCTCTCAGTAAATTGCTTATGACTGACCGCCTCAAAGCAAAACAAAAATGAGGTTCGATTGCTATAAACCGACTACTGATGTCTCACTTATGAACTCTTGAAAGTTGTTGGAAATCGATTATGAGGACCTCTAAGCAACTATTTTCTTAGACACCTGGACTAGTGTTAAGATATGAAAATATTCATAGTAGAAATTAGATAGAAATGTGTTTTTAGAATTGGTTAAAACTGAAGACACAAACTTCTATTTACAGGGTGGTTGAGCCAATTTTAAATAGAAAAAAAAAGAATCTTCTTATGTTGAAAAATAAATAAATAAAATTTCACTAATTGTAAGATGTCACTTCAAAATTTATTTCATTAAGTCGTACCCGCCACGCCATCTGTTGGGCTGGAAGAGGAAGACCCGCGTCTCTTTTTCTAGGGATTAGCTGCACTTTGGTCTCTATGTATCGTTTTGTTTAAAACTTGTCGAATTCATAATATTTTGTCGAACATCCAAAATAATTGTTCTTTAAGTTGTCGAAGTCCAGTCTGTTTTATTTATTTATTTATTTTTTTTTTATTAAAATCGAATGAAATCAAAAAAAGCAGTCAACGATTTTCCATTGGGACCGGAGCTCCTGAACCAAACTGTTCCTATTACCAGAAAGGTAAAAAGGGGATTAATACCTAGCATTTTTCTTCTATTTATTTGTCTACCCCATCCCGAAAACCACCCTTTTTTTCTTTACAAGAGATGGCCCAGCGAGGCCAGGGACTCCAAAATCAAAGATTGAGTTAAACATTTATCATCGAATAATTAATGTCTTGATTATTAATATAATTTGTCGATGTGTTTTTCTCGATTTCACTATTTGCCATAGCAATATAAGAATATTATTACAGACTACTGTTTCTATATCAGAGAAATAGTTGAAATTCCGTGTTCGTTTGGAATCCTAGTTACAATCATTTTTATTTTTAACAGCCGATAGATTTGCTTTAACACAAGGTATAAAGAAATTATTAACTAGTTGTTATATTCGGCTCTATATAAAAAAGACGGAAATGACGCTGAAGATATTACTCTATATTTAGAAGAGGATGATAAAGCACTGCCACCCATAATAATAGAGGAGGTAGTAAAAGCAGTAAATAATTTAAAGAATGATAAAAGCTCAGGACCTGATGGTGTGAAGAATGAGTTCCTGCGAGAAGGTGGGGAGCTATTGGCGAAAGAATTGTCAGAACTATTCAATTTAATTATAGAGAGAAAAGAAATACCAGAACAATGGAAATTGGCAAAAATTGCTATCTTGTTTAAAAAAGGCAATAGAAAACGGATGGATAACTATCGACCAATCTCACTTTGTTCCACAATATCAAAATTATTTTCGACTATACTAAAAGAACGCCTAACAAAACAGATTATGGAGAATATAGCTATCGAACAGGGTGGATTTCGGAAGGGGTTTTCAGTTATGGACCATATTTAGACAGTAAATCAAATTATAGAAAAATCTAAAGAATATAATTTCCCTCTGTACCTATGTTTTCTTGACTTCAGAAAAGCGTTCGACTCTATCTATCACGCAAGCATATCCAAAGCCCCCAAAACTATAGGAATACAGAACAGATATACACAAATTATAGACCAGCTATATAAAGGTATGTCGGCATACATTGAAATGGAAAGAAAAGGAAATGTTTCCCCTGTAGAAAAAGGTGTGAGACAAGGCGATCCACTCTCTCCAATTCTCTTCATTTTAGTCCTGGAGTTGGTTTTCTGGAACCTGGGCTGGGAAAGAAAAGGAGTAAGAATCGATGGAAGGTTGCTGAACAACCTACGCTTTGCAGATGACATTGTGCTCTTCGCAACAAGTAGAGAGGAAATGGTTTCTATGTTGAATGAACTAGTACCAGAATGTAAAAAAGTAGGTCTAGTCCCAAACTATGATAAGACTAAATTAATGACAAATAGTGAAGAAATAGAAATAAGAATGGGCAATGATAACATAGAATACACTAACGAGCACATCTATCTCGGGCAACTTGTATCCTTCACCGATAGAACAAATAAAGAGATCCAAAGAAGAATTTCACAGAGTTGGAAAAAATACTGGTCCCTAAGGATTATTATGAAAACCAATGTTGACCTGGTATTCAAAAAACAAACTTTTGAAATATGTACATTTCCAGTTCTCTCCTATGGAAGCCAAACATGGTCTCTCACAAAGTTTCAAGAAAATAATGTAAGAGTCTGGCAAAATGCAATAGAGAGAAGTATGACAAATATCAAAAGAAAGGATAGGATCAAGTGCATTGATATTCAGAAGAAAACAGGGCTCAAAGACTCTTCCATGCTTATAAAAAAATTAAAATGGAAATGGGCTGGACATGTGTTGAGATCTACTGACGATAGGTAGTCATATACTGTAACCGAGTGGACACTATATGACAATAGTAGGAACAGAGGAAGGCTATTGAAGAGATGGAGCGACTCCTTCAAAAAAGAGGCTGGCCCAACATGGTGGAGAACAGCAAAGAATAAAAATTTATGGTGGGAAAAGTGGAATCAGATTTCGAACCCCGCTTCCCAGTAGGACTGGTCACCTTGGGAAGTGTAAGACCATTACTCCTCTTAAAAAGAGGAAGGCTAGTGCAAGGAAGATAAATGTGTATGTATTTATTGTTTAATTGTATATATTATTTAGTTGCACAATAAAAGCTATTTTCATTTCATTTCAATAATATATTCAAAGCAATGAAAATTATTTTGATTAATAAAAGTTTGTTATATCGTTTATTTTATTTTTATATTTCAAAACTATATATATATATATATATATATATATATATATATATATATGTACTAAATTCCGGACAACTCAGAAATTATAAAAGTTATAAAATTATAAAAGTGAAATCATTGAAAATGAACTATTTACGATAAGGCGTGAATGAACAGAATATCACCTAAGTTCTAAAGGGCTGATAAGCTTATATCCCAACTATCAACTATTCGCCTAGCTCTCCACAACGTATCTCAACTATTTGCCAAGTTTGTATCATAGCAGAGAATAGGGAAATATATATTTTCTGTTAAGCTGATAGTACATTGCTTGTATAGAATTGAGATATAGCACATTCCTTGATTTGGTCAAAACATTTCAATTGTCCGAAGACCAAAACCGTAGTGGCTTCAACTCTATTTTTAAATACTTACTATAAAGTTCTGGTTTCATCGTGTCTGAGCCTGCTGTTTCGGCCCACTTCTAAATTATTAGCACCGCAAGATTCTATATGGTTTAAAATACATATTTAAAAATCGTTACATTTCTTTAGCAATTCTATTATTTGTGTACAGGCTGTTTCAAGATTTAATAAAAATAAATATTATTCAAGTTATTATAAGATAACGAAAAATTGTGAGCATACTATGTGGTGTTCAGGCCAAAGATCAAAGCTAACAAATAGCGTTACTAAACCCATTTTGATAAACCTGGATATTTATATTTATGGATATTTAGGCCATCTTAAACTCTGCAATCCGTTACTGGATCTAGGCTGCCTCACGAATCTCCTTCCATTTTCCACTTGATTCCTCTCCATCTATCTATCTCAGCTTAGGTTTTCCTACTTTCCATTTTCCTGCTGGTTCTGTACAAACAAGCTTTTTTTGGAGTATATGTCTCCTCCATTCCAAAAATATTACCTACTCAGCTGGGTCTAGCTATAAAAATATGGTTTACCACATTCTTAAAAAGTGGCTAGTTCGGGGTTATGCCTCATTCTTAATTCATTTTCCTCCTTTACTCGACTAGGTATATATCTTTCTTTCGAAAGTTACTTCTTCACATTAGTAATTGCTCTTGTTTCTTACGCATACGACAAGACCTGAAGCAGTTATGTAGATCGTGGCAGCGAACGGCTTTCCACATGATTCAAGAGACCGTAGTTACTTTTGTATGTGGTGACAACATTTTGTGTTACCTCCTGGTTCATGCCATTATCCCACATTAACCACTAGTCTATATATATACTATTATATGTATAAAAGGCATGTTTCGTTTGTGATAACTAACCGCAAAAAATACAAAACCAATCTTTACCAAATTTTAACTACAGCATCTTCATAGCTGAAGACAGAAGTAATAAAATTTACATATTTTCCATTAAATTTATGTTAAAAAAGCGACTAATATGTGGTGCGCTGTGAAGATGGCCGACAGGTGGCAAGTGCCATTCAAGGGAGGTTACAAATATACGGTGTTCTATAGAGCTAGAAATCGATAATAAAATTTGCTTAATTCTATTAAATTGTTATCAAAAAACTATATATATGTGTGTGTGTGTGTGTTATGTGACAAAAACTAGGTTTGTTACACTGTCATAAGCTTTTAAGGTTAGAAATTAATATTTAATATTAATATTAATTAGAAAGTCTTCAGTTGTAAGCAATGGTCATACAGTCTATTATCTACGAAAGTTTCTTAATAGTCTCTGTTCATCTGGATTTCCTATTCATGTATTAAAATTATGATATTCCACTAATCCCTGTAGAACAGATCCGCTATCTAGAACTCCACTTAGACAGACGTCTAACTTGGAATCCACATACAAGACTAAAACGACAAGAAACTGCCCGTCGTTACATACTACTTCAACATTTACTAAACAAACGTTCAAAGCTCCCAAATTAATTGCAAAAGACACATGTACATGACTGTGATTAGACCTATTTGGACGTACGGAGTTGTGCTTTGGGGCTCTACTAAACCATCCAATTCATCTCGTATCCAATCCTTACAATCCAAAATCCTTCGAACAATCCTCAAGATCCATACTTTGTGACCAATAAACTTATCCATGAAGATCTTAATGTTCCATATGTTTCTGATTTAGCCCAAATCAGATACCTATCCTTCCATAGTAAGCTCCATAGCCACTCAAATCCGTTAGTTTCTCAGCTTGCTTCCAAAACCATTGCTGATAATCCTCCGAGGATTTTGAAATGAAGATGGCCTAGAGACCTTCTAGTGTATAATTTAATAAAATGTCATAGTGTAAATATCAATAAATAAAAAAATTAAAAAAATGTATTTAAATTAGATGTTCATTTATGATTTTACGTAATCCTCAACCACCTAATTAGTTTAATAGTACCGTATTAAAAATTACAGCTATGCGCGAAAATATCATTAAATAAATGATTCTCAATTGTATACTTGAATACAAGATTTTTATCTATAAAAACATATCTTAATCAGTTAAAATCATCTTTATGAGAGCGGGTGAAGCTGCGAAGGGGGATGCTAGTCCTAGATAAGTAAAAATTGTAAATTTGAATGGATGGAACTATTTGACGTTAGTAGGTTTTCATGAACTTTGTCTTGTGAATGATACGAATTAAAATATATTTATTCGCGGTTATTAATTACTAATGCCTGATTCACAGTGTCCGTTCATCAAATAAAATGTAGATGAAGAAAAAATATCTCTTGATAGGAATTCTGATAAAATTGTAACCAGAGTCGATAACATAGGAATTGTTCAGTAGCATCTATGATGACTACAGTTATTAAATTGGTTCATATCTGAAATCGAAGGTGTCCCTGAATAACATTAAATCTAACCCATGGTAAGGAAAGTCAATGTATTTTTAAGCATAAAGCACTATTTAAAATTAGTGAAGGATTGATACATTTAAACTACTTACCATTAAAACTTTTATATTTCTATTATCTAAAGATAACCAAATAGGAATGGTTGGTGGCTAAGCTTGTTGAGAAGTCAGATACTTCAGTCTTCTAGTAACATTAGTAATCAGCGGGATCAATTCGAATCTGGCTTGGGTGAATAGGGATTTATTTTCTGAACCTTCCCATTTTAATTACAATAGGTTAGCATTCTCTAGGCTCAATATTCTCTCTTTTCTGACTAGTTTGAGTGCATTGTAAGGCCATTTAATATCAATTAAATAGTGTACCTTTTGCAAACGATCAATTGTTGATAAGAAAATCTTTTATTTTACAATATTAGAAGTAATGATGGAGTGCCTTGACAATCGGGTAGCATCTTGGTTTAATGGAAAATTAATTTTAAAAATATGAATAAAAATATAATATGTATAGTTATTTATTTATTTAATAATAACCGATATTGCTACCGCTATCTCCCTAACAGATTTGGCCCGTCCGCTGCTTGTTAACAAGACTGCGGCAACAAACTACCATCAGTCAATACTTAGTGGACAGTTCTGACACCTCTTCCTCGGAGGGATGTCAGATCATGATCCAGATTGGTTTACTCCAATCTCGGGGATAGAGCATCAGACTTTAAATTTCTAGTACATAGTTGGGAAATGGGAATATCCCTAGGATCGGAATCACAAAATTATAATCCGATACATTAAAAACATAAAACTATCGAACTGAGTATTGTAAGCGCAACTGTTTAGTCATTGAACTGTTAGGTATATTAAACATAAAACAATAAAAGTAGTCCAGGAATGTTGTTTTATTTTTTTTTTTTTTTAAGTTGATTAATAATCTTTATAAACGTAGAAAGATATATAATTTCGAAAATACATAATGTTTTACATTTTTTTATTTTTATTAAACATTACACAAATACATGAACATTACTTTTGGATAAAAAAATTATTTCCAAAAATACTTGTTTTGTTTTTTAAATTCAATAGTACAAGCTGCCTCTTAAAGGGCAATGAGTAATATGGATGACAAAGAATCCATTAATACAATGTGTAAAATTCAGTTAAATAAAAATTTTAAAAGAATCATCTAAAAAAAAATACAAAAATACTTTACAAGATATTGATATAAAATAAATCCGAAAATAAAAGTATAAACGATAGTAATAAAAAAGGAGCAAAAACAAATAATAAGAATAAGAATTAAAATAATAATAATAAATTATAAATAAAAATCAATAATAAAAAATTAAAATTAAAAAGCACAATCACACTATAACAAAAAAATACTTCGACTCAAAATAACCTCAATCCACTCGTCTAATCCGTTTCATACTCCCTATTAGCTTAACGAAGATAAAAGAGACAGTGATTAGAGAATTATCTGTGTTCTATATTTTTTTTAATGAATCAAACCAGTATGAAAATCGTTAAAGCTAGATCAACTTCTCTTAAGGCGGGAATAATAGCTGCGAATAAAATTTTATATTTACTTTAATTGTTGTTTGGGTGAGAATAGAATGTGATTTCTTACACAAGACAACAAAAGGGAGGTAATTGACTAAAAAGCTCCAGGATCCGAGTTCTAGTCCGGCTGAAACAGGAAATTTATTGTCTGTCATGTCAGCTTGATTTCGGAGGCCGGTAGACCCTCCAAGGACACAGCCTCTATAAAGTGGGTACCCCGGGAAAAAAACTTATGGTTCAGCGCGATCTCTGCCTAATATTTTATAGTATTCTTTTAGTCTAAAAGGGTGAGGTAAACCGAATTTTCAAATGTCTGAATATTTGGAGGTTATTGATAATTTAAGATCAAAGGGGTATCGTTTTAAGTTCGGGCAGCAATACAGTACGATGTTTACTCTTCCTACATAAATTTTTTGAAATTCAATTTTGAACAAAGATTAGGAATTTAGTGATATAATTGTTCCTATTGAAAGATGTATTGGTTTTAAATCAAGTCTTATATCAAGGAGGCAAGAACATTATAGAGATACGAGCACTAATAGTTAGTACTATTATTAAGAAATTTTCGGAATTTTAATTGTTACACTGGTTACATAGGTTTTTTTACTGAATTAATAATTCGACAGTCAATTCCAATGCTCTCTAAGCTGCTATTTTATTTTTCGATTAAGCCATTCCCAAAAAAGTGGCAAGTAAAGAGAATAGTCATATGACATTTTCCAACCGGTGAACCTGACATGCTGGTCAGGATGATATTGACATGCGAACATGAGAAAAAATGATGGCACTACATGACCCAGATATTGCAAAGTGATATAAAATCGGTTCCACACAAGGTTACGGGGCTATTCCATCGCAGTTAGGTAGCACCCCCCCCCCCTCCTTCTGCAGAGGGATAATTAAATGTTAATCCTCGACGGAGGGGGCACAATCGAAAAACGGAATAGTTAATCAAGAAGGCAGTGGAAAGGTTGATTTGATAGGCTCGGATCTTCATTGCATTTATAGTATTACTAGTAAATTTCTTAGATAATCTAATAATTGAAGTTTTATTTGTTTATTGATAAAAATCTTGTGTTGGAAGTATGCAATTGATCATTATTTCTTCAATATTTTTATGCATAACAATAATTTTTAATTTGGTTAAAATTGCACCGATTAGGTTTGAAGATTACGTAAAAGCCTAATTGAATATCTATTTTCTATTTTATTCTTCACTGGACATTACCAGTGATGCAGCTGAGAGAGCAGCGCTGGGATCTCTTCGGGTCTGGCCTTTACTCCCAATAAGTGGGGAATAGGCCCGATTCGGGGTTCCCCGGGCTGAGTGTGTTTGAATTGTATATAAAGTATGAATGAATAATTGTGTATTTTAATTTTAATTTAATTTTGTTTTATTTTTGATTTTTGTAAATAATTATTAGTTTTATTTTTATGAAGATAGTAATTTTATATTATTTGTTTATTATTAATAGTTGTGTGCATTTGTAAATATTGTATGAATGGATACATTTATCTCTGTATCCCCCCTATATATTTATCTCTGTATTGCCTTTTACTGTGGCACTTTGTACACTTATTTCAATAAAATATATGGGACAAATAAAAAAAAAAAATTGTATTTGTATTTGTATGTATGAGTTGGTAATTCAAATGTACAGAGACTATTAAGAAACTCTTGTGGATAATGGACTGATTAACTGATCACTGGCTATCAGCTAAATGCCCTTGAATCATATTTTTACACAAAGCATCAAAAAGTAAAAAAATAGCTTTTAAATTTGGTAATAATTTTTAATAGACAGAAATCATTCGATTGATTTCATCTGGTTGATTTTATTGTTTGTTTGTTTATTTCGTTTAACGTCACTTTATGCTGCTATGGCTAATCGGACGATGCTACGGTGGGAGTCCTAAATTTTGCCTATCCAGGCGATCTTTAACGAGTACCTGACATCGCACAGGTTCGGGACCCCCATTTTACGTCTCTTCTGAAGGACGGCATAGCTACGGATATTTTACTCCCTTTAAAAAATGCTAAGGTCATCTGCCGGGCGGCGAACCCGCGATCTTGGGTTTAGTAGGTTGCTATGCTAACCACTACACCACATGTGCTGGTTGATTTTAATTTCTAAGCATTTAAGCATAAGTGACATAAAGTTTATTTTTTAATTTTATGATTATTGTATTTTTTTTTCTTATTTGATTATTGTATTTTTTTAAATTTTTGATTATTGTATTTTTTTTTCTTTTTTAATTATTGTAATGTTTTTCTTTTTTGGTTATTGTAATTTTTTTTTCTTTTTTGATTATTGTAATTTTTTCTTTTTTGATTATTGTAATTATTTTCTTATTTGATTGCAACCCGTCACATTATTTTATTCATTATATTGTTAATTATTTAATTTGTTCATTTAATTTGTTCATTTGTAATTTTATAATTGGATTAACATATGGGGAGGTTATCTATATGTGTTGTAAGTGTCGGGTTAACATTGGCAGTGTGTTTATTTTCTTAATTAATGAATTCTGTGTAACAATTTACTCTGAATCCAACTACCAGAACACATTAAATCATATAAGCATGAAATTATATGACAGCGTTGCTGAAAGTGTTGGTCATGTATCTGTCGGTTTTCGAACATCGCAGCAAATATCTGTTTAATAATTACCACCATAAATCTTTTTTAATATTTTTTTTTTGTATTTATTAAAATTTACAATTGTATACAATTAAGATCAGGCACATCAATTAAATTTGATGATAATGCTAAAAATGAAATGTCAATTGTAGAACTTATAAAGTTCAATATAAAAATGGTTTAATATTAGAAGGTCTTAAGGCCTATATTTACTACATTTCCTTATATTATTATTGCGTACCTACTACAATTATACTAAACTATATTATTTATAAAATTTATAAAAACATCCCGAAGAACCATAAAGAAAGCCTGTCCATCCTCCTATTGGAAGGGGGTAAGACAGGCTTAAAGTGAACCCAGCGTTGCTATGTCAAGAACTTATCGTTGAAGTAACAATGATATGACATTAGAAATTAGCAAAAAATATAATATAATAGTAAATAAATATTTAAATAGGGTAATAGTAAAATTACACAATTTAATTTTATATAAGGATTATTTTATTTTCTGTCTGTAACGTCGCTACCACTTCCGTCTCTGATTCTCTGGACTTCTTCAATTCACCTCCGGAATCTAAATATCCGTTGATCTCTTTTGATGTCTAATACAAACATTTTTACCACTCAAACCTTCAGGAGTATCACTCGTTTCATTGATTACCCAACGCTCCAGTTTCCTGTGGGCATGGGAATAGAGTAGTAAAAAAGTAAAATAATAAGTAAATGTTTACAATAAAAAAATAAAATAAAACTAATACTGTAAGTATTAGATTTTTTTTTCAACATTCTAGAAAGAATTATTTCTCATACAAATATAATATCTTTATATATACATTTTTTTTTTAACGGAACGGTCTTATAGAGACCACGCAAATATCATTATTTGCATACCCCTTCTCTCCTTCTCTCTTCCCGCCTTTTCCTTATTCTTTTCGATTGCTCTTTCCTTCTTTCCCTGGTCCACGATATTCCTTTTCTCGCATCTCTTTTCCACAAGCACCTTAATTTCTTTAAGTCTTTTCCTATAGTCACTCCTATCGAAAAGGTCTGTTATTTTCAGTCTCTCAGTTTCTTCCTTCATCTGTTTGCTATACCCCCCAGCACTCTTGTATCCTCTCATTTTATTTGATTGATTTCTCTGTTTAATCTCTTTTGGTGCATCCTCACCATATGCCTATAGAACCTTAATCTTCTTATTCTTATGTCAGTTTCCAAATCAGTTATTTCTTTGTATATTCACTTATCAGGTCTCAACCTATAGCCATCTCGTGTCTTCTTTGGGCCGTAAATTCCTCTTAGTATTCTTCTTTCTATCCCTAACATTTTCCTTAGGCTGGAAAAGGAAGCGGTTTCCATTCCGTACAGTATCGCCGGTTTGAAGATCGTATTCTAATATCTTATCATCGCGTTTATTTCTTTAGAAAGTTTCTATTTGTAGTCATCAATTCGTTTTTCTCAAACGATACCTGTAAGCCTGCCTTTTCAAATATCTATGTTTGTCTGAACAATTTAAAAAAAAAAAAAATTATTATATATATATATATATATATGTGTGTGTGTGTGTGTGTGTGTGTGTGTGTGTGTGTGTGTGTGTGTGTGTGTGTGTGTGTGTGTGTGTGTTGTGTTTTTTCAACATAAAGCATTGGTTGACAAGCTATAATAAATTTGTAATAAATTTTTATGATGGCTCTATATATCACCTCAAGATATTGAAATTTGTTTTAAAAATTCGTATATATAATAACATTTCATTTACAAGTAAGACCGTTCCGCTTCAGTTCAGTTTATTATCTTGTTCAATTTTCACGACACAACAGAAGAAAATTGAAACTGTACAAGCGCAATGAAACGTTCCGAATCGAAAACCCACCGACCGTATCATTTCGCTATAGTGTTTGAAAGTCGCTTGCTCAACGCCATCGGAGTTAATTCTCCTGCTTGGGAAGGCAATTTTTAACAGGATGGAAGCCCATCATTTGCGATGTAATTGAACCGATAGGAGGTGAAGAGACGGGAAGATTAGAGGAAGGGGCCGTGCCGTGAGTTGGGTTACGTGGCTTAGAGCTAGCTGACTAGGTGTGGGTCGGCAGATACCGCTTGGAATGGGTTCAGTTCCCCTCGCGATGGACTTATCACACGCACCCCCCCTCCTCTCCTCCTGTCCCGGAAAAGGCCTTTTGCTACCTAACCTAGGGCTAGTTTGCAAGGGGATTAAATACTCTCTTATTTCTTGAACATATGTACCTGTTTATTCGTAACATTTCTTTATCATAATGTTCCATATCATGATTTTTATTATTTTAATTATTAATACAACATTAAGTGCTAGTCCAGAATTTATTTTTTATTAAAGGATGGGAAATAAGAAGAACAACGAGACATGTAAATATTAGGGGGGAAATAAAATAAAAATGAAAGAATGAAGTGAAATAGGAAAAGAAAGAAAAAAGAAAAAGAAATAAAAAGTAAGGAAAAAAACATTTTTTTTCAATTAGTTTGTCTAGTATTTAGTATTAAGTATTATATAATAGAATTATAACTAAATTATAAATATTATGAATTATATTGTTATCTTTAGTTAGATAGATAAGTAGGCTGTGTCTGTAGCAACCCAATACAGTTGGGCAGCACTATGTTTTTTGTATCAATAAAGCATATATCTCTCTCGTTTTTTTTTTTTTTTGGATTTTTTTTTTTTTTTTTGTATCTTGTTTCGAAACAAAACGTTCATTTTGATAATTATAAACAATTGGGCAAAAATTAATACAGCTACATAGTACACTTTCATGCCTTACTCACAAGCAAAATAAAAAACATAATAATAAAAAGACAAGATTAAATTACTATAATCGAACACTAGTCCAGTCAATAAACATATTGTAGAGAGCATGGAACATGCGATAATTTTTGACTTTACAGCTTCGTTAGGAGTAGTTAGAACGTATACATATTAAAAGTCCCCGCCCCTGGGGGGGGGGGGGGGGGAAAAACAAAATGAGCTAAAAGTGGGAGGAGGGGAGAAGGTCCCAATTTTGTTTTTCGATTATATCTCGAAAACGGTGGACTCTAGGAAAATATGTAGCGGATCAAAATTAAAGCTCATTAAATTTCCTATAAAATTAATTATATACGTATTCGTAGAAATTCCAACGGTTTTCGAGATATAAGTTATTAAAAATCGACAATTTTAGAAATAAAAAAAATGTTTACCTCACTTTTTGTTAAACATTTGTAGCAAATACCAGAAACATATATATGAAATTAAAGTAAATTTGATGCTCTACAATTTTGATTCTGACGTCTTTTTCTGAGAAACGATTGTGGAACGTAATAGAAGCAAAAGTTTGACAAAAAGTGAGGTGACATTTTCAATAACGTATATCTCATAAACGGTTAGAATTACGACAAATTCATATATAATAAATTTTATAGTAAATTTAATTAGCTTTTATGTTTATTTGTAACATATTTTTCTAATATATTTATTTAAACTTTACCTTTCACTGTCATAGGTAATAGAGATAATGTGTTCATTCATAGAATCTATATTATTATATAAAAGGACAAGCCATTTTTAATTTGTTATCACTAACCACGAAAACTACCGAACTAATCTGTTACAAATTTTAACCACAACATATTTGTAGTTACAGGAAGGTTTAGTGATAGTAAAATATACTGATTTTTGATCAATTCGTTATTGAAAAAGCGATAATATGTGGATAACAATAAATTTTTGAAATTGACCGATAGGTGGCGAGCGCCATTCTACATGAG
Organism: Euschistus heros; assembly: GCA_003667255.2. Lineage (NCBI taxonomy): Eukaryota > Metazoa > Arthropoda > Insecta > Hemiptera > Pentatomidae > Euschistus > Euschistus heros. The sequence continues at coordinate 4,503,943 of RCWM02000007.1, read as the reverse complement.
AGGTTACGAAGGTACGGTGTTTTATAGAGCCTAAAATTGAACATAACATGTTCTTATATTTAATTAAATTACTATAAAGACATAAATGTATGGTGCAACATCTGGATCACAGTGAAGTTTATAAATCGACCGATATATGGATGACACCATCCAGCAATATTGTTTACAATGATAAAACTACTGAACCCATATGTACCAAAATTTAATAAAATCATCTTTATAGTTCTAGATAGTTTTAGCAATAATAAAAATTTAAACGTATGTTGAGTGGATGAAACGAGGTTTGCCACACTGTCATAACATTATGTTTAGAAATTAAAATCTAACCATATGAAATCAATAAAATTATTTCTGCCGAATAAAAATTATTATAAAATCAAAATGTCGATCCTTTGCAATTTCATAGTAATATCTGTCTATCTAGATTTCAATTCATTTATTAATATCAAAAATTGGATGTCCAATTATGTTTTTACGTAATCTTCAAACATCTTATATGTGCAATCGTACCAGGTTAAAAATTACTACAATGCGTGAAAATATCATAGAAGAAATGCTCAAAGGGATAATTCAGATTGTTATTGATAAACAAATAAAACTTCAATTATTAGTCAAAGTAATGTAAGTTCTTTATGTATGAGAGGGGGCAAAGCCGCAACGAGAGATGCTAGTATATACAAATACTCACAAACGTGTAAGAAAATCCAAAAAGAAATAAACGAATAACTGAAAACTAATTATCCTAATTAGTATTAATAATACAGAAGAAATCTGCTTGAAGGAAAATAATAATAGAAAAAAATAAAACTAATAATAATCACAATCATAAAACTAATACAGACTGGTAAGGCCAGACTCGGAGAGACTAAGCGGTACTCTATAAACGTAAAAGAAGAATTTGGTGCAATTAAGAGTGTGAAAAGCATTAACGAAAAAATCTAAAAAAATGAGAGAATAGAGCTCTGCAACATTAAACAGTATAAGCAATTTAAACAACAAACAAAAGAAACAACATGAGTACTACGAATAATCTAAAGATCTTTTGAAAAATTAGAATTTGTTTAAATGCAGGAAGATTGAAAAAAAAAAGATTTTCAAGATCAAATCAAAGGGCAATCAATGCTGACCAAATAATAATGCTGAAATTTGTGCGATCTTGCAAAATGTTTTTATAAAATACTAAATTTCCCGGAAACAAGTCGTGATCTTAAAGTATCTATCAGAAAAAAATAGCAACTGTATTCGAGAAATTAAAAAAGAAGTAGAAAAACACGACATTAAAGCTGAAGAAATACCAAAGAGAGAGGCCTTCAGAAAGAAAGTGTTAATCATAGGATTCCGAGGTACAATAAATAAGAGAACAGGTTGCGAGTGGTTGGATGAAACAAAAAAAAATGACATACCGAAAAGAAAATAACCAATGAAAAGGAATTGAAATAGGCACGTTGTCCCTAGATGACCAAAAAAAAAAATTATAATAATAAAAGAGATATCTGCGCAATAAAACGAAACTATGTTGAAAAACGAATAAATAATCAAAAATAATTATTGCAATGCAATGGCAAGATAGTGGTGGCACTGATTTAAAACCCTATTAGAAGTCAGCAAATTGAGAGCGGCTGTACCAAGACGAGAAAACCACCAATCAATAATAGAACAAGCCTAATCAATCCTATATGGGACGTAGCGCTATAAAATAAATATAATAATAATAATAATTAAATGGATGAAATAGATACAGAAACACATTTATGTGTATTTACAAACGTTATAATATAAATCCCCAAATCAATGCTCCGCCAGATGAAGGGTTAAGCATATTTACTGAATGTTAAATAAACAAAAAGTAGAAACCCTTCTTACCAGCCTGGGATCAACCGATTTCAGAATTAAATATCCTATCCTGGGGAATATTTTTTTTTTCTCTTAGTCGTTTAATGGTAGGTGAATAAAACACTAATAATGTGATGGGCCTTCTAGAAAAATAAAACAGATGTCTGGCTCTACCTTGTTTGTAATTTATTTGAGTTATGGCTGGCTATTTGTGAGATAGGAGGGAGTTCCCTGCTGATTCTCTTCTCAAAATTTACTAAGGTGTGGGATGAAAACTTGCCATTTTTGGAAAGCATTAAGAAGTTGACGTCAAAGATGTCTTTTTTATCTTGGCCATTGCTTTTCATGAAATTCATTAAACTCTTCTTTTTTTTTAACTCTCATTCCGGACAGCGGAAAATGAAAACCCAAACATTTTACATTATCTAATGTCGTGAGACTAGACCAGACTCGGAGAGATCCCAGCTGTACTCTCTCAGCTGCGTCACTAGTGGACAAAAGTAAAAGAAGAATTTGGTGTAATAAAGAGTATGAAAAGCATTTAAAAAAATATCTAAAAAATTGAGAGAATGGAGCTCTGCAACATTGAACAGTATGAGAAATTTAAACAACGAAGAAAATAATCATCTGGAGTAATGTGAAGAATCAAGAGATCATTTGAAAAATTAGAACTTGTTGAAATGCAGGAAAACCACAAAAAAATAATCCCAGAGATTCCTATCAGACCTTCAAGATTAAATTAAAGGGCAATTAAGTACCGGTCAAGGAAGGGTCTGGGGAAGGGTATTGCTCACTGGAAGCAAGTGGATTCTGAAAACTGGAGAAGAAAATATGCAGTGGTTGACAAAAGCAACCAGCGCGCCCGGTTTAGGGTTACAAATTCGCAAATTTACTCCTAAATTCATTGACTGAATTATTGTTAGATACTATAGATCACTCTCTTTTAACACCCTCCCGGATTGTAATAATAGATTATATTAACATTAATCCATAGAATACTATCAGGATACGGGTATCACGTTCCACCAATCCCTATATATTTAACCTAATAAACAATCCCTTATTAACACGTATCCCCTTATACACACAGTACATAGTTTATTGACACTGCGATGATGATGGTAGATAAATTATGATGATTGGTAGATTCTGTCACAACCAAATAGCAGAACCTTACCATTGTTCTGAACCGAAAACCTTGTATGGAGTAGAACAGGTATTTTTATTATACTATATTAATAAGTACTACTGTTTAACTTATTTATAATAAAGTTATGTTTTACTTCTTAGCGGGGCTGGACCTGCGTAGATATCGGCTTTCGGGGATGGCAGTCTGGTGGTTGTCTATCGGGACTGAGTGGAATTTCCTTCTTTCCGGCTTCGACTTCCTTTCAAACCAAAAGAGGGAAATGTTCTGGAAAAAAAAACTCCCTATTTGCATCTGTCAGAACCTGAAATACCTTTTTTTCTTTTCTCTTTTTTTATTTCAATAGCCTTTCCCTAGCTTGGCTTTTTTTTTTCTCTCCATTCATGCTTTGTCTTAATATTTCTAAAGAACACCTTCCCATTCTCAAACTCCAAACTCACCATCTCTGGATATTCTAGTTCGATTTTATGCAATTATCGTGAGTATAGTGTATTCTAATTATCTCATGTTAAAGCTGGTTTTGGTTTCCTTTGAGAGTAAAATGTCGGCTGAAAGCGTTAGGTCTTACCTGTGTTTCAATTTTTCAATATATTTTTCAAATAATACGAAAGGACAAGGTTTTTGTTAATTTAGAATCTTTAGATAGTGATAATTCAAGCCGTTAATCGCTTTCATAGCGGTGTTATACATATAAAATCCAAGGGTACCTTTCGACTCAAATGGGTAGGTTACACTTCGATATAGTTCAGAAAAACATATTTATGTAAATTATTATTCAATACTTAAAAAATAAATAAATTTTGTTTCAAATTATTACCGAAAATCATCTAAAATATCTTCAGACTAAGGTGTCTTCTAACTTCAATAAGGTCTGAAACAGCGCTAATCTCAATAGTTTGCTCGAAAACCTTTGTTTTTCTATACTTCCTATCTCACGCTTTTCTACACCCTGAATTGTGGTCCTCGAGGGCACTGAACAACTCAAAAGATTCATCACCTCAGAGTACTTTCTTCAGTGACAAAAGCCTTGTTCTATGTGTATTTATTACAATATACTACATTACTACTTACAGTTAGTTACGAGTATATTTCGTCTTCCGTTACCTGTAGTATAGCTCAAAGACTAATCAACTACTTAGCCCTGTTATCTATCTTTACAGATCATGAGTACCCTCGCGAAAGTAATTTCGTAGATACCACGGTCAATGTAGATTTAAGATGGATATTTTGCTGTGGGTCTATAGTTTTTTTTTAACGTAAAGCGTCGCTGTGGCAACCCTTTTATAACTGTTTTTGCAACGTAAAATGCCGTCCTATCAACGTAGACTGTAACTTTTCTTCCCCTTCAAAAACGATAGTTCCTTTGTCAGAAATATAATCAAGATTGTTTTGTTATATAACATTTGTCACCAGGACCTACCGCTTTGGAGCTAGATTGATTGGAATGAAAAAAGTAACGTTGTAACGTTTTTTTAACCATCAAATTTGTAAGGTTTTTTCACCCTTAAAAATGTGACAGTTTGACACATTTTAGCTATGTTAGTGATGTTCGGATAAAAATTTTATGACAGTTTCCAATAATCAGAAATTTAATTTAATTTAATTAATCAGCACATTTCTCGTTATACAGGGTGTCCAAAAAGAGCATCGGGTATTTGTTACTTCGATTAAACAAAAATTACTTAAAATAAACAAAAAAGTTTATTGTTAATTATTACAATATAAAGTGGAAAATTATTTGGAAAAGTTGATGTTATCTAACTGGTGACCGTTATGCTGCTGGCACTCTTCTAATCGGGAACGAAGATTGGTCATCACATGCTGATACACATGCTCTCGATATTGCAGCCATTTGTGACCTCATGTTTTGCTTCAATTGCACCATGCTCGTCGGATTATTATCATAGACCTTACTTTTAAGGTCGGTTAGCGTTGCTCGGGTAGAATATGGGACGACAGTTTCCTTATGAGAAGCAGTAGACATAAAAGCAGATTATAGATAGATATATCCATGATCCATTTGTTTCCCATTCAGAGAAAAATTTACTTTTTCTGTTATATTATGCTAGCATCCCAACGCGGCTCCGCCCACTCACATAAGTAAAGAACTTAGATTATCTTAATCAATAATTTTTTTTTTTTATTTGTTTATCGATTCAAATCTTTTACTGAAGAATAGAATTGAGCATTATTACTTCAATAATATTTTCACGCAAAGGAGTAATTTTTAACATTGTTAAAACAGCATGGATTAGGTGTTTGAAGATTACAGAAAGGCCTGATTGGGCATCCAATGTTTAATATTAATGTATGAGTTGGTACTCCAGATGGAAGGAAACTATTAAGAAGCTCATATGGATAATGGACTGCATTATCATTGCTTACATTGCACATGGAAAAGGGATCGATTTTTGATTTTGCAGAAATAATTTTATTGATTCTTCTGGTTGGCTTTTAATTTCTAACGATAAAAGAATATGACAGTATCACAAACCTCGTTTCTAGCACTCAATAATATACATTTTAATCATTATTATAATAAAATTTATAGTTATAAACCTTCTTAGAACATTGTAAAAAATATAGTTAAAAATTGGTGCAGATGGGTTTAATAGTTTCACTGATGCAAACTAGGATCCACAAGTCGCTTCATATATTTATAGCTTTTTTTTTTATAAAATTGAATAGAAACTAAGTAAATTTTATAATAAATTTCTAGCTGTATATAACAACGTACCTTTGTAGCCTCTCCCGAATGGTTCTCACCACCTATCGGTCGATTATCAAACATCACTGCGCACTACATATTTCTCGCTTTTTGGCAATATAATTGAAAGTCTTTAAATTTAATTATTGCTAAACCTTCCTTGAAATATGAAGATGATGTGGTTAAAATTTAGCACAAATTGATTCGGTAGTTTTCGCGGTTATTGATCACTAACGAAAAATGGCTTGTCCTTTTATATAATAGTTTAGATGTTTTATAATTTAGATTAAATATTAGAAAGAACGTCTGCTCATGATGGAAAATATGATTCGTCACATTAACAGATATTTTATGATATATAAACTCGGATTGCAATTCTTCCTTGTTGAATCCAACATTAGCTTTCATTAACAGAATTGCATAACAAACAAAGGAAAAGTATGGGCCCATTAATTTCGCTGAAACAGGCATCGCATTTACAGCCATTACAGAACTGCAACATATGGCGTATGATGAATCGACCGACAGCCTTGTTCCAATTAGCTTCTTATTGGACCATTGATGATGATGGATGGATCATTTGCATACGGTAAATGGGGATATCATCTACTACCAGGATAAAACCTCTGCATGTCTATTGTCGGGATGTTTTTTTTATTAAAAAATGATTGATGTTGACCTGATAGATTACCGCAGATTACGTTAAACTGATCCGACGGTAACATACTTTCTCCGGGATAAAAGAGAGAGAAAGTGCGTGCGAGCAAATCCTGAATGTCACGCACAGTTTAATTTCTTCCTTATAAGATGTTATAACCAGGCATCTGGCTGACGAAACGGTGGCATCTGCTGATAAGCAGGAAACTATAATCAAGAAAATCAAGGAAGTATCGTCTTAACGACGATATTAACTAAAGGCTAAAATTAAGGGTTGTTTATTAGTTTTGAGCACTAATAAAAAAACAATAATTCAACACATGATCTTGTTAGAATAAATAAAAAAGTTTTCAAAATTTTGTAACATATATCCTTCTTCTATCAACCTATTTACTTTATACTTATGAAAGGGAAGAACATTTATAATATTTTTTATTTTTAGGTGATAAATTGTAATCTTAACACTTAGATAAACTAAATAAAGTTAGTTTAGTTTAGTAGATTAGAAATTAGTTTAGTTCCTAAGCAGTAGGTTCTAGCATCAAATGTGTTTAACCAAAAAAATATTTTCCAAATAATTTCTGACAAGGGAACTATCGTCAAATATTCAATCCGAACAACACCTAAAAAGCTAGAAGGTGTGGAAAAAAAAAAACAGAAAACATTTAAAATGTGAGCTAACACGACTTTTTTCATTCAAACCAATGTGGCTCATAAACGGTTAGTCCTAGTTACAAATGTTATATAACCCAAAACATTAGGCATTATATCTAGGATAGGAAAATTTCATAAGTAGTCGGAAAAACGATAATTATCACGTTTTCTATGACATAAGAAAATGTGTAGTCTAGAAGATAAAAAAGTTAATAGTACCTGGTTGGACAGTACTTTTTATATTAGTATTTTTATTTTAGCTAGTCTTCCAGATATAGTTGTAGTTTACTAATAAAATCCATATATTAAATAAAACAAATTAAAAACTTGTTTATAAAAATGGTGTAGTTCAAAATATTTAGTGCTGATCAGGAACTCAACAACCAAGATAAGACAGAACATTTTATTTTATGTTTAACAACATGGGATATTATTTAAATAGTGAGGTCAAAACTACTGAATTTCACTTTAAGGAATCCTGTTATGATTATAGGATATCGTTTCTGTTACTGAATAACCGTTTTTTAGAGTATTGCCGTTTAAATGTGGGTGTTAGTATAAATAAGAAAAAAACAGTAGAAAAACCTCAATCTAACAATAACATTTTAAATTAATTACACAATTTAAGAATTGAAGAAATGTGAATCTTATTTATATAATTTTTGTTTATTTATTTTTGTCGATTTTTCAGATTGCAATATGAATGTCACTTTTTCTGTCAACGTTATGCATTTACTTTAAAATTCAATGATGCTACTATTCGGTTTCTTATAGCTAGTTTCTAGGAACTATAATTAAACAGTAAATAATCTCCAAAGAAAAAAGTTAATTAGTTGAGTACACAGAGCACTTGAAACTAGCTGCCTCAACTTGACGGGCGCAGAGCTTGTTTACTTTTGATCCATCCAACTCCCAATGGGACTTGGCTTTTTGCAGCACAGCATTATTTTTTTTTTATATTTTTTAATTTTGTAATAAGTCTATATTCTTTATAAGAATATTGGCAAAATAATACAATCTACTTTACCCTAGAGCGTCAAGAAATAGGGATATTAATTAATCAATTCAAACGGTAAAGACAATAATAGAGAACGAATTATATGGTATCAAATTATATATTACAAAAAAAAAAAAATTAAATAAATAATTTAAAAAAATATCTATTATAGCAGGATTCGAGCCGAATTCCTTTCTGACGTTTGTGGATATTGGTCCGTAATTTGGGATCAAAGTGTTTTTCTTCTGTATTATTAAAAAAAAAAAAATTATGTTGGCACCCCTAATTTTACTGCATCTATTATTGCTGGCTATTCTGTATTCCAATAACTGGTTCCAATGAATTACATAAGACTTTTTTACAAGACTATAATTAGACCCATTTGAAAATATGTATTGACCTTTGAGGTTCCACTAAGCCTTCTAATTGTTCTCGTATACAATCCTTACCATTCCAAATCCTTCAAAAAAATCCTCAATGCTACTTACTATGTCACAAACTAACTTATCCATAAAGATCTTAATGTTCCATATATTGTTGATTTGGCACAAACCTCTCTCCCATCTTGTCTCACACTCAATTCCCAATAATCCTCCGAGGCGTCTGAATAGAAGATGGCCAAGAGACCTTCAATGTAGAACTTTTATTACAGTGCTACTAGTGAGTAGTTCTTTGCATGTTATTTGAATAATTTTCCTAAAATTTACTTGTTGTATATAATGTATACAGTTGTAAATATCAATAAATAGTTGTTTTTTTTTAAATCTAACAGAAGTGGAAAACAATTCAACAACCCTAATGTAATCTAGTGTTGAGTACTATCATATCAATAGTCTATGCAATTGAAAAACTATCATATTAAAAACAATAACGTCAATAGAGTAAAAAAAATTAGAAATGGATTAATTAGATTGAATTTTTTTTTTTATTTCTCGTGACTTCAAAATAGATCTTTGACTGACAGAAATTTTTGAAGTTGTAGCTCTTTAAATAAAAACAGATTACAAGATATATCAAATGCAGTAGTGTGGATGGTGTTATATTTATACTCAGGACATAGATCTTACAGATCATAACAGTTCTCAGAAGTTCTGTTATTAAGAGTTATTCGATTCCTTACTAACGAAGCAACGATTGATGAATCCAACACGCTATAAGGGAGATACGTCCAACGAAAGAGAAACGACAGAAAGTGAAAGAAGACCATAAAAGGAGCATTAGCTGTTGATGAGACGCTTACAATGGTGCTGTTTATTAAGGCGACGATGGATACTCCACCAAGAGCCGTAGATCAGAGAGGGCCGAAGAACACTCCTCATTTATCTTAGTCTTGTAGAGGAAGTCTTGTTGATGGTCCTTCTCTCGTCCTCCCTCTACTAGTCGTTTCCCAAAGCTACGCTCTAGAAAATCCTTGTTCTTAATCCACAAAATTGTTAGGTCATCATCCTTTTTTCAAGGGTTATTATTTTAATTTTGATCTATTTAGATTTAATGTTGGTACGTATATCGCAGATCTTCTCTCACATCAATCTGTAGAACGATCATTGTATGCTGACGACACCGCAATTTAATCATCCTCCTTCTGGCATGATACAATAGTAAACCGGTAAGGCTCTCCTAAAAAAGGTTCAGCATTTATTTTGAAAAATAGAAGATTGAAAAAAATACACCAAAAACACAAGTTTTTTTTTTTTTTTATACGCAAAAAAATACCACTCATAACTCATAATAGAATTATAAATGGAATCCCGATCCCTTGGGCACAGTCTATCAGTTATTTAAGCTTAGATTTAGACAAACCACTAACTTTCTTCAAACATATTAACAACAAATGCAATAGATCTAAAAGTATCATCATCAAAATGAAACCATATTCCAATAGACAATCATATCTATCTGCAAATAACAAATTGATATTGTAAAAAAATGTTATAAGACCAATATTAACATATTCCTCCACTGTCTAGAGCTATACCTGCAACTCTAATTATAGGAAATTAGAAGATATCCAAAACTCGTGTAAGAAAATAATAAATAACTACCTCATGTACACTAGAATCTTCTCACTTACAGACATAATTTTTTTTCCCTTATAACAATGAGGGGAAATCTTAACATGATATTATATGTATATATATATATACATATATATATATCGCTTTAAATAAAAAATCATCAAAATTATACTTAATTCTAAGTAAATGTCTATATTATATATTATTTTCAATTTTTCTTATTGTAAATATCTATACCAAAAAAATAAAGTAAATATGTAAAGATTCTATAACATGAATGAGGGATAGTCACCTTTCACATATATGTAAATATAAGTATATAATGGCCTTTTGGCAACAAATTTGTAACATTTTTTTTTTATAAATCTTTCTATAGTAAAAAAGAACCTCACTAATCCACCTCTAGCTAGTCCGACTCTCGGGGTAATCCGACCCACCCACAAGGCCCGGTGAGGTGGACAATATTTTTAGGGAATCCTTAATATTCAAATAAAATTGTTTATTTTTGCGTTTCTCCAAAATATCTGCTGCAAGGTAGATTCTAGAGACAACCTTTTTTATTTTCAAAATTAAACTAAACTTTAATAAGCTTTAAGCGTTAAGATTCAAGCTTTCAAATTTTCGGAATTCTTCAAAAAGTGTTGGAAATTGTTATTTCTTCGCCGGTTTTGCTCTACACGATTATAATGGTGAGTTAGTTTGCTTTTATATATACAATTATGGCTTCAGCATAGCTATGCAAAGATACTATTATATTAGTTTATTAAACGATTCTATTTTTTAAAATGATTATATATAAGTTTCAATATAGTTATAATACACTTTTAACTATGAAAAATCTGTTTCATTGAAAAATCCGGTAAATCCGACCTTTTGACCGTTCCGCTCTACCCCTTGGTTCCTTAGGGGTCGGATTAGTGAGGTTCTACTGTTTAATTTACTGATAATAGGAGCCTTACATTTACCATACTCTATCCATATTCGGTAGCAATTGTACCAAGAATTAATGTTTACTAAAATAGGAGGATATTAACATAATTTACTTAAACACCTTAAACTTTTTGAAGTCCCATGTTTGATTTCTTGTCAAACATTTTTAAAAAGGTTATAAACATATTAAAAAAAAATAAACACATATAGTGCTGTTGTTTTAATTTTAATTTTTTTCTTCTTCTTTTTATTTTTTCAACTAATAATGAATTTTTAACATTCGAAACTACTCTTCGAATTTAAAAATTTCCATTAGAAACAGCAAGTAATTTATCAATCCTAAATAATTCAAGAACTCCTGATTTACTTATAAACCTACTAAAAACTCTGAGGTACTGTAGAGAGGGCGTGATTCCAAAGAGCACGTCCAAAAATCATCTTAATCTAAATTGTCATAACAAAAACATCTTTAAGTAACAAAAATTTGATTGGGCAGTTGTTTAAGAGTGATATTAAATGGTTTAAATACATGTTGTCAGTCATTTGCTCATGAATATAAATCGAGTGAGTGATCATGGACTTTATATGGTAAATGATAGGATAGGTATTCGGTTTAGGCCAAACCATCAATATTTAGAACATTAATGTCATTGTGGATAAGTTTAGCAGTGACATTATAAGGTGTCTTGAGGATTTTTGGAAGTATTTCGGATTGTAAGGAATAGATCCGATAGTGGATTGGTTGGTTTAGTGGAGCCACAAAGCTCAATTCGATATGTCCAAACAATCTGATTAAATTTACGTAGATGTGTCTTTTACAATTCATAGACTTCATAAAACATTAGTTAAGTTAGTGATAAAGTATTCGAATACGATGATCAATTTATTTTTCGTTCGTTTCTTGTTGAAGAAAAATTATTTAAATTCTAATTTATTTTCTTGTGTTAACGATTGTTAACGCTTTTTATTTTATTATTATTTTTTTACTACTGTCTCGTTATTATCTTTGCTATAAATTTTCTTGAAGCTTTCACTGAGTTTTTCATTATTGTTTAAATATTTTTTTATATTTCAGTCCTGATTTTTTGTAAGTTATTGAATCACAACATTAGCGAGCAATATTTGTATTTAATTTAAATTATGAGTGATTATTATGGATGCACTAAGTATTCAGGTACTTTTAGTACTTGAGTATAGCAAAGAGACTCAAAACGTTAAATATTCTTATATCTGAAAAAGTATTAACAGTATTGTTAATATGAATCAATGAATGGGAGTTCCTCTATTGTTGGTATACCACAACCTGGATGAAACCAATTATCGGAAGCATATTAATCCTTCATAAATCTACATAATCCCCTAGGCATCTCGCGATCAACTCATCAAATAATATCGAATTAGATAAACTTCATTCTAATTATTTTAGAGTAAAAGTCCAACCAGTCATGCGGACGGACGTATCACTTACAAAAATATTCTTTTAAAAAATTGCTTAATAAAATTAACCAGATTCTTAAGAGATCTAGAACTCGAAAAAAATATGCTTTAAAGAATGATCAAAGATCAAATACCTAGAAAAGAAAATATATGGTTCTTAGAGCTGCAGGAGTGGTTCTTTAATTGTCTATTTTAATACCCTGGTGATTTCCTCATTTCTCTTCGAAATTAGTTTTCTATTTTTGTAGCAGCAGAATATTATGATAAATCTATTGCAAAAGAAATTCTATTATGCAATGATATTTAGATCAAAGGATAAAGTATATTTAGGATTCAAGGAAAAAAGGCGCTTGAGTTAAGTGTTGAGGAAAGTATCGGAAAGGATAGAAGGAGGAAATACGTGCCTGAATGAAGGAGAAGTATTTCCGAAACAATTTAAAACTCTTCGCAACCTCAAAGGTTTTCCCCCTTATAAAAAAATATCTTCAGCAAATTCAACTTCGAATACATTTCAATGCATATATAACAGACACAAACTCACACTCATATATATATGAATTACTTTTTCATTGTATAACTTAATATGAACTCCTCAATAATGAATATGGATATTAGCAATTTGATAGTACAACTACCCATTATAAACCCCATTAATATTCATTAGAAATTATCATATTTTTTACAGCGGGGAAGTTTGATTAGGCATGTTGTTAATAATATTGTCATTGATTTGTTTAAGAATTTCACTCCATAGATGTTTCAATACTGCATTCAGTTGTTAAAGGTCAACTGGGGGTGGATAGTGATCCAAGCGCCTTCTCTGCAACGTTTCCGAGATGTGCTTAATGGTATCGAGTTCTGTAGACAATAGAGGAAGAGACAGATTAAAAATAGGTTTTCTAAACTTTGATGAATAACTCTTCCTGTATTAAGTGTTTTGGCTTGATCCATGTGCTGTAAATCAGTATATAATAAGGTCGGAAGGACCAATTGGTAAGAACATGATTAAATTGAAGTAGATTAAAGGAGAACATAGTGTATTAGTAGTCCGGTTAGTATTTATAAGTAACTTCCTCCTTTCAATAGTAAGACATGTCTCTAGAGATAAGCATAACTGAAGCCATAGGTTCACCTAGAACTGCCTACTAACAGTACAGTACGTTATGGAAACGTTTTTTTGGTTATTTCTATCCAGACTCCAGATACATCGTCAGTCAAAAAGTCGTAAAACAGGAGTGATCATACAGAAATACATTTATATTTACTTCAAAATTAATAATGATTCTATAAAATGATATTTAAATAAAATATTGAAGAAATGCATAAAATATATATTAATATTATTGACCACTCTGAAGAAATAAACCAAAATATGAACCTTCTCTGCGCTTTAAGTACTGAAATGTTCGAATTCCACCTGGTTGGGTTTATGGTGGACCCACGAAATGAATCTTGACGTTCCCACCTTGGCTAGAATAGGTTGGTATACTGTAAGGTACGGTGCCCTTCTTGCCCTAGTTGGATTACATAAGGAGTTCAACCCCAATAATTTTTTTTTTTTTAAATACGAATCTATGTAGCTTTATTTTATAATTTAACTGTCACATTTTATTTTTTCCTTTTTTGTTTCAATATCAATTTTGTAACTTACTCCTGTTGCGATTTTCAATAGAAGGCTTGTGCACACTACTGACTGGAGCGGATTTGCGAATAAGGGTAGGTTCCATTGTTTAAAAATCGGCAAGGCACATTTTAACGGGTGTAATTTAGCAGTTGCATAAATTTCAGATGTTTATGTTTCCTTTGAATGGAACATCAAAATTTAATTAGTAAATCCAGATTTTTCATTGAAATTTTTAATTTAATTTACATCTTGCGACGTGTTCAGTATATATTAACATATGATTTACATTCTTATAGAGAATTTAATGTTGTACAAGTTTTGTCCTCGACTTTCCTTTAAAATGAACGAGTGAGGATCTAGAAGACATAAATATAAAAACATTACTAAAAAACAATTTTTTCGTAATTTACAACTTTTCTGGAACCGGTAATACGGAAACGGTTCAGGTTTTTGTAAAAATGTTTATGACTAAACTTGTAGCAAATTCAAAAAGCTTTAATTTTGTACTAAAAAAATGTATCTATACAAAGTACCGTTTTCGAGTTATAAGCGAAAAACTTAAAAATGGAACATATAAAGAGATTTGGAGGGACATTATTTGATTTGGTTTATGGGCCATCCCCTACACATTCCAGAAAAAATTGGAACTAGTATTTTTAGTTCCTCTGATTATCTTATTTGGACTGGACTATATAGTGTCCATTTATGTTTATTTCTATGTTCAAAAAAATTGAAAATCATTTATATAATCTAGTTTTTGTTGTTGTACAAATCTAAAGAATAATCTAAAGAAATCAGAGAATTTGAATCCATTGAAAATTGGAATAAATAGTGGATTTTGAGGAGAAAACCATACCCTGGAAAAAAAATTGAAAACCATTATATTTCCGAAATGAAAAGATATTTGCATTTATTATATATTTGAAAATAAGCAAGTAAAAATATAATATCCAAACCCATATATATCGGTTGGAAACATCGGACATTCACTTTCTCGTGCGAATTCCGAAACTGCAAAGATTAAGATCATCCCCTGACATATAGCCTGTTGCGATGTTGCGAAGTTTTATGTAATGAAATATTACAGATCGGCAGTGAAAGCGGAAGGATCTACAATTCTAGTAGGGGAAGGGACTAGCTGAAGGGCAGGCTAGCTCTCTATTAATACAGCCACATTAGGCACTACCCCCCTATTGTTGTTCTTATCAGGTCGTGATCCTCCTAAAGCCCACAGATCGGCCACCTTTCGATCTCCGGTGGGCGGAGCGCCTCCGCAGAATTCGTATCGGAGGATCTCGGGCTACGTTCTAATTGGGCTCCAGTAGAAGGCGGAGAGAAAGGTATACTTCGGCTTCTGGATATAGTTAAGTAAAAATAATTATGATCAACTGATTTGCACTGGACAAAGGTTCAAAACATTCCATTTTACTGGAAAAATATTTTTCTGGAACCTCATAATTAAGATATTCAAAACCTTTTGAAATTTACAATTTTATACAAAGTAAAATAAAATACACCTAGTAAATGTGATGATAATCCTCAGGATAACATGTTAATTAGACACGGTGTGATAACACCATGAAGAAATAACTGTTAAAGTCTGAGGATGGGACAAAAGTCCCGAAACATGTGACTTAATTGAGGAATAATAAGAGACACGGTGTGATAACACCATGAAGAAATAACTGTTAAAGTCTGAGGATGGGACAAAAGTCCCGAAACATGTGACTTAATTGAGGAATAATAAAGAGGAGTTATGCCAAAATATGTTAGCGATATTTCTATGTTAATCGCTTGTAAAGCAAATTCCTATTGGTAGTACTTCAATAAAAATTCTATATAGAAGGTCCCGTGGCCATTTTTCTTCTTCTTTCTTTTATGATGGATATGGTTATGGAGTTCACTATGAAAGGATCCACTTTGGGCTAAATCAACAACATATTGTCTATAAAGATATTTGTAGATAAGTTTGTTTGTGACAATGAAAGGAGCATTGAGGACTTTTCAAAGGATTTTGGATTGTAAGAATTGGATACGAGCAGAATTGGATAGTGGAGCCCCAAAGCTCCGTTTGTCCAAATAAGTCTAATTACTATTATCTAAATGGATCTTTTGTAATTTATTGGGAGCCTTGAACACTTGTCAAGCAAATGTTAAAGTGGTCGGAAACGACGAGCAGTTTTGATTTTTAAGTCAGGTAAGTTATTGGAATTTGAAGACTAGTTTCAATAATGAATAGACAGTAATAATTGATACAGAAAAATCAGGTACATTTCAACGTTTGTCTAGTAAATGTTAAAGAAGTCGAAAAACTTTTCTTGTCGTTTTAGAATTGTATGCGGGTTCCAAGTAAGATGTTTGTCCAGATGGAGTCAGTCATAATGCCTAAGGATGAAAAGGAAATTATTTGAAGTGCTACCAATGGGTAGTTGCTTCACAAGCATTGTCATTTTATTATTTTTGTCATTATCACATTTACTGGATGTATGTTTTTATGTACAGTTGTAAATTTCAATAAATAGATATTAAAAAAATTATAATAATTTCCCTTTTATCAGTAACTTCTGCATTTAGGTAATTTGATTGTTTTTGTTCATTGAACCACTTTGGTTAACTCCAATTGATCATTTTTATTTTTGTATGTTCATTTATCAACATTTTTTATTTATTTATTTTAATTTTTATTTTCTCTTTAAGTATTTGTTCTTGTTCCACATACAAAACTAAAACGACAAGAAACTGCTCGTCGTTACAGAGTACTTCTTCATTTACAAGACAAACGTTCAAAGCTCCCAATTAATTACAAAAGACTCATTTATATGACTGTGATTAGACCTATTTGGACGTAGGGTGTTCAGCTTTGGGGTCCTAGTAAACCATCTAATTCATCCCATATCCAAAATACTCCATACTTTGTCACCAATAAACTTATCCATAAAGATCTTAATGATCCATTCTCTGTGCTCTCATTCCACATAAACTGACACCCATCTCGACTCCTGGAGTTAAAGCCATCTTAACTTGTCTTGCTAGGACAAGAGCCTTTCTTCCAACTCAATCGGCCTGCTCGTTCCCTACAATGCCCTTCTGCATATAATAAAAGTATAACAGAGTGTGGTAGTAAATTAGAAAATATTTACTATTCCCACTGTTCAAGATAAACTTTAAAGTGTGGACTTTAGACCGGCACATGTATTCTAAATGATTTTGTAAATGTAATTGTAAATATGTCAATAAAGCCTTATTATTATATTTACTATTCCTAACGGTCGGCCTATTTCACAGCAGTTAACAGGTATCGTCACCCAACTAACTAGGTGGAGTGAATCAATTAATTCAAGAATATTGCATGATAGGGAACTTAATTTAAACTTTTCTTGTTACGGAGTTCAATCATCTAGCTCTCCTTTTCAGCTATCTACTAGTAACTTGCTAATGGTTAACTTTATCATCTGATTATATAACTTAATATTTTCGTACGAAATAAATGTCTCATTCAAAGAAAATCAAATAATTCTTAATAATCAAATCGCTTTTGGAAAATTTAACTTACCGATAACACATTGTAGATTAAGGTCTTACTTCAGGCGATCAACTTCTAGGTTATTACGCCCTATGAATCTAAATGTTGGAAATTTATTTTTCTTCGTCCTGTATAAACATTATTTGCATATTATATTTTATGGTATAGTGAAAGTTCTTTAAAAAGATTTAGAATATTTTCGATAGAATTTCTGCAGGTTCTGTGGATCGGTGTATTTTAATTATTTCTAAGTTAGAAATAATTAAAATACACCGATCCACAGTTAGAAATTCTAACTCTTGTTGCAGTAATGTGCAATCTTCTATTACATGTGTAATAGTAATTGGAGATAGACATCTTTCACAATGTGGTTGGGCCTCTTTTCTGATTAAATAACCATGAATTTCGTTGGATCCTCAGCCTTGTCGTAATCACTTCTTCTTTTCTAATACCTCATATAGCGCTTGTCCACTGTTTCGTACTTTTTTTTATATTTCTTAGTTTTTTTAGTGAGTGGAGTTTCGAACCACATGACTTCCCAATTTTTCTTGACACTGTTCTTCAAAAATGCCTTAACATCATTCGTTTCATATATTTGAAGTGGTCTTCTTCACAGTAGCTTCTTTGGCAGATTTATACGCTGTATCATTTCCAGGAATTCCGGAGTGTCCAAGGGTCCAGAGAAAAGATACGTACTTTTTATGGTATTTAAACATTTCTAAATGATTACGAATCCTGTCAATTGTGTGGCTAGTTTTGAAGTCCTAACATTTTATCAGTACAAATTAAAATTTTTGAATGTGCACAGTTAACGGATGAGTAAAGAGCTGTATAAATCGCATGCAGTTCTGCAGTGTGTATTGTTGAATGATAGAGTAATTTTTATTTTTAGGGTTTCCCATTCATAATTATTGCAAAACCAACAACTTCATTTTTTTTCTGACAACATATTGAAGTCAAAGGGGCAAAAATACAACTGCAGCTTTTTTGGATGTCACTCATGAATTAGACAGAATCTAACGCTAGTGTCTTCTCTCTTCTCTATAAACTTCACGAGGGAACTAATTAATAGATTTAACAGGTTTCTTGTTTTCGTCATGGCATTAAACTTTCTTTAACTAGCACACCTTCAAGGTTGTATACTCAAAATTACTGACACTCATATGCGTGAATATCTTGATGGCCAATCATTCTGACTACAACATTACAGTATTATACATAAGAACTACATGATTGATGCAAAGTATGGAAGTATGGAATACCACAGATTTAAAATGCAATTTACGTATGTTGAATATTCTGAAGGAGACTGACTTTGAGCCCATACACAAGCCAAAAACCGAAAACTAAAAAACAAACTTGTGACCCACTATTCACAAGGTTTTTCAAATTAGAACTTGTTGCTAGCAGTGACCAAAACAAGGCTTATCAGCTTCACACTTTTCTTTGATAACTGGAAAATTATGATAGTTTGAGTGTTTTTTTTGAAAAATTAATGTTTCGTATAGGCTAGTATATTTGTAATTTATGTTTATTGTCTCTCTAATTTGCTCAAAATTATTTCGAAACAAATTAGATCATCAACTGCTACCTTTGCCACCTTTACAGAGTTAAATAGCTCCTCAATAGATCTTACTAAACCAATTTTTTAAAAATAAATCTTAGCAAATAAGAATAACACCATCTCGTTGCTCCACCCATTAACAGCGACCATTACTTGAACCTATTTTACATTCCAAATCAGGTGGCTAATGAACCATAACGAGCTTCAAATTGTTAATAGACTTTCGAACACCATCAGCCCAGGCTTCGCTAGGTTAACTAACCTAAACCAATTCCCAGTGTGGTCCGCTAAGCCTGATAAGCACTTAACTTAGATTAGAAACTTCTGACTGATTGGGTTGGAAAAACTTGGATAGAGCTTTTAGAGGAAATGGAACTACCTCAGTGAGATTTCAATGCTTCCTATTTCAGTTTCATCCATTTACGAATTACCATTTTATATCAAAATGGTCCTAAAGCCATTAGTAATCTTACAAATTACTTTAGGTACACATTATGGTATAGAAGTATCAATACAATTAGTATTGATGAATTAATTGCCACTTGTATTGGAATTATTTTATTAGAATACTAGTTTTGAATGCTAAACATACATCTTCAGTTCTAAAACATACAAAATTTTCAACACATCAGCACTATGTCACATGGACCATATACACAAAAGTTTTCAAAAATGTAAGACAAGAAAGCAAATATTTGTACTCACATGAGGAGATCTAACTGATATCTAAAATATATTCATCTTGGAACGGAAAGGGGGAAGGTAGGTTAAATTTTTGGGGTTTACTATGGGATTTCCCCTATGACTCATTGGATTTTTCCGTTCCTATTGGAAACAAATTTAAAATGAGGCTTTTGGAAATGTTTATCTGGTCATTTAAACAAAACTTTGGATCGGTTTTAAACGATTTTATTATTTCTAATAATTCATATATAATAAAATCGTTTAAAACCGATCAGGATTTTTGTTTAAACGACCAGATAGACATTTTCAAACGCCGCATTGTAAATTTGTTTTTTTCCAATAGGAACGGAATAATTGAACGATTCATAGGGGATATCTCTTGGCGAACCCCATACATTTAACCTACCTGCCCCCTTCCCCCTTCCAAGATGGATATGTTTCAGTTATCTGTTAGATCTCCTCGGGTGAGTACCAATATTTGATTTCTTATCTTACATTTTTAAATATTTAGAATATATAGTCCATGTAACTTAGTGATGACGTGTTGAAAATTATGTATGTTTTAGAACTGAAGATAAATGTTTATCATTCGAAGCTAGTATTCTAATAAAATAATTCCAATAAAGGTGGCAATTAATTCATTAATACTTAATGTTACAAATGTTTTTTTATGTACAAAACACTGCTTCGTTTTTATAAATTGTCAATTACATTTTTCGGCTTTATTTCGCCAGAGATGAACCGATTTTATGTAGTTATCCTTATAAACTTATAAAATATATCTTTACTTATTCTATCAAAATTTTTACCATACGATATCAACAAAAAATGCGCTAAAAGTTTTATTTATGCATTCATTCATACCATAAGATATTTTCATTAGTGTTTCGAGATCACATGTAATCAAACAAAATGTCTAGAGTAAAATATATATATATATATATATATATATATATATATATATATATATATATATATAAATATATATATAGCCATAACATTTCAAGAAAAACCAGAGAAGTTGGCCTCTTAGTACAGGAGCCGGTGACACTAAACCCGTCATGATAGCTCTCCCAAAAAAATCAATGTTTAACTGAAAGATCATAAATTTTTGTGAAAGAAAAACCATTGCTGCCTTTTCCAAACAAGGGGCAAGACGGCGGCAGCAAATGAAATAAGGTTCCAGAAAGCCGTTTTCAGGAAAAAAAAAAACTGTTTTAATTTTTTCCTCAACGGATAATAATGTTTATTGGGGCACTGAATCCGAATATGAAGTTTGCTACTGCTGCAGCCGTCGGATGCATACCCAAATTCGCAAATGCCCAGAATAGTGGTTATTGTCGGTTTTTTACCTGTAACAAGTCAATGAAAGATTTTTGGAAGAATGTTTTTATATATGAAATTGTAGCAGGATTAAGTACGTAAAAAGTTAAGTAAACCAGTACCAAAATTGCACCATGTTTCGAAAAGTTACGGCCTTGGTAACATTGTAAAGATAGGCTAACTTGCAGTCAGTCCCACTTCTCCGCAAAAACACGTTTATCGGTACTCTTGGCTATAACTCCGAATCTATTTGCTCGATCCAAAATTTATTTCCTTCGTTTTAAAGCAGGTTAAAAGTTATGGTGGGAAGCATCATAACTTCAAGAAATGGATTGAATGAAGATATTAGGGAATGAGAATGATATCAATCAATAAATTGATGGAATTATTATGTATCCTTCAGTTCCTAAGACATTTCAACGGATCTTTGAGTAGATTGCACGCAAAAAAAATCTGAAATGGACTATAAGAATCACTTGTAGGAACAACTATCGGATACTCAGTTCGATAGAAAAGGTTTCGACGCAGTGAAAGACAAGTGGCAGTGGCCATAATGGCAGGGGACTCGGAGCGTGCAGTATTGAAGTAGCTCCTCTCGTCATGTTCAAATGCCTATAGGCTCCTTACTCCTCTACATCCTACTTTCCCCAACATCTCGAGATTCCCTTCTGCAGAGGTTAGGTATATTTCTTTCTTAACTGGATTTATTATTAACTGGGACCACCCGTTGCGGCTTCGCCTGCTCTCATAAGTAAAGTATATAATTTACTTCAATTATAAGTTAAAATTATCTTAATTTGTTGACAACAAAAGGCCCATGAATCACATTTTTACACTCAATATCAAATCGACATTTAGATGCGGTAATAATGTTTATTAGGTAGATATAATTTTATTGATTTCATCTGGTTGGATTTTAATTTCAAATTTTTACTATTGTAAACTTTATTATTGTCATACCTTCCTAAAAATATGAAAATATGAGGTTGAAGTTTGGTAAATATAAGTTCAGTAGTTTTACCACTGTAAGCTCTATTGCGGAATAGTGCAAGCCACATGTCAATAGATTTTCAAACTTCACATATTTAAATCTTTTTTAATAATTTATTGATATATAAGTAAATTTTATTATCAATTTCAAGCTCTATATAACCTTCTCATGTAGAATAGCGCTCGCCACCTACTGGTCAATTTTCAAACTTCATTGTATCCCACATATTCGCATTTTTAATTACAAATTCATTGAAAATTAGTAGATTTTACTATTGCTAAACTTTCCTGGAACTATAAAGATAATGTGGTTACCATTTGGTACAGATTGGTTCAGTAGTTTTCTTGGTTAGTGATCACAAACGATAAATGGGTTGTCCTTTTATATGGTATAATAGTATAAATATGTAATAAATAAATAATAGTAGTATAGTAAAATAAATAATAAACATAAATAGAATTTATAGTTATTAATTATTATTACATCATTTTCATTGTACTGATGATTGCCTCCGATCTGAACACTAAAAAATCAACTCATTTCTCCCTGACTGAGAAAAACAATAAATCACAGATATTTCTATCCATGATATACTGCATTACCCAATTTACTTTTTATAATTAAAAGGATCAAATTACTTAAATTAGTAATGAATTTGAATTAACCATTAATGATTATTCGAAATTATGAATGTTAAGAGAAAACAGCGGTTTCATATGTGATTTTTTTTCATTCAAACCAATTTAGCTCATAAATGTCTGGTCCTAGCGACATATGTTTTATAACATTTCCTCTATTATGTTACTGAAAAGGGAACTGTTGTCAAATTTTTGATCAGATCAACATCAAATGATCTAAAGATAGAGCTAGTTAAAAAAAAAGTCCCAGCATTAAAAAAAAAAATTAGGCTAACGTAATTTTTTTTATTCAAAGCAATATTAGTTGGTGCATAAAATTTCTGAGGAGTAATTCAGAATCTAACTACATAAATAAATAATAAATATAAAACGGTATTTGCAATAAAAAAAAAAAAAAAAACCCCCTAGAACCTGTCCGCTAAAGAAAGTATAACATGTAACATTAATCAAAAAGCTGCTAGATAACAAAAAAACATTTCCCATTTAATTTCTAATAAGGAAACTGTCGTCAATTTTTTTGATCAGAGGAACACCAACAGAGCTAGGACGTTTCAAAAAAGTCACAATAATTAAATAAAATAGGCATACGTGACTTTTTTTCGTTCAAAGCAATATAGCTCCAAACGGTATGTCCTAGTGACAAATGTTAAATAGCAAAAGGTATTCTTCATTTAATATCTGACTAGAAAACTATCGTCACATTTTTGATCGAAGGAACATCAACAGAGCTATAGCGTGTCAAAGTGTGATAAAACGTTACAACAAAAAATTGTTGACCCCTGCCAAAAGGCATATCTATGTCATAATAAAAAACTGCTTTGAATTTTAAGCTAACGAATAGGAACACTGGACTTATTTCAATTCGAAGCTCAAGGTTAGTGATGTACTTTTTACCAAGGACATCTAGGCTATATTTATGGAGAGATCAAGCGTAAAATCCTACATTGAAGGATGCCCATACAACTTCTTTCCTTCTTACAAACTTGACACACTTTTGAAAAAAAGTATTGTTAAATTCTTGACCAAGGTAAATATTGTTTTCCGAACCGAAGCCGACTCCCACGGGGCCTTGATCTATAACTGCTCACAAACTCGGTAATGCGAGGATCCCTCGTGATTAGAACCTTGTACCTAATCTTCCGCTACACACCTTGAACTTTAAGGTAACTTGCCAACTTATAAGATGCAAATTTGGCCGGTGTTCTATAGCCTCTAATACTGCAGGATATACAAAGGGAAAATGCTGTGGCAGTTTAGGCCCAACAACCCAACAACAAATTTCCTTAGTACATATTATCTGTAACAGCAGTATATTACTGGTTGAGGAAAAAAAAAAAATAATAATAAGATCGACACGATCGGAGGGTGATCTTGCAAAGGGGGAGGGGAGAAAGTCACATTTTGAGGTTTTTCGATTATATCTCGAAAACGGTGGACTCTGCAAACATAGCTTACAAATCAAAATTAAAGCTAATTAAATTTCCTATAAAATTATTTCTATGCATATCTGTCGAACTTCCAACGGTTTCCGAGATATAAGTTATTAAAAATCGATAATTTTTTAAACAAATATAATTTTCATCTCACTTTTTGTCAAACATTTGCTTCAAGTGCCAGAAAAATATATATGAAATTAATGTTAATTTATTGATATTCAACATCAATTTTGACATTTTATCTGAGGAATGATCGTGAAAGCCAATGGAAGGAAATGTTTAAAGAAAGTGAGATAAAAATATTTTTTGTTTTGAAAATTATCGATTTTCAATAACGTCTGTCTCAGAAACCGATGGTAGTTCGACTAACATGTATATAATTAATTTTAGAGGGAATTTAATTAGCTTTAATTTTGATCTGTAAGATATGTTTCTAGAGTCCACCGTTTTCGAGATATAATCGAAAAACCCAAAAAGGGACCTTCTCTCCTCCCCCATCTTAAGCTCACCTCCCCCCCTTCTAACTACCCCTAACGAAGCTATAAAGTCAAAAATAATCGCATATTTCATGCACTCTACACCCCTTATTTCAGCACTAATTGACTAGACTACTTGTTGTTGTCTCGAGCAGCTACGTATAACCAAAATATCTAGTAATTGTGCGTATGTCATAAACTAACATGTCAATGACTAATGATGTTCTTTATCAGACAGGCTTTCTTTTTTTTCGGATTCCTTAGAATATTATAGGAAATAGACTAGAAAGCAAGTTTAGAAAGAAGTGGTTTGAGCGGAAGTTTTTATGGACAATAAGACTATTCTTTCTTATGTGACAGAATCCAAACTTCATATTCAAAATTTAATGTACACAGTTATTTGTATTACGCCATTTCCAATTACTTTTTAGGATATAATTATGATGAGGCTGAAACTTATTGAGTAATAATGTCAGTAAATCGTTATGAATCTGTTACATAAACCAACAATTCCCCTCGGCTATTTCGTAATCATTTGTGCCAGAGAATGTTGACACACAATATACATTTATTGTATGTGAGTGTGTATATTATATAATAAACTGATTATTTAATAAATTGTTTTTGTATATAGTGCATATATTTAGTATTTTTACCTTCTAACTACTCCTAACTAAGCACTGAAGTCAAAAAGTATCGCATACATATTTATTGAATGGAATATATACATGAACTCCGAAATTTGATATGGCGTTATGTAACTCAAAACAGTTACATTATTTAATCGGGAAATAAATTTGATAATAGTATGAAAAATTAGAAATAATTAAAACCTTCATAAAATTTTGTTAACCCCAAATTTTACAATTCAGAATTCAATTATTATAATATAATTTTGATTAAAACCCAAAGCAATTATTCTATTTTTAAAGTAGATTTTTTTTTTTTTATTATTAAACCTATATTATATCAGATATTGATTTATCAAATATAATTCAAAAAATATTCTTCAAAACATCGAAAAGAAGAATGCACAATGTTACTTTGTTTTAGTTCATTAGCTAATATTTAAACTGTACAAAAGCAAGAAGCTTGTGTTGAAGAAATTTTTAATTAT
The DNA here is from genome assembly GCA_003667255.2 of Euschistus heros. Lineage (NCBI taxonomy): Eukaryota > Metazoa > Arthropoda > Insecta > Hemiptera > Pentatomidae > Euschistus > Euschistus heros. Next base: position 4,478,190 of record RCWM02000007.1, on the reverse strand, counting down.
TAAATGTGTATAATATACTTAAATATTGTTTTATGTTGCTATAAGTGTTGAATATAATTAAAAAATTATATCTCGTGGGGTTACAAGTGAAACTCATTAAGTCAAAAAAAACTGGTTTTGAGTAACCGGCAATAAAAAATTTTTTGCTTTGTCTACTTTGGTACAATTAAGACAAATGAGTTAAAGACCTTGAAGTACTTGGTTTATTCAAAACCATGTTTTTTGGCTTACAAGGGAAGCACGGATCTTTCTGGCATTTTTTTTTTTTAATAGACCCTAGAAGCCGAGATTAAAAAAAATGAAATAGCATTAAACTAATTTATTTTATATCGCGAGTTTAAAAAATAATATCGTCATGATTCGTGCTACAAAATGTATTATATTTGAGAGAAAATATCGAGCAAAATACAGCCACTTCATAGGTTTTGGTTTAGGTTAATTAATTTGTTTTTAAAGTGATAGATCTTCAAATAAACTACGTTTTTTGATTTATTATTTTAAAACATAAAATGACATATTTTAATTTAGCATTCAGAAGAACCCTTAAACACGAAAATTAATCCAAATAGAAAAATGAAAAAATGTTACCAAATGATAAGCATTCTATGTTTCAATTGACAAAAACTTGAATCACGATTAGAAGGTTTATCTTATTGATTTCATCTTTTTACCCTAAATATAGGGTGGTAATACGCTTGTAATGTTTTTTTTATTTTCATCTTCCTATCTGGTTTCAAACTCAAGTTCAAAATCGAAATGTATTACAGCAAATACCGTTTTATATCTACTATTTAGTCATGTAATTCGATTCTGAATTATTCATTGGAAATTTCATGTACTAATTAAATAATAATAATATACTTTTTTTTAGAAACTCTCTCTATCTTCATTTAGTATTTTGTTTGTTTTGTGGGGCTTAACGTCCTTATGTACTCCAACTAAGGCAGGAAGGACGGGTTACCCTTCAAGTCACCAACCTATTCTAGCCAGGTGTGGAAGGTCAAGATTTATTCGTGGGATCGCCACGAAATAAATTTTAACCCGCCCAGGTGGGACTCGAACCCACGACCTTCTGGTTACGAGTGCGCTGAAACCCACGGCCCAACTCACTCGGCCAGCGAATCTCCGGAACATTTAGTACTTTATTTTTTGATCTTATTCAATTCTTTGGTCAAAAACGATCATTCGCAGTTTTTTCTTGTTATATTTCATTCTCCCCTACATCCTATCCATATAATCCAAATTACAATCTTGAATCTGCAAAACTCCATGAAATGTTACATATAGCGCCATAGATCATCGTTTATAATTGTTATTAAAACAATCAGTTAATAATTGTACACATCACATATTAGTACGATTTATGGTAATCTTACTATAAAAAACACAAAACAAGTTAAGGTTATAAAAAAAAGAAAAAAATTTAAAATATTATATTTGACTAAAACATTGGTAAAAGCTTTAAATTAACATCATAGACAATCTTTTACACCTATTTTAAAGGTGTTATACACTATAAACATTCATTCCCATATGCACAGCCTATTTACAATAAATTTTCTTTATCACTTCCACTTCACCTCACTAGGCCTTCGGTGGTGGTAGACCTTCCGGTAGGACAACAACGCTGCAAGAGCGCGGATTGCAGCTCTCAGAGGCGAGACTGGCTTCGCTTTGCTGGCCACTGCTGCGAATGCTAGTGGAATTCCACCTCTGTCCATCACCGAAGAGGAAGCGGAGACCTCTAGGTAAGAACATCCTGCCACCACCGAGAGTTCCAGTGCTGCTCGCAAAGAGACTGTTCTGTGAATCAATGGATATGTTAGTAATACTAATATTTGAATCTTTTTATTAAGAAAGAATTAGAATCTGCCTCAAATGCTATATGGCTTTATGGATTCATTCACACAATATATGCTATAAGAAATAAACGAAAAGAACAACAACAAAAAATAAAGAACCTCATAAAATATAATACAATAAATAAAGTGAAAACAAAATAAATAAAGAACCGCAAAATATACAATATATATAGTGAAAAAAAAAAACAATTAAATCGTAATTAATAATTAAAAATAATAAATAAAATAAAAATAATAAGAATACTAATAATAGTAAAAACAAAAATAGACTTACATTAAAAGTACATTAGTACTAAAAGTCATATTTAAAGGTCACTATATTTTTGATTTGTTAAATTTACTAGTAGCATTTTGTGATACAATTCTTCTGTGTGTTTAATTTCAATACTAAATTCTAAAGGTGAAAAAAAAAAACGCTGCAAGAGCGTATAAATCAAAAAAAGAAAACATAATAAAAAAAAATAAACTTTCAAAACATTCTAAATAGTAAGAAAATCGATTATTTTTTTCTTGTTTTTAGAAGGCTAACGCAGCTGAGAGAAGCGCTGGGATCTCTTGGGACCTGACCTCCATAAGTCGAGGGACAAGTCTGGGGGATCCCTCAGATGTGTATATATTGTAAATAAGGTATGAATGTATTTTTAAGAATTCATTTAATTTTAATTGTAATAAATTGTATTATTACTGTTATTGTTTTTTTATGTCTATATTATTTATTTTGTTTCTTTCACTTTATGTATTGTATAGTTTGAGGTACTATGTTTATTCGTTTCTTTTCTTTACTCACATTATTTATTGTATTATATATTATGATATTTTTTACTTATTTTTATTTATTATTCACATTTTTTTTTTAATCTCTTCTGTGTTTGTTTCTCATTGTACATATTGTGTGAATGGATCTATTAGGCCATCCATATTACTCATTTCCCACACTGAGGCAGATTGTAATACTTTCTTTAAATAAACAAATTGAATTGAAAAAATAAAAATAAATAAGGCTAGAAATGAGCTTTTATTGGCATAAAACTGCTTTAGGTGATCGAAGCAAATTGGTCATTTTTATTTGTATATGTTCATTTGTCAATATTTTTTATTTATTCATTCTTATAACTATTTTTATCTGAACATTTGTTCTAGCACCTATCAATATTTCATGTTGTATTTCTGCAATAAAGTTATTCAATTTTATAAATATGAACACTGAATCTATAGCTGCACTATCATCCCCGGGGGCTGTTTGAATGATCAGGATTTAGTCCAAAACTATTGAGTAGTGGAGCAATCCTGGAAAATGTGGCTCATAGTCATGATATTATTACAATAGTAGCATTTTGGTGAAGATAAACACAATGTTTTAATTTACATGAAAATAAAATTCATTAATAGGAACCGAAGTAATGGACATTAAAACCAACGTACATTTTTAACCAGTAAATCATTGTTTATTTTGTGTTAGGCGTAAAAACTAATTTATATTATAGTAAGTTACTTTAAATTATAGTGTTTAGAAAAATAATTAGAAACTTTATTCTTGGAAGAAGAAACCTTAGATTTGGAAACAATCAAGTTAGCCTGGACTCGGGAACACGAGGATAAATTACAAAGCCCAAACTGGAAAAAAATGGCTTTATAACGAGCGGTTACTCCTCCTCAATCATTGTAGAAAGAGAAATTAGTTGCTGTAAAAGTCATTTAAATTTAACTCCCGGCGTCTCTTTTGCTTTCTATGATGAGTTGACAGATCCCAGGCATTCGCAATAAATGCTATTTGTGTTTGATACTGATCCTCTTGTTAATTGTTTCACTAAATCTTTGGGTGCTTGGTAAAGTTTGTTTGTTAATGTCTCTCAGATCCTTCATAAATATTGGTTTACGGTTTTAAAATAAACTATATAAATTATCTTCTATCTATCAAAATAGTCTCCATTACCCTTGATACATCTCTGTGAACGAGTTAATAACTTTACTATGCACTGTGAATAGAAGTTAGGGTCTTTTCTGAAACATTAACTTTGAAAACGTATATTCCATCGAATTTTGATTGTGAAATAAGCAATTTCTTAAAGTGGTTCAGGTTACTAAAAGAGGGATAAACCAGCACTTTTTAAAATAAGATCATTCCAGAGATCGAAAATAATAGTCAAGCTTTATCGATAAAAGTAAAAGTTTAACTTTTATATAAAAGTGTAGACCGATAAAAGTTTTTTTTTTTTTTGGAACTGTTACTTTTAGAACCCAGAACTTTTATTTAACTGTTATTTGAACTTTGATGATCAACCTCTTTAGAATATTTTTTTTTTTTTTTTAAGTTTTTGTAAACCATTTACGTGAATAAGTTCTAATGTAATTGTAATTTGCTTTTACGTCTCTATTAATAAAAAACTTAATTAAATTACATTAATGATAGAAAACAACTACTCGCATTTTACAACTCCTTCAACTTATATAATAAGTACAAACGTTCAAAACTTTTGACTAACTTCAAAAGACTCATATTTACATGAGAGAAATTAGACCTATTCGTACATATGTCGTTGAGCTTTGGGGCTACACTAAACCTTTTAGTCCTTCTCATATCCAATCCTTTCATCCAATCCAAAATCCTCAATGCTCCTTATTATGTCACAAATTAACTTAACCGTAACGTTATAAATAATCCATACATTGCAGATTTGTCCCAAACCAGATAACTATCCTTCCATGATAAGCTATATAACCACTCGAATCCTAGTCTACTAGTCTCCCAACTTGCTTCTCACTCAATGCCCGATAACATAACTAGTCGTCTGAAAAGAAGATGGCCAAGAGACCTTCTAATGTAGAGCTATTGTAGTACTACTAATGGATAATTCCTTACAACTTATTGACTTGCCATTGTTATCATTTTACTGCACATTTACTTTTTGTATATATTGTTTACAGTTGTAAATATCAATTAAGTATAATAAAAAAAAAATTATAATAATAACATCAAGTAGTATTGTCCGTATTATATCAAGAATATAATAAATAACACTATATAGAACTTTTAGAGAAACAGCCCATTGGTAACAGTCCAATGACAGTTCTGCAGAAGAAGATCCTGAGGCCATTTTCCTTTCAGACATCTTGGAGGATTTTCCTCTATATGAGAAAGTTGATTTGAGTGAGTGTATGAAAGGTTATCATATAAATATATCATTATGAAAGGAATGGTCTCTGTTTCGTGTTAAGATGGGTTATTTAGGATAATGTAATTTATTTGTGACAAAATAGGGAGCGTTAAGGATTTATGTAAATTACTTTTTTATTGGGCTTATTGTTTATTATTTTAACTAATTCTTGTGTTAAAAATATCTTAAATTTTCTAATAACCTATACCAATTTTTGTTTTTGTTTTTTTCGCTTGGAAACCGTTGATAATATATGTATCTTTTTTTTCTTTTTTTCAAGTTTACAGAACACAAATGTGGTCAAGGCTCTTTATAATCAGCGTATCCGATACGAAGATTACCCTGTAAACTTATGTTATTTTTTTCATTATATATATTATTTTCAATTGGAAACGGTAGTTTTTAAATTAATAGAAAAAAATCACTTGTGTTGACTCTATTATTGTTATAACAATTTACCTTTTCCTATTTAAACAGTACATCTAGTAATGTCGATTATGTAAAGAATAATATTGATAATTTTATGTGCTTATATAACAGACAAAAATTGTAGAGCTAGGTAAGTAAAAGGTACATAATTTTTTGGTTCCAAAGTTATTCTTTTAGCATAATAATTTTATTTGCAAATGTATTGTCGTATTCAAACATCAAACTTTTGAGAATGTTTATTAATAAAAATCATTAAGCCAGTCTAGGATAGAATTTTTAAACAGAAACAAGCAATTTTGGGTAATGTAGTAACTGTACGGCTCAAAACTAAAACTATTTCTTCAAAGAAGAAATCTCAAGTTTTAACTTACTGCTCAAACAAATGACGTTATATTATCATATCGTCTGCTTGGAAGTAAAAATCGTTAAATTACAAAATAAATTTTATCCGTTTCAATATTCAAACTGCAATATGCTCATTAGAAATTTCTCAGATAGTTATATAGTGAATTTTCTCATTCATATATAACAGTTATATTCACTTGGTGACTTTTTATACTTATGGAAAATGATAATATCAGCACACAATGACTTTTTGTCGAATTTGGAAAAAGTTTCATTTAGTGACTATTACCTCCAAGCAGACGATATGATTTTAAGAGAATCGTTTTCAGGAATATATGTCAGAAGATTACTCTATAATTTTCATTTTAGACGCCTCGAACATTCCTCGGTAATCCATTGAATTTAAGATTAGAAACCAATGGATTTGAACGAGAATGGAACTTATAAGGGAAGGAACGGTTTTTATATACAGCCAAATCAACACGTTTCTTTCTTTTCACTATTAAAAAAGCCATCAAAGAGTTGATACGTGTGTTGAACGAATCATTAAAAGCTTCAGCTAAAATTATAGTCCTAGAAATGAGTAGGATACTATTATTCGGTAAATAATATAGGCATTCTTGTTTTCTTTAATTTACTCTTGTGAGCGATAAACTGTTAATATTTAATGGATTTATTTGTTTTATAGGTGTCAACATATCTAAACGGAAATGTATTTTTTTTTACTTCTTTGGCATTTCATTACTTGGAAATAGTCTTTACTCACAGGTTTACGTGTAATTTTTAATGATTTCGTTTTTCGAGTTAATATTTTTTGGAACAGTGACAGAAACATTATTAAAGTGCTGAACGATGATAGCATGAGTGTGCACCTTTCAACAATGGTTTAAACAATTTCAAGAGGGAGTCTTTAGCCTTCAAGAAAAGGAGTTTCGTGGCAGGATTTCTGAGAGTTGCAGTTGGCAAATCGTACGACGCTGTCTACCTCAAACACCATCTTCAGACCTCTTCCCTACCTATTTTTTAGAATAAAAACCACTTTTTAATCAATAAAAAATTAATTGTTCTAGCCTCGATAAAAATCAGAAATGGCTTATAATAAGGATTCAAAATTATATTCAGAGAAGGCAGAAATGAGATTTTAGGAATGAGGAAAACTTTGATTATTAAGAATGTGTTATGATTATTTATTTGTTTTAGCTTTTATTTTATTTATTATTTTTTAACATAAAACTACATTAATTTTCGGACAATCCAATAATCAGAGTTTTATCAGTTCTTTTTTTATTATTATTTATTTTCATTTCTTTACGAGATTCTATTAAATTTTGAAAAGTTTAACAGTATTAAATTGTGTTTTTTTTAATATAAATAAAAGCAACTGTTACTATTGATTTCCTTCCTTTGGTAACTTAAATGATTAAAAAATTTTTATTTTATTTTATTTTTTATTTATTTATACAATATTTGGGTGAATATTCGTATAGAAAAGGTGAAATTATAACAGTTTCCTTCATAATATATTACTTCAACTACTTCATAAACCAAGACAAAAACGAATCAAGAACTCCCCCCCCCCACCACTTGCAGGCCATACTTTCTGCCTTCAAAGCCTCATTCTGACACTTCTTTCAACGACCGCGATCGATGTCCCTCTCTCAATCTTTTTTTTCTTCCCTTTCACACTCCTAAGTTCAACCCAGAAGGATCTCCACAATACTTTCTATAATTCTATAGCTTAAATATGAATAAGAACGAACATTTATTCGTTTAAACTTGAAATTAAATTTTGAAATATTATAATGTAATATAAATCAAAATAATCTATGAAAAAAAATACAATAATGATACAAAAAATAATCATGCCTTATTGATACAAAAGATAAAAAATATGGGAATCATAAATCAAAATATCTGCAAAAAATATATTTAAAAAAAAGAATGTTTAGTGTTAACGTCACCAGAAGTTCACAAAAGAGAAAGGTTAATCATGATTTCAGGAGAGTTATATCATATGATTATGTACAATATAATATGAGGAGGAGATATTTAGATATTTGTATATATTTTTTTCTTCAACGATGTGAACGTCTAGAAGCCGAGGTACAAGACAAAAAAATGCTCGAAACACGAAAAGTTTAGACTAAAATAGCGTAGAAGTAAATACATTCAAAGATAAAGAGATAAAAATTTATACAAATCTCTTTACATAAAAATATTAAACCCTTGATAAATAAAAAAATGACTTTTATTGAGCTATGAAAGTTTAACAAAAGTATCTTACTCTCCTGTTCGGAGAAGTAACAGTAACCTGATTTACCACAGTAATTTACATTAAGAGTAAAATAAACCTATTAAATATGATTGAGAAGTATCACAGTATTGTTGAATGCTATATTTACAAATTTGCTTTGCCCACATTTTGAGTAGAGGAAGGCTTGGTTTAAACTTCTAATTTAATTTTTGTATGTATTTTCATTGATTTACACAATAAACATTGATTTTGATAAATATTATAACCTATCATCAGTTTGACAATAAGTAATTGTATTATTGAGTACAATCTGTAAAATATAGTATAATTATAGTACAAAAAATAATCATGAATAAATTGACACAAGAGATAAAAAAACATAGTCATATCTGCAATATTTACATTCGGATTTAGGACCCATACTCTAACCCCCTTAACCTAGTGAAAGGTTACTCATGATTCTCGGAGAATAATACCATATAATTTTGTACAATATAGAATAAAACTGACATTTGTTTTTTGTTTTTTTCTCCAGCGATAGGAACGTCTGAAAACCACGGTATAACAGAAATAATTCTCGAAACACGACTAGTTCAGACCAAAATAACATTGAAGTATGTACATTCATTGCTTTACATGAAAAAATTAAACCCTTGATAAATAAAAAAATTACCTTTTATTGAGCTTTGAAAGTTTAACAAAAGGATCTTTAGTCTCTTGTTCCTATAAATAACAGTAACCTAATTTACCACTGTAATTTACATTAGGAGTAAGATAAATCATTAAATATGATTGCTTAGGGGGAAAACACAGTTGAATGTTATATTCGCATATTTGCTTTGCCCCCATAATTCTGGGTAGGGCAAGGTTTGGTTTGGAGTTTATCATGCTATGTAAATAGTATGGCTATATTCAAATTTTATTTTTTAATCGTATATTTTGTCGTTAGTATATATAAACATATTGATATTATTAATTTGCCATTGTTGTATGATTCTAGGAATGGAATCGTTACCACCGCTATTTATCATTGCCATACAGGAATAGCTATTGTAATAAGTTATATTATTGCGTCAGTAGCATCATTATACCTCTACCAATCATTAGACATATTAAAAGATGTTAAGGATATCACAGTAAAAATAAACAAAACAAAATAAAAATAATGATAAAAGTATAGCTGACTGATGAATGGAGAAGAAAATGATCAGGGATGCAGTCAAAGTAACACCACGTCTAAGAAAGAATTCTTTAATACGTGCCAACGTTTCGACCTACGTTGCAGGTCTTCTTCAGGGCGAAAATGAACTATAATAATGTTATTATTCTGTTATCAGGCTATTATGTTATTTTTCTGTATCATTTTATATTTGTGCTGCATCCTGATCATGATGGCATTGGCATTATTGTATTTATCTCTTTTTATTCTGTTTGTATTTATTTGTTATCTTATGTCTCTCTGTTGTTAATTTTTCTTTTATATTTTTGTAACATTTTCATTGTTTCATTTTCCTATTCTGTATCTATGTGTCCCGCGCCTGTTCTCCCTTTAACCTACCCAGCTGTTCTTACCGTTTCACATCAGTCATTCTCTTTCTCCTCATACTGTGGTTCGGTGGGTAAGTGTTCTTTGATATTCTTTTCCTTTTACTTTTATCTTTTCACTTTTATTTCCCTTCACCTTCATTTTTTATACGTTTCTTTTCTTTTATCACCTTCTACATTATTTCCCTCTTTCTTTCCCATATTTCCATATTTTTATTTTATTTTATTTATTTATTTTTATTTACATTTCATTACCTTCTGTCCTTTTTATAATCCCTTTATCCATTACCATTAATTTTTATTTTATTTTATTTATTTTTTCCTTTTTCATTCCTGTCTTGTCCTTATTCTTACCTTGCTGCTTTGTATTCTTAGTTATTTTTGGTTCTGTCTTTTATATGCGGTTTTTGTATATTGTTTTTTATCTATGCCATCCTGTATTCCATTTTTCATCTGTTTATCGGATGTTATTTTTGGCACATCTGGTATTTTGTTCATTATAGCTCTGAAGAAGACCGACAACGCAGGTCGAAACGTCGGCACGTATTAAAGAATTCCTTCTTAGACGTGGTGTTACTTTGACTGCATCCCTGATCATCTTCTTCTCCAAAATAAAAAGATTTTATAAATTCCAGCGTGCTATCAAATCAAAAGTCGTTAGTTAAACAAAAATGTCGTAAATGACCAACCATACAATAAATATAACCTTATATCCAAATATTTACTGTAGAAAAAAAAATATTCGTTTCGTTCATATTCAGGAACAGTTTCAACTGGAGGAATATTACACTTTGCCTCTCTCAAGGGCACTTGACTTTCTCTCTTTTTCGAGAGCTATGTACAAGTTATATGTTATTTAAAATAGTTTGTATATAGCACATTTGTTTTTAGCGCAATAGCCAATATTCAATGAAAAAATGGGGGTTTACTTAAAATGTTAATGTTTGATTTTAAGAGCTTTTGAAAAAGGTTCTTACTATCCTTAAAGCCTGGAGTTTCTTAAGTTCACTCAGATTAGAGTACTGTTGAAAAATAAAAAACTGGTGTATTGGTAATAAATTAACAAAAACTCCTTTAAACTTTTTTTTTTTATTTTATATTTAAAATTCCTTATATGTATGTATTCAGTTGAAGAGGGTCAACAGGTACGATCAATAAGCCATATTTAAGAACCATCAAACGTTACCGTGAGAGTAAAGACGCCTTGCGGACGGGAACCCCGACTTTCGCTGATCACGACTAAATATCACTTAATGATTCGATAGCCATCAGCTATTTCCAAAGCTCTTCAGCATGTTCCTGCCTAAAAGATTATCATAATCTCAGCTAGGCTTAAGCATGAAGTAAGTTTCCAAGTAGGAGAGGGCAATGGAGGAAGTATTTTAAGTAGAAGGGCAGTTAGTTCGTTAACAGACAAAATATATTGAATGGTTCCTGTAGAAAACGGCACACTGGCTGATTTTATTTCGAGTAATAAATAAAAATAATAATAAGTTATAAAAAATTCAATTTAAGTTTATTTGCTTTTGGTACCTTATGTTGTGAAAATTCTCTATTTAATAACAGACAACCAATTCTGCATAGGGTATATCACTTGTTATGGTTACCTCAACAGTTATGGGCATGTTAATACAATTATCGAAGTAATAAGAGTAAATAACCCATTTATTTATGATATCACTAGGATAAATATTTCTGAAAAGGATTTAAGAATCATTTAGTAATGAAACTTTCCCTCCTATCCTTTTCCAGTAGCCATTAAAAAATATTTTCCTCAAATAGTGTCCTGAAATACCTCTTTTTTTTTAGTAAGATAGTTTTTAGAAGTGAGGATTCTTAAAGAACCATAGTGAAATTGCTTCATTAATTTTTAGTTATAAAACCTTTTATTATAATTCAGACTTCCATTCAAGCTCCATTATGTTGAACTATCTGATTTTAATAAACAATAATTTTGACTGACCATAAGAGTTATGGTCACCCCTATCCATTTCAATTTTATTTAGTGTTACAAACGTTGTTTCTACTAATAAAGAAAAATAGAATTTCTTCATTTGATCATGTCATTTATAACTTATATACTACATCCCTCTCAAGTAGTTGTCATGTTACAAGTTAATATAGTTATATTTTGTACTTCACGGATGGCTACTTCTGTTTAAGCAAACTGAAAATATTGAAAGTAGACAGTTTATAAGAAATACATTTCGATTTCTTTTAATTCATTAACTTTTTAGTGGGGATGATTACCATATTGTATGCCGTTCTGCTTATGTAGAAAAATCACCGAGAAAAAAAGCGGCTATACATTATACACTGATAAATAGTTGTTTTATTACATTTTCAACTATCATTTCATGATGGTTTTCTAAACTAATAAGTAACTACAAAGTTTGTGAATAAGTGCATCAAGTGATTGTGTTTTTATAGATTTATTTTACTTTTTTGTTAGACCGCGCTGTATTTAGATTGTTTTTATAGTTCTAGTTGTTCATTAATTGATACTCATTTTTAAATTATTAAAAACATTTGTTTAAAGATTATTTTGTCAAATGACCACTACTAGTGTTTCCTACGACCGTAACTGGTACAACATGCCCATAACTGGTATTTTTAACGTTTTGATAAAAAATATAAAAATTTATTTGAAAGGAAGCTTTATTTTTCAATTTTACATTCAATGAAATAAACATTTGAGAATCTAAGTATATAACCAAAGATGTCACATTACAAACTGTATCAACAAAATTCCCTTTTAAATCTACAATTTACCTTAACTATGACCATAACTAGTGATGTACTGTATTTAATAAATTTCTCTAATACGATATATTTATATAGTTTTTTAATACGTGGTTAACAACCTGGCATGCTCCAGATCAATCTTGTTGGCCAACAGCAGGACCGGCCTGGCCTGAGGTAAGCCCGCCAAAATCCCGGCAGCTGCGGCGAGGCTACTGGGCTCGGTCACGCTGAACACTACCAAGTAGCCATCCCCTTCTCGTCGTTCCATCTAAAAAATATTTAATATAAGTACAATAACCTGAATAATAAAAATTTTAACGTTTGAAACAATAACAATTAAATATATATACAAACAGCAGGACATTAATAACCATAATATTTTGGAGAAATTTATAATAAATCACATATTTACAAATATTCTAACAACTAAACTCCCCTCAAGAGTATTGCAACACCCATAATTCTCGAGATTTTCCTGGTTTTTACCTTAATCCATACTTGGTTTATATACATATCAATATTATTTACTAAACGAGAGACATTAAGGATTAGACACATCAATGTTTTTCCCTGTTAATAACAAACGATGGAATTTTAGATTATTTCTTTTCAAATTTCCTTCAGTCCATGTTTATCATTCGTTTCGTTATTTACAAGTATGCCAAGACTAGTGGAAGCAGTCATTCAAGCCAGAGGGGAAAATATGTCTTATTAAATATAAATTAGAAAGTTTTTTTTTTTTTTTATATATACATTTATTGAAATTTACAACTGTACAAAATATATACATCAAGTAAATGTATTGACAACGATTATAACATGTTAAAACTTGAAAAGAACTACTCATCAGTAGCACTCATTAAAAATTCTACACTAGAAAGTCTCTAGGCCATCATCGTTTCAGACAGGATTATCAGGAATAGAGTGGGAAGCAAGTTGAGAAACTAACGGATTTGAGTGATTATGGAGTTTAAAAGGAAAGGATAGGTATCTGGTGTGAGCTAAATCAGCAACATATGGAACATTAAGATTTTTATGGTTAAGTTTTTAGGTGACAAAGTAAGGCTACTTGAGGGTTTTTCGAAGGATTTTGAATTGTAAGGATTGAATACGAGATGAATTGGATGGTTTAGTGGAGCCCAAAATCTCAACTCCGTACGTCCAAATAGGTCTAATCACAGACATGAAAATAAGTCTTTTGTAATTAATTGGGAGCTTTGAACGTTTGTCTAGTAAAAGTTGAAGTAGTCTGTAACGACGGGCAGTTTCTTGTCGTTTTAGTCTTAATTAGGAAGTTAAAAGTTGAAATTCTAAAAAATGAAAATTTTAAAAAGTAAGTTTTCTAACTAACTTTTAACTAAAAAGTTTCTAAATTTATTTTAATAAAAATTATTTATGTCTAGTTTAGAAATATTTATTATAGACTTCAAAACCTTTCTTTATTATGAAAAAAAAAATCTCTTTTATAAAATTCAAATATTCGTATATACTTTTGACGGGGAGTTTATATAAAACAATTCAAAAAATAAAAACATTTGATAGTCATTTTCGTAAATGGCAACCAGTATGTATTTTGAAAACATCAATTATTCAGGACAATGAGATCAAAAGTCTTTTTGATTTTGTATCTCATATTCTAATGTCCATTTTCTTTTAATAATATATATTTTTAACAAAATCGAAATATTGTATTTGCAATGGAAGTAATTGACTTTTATTTACAATTTTTATTTACAATCATTTAAATAATGATAAAATTCATGTGATCAGTACCGATGATAGAGAAATGTACTTTCATATGTGCAAAGTTTCAACAATAAGTCTTTCAACAATATTATTATAATACTTTAAACTATTAAAAAGAAAATGCTTCTAGCATATAAAAAATATTTACCGTAATTGAACAGAACTAAGGAACTAAGGAAAAGGCTGTGGAGATGGATTTTTAGAGATCAGCTAGAATCTCAAGGATTCAACGGATCCGAAATGAGATTATAAGAGAAAGAATTTAAGTAAAGAGGAATATCCTGAAGGATGCTGAGATGCCAAAAATAGCTTATGAATGGGAAGCAGATGGAAAGAGAAGGAGAAGGCCACGCATCAGGTGGAGAGTTGTTGTGGCTGAAAGTATGGTGCGGTGGGGACTAACGGAACAAGAAGCGATTCACAGAAAGGAGTGGAGGAACCGACTGAGGGAGGAGTTTGGTTGAAGGAAACTTCGAATAGCGAAGAAAATCCTTTCAAAAAAGTATTGAAATGATGAAGGCACACATGATTCGACCGAAACTTTGATTCATTAAAATTACAAATAAAAATAATTCATGACATGTCGTCTAAGAAATTATTCAGGTTTTGCGGATTTATTGAACTATATAATTTACTATTTGCGACTTTCGAATGGCATATTTTTTTTTTTTTTATAAACTATTTTCATAAAATATTCTTGTTGATTCTTTATTGAAATGGAGAGGCCTGGAGAGCTCAGGAGCAACGCGCTTGGGGAAAAACAAAACAAAAAAAAAACATCTTAAACGAAATATCCTGAGTGACACGTAGGATGGATTTAATTTTGAGTAATCTATTTCCTGCCTTCACCTTCCTATCCAAGAAACCTCGAATTGCCGAGACGGGTAGTTAAAAATAAAGAAAAAGACTTTATCGTTATACAAAAAAAAAAAAAAAAAAAGGTAATTCAATTAATTATTCATGATATTAAATTGAGTGTTCTCAAAATTGGTTCTAATTTTTGTGGTTTATATGTAATGGCTGAAACAGATAATTATCTATTCTGTTTTATCAAGGATCTAACCAGCAGTCGAACCTCCTAGGACACACCCAACCTCTAAAAAGTGTGTACCCTTAAACAGGGAAACAACAGCGCCTTCTTGCACAACCATTGACCAAGAAACCGCAACACCTTTACAAGTACTGAAACCAAGACTTCATGGGTTCCAGTAGGGCCGGTTTACAAGTATGTCTATAATGAAGAGGATACGAGTTTATTTTATTAAATAATGAAATATTTTACATTTTTAAAATAAAAATCAGAGAATAAATATAGGTCATTGAAAATCGATAATTTTCGCAAAAAAATGTTTTACGTCATTAAGATACAAGTTCCAGATAATAAAGGAAATATAATGCTCTACAAATTTGATTTTGCTAATAATAAAAAAATAAATAAAAGTTTTATTCAAATTATTAAACAGTTTACAATTGCACATATTAAATATTGATACATGTTTTGGTAATAAAACAATTTACACTACATAGTCAGCTGAGCTTAGCTAAAATGGGTATAATTTGGAATGCATTTATTTCAACAGTAGGAAAAATACTAAAAAACCTACAAAATAAGAAAAAAAAAAAAAGAGATTGATAAAAGCAAATACATAATAAAAAAAAAAAAAAAAAAAACTAAAATGCATGATTTATTAGCTTTTGTACGTTACGTTAATCAACATTTTGGATAATTAACTTATATATTATTTGTGTTCCAATAAATTTAATTTCGAGCTGAGATAATAACTTTTGGATGTCTTATTAGCAAAATATTGTTATAGTAGTATGTGTTTTGTAGGTTTGTGTATGTATCTTCTTAAGAATTGCTTGTTATAATTGCCTATTGTTTGAATTTTAGGATTTCCTGAACTGTTTGTAGAGTTGAAAAAGTTTCTGGTCCGTGGGTGAATAAATTGTTTAACTGTCTGAAAATCTAATTCGAGTAGCATGTCGGTTATTTTTGTGTATCTGGGGGTAATCATTTATTGTTCTCATGCATCTGTTTTGCACCCTTTCAATTTTTTTATAGTTTAAGTCACAGGTGTAGCTCCATACAGGAGAGGCGTACGTTAGTAATGGTCTTATGACTGATTTATACAGAATGAGTTTGTTTTTGATCGACAGTGGGAATTTTCTTCTGAAATATGGAGCCATAGTACTTAAAAGTTTTTTGGCTTTGTCGCATTTGTTATTTATATGGGGTGTGAATGTCAATCGTTTATCTAGTTCCAGACTAAGGTAGGTAACAGTTTGAGTCCAAGGGATTTGTATATTTTTTAGATAGATATGTTTTGGTATGTTGGGCCTTCTTTTTGAAAAAATTATTGCAGATGTTGTTTGTTCGTTTATTTTTATTTTCTATTTTTTATAATATTTATTAAATCTAAAGTATGATGATTTTAATCTGTTTTCTATTGTGTCTATCCTGAAGGAACTAGTGTAAATCGCCGTGTCATCGGCATATAATGATCTTTCAACTGAAGGGAGAGAAGGCAGGTCGGATATGTATAAATTAAATAGCGTTGGTGAAAGACAGAATCCTTGAGGAAGACCTGCTGCTAAGGGATATTTAGGATATGTGGAATTGTTAATTGTAATCTGAAAGGATCTGTTAGAAAGGAATGAATGGATAGTACGTATGATGTAGGGAGGGAACCGATAGGTAATAAGTTTGTATAATAAACCATTGTGCCATATTGTATCAAAAGCTTTTTCTACGTCCAGCAAGATGATCCCTGTATGTTTCTTTTCGTTAAACCCTGCCGTAATATAATCAGTTAATCTTGCTAACTATGTGGAATGATGGTTTCTGAATCCGAATTGTTCACTAATAATAATATTGTTTAGAGATATGAAAATGTTGATTTTGCTATTTTTTTCTGAGAAACCATTGTGGAAGGCCCTAAAAGCAAAGTTTTGACAAAAAGTGAGGTAAAAATTATTTTTTGGGGAAAATTGTCGATTTTCAATAACTTATAATTTGAAAAAGGTTAGAGGTTCAACAAATATGCATATAAATAATTTTATAGGAAATTTAATAGGCTTTAATTTTTATTTGTAATATATTTTTCTAGAGTTTACCGTTTTCGAGATATAATCGAAAAACACAAAAATGGGACCTTTAGCTCTCCCACCCAACGTCAGCTCACCCTCCAGGGGCGGGGACTTTTAGTATGTTTATCTTCTAACTACTCCTAATGAAGCCCTAAAGTTAAAAATAATCTCATATTTCATGGACTCTACACTTCTCATTTCAGCACTCATTGACTGGACTATATTTAAAATTTATTAGAAAAAAAGCATTTTACGTATCTGTAGCAAATAAAATCAAATTTACTGCATTAAAATAACATTTAATTAATCTGTTGTACCATTTGCATGTTTACTTGTAATTACATATAACTAAATGATCAATTGTGATACACAATAGAACAAACAAAACACTATTGCAATATTTAAATACTCATACACATAAGTATTTAATAATATCTAATCTTTAATTTATAATTAACTTTATTATATTTAAAAAAAAAGTTTTTATTTATCATTTACAAAAAAAGGCTTTCTAGAAAGGAAAGCTAAGATGTGGTTTTACCGTTTTCTTTTTTCTTATAGATACTATACTATATACTATCATGTTTTACTGAAAATAACAGGAACTCGTATAACTTTCTTTTATCGTTATATCAAAATTGTGTTTTTTAGTATGTTGTACTTGTAACGAAAAAACTTCATTTATTTATTTTAGGAAAATAATTTTTTTTTTTTTATATCGATCCCTCTCCAATCCAACAAACTTATTTAATTTTTGATAAATTTCCCAGTCAGTAGAATACATTCGAAAAGAATTCTATTAATACTAATCGATTTTTGAAGGAATTAAAACACATTCAACAGAAATAATAATAAAATCATAAGGTTGTAGGTCGTTTTTAACACCCGATGAACTGACTTGATGGAACGATATACATATCGAAAGAGCGCTTAAGTTCATACATGTTTTCGATATCTCGCAAAGTATTGGAAAGTGGATACATTTACTTTTGATAGAAAACCCTTCAAGTTGAGTGATACATCTATTCAGAAGGAATAATCTTTCAGGTTAGGTAAAATAAAGTACATAAATAAATATATTTTTTAATAAAGGCGACTCGCTTGGCTACAAATGAATTAGATGACTGACTGTTATTGAAGAAATGTCTTTTTTTAAAGAAACATGAAATTCCATTTTTCTGCAATAGCAAATTGGATTCATGTACATAAAGAACAAATTTGGGTTTACATTTGAAAAAAGTAACTATTTTT
The DNA here is from genome assembly GCA_003667255.2 of Euschistus heros. NCBI lineage: Eukaryota > Metazoa > Arthropoda > Insecta > Hemiptera > Pentatomidae > Euschistus > Euschistus heros. Next base: position 4,459,768 of record RCWM02000007.1, on the reverse strand, counting down.
TGTTTGTTGTACATCCTTATGTAACAACCAGGGTAGGAAGGGTGGAGTCATTCTACAGGTTACTAACCTATTCTAGCTAGAGTAGAATAGACGGAAGGGAGAAGACTGCAACAGTCAGAACGAATGAATGATCATTGGAGAAAAATAATGAAAGCAAAAAGAGAATGTGTTAAGAAGTAAAAAATGATATATGCGTTGTCCTTTGTTGGCAGTTTCGAAAAAAAAAAAAAAAAAAAAAAATATATATATATATATATATAATATATATATATATATATATTTCTTAAAGGTTCTTTAAAACTCAGATAAAATTATGCCATATTTAAATCCTCATTCTGCTGCTGTATAAAAACATTTTATATATAACATAAAGCAATTTAAATGCACTAAAAGATATAAGTGGTTTTCAATGTTTGCTTCATTAGTTTGGATATCAAAGTACAAACTGTTGGTGAATACCAACGAAACTATTACAAAACAAAAAAAAATAAAAACCTGTTTAATTTTTTACTTGAATTAATTTGAAAACACTCTATTTGACAAAATTTTCTATGTTCGCCAAATTCTTCAAGTTTCTATCGCTTACAGATTCAAAATTATTGATCAAATCCACAATTATCTAAATTATGCCACAAATGAAACTATCCATAATGTCATATACATTGATGAGTCGGTCTCAACCTGATACATAACGCCACTAAAACCGGTTCCTATTCGATGGCACTCCGAGGCTTCAGAAATGATGATTACTTCAATACATCTGTCACTGGAGAGATGCCGATTCATAATCTCCCTTACAGTAAAGACTACCAGAATTTGCATCAGAATCACACTGCATATTCACATTACGCATTTTTATATACATTATTTTAAAAATTGATATTTCCTGATATCTCTTTTACAGTTCTAGGCGACTAACGACACCATACTTACCAAACTATAGAGTAAGTTACAGTTTCCACATCGGTTGCAACGCTATACGTTTTGTTATAGACGGTCGCCCTCGACGGATAAAAAGGAATAGCAAACATTGTCCCTAAAGGTTACTTATGTGTATTTACAAAAAGCTGTTTGTCTCCTGATTGACAGCTGTGTTAAAAGCCATCCTGACCTTTATTGCACGGCGAGGAAGTACCGTCCGATACAAAAGATAGGCACAGCTTTTTGTCGCCCATAGCCAAAACGTGATTAGCCAAGGCTGCGGCGTAAAAGGTCGACGTTTCGCCGAGAGGGAGCGAAGACAGCTTTCGTAGGAGATCGTGAAGATATCTCTCTTCGTTTGTTTTTCTTGTCAGAGGAGAACCGTAGCTCCGCGGATGACCGGATAATGGCCGTATCTCCACATCGCTATTTCGTTACCAGGGCTCCAAGGCTTAACTGTTTATCGATTTTTCACTACTTCTACAAAATCTATTAGTCTATGAAATAACGTCTAGACATGATAGGTTTTTTAAAATTTTTTGCTTCGAATGACGTAAGGCACTGCTTTTTCTTTGATATGATGGTAACCGTGACCGAATAACAACGTATCGTTACTGAATCATTGCTTTTTCTTGGAAGAAATAAATAAAAAAACACTAGTGCCTCATCACCAAAACTGGTCCACTATTGTATAAAAGTTAATCTATCGGACCTTATAAAAACAAATAATAGCCTATTTTTTTATAAATAAATAAACTTTGATGTTCTTAATAGATAGCAGCATATTGTTATGCAATACTAATGCTTATTTATCTAAACATTAACAGACCATACTGTCCTTTGCATTACATATAAAACATGTTTCCTGGTTAAACTTCACTAAGACTAAAATAATTAATGATTTCAAATATTAAACAAAATAATTAAATTACATAACGCTACACGAAGCAAAGGAAAAAATAATTATAAAATGGTTGTTATTAAAAACGAAATTATTCTAGAAATAAATATAAACAAATTTAGTAGGCATTACAAATTAAATAAAAAATAAATGATAAAAATAATATTTAAAAAAAAATTTATTTATTTAACTTGAAACTGTATACATTATATATAACAAGAAAGCTTGAAGGAAATGATTACAATGACAAGTCAATAGCATGCCAAGAACTACTTGCTAGTAGCACTTCAATAGTTCTACATTACGAGGTCTCTAGACCGTCTTTTCAGACGTCTCGGAGGATTATCGGGAATGGAGTTTGAGACAAGTTGGGAGATTAGTGGATTCGAGTGGGTATGGAGGTTACTATAAAATGACAGATATTCAGTTTTGTTCTAAATCTGCATAATATGGAACATTAAGATCTTTATGGATGTTTGTTTGTGACATAATAAGGAGCATTAAGGATTTTTGAAGGAGTTTGGATTGTAAGAATTGGATACAAGAGAAATTGGAACGTTTAGTGGAACCACAAAGCTCACCTCTGTATTTCCCAATGTATCTAATTACTGTCATGTAAATAAGTCTTATTGGGAGCTTTGAACGCTTGTCTAGTAAATATTGGATTAGTCGGAAACTACGTGCAGTTTCTTGTCTTTTATATCTGGCACGTAAAAATAATATTAAATAAATAATTTACTTTAATTCTTTAGTAAAGGATTATATAATATATTTATGAATACACTTTTTCGGCATTCACTCCTCAAATTTCCTTTTATTATTTATTCCCATCGCAACATGTTTCAGGATGCATCCCATCATCAGACTATTTTTTCTCACGGTGTTTACACACTAGGTCATTCTCATAAAATTAATTTATAGTTTTATAAAGGTAGGTTGAAATAAATAATTTTTAAGAGAATGACCTAATGAGCAAACACTGTGAGGAAAAATAGTCTGATAATGGGAATGTATCCCGAAGCATGTTACTATAGTGAATAAATATTCAAAATAATTTGATGAGTGAATGCCGAAAAAGTGTATTCATAATTAAATAAATAAGTAATAAACTATGGAATCGTAAAAAAGAATATACTAATTCATAGAAAAATAAATAAATATTGAAGCTATTAATGTATATAAAATAAAACCCAGGTATTTAATATCTAACGTATCTTAGATGAATTTATAAAAATGACTTTTTTCAAATGTGACCTGTATGAAATAAATCAATATACAAATAATGATTATTGCATGTTCTTGAAACTCTCGACAGAATAAAGCAAAAAGTTGGTTTTATGTAAAGATATCTAGAAAAAAATGTGCGAGAATAATGAGCATAGATATTGACAGTGACCAGTTCTAAGAGTTATAGTCTTACAAAAATTACAAAATATTTTCTTAAGAATTAATCTGTAACAAATGTGGTTGAGGAAGGGATATGTTTAGATGGCAATCCATTTAAGTTTTATTTAGAATAGTTCTATCTCGAGTAGTTTATATTAGAGATTCTTGATCAGCGGAATTAGCCAGCTTTTTCCTCATACCTGGTCCCTCACATATAAAGTTATAATTTCCAATTATATATTATATCTAGAACTTAACATTGGTAGTATGATTCAGAAAAATGGTTCTAACAAAACAGAACGAGTGAATAGGCACAATACTGGCTTTCTACGCTGAAAATACATTTCCATTCTTGGTTTCGCCTAGAAAATTTTTCTGGATAGAAGGTTGGTCAGGAGAGTGTAGATTTATTGCTATTTGTCTGGGTTAAAACATTTCATTTAGGTTTGTTATTCATTAAATTGTTTTTTGAGTAGTTTTACATAATGACTTAAAATGAAACATTTCTTCAGAAGCAAACAAAATACACATTGCCAGGTAATTACTTAATTCCTAATTCAATTTAAACAAGTTCTCAAGCGCGGTTTTACATCCCATCCCCACTTCCGTATAACCCCAATTAAAACAGAGACTCCTGTAGATCGATTGACGTTGCAAATATAGACCGGTTACACAACTCCGAAGCAAAACAATGATCTTGGAGATAATCAGAGAACGGTTAGGACCAGAGCGGGGTATAATAATGTTTAGAACACCTTTGTTGCTGCCAGAGCCATCTATAATAGCAGAGTATCGTTAGTACTTGGGAGAGGTGAAGAAGCGATGGAAGACAAGAAGAAAGGTTTGCAGAGAAAGGCCATTGTAGTGCGGGTGTAACGAGGGGCCCGAGGCGATCCAATCAACTCCAGCTCATTAACGGCCAGCATTGTCGAGAGTCCGGTCTTCGGCGGTGCACCTGAGGATACTTCGTCGATCAGGATGAAGAATGGATAACCCTCGGAGTAGCGAAAAGAGGGCATCGATATTTGTCATCAGAACAACTTCCAACATTTAATACAACTAAAAAAAAATATTGATCCACTTATATAAATCTAGGAAGTAAAAAAACAAAAAAACAGAGAACTTCGTGACCTTAATAAGTGACTGCATTGCGGGGGATATTACGTTGTCTCAAGTTTCCGACGTATTGTGTCGTGCACTGAAGGATGCAGAACCTTATTTTCTCTGTCGACCTCAGATCAGGAAAAATAAGAAACGGAACGAAGAATGAAGTGAAATATTTCATACAGTAAGTAATTCTCTTGATAAATGAATTATCAAATTAGATATAATACTAATAGAATGTCATAAACTTAGGATTTTGATTAATTGATTTAAGTAACAACTTGAAGGTAAAAGTTTTTATATAAACTGTATTTTCATATTACTTTTGAGCCTCTTGAAATATGTATTAACTTAGTAGTTAATACATAGTTGTTATAATCATTCGACTTCAATTACTTATTATATCGATTTTAAAGGTCCAATAATAAGTATCGTTGCTATAGTAATAACTTTTATTAATAGGCCGTATAAAAAAAAATGTCCTGAGTTCAAAGGCCTGTAAATATCTTAATGATATTTACTATTTACCAATACTTAATAATCCCTTTAGAGCATTCTCTAAGCTTCAGTTCAGTTATTTATTTCAAAGAAGAAACATGACAGCGTCCTACGAAATTCTCGTAATTTTAAGACATTATTGGAAAAAAAAATTTCACAGCCGCTGAAGCAACTCGTGAAATTATTAAATATGAAGGGGAAGTTGTCCTTGAAGAGCGCACTGCGCGGCGTTGGTTTGAAAAATGTATAAGTGGAGATACGACGTTGGAAAGGAAGAAGGGCTCCGGGCGGCCATTAATGGATATCGATGAGGTTCTGAAAGAAGCTATTGAGTCAAATCCGTCCACAAGTACTCGCGAACTTGCCAGGGAGTGTGGTGTGCCGAAAGATACTGTTAGTCGCCATCTCTCCATGGGGAAGGTGAAAAAGGTCTACAGAATGGTCCCTCACGAACATACTCCTCAACAATAAGCAGAAAAGTTTAAAACTTTTACAGAACTCCTATCATATAGTCCAAACCTCGCACCTTTGGATTTCCTTTTTTTCGATTTTTTCTTTAAGGGAAACTATTTGATAATTTTGCGGAAGTTGAAAATGCTGTCCAAGAGTTCTTTGACAGCCATCCCGATGAATGGTATTAGCGTGGCATCGAGCAATTGGCTATCAGATGGGTAATGACATTAGATAACAATGGACTATACTTTGAGTATTAATTGTATTTTATATCAAAGAAATAATAATACAAATATTTGTTTAAGAAACGGTCATTTTTTCTTATACACCCCATTAGAATACTTCTAAAATATAAGAGAAAAAATATCCTCGAACAGATTGAGAAAATTTCCTAAGCTTGTGTAAGCATTTACAAAGGATGTTCGATGGAAGGCTCCCTAGGGAAATATATGGATGGAGGATGGAGAGAAGTCTGAAATGAGGTAGGCCAAGGAAAATATGGAAGGAGGAAACAGAGGATACAAGGATGGGACGTATCTTAAGAGGATGACAAAGTACAGGATGAAGATAGAACAATGTGGAAGAAGGCAAATGAAAACTTTTGGTAATGAAAATTATTGTTAATTGTAGAAAATCCTAAAATGTATGTATATATATATATATATATATTCAGCATTTATCAGACAAAAGCTCTAACATGCCAATTTATTACAAAAGATTCGTCGACGTAACCATATTAGAAACAACCTGTCATCTGGTATACAAGCCTTGCAATTCAAAATCCTTCGGAAAATTATCAATGCTACCTACATACCTTGTCACAAATAAATTTATTAAAGGTCTTAATGTTCTATAATAAACTTAAATAATAAACTCCTTAACTACTTAAATTAACTAGTCTCTCAACTTGTACCTCCATTCTATTCCCGTTAACACTGCGAGGAGTCTGAAAAGAAGATGGGCTCGGGAGTTTTGAATATAAAACTAGAGCTAAAGAGTAGTTGCTTTACGATCAATCGACATGTTATTATGAACATTATCACATTTACTTGACGTATTTTTTTAAATACATTCGTAACTTTCAATACTTTAATGATATTCCACTAATCCCCGTTGAACAGATCCGCTACCTAGGACTCCACTTGGACAAACGTCTTACTTGGAATCCACATAAAAGACTAAAACAAGAAACTGCCCGTCGTTACAGACTACTTCAAAATTTACTATACAAACATTCAAAGCTCCTAATTAATTACAAAAGACTTATTTATATGACTGTGATTAAACCTATTTGAACGTACGGAGTTGAGCTTTGGGGATCTACTAAACCATGTAATTAATCTCGTATCCAATATTTACAATCCAAAATCCTCAATGCCCCTTACTTTGTCACCAATAAACTTATTCATAAAGATCTTACTGATCCATATACGCTGATTTAGCCTAAACCAGATACTTTTCATAGTAAGCTCCGTAATCACTCACATTCGTTGGTTTCTCAACTTGCTCCTCACTCCGTACCTGATAATCCTCCAAGGCGTCTGAAAAGTAGATGGCCTAGTGATCTTCAAGTGTAGAATTTCTATTGAAGTGCTACTGATGAGAAGTTCTTTTCAAGTTTTGACATGCTATTGTAATCGTTATCAACATATTTACCTGATGAATATATTTTGTACAGTAATAAAATCAGTAAAGTGATATAAAAAATAAATTAAAAAAAATTCAATAAATAGACTAAAAAAATCAAGTATTATTATGTATGGATTATTATTAACTTGTTCTAGTTATCTTTCTTTAAATAGTTTTTGTTTATGCATCAGCTTATACAGTATCAATGTTATACAACTTTATTCGATTAAGAAACATTGTAGTTCGGGAAAGAAATATTATGTAGATTTATTGGGGCTTGAGCACAATTTGGAAGTTCTGTGCTGTAAGTCGATCCGGAGCAAGGATAAGACTTCGATAAATCGATTTCAGGGCGAAGCAGTAGCTGATTTCTGCGAAGGGGGTTGTTATCGAGATAATTAGTTGTATTTAGGGAGCCATTCAAACTGCCCCCTCACCCACCCCTCCATCTGGAGCTTTTCGGCTTCAAAATTATTAATGCAATTTGGCTTAGGCTAATTTTTAAAATTAAGAGCATAAGGTAAATTTCAATTGATTGGTGATTTTTTTTCAAATTATTTGGGTTTTTTTTTTTTTTCTAACCAACGCCGCTTAATAGACCTCCGTACCGTTTTTGTAAATCTACCGTTTACCAACTATAGTTGTAATTTGTGTTCAATTATGAATACCACAAAAAAAATATATATATTATTAAAAAACTGCCCTCCTTTAGCCTGTCTGCTAAAGAAAGAATAACATGGAAGATGTTTTAGGGGTTGCCCCCTCGACTGTCAATTCTCATATATTTTCTATTTTTTTATTTTTCGCTTACCTGTGATTCAGTTTTCTGTAGGATATAAATTATCAAATTAAGTAGCTTATAGAAAAAATTTTTATTTAATGTACTATATTAGATGAATGATCAATTCTCCATTTTATTTCAGTTAAATGACAGTAATTTCATTTGAGATTTTCTCCTTTTTTTTTTTTTTTTTTTTATTCAAACTAAAATTTTGAACTGTCAAGAGGGATCGAGCAAAACCGTTTAAATCCAGGTTATTTTTTTTAAATTTCGTATTAGGAGAAACAGTATCAAAAGGAGCTCACTCATTAGAACCTGCCTCTTAATTAAATTTTATTTTGTATAAGAAGAATTGAGCTGTTAACTGCTCCTACTCTCCTAATATCAAACTACGCGTTCCCCAACATATCGCTTTTGATCAACTAGGTCACCAGTTGAAAACATGTTCCATATTAAAAAATTAATAATGTAGCATATTGTCATATTCTAGACAATTTTAATAATAATAGTTGTAAATTTAATATTCAACAAAATAATTGAAATATACCAGCAATCTTCTTCCTTTATTTCTCTACATATTTAGCATATTGATACAATTAATTCCAGACTTAAAATTTACGTTTTATGAGCTTTTATCCGATTTTGAAATTATCATATTCTTTAACAGAAAAATTTAAGAAATACTACACTCACCGATGACTTACAGGTATCAAGTATTTCCAATTCTGTTTTCTCCCCTCCTATGTTAGCAGTATGCTTGTAGACCACATCTAAAAACATAAAAATAATTTAATATTAATATTGATAATTATTTATTAATATTATTAATTATTAATAATGATTCTTCGTTTACATATTAATTTTATTTTATTTTTTTTTTAAGTTTATTTCATTATGGCAGGGATATGGCTTTTGGCTGGGGGTCAATACTTTTATGGTGTAACGTTTTTTTCACATTCATTTTGTCACGCTCTAGCTCACTTGGAATTGCTCGATATCGTAAATTTGACGATATTTTTTATCAGAAATTTAATGGAGAATATTTTTTGTTTATTAACAATTGTCGCTAGAACCTACCGTTTAGTAGCTATATTGGTTTGAATGAAAAAAGTTAAGTTTGAAACCGCTATTATCTCTCAACTTTGTTTATTTCGAACAATCATTGAATATTAATTTAATTAAATTATTAATTGAAGTAATTTGATCTTTTTAATTCTAAAATTTAAATTGTTAAAAGAGGTGGATTATAGATAAACATATCCACGATCTATTGTTTTTCCCAGTACGGAGAAAATGATTTTTTTTTTTTTTTTTTTTTTTTCACCATTAAATGTACTTATCGCCTCTCAGGATAAGATATATTACAATATGGAATGAAGATAAAAATGTTAATTTTAATTTTATTAGCTAGCGATAATAAACACTCAAATTTTGATCGATTAAACATCTTTGTTTTTTTGTTCAGAATCCTAGTTTTAACTCAGAATATATTTTTTGTTTATTCTGTTTATTTTCTCCTTGTATTATTAATTTTATTTTTGTATAGTTTTTATTATTTAAATAACACGGTACACCCTACTCCTCCATTAATTTGACTACACTTACACCAGCTTCCTCCGGACTGACTAATTTTTTTTTGAACTAGCTGTTTATTTGTTCTTGTGTTTTTTTATATATATATATATATATATATATATATATATATATATATATATATATATATATATATATATATATATTATACCTATTTTTAAATTTAATTCTACTATTTCGTTTCAGACTACTTCAACATTTATTAGACAAACGTTCAAAGCTCCCAATTAATTACAAAAGACTCATATACATGACTGTGATTAGACCTATTTGGACGTACGAAGTTGAGCTTTGGGGCTCGACTAAACCATCCAATTCATCTCGCATTCAACCCTTACAATTCAAAATCCTCAATGCCCCTTACTATGCCACCAATAAACTTATCCATAAAAACCTTAATGTTCCATATGTTGCTGATTTAGCCCAAACCAAATACCCTATCCTTTCATAGTAAGCTCCATAATCACTCAAATCCGTTAGTTTCTCAACTTGCTTCCCACTCCATTCCTGATAATCCTCCGAGGCGTCTGAAACGAAGATGGCCTAGAGACCTCCTAGTGTAGAAGTTTTAATAAAGTGCTACTGATGAGTAGTTCTTTCCAAGTTTTAACATGTTATTATAATCGTTGTTAATACATTTACTTGATGTATATATTCTGTACAGTTGTAGATTTCAATAAATGCATATAAAAAAAAAAAAAAAAAAAAATCTACTATTTAATTTTCTTCATCTCTGTATGATTTTCAGTTTTCGACATTTCTTCGGTTATTTTGGAACTGTCTTTACAAAATCTTATCAGAAATATATAACATAAATGAAGAATTTTATACACAATATACATATATTTAAACATATTAAAAATTTGTAAAATTTTTTTTTTTTTTTTTTTTTTTTTTTTAATATATCGATTAACAGAAATTTACAACTATACAAATATGTATTATCAAGTAAATGAGCTGATAAAGATTACAATGACATGTAAAAACTTGAAAAAACTACTTATCAGTAATACTTCAATAAAATTCTACACCAGAAGATCTCTAGGCCATCTTCTTTTCAGATCTCTCGGAGGATTATCGGGAATGGAGTGGGAAGCAAGTTGAGAAACTAATGGATTTAAGGGGTTCTGGAGATTACTATGTAAGGATAAGTATCTGGTTTGGGCTAAATATAGAGCTTTAAGGTCATTATGGATAAGCTGATTGGTGACGAAGTAAGAAGCATTTAGGATTTTTCGAAGGATTTTGGATTGTAAGGATTGGATACGAGATGAATTGGATGGTTTGGTAGAACCTCAATGCTCAACTAGGTCTAATAACAGTCATGTAAATAAGTCTTTTGTAATGAATTGGGAGGTTTGATCGTTTGTCTAGTAAATGTTGAAGTAGTCTGTAACGACGAGCAGTTTCTTGTCGTTTTAGTCTTGTTGTCAAGCGGATAAACGCGTTTTATTGATTAAGACCAAGGCATGTATTTTCCTTTTAAAATATGTTTGTCAATAACTGGCCTGCTTTTTGTAAAATTAATGGCTTCTGTCTTGCTTTTATTTACTTTCAGTTTCCATTTTTGGCGATATTTATTAAATTTTTTGAAAGTTTGTTGTAATCAGTTTTCTTTTGGGTTAATGTGGTAAGAGGTGGTGTATAATGCTTTATCATCTGCTTATAGGGATGGCATTACATTAGGGTGTGTTAGTAAGTCAGATTGGAACGGGTTGATTGGCGTTGGAGATAGGCAGGGACCTTGTGGGATAACGGTAGGAAGAGTAAATATTTTAACAGTTTATTGAACAAAGTTGTTTCGTTATGTAACAGGGAATTAATTTTTAATATGAAATAACTAATTTCACATGAAAACCATATCAACTTTTTAAGTTATGCTGGATGAATTACCACGCTGAATTAATTACGCTAGCCAAATCCTCCATGAAGTGTTCATGAATTAAACTTCCTAATTCAGTGACACTTGAAAAAGTTGAAGGACAGTGTTTCGGCCTTTAGTTAATCGCTTATCAAGAAATAATATCCGGTTTAATGAAAACAAGAAATTAATTTAATGAAACCAAGCCTTTTTTTTTTTAATTAAAGAAAAATCGAAATGTAAAAAAAAGCCATAATTTTACACAATATATGTTAGGAAATAAAATTCTTCATTTAGGTTTTATATTTCTGATAAGCTTTTGTAAAGACAGTTCCAAAATAACCTAAGAAATGTTGAAAACTGAAAAGCATACAGAGATGAAGAAATGAAACAGAAGAATTAAATTTAAAAATAGGAATAATATATATAAAAAATAAAACACAAGAACAAACCTACTTACATTAAAATGGCCCTTCCGCTTCTTGATATATTTCAGGAAGCCGTTTGATATCTTCAGATGAGTACCATTATATTTGATTTCTTGTCTTACATTTTTGAAAACTTTAGTATATAAAATTCTTGTTACATGTAACAAAGTTCTGATGTTTTAAGAACTTTGTATGTTTTAGAACTGAAGATGAATGTTTAGCATTCGAAACTAGTATTCTAATAAAATAATTCCAATAGAAGTGGCAATTAATTCATTAATCCTAATTGTATTGATCCTTCTAAACCATCATGCGTACCCCAAGTGATATTTACTAATTGTTCCTTTATATGTCTATGTCCATAAAGTTCTAGTTACTCATCAAAGTTATGCAAATAAATCATAACCGAGGCAATACATCCAATATTTTACGATTGTTCGATTAAACTAATCGAAAATTGCATAATACACATTTTAAGTAAATAGAAAAATAAAATAAAATTTACCTCACCTGCTCTAGAGCTGTATTCTCCAATGAAACGGTGCGTAAGATACCGCACCGTGATTGCTGAAACAGAAAATAATATAGGTTATAGCGTGTATATTGTTAAACATTGCCCTTTCATTATATATACAATTTTATAGTTATATTGTTTATACTTTTATGTCGAGATTAATTAATATCAAACATTAAATTATCTCATCACGTTATTAGTGATCTGACATCATAAATTACAGTGTCACATAAATTCGTGTAATATATCTCTGCTGATCTATAAATGTCTAATAAAAGTATACTCTCAGATATTGGAGTAGTATCTCAGATGTTCATTTGATATGAATAAAGATATAAAAATCATTTTCAGAAAATTATATAGATTTAGAAAAAGCTGCATATTTTAAACCGCCCTGACATTAAGTAAAATATATAGTATTCCACCAAGAAGAGAAATATTTTTCGGAGCCCGAAGTGCACACTGCTCCCAAGTTACTCAGGACCCTGTCAAGTCTGATAAAGTTTACTTTCCAAGTCCCCAGACTTTAAGTTCCCGTTCGGCTAACAAAAAAGGAAAGGACTTATTGTTTTCCTTTCACATGATTATATTTACCTTTATAGAAAATACGATATTTCTTAAGATTAAGAAGTAGCTTTTTAATCATAAAATATTTCATTAAATAACAAATTTATAAATTTAAGAAAAATGATTATGTAAATAAATTTACAACAAAATGTTTGTAATCATTAAAGGATAATCCTGAAAAATGGTTTTGAAATGAGAGGATCAAAATAAATCCAAACGAATCTCATCAAACAACGTTTACCCTTCGTCGTAAACCAAGAACTTCCTGTCTTACATTATGATTTAATGATATTCATCTACTTATAGCTGAATAGATCTGCTAGGTCTTCATTCTGAGAAACTTCTTGTTTGGAATTCACGTACAAAACTAAAACGACTAGAAAATGTTTGCCGTATTTTCCTTCTTCATTATTTACTAGAAAAACGTTTAAAGCCTCCAATCAAATGCAAAAGAAATTTACGCCATCATTCTACCTATTTGAACTGACAGAGTTAAGCTTCGGGGATTAATTAAACGACCTAATTCATCTCAACCAATCCTCACAATCCAAAATCCTTTGAAAAATGAAGGCAATATAACTGAAATAATAAAAGCTATAGCGGGACAGTAAATAAAACAGGGCTTACCTATTTTTTTCCCGTTAATTTAAAAATTAAAAAAAATAAAAATTTACGTTAAAAGCTTGTGACAGAAGTGTGCTCTGGCAGCGGGGAGCTAAACTATATAACGGAGAGGAAAAATTTTAAATAGTTGTGTGCTCTGCTAGAGAAGAACTAAACTATAGAGAGGAGGAAGGAGTGGAAAATGAAGTAAGTTGCGGGGGAAAAAAACGAAAACAGATTTACTCTTAAATTTTTAATTTTCATTCATTTTTTTGTTTTTATTTATTTATTATTATTATTTTTTTTTTTTTGCCTAATCTCTTTTAAATTCATTTTTGTTTCTCTTATATCCCTGAAAAAAATGTTTAAAACAATAATTCGACTAGTACTTACGTGTAACTCAGAATGTTTACCATTACCAGTTGAGCCCAAGAGAAACCTCTTCAGGTTCTTCAGCGAATGTACGCAAGGGACTTGGAGAAGGCCGAATGCCGAGTTAGGTTCAATTTATAAAGATATTTTCGTAAAGGTATCAAAACTTCACTAGGCTGGTCATGTAGCAATGATAGATTCGAACGAAGTACCATTTAAAATTCTGACAGAGCAGGTGTATGATTGAAGGCGAGTTAGACGACCAAGGATCCGTTGGGTAATATGGGTAATATGATTTCAGAAACTGGAGGGCAGCAGCATAGAATAGAGATAACTGGCGGTCTATGGTTGAGCAGGCTAATGCCAGATAGCAGCAGTAGCCCTAAAGAAGGCTTGCAATACCACCAAAACGTCGGTAAAATAATTTAATAAGATTTTATTTTGTTTCACTCTGCTTACACCATGTTTTTAAATACTGATTAAGCTTTAATGTGTTTATTCTGAAAAATTCATATTATGAAAAATGGCCTATTCTTAAAACGGGAACCGTGTCCATATTTTCCAAAATCGAAGCGACTTCGCCCGCTCTCATCAGTAAAGGACTTAGATAATTTTAACTAGCAATTGAATTTTTATCTGTTTATCGATAGAGAGTATCAATTGAGTATTATTTTCTCAATGATATTTGCATGCATAAATAAAAGCATAATATGACGTAAAAGCATAATTTGACATTGTGTGTTCCCTCAACACCAACTGATGAATCACCCGTATAGCTAAGAACGGCGAACAAGAGAGCACAAATGTTAACCCATTTAATTGATATTCCACTACTGGTTCAGAGGAGTCAAATCTAAATAAAAAATGTTGATATGGTATATCATCCTGATGCATTAATATTTGGAGGTACATTTGGCAAATATCTGAGGCCATCGCAAATGGGAACCGACGAAAATTTATAAGTACGTGCCTAATGTCTAATTGAAGTTTAGAACCTATTAAGAGATGGTCGTTCAAATAACCAAGCTCAGTAGAAGAAGAGGCATCAAAAACCACACGAATTTTCGTATAACTTTGGTCTTTCATCACACAGAGGTGTGGAAGGAGATACTTAGATGGATTCGATTGCAGGTGCAATATAATTTGCTTCCAGATATTCTTTCATAATATCGGTATATTTTTCTTTCGATATTTATGAATGAAGGTATGGGCATTTTATGAAAACGGTGCTCTAACTTAAGAAATCTGTTTAAAGCAGTACTGTAATAACTGCCTAGAATTGGTGGAGTTAAATCCTTAAATGATAACCGGACCATATAACGGCCTTTCGAATCTCTTGAGTGAGTAGCGCGAAAGTGCTCTTCCGCCATGATGTTTTATGGATCTATTTTATCAACTTGGGGAACAGTTTCAATTTCCCAGAATTTTTCCATTGTTTTCTGCAGATTATTTTCAATTTGTGATATATTAGATGTCAATAGTGCAACAGTTGTATCCTGTACATCCACGGTGTTATTTAAAGGTCCAATTATCACCAAGCCAAAAATCGTTTTGAGAGCGTTAGGGTAATCAGCTTGACTTATACACCAGTAAAAATTTCTCCAAATAAATCAGCCCCGAGTAGAAAATCTACTGGAACTGGTTTCCCAAATGTTTCGTCTGCTAAATCATACTGGAGAAAATGTTCCAGAATAACTTTCGGTATAGGACCAGAAGGTATACTTTCTGTAATTTTTGGAATAATTACTGCATCCGTTTTAAGTTGTGGTCGTAACGTGTTTTTAGGTACTAAGGTGCAACTGGCTTGAAAATTTCCTCCTTCATTGGACCATCCCCAAAACCAAGTAAATATTGAGGATTAACATTTCGCTGTAGATCCAAACTTTGGGCGCTGGCTGAGGAAATGAAAGAACGCTGCGAACCACTGTCGATCAGGATTCGAATGGGTAAGTATTGTCCATGACGATCTTTTATTCTAGCTATCGCGGTACCCAACAAAACAGAAACATAAGGTTTAGATAACGAGGATAAAATAGAGCCTTTAGATTCATTAGTTTTCTGTTTATTCTTTTCTCTATCCAAAATATTTTCTGAAACTGCGCTTTCTTCTAAAGGCACATTGCCATTTGGGGAAGAACAACTAGGATATTTTCCACTATCGGAATAAGATGATCTATGTATATAAGTTTGGAAATGTAACAGGGAATGGTGTTGGAAATGAAAAGGGCGTAATAACCTTGTAGTTGATCGCCCAAATAAAAAAAAGCTCAATCTATCTCTACAGTTTGGTTAGTAACAGATGTTTCCATGGCAACCCCAAAAGATAACGATTCGTAATAAAGGTTTCTAGTTTCAGATCTAAGAATATCAAATCGCGAAATTGATTTATAGCCTGCTTGGACAGATTTGTCGCCCGTAGGGGATTCCCGTCTAGGATTTTATCTGACCGAGGAACCAATTTCGTCGGTGCAAACAGATACCTAAAAGATATCTATATCTTTCTCTATTATCTAGAGGAGACTAAAATTAAAATTACATCACACCTCAATTCATTAAAAATCGATTGGAAATTCATTCCTCCCTCGGCTCCTCACTTTGGTGGCATATGGGAGGCTGAAGTGAAATCTTTTAAATATCACATCATACGAGTTCTTGGGGATCATGTGCTAACATTTGAACAATTTAACACCCTCATAATAAAAATAGAAGCCGTATTGCATTCCAGACCACTTTATCCCCTATCTTCGTCCCCTGACGATCTTGATGTTTTGACAACTGGACATTTCATTATAGGCGCACCACTTCTTGCAATACCAGAAACCTCTTTCAACGATATACCATCAAACCAATTATCACGGTGGCAACTTGTTTATAAGTGTACGCAAGGTGGAGGCACGATTATTTGAATAGTCTTCAACAAAGAGTAAAATGGTCAAATAGTAATGTTAATGTTGCTTTGAACGATTTGGTCCTCTTAAAGGAAACTAACGTGCCACCTCTAGAATGGCCAACTGGGAGAATTGTAGAGCTACTTCCAGGGCCTGATGGAATAGTGCGGGTCGATAAATTAAGAACTGCTAAGGGAGAATTTATTAGACGTCACAAAATTGCCCCATTGCTTTCCTAAGAACAGGTTTTGTAAATATGTTTTTGAATTTTGTCCCAAGACAAAATTGGTGGGCGGTATGTTAACGCCATTAAAATAATCTGTATTTTTATTTATAGTCGTTGCATTAATTTTCCGTTTTGAATTTAGAGACAGTATATTATTGGTGAGGTGAGCGATTGAGGAGGTCGCTCCTGCGGCTGGAGGCTTTGGCTGCCGTTACTTAGCAACGGCCATATGATTGTTAGCCCAACTCGCTAATTAGTTGTTTGGAGTGCAGTACAAGATGGCGATTAGTTGGCAACATTATTAAGACGCTGTTTTTCATCATTGATAGTTAAAATGCAGACAAGGGCCCACTAATTCTTCGACCGCTTTCGAAGACGTCCAACGTTCACATCTTAGACATCTTATGAAAGTTCTTCTCACACCGGTACCATCTCATCACCATCTCGTTGCGGTTGTACCAGTCACAGTCGTCCCGCTCCCTCAGCTAAGTTCTTCACCAATAATAGCATATCTTTTTATTTTATTTATTTATATTTTGTTTTGTTTATTGATAATTGTCATAATTTTCATTAATAAGTTTTTTTTTTAGTTTTGATTCAAAGGTTCAATAATTATTTGTTATTTAATTCATTGTTTGTAAATAGTTAATGTTTGTAAATAGTTAATGTTTGTTTTCTTTATTGTAAATATATTATGTATGTTTGGTGTATATAGTTTTACTTGTGTTTATTTTATTTTAGTTCCTTTTTTGGAGCCTCATTAAAAAGACCATGTCAATTTTGCGGGGGCTCCAACAGTTACTTAAACTACATAAAGTTTATACTTATGTTTAAGTATTTAATGCATTTTTTTTTACTTTTCTTAATAATGTAGATGCATGTTTTGTGTATTTAATTGCATATTTCACCCTTTTTATTTGCACATATATGTGCATATTTTTCAGTTTTTATTGCATATAAATCACAGCCCTTGTGATCACAAACAAAAATGGCTTGTCCTTTTATATAATAGTATAGATACAGATAACTGAGATTTTGTAATGCAAAATTTATTTCATTAAATACAAATCACTTTAGATGATCATATAAAACAGACGTAGTTATTATTAATATACTCTGCAAGAAAGCGGAAATATCCATTTAACATCCCTAAATGAATATTGGCTGCCTATATAGGTAGTCCATCTTAGCAATATATTTATGTGATGCGTTGTTTTATTATAAATGATTTGAAAGGTTTTACTGTTGGATGACTTAACCATTAATAAGAATTAATTTATACAAGAAATGATTTTCGGTTACGTTGCCGAGTAGAAAGTTCGGATCATGAGGATGTAAATAGATGTTTCTAACTACATTCATTAACCATAATGAGTCAATAAAGACATTTAATGACTGTGTTCATTGATTAAAAGGTCAGGGGGATACAGGCAGCAGTGCCATCTGTTGGGCGGTTACCGGAAACAATAGACGTAAGTCTATTGTGTTGTTTATCTAACAGTTAGTGCTTCTAGTTAATTGGCAACACTGTCCGTATAGTGCCATAACGATGATAATTTTTAGGAATTAAATTGTATGTGCGGTACTTCCTCTTGGGAGAAAGTACACGTCACACACACACACACACACACACACACACACACACACACACACACCACACACACACACCCACACACACACACACACACACACACACACACACACACAAACACACACCAACACCACTTCCTTGAAATCATTCAGAAATTGATCTCAATGCTTTGTGTCAATGCCTTCTTCATCAGATGACCCATCTTCATTATTTGAAGAAAAACTTCGCTCCTGAATGTCGTATGTCTTAGGTGTCGAAGGGAGAGGATTAATTTCTAAATATATGGAGATATGTTTGAAGCGAACTTTAATCGTTTATCTAATCATGGCAGCAGGGTTGAATGCCTCCATTTTTTTTTCCAATTTATATATATACTAGCTGAAAGTACCCGGCTCCGCAACGGTTTAATATCATTAGGATTAAGGACAACTTAAATTAGTAAAAGTTAAGCTTAACGTTGAAAATTATTATTACTTAAATAAACCTGAAGAATTCCATTCTTAGAATAATTCCAATAAGTAAATTTGACAATTTGCAAAAGTTAATTTTATATTATTTTGATAGTCCTCCAGTGGAGCTTTTGCTGATGAAGAAAAGCTGATGAAGCCATAAGCTTTTCTTATGGCATACTTTAAGTGAATATAGTCTTAACTTCTCAACTTTTCGATTTTTTCGAATAAAGTTTAGTCTTTATGTTTCTATTTTTGCGTACATATCAAGCATAAATTGGTTGAGGAGATTACGAATTAAAGTAAATAAGGTAAGTCACCTACTCGCTCCATCAACATTTAGGCAGCTGCAGACACAGTTTTCTTAAGTGGTGTATTGGTGTTTGGGTCACGGTGAGGGTTGTTACTACTGTACCCATCTTCTCTATCGTAGAACATGAGACGATACTGAAGAGAATCATACACTTGATAGAATTCACTGATTGTTATCAGTTTTTTTGTCCCTGCTGTGGAGAACAATGTCTCGCTTTTCAAACACCTGGCCAACAATCAAGACAGCAACTTCGTTAGCGGTAGGAGTATTTGAAGGCTTTTGTCAGCACTGATATACCTGGAAATCGTGTAAATATTTGGGAACAGGCTCAACAGCAACTCTAAAGTCCTTGATATACTCGTTATGTTTATGAAGAGTTTTCTGGAGTGGTTGGGGACGAAGCTACTGGTGAAGCAATGTTGGTGGGTTGCTCGTAAGGAATATATACATCGAACTGGCCTAACATGTCATCACCAGAGAACATAATTCTTTTAACCTCCTCTTTAACATAAGTCTTTTAATAGTTTCTCGTCACGAAACAACTCAAACTTGTAAGGATCCACCTCTGCAGCTACCATGAGTTCCAAGAAAGTACCATATTAGAAGGTTTCGACATCGATCGTATTTTTGTTTGTTTACAACTATAAGAAACTTAATTTGTGGTCAAAGTGTGCGGCTTAGACATCTAACCTATTTTTTTAACTTAGCTTATCTCCAAATACCATATGACAATTAATCTATTATTATTCACCCAATAAAAATTTTAATCGCATTTTTCCCGAGTTAGCCGCGATCCAGGCCGATTTTTTTAAATTCCTTTCCTAGCGAGCACCTACGACCCTAGAGGAAGCTATATACCAAATTTCATTCCAGTCCGTTCGGTGGTTTCTGAGATTTCGTGTTAAATGAGTGAGTGGTATTTGACAAATACATAGTAAATTTTACATTTATAAACAAATATTAAACGTATTTTTAGCCACTTTAGGGCTATAAATAATAGCAATAACTGAATTAGAATTAACCGTGAAGCTGTTGCTAAGGTGCGCTCAATTTGATTTTGAGAAATGATACCTCATGGAATAGAATTCACATTTTTTTTTTTAAATATTAACCCGGCATTGGTCGCTAGCCGATCTGGAACACTGTTAGACGATAAATGAGCATTTCCCTCACTTCTTTGATTTTCATGAAAAATGCAGTTTTATGTTGCAAAATATGTAGTTATAAATGGTAAATAAATGTCATCAAAATGTATCAATAATTGTAGTGCGGAGTATAAGGATCAAAAATATATGTTTACAAAATTTACAAAGATATTTAAAAAAAATAAATAAATATGTTACTATTTACATAATAGTGTGTTATTCATCAGCTAGATCATTTTCTTCTATTTCTATACAGTTATTACAAGTATAAGTAATATGTATTGCAAATTGGAAATTTTTTTTCGTTTTTCTTTCTTTATTTCTTGGGCACACCTATACCTGATCTATTATGTATTGCCTCGAGCAGCCACAAATAAGAATCTGGAATAGTAAAAATTTCAGATTCCTAGTAAATTATTAAAAAATAATATAAATACAATTCACGACGATTTATCAACTTATTACTTACAATTTAACTTCTCAAGTGGCTTTTTATCCAACAATTCAACTCAGGAAATGCTCACCTAGCGACCAACGCTGGTTTAAGTAAATTCAAACAAATCTAGTTCATGATCAACAGCAATATGCTCCTTCATAAGGAAAAAAATGTCCTCTCTTCTTTTACTCTTTTCTCTTTGCACTTTAACTCATTTCAAGGGAATGATACGTAAAAATATAGATTTCAAAATTAAATATTTTGTTTAATTTATATTATTTTAAGGTTTAAAATGCAAAACTAACGTCTGTTCACATATTTCTGCCAGGTATATATAATTTTGTTTTTAGATTTTTCCCACATATAAGACTAAAAAGACAAGAAACTGTCCGCCGTTTTCGAGTTGAACATTTATTAGACAGACGTTCAAACCTTTCGGTTAATTACAAGCGACTCATTTACATGACAGTAATTAAACCTATTTGGACATACGGAGTTGAGCTTTGGGGCTCAACTAAACCTTCCAATTCATCTCGTATCCAATCCTTACAATCCAAAATCCTTCGAAAGATCCTCAATGCTCCTTACTTTGTCACTAATAAACGTATCCACTAGTTTCTCAACTTGTTTCACATTCCATTCCCGATTACTTTCCGAGGAATCTAAAAAGTAGATGGTCTCGATACCTTCCAATATAGAACTTTTATTACAGTGTCACCAATGGTTTAGTTGCTTTACAAGTTATATCATGTTACTTAATTCATCACCCCCACAAACTTACTGGATTTATATGTACGATACAGTTGTAAATATCAATAAAAATATATTATAAAGAAAAAAATAAAGATTTTTTCCAGGGAGCTGTAAGTTTGAATAAAAATTTAAATGTTTTAAGTTATGAGATCTGTAATTGTTTGCTATTTAAGCTCTTCATGTATAAACTATGACTTTTCAAGAGACGTCCCCTTTACTATTTTTCTAATTATTCAGTTTTGGACTGATTCTAATCGTTAATCATATTCTTTCCCAGTTGAAGGTGCATCGGTGCTCCATAGAGTAATGCCGGCCTTAGAATACAATTTTAAATCATTAGTTTAAAACGTGTAAAAAAAAACCTTCTTCATACGAACTTTAATTTAGTGCAGTTTCTAAATTTGTCTCAAAATATTTTAAAGACATAATGTCTGTAAAAGATATAATTTATTTGAAATTTTGATCTATATGAATTTAATTTAAAACTGATCGGAAGTTTTTTTATTCTTTCCTTTTTTGGTCTATTACACAATTACTTTTATCAAAATTCACGTCAATATAAAGTTTAGAATTATGTAAAACTAAGTTATTTTATTCACTGAGGTGTTAATTCATACTTTTTTGGTATGGTAAAATTAAGACAATGTTGATTTTTTTTTTCTTTTATAGAGATTTATTAATAATACTTCACAAATATTGCCCAAAGCCTCTTGTACACATCGTTGGCACTGTTTAAATCAAACGAATATGAAAAATCGCTATATTTTATTCCATTCGTTCACTGTTATTTCTACTAGGTCTTATGGTAAAATTTCGAATCTGATCGGGACTTATAAGACCGAAATCGGTAATGTTATGTTTACGATTTTCAAGCGTTCTACCACGGGTAGGCCTTGTAGAATACAACGGTAAACGAACGAAATAAAAAATGTGTTTTTTCACATTTGTTAGTTCACATAGTGGCGACGATATGTATTGAAAGAAATCTGCATGTTACAGAAACTTGTAAATTACTTTTTCTTTTGTTGGTAATGATCATTTTTATCCCATCCGAAGACCATGGATTTTTATTTTAAAATATTTTCTATTTATATAACTCACAATGAATAAAATAAATCCCATAGAAGCTCCATAAGCACTACCCGACTTACTGCTCAATTCAAAGCCCCCCGCGAACAATGGTGAATACAAATAGTAAAATTAATATTATTAGGGCGATGGCAGAAATGGATGGCGGTGGAGTACCCGTCTTCCTTCCAAGGGCTACAATGGCTCTTCAGCACCTCCTTGATTAACCTCCCCGCTCATTGTTCTTGCTCGAGAAATTTCTTTCGGATAAAAGGCCTCCGTTGTCATCGTCCGTTAACCCGAACCATGGGATAATGTTTTTGTTTTTGTATGGCAGCCTCTTGTGGCCTATCTCGTTAACGTATCTGGGTGATAGTAGGATTCGTTAGATCGATTGTCTTGACCTTTCCGTCCTTTTTATCTTATATCAGGAATATATATTATCCGATTTTGCTTTATTTAATGCAAAAATTGGTACAGGTTTATGTTATTACAATAAACGACGTACAGAAAAAAATAAAAATCCTCATCCAGGGGCTAAGATTTTTATATTTACATCTCTCCTAACATTCAACAATACAACATACATACATACAACAAAAAGTGCATAAGACTAAAACGACAAGAAACTTCCCATCGTTTTCGTCTACTTCAACATTTAGTTGATAAACCTTCCAATTAATTACAAAAGACTCATTTACATAACAATAATTAGACCAATTTGAACAAGTCGAGCTTCGGGGTTCCATTTAACCATCCAATTCATCTCGTACCCAATCCTTACAATCCAAAATCCTTAGAATAATCCTCAAAGCTCCTTACTTCGTCACAAACTTATCCACGAAGATCTTAGTATACTTTACGTTTCTGAGCTCAAATCAGCCATCTATCTTTTTATAACAAAGTTCACAACCATTCAAATCCTTTAGTATTACAACTTGCTTCTTCCAGATAACAGGTGCATTAAAAGGAGACGGCCTCGGGACCTTCTTCATTATATACAACCTTTATAACTGCTAGCAATGGGTAGCTGCTTTAAAAACAAATAACGTGTTATTCTTAACATTATCATCACATTTACTTGATGTATTATATTTTTATATTGTATATAGTTGTAGATTTCGAAAAAAAAATGCACGCTTACTGAAACCTATTTAGACATACGCTTCGCAGATTTACATGACTGCTAAAAAGACACATATTAACAAACTCCGAATCTTCCAGGCAAAATAATTCAGAATTATCACGAAAGCACTTTGGTGCGTAAGCAACATAAGTTCTACGTACTGGCCTTCGCATTTCCCGAAAAATTACAAGAAGATACCAACACACTTATAAACAACTTTGCCTCAACAGATATTCTCGTCAAAACTCAGGGAAAGCTGGAAAGAAGCTGGATGGGAGCCCTCCTTGACTAAAAAAAAAAAAATAAATAAAAAATCAAGACAGGAGGAGGTGTCGCTGGGTTCTGTTCTCCTCTACTACGTTTTTCAAGTCATGTATATATACACTCAAAAGATTTACTGACTGTCTATATTATAGCTGACAGATGTGAATATAGAAACAAAGTAAAAATATACATATAATTAAATAAATAAGTGATTAGAAATAAATTGTATTAATCGAAATACGCTTTATTTTTCCTTAAGTTCTTGGTTCCTCTGAATAGAGTTTTGAATCGTTATTTTAAACCATTTCTGATTTCTATCGACTTTTTTTCAATAAACTTTATATCATTTATAAAGGAGTCCAGGTTTCTTCCATCGCCATCCCTGAATGGTTGTTGGCTGATTAGAGGTCCACAGAGAAGGGCGGTTGAGGCAGACTCATACCTCATAGCTGCCTCGTCAACCTTTCAACACGATGATTTTTTTTTTTTAATTTAATTTCATCTATTGATTTTTTTTTTTTATTTTTTTATTTATTTATTTTTTTTTTTTTTTTTTTTTTAAAGTTCTATGCTTGGGCTCTTTCAATTTCCTTGAGGTAACCAGCGGCCTTGTGCGATTCATTAAGTGCTATTTTCTCTACAGGTTTTCGAACAGTTCTGGAATTTTCATCCATTAAAGCTCGCATATTGACGTCATTCACGGAAGAAGTCCAGCCACGAAACTTCTTGTCTCAAAGCTGAAGTGGCCCTCTTAATTTTTTTAAACGATTTTCAAACGGTGCACACACTCATTCAATAGACACCCACACTTTATTAATGTCGGCTCCTTGGATCCTCTTCTGGCCGCATTTGAAATCGTAAAACGAAATCATATGTAAACTTGTGAGTAAAGACTGTATTGTTTCGAAATGCTAAAGAAGTAAAAATAGTTTTGTTAAGAGAAGAAGAATAAATACTGACATCCATAAAAAAAATATATTTATTAAACATAAACAGCTTATTTCTCAGAGGATTAACTTAAAGATAACAAGAAATCTTCGATTATTTTCTATACAACCCAATAGTTATTGACGTAGAGACTTTTCGAAGGGATTGCTGCCATATTCGACTTTGAAATTACCTTTGTGTGGTACAAAGACCTCTTGTATTGACAACGCCAATGAGATATGCCCCGCCAAAACAAGGCTCACTGAATCAGAGCCGTGAATGGATCGTGTCTAACCTGAAGTGATAGGGCATTTTTTCACGGTGGCACCAGCAGAGCAATAACGGCGCACTAGACGTACTCTTTCACTTTCCGTTCTGTTTTGATTTATCAATACTTGTCTTTCACATAATATTACGTGGGATAAAATAGTCAAATATAAGTATATATATATATATTATCTGTCTATTTATGTACAAGATTAATTCAACCATCTTCCTTTTTTTTTTTTTTTTTTTTTTTTTTTTTTTTTTTTTTTTTTATGTTATGCTAAGCGTGTTTAAAGGTCTGTACTCATTGTAACCCACTAATATTTGTTTTTGCTTGAAAGCCTCTACAAAATCCATTTTTTTTCATAAAACTTAATTATATGGCTATGAACTTATTATTGAACCATCAAAAGAGGTAGTATGGCTACCTAATTTCCCTCATAATTTATCATGTTTGTTCCCCTTTTTCTTTTCCCTTTTCATTAAATTTGTACAATTTAATTTATTATAATATTTATGTCTCATTCTTTGTTTGTTCATCAACTATTTTGTGTTTGTTCATCAACTATATTCACTCATATTTTATCATAATCTCCTTTTTTTATATTTATGAAAACAAAACTGAATTTTCTATTTTGTTCTTACACTTATTTTTTTTAATTTTCATACAGATTTTCTTTTTTTATGTTTTTTAAAATTCACTTTCTTTGATATACATTTTTTTTTTCTTCTAGCCCTGATAAACGCTTAGATTATATGCCGAAACGTCGGCTCAAAAAATTAGTATTTTTAATTGTATTTCCTTGAGTGCACACCCCAATCAACTAGATAAACAGTTGAAAATAAACCACATCAATAATAGTATTTTAAAATAAGTCAATATTATTTCAATCTTACTTTTTAGTTACTATGTTTTTTTGAGTATCATATTAGCTTCGAACATTTTTCCTATTTATGTAGTTTTTGTATAGTATTAAAAGATAAAAAAATAAATAATATAAAAAACCTGCACAACTATAACATATGAAGGATCTTAGGAGTGAACTGTTACTGGGACGACGGTTGTGGAAGGAGAAGATTTGGACAAAATCACGTTCAACCGCCAGGTTTGTTCCCAATTAAGAGTACCCACTTTGAAGAGACTGGATTTACCCAAGGAAGGTCTCCCACCTCGATGGCTGAAATAACAGAGAGCTTGGCTGTCTAGTGCCTTACCCATTGTACTACCGCGCCTTCATTATATTAATAATAATAAATTATAATTATATTAAAAGGGTATCTGGTATACATAATATAAGTATATCTTATTACATTAATATCTATAGGTTTTTTTATTAATTAAAATAGGTACTCAAATATAAACTTTTAACTATTAACTCTTTTTTCAGTAATGTAGTGAGTCCATAAACCAGATTTTAAATCTAAAAAAAAATTGTTACTCTATTTTAGTAATTAATGTTTACAATAACATTATCCCAGCCTCTATTGTTGATAGTATATGACCAGTTCATTAGGTTAGTTAATCTGAGTGGAAATTTCTAATACATATCGGACAAATGCCTATGAAATGGTTTACATTTTTGGTTCATAGTCATTACAAATTTAAAAATTTGGAAAAAAAAACTCCATTGAATATATTTAATAATTTATTTATATCACATCTGATCTTGAAGGTATAGCTATAATGATGTTTATAACAGTTCCATAAATGAAGATCACTTTCCCAGCTGATTGTAAACCTCCTTAGAATATTTTCGGGCATGTTTTTAAAAAATTTTAAATTTGTATCTATACATTCTTACTCAATGTATAGATCGTTGTCTACTTTTACTAAACCTTTATAACTTTTTTTTAGTAAACTTTTAATTACTTATACAAAATGACTCTGCCATTCGTTCTGTTATATGATTTTCTTAGAAAATATTGTAGGGAGGATTGCCATTTGAGGTTTTCGAAGGCACTGCTGGAAAAAAGGATCAAATACGAAGGAGGCAGCTGAAGGAACCTAAGCGGTGGAAAAATACAATTTCCTGTATCGTAACTCTGCAGCGTTTTTTTTTAGGACGGTTCAATATTGTGTAATCGCATGGAAGAAGAATTTTATATGTTTCACATTTACAATTATTTTATTCTAGATTTTTTGTTTTGTTTTCTAATCTGTTTATAAACAAAAAATTACAAATTACAAAAATATATCCAGTAAATATGAGGTAATCACAACGTAAGATAACGTCATGACAAAAATTTAGTACAACTGGGTTGAGGTTTTATTCGTAGCAAATGAAAATTCTACAACAGAATAATAGCCCGAGGCAATCTTTTTTTTCAGATGTCTCGGGGGATTGCCAGAAATAGAGTGGGAAGCAAGTTGTGAAACAAATGGATTTGAGTGAGTATTTATTTTATTATGAAAGGAAAGGTATCCGATTCGTATCAAGTCAGCTACATATGGGATATTAAGGCCATTCTGGATCAGTTCAATTCTGACAAAGTAAGGAGCATAAATGTAAAATTTAAGTCTTAGTTACTTTGTTGCAA
Source organism: Euschistus heros (assembly GCA_003667255.2). Taxonomy (NCBI): domain Eukaryota; kingdom Metazoa; phylum Arthropoda; class Insecta; order Hemiptera; family Pentatomidae; genus Euschistus; species Euschistus heros. The sequence continues at coordinate 4,432,166 of RCWM02000007.1, read as the reverse complement.
CAAATACTTTGTTAAGACAAACAAAATGTTTACCATTTTCGCCTATTATAAAATACACATATTAACTACGTTTGTTTTGCATTATTAACCACATTTAACATTGTTCGCTCTTGCACTAAGCCGCAAATATTAATATAATTATAAAAATATAAGAGAAGAATATCTATCAGGGATGCAGTCAAACAGAAACACCACGTCAAGGAGAAATAGTTCAATGCGTGCCAACGTTTCGCTCAGCCTTGCAGGTCTTCTACAAGGCCAACGAACCACTCAGGAGAGGAGACGAACGATGTCTCATACCTGATTATCTTCTTCTTCATTCATTTTAACGGTCAACTATACATTCAGCATTATAAAAATATAGTGTCAATAATTAGTGATCCATTGTGATGGAATACTTATGTTTTTATTTACGGATAGATAACAAATAATAGATTTAACAACAAATGTGAAAACCAAGTTACAGGAAGATAGGTAATAGACCAAGACGCCGATTTGTAACTTATTGACGTTGGGCGACACATCACAATTACGTCAGGAGCTGGAGGGGGGGAGGGGTTTTCCTGGCTATTCAGGCTCTTTAAGGGAACAAGGTCGATTTTCCCGATGGAGTGGTGAAACCATCCACTGAACCGAAAGGTTGACCGTACGTAATCATGGATTCTATCAGAATCAGGAGAGTTTCGTAATATTTGGCCGCAATGTGTCTGAATCACGCTAGAGCTCTTTCGTAAAATAAAAAATATGTTTTTACTTTGAAACTTATATAGTGTACTTTACCTACTTTAATTGAAGATTCAAAGATTGTTCCTTACATAAACAGATCTACATAATATAATAAGACACTCCATGAAAAGGTTAAGCTTTAGTTTCAGGACTAGAAGAAGGCTTATTTACGTTAATGTTTTCATCCATTTAATTACTAATTCCAATATTTAAAGTAAACACAGTATTCAAGTAACAACAAAAATAAAATTTAGGATCAAGTACGATCCATAAATTTACAGTGGTATAAATTATTTAGAAACATTGTTTAGATCAAGTACGATCATAAATTTTATTTTACAGTGGTAAATTTAAATTTTATTTAGAAACATTGTTTTAGTACATTCATGGCCAAAAAAGTTTTGTTGGTAGCTTAAGTTATTTTTCAAATTTTGAGTGTGTGTTTTCGCGGAGAAGTGCAGCTAACAAAACCGCAATTTGACTAGAGTAATCGAAATCCATGAAAACTATTCATTGAAATTCACAACTATATAAAAAAATATATTTAGTATATAGGGTTACATAGGCAGTTATTAACACACTAACTATAAAATTTAAAAAAATATAATGAACCAAAAAAAAACAAATTAATAAAATTCCTTTTAAATCATACATACAATTCAACTGTGTAAAAATATTTTCATTTCAGTCCGTATTTTAAAAGATATCCATAGGGTGTCAATAAATGATTTTAATTTAATTATTGTCACAATCTTGTAAAATACATTCCAGGAATAATGCTCGGTGTCAACTTTCTTGTTTAGCTTAAAGTATAGGAATTAAGGAAAAATTTCAGTAAATATCAACTTTATTGAACAATTCCTTCTATAATTATAGTATGAATATTTTCGAATATTTCCTTCAGGGTGTCAGTAACCGTCTGATTTAGCCTAAGCTGAATTCAAAATCTAACAGTGTGACAATAACTTGTAAAGAAAATACCAATTGGCATTATTCCAAAAAAATTTCGTCCTCTGTTAGAAGCTTGAATATACCTTTACGGATAATTTACAAATTATATTTTAATGTAAAAAAATTACTTATAGTAAATAAATAAATAAACCGCTGCCGTAAATTATGAGTAAATAATTCAAAATATCCGTCTGGAAGGGCAGTAAAAATCCTAAAAGGGGTTATGATTAATCCTGCAAGGCATTAAAGAATAAGAAGATGGCCTCGGGACCTTCTAATCAGAGATGAGCAACTTAATTTACCACTATTAACACCTAATGCGAAAAGGATGTATTGTTTAATTGTAGATTTCTTTCTCTTCTTCTTCTTGTCTGCACATCTAGTTACAACACTTGGTAATTAAAGATCATAATTATTTGAATTATACTGTATTTTTATTGTTGTAAATTCCAATAATCACACTTTCACTTGGCTTAGGAACCTCCTTTGTTACCTTGTACTTCGTTTTGGACAGCTTAACTTCCAGACCTATTCCATTGATCTGAAGAACTGGATACGGGAAAAAAATCAATAATTAGACATTAATGAAATATTAAGAGACAGTCTGAGAAGCAAAAGAAAGAAAAAACTCCTGACTGGTTCGATCGCCCTGAAGAAGGCCTACAAGGTTGGTCAAAACTTCGGCACTCAATTAAAAGTTTTTTATCTTCTTCTTATATTTCATAGTCAACTTTACTATTTTAATTAATTAAATACACTTCCTTGAAGGAAAATTAGAAAGTAGTAATTCTAGTTTTAAAACTGTATAAATTAAGACAACAGAAATTAAGAAGACAATGTAGCTAATGGTCCTGCAGAGTCAAGGCAGCTAAATTCCAATAAATAAATAATGAAAGGACAAGCCCTCACAAGTGCCTCTTAAATTTTAATCAACTTTAACTGAGCTGGGAGTAGGTCCAATTTCAATTTTAAAAATTCATTCAACGAAGGATATCTTCGAAAGACTTTTGTGATATAATTATCACAAACTGATTTTTTAAAAAATAAAAATATACTTGTAAGCTGAATAGCGATAAATATAAACCATTCCGATCGATTGATTAATAGATATAATGCCATTAGGTTTAAGCTATTATAAGCTGTCCATTTAGTTCCATAAAAACAAAAATAAAAAAAACAAAACAAGAATCAATCTTGTTAACATTAATTAAAAGCCTTTGTATTTGAATCCATCCGTTGGATTGAATGAGTATTCTAACGACCTTTCTAATCAGCTCAAGAGGTCCGAACGAATATAAAAAATAGCTCTATAAAATAGTCCGTCTTCTTCATCAAGTCATAGTCATTCTGTACATTTGTATTATTTTTACATTCAATTGAGTATAATTTTTTTAATTAGTTTTTAAAATGAGATAAGTCAAGACTCTTTCAAACATAACCTTCCACCTGTCGCGACAGTTCCTGTAACACGAGCGGTCGCACGTTGTACAAAGTACAACACCCTGTTTTTTTGTCCCTTTTCGTCCAAATTTTATATTAAATCTATTAAATAAAATATTTTGACCATTCTAGATTTAAAATAAAATATATGTATATTACACTAGCTGAAAGTAGGTCCAATTTCAATTTTAAAAATTCATTCAACGAAGGATATCTTCGAAAGACTTTTGTGATATAATTATCACAAACTGATTTTTTAAAAAATAAAAATATACTTGTAAGCTGAATAGCGATACAAGTATATTACTCCGCTACGGAGTAATATCATTAGGATTTAGGACAACTTACATTAGTAAAAGTTAAGCTTAACGTTGATAATTATTATTACTTAAATAAACCTAAAGAATTCCATTCTTAGAATAATTTCAATAAGTAAATTTGACAATTTGCAAACGTTAATTTTATATTATTTTAACAGTCCTCCAGCGAATCTTTCGAGGCATCTCTACCATCTTACCTAGCTCTGATACCAGACCATCCATCAGCTTTTCTTATGGCATACTTTGAGTGAATATAGTCTCAACCTCTCAACTTTTTTTATTTTTTTTGGATAAATATTAGTCTTTCTGTTTCGATTTTTGCGTACATATGAAGCATAAATTGGTTGAGGAGATTACGAAATTAAAGTAAATAACGCTCTTCACCTCCTCTCTCCATCAACATTTAGGCGTAAAAATCAGCTGCAGACACAGTTTTCTTAATTGGTGTATTGGTGTTTGGGTCACACTGAGGGATGTTAATACTGTACCCATGAACATCGAACTGGCCTTACACGTCATCAACAGAGAACATACTTCTTTTAACCCCCTCTTTTACACAAGTCTTTTAATAGCTTCTCGTCACGAAACAACTCAAACTTGTAAGGGTACACCTCTGCAGACACCATGAGTTCACAGAAAGTACCATACAATAGGGTTTCGACATCGATCGTATTTTTGTTTGTTTACAACTATAAGGAACTTAATTTGTGGTCAAAGTTTACGGCTTAAGCATCCAACCTATTTTTTTAACTTAGCTTATCTCAATATACCATATGACTATTAATCTATTATTATTCACCCAATAAAAATTGTAATCGCATTTTTCGCGAATTAGCCGCGATCCAGGCCGATTTTTTTAAATTCCTTTCTTAGCGAGCACCTAGGGCCCTAGAGGAATCTACATATCGAATTTCATTCCAATCCGTTCCATGGTTTCTGAGATTTCGTGTTAAATGAGTGAGTGGTATTTGACAAATATATAGTAGATTATATTACCTGAGAGCATAATACTTTGAACGTAAATGAAAATGTGTTTATGATTGAAAATAATAAAAAACAAATTTATGACCTGATTAATTTTTATTTTCAATATTACAGTCGAATAAAAGTATTTGCTTTTCTAAACTTCTTTTCTAAATTCTTATGAACAATTATAGTAAAAATTTGAGTAATGACTTTACCTATAGAATGCATAAATTTCTAGATTCTTTCCCCTCCTCATCTTTATCTCTACCCACAACATCGGTTCCTGTATCATGATCTAGAATGTTTTTTATTCTTCTTCACTCAAATCCGAATCACTCTCCTCCAAATTTTGATTTGATTGTCTGGTTCTTTTTTCTTCCTGGTCTAGCAAAGTTCGGTGAATATCTTTTAATTTTTTTTAAGTTTCCACACAATCTAGTGTTCTAAACGCCCCATATATCGCTGAATTGGCCAAATCTAAACACCTATTCTTCTATGACAAGGTTCATACTCACTCGAATCCACTTGTTTTCCAAATTGCTTCCCACTCAATTCCCGATAATCCTCCGAGTCTATTGGAATAAGAAGATGTCCTAGAGACCTTCTAATGTAATTTTAGTTGAAATGCTGCTAACGGTTAATTTCTTAACAAGTTATTGTAATTATGTTTCTACGCATTTATTTGATGTGCAAATAAATAAAAAATATTAAGAACCACCAGGAACCTAGAAAAATACTGTATTACAGTGTGCTCTATACTAGTATTTGTGCAGTGAAGAAGATATCACAAATATTCCTAAAGATGTAAGCTGTATTGAAAGGTTGTCAATATGCGGCGGCGGGGAAATGGTCCAGATATAATCGGAGGCTTTGGCTGGCGTCTTACAAGGCCGCATCTTAGCCCCCTACTATTTTCTTTTATCTCTGTCCTTTTTACGGTTATTTATTCTGTTTGCTATTTCTTGTTTTTTGTTGTTCAAACATATATTCTTTATACACATAAGTAAGTAAATTGGTACATATAAAAATTATACAAATAAAGTAAATGCAATAAGCTTAAAATACTAAGTTAATTCTAATAATTTTTGTTGAATGGGAAAAATTCCTGTATTTAAGTTGAACATATATTATGTATATTAATAATTTGTTTATAAAATGATCAGCGTGCTAACAATGGGTAGTCTCTCGACAAGTTTTTTTTTTTTTTTGATGCCATTGTATTCTTAATTCACAAGGTATATTTTATTATACAATTATAAATTTGTATAAACATAAAAACATTTATATCCAAGACGTGGATAAGTCAAAATTGTGCGCTTTTCAGTTGGGCATTTTTGTTCGTTTTTCAAAATCCTGTAAACACTCTGAAAACACCATTTACACTTAAACAGATACTCTAAGGTCATATTAAGAAACAACACTTATTTTTATTACGACGATATTAAAAATTCTGTTTTGACGGGTTATAGTTAACTAGCTTTTTTAGATATTTAACTTATCTACTTCTTCACGACAACCACCGATATAATTTTACAATAAACAACTAATGAAAGGTTTTGCATGAAATTCCAAATCCATTAAGAAAATGTTTACGATATGTAGAAATTGCACATCACTATCATAGCTTCGTTTTTATTTCTAGAAAACAAAGCTTTGATAGTGATATGCTATGATGCTTTTATTAAAAAAAAATTATAGTTAATTATAAATTATTGCTTGGATATTATTAAGTACATAATATATTATATTACTGTTTTATTTATTTCAGTATGCTTCATAAACGAATTAATCAATTAAAATCTAATTACACGTAAATACGCAAATGATACAACGGTTCAATTAAATATTATTTTTATATAGTGTATTTCATAAAAAAAATTTGTATTTATTTCTTTTTTTTTAAACATTGTATATATACAAAAGAGTTTTCCTCCGGTTAGGAGAACACCGGATAAGAGAGAGATTATTGTGACCGTGAATCGGTTAATTTTTAGTCTTTATAGAGTTGTTGAATGGTTAAATTCACTTTCGTGCAATGTCACCACTAATACCAGAATTAGTTCTTCATAATTTCCTTGACAAATATTACGGAAAAAAAAAACAAGTTAAAATATATACAATCCAATCATTAAACTTCCTACATGGGTTGAATGCTTTTCTCTCATGGATCGGAATTCATTGAGAGTGAATTCATGAGAAATAAAAAAACTTCTAAATATATATTTACAACTTTAGAAGTTTTGAGAGTTCTAAGTTGTGAAATTTTAATCACAATTGTATCTATCAGTTTTGAAACGGACAGGAGCGATGTGTTTATTTATTTATATATATATTTATATATATATATATATATATATATATATATATATATATATATATATATAATGCTAATGATAATAGATCATCAAATTCACAATTAATGACCGATAAATAAATGATTTTTGTTAAGACAAGGTTAAGATCTTCTCCTGCATTCAATGAGAATCGTATGCATAAAAGGTGACTTGAAATTTGAAATTATTTATTCTAGATTTCATTTTAAATTGATTGTTTTTTAAATATAATCAATTTTAGAACTCTAAAGTTCTAAAACCTTTCCTAGTATTCCACACTGTATAAACCTTTCAATTGGATATATTTCTATAGCTTCTATATTAGGCGTTTTGTATCAAAACCAGCTCAATCCATTTTTACAAATTTTACAGGAGAGACAAAACATTTCGTGCTCTACCCATTAATTATTTCCTGATAAATTATTTTTGTTTTAATAAACTTTTGTGTGTGATTCTAAATCGTTATTTTTATTTTAAATATGAGTACTGTCTAATTATAAATAATTTTTTTTTTTTCAATTTTCTGCCATGTATTATTTTTTTATATAAAAAAAAATATTCTCAATTAAATTTTTGACAAGTAATTTTAGATCCGAGCAACACAAACAGAGGCCGAGCGCTAAAAACTAATAGATTTTGATATATCAATTTCTTCACGTCAACTAAAGATTTATGAATTATAAACCAAAGAATTGAAGAAGGGAGAATCTAGGTGCGTTTTTGAGCTCTATGTAGTCGACCTTCAGAATGGGGAAAAAAATAATAAATAAAAAAATCAATGCACCTTACTTTGTCACCAATAAACTTATTCATAAAGATCTTAATGTTCCATATGTTGCAGATTTAGCTTAAACCGGACATCTATCCTTTCATAGTAAGCTTCAAAACCACTCAAATCCCCTAATTTCTCAACTTACTTCCCACACTATTCCTGATAATCCTCCGAGGCGTCTGAAAAGAAGATGACCCAGAGACCTTCTAGTGTAGAATTTTTATTAAAGTGCTACTGATGGGTAGTACTTTTCATGTTTTGTCACGTTATTGTAATAGTTAACAGCACATTTACTTGATGTATAAATTTTGTACAGTTGTAAATTTCAATAAATTGTTATTAAAAAAAAATAATAAAAAAATAAAATAAAACCTATATAACCTAATTTACTTTGGAAGTCCATCATTCATATCGGAAATTTAAATAATTATTCGTAAAAATTGAATCAATATTAACGCCATTCAATCCTCAGTGAATCGTTTACTCAAGTAATTAGAGGATGGAATTTTATAAAATTCTCTAAGATTTTAGCATAAAAATATTTTAATTTAGGATTTAATTTATCCTACTAACTAGTATAATAATCTTGAACTTTATTAATTAAAACGAGTGATAAAAAGTCTTGAGTTTTACGTCCTAATAATTAAATATTTGAATTAAGAACTATGCGCTCAGCGCTAAGCCAACTCAATATCAGCAGAGTTAGTATCAGGCATCGTAGCATCATCACCCATAAAATTTAACTTTTTTAAATTGTCATACCCTTATTATTATACAAAATCACATTTTATAGGGTTCTATTGCGCATTCGCTTTAAGCTTTTATATGGAATTATATTTTTCTTAATGACCTCTTCAAATCCAACGATTCGCCATTATTTGAAAGTAAATTCTCTTTTTTCAATAGCTAATTGAGAATAAATTGTAGACGGTTGGCATGCGTAATCGTTCGAGGCATTAAGAAATGTAAATAATAATTTAAGTTACATAAACAAATTTAATTGAGTATTTTATATTTACTTAAACCAGATGTTATGTTTATTATCTTTTTTATTAGTAATTACGTGGGGGTATCTTTAAAACCGTAATAAACATGTCATAATCTATGCTTTCATTGTATGAATAAATAAATTGTCAAACCATAGGTTATAACTTACTTTGTTGATGTGGGTATGTCTTGTGGTTGGGGGTCTATGATTTTTTGCTGTAACGTTTTTTTCATAACCAAAATTGTAACATTTTGACATGCTCTAACTCTGTTGGTGTTAATCGGATGGGATATTTGACGACATTTCCCTGATTAGAAATTTAATGAAGAATATATTTTATCATATAACATTTGTCTCTAGGGCCTACCGTTTAGGAACTATATTTGTTTAAATGAAAAAAGTCACGTTAGTCAACATTTCTTTAGTGTTGAGGCTTTTTTGACACCCTCCAGCTCTGTTTGTGTTGCTCGGATCGAAAATTTGACAGATAAAACTCCTATTTTCTCTCAACTTTGTTTATTAATAATTAATTGTTAATTTAATTTAAATAATTTGATATTTTTAATGCTAAAATTTAAAATAGGAAAATCAGTAGATTATACATATTCGTTTTTTCCATTCAGGGAGAAATTTAGTTTTTTTCCTGATATTTTCTTCAGATCTTATGATTTACCATTCTTTGAATGGAAATTATTCTTTTGTAATGGTTAATTGAAAATAAATTATATACTGTTGGGATATATAATCTTAAGCATTAGGACATGTAAATAATAATTTAAGTTACATAAGCAAACGAGTTAAGTGGGGCCTTAGTGAGGGAAATTATATATACAAGATATAAGATTTTTTTTTATCGATACTTACATAGTAGTATCATAAAAATATGTTATTAAAATATGTCTCTTAATTTAATTTAAAGATTATTAAGTTGTCAAATAATATTTTATATCTAATTATTTTACTGATTTTTGACGCGGATCAGTATCTAGAGCTCTTATCTCCTGTAATTATTAATTTTATCCCTCCAGAAGTAAGGGAATAGGCCAAGAATATGTATATTTTATTTTAATTAATATTATAATTGATACATACTCTATAAATAAAATAATAAAAATTATTTAATATCATTATATATTTAAAAAATAACTATTTCCAAAAACAGAAGAGACAAGCTATGACAACTGACGAAATTACCATTGATTTCCATAGATTTAAGTTTAAAGAAAGAACATTTATATAAAATTTTATAAATAAAACTAAGTATATTATTATAGAATTTGGATATAATAACAATAGTATATGATAATAAGCATTTTGATGTACACGCAGAATTTGGCAGAATTTAATCATAAGTAAATACCATATTTGAAAACTAATTGCGTGGAATCAATCATCTAATTTAATCATGATTAAATTATGTGATTGATTCCAGGAAATCGGTAGTCAAATATTTAACTATGATTAAAATTTTCTAAACTCTGTTTACATGTAATAACAAGAACTTTTCTGAATAAAAAAGCCAAGCTCCAGACAAATTGGTAACTGGCAAATTATATGGACATGTAATACCAAACTAACATTTTATTATTTAACAATAAAAAATATTATGTTTTAACCTTCAACTTCATATTTTCTATATTATTGCAGTATATATTCAGTTTTTTAGTTTTTAATATGACAATAAAATTGTTCACTTAAATTATATTTATTTTGATGGCTGAGTAGAAAACGTGAAAATAAAAGTTAAAAAAATTATAAGTTTCTTCTATGCACTGTTCCAAAATTTTCCTAGTTCATTGAACCGGTTTAAAATCACTATTTTTAATACAAAATTCAACTCTCATGTAATTTTAGTTTCTTTTCTCTGAATATATTTTCTTACTTATTCATTATTATTTTATTTTATTTATTTTCTATTTTCCTTTCTTTTACAAAACCTATTATATTCTAATGTTTTATATAAACTCGAAGTTTTATTTTAAATTTGAATTACTAATTTTTAAACCTGCAAGTCTTGCGTTCAATATATATAATTATCTTTCTCTAAAATTATGGTAACCAGACTACTGAACCACCTTACTGCACATTTGGATTACTCTTAGGGAACTGTAAGCCCCAAAACAAACATAATTTCGTCATATTATTTTAAAAGTAAAATAGAAATTTGAGTAAATCCAATATTAAAAATTTAGGCTAGTTATTGAGATAATTGAGTACTGCATTATTGTCGGTTGATAGTTAATGATTGCTTCGAATCAATAATTAAAATCTAGCCAAGCTAATCTTCACAACAGGATGCGGGCAACCTTTCAGGAAACTCATGTTTGAAGGAGTGCGCTTTGAGACCAACAAAGCTTTGAAGCTTGCAATCTTCTCAGATTAAACCAGTCTTGTCTCTGATTAAATGTGTCCTGTTAAACTTTAATTTAACAAAGACCTAAGTGTTTAACATCAAAGGGATTTTTTAAAACGGGGAATAATTAAATAGGAGTTAAATTATGTTCAATACCATCAACACCTTTTTTTTTTTTTCATCCGTTGGTCCTTTTATTTTGTTTTTAAGAAAGAGAAGGTTGAGCTTTGGGGCTCTACTAAGCCATCCAATTCATCCCGTATCCAATCCATACAATCCAAAATCCTTCGAAAAATCCTCAATGCTCCTTATTTTGTCACCAATAAACTTATCCATAAAGATCTTAATGTTTCATATGTTGCTGATTTAGCCCAAAACAGATAACAATCCTTTCATAGTAAGCTCCATAACCACTCAAATCCACTAGTTTCTCAACTTTCTTCCCTCTCGATTCCCGATAATCCTCCGAGGCGTCTGAAAAGAAGATGTCCTAGAGATCTTCTTGTGTAGATTTTTATTAAAGTGCTACTAATGAGTAGTTACTTCCAAGTTTTACCATGTTATTGTAAGCGTTTTTAACACACTTACTTAATGTATATTTGTACAGTTGTAAATTTCAATAAATTGTAAATAAAAAAAAAATAAAATAAAAGAAAGAGAAGGAGGTTGTATCATAATCTCTCACTTAGAGATAAAAAATTGTGATGGCGAATAAAATTAAAATTTTCCCTGACTCAGAAAAACGATAGGTCATGGATATCAATAATTTACTGCACTTATATCAATTTACTGCTATTGGTAAGGAAACTGTTGAAAGATTATCGACCCAGCAACATCAACAGAGCAAGAGTCTGCTAAAAATTCTCCAACAATAAAAAAATGTAGACAAAACGCAAAATTTTTCATTCAAACCAATATAGCTCCTTAACAATAGGTCCTAGCGACAAATGTTATATAACTAAAAATATTCTTCATCAAATTTCGATCCACCAAAACTAGATTATGTCAAAATGTTCCATTTTTGAGTCTGAAAAAAAAAATGTTACTTAAGAAAAAATCCAGAAACTGTTTTGATTATTTTCTATTAATAAATGTGTTCAATAATTATTTTTTAACAATAATTAAATAAATACATGGAATAATTATATTTGTAAACGTTTCAATTTTGCGAAGAGAAATATAAAAATAAATCAAGGAGGCCTTCCAAAAAAAAAAAAAGTTTATAGTTTTATAAACTATCATTTACTTACTATAAAAAGAATTAAAAAAGAAATTGTAATACTAAAAAATATACTATTCTAAAATTAATAAAATTCAGATTTTGTTCATAATAGCATATAAAACTTTAGAACTCTTCTCAAAATTAAAGCTTTAAGGATACCGAATTATCCTTAAAAATAAAGATTTCATTTTTGAAATCTAAAGACGTTTTAAGATGAATTTTATTTTTATTGAAAACTGTTTTATTTTATTCCATGGAAATAATAAATAAAACATTTATCCAAATTAACTAGTAAAACACATTATCTCTACATAAAATAGGGCCATTCCATGTCAAATCAACCAATTCTACATTAGATTCCGGAACTCTCCGATTTTTACAATTTTTGGTATAGAAGTTGTAACTGCCAAGACGCCAGGGCGTAATTTTGAATATATCCAGTGAGGGCCGAAAACTGTAGTTTTTTAGATTTTTAAAAGCTTACATCTCAAAAACCAAAAGTAAGAAAAATTGATTTAAATTTTAACTAGTATTGTTAAGTACAACTTCTTTGCCAAAAATCGTAGAAATCGGAGAGGTCAAGGTCCAAACCATTGGTTGATTTGACAAAGTATGACGACCCTACCGTCTAATTTTTGGACCCAATTTTGATTGAAATACAAATTTCTGATTAAAGGAGCTCTGTTGAATTTTTATAAAATATTTTTGGATTTTTTAAAATCGAAAGTATTTCTCTATATCTGCTTTAAAGTGCAAAAATCGTATTTTAGGAAAAACGCAATTTTTTCCACAACGGGTCAAAAATTAGAATTTATCTCTGTAATAATCTCAAAACTAGGTCCCTTAGACAAAAATAAGGAAAACAAAACAGATTTCTGGCAAACCCATAATTCACAAACAAACTTAAAACATAAAATGCACTTAAGCGATGTTTCACGACTGCGACAGTTTTTTAGAAGGAAATAGTGCTATAAACTAGGTATATTTATTTTGTAAAGTATTCATTAAAGTATCAGGAATTTTTAGTTTTAAAATTCCGTTAAAATCGTACCTGATGATTAAATATACACTTGACTACATATATTATTTATAATAATGTTGGGTTTGACTAGATTTCCTATTTTTATTTATTAATTTTTTTAATATTTATTTTATTTAACATTTCCTATGTTTATATAATTCATTTTTATGTTCCTATATTTATTTATTTATTATGCAACATACCGACCAATTAGTTTTCTTCCTGTGTGTGCTAAAGTTTTTGAAAAATTATTTTAACAATGAATACTAGACATACTGACAGGTAAACAAGTAATGTCTACACATCAATTTGGATTCTGTTCATTTCACTCAACAGTTCATCAACTACACCGTGTAACTGATTTCATATCAACTTCACTTGAGGAAAGACTATATGCTACAGGTGCGTTTCTAAATGTAGCCCAAGCATTTGACAGCGGGCACGATGGACTTCTTTTCAAATTAAAAAAAATCTTCTTCCTTTTACCAAGTATCCTTATCCTTCAATATTTTCTCTCTCGTGGATTTTTCTCTTTCCGTCAAGCCTCGGATATCTCTTCTATTCATTCAGTAAAAGCCGAAGTACCACAAGGATCAATACTAGCTCCACTTTTATATTTTCTTTATACTCACGATTAGTCCTGACACATTAACAGCAACATAGACTGATGATACAGCATTATTAATTAGACATAAAGATACCACCATTGCATCATTAACTCTTCAACACCACTTAACAATACTACAAGACTGGTTCAAAAAATGAAAAATAAAAATAAATTACACCGAATCACAGCACATCATCTTTACACCCAGACTCTTGTTCATCTGTATTCGTCCAACTTAAAATAAATAAATTAATAGATATTCGATAGAAGAATGGCCTGGGGCCCACATGTAAAACAAAAACGTCTCAGTCTAAACAAGAGACTAAAACTTTTGTATCCAATACTTCATAAACAGTCAACATTAAAACTCCGACAACGACTAATTACAAACAATTACTTAAACCCATATGGACGTACGCCACACAAAAATACGGGAATGCAAAAAAATATGCACCTTAAAAAAATAAAAATATTCCAATCAAAAATACTCAGACTAATCACGAAATCACCTTGGTACGTTTCAAACCACACACTTCACTCAGATTTATAAGCACCCAATATTTCATGACAGACTTCATTGACATAATAACATAGTCATTAATTAATTACAGGGCCATGACTGATATACCTGGAAATACTCTCAGACGGCTTAAAAGAAGCTGGATAAGAGATTTTCTCAATTTTTTTTTTATTTTTTTTTAATTCACGCCAGGAGGAGGTACTGTTGAGTCCTACTCTCCCACACACGCCTATAAGGCCTTTATTATTACACCATGAGCAAATTCACTCATTTTTACTCAAATAACAGGTGTGAATAAAAATTTGAAAGAGAAAAAAACGGAGCATTGTTCATATTTGATTATTGGCATTATTTGCATATTATTTAAAACATAATAGCAAATACCCCTTACTGACGGATTATATACATTGATTGTTAAATTGTTAATTCGCAATGTAGTGGTTGGTAAATCAACAACTTATTTAATCATTCAAATAATATTACATAAAATAATACAATATTACATAATATAAATAAATATTACATACCGGTCTTGCCGACTTTGGGCGCCCCAAGCACAACTATCCTGATCGGACGCTTGGCTCCCATCGCGCGGCAGCATACTCCTAACTGGCGGCGAAGTCTCTCCCCTTCTCCTTCATTACCTTCCCCACCTCGAAGTCTTCGGCGGAGGTGATAGTTTGGTTTCGAGCAACAGGTATCAGTAGTTACTGTCGTTAATCGGTAACTAAATTTCTTCCGCGGTAATCTTTAAAAGTAACCTTTGAGAATTCTAAGCTTTGATATATCACTTTTCAAAAAATGATGAATCTCCATAGTCTGTGAATCTTTAGATTTACTCAAATTTCCCAAGTTCTAATGCAGACATTTGTGAAGGCTTCGTACTCATTTTGTTTTGATTCAAAATAGAGTAAATCACTAATTATGGTCACCTGACCTGTTATGGGCATGCTAATACAATTATTACAATAATAAGGGTCTAATTCATTTATTTGTGATATCGTCAGGACAAATATTTCAGAAAGTGGTTAAAGAATCATTTACATAAGAAAGTCTCCCTCCTATCCCTTTCCAGCATTCGGTAAAAAATATTTACTCAAACAGTGTCTCGAAATATCTTTTTTTGTTAGTAAAATCGTTTTTAAAAGTTTGTTAACATTGAGTTATTGTGTTTTTAAATATGATATTTAATTTTTTTGTTAGACCGCATTGTATTATTATTTAGATTATTCCTACAGATCTAGTTGTTCATTATTTAATAGTCATTTTTAAATTATTAAAAACATTTGTTAGAAGATTATTTTGTAACATGCCCATAAATGGTATTTTTAGCTCTTTGTAAAAAGTAATAAATATTTATTTGAAAGGAAACTTTAGTTTATTTGTCAATTTTACATTCTATAGAATACACTTTTGAGAATCTAAATATGTAACCAAAGATGTCATATTACAAACTGATTTAATGATATATACTGACATCGTAGCATAACTAACAAAATCTTTCTGGTTGGAATAATTATTTAAGATAATTCCTGTTAGAGTTGCAAACCCTTAAACCAAAAATTCACTTGCATCGTTAACTACATATGTTTATGTAAAAGAACCATCCTTATCTGGCTTTACTTCTTTCATCATTTCTTTCATTTAGTACCTAGTTTTTTTTTAACAATGTTTTATTTACTTTATCCTTTAATTATCTATATGGCAAACTTTTTAATAGTAACAACGACTGTTGTTGTTGCTATTAAAAACTCTTTAATAGTTTTTCTGTTTTTTCTCATGAATATTGCCTTCCACTTCCACTTTTAATTAATGCTTGCTTTTTGCCTTCTTGTCGCATTCAATGAGGATTTCTTTCTAAACTCTCTAGGTATAATGCGCAATTCTAGTCTTGTTATTTTATTTATCATGGCGTTTAGGACCCTTTTTCTATTATATTTGATTTAATAAGGCATGGATATCCATTTGTTATCCATTCCGAATCTTTTTTACTGTTATATTTGACAGGAGGTGCGGTAGCTCAGTAGTTAAGGCACTTCACTACTAAGCTCCTGGGCCCGAGTTTGAGTTCGACTGAAGGCGGAAAGTTTATTTTCTGTTATTACGGTTGTAGCTCGACTTCGAGGTCGGGAGACCCTCCTGGGGCACACCCAGCCTCTACAAACTGGGTACCCTTAATTGGGGAAAAACCTGACGGTTGAGCGTGATCTAGGCCAAATCTCCTCCTTTCACAACCGTTGGCTAGTAAAAATACATCCTTACCTAAGTACTGAACCAAAGAGCCTTCAGGGGTTGTTAGTGCTACAGGTTTACTTTATTTTATATTTAACACAAGATCTAGATGACTGATTGTGAGTCACTTACAAGTGACTTGTTCCAGTCCTTTTTCAAGATGTTCTCTTCCTTCTTTACCGACAGGCGCTAGAGTATATGATGTTTAAAAAAATGTATCATTACATCATTTTTAGAATTATTGTGATGAATCCAATCACTCTGATACTTCTTACATCATGAGAATGCCAGAAACTATCACAATGCACAACCTTAAGCCGCGTTCTCACGGGGCAAAAATACGAAAGCGTGTCACGCTTTCGTTTTCTCGTTCGTGGTGCTTGCCTGGAGTGGAGGAGAAAAGTGAACTAGCCGAGACTCGTGAACAGTTCACACGACCACGATTCAGTTTGCCCCTTGAAACCTACCTTGGAGGAGCTTCTCCTAGAAAGTTGTACAGTTCAGTTTTTATTGATATGTTGGCAAAAATATTGAGAGAGTCTCATGGACATATAAAAAAACGGAAGAAAAAGCGTTGCTAGGTAGGGAACTGGATACTTGCTAGAAAAATCATCGAGTATTATTAAAACAGTATCCTTAAGGACAACAATGGCGGAATATCCTTCCACCATATTAAAATTGATGATATTAAAAATATTTTAAAACAGTATTCTTAAGGACAACAATGGCTGAATATCCTTCGGATAACTTAAAAACCGTTAAATATTTTAATATTAATAAAACAGTATCCTTATAAGGACAACAATGGCGAAATATCGTTCGGATCCTGGAATATTTAAACATATTATCCATTTTTGTTCTAAGTAAACAAACCACTTGTTAATTCTCTCGACTGGCGTGGTCCTGAAAATCAAACAGGTTTACCGAGCGTGAGCGGTCGTGAACTCCCTTCTCTCTAGATGACGTCGGAGGCAAACTTATTCGTAGAATTGTTAATTAACAGTGAATAGTTGGTGGATAGGAACAAAAAAAAAAAAAAAAAACAGCAAACATATCAGAAAAAAGTTATTGTCCTTGAAACTAGACTCCTCGACAAAATTATAGACCACTCCCATATTTAAGTCAAACATTATTTGTGACAGATGAAACTATTTAGAAATATTTGAGAGCGAGCACGCAGAGAATCGAGTCCCTGAGGGCGTCTGCAAAACGGCATAACAGAAAAGAATGCGGTACGTCAAAACTTGTCGTCAAAACGCCACCTCGTTCAGACGGAGGCAATTCCACGAATGCGTGGATCACGCCCCGTGAGAACGTAGCTTTATGATCGATTTATGTACACGCTCATGAGTATACCCTCTCAAATAGTTACTTTATTCTCTAATAAAGAAACTTTGAAAGTTACAAAAACTCAGTCACTCCTTAAAACTATTCAGTCAGATATAATGCATTTCAATTACAATATCTATTATCCTTTTACAATGAACGCTATCTTCGCTAATCAGAAAGAGGAAGAGACGTTTTTACACAAACGAAACTGCAAAAGTCAGTCTGTAACCATACTTCCTAAATCTTAAATTGTTAAAGACTATAAATAAAAATTCTTAATCCATAGAATGTGGTAAAGCTTCCAAAATAGAATCTAATCATGTAGGTCGGTCCAGGATATGTGGAGGCCAATATAAGTAAAAGATTACCTCAATTTTATTTTTCTGCTTAAAACAGCTACAACGTCGTAAAGATAAACTACTCCTTTATCATCACAATATATCTTGACAAAGTTATTTGTTTAGGGAAGCCATACTCTTAGGTACAGACTCTATGAGAAGGATGGAAAGCAACTTAAAATATTTTTCAAGAAATGAAAGCATAACTGTAACTACGGATATTAATATGAACATTTTGCAATTAGTTCAATGTCAATAACAATCTATATTCAATTCCTTATGTGAAAAAAAAAAATAAATAAATGATCTGAAATCCCCCTCACTTTTGAATCCATATTTTCTCTCAACTTTATTCATTTATTTATTTACAAATCATAATTTGTTAATTAAATTTGATTATTAATTTAAGTAATCTGTTCCTCTAAATTCTAAATTGTAAAATAATCAAAATTTGAGAACGATTTTGAAATTTATTCGATAGTTGATTTGGATGTGATACTAAGACTTGTGGGTTCAAAGGTCCAGGAGACAAACCTATTGGCGGGGATGCCGCTAAACTTTCAGAGGGCATTCTGCTGGTACGATCCAAAGAGAACCCTAACATCCGTCCGTTATTAATTAAGATTTTTGAAGAACTGTAGCACCCCACTATAGATAAACATTTCCATGATCTATTGTTTTTCGCAGTCAAGGAGAAATACATATCTTCATTTTTCTTCTTCAAAACACTAATCACTGAAGGTGTTTGGTTGAGATCATATCAAACTAATTTCCATAACCGACTTCAAGAATCACGAAATCCCTTCATTAACGACCATTCTCGACAAAAGTGGAACTGTATGTTGTAAAGTCCCTGACATTTAATATTCATTTGTATTCATTATCGATCATTAACATGGAGCAGCTGTCGTAACTGAGTACCTTCATCGAAAAACATATTCTTTAATCAGAACTATTATAGCTACAATAATAGAATGTGATTGGAGGTTCGATCGAACAGGTTTGTTCTGTATGTTTTTGAGATTTTGTTTTTTAGTATTTCACGAAGTTACCATATTTGTATAAACAGCTTCTGTGTGGATCACTAATAATTTTGATGGATAAACCCAATAAAACAAAGAGGGATATTCTTCAATTTGTTTTTGGCCCTTGCAAAACTAAAGAAAACATCGTTATCCAGATATTGCAATAATTTCCTCTCAATGTTCACGTTAGAAAATGTTTTCTGACCTAACTTCACTATACACTAGATTAACCGACGGGGTTGGGACAGATAAGCTCAGATGACGAAATAATAAGGGAAATACATAAGAAAAAAATAGGACAATCATATATTGATACAATAATAGGAAGAGCCATTTTTCGTTTTTGATCACTAACCACGAAAACCACGAGAACCAATATGTACCTAATTTTAACCACAGCATCCTTATAGTTCCAGGAAGGCATAGCTATAATAAAATTCTTACTGATTTTCAATTAATCTGTTATTAAAAAAGTGATAATATATGGATAACACTGAAGTTTGAAAATTGACCGATAGGCTGCGAGTGCACATTCTACATGAGAGGTTACATAGTCACAAATTTTGTTGCCTAGGAAAAATAGGAACGGAAAAATCCAAATAGCCATAGCCGTAACCCAAAGAAAAACCACAAAAACTTTAACATACCTGGCCCTTCCCCTTTCAATCTTGATATATTTCAGAAATATATGATTAAAACCACGGAGTTATAGACAAGTGGAGGGGGCTTATCTCTCAATAGCCAGGGCAGGCAACCATTTTGGTGTGAACCGTATTATCAGTATATTGATCTCTTATCAGTTCAAATTTTGGCTTTCTAGGCTTTATACTGCTGTTATTTTATTTTAGTGATTTATTTAGTTTAGTGATTAACTTATTTTATTTATTTCGAACCCTTTCAATTGCCCTAGCCCAATGGAATGCAAGACGCCAGTTGGGCATAGTGGGCATGGCCGGTTAATGTTTTGATCTCGCCCCTCACGGAACGATATACGGGAAGGGCCTCTCCGTATGTTTATAACTCCATGGCTTTAATCTACCTTATAAGGGTTTTACTTAAACTTCATTGACAATCCCAAGGGCCACTCTTTATCCCTACACTTTCCCAAAATACCTTAATATATCAATTTGAACATTATGTTTTATACACTTTACTTCCCTCGATTAACTCAATGTGATATGAAGAAGAATGAACTCTTTTCCTTCCTCTTTGCCACTTCTCCATTTTAGCATGAACATAAACAACCTGAACTGTCGTACAGCTACAACAAGGAGAGTGATTGATTAAAATATGGATCCAAAAATTAAGACATTAAGATGGACTTAATAAACATTGTATTATTATACCATATAAAATTGTTTTGTTTAGTTACCAGAAGAATATCTAAAACCCAACTCTTCCTAATAACTGATAACTACAAAGACAATTAAATGGATTTTACTTTTGCAGGTTTCTACAGAGTTCTGGTACCCTTGTCAAGCATTTTTTATTTATGGATTTGAAAACCACCAGTCTTCATGCGGCCACTTTAATACATTCGTTTCCTTGCATAAGAAGTTAGTCACTTGATGGTATAGAAGGATCAATACAATTAGGATTGATGAATTAATTTCCACTTCTATTGAAATTATTTTATTTGAAAATTAGTTTCGAATGTTAAACATTCATCTTCAGTACTAAAACATACAAAATTTTCTCAAAACATCAGGACACATAGATTATATATACTAAAGTTTTTAAAAATGTAAGAAAAGAATATTGGTAATCATCTGAGGAGATTAAACGGATTTCTGAAATATATCAAGATTGAAAGGGGAAGGGCCAGGTATGTTAAAGTTTTTGTGGTTTTTCTTTGGGTTACGGCTATGACTATTTGGATTTTTCCGTTCCTATTTTTCCTAGGCAACAAAATTTGTGACTATGTAACCTCTCATGTAGAATGGCACTCGCCGCCTATCGGTCAATTTTCAAACTTCAGTGTTATCCACATATTATCACTTTTTTAATAACAGATTAATTGAAAATCAGTAAGAATTTTATTATAGCTAAGCCTTCCTGGAACTATAAGGATGCTGTGGTTAAAATTAGGTACATATTGGTTCTGTAGTTTGCGTGGTTAGTGATCAAAAACGAAAAATGGCTCTTCCTATTATTGTATCAATAACTCCATGATTAAAACACATTAGTGGGAGGTTATACGACTGTTACTCTTTTTTACTTAC
Source organism: Euschistus heros (assembly GCA_003667255.2). Taxonomy (NCBI): domain Eukaryota; kingdom Metazoa; phylum Arthropoda; class Insecta; order Hemiptera; family Pentatomidae; genus Euschistus; species Euschistus heros. Next base: position 4,410,801 of record RCWM02000007.1, on the reverse strand, counting down.
AAATATTTTAAGTACAGTGTTTACTTTTAATTTGTAAATACAATACTACCACATACAGTCATTTTTTGTGCATGACTATTATTTATTGTCCTTAAGGTACAGTGGGTTACATTAGTTCTAATAAAACATAGAAAAGATTTATTAAATTACTGTCCTTTACAGATTTATTTACATAAAAATCTGTGAACTTAAGGAAAACTGAAGGCTACAATTATACATCCACCCAGAAATGTAAAACGACTCCCATGGTAATCCTAATTAGTGCAAGAACTATATTATATGCTTTAAATAAAACAGTTCTTAAAACATACATATCATTATATAAAAATAAATTTTTAAATATTTCTATTCTGATATGCGAAGTGCAAGAACAGTCTGTTATCGTATTGAATGGGGGGGGGGATCCTGTAATATTCTTCAAGGTTAATAAAGAAATTAAAACTGTTTAATAATATTGCTATGTATTTTTTTTTTAATTACATCGATATTATTTATTTAAAAGTTGGAAATAATGAAATAGTCGGATTATTCTAGATGTGCGACGTTCTTTACAAGCTGATGATTCTGTTGGCTGAATTTTTGTTAAGAAGGTTACCTACCTACTTCAATACTGTTGTCAGCTGCTCTTACGAAAATGGCAGCTACTTTAGGAAGGAATGTTATTAAATGTTCGGCTTTTAATTTATCAAATAGATTTGCCTTAAAACAGGTGTCACCTATATATTATGCTAAGTAAATATCCAACTCATATGCTATTGTAAAGTATTTGCTTAAGTTCGCATCTACTTTCTATTATGAACTTAAACTTATATCAGAAGTGTTTAATGTGAAGATTTAACTTTAAAATCCTATTATTTAGTTTAAATTCATCGTTTTTCATTCTTAATAAAATTTCTTACATTTTTTATTGTACTGAACATTCAAATGTTGGGATTTTTTAGTGTGAGAAGAGATCATTTGCTTAGTTATATTAAAAGAGTTTTCTATATGTATTTTACTTTACAGATTATTTTTGTTTTAGTGATTTTTTTACTATTTCATATATTTTAATTGTGAATGAATGTTTGAGTTTTTTTATTTGTATTGACTTCCAGCCAAGAAAGGAATGCTTCAAAATGGTATCCAGACCTAGAATTAATGAAAAAACTTGAAGGTCCAGTATTATATACCACTGAAGAAACTGCTAAATGGAAAATTACTGACTACCGTCCAGAATTACCTGCTATTGAAAAAACAGTTCGTAATCTCACTCTCAATTTTGGTCCTCAACATCCAGCTGCCCATGGTGTGCTTCGTCTTGTGCTGGAACTTGATGGTGAAGTAAGTTTCACTTAATCTTTTTAGAATGGAGAGTTTCTTATGGTTAGTTTTAAAACTTCTTTTTACATGCACTCGGTTGTTTTTCAACATTAAAATAGCTTCTTCACTACATATGAGCCAATTACAAATTATATCCTGATAATTACGTGATAAGATTAGCTAAAAAAAAAATTCAGATACAGACCATAATAACATTTTTGATAGTAAAATGAAAAATCCCAAATTTGATATTTTACTGTTAAGACAGTTCATAGAAATTGTTTGATGAAAATTAGCATCTTCGGTGTATTGTTTTATCTCTAAACTTATGACCAACTGTAAAAAAAGTGTTTTAGATGGTATTGTTATTGTACAGGCATGTTATTTATCAGTATAAATAGTCCTGAACTAATTAGTGAGAACATTTCCCTTTTATTTTTTCTAATAATTTTTTTTAGTTTGATTTGCCTCTACCCTTCAGGGTCATTGATAGTTCGTCTTCAGTTTTTTCCTTTTTATGCTCGCCCATAAAACCTTATGGCCTTCAGAAACTCCAACAATGACTACACTGACTTTCATCATCCTGTAGAACTTCTTTCAGTTTTTTTCTTTCCCTAAAAGATGGAAACTGTTGACAGTCTACTAATTTGTGTTTTACTGTCCTGGGTCCTAACAGTTAACTCAAGGTGCTCCAAGCCACGGAAAAGGTAGCCATGGGAGAATTCACAGCGGCCGATTCTCAGACAGAAAAAAATTGTTTCCTCTCTGAATATCCTGCAACTTGTTTGCCACTTTGCTGAACAGTTTGGCTTTACTTCTAATAATTTAGGCATATTTGTTTTCCAAGACTCTTCCCTCTTCGCTTGAATCAAGCATCTCACATATCTCTTTCAGCTTTCCCTAGGAATTAGGTTTATGTTTTTAACAATATTATTTTCACTAATTCTAGCTAACTGAGCTGCTGAATCAGCTCCTTATTTCCTGAAATACCGCAATGGGATGGAACCCAAATGAAAATATTCATTTTGTGTTTCTGTTGTATTTCCCATATAAGGTCAAGAATTTCTAGTATTGTAACATGTTGAGACCGATACTTCATTATTGCTAGTTACACGCTTTTGAATCTGTGACAATGACTGACTTCTCATACTCGGCTTCTAGGCAGTGCAGAAGTGCTTCCTTAGTGGCAGTTGCCTCTCCAATGAAAACAGAACAGACTCTAGGTAATTTGAAGAGACGTTCTTCGCTTTCGGCCACCACTGCACCACCCACTACAGAGTCTTCACATTTTGAAGCATTGTTGTACAAGATTTGATGTTCCTGAAATTTCTCCTACAGAAGCAAAAACCTTATGTTTAATGCAATTGGAATCATATTACTTTCCCTGATTTTCTTCAGTAAAATATCAATGCAGGCTTTATAATGGCACCAATGCGGTTTTGTAATCTTTGGATAATCTCATCGAATAAAGAGAAGAATATGTTACTTCTTTTTAATGTGTTACTAAGTTGTGAACTATGGGGGATGCCATTTTTCAGCATGTAAATTGATGAAAATGATTCTCCTACTCTTACACAAAGCTTTCTTTCAGATAGGAAATTTTTGACATATTTATAAATATGACTTCTGAATTGCCAATCCCTTAAAAATTTTTACAATCTTCTTCTCCACATCGTATCGTAGGTCTTTTCTAGATCTAAAAATATAGTAATGAAATGTTCTTTGCAAGAGAAAGCTTCTTCTGACTCGCTCTTTAGTAGCAGAATCTGATTGATGCATGAAAAGTTTTCTCTGAAGTCAAATTGAGAAGCTGAAAATGCACCTCTTTTTTTCAATTTTATCAACAAGTCTCCTGTTGACCATTTTGAATTTTTATGTATATGAACTTAGCAATATAGGACGAAAATAAGTTGGATGACTGCTTTAACAAGCATTCTTTAATAAGCCTTCTTAGGGATTGGAACTATATTGGAAGTTTTCCAAATTTTAGGGAAACTGCCACTGCTCCACAATTTGTTATACATATTTAGTAAGTGAGCCTTTCCTTCCTGTGATAGATGAGCTATCATATCGTAAGAAATGCCATCAATACCAGGAGCAGACCTTTTTTTATACTTTTAAAAAATAGACTCCAGTTCCTTCCCAGGACCATTCACCAAAGTCAACTATGTTTTCTTCTTTATTGCCTCAATCATTTCCATCATTTATCCCTGCATCATTGTTGGAAACGGATGAGACTTCATAAAAATAAAATAAAATGAAAATTAGCTAATAGATTTGCTATGTCTATTGGATTTGTCACTTTTCCTTCTAATATTACAACTGCAATATCGTTTTTGTACTTAATTCCTCTTATAGACCTTATTTTGTTCCATGTTTCTTTGGACGAAATTGTACTATTTATAGATGAAACATAATTTCTCCATGATGACCTTTTGCTGAAGTGTTAATGTTCTCTTGTGTTAAGAAGAGTAGCTTTCTGATGCCTCTCTAAAAAAGCTACAAGCTTTTGACCCCTGTGATTTACATCTGCTAATGTTCAGCTCCACATAGTACTGTTAGCATTGATGTCGCCAAGGAGAAGGGTCTAGGCAGCTGATTAATTATTTCCTCCATATCTTCAACAGACAAATATACTACTTGAGGAATGTATATGTTGCAGATTGTTATTTCAGTCTCATAAAAAAAAACAAACAATGCATTCTTGTAGCCAAGGCTTTCAGAGGAGTTGTTAATGTTTTCTCTTCAGAAAAAATGTCTTTCTTTTCTATATGTTCAGTATCCTTTTATTAGCTTCTTATTACTTTCATTTAAATGGGTTTCTTGTATCCAAAAACGCAGTGGATTCTCTTCATTTATTAGTTTCTGAATGTATTCTAAGCATGGCCGCTGACAGGGGGTGGTCAGGGGGGCAAACTCCCCGGGGCCTGGGCTCTTAAGGGACCCGAGCTAAGGTGTTTACTGTTGGGAGTGAGGGGTTTAAATTGCCTCAACGATGAATTTGCCCTGGGGCCCGATTTGGCTCTCGGCGGCCCTTATTCTAAGTGACGGAAAAACCCATTACACTTCCGTTGAATTGTTGTTTCCATTTTTGAAAATTATAGTTTTCATACCATCGGTATCACCCATGACAGCAGATGTATTTTCTGGCTCGGATACACAATTAGATGTAGATATAAAAGACTTAATGATTTTCGAAAACCTAATTTTCATGCCTCTATTTTTATTTTGTTCCTAAGTTCTTGATACATTCTTTGTAGACCTGGAGTTTCGTTAGTGAATTGCTTGGAAATATTGTTTATGGTGAAGCTGTCTTCACCTTGGGCCATGTCAATGGAAAGGCCGAGTCTCTCAAATGTTAAAGGGTAATCCTCTGTTATCAAATGGCAAAAAGGCTCCATGAACTCCTTCGTAATTTGTTTACTTTTAACTCCTGTTTCATTAACAACATTTTTGGACTCTTCTATCTTTAAAACTCTTTTATGATTTTCAGTAAGAGGTATCTGTTTTTACTTTTCAGTCCAATTTAATTTCTTTAGAAGGATATTCTCCGTCGTTTTAGGGTTTTTATCAAAAGATACCTTGCGTGTAATACTGTCTATTTGTTTTCTGGTATTAGATCAAGTGTCTGTCTTATTATTACTCTTAACTGATCTTTCTTTATTATCAGTAATGTTGCTTTCGCCTCTTCCTTTAGGTCATTCATTCAGTTTTCCATTTGAGTTATTGAGTAATTTGAAAGTATCTTTAACTAAATGAACGTAACTTCCTGTGCAATTAGTCATACATTTGTTGGTCAAGTTTGTTAAATGTTCTGTCCTTTCCCTCTTAGGATCTTCTAAATCGCCTGATATTAGAGAATCTTCACCAGAGTGCCCTACAGAAGCCAACAGAATGTTTGTATTTTTTTCTAAATATTTTTCTACAGATGCACAGAGAGGAGTTGTGATTAACACCTTCACTGCGGTATTGAAAAAAGGGTTTTCTTTTACAGTGCCTTATCGGTCCCCGGGGAGCGATAGTAATACTTACCTCTGGTGCGGTATCGGTTTGACTGATAAATTAATTAAATTGAATTTGCCTGTAATTTTTCAATCAGATTATAACCTGATTTTTATTATTTCAATTTGTATCGGTCCCCGAGGACCGATGCCGCAGTGAAGGTGTTAAAAGTTCCTTTTTGTCAGTTTCAATGTTAGTATTAACTTTATTTAATGAGCCTATTTGAAGAGAATCATTTTCTACTGTTCTGTTTATAGTTTGGTTCTGTTTCATAGGAAGATAGATGGGATGTTTTGGAAAACCTGATGATTTGGATGTGTACCGGTTTGTAAAATGGATTCAGCTTTATGTGCCCCACTAGAAATGTATGATTCTGGACAATCTATAGCAAAATTCCAGACTTTTTACAGATGTAACATATCAGGATATCTTCAGATAAAAAGATTCGGAAGTTAAGTCCTTCATTTGAGATTTCGATCGATTTGGGCAACCTTAATATGTCCTCTTGAGCAATGATCACTTGCCTCCGGAAGCTAAAAATATGACTAGTTTTTGGGCCTTGATAGCCTCCTCTTAAAGAAGTTACTGGTGACTGTAATTTTATGCCTAATTTTTTTTAGCTCTTATTCTATAGCTGAATTAGGGATACTCAGGCATCCATTTGATGTAATAATGTGCTTAGCAGGATTTACTAAACGTCCTATGGGAATTGAATGCTCTCTTATAATTACACTATCATGTGTTGATAGCAATTGATTGACTCGATCTTAGGCGCACACATAATCAATTATTAGAAATACGCTAAGCGTATTTTATACTAATTTGGCTAAACTCTCAATATAACATTCTTGTTTGATACCTTTAATAATAGGTAGGATGATTGCGTACTCATATTTTGATACTGGTTGGTGTACGATCATTTGTGCGTATGTTGGTCTTTTGGGTTTCATTAATATTTGTTACACTTGGAGTTTTGGAAGTGCAGTTGCACACTTGTCAAAAAAATCTCTCCACTGTGGATAAAAATAGATCGTCCAGTTCGGTTATGTTGCTATTTAAGCTGATAAAGGCAAATTTAATCAAAATGACTATTAGAGGTGTTGAAAACTCTAATAAATTTGAAATTTTCTTTTGTAAATATATTATGTAATCTTGAGTTTTATACTTTATTCTATAGCTTTTACAGAAGTATTTTTTTAAGTCATGTACATCTCAGCTTTGATATTTGGTATTATAAATGTTATTTAATTTAGTAAGTTTCCAAGTGGAGGTCTTGTGATATGGTAAAACCACAGCATAGCTTAAATTATAGGATCTTTTTTACTCTAAAACATGATATTTCATTGTTTTTATCACGTACCATTCTGAAGGCTCCCTCTTCATCACATAAAAAGGTTTAACTTAAAGAATGAAATACATCAATTGCAGGTTACAAGTCAGTATATCAGTGACTAAGAAATTTTAAGGAGAGAAGATACAAAAGTTCCACTTGGTAACTGTAGCCTTTAATTTATATTAATTATGAAATTAATCATTATCTTTGTTATATTAGGTTGTAGTTCGAGCTGACCCACATATTGGTCTGTTGCATAGAGGAACTGAAAAATTGATCGAGTATAAAACTTATACCCAAGCTCTTCCATATTTTGATCGACTTGATTATGTATCGATGATGTGCAATGAGCAGTGTTACTCCCTGGCTGTGGAGAACCTCTTAAACATTGATGTACCTATCCGTGCAAAATATATAAGAGGTTTGTACAGGCTTTATAGTATTTTTTTTTTTTTTTTTTTTTTTTTTTTTTTATTGCGAATGAGCCCAATCGTGACCATGTAAAGCACTACATGTGTTTCCTTGCCTTCCTCTGTACCTATATTTCCTTCATTCTCCTTCTATGGGCCTCCTTTCTTTCATCTGTCAAGATCTCTCAGTCTTTTTCTTTAGTTCTTCTTCTCGGTCAGCTTTCCAATTGTGGATTTTGGGTCTAAAAATTTCTTTTTGAGCTTTATTATATATTTATTAATATTCATGCCCTGTTAATGAATTTACTTATGAAATTCCATATTCTCTATTCTTAACTTTAGTTCATGGTATTTCATTGATATTAAATCTTATTGCTGTTTACTTTCCTTCATTGTACTATTTATGGAGTAATCTCAATGCTGAATGCTGCCCACTCACTGTAATCTTTATGCTACTCCTCATTTCTTATGGTAACATACAGGATTATCATTATGGATTTAATAAAGGCAAATCTACAACAGATCTCTTTAACAAGTAATAAGGAAACACTAGAGTTGGTGGAACTACTCAACATTTATTATTTTGCTAAACTTGTCCAGCTCATTAAAATTATTGTGACCAAATCCAGTAGCCAGCACCAGATATGAGTGCAATAGCACCATTTTTTATTATTTTTTTTTTTTTTCACCAATCAATATGCTTAGTGGGCTAAAACAAGGGGATGCCTTAGCCTATCTTTTTTTTTAACATCACACTTGAGAAGATTAAACGAGATTCCGATTAAAGGGAATATCTTTAATAAAGAAAGCCAGCTCCTAGCATATGCTGATGATATTGCAGCCGTCATAAGTGAATTCATTTTTTTTTTTTTTTTTTTTTTTTCTCGCGAATAGGCCAGCTATGGACCACGCAAATATCATTTGTCCCTGACTCCTTTCCTCCTTCTCCGTGCTTCCTTCATTCTCTCCGAGTGAATTGCCCTCCTCTCTTCAGTCCATTTTCCTCCGGTATGCTTTTTCTTATCACTAAGGACCTTCAAACTATCAATTTGCCTTCTGAATTTTTCTCTGTCCATGCAATCTCTATTGCTAATTTTAAGTTCCTGGAGTTCTTCTTTTATTTGTTTAGCATAACCTCCCTGGCTTTTCATTTTGATTATTTTCTCAAATATTTGCTTATTGAGCCTTGAGTGATCCATTCTTATCATATGGCCATAGAATTTCAGCCTTCTTTTCCGTATTGCGGTTTCCAGGTTTTCCACTTTCCCATATATTTCCTGATTTGATCTTAGGCGGTATCCTTGTTCAGTAATTTTGGGTCCGTGGATTCTCCTCAATATTTTCCTTTCCATTTTCAGGAGTTTTTCCAGATTGGGGTGAATTCATTTTATTTTATTTATTATTACTATTTTTTTTTTTTTGGTTATTATAATTTTTTTCTTATTTTTTGTAACCCATCACATTTTTTTATTCAGTATATTGTTAATTATTTAATTTGTTCACTTTAGATTTAGTAATCTGCTGTTAGAACATATGATAATTGGATTAATATTTGAGGAGGTTATTTTAACCGTAACTCTAGCCACTTCTTTATTCTCCCGAATGGTTAAATCTAAATTCCTCTCTTCGTTCATCATCTTGATAGTATGTATACTAAATAAATAAAACTTACAGTTATCACACCGTATGTCTCCAATGTTCTAGTTGATAGTCAGTATTACACAGTAGCTTATTATATAAGAAATTTATTAATTAAGAAAATTAATACACTGAGATAATTAACCCAACACCTTCAAAACTTCTCAATAACCTCCTCATATATTAATCCAATTATCATATGTTCTAACAGCAGGTTACTAAATCTGAAGTGAAAAAATTTAATAATTAACAATATACTGAATAAAAAAATGTGACGGGTCACAAAAAATAAGAAAAATTTACAATAACAAAAAAAAAAAATTTAAATAATAAAAAATAAAATTAATTCCCTTATCACAGCCACAATATCATCCTTATAGCTGTAAAGTATTGAATGTGAAAATACGCTCTTTTTGCATACGATCTTTAGCAATTCATTACATTGATATGGCATAATCAAAGAGTTTGTATAATCGACCCTTTGACAGAGTTATTCCTCTCCTCCCCTTTACAGAGTGAATTCAGATTTGAGAATTCACTAAAACATATATCAGTCCTAAGGCAATTAACCTGGGTAGGCCAGGTTGGCTTTTATGTGAAGAGCCTAGTTGCATAGAAATGGTGGATGATTGCTCAGGACCGAGATCAGCCGATAAGAGGATTGTAGCACCCAGTATGTATGTATTTATTATGTCTGTGCAGTATGTTTTATGGCCATATCAGGATCTAAAAATGATTAGTTATTCATTTAATGTATCAAATATAAATTAACTTAATTCAAAAGAGGTATGACTGAAGAAAATTTTCTTTGTGCGATGAATAAAATGAAAAATTTTGTGTACTGTTTATTTTTATTTTTATTTTTTTTTTTCCAATGAATTATTTTTCTATTGATAAGATAATTTGTGACAGTATTTGCTTATTTTATTTAATATATCTTTTTTATAAAATATTGAAATATGATTGATAATATTCCTTCCAGTACTGTTTGCTGAAATAACGAGGATACTAAATCATATTATGGCTGTCGGCACCCATGCTCTAGATATTGGTGCCATGACTCCATTCTTCTGGTTGTTTGAAGAAAGAGAGAAAATGATGGAGTTTTATGAAAGGGTTTCAGGAGCTCGTATGCATGCTGCCTACATCAGACCTGGTGGAGTTTCTTTGGTTCGTTACAGTTTTTCAACTTTCTAAAACATATTTGTGGCTGAATAGACTTTATTGGACTGAATGCTTTCTTTTAGGATTTACCTCTAGGACTTTTAGAAGATATTTATGACTTCATCTCTAAATTTGCTGAGCGAATCGATGAGACTGAAGATATGCTCACAAATAACAGAATTTGGAAAGAGCGAACTATCGGCATTGGGGTTGTTTCTGCGGAGGATGCACTTAACCTAGGATTCAGGTAAACAACTGTCAAAATTGTACAGTAAAATAATTATTAGTAATAAAGATATTTATGTAAAAATCAATAAAATCCTTTTAAATATGAATGGAATACTTTTTGAGGTGAACAACTGTTTTTGTGTCATATGTTTTAATTATGAGTTGTGTTCATATGTTTTTTTTTTGTTTGTTTTTTTTATGAGGTCTGTCAATAGGACTTGCTAAAAAAAATATATTTAGTTAATATGTTTGATGAATCTATTACTTGTCTCCTTCAATGTTCTTTCACATTCACGCTTCGACCCATTCTTATTTTCCACAGATAAATAAGTTGTATTGCTATCCAATTTAAGTCTGCTGTCCAGTATGATATTTTCTTCTCATCTGCTTCTGTTGGCACAAAATAGGTTCCGTTTAGCAAAGATTTTACTTTGGGGGAAAAAAAAATAGTTACACAGTGCTCAATCAGAAGAATGTGGAGGATGTTCTAGAGTTGCAATTTCCTTTCTATTCTGTTGTGAGAACCTTAGGAACTGTTTTGGCACAAACTTATTTCTTACAAAGATTCTCCTGCAAATCTTTTTTGTGTTACTTTGTCAATTTTCATAAGTTTCAGCTATTCAATGATCTGTTGAAACAATCTAGCCAATTTTTCCCCATTTTTTGGTTCTTGAAGTTGCTGGCCACCTAACAGCTTTGTTCGTCTTCCACTACCTCATGACCTTCAATGAATCTTGTGTGATCTCAAACACTTCCCCGTTAGCTCCCCCTGTAAATACCCTCACATTCCCATTTTGTTGCTTTCAAAGGAAGCTACTAAGCCACAGATCCATTTCTTTATAGACAGATGTATTATATAAATTTAAATATAATTTATTAAATCGTTTTTTTACAGTCAATAAATAATATCCCTTGAACAATAAAACTTAAAAATAAAATACTACTTAAATATATAACATATAAGCATCTCATAACTAAAAAAAAAGTAACAAAATACTCAATTTCTTCCTGACTGGGAAAAACAATAGGTCATAGATAGGTGTATCTATGACGTACTGCTTTTCTCAAATTAAATTTTAAAATTGAAAAGATCAAATTGAATTATTATTCAAAATAAAGAAAGTTGAGAAAAAGTAGGGGATTTCAAACATGACTTTTTTCATTCAAACGAATATAGCTCCTGAACGGTAGGTCCTAGCGACAAATGTTATGTAACAAAAAATATTCTCCATAAAAATTCTGATTTATGAGAAACTGTAATCAAATTTCCAATCCGAGCAAGACAAACAGAGCTGCAGCGTGTCAAAATGTCACAAAATGGCGGCCATAGCGACACTTTATGATACACAAAAAACTATAGACCCAAAAATATATTCTTGCCATGAAACAGTTCGTGCATTATTCATAATTAAAACATATGTCACAAAAAAAAAAACTGTTGTTTGTCCCAAAAGGTGATTCATTCTTTTATATTTTTATGATTCTTAAGTTTGAAAAGATTGTTTTTACTATGTACAGCTTTTCATATCTGAATTATTAGTAGTACCTGTATCAAAAAAAAAAAAAAAATTAAAATTAAAAAAAAATTTTGAACATTAGTTTTTATGTCCAGATTGAGGTTAGAAGGAGTAAGCGGAAACACCTGACAGACAATCACATTGAGTTTAGATCAACTTTTATTTCTGTGCTTTAAAATAAATATAAAATATTATGCTGTTTTATCAATATTTTATTTTTTCATTTAAAAGCAGTGTATTTATTTTCATTATAAATTCGTATAGTCCAGTCAATGAGTGCTGAAATGAGGGGTGTAGAGTGCATGGAATATGCAATAATTTTTGACTTCATAGCTTCGTTAGGAATAGTTGGAAGGTAAACATACTAAAAGTCCCCACCGCTGGGGGGTGAGCTAACCTAACGCTGGGGGGGAGGGGAGAAGTTCCATTTTTTTGGTTTTTCGATACTATCTCGAAAACTGTTGGCTCTAGAAAAATATGTTTTAAATAAACATAAAAGCTAATTAAATTTACTATAAAATTTATTATATATAAATTTGTCGATATTCTAACCGTTTACGAGATATACGTTATTGAAAATAGGTGATTTTCGGGAAAAAACAAATGTCACCTCACTTTTTGTCAAACTTTTGCTTCTATTACATTCCACAATTGTTTCTCAGAAAAAACGTCAGTTAAATTAATTTTTATAGTAAATTTAATTAGCTTTTATGTTTATTTAAAACATATTTTTCTAGAGCCAACAGTTTTCGAGATATTATCGAAAAACCAAAAAAATGGAACTTCTCCCCTCCCCCCCAGCGGTGGGGACTTTTAGTATGTTTACCTTCCAACTATTCCTAACGAAGCTATGAAGTCAAAAATTATCGCATATTCCATGCACTCTACAGTGTGTTTATTGACTGGACTAGTAGCCAAATCTAGATTTTCTTCATTTATTAAGTTGTATATTTTAAAATAATTGCAATAACGTTATCATTTTAAAAAAATAAGTAAAACAGAATCAAAAAAATTATAATTCAACCATAAAAATACTTTATTTACAATTTCATCTATATTAACATGTATTAAAATTTGATTTACATTTTAATTTAAAATTATTTAAAAAAAAAACAAAAAAAACAATAATAAGATATGTGTGAAATTTAAATATTATATTTATCTATTTATTCCTGTTTATTAATGATAGCCTCTCACCTTTAGTTGTGATCCTTTTATTTTATTTGAATCACTTTCTACCTTATGCCTCTCTTATAATAATAGCATATATTTTGTTTTTATTTACCACCCTTTTTCTATCCAGTATTTTTACTCTGATGGAAACTTTTACTTCCGCCAAGTAAATTGATATTCTTTTATTTTGTCTTTAAATGACCACAAACCGCTATTATCTTATTCTTTATTTAATTACAACTAACAAATTATGTATTATAAATACTTCAATGAGTTATTTATTTATTTATTTTTTTTTTTCAAGTGGTGTGATGTTAAGAGGCTCTGGAATAAAGTGGGATTTAAGAAAGACTCAACCCTATGATGCTTATCATTTAGTTGATTTTGATGTTCCTGTTGGAACCCGTGGAGATTGCTACGATAGGTTTGTGGAAGTTATTGATTTTTCCGTAATAGTAAACAAAAAATTTGTTTTTATTTTATAATTCCGTCTCAGGTATCTCTGCCGTGTCGAGGAAATGAGACAGTCTCTGAAGATCATTGAACAGTGCCTAAATAAAATGCCAGAAGGGGAAGTGAAGACAGATGACAACAAGATCTCTACTCCTTCACGACAAGAAATGAAGGTATAGTATTACCTATATAATCATTTAAATATATTTTGGATCATTACAATGCAAGGATAGATTTTTATAGGAAAAAGAAATTCATGAAGATTATAATTATCTATGTAGTCATCATTGTTATCAATAATAATAGAATGCATTTACATATCAAATTATTGGATTTATGTCTGAAATAAAAATTTTCTTGGTTTATGAAAAACAAAATCTGTCAGTGAAACAAATATTTTTGATAAAAAATCAACTTTTATAGTAAAATGGGGAAGCAATGAATACAATTGTTCATCAAGAGGAAATAACTCATCACCGTGTTTCAGCTGGATCTTGGATTCACTTTTCAACCACCTCTAGTCAAATGAAAAATTTTAATTATGAATTTCAGTCTTTTAAAATTGTTTAATGTTAGTAATTAAAGAACAGTAAAATAATTTGCTCAATAGAAAATAGTACAGATAATATCAACTGTGTTTCGTAATGATTTTATCTTTAGCTAATAATTATCACCAGTTCTTGTCTTTCTAGTACCAATAAATGAATAATAGAATAATCTTAAGTAGTGTTGTGTCGTGTATTAAGTAGTATAATTGTGTACCAAAATTTTTCGATTCTTGTCCCAGCACCTAGGTTTAAAATAAATGACTATTGCAAAGCCATAATCCAATAATAAGGAAAACCAGACGTATTGAAATAACAATAATTATTCAAGAAACACATTAGTTAACAGTAAATAGAATTTATTATCTTCAGAAAATAATACATTAGTTAACGTACAGTCCAGATATTGATCAATTTATAATTAATAGTCATTATATAATTTTTTTTTTCTTCATCTTCCTCCTGATTCAGTTTTTAAAGAAAGTTCTCTTTAGTTAATAATTTATTTCCGTTTTTTTTTGTTTTTTTTTAAATCAACTATATCGCACTGACTTCTTCTAATGTTTGTCATTTTTTCAGACTTCCATGGAGGCTCTTATTCATCATTTCAAATTGTTCACCCAAGGTTATCAAGTTCCTCCTGGCTGCACCTATACAGCTGTCGAGGCACCAAAAGGTTCTTTCATAAATAATATTATATTTTGATGCAAATTCATTATGTTTTAAGATTTTTAATAATTCGATTCAGTAAACCATTTTTTACATCTGTGAAATAAAATTAAAAGAAGTGATTTATGTTGGTAAAAATGAGAAATTCGTGTGCTCTTGGAGATAGAAGTCATTAAGTGACAAAATCAATTTTTTTCAGGTGACCAAAAAAAAAACGGGAGTACGATCATTAAAAATTTCTCAGATAGTTATATAGTGAATTTTCTCATTCCCTAATATGCATATATAGCAGTTATATTCACTTCGTGACTTTTTGTCAAATTTGGAATAAATTGCACTTAGTGAATTTTACCTCCAAGCAGACAAAATGTTCGCTGTTTCACTTTCATGAGTTTCCAGTACATGTTTAAAGTTTTGAGTTTTCTATGTTAGTTTTCAAGCTGTCGATTTAAAAAAATAAATAAATAAAATAAATAAATATTACATAATGGTTTTTTATCTGATTTGTAATTTTTATATTTTATTTATTAGTAATACCTTGTTTTATTATTTCAGGTGAATTTGGTATTTATCTAATTTCTGATGGTAGCTCTAAACCATACAGGTGTAAAATCAAAGCACCTGGATTCGCTCACCTTGCAGCCTTAGAGAAGCTTGGCAAAGGCTCCCTTCTCGCTGATATAGTTGCTATTATTGGTAATTTTTTGTTTTTATTTCTTTATTATTTAGTTAAAACACCTGTCTCTTACTTATATAGATAAGTAAATACTACTAAAAAAAAATATTTTCTCAGTGTATTAAAATGTTTATTATTTCTGTTTTAGGTACCTTAGATGTCGTGTTTGGTGAGATAGATCGTTAAAAATAATTTTAAATTTATATCAGTGAATACTCACATGTAGAAGTCATGTTGTGGCCTGGAGTTTCCATTTGCAGTGATTTAATCATCGTGACTAGATTAAGATGTAAAATTTTACCTTCAATCTACTTTTTAAACACCCAGTTTTTCAACCTTACCACTTCCTTGTTCAGGTCTGAAATTTAGTAAATTTCCAAACTTTATCATAAAATGAACATCATATCCTAAGTGTAAAAACTTTGTATATAGTTTTTACTTAACAATAATTTTAGTTTATGAAGAATGAATAATTTCATTGTTTTTGTTGCAGAAATATTTATTATTTATAAACATTGTATATAAGAATAAACATTTATATTTGAATCAGAATTTTCCTTTACTTTTCCTTTTTTTTTTTTTTTTTTTTTTTTTTTTTTTTTTCTATTAATATTTAAAACTGTATAAAAAAATAATATTAAGGTACATCTATTAAATATGATAAAACGATAATTGCTTGTGAAGATACTACCCACTGGCTGGTAGCACTTCAGTAAAAGTTCTATATGAGATCTTTCCAGACACCTAGGTGGGTTTCCTTTCCTAAGTCTAGTAATATTTTTTTTATTCGGTTATTTCTCATCATGTTGAAGGGATCCCCTCTTTCCATTGATTTTATTGGACGGTATCAATCAATAATTTGTTTGTTGGGGCTTAATGTCCTTATGTACTCCAACTAGAGCTGGAAGGACCGGGGGTTTTCCCGGTTACTAACCTATTCTAGTCGAAGTGGAAAGGCTGAGATTCATTTTGGTAGACCATACAAAATAAATATCAACCAACCCATATGAAAATCAAACTCATGATCTTTCGTACCAAGCAATCTGAGACTTGCCCAAACTCATTCGATCATCATGCTCCCCATAAAATAAATTTAAAGAGTATATATGTATGTTTCAGTTTTATTTCACTATTAGGAAGAACTATTTCAAAAGCCTAAACTATGAGAACAGTCTGGCTAATAATAAATGAGTTTAGTGAACCAGTTCCTTCTAATAGTAAATTACAGTTAAAAATAATACTTTTTTCGTTTTTATTATCGTAAGTTGCTGATTTACAATTAATTGTAATAGTGAATTGGCACTTCCATAAAAAAATTAATTTCTGTCTTTTTTATTCTGGATGTGTGATATGAGGCCTGTTATCACGAACCCTGTTAAATCCATTTTTCTTTAAATTATTTTTGTTTGCATTCACAAAATTCACACTGAAATCGCTTGGCTAAAACAATTTGTTTCATTGTATTTTTATAACCCTAAATTTATTTGATACTTACAATTAGCATTAACAAAAAGAATGAATATTAAAAAAGTATTTCCATGATTTTGAAGTGGTCATTACTCTAAAACCTAATAAGTCCAGCACAAAGTGCCAGATTCTTGTTGATAACCCTCAAATTCAGAGTGTGACAATGAGACCTCTAATACTTGCTCACTAAGCCCATTTATCAATACTATAGTTGCCAAGAAAATTCATTCTGTTTCAATAGAAATTCACATCTTTTGGTTTTTTTAGGTCTGTAAAATTTCTTAAAGGGGTTGAGCATAACAAGCCTCATAAAATATAAATAATATTTTTATCAAGGAATATTTAGAAAACCACTCATTTATTGTATAATTTTATTTAACTCAAGTATATCATATATTCAGGATTTAGATATTACAGAATGATAGCAGTTAGTTAAAATAACTTAATAGATAATAAATTAATTATAATTTTTAAACAATAAATAGTTACATACTACAATGGAATTGGTTAATCTAATGGTTAATGCATTTATTTTTAAAAACTTATTTTTGAGCACAATTTATTTTATTCTGAGAAAGGCCAATCTTTAAACCAAACGATTATAGAAAAGCATCAGTTTCAACTTAGTTTTTAAGCCATGAAATATGCTTTTCTAGGAAAAATTGCAGAGCAATTAAAAATAATTTTAACCAAAGTTAATGAACTAAATTTTTAATCAACTTCTTCTACTGTTGGCCCTTTTGCTCCTCCCTGATGTAGCTTGGTCATAATTGGAGAGCAAACCTTCTGCAGTTCTTTAAGCTTGTCCTCGAATTCCTCCTTTTCTGCCAAAGAGTTTGTATCAAGCCAAGAAAGTGCTGAAGAACATTGATCTGTGATTGTTTTCTTGTCTTCATCTGAAAGTTTGGTACCTGCATCCTCAGCGGCTTGTTTAACAGAGAAGCAGTAGCTCTCGAGTTGATTTCTGGCACTTACACGTTCTCGCTGTTTGTCGTCTTCTGCTTTGTATTTCTCAGCATCAGACAGCATTTTATCAATTTCAGCTTTAGATAACCTTCCTTTGTCATTTGAGATGGTTATCTTTTCTGACTTTCCAGTGCTTATATCCTTAGCTGACACATTTAAGATACCGTTAGCATCAAGATCGAAAGTCACCTAGAATAAGAACAAAATTCATTATTATTATTGTTTATGGCCTAAACAATACAAGTATATAGTTAATGCTATTTAAAGCAGTTCTCAATTATTGAAGTATTGGGTTGTAGGATAGTGTGTTTAAGTTAGGAATATGGGATAGAGTGATGGTTGGGATGAAGGAACTTGTATTTATGTGATCTGTGATATCTACAGATTTTAGGACTGATGTGTACTTAGATTAGTTTAGATCATCTATAGCTATGATTGGTAATAAAAGTTGTCAAATTTTGAAATGGAGCTCTTAACTATTAATCTAAGATTTGAACTTTAAAAAATTTCTATTCATATGTTTTATATTATAAAAGAGTTAAGCAAAATTTAATCATAGGTATTCGACAACTAATTTACTGGAATCAATCACCTAATTTAATAATGATTAAATCTTATACTATTTTTTTAGTGAACTAATGATTATTTGACTGAAATATTTAATCATTATTAAATTAGGTGATTGATTCCTGTAAATTAGTTGTCAAATAGCTATGATTAAATTTTGCTTGGACTATAAAATGTCATCAGCTAACAGTCTATTAAGTCAGAATAAAATTTGCCTAAACACATTATTAAGGCCATGATTCATAAACAACAAAAATCCATTGTAATATGCTACAAAACCACTACAATATGCAGTATTCTATGCCATAAAAATGATGGCAATATGCAGTGACTTATCATTCAATTTCAACCAAATTGTAAAAAAAACAAAAAAAAAAAATTATAAAGTACTAGCATCCCCAGTCACGGCTTCGCCCGCTCTTATTAGTAACGAACTTAGATAGGTCTAACTAATAACAGAAGTTTTATTTTTTAACAATAAAAATCTTACAATGCAGTTAAGAATTATTTTCTCACAATATTTCTAGATATTCACTCAAAGGTGTAACCCGGCATTATTGCAATGATTTACTCAAAAGCATTATTGGATATTCCTTAAATCTAATCTATGAGTTGGTAATTTAGATGGACAGAGACGTTTTAGGAAGAAACTCTGGTGGATAATGGACTGCATTATCAGTGCTTACAACCCTATCAATAGAGATATTCTCTATGTCAAAATTTACTTTTTGAATAATAATGTTAATATTCTCTGCTATAGTATTTGTTCGTAATATTACTGCTCTATCACACAACCAATGGTCCAATTTATTAAATAGACCTGAAGCATTAAAATGAATTTGAAATCATTGAAATATTAGTCTTCTTAAAACCTTCATCAATAGCTATGGTTAGATCACCCATTTTTTAAACACAATATCAAAAAATAATCGATATTTTGATAAGGCAATAATGTTTAGTGCAGCAAAAATAATTTTATTGATTTCATTTGGTTGGATTTTAATTCCTATCTAACTACAAAAGTTAATGACAAAGTGACAAACCTCTGCCACTTAACACTGTGAATTTAAATTATTATTATAGTAAACTATATTACTTAAAATCTTCCTAGAATTATGAAGATTTTGTAGTTAAAATTTGGTACAGAGGGGTTTAATAATTTTACCATTGTAAACTCTGGTATAGAATGTCGCTAACCACATATCGTTCGATTATTAAATATCCCTAGGATCCACACATCACACTAAATATTTTTAGTTTTTTTTATTATTAAATATAGCTTTTTGTTATAACAATTTATTTGAATCAATGCAATTTTATTATCGATTTCTAGCTCTATATAACATTGTACCATTATAACCAATGAAAAATGGCTTGTCCTTTTATATAATAGTATAGATATAGATTAATTTAGAACATATGTTTTATTGCTAATTGTTTACAAACACCTTCACTGAAGTAGTATTTATAAAAAATAAATGTTATTTTGATATTTACATATTTTTACATACACCTAGAACCCCAACTCTGATTTAAAATTTTTTTTTTTTTCTATCGAGTACAAAAACCTTCCCGGGGATACCACCTAATAATTTCCCAAATTTTCATGGCGAATGGATGTACGGTTTTTGAATCTATCGAGTACAGACATACACACATTCATTTTTTTTATATATATAGATTGAACCATGAACAGCTGAACATGGCAAAATAATTTTATTAACAATTAATGGAAATATTAATTGTCTGGATTTTTATTCTTTACAATGGTTTTATAATTTATATAAACTATTTTAAATAAAGAGGACATGTTTTTTATTGCAATCATTAGCAGCATTAAAGCCTCAATATTTCTGAAGTATTATAATTGACAAAAAATTAATTTCAATATAATTTTCTATGAAATTGAATCATTTGTAGGTGGTAAAAATCTTTTTGTCACTCGAAAATGCATTAAATCACTCAGTTTTAAGGAGAATATAGTCTTTGTTTTAGAGATTATCTTAGTTATGAACAAACAAATCGAACTATAGAGACTGTTCCCACACTCTAAGTATTTTCCAAGAAATACTTTGCTGTACTTTACCCTCCAAAATAAAAACGTTTCTCAGTACTTCAAAAAATTAATTAAATGCAGACCAATTTAAACCTTTTTCTTTAATTAAAAAAAAAAAAAAAAAAAAAAAAAAAAAAAAAAAAAAAAAGATCCGTTTGAATTATAGTTTATAAAACTAAAAATACTGTTAAGACTGTAATATGTAAAACATTACTCAAAAAATGTAAACCTGATTTCATATAATAAATTTTGTTATGCCTGGAATAAATTGAAAAATTTAAGATATTCAAAATATATGCATTTCAATCCTAAATAGTAAAAATTTGGTCAAATATGCAACATTAAAAATTTGCCCAATGATTTAGAACTAGTTATTTTATTTTTTCTAGTTACGAACTTATATTATTTAAAAAATGTAGATAAAGTATGAATTTGTTTATAAATTCAGGCCTTACTTTTACATACTTTTGTTAAATATTGTTTAATAACTTGAAATTTATAAGTAGTTTCTTATTACCTCAATTTTCGGAACTCCTCGAGGAGCTGGTGGTATCCCATTGAGGTTGAACGTCCCAAGCAGATTGTTGTCCTTGGTCATTGCTCTTTCTCCTTCAAAGACCTAAAATTTATCATTTTTTATTATCTAAGGCTTCATAAATAATTGTTTAATTATTACTATCTCTATCATATATATTGATTTTTTTAGAACTCTGTAAAACTATATTAAAATATTTGATAAATTCTTCAATATCTTCTGAAACAATGATGAAAAGACATTAAATTATGTCTGAATTTTACCTGGATAGATACCGCAGGCTGGTTATCGGCATATGTAGTAAATGTCTGTTGTTGCTTGCACGGAATCCTAGAGTTACGTTCAACCAGCTTTGTCATTACACCTCCTGCTGTCTCTATTCCCAAAGACAGAGGTGCTACATCAACGAGCAGCACATCCTGAATAGCAGTGCTAGTATCACCGCTGAGGATGGCAGCTTGAACTGCAGCGCCATAAGCTACTGCTTCATCAGGGTTGATAGAAAGGTTCAAAGTCTTTCCATTGAAAAAATCCTGTAAATATTTTAACTATAAGAAAAACAAGTTTCCTTTTTTATGTTTGTAATATATATTTTTATTTTGGCTATGGGCTATTGTGAAAGCTATATTATTTTAAACCCTAATTTTGGAAGGAAACAAACTACAAATCATAATGATGATTGAGATTTTTAGAACTTTTTGTAGATAATTCACTAGTTGTGAAAGTTCTTAGCAAATAGTAAACTATGATCAAGTTTCCATTGTTCAAACTTTCCTCCTGAAGAATTGGAGCACCCAGTTTTTTCTTTTATAAAAAGAATAATTGGCACTGGGATAAAACATAATTTCATATCATATACATACATTTAAAAAAACACATTTTCTTTTTAGAAAATCATGATGAATGATTTTTCATTTCATAATGATCCTATCAAAAAACTAATTTTGAATGTTAAACATCCATCTTCAGTTCAAGGCTCAGTTAGAAAGGACATACTTTTTTTTATGTATATCTCTTCTTTTATATATATATTGTTTATTGGGGCTCAATGTCCTTATGTACTCCAACTAGAGCAGGAAGGCCTATATTCAACACACCCAGATGGGATCTGAACCCAAGACCTTCTGTACCAAGCTTGCTGTGACCCTTGCCCCAACTCGCTTGGCCTTAGCATCCTCCCACTGACATGTTATAAAAGATAAATTATTAAAAATTATTATTTAATTTTCTTTATTTAAAAATCTTGTTGTTCGAAGCACCTTCAATTAATGGGCTTATATTAATTTATGGTCTATTATAAATGCTTCTTTTAACGAATGAAATTCTACAATTAAAAAAAAATCTCTTAAAGAACGTCAACTCTATTTCTTTTAATTTTCTATTTTTCATGGAGGTTGAATATACATGTACAAATTAAATGCATAATGATTAATCATATATTAGTTTTTAGAAATTTAATAACTATCTTACTTGTAACATTTTCTGGATTTTAGGTATTCTTATTGATCCACCAACCAAAACGACATCATGGATCGTACCCTTGTCCATCTTTGCATCATTCAAAGCTCTTTCCACAGGAGACAGAGTTGATCTGAACAAGTCCATACAGAGCTCTTCAAATCTGGCCCTCGTTATCTTGGCATAAAAATCTACTCCTTCGTGTAATGCATCGATCTCGATGCTTGCTTCAGTCGAGGAAGAAAGTGTCCTCTTTGCTCTTTCACATGCTGTACGTAGTCGTCTAACTGCCCTGGTATTTCCTCTCATATCTTTTTTGAATTTTCTTTGAAATTCTTCACAGAAGTGATTTACAAGCCTGTTGTCAAAATCTTCACCACCAAGGTGAGTGTCTCCAGCAGTAGATTTGACCTGAAATTAAAAAAAAAAAAAAAAAAGGGGGGGTAATTATTTGCCATGTGCTTTAGTTTATTGCTTTGATAACTTTTTGAATATATTACACATGTAAATTAAAATGAACAATGTTGTAGAAAATAAAGTTCTAATATATAGGCACACTATTTGTTTATATTTTTTGTGGTTTGGTGTCTGTACCTACAATAAATATATCTGATTTTCATAAAAATAGATTTTTTTAAATTTATTAAAATTTGTCAAAGTGAAAATGGTGACTAATGGAATGGAACAACTACCATTTTGATAAAGCGAATAGAGTTCAAACTTTTTTTATTTTATTTTTCGAAAATTATTTAAGTGGATATATTAACTTGATAGGAAAATCCTCAAATATGAGTTTCAATATACAAAGTTATATGCTGAGCACTCAGTCGGGAGTTTAATTTTGTGTTATATTATTTAAGAATAGTAACTTTAATTTTGTACAATTATTTATAGTTTTAGTTATTATGTATCTAACAGGAATATTTATTTCTAATATGAAGAGTACAGGGAAAGAACAGGTCAACTATTTTTTTTTTTTATTATTTTTTTTTTTTTTTTTAATTTTTTTTTTTTTTTTTTTGAATCGAGTTTAGGTTATATAAGACATCTTATAGATTATTAGATGGCCAATCCAATAGCGTGTCAGTTTCCAGGAAAAACAGATCTAAAACAAGCGCTTCAAAAATAGTGTCCATGGGAAGAAAAGGCTATCAAGAGTCCTCCTGGGAAAAAACAGGACATATCATCAAGGTCGATGACTCCCCATACATACAAACGGTCATGGATCAGTTCACTTGTTGTTCCAAGGACTGAAGTAGCCAAGAAAACAAAATTTAAAATGCTTATATAGTTGTACCCTTTTTTGGAAAAACCATTCTCAGCTGAAAAATAGGATTTGGTCTGTTGTTCCCATGTACCCTTCATATGGTAAATATAAATACATAAATGGATTTAAGATCAGTATTGAATTTTAATATTTTACTTTTGAAATAATAAAATTGGAAAAAAAAATTATATATATTGTGTTATAAAATTAATAATGGACACATTTCAACAATTTTTTTTTAGAAAATATCTGATTTAATACAAACATAAAAGTAAAATATTAGTAGGAAAATAAATTTTTTATTGGAAAGTTGTATACAAAGAAAAATATCATAATTTTATGAGCATACACCTGCAATAATGGAGTTCCAGTCAACTGTTACATACCTGGAAAAGAGACCCTTCATCAATGGAAAGAATAGATACATCAAAGGTGCCTCCACCCAGATCAAAGATGAGGACATTCTTTTCGCCTTTCAGGTTCTTGTCAAGCCCATATGCCAGGGCTGCTGCTGTAGGTTCGTTGATGATCCTCAAAATATTGAGGCCTGCGATAGCTCCTGCGTCTTTGGTGGCCTGACGTTGGGAGTCATTGAAGTAGGCAGGTACTGTGACCACTGCATCAGTTACCTTGCCGCCCAGGTAAGTTTCGGCTATCTCCCTCATCTTAGTCAATACCATTGAGCTGATCTGGAATAAAATTTGGTGATGTTTTAGCAGTTATATCAGGAGGAAAAATATAAACATTGAAACCATAACATAATTTACCGTTAAATCCTCAAATTACATGTTTTTTTTAAGACGTCCAAATTATTAATTATAAAACCTAGAATAAAATTTCTGTTCAATAGTAGAGTTTAAGATTTTCATGAGATGGTATACCTGACAAGCTTGTCTGAATCAAGAAAGACTATTCATCAAAACTTAAAAAAAATCTTACTGTAAAATGATGCTATCCATCGCAAATGCCTCACAAGAAACTGGAAATATAACAATTTCATTTTAGTTTGAAATGTATTTGTAAAAATGCCATAACCATGTAGTGACAAAAATTGGTACATCATGGCAAATAAATGATCATCTCAGACTAAAGTTACACCACATAGACACTAATCGTCCATAACATTGTTCCTGGCTGTCTCTTGGAAAATTCTATAGGATCCTGACAATCAAACACAACTCTCCAATATTTTGCCATATATTATAATTACCTCTCTATAACCACAATGAACATCCTCAAACTCTCTTTCTTTTTTTAATTTACAAAGCAAATACTGTTTTAGAGAAGAAAATTAAGTTTTGTGATGACTACTTTTTTTTTCAAGGCTATTTCAAACAGCATTAATTCAGTTTAGTAAAACACTAAAGCTAAAAAATGTTTTATATTATGAACAA
Source organism: Euschistus heros (assembly GCA_003667255.2). NCBI lineage: Eukaryota > Metazoa > Arthropoda > Insecta > Hemiptera > Pentatomidae > Euschistus > Euschistus heros. The sequence goes on along the minus strand of RCWM02000007.1, from coordinate 4,385,984 downwards.
CTTTTTCTATAATTAAATAAAGAAGATTTATTTGGCATTTCAGAAATTCTAGTCAATTCCTTCCTGATTATATACTCACTTTGATTTTATATCATTGCAAAGGTTTTTTATTTTACAAGTTAATTTTGCAAATAATTTAGGTTCATGACAGGATCTAGCTGTGATGATGCCTCTTTTTTAATTTATTTTGTTTTTTCATGTGGTATGTTTTTTGTTATGGCTTTATTCCGCCTGTTTTATTAAAACAATGTTTTGACTTATTCATAACTTTTTATTAACAATTTACTTCATCACATTTCATTTCCCCTTTCTTTATTATTTTTACGTCTTATTTTTATTTTTAACCTCTCTTTACATACAATAATGTTTAATAATCATTTTAACTTTTCAGTTTCCTTTGTCATTTTACAATTTAACTTTTATTTTTCTATATCAGTACAATTTGAATTATCTTATGTTCCCAAAAATTATATTTTTTTATTTTTTTCATTATTCTCTTGTTTTCATTATATTGTATTTTTGAGCTGTGATAAGTGATATGGTATAACTTGTAACCCTGATTAAAATTAAAAATATGTGTTGTTAATTTCATCATTGCTTATTTTTTAATCCCATTCACTGATCCCTCTAAACAACCTACTTAAAATAGTTTCTGGCACTAAAGGTCTGTGGAGAACAATCTTCTGCCACTTCTCTCTATCCAAAGTTTCTTTTTTCCAATGCCTAAAACCTAGTTTCTTGGTGTCCTTTTACATTTAATTCTCCTCTCTACTTCTTTTGATATCTATCTACCTGAATTTTGAATATATATTTTCAGAATAAGTATTCTAACTTTTGTGCTCAACTCCCTTCCAAATCTCATACAAATTTAAAAGATGTTATGTGACCTGTACTTTTTTCACATAATGATGTGAAAATTCTACGCAATTTAGAATTGGTTGCTTATATTAGAAATCTTAGTAGAAAAAGCGGCTGTGAGGTTATCAACTTCAGAATACAGTTTTCCGAACACGTTACAGCTTACGATTATTTATGGATTCCATTGTTTTATGATAAACACGAAATCGCCTATTCATTTTATAAATTTATGTACTTTTATTTTTTTTTTTATTTTTTTTTTTTTTTTTTTTTTGTGGGAGTTGGTGTGACTCATGAATGAACGTACACCCACTTAAAAACGTCACACTAGCCACCTGTCGATCTTTATCATCCCATTTATTTACTTTTTTATTCAATTTTTCGATCACTATTGGAATAAAATAATGGCTTACACGATTTTTAGTATGTACACAGTTGTATTAACTTTTTGTCCCATCCTTAATATACAAAGCTTGCACAGTGCCACAGTCTTAGGCTTTTAGGCTGTAACGCCTACATCTCGTGAAAAATGCTGGTCTATTTCTATCCCTGAGGAAAGCAACAAATCTGTCGCCCACTAGTTGTCTAGAAGTGGCTTCTGGAATCGTTCCATGTTCCATATTACTTCACCTCCTTACTTTTTGAAAAATAAATAAATTAACAATGTCTATTATTCTTGCCCGAATTTCTGGAATTGTTCGTTAATAATAATAATATTATAAACTGAGAATTTATGATCGTTTATATTAATACCTAAAATTAACACTCCATAATAAACTATATAAATTTTTTTGTTTAAATAGGTACAACACGTAATTAAATTTACGAATATTTAAATTGGAAATTTTAAATTAAATTAGAAATCTTCTTAGTTCTTAGTTCTCTCCCTTCGATTTTGCTATCTACATAAAATTATCAGAAACCAACCATAATACAAGTGATGGTTTCATAGAGCCTTTTAGATTGAATGGATGATTAATTATGACATTAATGATTTTACTTTAACATTAATATCGTAAATTTCGATAATTTGAATCACTAAAGCAATTTATTTTATTATTATTTTTGCGTGGAGGGTTAGGTATATAATGCACATAATTAAGTTAATAAGACGTAGTTAAAGTTACTCTAAAATAAGAATTGAAAAGCTTTGGTATCTGTTGTGTACATTCGTATTCAAAAATCATAATCAAATTTTACTTTTATTTTGTATTATGTATATAATCTTAAATATAATTTTTAGGAGATATTCAACGTCAAAGTGAAATTGTAGACATACATTATTTTTTCCAAGGCATCTAAGGTAATTAAAACTAATTTTTATGAAATTAAATCCCTGCTGTTGTAAAGAAATTGCTAATCTGGTAAAATTTATTATAAATATATATATATATATAAACTTATTGTTAAAAAATTATTATTATAAAAACATATATTATATACTATATAATAACATACTTCTTCTGGGGCGAATTTCTTAACTTCGCCCTTGTATTCGACTTGGATTTTAGGTTTCCCTCCATCTGACACGACGGTGAAGGGCCAGTGTTTGATGTCACCCTGAATCTTTGGGTCATCAAATTTCCTACCGATCAGTCGTTTGGCATCGAAGACCGTGTTCTTAGGGTTCATGGCCACCTGTAAAGTTACAAGTCAAATTAAATACTTAAAAATTATGAAGTAAAAAATTATACTATTGTAATTTTAATAAAGTTATTACAAAAATGAAACAATATATATAATTAATAGCATAACACAGAAACTTTTAACATGATGTCTACCAATTTCGGTAAACGAAGTTCCCGAATTTTTCAAGTTTCTGGAAATTCCTGACTATCGATATTTTAATACTGTTGCAATAATAATCCAAAAAATTAAATCAATGCATTCTTTTCTACTTTACAAATCATAACTAAACAATTCATAATATCCATAATTACAAGTTATTTGTAATTTCATGTGAAAGAAAGATATTTTATAATTGACTAAATTTGATAATTAAAATGACGAACGTGTCAGTAAATTCACATTAATAAATCATGCCGTTTATCAGAAAAGAAATAATTCTACGAACAAAAATATTTAAAATAATGGAAACAATAAATCTTTTGAAAAATTAATTGGAATCTAAACATAGATTGAACGTTTTCAATTTTACAGAAAAATAATTCAATATTAATTACTCAACCTATAATACATATTATTACTGAGGTTTTTCTCTTTAATCAAATTTAATCCTCTGTTAAAAGATTGCAATAGACTTTGAGGGCTTAGTATAACATTTCAATGCCCGCTATTGCATTGTAATTTTGTACATATAAAGAAATTTTGATTAGAAATTAATGCATAAGTAATAAAAACTATGTAGAGAGAACTTTCATTATGAAAATTTAAGCACGATAGTAAGTTTTAGAAGTAACGACAACGTTTTACCGACTTTGCGAATTTACTGTAAATTCAAAACTTTTTCCCGCCACACGAAATCTTCGACATATTCCCGAGTGATAGACACCTTGATTTTAAGTATTATTATTCAATATAAAAATTTTTATTCTACACTGCAGTTGTATATTTTTATCTATTTGAAGTGATCTTTGCTTGATGTTTCATATTTTAAAAATTCTTGTCCAATAATTTCGTAATGAATGCATCACTCCTTGATTGTTAACAAAGGAGTGTACAATTTAGAAAGCATAAGTACACTCAAGTTTGTTTTTTTGCTCAAAATATATAGGAGCTGTTTAAAAAAATTAATAAATATAGAAAAAAAAGTACTGCATCGGCCGGGAATCGAACCCGGGCCGCCCGCGTGGCAGGCGAGCATTCTACCACTGAACCACCGATGCTTGTTCATGTCAGTGAAATTTTATTATTATAAGGCATTTACTCATTTAGTTTTAAGGGGTTTTTCATGCTAACAATTTTTTTTCTTTTACTAATTTGGAGGTAAACTTTTTTTAAATCGTTCATACGACACAAATAGATCCTACAAAGTTACAACATAGAACAGTGCTCTTGTATTTATATTTTGACAGAATGTTTTGTAATAAAATTAGTGTCAAATTCTGTAAATTTATACCTTAATATCCCTGTAGTAAAATAGATATGAGCCACTTTGTATTCTATTAATTCATTATGGTATTTATTACTATATATCTGTTATTGGCTATTATATATTATTGAAGAGAAGTGTTGAATGACTGGATGAATATTATACTGAGTAGGATCTTGAGAGGAATCAGTCAAATAAATTTAGGAATTATTTGATATTAATAAACCAAATTTTTATATATTGCCAAATTTCAGCCGTATAATTGATGGGCGATCAAGGCTAAAACAAGAAATAGTCTAATACAGAATCAGAAGATGAAAGGAAATAAAATAAATAAAAAATAAAATGAAATATAAACGGTTAGTTAACAATTTTAAATGATCTAAAAAAAAAAATAAAAAATAAAATGTAGATCAATAATACAATCATAAAGAAAATAAAAATAATAATTAAATGAAATATAATAGGGTTAAATAAACAATTCAAATTATTGTAATCAAAGAAATGAAAATCTTATACGTAAATAGAGGTTATCAAATTCAGATACAGTAAAATAAGTAAGATAGATGGAAAATTGACAAAACATTGTTACTCGTTTACTCTGTTTTTTATTTACTTAAATCAATTCTTACTTATTCATAACTCTATATTACCTATTATCTTCAATTATTTTTATTTTATATTATCAGTTTAATATCTCTTTTGAAAATCTTATATCTTACTTTTTTAACTGTTTATTTATATTAATCTCTATTGACTTAAGACATCAATTCTTTACATAGGTAAAATAATTCAAATTTTTTGCTAATCCTATTATATTTAATTTAATTTTTTCCTTTTCTGGCTATCAATGATATGGCCAAAACGGCAAAATATGAAAATTTGGTTTGTTAATATTAAACAAAGCCTAAATTTTTTTGACTGATCCTATTCAATATTATGTATATCTATATGATATTGTAGTCATATTTCATTATTATATTATTTAAAAAAACATTATTATTAAATTATGTGTTATAGTATTTGATTATTGTATCAACAACAATTATTATTATTTTCATAGTCATTTATCGTCTTTCACTGCTTTATATATCACAAATGAACAATGGACTGATATATTCAAACAAAAGATAATGGTGACTCATTGACTATGAATCTCCTTGACTTAATTCTTATCAATCATTTCATTGATGTTTATTAATAAAAAAAAACAAAAAAAAAGGACAAGACCACACGTGCATACAAAGTTTGTTTGAAAGACAAGTATATATAAATTCTTCATTATTAAGACTGTTAGATGAGATAGCAGATCTAAGCTAGAGGCTCTTTGCCAACCAATCCAGAAATATTCCGGGGAACTGAATCAAAGAAGGCAATCCTTTACTTAGTGCGACTATATATAGATTCCAGGGCAGCTGGCCGAGTTGAACTTAAGGATCATTCATAGCAACTCATTAACGTGGTCAACAATCTTAAAAGAAATAATTACTTTTTCATGATATATATTAATATTTATTCATGAAATGAATTTTTAATGTTTGTATAAAATATGCATTAATAACCTTTATTAGGAAAGATCATAGTAATCATTTATCTATAAAACTAATTTAAATTTATTTATTAGTAATTAAATAGACATAAACCATCCTCTTTTGTATTTCTATATAATTTGATTTCTGTTATTCATCTTATTCATTTACATTTATGTTTCATTATAATTTTCTGGTAGGTACATATATTTCTTCTTCTCCCATTTAAATATGTGCAATGATTTCCCTGGAGAAACAAAATTACTAATGTATAAGTATCTATTAGGTTGGCATGGAAAACAATGGACCAGTCTACATTGCTGATTAAAATAACACTACTTTCACCAATCTCTTGTATCAATTATACACTTTATACATTTTTTTTTTTTTTTTTTTTTTTTTTTTAAAAGACTTGTCTTGAATGTTAAGATCACTTCTAAGGTTATCCTCAGTTATCAGGTATTCTTTCTGATACTTATTTGCTCTCCATTGTGCTGATTCATTTAAGAATTCTTTGAAACACAAAGAATTATTTCATTTATACAAAATGACAAAAATCTGTTAGGTGAGTTCAAAGATCAGGACAGTGTTCATATGTACATGTCATGGCCACAAGCACTGCTTCCTTCAGAAAACCACACACAGGATATGGGATATCAACATCATTGCCAAGGCTTTGAAGTTGAGTTCTAAAATTCCTATATTCAGTGAAGAATTGTGAGACCCTACATTCTGGGAGGACCCACATTGCTTCTGGCTGATTTGATTCACCGCTACGTAATTCTGTACTCAAGTATTCCAAATAAATAAAATCAGGTATTGTCATTTCTTTGAATATCAAGAATAAAAATAATCGCTACATTCATTTCCAGTTTCAATTCTGGTTCTGTTATTCCTTTTTATAATTCTAGTGATTCATAAGAAACATAAAAGGATCGTTCCACAATGTCAGGGACGTCAGAGGAAGAGTTTGTAAAACCTGACGAAAAAAGTTACGCCCACTCGAATTCCTGGTTTGTTAATAACTAGAGCCAAAAATAGTACGCAAGGTAAAGCCTCGTCATAGCCCTTTTACAGAGAATTTTTTTGAGTCCACCGACCTGCACCGGGCGAAAAAAAATTATGTTTTTAAAATATCCATTTCTAAGATAATTAATCAGCAATGAACCCATCATGAGATAGACAACCGCAGAAATAATTTCACGGATACTCCGATTAAGGCTGAAAAATGACGTATATCAACACAAAAATATTTTAACAATTTATATCTACACTTAAAGGTTTAAAAAACAAAACAAACAAACGATGAGTTGGTAAACCTTTTTTTAGCTGTAAAGGGAGCCAAGTTCAGTTGTACCATTTTTGGGAATCCGTAATTGTGTCGTCTAGTTGCAAAACCGGCCATCTCCAAAAAATAAAATTTTTCAGGAAAGCTGATTTTCTGTTACATCACGCCGAAACGAAGTAGGAACAAAATCTCTTCGGTTTTTAGTGGCACAAGGGTAGTGTGTTTGAAACCACTTTTTGAAATGGAAGGGGCAAGTGGAGGGGGTGAGTTACTCAATTTTTTATATTGGATTTGGCCGCTTTTGCAACTCATTTTGGAGTTGGCCGGTTTTGCAACGAATTAGAACTGAAAGATCACTAAATTTAATGTAAATGTTGGATTTTATGGGATGAAAATGAACAAAACTATCTGGAATAAGTGAATATTATTTGAAAAAATTAAACTCTGAAATGTTGTTGAGTAACTCAAGCATCTAGACTGAAAAACCTGCGAGAATGTTTTAAAAGTAATTAAGTCTTCAACAGGCTCACACATTTCTTCCTGATGTTCTTCATTTCTCTCATCTACTTCTCTGCTTCAATCCTCATCCATCCTCGCTAGGTGTCCAGCCCACCTTAGCCTTCCAAACCGAACAAATCTTACTATATTCAGTTCCCTAAAGACAGCATACAGTTCTTGATTGGTTCGTCGACGCCACTCTTGTCCCTGTATAATTCCACCATAGATAGATCGCAGGATCTTCCTCTTGTGGATAAGTAATGCAGACTCATCTTTCTTCGTGAGTATCCAGGTCTCAGAACCGTAGCTCAGGACTAGGCGGACTAAGATTTTATACAGCTGTACCTTGGTTGCTCGCGGAAGCAGGGGGCTTCGGAAATGGTTACGTAGGCAATAGAGACATCTGCTTGATTTGCTGATCCGTAACCTAATATCCCCTGATGTGTTGTTATCCACATTCACTTGACAGCCGAGGTACACAAATTCGTCAACTTTCTCAAATTTGTAATCCCCAATTCTGACTTCTTCGCTCTGTACTGCCTGTTCTCCTGATACCATGTACTTCGTTTTCGCCTCGTTTATTACTAAACCCATTCTCCTGGCGTTCTCAGCAAGGAGAAGGAACGCATTTGAGACAGCCTGAAATGATCGTCCCATGATATCAATATCGTCGGCATACCCAAGCAGCTGAACTGTTTTATTAAATATGGTGCCACCCAGTTGGATTTAGGGACTTCTGATGGCTTTTTCAAGGCCGATGTTAAAAACGACGTCAAACGGTCGTCAGTTTCCTAGTTGGGCTCAAAATGTTTCACCAATAAGTTTTGGACATCGCGAAGTTTCAGAGGCTTCACCACAGTACCTGGAACCACGGCCGAAATTTTACTGGTTGTGATGCTTCTCTTACTCTTTGCGACAGACTTGCTTGCTCCAACCTCGGATCTGTAGAAAACCTTTCCTTGAACTAGCAACTTATTATTTTGTTTGGTTATGAAAAATCACTTCGTTGGGGTGAATTTGAAGTGCCATAGAAGTTTGAGGAGGGCATTACTGGAACTCTTCCAATCAAGATTTGCGTAGTCTCTTCTTGGCTTGAACACCATTCCACTTTTCGAGAGAATGCTGACAACCTCTGAAGGCTAAACGAGAGTTTCGATTTTCTTAACTTCTTCTCAATTTGGGCAAAAACCCGATAAGAGAGGGGTTTGTTTCTTCTCTATGTTGCAGGGTCTCTTTGTCTCATTCTTGCTAAATTAGCACGAACTTCATCTACAAACTTCTCCATAAAGAGCGAAAACAAAGAGCAATGAACAATGAAGGCATAAATGGTAACTACAGGAAAAGCAGGAGCAGTCTGATAGTTGGCTGATAAGAGGCCTTCTTGATCTGGAACAACAGCGCGATCAAACGGATGTGGAGATGGCCGGTTTTGAAACTTACTGACGGAAGGATTTGGCCGGTTTTGCAGCACATTGTGATTTTCAAACGCAGATTTAACAAGGATTTGACGGGTTTTTGCGAGGTTTCTTGCTTCTAGTGCTTAGGACTCAGAAAACAGAAAAAACGTATTTCTCAAAATTGAGGAGTTGGCCGGTTTTGCCACTAGACTACACAATTATTGATTTTTCCTAAATCCAATAATTAATAACATAGAGATTTTAAATATTTAGCTGACTTTCCTACATTTATTAGCGTGGGGTGTCTTATTAGTTCTCCATTCAATCCATTTTCTTTTAAATCAAATAAAATAAAAAATCTATTGTTTTGGACATTTAACCTTTTAACATACTTTAATAATACCTTTAACATACTTTACTAAGCAGGCCCTCATTTCTAGCGCAATACCGACTTGGTTGCTTCATTAACTCCACAGCGGAAATAAAAAAATAAAAACAAAATGAAATTAAAAAATAAATAAGTTTTTGGAAAAAAAGAATCGGATAAACCATCGGTCAATAATCGAGAGTTTAATATATCAATTTAAATAAATATGTTGTTAGAAAATTAAACATTATTTTATATAAATAGATTGATTATGTTGTTAAAATTTCTTTGAATTTACTCGTCTTAGATTCTTTTAAGTGGAGATTAGTAATTTAAAAAAAAAAATCTGTATCTAGCGACTCACTCATTTGTTTTATATTATAGACCTATCCCAGTTAATACTTTAAGAAAACATAAAACCGGCCATAATGAAAATTCTCGGAAAATAAAGATTTTTCAATCCTAATGGTTAAGACTGATAACGAACCTACGTTTCTAATGAAACTAAGATTTACAGATGTATGTAGGTTGTTCGGGTATGCAGTCATAGATACACAACAATTAAAAATAAATTACAGTTTATAATGCCGACTCATACCATTTATTATTGTCTTATCACATTACATTTGCGCAATTATATTGCATTTGCTATATATACTTATACATTGTTATATTGTAACAATATACAACAACAAATAAAATTTAATAGTTGATAAAACAAAGAAAACGTAATGGATAGTTTAATAAAGTTCTGATTACTTGATCCAATATATCTAAAGTGACTATAATATTCCTAAGAAAATTAAAGTATTATAAATTATAAAATATCGGATTATAGTAATCATATTTCTAAGTATATTAAAAAAAAAAATGAAAATCATCTCAAATTGCCATATATGTAAGCAGCTTATCATATATGCTATAAATAACCTCAACACAGTCAACAAGGAATCTTTACTATATATGGCCACAGCCAACCAAATCTTGTATACATTGCTTAATTTGTTGTGCCTACCAGATGCGGTCAGTGATTTGTCAAGCTAATGCAATTACAAAATATAAGTCCTCAATATAAATATATTGAAACCTATGTATTACGATCCATTAATGTTACATATAAGTACTAACGTAATTTTCACTTGTATCATTTAATTACCAACAATTCAGAAGTTTATGCATAAGTGAGTAAAACAAATTATGTAATAACAGTTATTCATGTCCATAAACTTTCAGGAGATACAATCATGTAAGCAATCATTAACATGAGTTTACTAACTATTCTAAAAACATACAACATGTGGTGATCGTATTCTATTTGATGAGGTACCATATCCACCATGAAGTATGACGCATTCAGAGGAGGAATTAAAAGATAGTGTTCTCTATCTATATGTGATCCAGATACCTTTTTCTTATCAGAATCATATGGAGCTGGGAAGGGAAATAAAATTTAAATAAATCTAAGGGTTCAGGGGAAAAAATTTATAGAATAATATCAGTTTTGAAACCACACCCTAGATCACATCAACAAAGGAAAATTATTATACAGCTGAACTCCTCTTAACCGTCCTCGCATCATTCAGTTCTCGGATTAACCGGCCTATACCGTGCAACAGACCTTAATGTTTTTTTCCTATACAGCGTGAAATTATTAAAGAAGTTTTATAGTAAATTAAACGTGACAAGAAATATCATCAACGATTATACATTAGATCGATTTCAGATATGAGTTTGAGCTCATATTTGATATCTGTATTTGAATACAGTCAGCAATTCTTGCAGTTTGATACATTAGTAACAAACGTGCGATAGCGCTGACAAATCTCTTTTAATGTTTTTTGTTCAGGAGTTCTTTATGGATACGATTATTTGTAACAAAGTAAGGAGCATTAAGCATTCTGGGTTGCAAAGATTAAATACGAGATAAATTAGAAGGTTTAGTGGAGTCCAAGATCAAAAAATCTTTAATATGTAAAAAAACAAAACGATTGATATTTTGAGATAACTATGCTATCAATGAGCACTCTCTATATTTATAAAAATAGGTCATCTTTAGAGAGTCAGCCATTTTTTGTTTAGCTTAAAAGATCTACAATTTTCTTCGAGAACATCAAAAATACATCTATTGTTACGTAGACAATTCAACAACGCACTTTTATAATTTGCCAGATTTATCTATCCTTTAATAGCAAACTCCATAACCATTCAAATCCATAAGTATTCAAAAACTTTTTAAGTGCGGCCCTGAAAATTACGGGAAAAAGAAAAGAAGTAGAAGGCCTCCAAAAATTTCTAAGCAGGTGAAACGGGCAGTTTTGACAGAAATTCCGAAAACAGGAGCTTCCTCTGGACAGATTGTGAGGCGATTCAACTTAGGATGTGATGCTAGTTTGGTGAGGAAGTGGTTAGGTGAATCCAAGTTCTTCAAATATCGTAAAATTATGAGAAAACCACAGCTTAAAAAACATCATTTGCAGCGACGATTGCAGTTTGCAAAAAGACATATCCAAGACAGCAATAAATGGTCATGAGTTATTTTTAGTGATGAAAAAAAATTTAACATTGATGGCTCAGATGGATTTAATTACTTCTGGCATGACCTTAGAAAAGAAAAAAATAATTATCACGAAGAACACATTGGGGTGGAGGAGTAATGGTCTGGGCTGCATTTAATGAAAAGGATAAGTCTTAAGTTGCATTCATTGCTGGCAAAATGAATGCTGTCAGGTACCAAAATGTTTTAGAAGAGTTCCTTTTGCCGTTTATTACAATGTTAGAAGAAGAAGATCCCATTTTTCAACAAGATAATGCGACAATTTATACAGCACGCTCAACAAGACAATGGTTTGAAGATTTCAGACTCAATGTTTTGGATTGGCCAGCTCTTAGTCCAGATCTCAATCCCATTGAAAACTCGTGGGGAATCATGTCTAGAGAAGTCTACGACCCTTAGAAACCAGAAATCCAAAACATTGATGAGCTCAAGGAAAGGATCACACAAGCTTGGGAAAAAACATACCAGAGAGCACTTTACTTAATTTGGTAAGAAGTGTTCCTAAAAGACTGTTGGAGGTGATTAAAAAAACATGGTGGAAGTTCTCATTATTGAAACGAATTTACTCATTAAAGAGACATTAAAGTTTTGAGTTTATACTTTTTCACAGGTGTATTTTGTTATTTTGCCCCAGTTGTACCTAATTCTAGCCATATGATGAAATTATTTATTAAAATTGTAATTAATCATTCACTGTATACATTATATAATATTTATTTATTTATTTACATTTTGGTGCCATGTACCACCACATTTGGTTAGAGACATTATATAATATATTTTGTTACTCAGATTCCAAAATTAAAGACTTAAATTGACTTGAAGAAGTTTTTTTTGTCTTGAGTTTATATGTTTTCACAGGACTGTTTGTTGAAGGAAGGAATGGTAGTTGATTTAAAAACAGGAGATGTGCCATTTTTAAAATGATCGCAAACATTTACTTTATGTATTATATTTTTATATTTTATACAGCTGTAAATTTCAATAAATTGTTTTAAAAAAAATTGTCTTTTAAAAATTTATTTTATTCATTTTATGTTTTTAGAATCTCAGTTTGAAACCATATTTGGATTCCAAACAGTAGGATTCATATTTTTGCTGCAGTATATTTTAATATTACGAACATATTCAAAAAGTATATTGTTAAACCGGTTTTTTGTTATGCCCTTGTACGGAATTGTCCTGGACTAAAAATCTGAAACAGTTATCAGTTTTTTTTTTTCTACCCTAAGTAAGAAAGAAGGTGTGTAGGTAATTGTACGTTTATTTATATATTTAGAGTACGTGATAAATTTAGAAAATAAAATTTTTCGTAGTTGTTTGGTTTGTTCTTACCTTTCTCCTTTCTCGAGTCACGATGATTCGCCTGTACGTCACGAGTATGATTTCAGGTCATTTATTTTATTTTATTCGCTAATTTTAATGCCATCATAACAATAACAATAAATGATCAGATATGCAATTAGACTTATTTAAATTCAGAATTGCATTCCGGATTATTTATCAGATCAATATAGTACGGATTATATAAGCCCGAAAGTTAAAATTAAATTAAAAAGAATAAAGGAATTATTAATAACTGAATCTCTCATGGGATCAGTGTTAAACCATTATGTAAACGTCCGAAGGCAACACCGAGACGTAGATGGGACGATTTAGGTTGGTGGAGGTGTGTGGTCAGAGATTGGTTGTGTCGGCATCAAGCCTGTGGGTTCACCAAGTCTTTGAATGTCAATATTATTATTTTTAAATATATATTACTTGCGCAATACACATGACTTGAGACCGGATCTATGTGTTATTGCACATTCAGTTCGCTTTGATTTAGTGCTCTCTAACCCAAGTAGTTATCTCACTCATGACCTAAGGATTCTTATTCTTAAATTTTATTTTGCACGAAATTGCAGAATTTTGACTTTTTGAACTTAATTGCACGAATTCGGGTTTTACTGCACGAAATTGCACAATTGAACCAAATTCATCTAATTTTATTCATTTAATCATTTATTTTTAAAAAATGTATTTACTATTATAACACAAGATATTAAATAGGTTAATTAGTTTTAAACTGAAAGTAAAAAGTCGCAAAACAAATGTATTTGTGACATTCTACTTTTAAATCATCTTATTAAAATTAGGAGCTTAAAGGATTTAGGCAAACATTGAGGATCGACGTACTTCCTAGAACTAAGACGTTTCCTCAGAAAATTATACTCCCCGCTCCCCATTTTATTCCCTACTTCTGATTTAGCACAAAGGGTCAGTTTTTGATAAGATTTGAAACTATCAATTTTGAAAATCCCAAAAACGACTACGAGTGTTTTTACAAAATTGAAACCATGGACAATAGGCCACGATAAGAAATCGCAAATAGACGCACAATGCAAATCAGGTAATTACCTGAGTATTTTTTTAATTTATAAAACATTATTTTGGCAAGATCAATCAATCAACTTTGTTGAACCGGAGAATTTTGAAATGCAAAAATCGTACATTTTCACGAAAGTTTTAAAAATTTATTTATTTAAAAAAAACATTTTATTGTATTTTGTTTCCATGTAAAAGGAAATTTTAATAAATATATTTATATATTTTTTTAGTGAAAATGAACAAATACATTTTTTTTTCTAAGTTTAAATTCAAAAAGCATTTCAGATTGAATTTATACTAAAAAGGAATGTTTGTCGAAATGTCCTTCAGTTTATTTAAGGTCGGTTATGTTTTGCATGTTTGTGTAAATAAATGGATAGCTGCATGTATTAAGTTATTAAATTCACGTTTTTGTACGCTTCGGATTTTTACTGGAAGATTTTGCATGTTTTGAGTTTTTTACTGCACATTTTTGGATTTTTAACTGCACAAAAATCTTGTCTCTACACATGACCTTCATCTTTTAGTCTAGCAACCAACGTGTTAAGTGAAACGCCTTTTGCTAATTGAATTCTACCTCATCATTTATGTATAAAGATTTTAACACGAATATATAGCTAAAAATATACTTTAAATTGTTAATATTTAAATATGTACGTAAATTTATAAAGTGTTCCTATAAGAAACTCTTATCCGAAATACCGGAGAGGTAATTGTTATTTTAAAAACTATAAAAATGTATACAATTGTTTATAAATACTTCACAGAAAACTTTACAAAAAAATTAAGTAAACGGAGATTCAGAAAAACAATGATTATAAATACAAAGATAAAAAACAAATTCATACATCTTAACAGTATTAAAATTTCTAAGATATATGCACAAATAAACACATTTTTGTGTAATATATAATTTTTTGGAGTCGAATTCTTAAAAATTAGTCTCAAACACATTAGTTTGGGAAGAATTTCTATTGTTTCTCTTCTGTTTGTCCAATGTGCGAGAAGTGTTTGAAATTTTCCAGATCAGCTTCTAAACATTTTAAAAATAAAATGGACACTTAGATCTTTTTATAGGGACTAGGTCAGTTACAGATTCCGATGAGTATTGTAAATATGCTTTGGTTAGTGCATGTTTTAGGTTGTTATAGAATGCAATCCTATTATGAAATATGCCTTTAAGTTCCTTGTTGTAATGAAGCAGGCGACTAGTCATTTTTCAGATGGAAAATTTTCAATCGTTTTCCAAAATCCCGAAACTACTCTTAAAACACCATTTGTGTCAAAATAGATACATTAAGTCCTTTTTACAAAACACAACTTAACCAATACTCCACAACACTAATATCTGCTAAAATATAACTTTGTAGGCACAGTTGACTCGTTTTAAAGATAAATGGACTTATCGATATAGACCAAATGATATTACAATAATAAAATGTTATAAAATTATTTTTTTTTACATATATTATATAAATATAATAAAACATAAAGTTGTTGTCTTTTTTCTGCCCTATCCAAATAGACCTTAGCATTTCCACTCAACATTGCAGCCCTGGAATCCTTTCAGCGAGTTGCACTTGACCTGTCCTTGTATGCTTTTACCTCCCAACCATCACCAAGATTTCCTTCCTCCAATAGGTACGACCTCCCTACTTCATGATTATCGAAAGGACTTAGAGTCTCGACAGCAGAGAGGTCGCGACACTCAATACCAAATCCGGAGAGGCCAACCGCTTGAATCATACCCGGCTCCCAATATGGCCCAGCGCTCTGCCTATCCTTATACACTTCTTGTCCGGCTGCTCGTCATATGCGTGTCAAGGGTGATCTGAGTTGGTTCTAGTCGTGACAGCGGTGCTTGCATGTCAAGCGTTGAAAAGGAAGGAAATGCAAGGCTTTGTGCTTTAATGGGTGGAACTTCATCCGTTTATGGTAATGCTTTTCATTCCAGTAATAACAAGAGTATATTTTAAAATTCGTTTTAGAAAATAGAATGATTTAAGATATTTTCAAGTTTTTTTTTTTTAATAATAATCATACATCAGATCAGTTGAGATTGTTTGTTATTATCATATAAAATGGTTATTATATTAATTTTTTTATAATTATTATTTTTTAGTCTTCATTATTATCTTATATACATGTATATAAGATAATAATACAAGTTTATTTCCGCTTATTCTTTTCCATTGCCTTTAGTTTTCTCTATGTCCACTATCTGTCATGCGTTCACTGGCCTGCTTCTTGATCTTCTGTCCACGTTCGTACGCTTCTCTTAGGTCTTCCTTCAGCTTGAAACCCCTCCACTCTACTCCTAAACGTACCTCTTTCTATCATTTGGGACTCTGTAATGTTCAACTGTTCCAGGTCTTTCCTAACTTCTTATTTTACGCCGTAGTGGTATTCTTCCAGAGGTAGTTAAATATCTGTTTTGTTAATCTGTCTTCGTTAATTCTGTACAAATGTCCGAGGAACGTCCGTCTCAGATTTTTTTCACATTCTGGTCTTATATCATTTATTAAATGTTATATTTATTGAATCGAATTTATATGGTATTATAATTTGCGTTAGAGGTAGATTTTAAACATACTCCAGGAATCCGGTCTAGAAAATATTTTCTAATTAGGAATCCGTCCGGGAGAAGAAAGGTCTTAGTTGAAATCCAATGACTTGCAAGTCCTCTGACTAATTACAAAAGATGAATTCACTGACAGTCATTGAAGTTGCGGGGTCCAAACTTTAGAGTCTCATTGAACCATCCACGTGATCTCTTAAACAATCTATGTAAGTTCTTCGTAAAATCCTCAATGCTCCTTATTATGTCACAAATCAGCTTATCCGTAAAGATCTTGAAGTCTCATATGTTGCTAATTTGACTCAAACAACCTATTATTCCATGTTATGGCTCATACAAATTCAAATTCACTAGACTTTCCTGTATTTCATTTTAATCCCAATAACACTCCGAAGCGTCTGAAAAGAAGATGGCCAAGGGACTTTCTAATATAAAACTTATATAAATCTTGTAGTATTTCCAATAAAGTTGTTGATTCAAAAGTTATTAACATAATATTTCAATCATAAACACTCACATTTATTTAAACAGTTATCAATCAAAAAATATTTTTTTAAAAAATCGCCTAAGCCTAAATAAAATATCTGTGCTTTAAGATTAAACATTAGTGTAATATTTATCAAATGTCAAAATATATTAAGATAAAGATCTTACGAAAAATAAAATAAATAAATAAAAAATAATTGGAATTACTCATTTTCCTCTATTTTAAGGCGGAAATTATTTATCTACCTACTTAACTGTTTTCGTAGATAATTTAGAGGTACATAATTTGACGTTTTTAGTATAAGCTAAAGTCTCAGAGTCAAATCAAGGGTCAATCTTTCGGCAATTCATATATATATTCAATATCTTATTAGAAGAAGCATCCCTTTAGTTCACATAAGGCATGAAATAAGACGAAATCTTATAATTTTTTTTCGATTTTTTCATATCAACAAAATATATTTATTGATTGAAGTCGGTAAACTTTGACATTAAAAATTATATTAAACTGAAAAATTGTTTTTTTAAGTTTATTGATATTTACAACTGTATTCAATATACATCAAGTAAATTTGAGGAAAATTATTATACCACTTGTGAAGAACTACTCACTCCTAGCACTTCAATAAAAACTAAACTAGAAGGTCTCTTGGCCATATTCTTTTCAGACGCCTCGGAGGGTTATCGGGAATCGAATGTGAAGGAAGTTGGGAGACTAATGGATTCGTGTGGGATTGAAGCTTACTATGAAATGATAGGTATCTGGTTCGGGCTAAATCAGCAATATATAGAATATTAAGGACTTTTTGTAGGATCTTTGAACTGAATTTAATGAAAATAAGATCACATTTCAGAAAAACTAGCGATCCTTGGAATCGGAGTAAGCTGTTTTTAAATTTCAATAGCTGCTGGGCTATTCTAACGCTGTGTAACCTCCTCTGACCTCAGAAAATTATTTGAGGACACAGTAGTTTTTAGAAACATTAGCATCATCAAAAAGATGTGGTTGTCATAGCAGCTCAACTTGGCCAAGAATATTTTTCTTGGACCGAATTCAAATAGCTGAACTCCCTGAATTGAGTGGGCTTTTTTTTTTTTTTGAAGACATCGGAAAAACGACTAGAAATATCGTTTGAAATAATATTAGTCTCTATGGGGGAGCCATGTCATCGTTAATCATCGCGCCTTACATTTGCTCTTAGCTGTTATAATATATATGTATATATATATATATATATATATATATATATATATATATATATATATATATATATATATATACATATATATATATGTATATATCAAGGGAGAAGAGAAATATAGTATGTTAGTGACCTAAATTAGCAAAATGTCTCTAATTAATCGGCACTAGAAACAAAAGAAGAAACTATTTAAATACTTGAAAAATGATAAATTTTGAGCTGTTAAAAATAATTTGAATGTACATTCACCGTTGCAGTTATATACTACTTAACATAAAGGTATGTATCTTTAATTTTCTTGTTTACGATGTTCTCATATAGTTAAAATACTTGCCCTCGCTATCCTAATTCATCTAGATCTTCGTAAGAATTAAACTGTTTAAAAAATTATGCCACCGCCCTCACCAATGCTGATAATAAATGTGTTATCGGTAAATAATAATCCTTTCCAACTATCAACATACTTTCTCATTATCCGCTCCTATTTCAGTTATAAAACCTACAATCTCATACTACAAACCTCCAAGAATGCTATCGTAATTGGCGAATTAAAATAAATCCAAATAAATCTCCTAAGGACATCCTCCTCATCAAATGACCTTTACCCTTCGTCGTAAACCACTTACTTCCGACAACTACAGCTTCCTTTAATATTTTACTGATCCCAGTTGAATAGATCCGCAACCTAGGAGTCTACAACTGTCTTACCTAGAATCTACTTTGAAGACATAAACGACAAGAAACTGCTTATATTTTTTGACTACTCGGACATTTACTAGAAAACCGTTCAAAACTTCTAGTTAATAAAAAAAAGAATCATTTAAATACAATTATCGACTTTTTCAACACTTATTTGACAAATGTTTAAACTATCCGATTAATTACAAGACTAATTTACATGATAGCAATTAGACCAATTCTGACATACGGAGTTGACCTCTCGGTCTCAACTGAACCTTCCAATTATTCTCGTATCCAATCCTTACAATTCAAAATCCTTCGAAAAATCCTTAATGCTCCTTACTTCGTCACAAATAATCTTATCCATAAAGAACGTAATGTTCCATGTGTTGCTGATTTAGCCCGAACCAGATACCTATCCTTTCATTGTAAAGTCCATAACCACTCAAATCCACTAGTCTCTCAACTTGCTCCCATTCTATTCTCGAAAACCCTCCAAGGCATCTAAAAAGAATAAGAAAAAGAACCCTCGATACAATCAATGCTTCCTATTAATTACAAAAGACTCATTCACACTATAATAATTAGACTTATTCGGATATACGCAATTATTCTTGATCAATTTATTATTTTTTTTTAATGG
Source organism: Euschistus heros (assembly GCA_003667255.2). NCBI lineage: Eukaryota > Metazoa > Arthropoda > Insecta > Hemiptera > Pentatomidae > Euschistus > Euschistus heros. The sequence continues at coordinate 4,366,481 of RCWM02000007.1, read as the reverse complement.
TACTAAATTTACTTCCTTCAAATATTGTTATAATTAAATATTTAATTTAATTTCCTATAAATTTCTTCCAGAAAAAACTACATTTCTTAACGCTTGGATATATGTCTGTTTAATTTTGTGTAACTTTTTTTTTTCACGCTCAAAAATGTAACATTTTGACACGTTCTAGCCGCGTTGGTGTTGCTCGGATCGAAAATTCGCCGAAATTTACCTGAACAGAAATTTAATATAGAATATTTTTTGCTATATAAAAGTTTTCACTAGCTACAACCGTTAAGGAGCTATATTGGTTTGAATGAAAAAAGTCTTCACCCTTAACTAAAATGTTACGTTTTGACTAGTTGTAACTCTGGCGGTTTTGCTCGGATCGAATATTTCCCAATAATTTCTTTATTAAAAATTTAATAAGGAAAATGTTTTGTTATATTAAATTTGCCGCGAGGACCTACCGTTTAGGAACTACATAGGTTTAAATGAAAAATGTCTTGCCTGCATTTTTTAAGTATCTGGGCTTTTTTGACACGAAAAAGCTCTGTAGGTATTGCTCGGATAGAAAATTTGATGAGAATTAACGTGTCAGAAATTTAATGAAGATTGTTTTTTGTCACATAACATTTTTCACTAAGACCTACCGTTTAGGACCTACATAGGTTTGAATGAAAAAATTCATGTTTGTAACTCCTATTTTCATTCAAATTTCTTTATTCGAATAATCATTATTGTAAATTTAATTAACATATTATTTAAGTAATTTGGTCGTTTTTATTCTATTGTTTTTCACAACCAGGGAGAACTACGAAATCCTTTTTTTTTTAAATTATGAATGACGGTTTCTTTTTCTTTTTTATCATTCACTGCTGAAATCCTACTGTAATTTTCCTATTACGACAGTTGTTGATATTTAACTAGATTTATCAGTTATTAAGGCACAGTAATAAAGGGATGTTTACCTCCATAACAAGGTACCGTTAATTAGTGCAGGATTACTTAGCTATAGTTATAATACAAAAATAAGAAATAGTTGAAGTTTGTATAGGATTCAAACTGTTGCTATCGACATATTGACTGCAGTTCCGAGTAGCTTAAATGACACGGATCGATGGCCACTTCTGAAGCGGACAACAAAGTCAAGGCCGACTCGGCGCAATTCGGTGCAACCTACTGACTCGCCTGACTCACTGAACTAGGCTTCATTAACCTGTTTGACCTTCGCGGCTGTGGAGTAGCGAGGAAACGATGAATAATTATTTCAACGTATGTAATGGACTTGTTTACATCACATTGTATTTATATTAACAGATAATAATAAGTAACTGATATGATTACGAGCTATTTCTGTATTAGGATTATTCCCAAGCGGAGAAATACAGAAACATGATGAATTATTCATTACAAAAACAACAAAGCAACTTGGTTATCACCTAACAAGATAAAGCTTAACTAGAAAAGACATACGGGTCATTCTAAAAAAAATTGCCGTTTAGGGTTTAGAGATAGAGTAAAAAAGTCGAAAAATGAACTCCATTTTTTTTAACGAATTTATTTGTATCAGGTATGTTAAAATTTTGAAAACTACTTTGCAATCATGAGTTTTTTAAATTTTTATTATATTTTTTTAGATCTACAGAAGTGAGTTTTATGTCATGAGTGTTACCTAAATCAAATGATTTCGTTTAAATTTTCTGTGGACTGCAGAAAGTTATATCGCGGGACACTTAATTTTGCTTAGAATCGGATATTGGGTTATTAATTAAATAATTTCTGAGCGTGGTAAAATATAACTTTTAGTCAGGAATGTTACAAACGTTTCTATAATTTAGTTCCCATTTTCAAAAATGCGGACTTATTTCATTCATAAGGAAAAAGTATATTTAAATAAGTATAAAATCTTCACCTAACTGTCTAATGACGTCCGCGAGGTAACACTCCTGACCAGTAACACTCTTACGTTCACAACATCTTTTAATGCTTATGAACTTTTAGATACTATTTTATCAATAATAAACTTTAAAAAAAAACAAAGTAGGCTCTTTGAGAACATAATTGTCATTTGTAGATTCAAAGATATTTTATAGCGGTAACACTTCACTCGTTGAATAAAAATACTTACCATTGCTTTTTAAGCTAATTAACCTCTCTCCTCAAGGAACCGGAAGTAACTGGTTTAACAATCGGAAGATGACATAATACTTTTGGAGGAACTTTCCTCGCCCCTATGGAGCCAATTTCTTGGACCTCAAGGTCAGAAAGAACATTAACACTTCTGACCTACATTTTAGTAGGACAGCATTATATTTTTTGGCTGTCTGTATAGTATCTTTTAATTGAAAAAATACGCGGATATTTTTCTCTATGATGCGCAATTTTAATTTAGATCACTAAAAAAAATAAAATAATGTATATTGTAAATAAAAATGATTATTTTTATTGTCATATTGAGCTGTAGTAACACAGTAACACCCCTGACATTTTTAGTAGTTCAAAATAATTTTCTATTTTTCTAATACAGAACTTTAAGTACTGATTGGTATACGTATACTAACAGTTAGCGAAAACATACACGATCACTATAAACAATTCCATCAAAATTAACAAGGACAATGAAACAAACTAATAAACCATCGCCTATATGCCTGAAAATAGAAAAAGGAGACTGAAAAGAAGGTGGATGGGAGATCTACTTTCTTAACTTTCCTTAAACAGATAGAAGAATTACCGCTGAGTATCGTTTCTCCTCATGTCTGACATGTCACCTTCTACGCATTTTTTATCAATCCGCTGATTGTAGATATTTATTTTGATAGGTGTGGCTAAATAAATAAAGTTGAAAAAAAAAAAAAAGAAAAAAAAAAAAAAAAAAAAAACACAGCACATAACTTTCACGATACGTCACGATAACTCCACAGTTTACATAACAATGTTTCTATTAAACATACTAACACTCAGTGTTTAGGACTAATCTTCACCAGGATGACCTGGGCTCCTATGTATAACAGAAACACTCAAGTCTTTAAATACATCGAGACTTTTTTAATACAATTTTACATAAATGATCAACTTTATTCAGACCAAGACTATATACCCACACTTACTAAAACAAATCGGGAAAATTTTACGGGACAGCTTAAAGTACATTAAAAAAATACAGATTTTCCAATTAAAATCATTAAGATTTATTACACAATCACCTTGGTACGTCAGTAAAAAAACATTACAGTCTAACATAACCACGGTAAAAGATCAAATACAGACATCCGTATTTTTTTCTCTACTTTTAGAACACCATGTTTATTAAATATTATAAAAACAAATTAATATTTATTGAACAAAATAAAATTTGAAAAATTTAAGTACAAAAGCATTTAGTGTGATTTCTTTTTGCATCTAGAATAGAATCTGAGGATCTCGTAATGATAGGAGGGAAATTTTGAAGTTTTCATTTCGAATGGCTACCGCTATGCGCGCCGGTAAAACAGTAACAGGTTACCGAAAGGTAACTGTTAAAACGAGCAAGTAACAGTAATACCCATTTATTATTTTACCATACAAAACAATTCATAACAAACTCTACGGAGATACATTCAGGATTTTACAAAACTTGGTCTCGAGAAAACACGTTAGTGTACTATAAACCTCATAGTAGCTTTATTATTTATATCGTATTATTATTTATTTGTATTTATTTATTCATAAAAATCAATTAAAAGGAGCTGATTAAAGGATTCATTTGGATAAAAATCGTTTAATGATCATGCAGGACTAAGTACCACTGGGCGCTGACTTGCCTCATGTCAGTTATGTTGTTATCGCATCTGCTGACTGTCACAGGTTGAATAACACTTGTGGATTAAAATTAATATATCAGTATTTGAAATATGTTAATTGAAACAACTGATATTTCATACACAACTTATGTAAATAACGGAAGTCCACTATGAGTCAAGAGTTATTTATACACCAATCCGATCCTCAACTATACATTTCAAACAACTCATTATCTCGACTTAACTGATAACTCATAATCTCGCTTACAAGCTATAGAATAAATCAACTAACAACTTAACTGTAAATAAACGGATGATGATTATTTAGTTTAGTTTAGTTTATTTCTTGCTCTGGAATCAAGATAACAAGAATTTTGATAACTTTCTGTTTCAATGTAAATTTAAATGTTCAAAGGAGAATGAAACATCATAGATTATAAAAATATTAAACGATAAACTAAACGTTGTACAAATATATAAGTATGAATAAAGGCGTAATATTTGTATAATAGATCCTTTGTTTTTTTTCAGTTTCGTTTACAAACAGAATGTGCCATTCTAGATTTTTTTATACTGTTCGTTAGATAACAGTTCGTTTATTCTAATCCTAATAACTTAAAAATTATTTATCATACATAATAGTAAAACGAGTGTTTGATTAAAAAATGCTTCGAAAAACAAAATTGTGAAATAATGATTCTTTCATTACTGTGAACTAATGACTTTTGATTTTTTTCTTTATGTGGCCCGAATACAATAGATCTATTTTACGGTTTAATTGTTTTTTAAACCAACTAATATAGCTATTTAATTACTAATTTCTAGATTAGTGTAAAATAAAAAAATTAAACTATCATTAGTCCATATCCACTGGGAAACAATATAAAATTATTATAAAATTTATATTTACAATATTTAAGATTAATATATATATTTTTTTAATATTTTAAAACGTTAATCATTGTGTCATTGTCATTTTGTCATTGTGTCATTGTGTCAAGTTTAAACAGAAAACATGTTTTATATATCCCAGGCTGTTGGGAAGAGGTGCATAGGTAAAAATTGTGAACTTTTCAGTAAGCCACTTGTTCATTACTATAATTAATTTAAAAAATACCATTTAAACTAAAATAGCTACTTTAAGGCTTTATTAAGAAACACAACATAACCATTTTTCACTACCTAGATACTAAAAATTCTGCCTTCAAGTTTAATGGTTAATTTATTTTATGAGAAATATGACTCCACTTCTTCCCGAAAACCACCGATTTAATGTAAATGAGTAGTATGGTGTTTTAATATATAAATAAATAACAATGCAATATAATTACGAAAACTAGTTTGAAGAAGTTATAGCCTGCTCAACAAAAATAATGACACAAATAGAAATTTTAATAAAAAAAAAAAAAAGTTTAATTTCGAGTATGATATGCTTTACTTCAAAATTAATTAATTAATAAATGACATAACCTCAACAAATACTTTGAAAAAGCTTCGTTTCATTGATTTGTTATCAGATTTTCATTAAATTTAATAATTCATTGGAACGGTTTTGATTCTTGGGTACGAAAAATATGCTGAAGCTCTTCTAAAATATTATAAATCGGATAAACGTTAATAAGGAAACAATTAAGAAATTATGCTAGGGCAGAGGCCAATAATGGATTCAGTCTTTTGCAATCATGATGGCAGTGGCTAATACTGTTAAAGACACTAAGTATGTAAGTGTTACTGATCTGACTTTGAGATTACGACTAATGAAAAAAAAAAACAACTGCAATCCAGAGAATCCACATCAGTTTTGAATACTCTGTTTCAGCTTTCATGGAATTCAAATTAAGATGTTTATAAAAAAAAAAGTCACATGGATTGGAATGAAGCAATGCATCTTTATTTTTCACAGATGACTCCCGACGTAGATAATCCAAGGGAATAGTGTGACGATTGAAGCTTAGAGGTTGTTCAATAATACTCTGTAGAAGATATTTTTGAGTCCGCTTTAGAGATTTCTGGGTAATTTAAAAAAAAAAAATAACATGTCAGACGGCCAGAAAACCTGAACCAATACAACCCTTGAAGGGTTGTATAAAAGGGTATAGTAGTTAGGTAAGGCTGTACTGTTGCTAAGTCAACGGTTGTGAAAGGTGGGGTTTTGGCCAGAATACACGCTGATTAACCATGTTTTTTCCCAATTAAGGATAATCACTTTAACGAGGCTGGGGTGTACCTCGAACTCAAAGGGGAGGCACCCGGAGATAGTTTCAATTAAATTTGTTGAAATTCATTTTATATCAGTAGCTTTTTATACCCAATGTTTTAAAAAATCACATAGATATTTACAGGGTTCAAGAAATCAGGATCTACAGTATCAACTTCGCTGTCCGATAGCCTTTCTGGGACATGTACTCTTCTATCTACATTGAAGTGGTCCGAGTCTGTTCCTATTGCAGTATTCCGAGTTGTGTATTGTCACCCTGATTAGAAAACCACGTAACTCCCTATAAAAACAGGAGTTACGAGGTTTTCTAATTAGGGTGATTATTAATGTACGGTAAACACCCGGAATCCTGAACGTGATTCCCTTTGTTTGTCTAAATTTGAAAATTAGAGCGTACATCACGTTATACATTCTTCAGTCCTTCTGGTGTGGGAACCATTTCAATAATCTATATAATTAAATAAAAACCAAATCTAAACGGAGGTGCTTCAATTATAACCTTAGGCTGTTATAATAGTTCGGAGTATGATTATATTATTGACAATTTCCTTTGAGATCTACCGAAATCAAAGATTCCATGACTACCTTCTTCAGTTAAGAGGCTACTTAGAAAAACTTATAACAATATATCTGCAAAAAAAAATGAGTCAACAATTATGGCCGTTGATATTCCATGCAGGAACGTTATCAAATCCTGTTTGACAGAATTTAAAAACGACTAGCTATTGTATGTATATATTCTTGGTAACATCGAACCTCTGTTCCACCAAATTCTTCAAACCCGTACATTACTCGCAGATCAATTCAGATGCATTACTTCGAGTTTCTCGGTACTGGCCATGGCTAGAAAAGGTTGGTAACCTGTAGGATAACCCGTCCTTCCCGCCTTAGAGTACATAAGGACGTTAAGCCCAAATATGCAAGCTTCGAGTTTCACATTTTTCGTTAGATCTTTCTTATAACCTCACATTTAAACTTCTACAAAGGTTTTCCGAGTAAGAACAAGGGTGGAGCAGTTGTTTGGTGTCGTTATCATTTTTCGGAATTAGCGTATCCGGCTAAGACAAAAATAGCTTCCATTCAAGGATGAAGCTAAATATTAATTTTCATTATTTACAATCAGAAGCTTCCATTTTGTAATAGACAAAATCTATAATCATTATGTATCATATAAAGTATTTTATAGCGTGTTTTTGCTTTAACTTTCATATTTCTAATTTGTGCTTACTTATTTAATAAATTCTGTGGCTCAATACAAGAACAACTAAAGTCGATTGTGGACAACGAAATTGATAGAGATATAGGTTTAAAAAAATTATATACCTATATACAAGAATTTTAGGTATATTAAGAGGGATCATTCAAAGGAATACAAATAAGAATAGTTAAAATTAACAATACATTTTATTATTCCTACGTTTCGGTATTAATTTTAGCTGTTATTAAATTTTATTCCTTTGAATGATCCAGGATACATAAATCTACAAGAAATGTATTCATCCAGTCTTTTCAAGTATTCACAAGAACGTTCGTGAGATATTGTTTTTTCTTCTTTGAATAAAAAATGGCTTAATAGCTTTGAGTAGTTGTTTCAGAGCTAACAATGATTTCTCACAGGTTATAAACATCAGTGAAGTTATAAACATTTTTTATATTTATTATAGTTTTAAATTTAAAAAGATTTTTTTTTTTAATTCTTCTTAGTGAACAACTATATAAATACTTCAAAATTGAATATCCATATTTGAAATACCGTAAACATAATAAAATATTCTCGAATACCTGATTCTTGGCTGGGTCGCCAATGAGCCTTTCGGTATCGGTGAAGGCGACATAGCTCGGAGTGGTACGATTCCCTTGATCGTTGGCTATGATCTCCACCTTCCCGTGCTGCCATACCCCGACGCAGGAGTACGTTGTTCCCAAATCGATTCCGATTGCAGGTGTCTTACCCATTTCACTGACTTCGAGAGACTGTGGCTGAGAGCGAACGGCAAAGAGCGAGGTGGGGGCCCATCCCCTCCAGCTCTCGGAGAACGCATCCAGATTTAGCTTTAAAAGTTTATGCCGATTGAATAGACGTTTCCAGTAATCTCAAGCGCGGGGAAAAAAAAAAGGTTTTAGTATATTTTAGGGGTTTTCGTACAAAACTGAACATGTCCACTTCAGAAAAGTATTAAAAAAAAAAAAAAATAAATAAATCCAAAACGATGAAATTATTTGAATTCTTGATAGATGTCTATTGACAAAAACAAAGTATAGTATTATAAGGCTTTATCTATACTATCATATAAAAAGACATGCCATTTTTTGTTTGTGATCACTAACCACAAAGACTACAAAACCAATCTGTACTAAATTTTAACCACATCATCTTCATAATTCAAGGAGGGTTTAGGAATAATAAAATCTACTGATTATCAATTAATTTGCTTTTAAAAAGCGATATGTGGATAACCGTGAAGTTTGAAAATTTACCGATAGGTGGCGAGCGAAATCTTCATTTCAAAACGGAAATAAAAAAACTTCTGATCAGTTTTAAATTAAATTGATACACAGACAAAATTTAACTGAATTATTACATCATGGCATTCACTTTAACAAATGACTTTTTTGGCACATTTTGAAAAGAAATTAAAAAGAAAAGACAAAATCATACTACCACGTTTTATTATCAAGGAATCTTTGATCTATCTGGAACAACGTCTCAAGCTAATAATTTATAAATTTTAAGTCTGGCATAACTTTATTGAGCATCGATGTTCCTTTATCAAGCAAAGACTATGATTAAATGTTAGAATCATTAACTGAAAACATTTAAATGTTCATTCAAAATACCGAGGATAACCTATTCAACAAAATTATATGAAGTTCATTCCACCAAAGTTGGTAGAAATATGTGAAAAAAGTTAAGCTTTCAGGTTTAATTTTTAATTCTCAGGTTAGGCCTACTCAAAGAGGAGATGAAATCTCATCACCTAATAATAAATAAATGAGATAAAAAAAAAATGAAAATATTTTTTTTTCTCCTTGATTCAAATGTAAACTTAGTTAAAGTGTAAGGTGAAAAAAAAAAAAAAAAAAAAAAAAAAAAAAAAAAAAAAAAAAAATACTACTAAGTTATTGAATCTTACAAAACAAGAGAATTAAGGCTTTTTGAAAAAACAAAGTTTTTGAGAAATTAAATAAAAACACTAACTACTTAATCTGTGTCTAAAATAACCGGACCATGTTTTCATAATTAATGTGTAATCGCTTGTAATTTTGAATTTACGGCCTGACATTGAGATGGCGAGATGAGTGTTCGTGGTCAGTTGTCAATTATAATGGCTGTGGAAAACTACCACCATGATGGAGCATGAAGTAATTGAAATCCGGGAGGCTTCCTGCTCACTTTGGATGTGTCAAGTCATAGACAATTGGTTTAAAACAATATTTATTTGTTGCATTGACTTTACAATTATTTGGACATGCAAACTTATTTCTTTTATCACTGAAATTTGGTAGTTCTTGTTACTTTATGTTAAAATGGATAATATGATATGATATTCAGTTGTCATCACTGAGAAGTGATCCCCCCCCCCCTTTCGAAATTCTGAAATGTAATATTATGATATTTGTGACTATTCTAAACGAAAAGTATTAATTAATTAATTCATTATAGTTAAGAAAGCTTTAGAAGCCTGAAATGAAGCTGGGCAAATGTTCTCCTTGATTAACAAATGATAATCAACTGTTCTCATACTGGTGCAATTCAAAAAATGTAAATTTTTGAAAAGAGTTGATTTAATTCTTAAATTAGTTAATTAAATTAATTAACTAATTTTTATGCTTAAAAAAAAGAGATTAATTTGTCAAATTATAATTAATTTGTTTATCTTAATATTTCATTTCTTTCTTAATCGGGAAATGTTTCTTACTTTTAAGATTTCAATATTTAGATTTAATAATTCTTATTACTTAATGATAAATACTTAGTTGTGGTCCCAGATGAGTGTTATATCCCCTCTATCGGAAATTATAAAATATTATATGAACTAAAATTATCAAACATCAAGGTTTTAAAGCTAAAAATAAAATATTAAATTATTTAAGAATTGTTTATTAGTTTCTGATATGTTTTTCTTTTACTAGAAAATCCTTCTAACTTTTTAGATATCCTCTCTTTTTAGATATCTGAATGTTTATTAAATACCTCAGACCATCCATGCAACTATTAAATAAGAGGTCATTTGCATCGTTACTGACACAACTACAAAAAAACAAATATATTAATGACTGCTATGGCATTAATGCGTGTTACAAGATGTTTGCTTGAAGGCCATTTTTACAATTTATTTAAACATTGAACCCATTACCATCGTGATAACCAAGTCAAAAGTTTATGTTTTTAAAAATGCTGAATTAAATCAAATCTTCTCGAAAGTTTACATTTTTTGAATTGCACCAATATGAGAACAAAGCAGTTGATTAGCATTCGCTAATCAAGAAGAACACTTTTCCAGCTTCTTTTCATTCTTCAAACACTTTCTTAAATTAACGATGTTATTTATTGTGCTCAAAAATTTTTTCTTGAAACCGTCTGTAAGCAGCCCATTATAGTACTATAACTGTGAAATAATGACTACATAATTTATAACATATAAAATTATCAATCTAATTTTTATTGATATCAAGTATAAATGTTGAAACTTACCAACTTTAAAGTAATCGACTTTTAAATTACCTGTTAACTTTTTAAGATCTCTTAGAGATGGAATAACTTTAATGACTTAAACATCGTCCAGGTCATTAAACTGGGCAGGTTGCCGTGGGCCAGACACTTGGTGCGAATGGAGGGTGAAATGCCTAAAAAAAGATTAACTGAGCCTCTCCCTAGAGGGACCCATCTCCGGGTTGTAGCACCATGAGAAGAAGAAGAGATAGAATGACAGATTTGATGCTATGATTTTCTTATTTTTTCGACTCGTAATTTATTTTACCTTTCTACATTAGAAATGAATTTTACAAACTGCATGAAGTATCGAAATTACTTCTGATTTTCAGAATGATTTGAAAAAAATAAAATTTAGTTATTTTTAAAAATAATTTGTGTGTGGGGAAGTATAGCAAATCAGTTAATAACGTTAAGATTAATAGCATGAAAAATTATTTTCTTAATTCATAATTGATTATGAGAAGCAATTTTTTTTTATTCCATACCAATTGTTATTATTATTATTATTATTATTTTTTGTAATGCTGTTTCAATAATATTTAATATTTTCCAAATTTTTGCTGAATTTCTTGTATTTAATATATTTTTTAATTTCATGATTAATTAATCTCTACAATCAATAATGTATTTCATTTTTTAAAAGTAGAAAGTAATAAAAATCCCATTTAAGATAAAAAGTATTTCTTATATTTCATAATCTCACTTTTCTAATTATCTTTTATTATTACTTGAAATGTTGTAATATTAAAAAAAAAAATCGATATCAATTATATGAATTATGTAATTTAATCATTTGATAATAATATGTTCTTAAGCTTTCAAATGATCCTGTCTTGTTTTAAATTTCTTTACACAAAACCTCAGTCAGAAAAGAAATTAATGCCTATGTGCCTATTTTGTATGCATTGCATGCTTTAAACAATAGTTTTTGAAAATAGTCGAAGGTCTTGGATTTTTTTTTTTTTTTTTTTAAACAGGTAGAATATTAATTTTTATGTCTTAAAAGTTTTACAAAATCATTCTCAAAATTAACTTAATCACTGATCACTTTTGAAATATGGCCCAAGCTTACATTTCCAAATTAAATTTTTGCTATAGTAATTTATTTAAATTTATCAACTTATTATTTTATATCATTAAAATTATCAATATAAAAGCTGACTTTTCATTCAATACTACAACAAAATAAATTGATGGCATTATATTTTATTGTAGATATTTAAAAAAAAAAAAATAAAAGTTTAGTTTCTTTAATGGAGAACTTTTCCAATATCAATTAATTTCCACCAATACCACATCTTACAGAAAATAAGAGACTACGCAAGACCACTGAAAAGATGCACCCACAAACCCACCAAACATTTATTAATTTACAAAATGTTTATCTTATTTTATATAAAACTTTAGTGGAGTGATATATAATTTAACTAAGTTGGGTTATTGTACAAACTAAGTACTCGTCAACTTTTAGTATCATCTCTTGCTTTTCCCAATTTTGACTACGGATGCATAGTATATGGAGGACTGTCTAGTGAGCCTGAATTGAGATGTAAAAGATTAATGAACTGTTTTATTAGATTTATTTTTTGGATTTCCAGACATTTTCACATATCTCACTGGTATTCGGAAATTGTGGTTGGCTTTACTCCAGTTTCCGTCATCAATACTTCCTAGGTGCACTCATATTTCAATCCTTGAAAACCAAAAAACCCACCTATATCCATGACCTCCTTACTCTGCGTTCCTCCATCCACCTCTTAAATGAGAGACCCAACCCATCAACCTGTACACCCCTACACATTGAACAGCATCCTTCGAAAAATCCTTTATTATCCTCGCTTCCTCTTTACGGAATTCATTGCCCGTATCACCACAAAAAGCACCACTCTTACTTCCTTTAAACATCATCTATTTCTTTACCTCCTAGATCTTCAATCTTCTGAACAAATGTAAAACATGAATATTTCTGTTATATAAATTATAATAGTAAACATAAGATGTATCCTTTTACAAGATTTCTTCATTTATTTTGTAACTCATAATTATTAATCAATTTTTATTATTATTTATTATAATTAATTATCATAGCTAGACGTTTGTTCTATGTATTGTACTCATTTGTTATTCTTAGGGGACAAGTTGTCCCAGAATAAAGTTCATTTTTCTTCTTTCTTCTTATTTAAAATTGATGATTCACTTTTTTATTCTTGATGTTCTGCAGGTTTTTTGGCATATGTCTTTTGGCTGAGGGTCTCTGTTGAAATTGCTCGAATCGAAAATTTGACGAGAGTTTCCTAGCCAGAAATTTAACCGAGAATATTTTTTGTTATAAAAATTTTTTGCTAGGACCTACTCATTAGGAGCCATATTTGTTTGAATGAGAAAAGTTATGTTATGTCTACATTTTTTGTGTATGAGCTATTTTACATGCTCTAACTGTGTTGATGTTGCTCGAGTCAAAAAATTTTTTACAGTGTCTTGATCAAAAACAGTAGTTATAAAAGCAGTAGATTATAAATAGACATATCCATGATCTATTTTTTTTTTTTTTCTTCTAATTTTTGTATTATTTAAAAACAATATATTTGGTAAAATACCACCAAAAATATAATTCAATTTATATCATATGCAATAAGAATACATCATTAGCACTTAAATATATTAATAACCTTGTGACACCTTTGTAATCTATTATTAATAAAAATGTTTTATTCTATTATGTATTAAAAGAGAATAAAAATGTATTGATTTCATCTCAAAGCATACTCCAAGAATTAAGTGAATTCATTTTTAAACTGAGGCTAATAAATGTAAACAAAAGGAACTATTAAATGAAATGATCTGTACAATTCAATTTTTATTCAGAATTTCATTTCACAGTAAGGAAGGGTAAAGTAACATACAAATTAGTTACAATGAAGGAAATCTTATCTTTACATTATTCAACATGTACTGATTGTTCTTTTCAAAGCATTGACTTGTAAAACTAACAAGTATATTACAGTAAAATTCTAGAAAAAATATAAACAAATAAAAATTTCTAACTAATTTTGAAACCCTAAAATTGTGAGACGTCTTATTTATTTATTTTTTACAGAATACAAAACTGAGCTACATATACACCTCTTTTTTTTTTTAATGTTTATTTTTAATAAAGACACTACTTTGATAGGTTTTTTAAAATAAATTTGACTTAAAATTCACAACTAAAACAAGTTAGTCATTAAGGGGATAAATTTCACAAATGGCTTTTTTATAAAATCAAACGTCTTAATAATAATGAAATCTGAAACTGTGCTATTATTTTTTTTTTGTTTTGTGTTTGCTTACATTTAAGTTTTGTAACCCTTAATAAATTGTCAATAGCCGAGGGTATTTACATACATTTACACAAGAATTTGTGACTACGAAGCAGGATTACAACTAATGGTGTGATTATCCAATAAACCTTGTATAACCATAGTGTTTTAATTTTAAATATTCACAACAGCTGAAAGAAAAGTATGACCTCTTTGTATCTTAAAATACTCTAAAGTGGACAAGAGTTTCATTAAAATACTCTAAACACAATATTCAGAAATAAAATATATTACATTTGGAATAAATTCTTATTCCCGTTCAGAACAACCGAATAAAATCAAGCACGTTTCGTTCCCAGCGAGCCCATGCTGGTGACGAAACGGTTGATTGCATGTCAATAATGACCTTGAACCTTGAAAATTATGTCAGTCATTAGTATAAACAAAAACAATGATATTACAAACCATTTATAATTATATAAGAATAAATTATTAATTTTTAATAATGTTGACAGTGAAAAGTTCTCTAAATCTCAACAAATGCAATTTTTTATCATTTTATATATGACATAATACATAAAAATATGAATTATACAATTGTCATTTATCCAGGAAGGAATAAAGTTATGTTTTTAATGCTAAGTGTTTAAATGTTATGTAAATGATATTGCTGAATGTATTTTGATTTCCAAGAACCTTTAAGTTTAAACCTTAAATTCAAGGATTAATTATAATTACATTTTTAATGTTTTTTTAATTAATACATTAAGAAATTTAATCTTCTTTTTGTTATTATACTACAAAATCTTCCCAATCATTGCAGGTTTAATAAAGTCACATAAAAGAAGTTTAAGTAATTTTCAAATGACGGTTTGATTAAGTTAAGTATAATTATAACATTTTCATAACTGAGAAACTCTCAATAAGTTTATTTTCCACATTATGGAGATTTTCCAATGCTACTGAATTAAAAAAATCAAATTTTTGATGCCTTTGCACCATTTTAATGAACAGTTTTTTTTTTTTTTTTAATCAATAACAAAATTTGAGCAACAAAAGAACTCAAAATAAATAACGATGAACGGAATATAAGCCCAAGTTTCTTTGGCACAATAAAACAGCTTCATGAACTGTATTGAGCAATAAAAATTGTAAAAATCATTTAAATTAATGGACAAAAACATACATGGTTACATTTGTATTATTACATTAATCTAAAGTTGAAATTAGAGCACTTTTCCAAAATTGAGAAGTTTAATCAATCTAACAGGATTATTTACGTATATCTCACTTATAAGAGAGGTTAAGCAAGAGTTTTGCAACACTAAGAGTAGAAAAGTACCCTTGATAATCAACTTTAACAAAAAAAATGTAACCGTCTTATTTTTCTCTTATTACTACAATTCTAACACCGAAAGGGGATTTAAACCAGTTCTGAAATGAAGTGTTGAAGACCAAGGACTCAGAAAAAACAAAAAAGTTGAACTGATCTATTTAGAGAATTTATAAATTATTATTAATCCACAGATTCATCTTCCACACTTTGTTATTTTACACTACTTCAAAGAATTCATCTAAAAGCATATTAAGTTTTTTTTAAAACTATGAACGCACTGGAAGAGGAATCGCGTAGATATTACAGCTACAGGTCTTCAATCCTAGATCCTCTGAATGAGAGGGTATGAAAGTCAGAACAATAATTTTCTTTGAAATTACTTAAAAAACAAAACATAATTTTTGCACACACATCAAACATTTACAAAATTGTTAATTCCTATTCGATACTTTTATTCATCTTAGTCTGGTGTAAGATACAGATGCTGATCGGATGGGATACTGCCTGATTACTGGATTAAGGGTGAGCTCTGGCTGTCGCTGAAATCAAGTGCATAATACATGTCTGAGCTGTCAATGCCTGGGAAAGCACGAGACTGCGCCAAAGGTTCCTTATCTTTGTCCAGGCCATGCCTGCAAACAGCATTTAGAGACATTATTTAGAATAAATACCATTCTGCGAAGTAAAGGCAAAACAAATTCAAATTATACCAGTTTCTCCTTGGTTCAAGGAAGCGCTCATATTAATTATAAAATCAGATAAATTATTATTTGTAACAAATGTTAAAATTTTGCTTATAAAAAGAAATAAAAAAGTATTTTGTTAGGATAAATATCTCTTAAAATAATTCCTTTTAAGAGATTTAAATTCATTAAAAAGGTTTTGATGAAAAAAATCCTCGGAAACCCTTAAATAAATCGTAAGCTATATTTCTCCATCAACTTACATGTTTTTCTTCAATACGGAATCCAAGCGAGTGATGTTGAGCGGTAACAGAGGAGAAGTTTTGAAACAACAATGCTTGTAAGTCTCATGCATTCTGCAGTGGCAAATTATGACCTGCAATAAGTTGAAATGAATCAGCATCAGCTAATTAGAAAGTGTATTATTTGACAGAAAAATAATTTTGTAGTAAGGATGCTTATAAATTTAATGTAATACATCTTTGATGTAGTTATAAGGCTCTGTATTAGAACTTATCTACGTTTCAATGATAACCCTTCAGAAAAAATATTTTAAAAGATTAGCCACAGAATAAATAAAAAAAATTGAACCTGTGGTTGAACTCCAATACAACAATAATTATCAATACTAACAAAACATGATACATACAAATTAGAAAAAGTATTTATTTTACCATCTCTTTGATTATTTTTCTTTTGTTTCCACAATTTTGTTCATTTCTTATTTCCCTCTTATTTCTTATGAATTATTATTATTTTACATTATGACAATAATTTAAAAACTATATATTATTTTCTGAATTATTAATTCACTTTTATTTTAGTTATCAAATTATAAACAGTTATTTTGACACTTTAATTCTACATTTATTTTTTTTAAAATTAGCTTTATGTTTTGTGATCAAATCCCATCATCTGGATCTCTTCTTATTTAAAACGTATAATTGCAAGTCTGTTTTATTCCACATATAGTAGAAATGTCTTCATGGTTATGTTATACCCAAATATAAATGTTCACTACATGAAGTATATCTGTGCCTCGGAGGTACAGTACACTTATGTTACATTTCCATAACTTTACAGGAGAGCAATTTGAATCCGTTTTATTTTTAAAAGATTTCATTTCCTGAACAGTTTATTATATTTACATGTACGAATCACTCAGGCAAGAATAGGTTGGTAACCTGTCATTCCTGCCCTAAATGGAGTGCATAAGGATGTTATATCCTCCCACCTCCAAAAAAAAAAAATAAATAAATAAAAAACATTTTTATGTAACTTAACTTACAATTAATTGGTCTAGGAAATAGAATTCTATACCTCTGTATAAAGTGAAAAAAGGTGAATGCGTTAGTGTTCTATACCTCTGAGGCACAGATATTAGAATATTACATAAAGACAAAAACAGTTGTAATATAACATTAAAAAATAACAGACTTACAATCATAAGTTTTATATAGCCACATAACCTGATGAAAGCATTTAATCATAAAGCATGTAACTAGATTTTTTAGAAATAAACATAGGAGTAAATTTCTAATATAGCTTAATTGTATCTCGTTTACCAAAAGTTTTTTTTTAATTTTTTTATTTATTGATATACTGTATGCAATACAGCAATCAAGAACATTTGTGTAGTAGCAACTTTATAAAATCTATGTTAGAAGATTCATAGCCCGTCTTCTTTTCAGACACCTGGGAGGTTATCTGGTGGAAAAATGTATTTGTGACATTATAAGGAGCATTGAGGATTTTATAAAAGATTTTGAATTGTAAGGGTTGGGTACAAGAAAAATTAAATAGTTAAGCCACAACTTCTTATGTCCAAGTAGGTCTAATTATTTTATAAATGAGACTTTTGTAATTAACTAATAGGTTTCATTGTTAGTCTAGTAAAAGTTGGAGTAGTTGAGAACCATAAGCGGTTTCTAGTCACTTGTCTTGGATTAAGACATTTGTCCAAATCGAGCCTAGGTAGTGGGTTTGTTAAACAGGGATCAGTTAAATATTATTAAAGGATACTGTAGCACATGAGGTCATAGGTTTACGATGAAGGGTAAATGTTATTTGATGAGAATCGTTTGGATTAATTTTAATTCTCCAATTTTGACAACACTCTTGAAGTTTTGTGGTATGAGCTTGGAGGGACTAAAGGTTTCATCACTGAGATAAGAGTGATTAATGAGAAAGTATGTTCAAGGTAGTAATTTATGGAGATTTTAAAGCAAAATAAAAATTAATAATTAAATTTAGTTTGATATGATACACATTACTTATAATTACTATTATTAGATTTTTGTTCTATTTATTTATTATATTCCAAATTTATAATTGTATATAATTTCATGTTTGTAGTTTTTCCTATGTTCCTCCTATCTACCTAGCACTACAATATTTAAGAATATGTGCTTATATAATTAAATACAAATTCATATATTTCATGTCTTCATGAAATCATTCATATGTCAAATGCATTTTAAAGTTAATAGCTTAATTATGTATGTTTTTTAAAAAATATAACCTTCTTATATAGCTAAAATAGAAAAAATAAATAAAGAATAACATTCATTATTAATTTTTTATTAAAAAATACTAAAATTGTTAGGTTTAAATCAAATTTGAAATACTCACAGTTACAATAACAATAAGAAGAGCACAAGCAAGGGTTCCAGCGGCAACATAAACATTGTGAAAATGATCCAAATGAATTGAAACTGGCATTTGAAGGTCGATTGGTTGTTCGTTACCGTTAAGGTCAATGATATCTGAAGCGCTGCTCGGTGGTATCACTTCAAAAATGACTTCCTCTGAAAAGTGTTGTTGAAGCTGCTCAGAAAATTCCTAAATAGAATATTTTAAAAATAAATTGTATTAATTTACCATTACAAATCTTTCCAGTGTAACCTGGTCGGCAAGCACAATAGAAAGATTCAACGCTACTCCAGCATGTGCCGCCATTTCTACATGGGTTTGCACTACAAGCCTGAAAAACAATGTTATTGTTTAGTGCATTTATAAGGGTTCTGTCTTAATTTATTCTAATTTATCCATGGTAAAAACCTTTTCAACCTTTTTTAAAAATTGTTTTGTGTGAAACCATCCAAAATAAAAAAGTTTTTTCTTTATTTAAAAAAAAAAAAAATTACCATTTAAATCACAGTTAATAGAACATTAAAATACAATTACATTAAATAATGTCAAATATTAATTTATCCCAATAAAAATTCAAAACATGACCGCAACAGATACTCCAAAAGGAGTTGGATCAAACCCCTTTAAGAAACAAAATAACCTTAAATAAAGTTAGGTGGAGGTACACATGGGCATTGGCCTACCTCATGTTTTTATATTTAATCAATGTATTTGTTGATTGTCTTAAGCTTAAAGAAAGATTTAAATTAAAAAATAAGGGTAATCAAAAATATGACAGAGGGGCCTAGATGGCCGGGCGAGTTGGGGCAATGGTCTCAGAATGCTAGATACTAAAAGTCGCATAGCATAAAATAACATATAAACTGGGCGACATAAGTGTTGCCCAGTTCCATGACTTTGTTGCCCAGTGAATGTAGCCAGTGCCGCAAAATTTTTACAGGAGCAAAAATTTCAATTTAAATACAGTTTTTCAAAATAATAAAAAAAATAGTAAAAAGTTCAACTCCACAGTTACAATTAAAAAAAACCTTGAAACCGACCAATGGGAGCTCAAATGTCAAGGTTTTTTTGGAATTGTAACTGTAGAGTTGTACTTCCATCTTTATGAAATAGGCCACTGGTGTCAATTTAAAAATGGGTTCATACGTCATAGAGTGGACCAAATTAATTATCAAAGGGCCTGGGATCATTAATTGAAGTAGGGAGTTCCCGGTATTCAAAACCTCATGGACCATGTTAATTAAGAGTTAAAACGGCCTAAAAATGCGTCATTTGACACTTAATTTTGAAAATTTTTCCGGGACCCACCGCCCTACCCCTGGTACTTTTGCCATCCCACATGTCGCCCAGTCAAAATTCCTTAAAATATACACTGGAAAGTCGTGGGTTCAAATCCCACCTATGAAATGAATCTTGACTTTTCCAGCTTGAATAGGTTAGTAATCTATAGGAAAATACCCACTTCTTGCCCTTGATGGATTATATAAGGACAAAATGCCCCAATAAAAAAAAAAAGAAGCTGAAAAATGTGCATTTGCTTATAAATCCAGGCCTTATTTAAAATTTATCAATCATCAGCATCTTATTTACGATGATGATTTTCAAAGTTATTGAGTTTATTAAAAATTCTTTAAAACAAGTAAATTGTTTTATTTCTAAAAAGTTAAAATTTATTTCACATTGTATTCACCCCTTTATCCTGAGTGCAATATCAAATTCATAATATTTATAAGCTCTAAGAAAAGCAATCCAACAATATATAAAAATATTTATGATAATTATCTTACTGCTCTTGTGGGAATCAAGCACTCTGGGCCAGTAAAACCTTTGGGACAATCACAGCTGTAGGTGTTTCCTTTGTCGACGCAGTAATGGTGATGGGAACAAGGATTTGGATCGCATAAGTTCATCTAAGAAAAATAAGAAACTTTAATATATACAATATGTATAAATACTTGATGTTAAAACAAAAGTGAAGTAAAATACTTTTATATGGCATGTATCTCCGGTGTATCCTCGAGCACATTTGCATGAGAAGCTGTCTATGTGATCGATGCAAGTTCCTCCGTTAGCACATGGGTTACTTTCACATTCATTATACTCTTCCTGACACTGACTCCCCGTGAAACCTGTAAAAAATCAACATTAATTACAAATAATAACGTTAGTCAAGTCAAATTAATCAACCTTCAGTATTTTTGTATTGTTACAACCATAATTACATAATGAGAAGTTGTGTAACAATAAAATTTTTCTTAATAATAGTTTTCCACTGTAAAAAAATTTGACAAATCTGGACATTGTAATGATAAGGCAGATGTGATTCATTTCCCATACGATGTTAAATTGACTTTTTAAGAAGGAGTATAGAATGATTGATGGACACCCTAAAGTATATTTTGAGAACATTAGTTTTTATAGCAATAGTTTGTTTTCCCTATTTAGAAAAAAATTGAAATTGAGAAACCATGTGGAAATAGATTCTGCAAGAATAATCATAGGCCCTGTAATAAACTATGATAATTTAAACATTTTTCACATGACCAACAATTGGCTTATGAGATAGAAGGAGAGATTAAAAAATATAAGATTCGACTGTAAAATATGTCATAAATGGGACAAATTTGAAAAAGAACCTATGAGTACCTCCATTTATAAGAGAAAAATACATTTAAGAACTTTAAATTTAGAAACTCATAAAAAATTATTAATTTAATGTTAATTTTACCTGGTTGACAAAAACAACGGTACCCTTCTTTTTGGTCTACACAGATCCCATGACGACAAGGAGCCGATGAGCAAGCATCAAGCTGTGTCTGACAGTGCGGTCCAGTAAATCCAGGGGGACAGATACACTTAAACTGGTTGGCAGTTTCGTTACTGGGCCTGCAGGTTCCACCGTGCTGGCAGGGTCCTGATTCACAAGGGTCAGATGTGTCCTCGCAGACCTTACCAGTAAATCCTATCAAATACAACAATGATAGAGTTGAAGAATAAGTTTTTCAGTATCAATAAAATAATAATTCTTAAAGGTAATCTTAGAAGCTTACTATTAAGAATAGAAATGAAAGAAGAAACCTAAACTAATAGATGGGAGATATTTGACACTATCACAAACAAAAGTATACTTTGAGCTTTATACAAATCTATCTTGCAAAATAAATTCATCTTCAAGTGACGATGTTTCATCATAAACGTTAATTATAGTTTTTTTAAATAGTGATAAAGTTACCCCTTAAAAATATATTGAATATTATATTTGAAATATTTATTTATATCTAAAATTCATCACAATATTAGAGAGTAATTTTTGTGTTCCTCTTGCATACTATATCTTTAAACAAGGCTGCAATCCAATGCATTCCAATACTCATACCTAAGCTCTCGTTTATATGGTGCCTGTTTTGGGAAGTTTTTAATTTATTATGAGCTATAAAAACTGAATAATATTCTTTCACTACTATTGATTGATATTAATTCTAACATTTACTTTTCAAAAATCTTTAATTAGTATAATAAAAAATTCTTATTAGCAGATATAAACATGTTTTTTATTGAACCCACAATATAATATTTTTGTTTTTTTACTATCCAAACATCATCCCTTTAACAGTAAAAAAGTATTGTATTAATTATAGATCTAATATAATACATTCTAAGGCCGTTTTAAAAATAAAGAACTCTTCTTAATTTTGAATCTGTAACAATTCTGAAATCATTATTTATAGTTATTGAATTAATGAATGAGAGCTAAAAGAAAATATTCATAAAATCACAGAAATTCTGAAACAAAATCATTCAAGTTACCATAAGGGCAGAGGCATTGAAACGTAGATCCTTCATGTCCTTGTGAAATGTCAACACATATTCCACTGTTTTGGCATGGATTTTGATAACATGCATCCTTCTCTTCGCAGTGGGGGCCAATGTATCCAGCACAACAGAGACACTCATACCCTTCCTAAAAGTAAAGTTTATCATATTAATTCAATTATATATTAGTATGTTATTATTACCAAAAAAGTGATAATTATGTATGATGTTATTTTTAGATAATATGAAATGATTTGATTTTAATATGAAGTGAAAGACCCCATTCTTACAATAGGAATTGTAAAAAGATTTTTAAGGAAGTTAATGTAGTAGCCTGGATGTGATAAATAAAGAGAGCATTTACAGAGAAATAAATTACATAAGAAATTGCAACAACTAAAAAGAGAAATTGATTCTGGACTGAAACTAACAATTAACTTGAGGACCTATTTGAATAACCAAATATAGCTACTTGTACCTAGAAGAGGAAAAAAACAATTAGATCAAGTATACAGTCTGAATATATAAAGACAAAAAAATAAAAAAATAAAAATAACATACAAGAGTACAAGAAACAAACTTAGACATGAGTGGATGGAAGTTGTTGATAATGAACACCTTGGGATGAAGAGATAAGAGCAGTTATTGAAATTGACACAGTTTTCAAAAATTGAAGTTGATTCTCAAATCTCAAACACTCAAACAATTTTGGGTTTTTAAATTATTGGGGAGGATTTCAAATCCGCTTCCCCTCTGTAATGGAAATTTCCTTGTGTATGGAGGTAAAATCAAATACAATAATTAATGGATTAACTGTTTCTTAAATAAATCACATTAATGTGATTAAGTAACTCTTTATAACAAATGGGAAGTTTTGATGAGTCTCTCCTTAAGATGAAGTCTTAGATAAGGATCTGATTATTAAGATATTAAGAACATCATTCTAGCAAAATTCAGTTTAGAATGTTGTTTGTAGATTTATGAATAAGGGTATAAGTGATCTTTCAGTTCAATAATTCAATTTCAGTCTAATAATTCATAATTATAATTAATAATTCCTACATTGCTATATGTTGAAAATGAGTATTGAAGAGTAATGGTAAAGATCATGTATCATTAATTTCAGATATGATCTGTCTCTATATAGTGCAGAAGGAAAGCATGTGTTCTCAATGCTCTAGATTTTGAGCAGTGTATGATAATTATTAGGGATCTGACTGGTAAGAGGGCTAATGCAATCACAACAGGGATGGCTGGCTTAGGAAAGTTTTGTACAAAAGGTGCTGTCACAAAGTTCTAAAAAGAACAAAGAGAGAGGGAAAATGTATACATAACCAGCTAGGAAAATAAAAGAGAGAAAAATTCTTCATTGAACAACAAAGAAGTCACCATGAAGCTAGAGAAGATTAGGACTGTGGGAGACCTAAAGCAGTGATGCATAGACCAGCAAGTTGGAAGTGTCATAGGAGAAGGCATATGAGTTATATATGCATATGAGTTTATTATAAGCCTACTAATTATGATAAGTAATAACATAAATATACGTAATTATATATGATGTATGAAAGTATGAGTGCAGTTGACGAATTCCCGGAATCAGTTAATGCTGGAAAGCTCTTCCAACAATAACATTAGCATCTGCCTCAGCAACTTCTGCTCCAGGTTATAAAATGAGAAAAAATTAGCAAGAGGTAAGAAGCTGGTTAAACATGGATAGTATGGATGTAGGATATGAAATTTTAAATGACCATGGAATTATAGAACAAATGCTGAGTGCTCAAAATGAAGCTAGTGATGAAAAAGATGATGATGACGTTTCTAATACTTCCACTATTCCATGCAATGACGTAGAGGAAATGTTAACTAAGTGCGATGAGTGGTACGAGCAGCAATGTGAATCAGATATTTCACACCTGATAAGATGCGGCAAGTGTTTAGCTTTTTTTGAGTTTTCATTCGTTCATTCGTCATATTCACTCAAGTCCAATGTGTATAATATTCATCTGTTTGTTTTACATTAAATAAATTGTAAAGAAATTACAATTATGTAGTTTAAAATGATTTTTTGTAACTTTAGCACTAAAATTCTGTAATTCGTCATTTCCATTATTTCGTCACCCTCTCTCCCCCACTCATGACGAATTATCGAGTTTCTACTATAGATGAGAATATACATATTAGATATTTTTCATATTTAATTTATATAATTAGTTGAATTGTTCAATATTGATTTTGAAGATAAAATAATTGTATCTTTCACGTAAAGCTAGAGATATATTGAAAACTATAGTTTTAGCAACAATCGTTGATGGTTGTAATGCATGAATAGGAGTTACTGATTGTCACATCGGTGACATTAGTTTTTTTAACATTCATAAATTTTTAATCCCAATAAATAGGGCGATTCATATATCTAAAATAATGTAACAACGTCAATAAATAAAGTGATCCTTCACCTTCATTATAACATTTTATTCTAGAGTGTAGCTCAAAAATTACTCAATGATCGTGTTAGATGAATCCTTTGAAACTTTTTTTTTAATTTTTTGTTAATTATCCTTAGTCAACAGGACTGACGAAGGCGTAATTGTATGCCAATTTGAAATCAGAAGGACAGTAGGCAAATAGGAAGGTACACAAACTAATCCCTTTATCCAAGTCGAACTGTAGGAGGGGGGGGATGAGGGGGCACCTAACAACACCTGGAGAGGAAATGTCCAAACTGTCGGAACCTTATCAAATTACTGGTGAATACATTCGTAAAGGTCGCAAAGCTAAATCGAGTTTGTGTCTGTGTTTGGAGGGGGGAGGAGGAGGGGAGGTGGAAGTTGTTAGGGAGGCTAACTTGTTTAGCCCGGAATGATATATGGCCCCGCGCCCCTCCAAACTAACTCCTCGATATTTTATCTGTCCATCTTTGGACACCCTTTTCTAAGCCAGGCCGGCCACCTGACATTTAATTTAGCTTCCCTGGGTGCTCTGCAGCCAGCTATCTGATAGAACTTTAGGTTAGCTGAGGAGTAGTTACCTTTGTGGAACCGATTTCACCCTTTTATTTTTCGAAAATTGGAGACTTAACATAGAGTAGAATTTTTCGTATAGCTGATCTCATATCTGTACTAGTCATCATCGACTTTCTCGATAGTGATGAGCCACTTTATTTTGCGATAAATTAACTTACATCTAATTTTTTTCACTCAAGGGTAGCGTAAACTGATCCTGGTGGAATCATATTATCATGTTTTTTTCATATTATTATTGCATCATAATATCATGATTAGTACAACTTCAATAAAAGTTTAAGGTTTCTTAACCATCTTCTTTTCAGCCATATCAAAGGATTATCGGGAAACGAATGTGAAGCAAGTTGAAAGACATCAGCAACATATGGAACAATGAGTTCTTTATGGATTTTTTCGTGACATGATAAGGAGCGTTTAGGGTTTTACGAAGGATTTCAGATTGTAAGGATAAGGAGAAGAATTAGAAGGTTCAGTGGAGCCCCAAACCTCTACAAGGTGCAAATAGGTCTAATTAACGTCATGTAAATGATTTTCTAGTAATTAATCAGGTTTGTCTAGTAAATGTTGAAGTGGTTTTTAAAGTACATAAGTACTTGTGCTTATGTACTTTAAAAACCAAGAAATTAAATGACATAAGATCCAAACCTTCGGATTAGACTCTGTCAGATGATACCTCACACTGCGATATAAGGGAGACAACAAGAGTAAAGAACAAGAAGTTGATGAAAAACACATGTTGGCCATTTTCAGAAAACTGCTCTTGGTTAATTAATTTCTTTAGATAAGCTGACTTGAGTGTAAGTTTTTTCTATTAGCCGTTTTTTCTTTTTCTTTTCACTGTCAGTTTTTTTTTTTCGAATGGGCCAATAGAGGACCACGTGCCAATTTCAATTCTTTCTTCCTTGACTGTCAGTTTTTATTTATTTATATATTTTTTACTTTATATTTGTACTATTACAATTGAACCAGTTTTTAAAATTTTCTGTTTTTCTCTCGCTTGCTGCAGTCAATTTAAAATCCTGACACAGCAGTATATCACCATACTGACTTGAAAGTCGAAATTTATCTTTTCCAAAATTCTGAATCAAATTTAAAATGTTGTATTGTAAATATAATCGTTGAGAATAAAATCAGCGTGCAAAATCATCTATCTGTACAACAAAATAATTAATTAACTGAAGAGTAATTAAAACTGAACTGACAGGGAAGCATGGAAAGGATAGACCATGTTCAGGTTCACTCTAAAGATCCAGCTTACTCTGTGAGAACAGACATTCCGGAGCCATCTTCTTTTTAGACATCTCGGGGGATTGCCAGGGATGGAAGAGAAGCAGGTTGTGCAACAAGTAGATTTGGGTGAGTATTATGAAAGGAAAGGTATCTGATCCGTGCCAAATCAGCGATGTATGGGATATTAAGGTCATTGTGGATCAGTTAATTTGTGACAAAGTCAGAAGAATAAAGGAATTTTGGATTGGAGTGATTGGATGTTGGAAGGATTCGATGGTTTGGAACATCCCCATAACTCTATACCGTAAGTCCAAATACGTCTCATAATCGTCATATAGTTGAGATTTTAGTAGTGAATAGTTAGATTTAAACGTTTGTCAATTACGTGTTGGAGCGTTCGATATCAACGTGCAGCTTCTTGTCTTTTTAATTTTTTATGAGGGATTTATTTTAACTCTCCAGTTATTCTTCAACACCATTCTGCAAGGGAAATGACTGGAGTGTCTGGGGTGCAGCAAATTGATCATCATTGACTCATAACACGCATAGTGTCATCAGCATAGGTTGTGAGGATAGTATTAGGATGAGTTGGGATATCAGCTGTATACACGGTATAAAGAATGGGATCCAGGATACAACCTTGAGGAATACCAACAGTCTGAGGAAAGTTGGGTGATGGTTAATTTCAAATAAGCTATCCGAAAGATAGGAACGGAGGATGAGGAAATATATAGAAGAAAAGGAATAGGTGAAGTTTTTAAAGTAGTACTGGATATTCGGTCAAATGCCTGTTCATCGTCTTGAAAGACACCCGGGCAGTACAACTTGCGCTGCAACGCAGATGCGATAACGTCCACTATACAATGGCATTGCTGGATAGTGGATTGAGACTGGTGAAATCCAAACTGTTGATCAGGAATAATGTGATTGGAATCAAGAATGGGATAAGGACGCTTCAAAAGGAATTGAAGTGATTAGTTTCAAATCCTTTTTGTTTTCCCAATAACCGCTTAATAAATTGTATATTTATTAAATAACATATACTGTTAAATACATCAATTATATATCCATCAAGAAACCAAATGGACTTTGTTCTTGATAAAGCTTTATCTGAAAATTTATAATTAAAGACAAAATATCTTCTTTTTAATACTTTGACGCACTATATTTTATTTCATAAATCAGTGAGCTAAATAAAAAAACTGTAATTTCATTTTTTTTTTTTTTTTAGGGAATACATATTAATTATAATGATAATTATCAGTAATTTCAAACCATTGATGTGTTTGTAAAGCAGGCTCCTTTTCCGGAACAGTTTTCGTTGTCACCGCAGTTCTCTGATTTAACTGTTATTTTGATTTTAGCGCATCTGTTTCCAGAGATAACTGAAACACAAGAAAAGTTTATAGAAACGATAATTAAAATTTTTAAAACTATTTAAATATATTTGTAAACGTGTGGGTGTGTATGTTTAATAAATAAATAAATTCAATTCAATTCCCTTACGCAGTGTTAACAATTTGTTGAAGAAATATTAATCTTCATTTTGTCTATTCCAATGTCAATCAATTTGTGTATCCACACACAGGTTACATACATACAGATATATATATATATATATATATATATATATAATATATATATATATATATATATATATATATATATATATATAGCTTTTAATTAAATATGTTTACTTAATAAGATGCTTTGCTGGTTGAAGAATTTATTATTTTTTTATATATATCAATTTATTGAAATTTACAACTATACAAATATGTACATCAAGTAAATGAGCTGATAACGATTACAATGACATGTAACAACTTGAAAAGAACTACTCATCAGTTGCACTTCAAAAAATGGTCTAAACTAGAACAGTTGGCCATCTTCTTTTCAGACGCCTTGGTGGGTTATCAGGTATCGAATGAGAAGCAAGTTGGGAGACTAATGGATTCGTGTGGGAGTGCAGTTTTCTACGAAAGGATAGGTATCTGGTTTGGGCTAACTCAGCAACATATGGAACGTTAAGGTCTTTATGGATAAGCTTATTGGTGACAAAGTGAGGGGCATTTAGGATTTTTCGAAGGATTGGATACGAGATGAATTGGATGGTTTAGTAGAGCCCCAAAGCTCAACTCCTTACGTCCAAATAGGTCTAATAACAGTCATGTAAATAAATCTTTTGTAATGAATTGGGAGGTTTGATCGTTTGTCAAGTAAATGTTGAAGTAGTCTGTAACAACGAGCAGTTTCTTGTCGCTTTAGTCTTGTATGTGGATTCCAAGTAAGACGTTTGTCCAAGTGGAGTCCTAGGTAGCGGATCTGTTCGACAGGGATTAGTGGAATATCATTGAAGGATACAGTTGGAGAGGAAGTCGTAGGTTTACGAGGAAGGGTAAAGGTTATTTGGTGAAATTTGTTTGGGTTTATTTTGATTCTCCATTTTTGACACCATTCTTGAATGTTTAGGATATGGGATTGGAGTGCTTAGGAGGTAATGAAGGGATCATTGTTTACTGATAACAAACATGTGTCATCAGCATAAGTGGTGAGGACAGTGGTAGGATGAGTTGGGATGAATTTGTTATTAATTGTGAAAAGATTTATCTATTTATCTATTTATCTATTTATCTATCTATAATATGGTGACTAGGCCAGTATATGGTATATGCTATAAAATAAAAATTTTATTTTTAAAAACTGAAAACTGACATATATGTACACAAAAGTTTTTGAAATAATTACTCTACAACAGGAATTATTCTCCCATTGGAGAAATTTCCAAAAATAATAAATATTAATAATTGTTGTTTATATGTTTATTAAAAAATTATATACCTAAACAAAATTTTAAATAATTGATATTTATAAAAAAAAAATTAATAATTTCTTTTTTTTTTATTTTTTTTTTTTAGCCATGGATTGTCTGAATACCTGAGAGTTTACTTTTCTATAAATAATTGCTTACTACTATACCTGGCAATTTACTCTTTATGGACTAATAAAACATTTTAAGTAGGTGATTAAGTAATATAACTTTTAAGTTGAAATAATTAATAAATAAAAAGATTACCTCATTCGTGGGTAAAACAGCGTTTCACTCTATTTGTTTTTTTATATATATTTTTATCCCCCATAGTTGACATAATGAGAAAATTGAGCATAAAGAAGGAATGATTTTCTTTTTTCATTTTTCATTTATTTATTTTTATGTTTTGTAGGATGAGACGGGAAGGAGGGGATGGAAATAAAGTGGGATATACCTCGGATAAGAAGCCACTTTTATTAAAGAAATAAAAAATTCCAGATTAAAAGAGCCGATTCCTTTCAGGATATAAAAGCTTTAATGCAACAAAGCTCCTCAAGAAGTCAGATTTTTTTTTAATTATAAAAAGGCTATATATTTCTTAGGGCAATCTAGTTCCAGGGGCTGCTTCTACTCAACTCCTTCCTAATACTTCTATTGACCAGGTTTCTTGGTCAGCGTTTTTTAATAAAATAAAATTATTATAATCCAGTCCAATCAGATTAAAAGGTTTGAAACGGATACAACCGTTTTAATTTTAATTCCCTATCCAAGAAAAAATAGACCCCTTCCAAAAAATCGGTTTATATAAACTAATTACACGGAAATAACAGGAAAAACATTAAATCAAAGATTAAAAGAATATTTAAGCGCATAAAATAATAAGACGTAGAATTACAACTTTGCTATCTATTTAAATAAAAATAAATGTAAATTTAAGGAATACTCGGAAGTGAAACTAATACACCACGGAGAAAATAGTCTAAAATCAAATATTTACGAATAATCAGAAAAAATAAAATTGTTTAAAACCAATATAGATTTTTGTCTCAAAGCTCCCAATTAATTAAGGTTTCACAGCAAGTTACCAGCGGTTAAAGGTGCAGTAGCTTTCAACATAGGAGCTCAAACAACATCCCGTAGATTGAAACCAAGGCTTATGCAAGACGTCCTGATGTAAACACCATTACTATTTCATCCAATATTTACTTTTTCGTTTCAACAAATTACAACCAGTTACTGTTCTTATAACTACAATTTGATTGTATTGCTTCATTATTTTTATACTTTAATTATTTATTTTTTCTTTATTTTTATTTTCTTGTGTATACACTTGTCTGTTATTTTGTATTATTAATTTTTGTTAAGTGCTTGATTTCGCCAGTATATTACTATTATTATTTTTTACTCTATTTTATTATTATTATTTTTTTTTTTATTGTTACGTATTTTCATTTTCTTTTTGTTATTATATACTTCCTCTACAGTTACAAATATTCCAAAATTATTAGAAAGCTTATCTGTTATGGGTGTCTCTTGCAGGAGACTATACCCTACCTTCTACTATTGTTGACTCATTATTGATATTGCTAAATCACCCATGTAAGGCTTACCAGGCCGATCTGGAAATAAAATAATAATAAAAAAAATTAATTAAAAAAGACATTACATAACTGTGATTAGACCTATTTGGACGTACGGAGTTGAGCTTTGGGGCTCCACTAAACCATCCAATTCATATCGCATTCAATCCTTAAAAAACCCAAAACCCTTACTTTGTTACCAATAAACTTATCCATAAAGATCTTAATGTTCCATATGTAGCTGATTTAGCCCAAGCCAGATACCTATTCACAGTAAGCTCTATAACCACTAAAATCCACTAGTTTCTAAACTTGCTTCTGACTCCATTCCCGATAATCCTGCGAGGCGTCTAAAAAGAAGATGGCCTAGAGATCTTCTAGTGTAGAATTTTTATTGAAGTGCTACTGATGAGTAGTTCTTTTCAAGTTTTGACATGTTATTGTAATCGTTATTAACACATTTACTTGATTTATATATTTGTACAGTTGTAATTTCAATAAATTGATATAAGATAAAAAAAAATATAGATTTTTGTTTAAATGATTAGAAAATATTTCTGATAGCCCCGTTTTAAATTTTTTTCCAGTAGGAAAAGAAAAACTAACGTGTCAAAGGGAAATCTTAAAGACTTCCCATTAATCTGACTAATAAATGTTGGGACTCGATTAACCGATATGATTATCACCGAAATACATAAGGGAAATATATAAGGAAAAATAACATAAATCTGTTTAATAACAAAAGAATACTAATTATCTATGCAATAATAATGTAGATATGTAACATTATGACATGTGTAGATCAAAACGTTTATAGCTTCAAAAAATCACTAATTTTCTTTTAAGTACCGACATTCAATCTGCCGCCCAACGATCTCTCAATTGTCTAAAAATAATCAAACCCACGATGTTGTATCAGTTCTGACTTCGAGATATTGAAGTGCATTCTCCAACCCAGAAAACCCTTCTTCATGAAACATTTTTATGGACTATTCGTTTCCTAGTTGATCGTATTCTCCATCCTCTAGCCTTCCTGCAGTAATGCTCGAACAAAGATTCCATAATACCTTGTACGGCAATCGAATGTTTTGTGGCATTCCAAGCTCCTTCTCCATCTAGTTCTTCGGTATCTAGATCCGGGACTTCCATACTTATTCCAGACAGCACTGGCTTCCAGGTCCGTTTTCCTATCCACGGTCTGGCCTTACAATCTTGTCTATTTCCCAGGTCTCTCTTATATAGAGGTATACCACCTACATCTAAACTTTGAATTAATTATCATGAGTTTTGAACACTATGTTTGAAAACTTTTTCCAGAGTATTCTGGTCACTTTGCGTAAAACCGATTAAAGCGGGTCACTGCTAATAGTAGAAATAAGTATACCCTGATGTAAGTCAGCCCTAAGGTGCTACTCACCCTTAAGCTTTTCATATAAAATAATTATTGAAATTATTTATTAATTTGCAAGTAATTAAAAATATTGCACTGCCATTTCGAGAAAAAAGTGATCACACGTTTTCATAAAGAGCCAATTAATTTTTTAAAAAACTATAAATTGATATTTACAACTGTATACATTATATACAAGTAAATTTGTAGAAAATGATAACAATGCCATACCAATAACATGTGAAGAACTACTCACTAGTAGCACTTCAATAGCTCTAAATTTGAAGGTCTCTTGGCTATCTTATCAGAATCGAATGTGAAGCTGGGAGACTAGAGGATTCGAGAGTGTATGTAGTTTAATTTGGAGGAATAAGTATCTGGTTTGGGCCAAATCAGCAACATTTGGGACATTAAGATCTTTATGGATAAGTTTGTTTGTGACGTAATAAGGAGCATTGAGCATTTCACGAAGGATTGCAAGGATTGGTTGAGCCCCAAAGCTCAACTCCGTATGTCCAAATGAGTCTAATTACTGTCAAGTGGATAAGTCTTTTGTAATTTATTGAGAGCTTTAAACGTTTGTCTAGTAAATGTTGGAGTAATAGAACACGACGAGTATTTTTTCGTCTTTTATGTCTGGTAAGTGGAGCTAAACTTAATTAAATAAATTAAGAACAATACAATTAAAATATAAATAAATAAAGTTAGAAGCAATGCCATGATTCTACTAATTACCATTTTACGACTTATAAATGTTGAAATGACGTGTTGTTCCTGTTAAATAAGATGAAGGAGGAAAATAAGGGGTTTTTGGGGTGGCTATAGGCCTAAAAAAGACTCGGGAAAACATCCCAGAATATATTTCCAGATTCTTGGCAGAAATTCATTTTGAGAAGGACCCATTGCCAAAGGAGGTCTTGGTTACGCGGTCGTAAAGGCGGGAGGGGAAGGGGGGAGAATGCTAAAAAAAATTTTAACCCCGTTTCTTTACGGGCACTCGGGGGTTGAAAATTTCATGAAATGGCCCTTACACGTGGATTCTTTGAGGGGAATTAAGTGGGACAGTGGGGAATGTTTCACAATTCACGGTCCTCACTCGTGAGATAATTGCTGTCTCTGTCGTGTGGGCCCATCAGCATTTATTTGGTCTCGGAGCTCTCTTTCTGTATGTAAAAGCTTTATGTATGTTTTTCAGAAAGGCTTTGGTATACCATAGTTTTAAGTTTTTCTACAGCTTGACAGTTACTATATTTTCCACTCTGATTTAAAGTAATAATTTTAAATTTTTTTTAAATTTCATTTATTTATTCGTGTGTTAGATAAATAAAAAATAAAAAGTTGTTTTCCAAAAACGAATCAATACTTCACAGATGAATATATTTTCCATGAAATGAGTCTTAAATTAAAAATAAGTTTGAGAAGCACTGATATCTAATTGTTTTTTTAATAATTTATTTATATCAATTTATTGAAATATACATCTGTACAATTATATACATTAAGTAAATGAGCTGATAACGATTACAATAACATGTCAAAGCTTGAAAAAGAACTACTCATCAGTAGCACTTTAATAAAAATTCTACACTAGAAGATCTCTAGACCATCGAATTTTCAGACGCCTCGGAGGATTATAGGGAATGGATTGGGAAGCAAGTTGAGAAACTAATGAATTTGAGTGGTTATCTGGTTTGGGCTAACTTAGCAACATATGGAACCAAAAGGTCTTTATGGATAAGTTTGTTGGTGACAAAGTAAGGGGCATTTAGGATTTTTCGAAGGATTTTGGATTGTAAGGATTGGATATGACATGACTTGGATGGTTTAGTAGAGCCCCAAAGCTCAACCCCGTACTTACAAATAGTCTAATTACAGTCATGTAAAAAAGTCTGTCTAGTAAATGTTGAAGTAGTCTGTAACGACGAGCAGTTTCTTGTCGCTTTAGTCTTCATATCTAATTGTAAATTATAAAAAATGTATATATTTTTTAATATTCATTAAATAACTGGAGGCAGCATTTGAAGCAAACCCTTCAATTGATTGATATTTTTCCGTAATACGTGTGAAAAAAAGTAATATTTCTTCTTGTAATATGTCCTGACCATCTAATTCATAACTTCAGGCATAAGTCGTATTACGACACTTCGGAACAGCCTTTAATTGGTACTCCATCTTGAACTTTCGTGAAAATATGTCCCATACATGAAAGAATGACCCACCTAGCGATATATTTAGTTTTTATCTGATCCTTTTCTTCTCATCAAATGTCTTCTTTCCATTTCATTTCTTTGAACATTTTGATAAAGTAACAGTTAAAATATGATTTTATGACATTTTTATTTTTAGGCCTTCCATATATATATATATATATATATATATATATATATATATATATATATATATATATTTTTTTTTTTTTTTTTTTTTTTAGCGGTATATGGTTCAATATCATTTCATTTATCATTAATGACTTTTAAACAAGTTACAATTGTTATGTTAGTAAATAAATTTTTTACATCGAGGCTAATGAGTGTGCGATTTAATAATTCATGAACATGATGTCATTAATTAAAGAGAATTACAACCTTTATATATTTTTCATCAATTATTATTAATCCACAACCGGAAAAATGTATCCATTTAGCTAAGTTTCTAAATGCTAACTTTTTCAACTTTTTTAAACTTGTAAATGCTAAGTTTTTAAGCTATTAAAAAAAAAAAAAAATTAGTAAGACAATTTCTTAAAATAATAAATGCTTGATCTGGTCCGAATCTCCGAGAATGGAAGTGCTCTTGAAGGAGAAAGAGAACCGCTGAGTTAGGAACACGCCACCTCCTTGACCCCCCCCCCCCCCCCACTTCCCCCCCCCCTCCCACAGCTATCTCATCTCTCTGTTACAATGACTAAGTCTATTCTTAGTGTCTTGCCCTTGACTTATATCGTCGGGTAAAGTGCACCTTAGCCTCATTTTTCATGTTGCTATTTTTGTCCTTTAACGAATAATAGGAAATTGACTTGAGTTACGTTAAACGAGACCGAACTCTATCCCGGAGCATGAACTGTAGGGCATTGATTCTCAGTGAAAAAATAAGCCTATAAATATGTTAGTATTCCTCGAGTTTATAAGAACGAGTATCCGATGTCATTACGAGCCTGAATAAAATTCATTTAACTTGATTTCACAATAAAATATTATAACTCCAAATGGAATATTTACTTTTTTTATGTACACAGTGAAACTCCAATTATCAGGATTGATTTGAAGAAAAAATTATATATATATATAATATATATCAAATAGGACGTATAAAAAAAAAAAAAAAAAAATGACCGTTTTATCAAATTTCAGAGGTCAAAAGTCTGTAAATATCTTAATTTATTATTTACCAATACTTAATAATCCCTTTAAGCATAATCTAAGCTTGTTTACTAACACTGGACTTCTTCAAAAAAAGCCTCAGTTCAGTTATTCAATTCAAAGAAGATACATGACAGTGTCCTACGAAATTCTCGTAATTTTAAGACATTACTGGAAAGAAAATTTCACAGTTGCTGAAGCAACTCGTGAAATTATTAAATATGAAAGGGAAGGTGCCCTTGAAGAGTGCACTGCGCGGCGTTAGTTTGAAAAATTTAGAAGTGGAGATACGACGTTGGAAAGGAAGAAGGGCTCCGGGCGGCCATTAATGGATATTGATGAGGTTCTAAAGGAAGCTGTTGATTCAAATCCGTCCACAAGTACTCGCGAACTTGCCAGGGAGTGTGGTGTGTCGAAAGATACAGTTAGTCGCCATCTTCTCTCCATGGGGAAGGTGAAACAGACCTGCTCGTCCACACACTTCCCGTCGCACCAAAGAAAAGTTTACAGAACTCATGGGTTTGAACTCCTGCCTCATCCACCGTATAGTCCAGACCTCGCACCTTCGGATTACTAATTGTTTCGATCCATGGCCCATTTTCTTCAAGGGAAAAAATTTGATAATTTTGCGGAAGTTGAAAATGCTGTCCAAGAGTTCTTTGACAGCCATCCCAAGGAATGTTATCAGCGTGGCATCGAGAAAATGGCTAGTAGATGGGTAATGACGATAGACATTGGACTATACTTTGAGTATTAATTGTATTTTATATCAAATAAATAATAATACAAATATTTGTTCAAGAAACGGCCATTGTTTTTTTATACACCCCATTATATATATGTATATATATATATATATATATATATATATATATATATATATATATATATATATATATATATATATATATATATTAACTGTTTAACAATAATCGGGTTTTTGGTCCTTTATATTTAACAATATTTTGTTCATACAATTTTATTATTTATCCATATACATATTTTATTTCTTCCTTCTCCTCTCTCCTCTCTTTTTGACGTTTCGACCCCTTATTTAATGGGGTCCTCATCAGAACAAAAACTGGGTACCCCGAAACTCCAGGCCAGTAAGCCCACCGACTCCTGCAGCAAGTGCTTGCTTGCAGTTCATAAAATTGTATGAACAAAATATTGTTAAATATAAAGGACCTAAAACCCGATTATTGTTAAACAGTTAATTATATAATTTCTAAGGGTCGACAAAATATAATTTTGATATTATATATATATATATATATATATATATATATATATATATATATATATATATATATATATATATATATATATATATCATTACATACAATTTTTTTTTAATAGTTTATTAACATACATTGTAGCCCGTTGTTTGGAGTTCACGTAACATACGAAGAGTCCCGTCTTATTTGTTTTCAGGACACAATATAAGACGTAAACTAAATACGTAGTATATCCTACACGGGTTTTGTCTAGCCTAATTCCTTCGCGAGTAATAATGAATAAAATAGCAATTATACACCGCCACAAGTAAAATTCAATGAGTAAAAATTTTTACATAATTATATAATAATAACTTTTAAATAATTAGAGAAAATTGCATAAAACCGGACCCGTCCCTTTAAGTGGACCCACAGAAATTTTGGCAAATGTATTTTAATTGTTATAATATACTTATACTTGAAACTGGATAGTATTTCCTACGATTTAATGTTTTAATTATTTAATTATTTAATAATTTATTTTATATCCGCAGTTTAAAAAATGATATCGACGATAGATTATGATAGATTCTTGCACCAAAATTTTTATTTTTATTTTGTTTGCGTAACCAAAATGTATATATTGAGTGCAAATTAGCAAAAATACAGCCGCTTCATAGATTCTGGTTTAGGTTAATTATATTCTGAAAGAAATGTTTACATCTTCAAGCAAACTACCTTTATAGATTTTTTACTTTAAAAAAAAACCGTAAGATTCTATTTTAGCGCCCTCAATAACATTGAAAAGCGTTTATTCAATAAAAAACAATATATAATTTTTTTTTTACCGTCTTCATAGAAAATGAAATTTTGAAAACAATTATTGGTAAATTTTTTTTAAATCGACATTACTATGTTATTCTCAAGACCAATTCAACTTCATTGATTGATATCGCTGAAAAGAGAAGAGCCTCGGCTTTGTTTTGATGTATATGATTACAAAATTCAATAAAAAAAAAAACCTATTGGAAAAGTTGGAAAATCCGAATTACGTTTTGATATTTAACTTGAGTTAAAAAAAAAATAAAATAGCATTAAAATAATTTATCAATTTATTTTATATCTCGAATTAAAAAAAATTATATCAACATGATTAATTATATTCAAAAACAAATGTTAGAACTTCAAGCAGAATTAACCTTTATAGATTTTTCTACACAAAAAAATGCTGTCAGATTCTAATTCAGCACCTTCAAACACATTGAAAAACGTTTATTTAATAAAACAAAAAAAAAAAAATATATATATATATATATTGTTGTTTCACCCTCATAAAGGGGATGAAATTTCTAAACCGGTTATTGGTAACGTTTCTTAAAATCGCTATCACTTTGTTACACTCAACGCAAATTCAACTTGGTATCCCTGGAAAGAGGAGAGCCTTAGCTTTCTTTTGATGTATGTAAATGCAAAGTACGATGAACAAAAGGGGAAGAAAAACCTATTTGAAAAGTTGGAAAATCCGTAATACATTTTGATTGTTAACTTAAATTTTAAACCAGATAGGAAGATGAAACTAAAAACATTTCAAGCGCATTGCCACCCTATGTACAAATATAAAATTGATTTTTTTCACTGTCCAACAGTAATTTAATTTAGTTGGTAAGGCAAAGTTTGAAGGTTACGATTTTATATTTTACTATTTGTATAAAGTTTCGGATATAGGGTTTCTTTAGAATCCTAAATAAGGCTCTGGCGTCATATTTCGAGTGAAAAATCTATAAAGATAGTTTGCTTGAAATCTAATCTTTTTTTTTAGAATTTAATTAACCTAAACTAAAATATATGAAGCGGCTGTGTTTTTCGGTAAGTTTGCCCTCAAAAATAAAAATTTTGGTGTAGATATCAATTTTTTAAATTCG
The DNA here is from genome assembly GCA_003667255.2 of Euschistus heros. Taxonomy (NCBI): domain Eukaryota; kingdom Metazoa; phylum Arthropoda; class Insecta; order Hemiptera; family Pentatomidae; genus Euschistus; species Euschistus heros. Next base: position 4,327,466 of record RCWM02000007.1, on the reverse strand, counting down.
AGATATAAAATAAATAAGTTTAGTGCTATTTTTTTTTTTTTTTTCTCGGCTTCTAGGACCCATTAGTAGGAACGACAAAGTTTTTTTTGACCAGGAGCTACTGAAATAATTGCCAACAAGATCATTCGGAGACATGAGTGTGTTTCTCAAAACAAAAAAAAAATTGTTTTAAAGAGTTATTTGTGTTTTGTACACTTCCTATTAAAGGAGTCTTTAAATAAATATATATTTTATATTGCTACCTCAATGGTAACAATTTAAGCAGCAATGTTATAACAGCATTGAAGTGGGGGAGAGGGGGGTTCAGGAAGAGAAATACCTCTCCTCCAACGAAATATTAATAAGGCTCAAAATATAAAATTTAGATTTTGAAATAGAATCCTCTTCAACAAGAACCTCACCGCCACTAAAAATTCATGGAATATATCAAGAGGCATTCTCGTCTGTTTCATCGTTTGGGTAATTCAAAACCAAGGATCACCATCATCCTTCCTTTGTTATTTCCTTTTTCCAAATCGATAATATTAAGGTATTATATCATGAAAATGAAGAGCATTTTAATGAAATCCATATTTATATATTTATAAGTAATAAAATATTCATTATTTAATATAAAACTATTTGTAATAAAACTTAAATATTTGGCATTTATTCGTGTAAAAAAACACTTAAATATGAGGAAAATAGTGTCCAATTTGTTCTTATTATCTTAAACGAAACCAAATGTTTCGGGACTTCATTCACATCTTATGATTTTATTAAATTTCTGTAACTAGAAGCCAATTATTATTATTAAATATACAATATACCGTATCGTGAGGCTACTTTTAACAGGTTTTTATTACGTTATTCTAAATTTTCTTGGACCAAATGATAGCTACACGACCCGATAGATAGATTGGTAATCAATGTATTACTCACATGAAACAATGGTGCTGCCACATACGCCTGGCGAGATGAGGTTTGGACAAGTTTATAAAAACACCTGTTAACACTAATACTAATACACTAATCCGAAAATGTGATCAAAATTTGAAAAATATTTACAAAAAATGGAGATATTACAGCTTTTATGGAAAAAAAGGTGGTTTCCTCAAAAAAGGATTTGATTTTTTATATATCTGCAACGGATTGGAATAGAAAGATGAGATCTGCGTCATTTTGCTACATTTTTGATCTTGTTTCATCCAATTTTTTTTTTACATTAAGAGGTACTCACCCTGTATATTATTATTTAAATATCCCATTATTATCCATTATATCTCAAGTAAAAAATAAAATAACTAATGCCTCATTTTTTTTATCCAAAGAATAAATAAATTGTGAAAATATTGACGTAATTTATTTTCGAACGCATAAAACCATTTCGCGAGCTTGCGATGTGAGCACCTTAGGATTTTTATGTGCTGCTTTCCCCTGACACTATATAATAAAAACTTGTAGAGGAACTACCTATTGGTAGTACTCTAATGAAATATTAACAAAAGAAGAAGATCCCGAGGCCATCTTCTTTTCAGGCACCTCGGAGGATTGCCAGAAATAGAATGGGAAGCAAGCTGTGCAACAAGTGGATATGGATGAGGAGTAAGTTTATTACGCATCTTTATTATGTATCTAAAATCCAAGGCATCGTGTTTGTTCCACATTATTTAGCGGTTCACCATTAAAGGATACAAAATTTAAACATAAAAAGCAAAAACTCATCGTGACCTGTTTAAGAAGCTGAAATGTAATGAGCGTTTCAAGTTAGGTGGGGAAAGAAACGGCAACCCTGCACCCTCTCATTGGCCCCGACCAACTAAAACTCTCTCCCTCCGCTTTTCCTTAAGTGCCATCAGCCTGCCCTCAGACTTTAATAGTGTAAATTCTACAATACCCGCGTATGATCCACCCATATTCATTGACATTTTGCGAATATGATTTTTTAAAAATTTTTTTATAAGATATGTAATTGTAAATAATGGTTGTGGTTACCCATGAGTAAGTTGACACCCTCGTTGAGGTCCTTGTCGTAGAGGTTGATGACTCCCGGCTCGGACATAGATAGCTCCAGCTGGACCCCCACGTTGGGGTCGCAGCCCCGGGGGCCGGGCCGGGGGACAGAGTACACGGAGGGGTTGGTCTCGTTGTGGAGGATCGAGAGGACGTCACCAGCCTGCAGCTCGATGTCGCTCGTCTGCCCGCAGGCTCCTTCCGACGGGCACTCCTCCTGCGATAATCAAACAATACATTAGTTAAATAAATATGGTAATAACATTGCTAAAAAGTTTATTTAACATGAAAAAAAAAGAAGGGAAAACCGTACCTCCTTGAAATAGTTTGTTGCAATACAATGTAGGCAATGTTTCATGGATAAGCCTTATTTTCTATTCCTCAAAAATAACAATAACAATTCACGACAAAAAATGTATAATTAGTTTTATTTTAAATACATTTATGTGCATTACCTGTATTATAATATTCATACAAAGCCTAATGTTCAGGCTGATATAAATTCAGTAATGTTCATATCCATAGATCTAATGCGTATTCGCAATAAGTTCCGTAATTTTTTTAATATTTCTTCTGAAAGACAATAGAGCATGCATGCAAAAATTTATTCAGTGCCCAAGACTCCTATACTGCAATATGTATTGCTATGAAATCTTTCAATACCTAACGGAATCGAAGGCCGTTACTATTGAAAAAAAAAACAGTTGACATGAACATATTTACAAACCTGATTAGGAATTTGGAGCATAGGTACAAAGTCATTAGAACAATTGTCTTAACTCAGTTACGTACCTATGTATCATGTATTGCGGGCTCGATATCCAAATGAGTTATGGCGAGGGTTCGAATCCCACCTGGGTGCGTTAAAATTTATTTCGTGGTGTACCCACGAATGAATCATGACCTTCGCACCCTGGCTAGTATATGTTAGTAACCTATAGGGCAACCCGTCCTTCCTGCCCTAGTTGGAGAACATAAGAACGTTAAGCCGCAATAAACAAACGAAACATCATATTATATTTTAATTCTTCGTTTATAATAAGTTAGTCGTAAAAGGCATTTTCATTATCAGTATTTTTTATTTATTTTTAATTTGGTTTCAAATTTTAGTTGTATGGAATTCACACTTAATCAGATTGTGAAGCTAACAGTTTTTCATCTGGTCATTTCTCATTTAAACTTAATCTACAATTAAGTCTTTCAGTTTCAGAAACTCAACTACTTTGCAGTTTATTAACGCATTACTTTTTGCAAAAAGCATTATAATACCTTAGATTGAAGTTTATAGCGAATGATGAAAATAACGATAGCATTTTAAACATAGATTTGTTTATAACGTTTCAAAAAAAATATTTATAGTTTTGTGATAACAATACCGAATTATTTAGGAGTAATTCATTTCATTTTATACCATGTAACTTTTATCGTGGGATACATTTTTCTGAAAGAATAAAATTAATAGACAATGGTTGTGATAACTTATCGTTAGCAAATTGAGTAACTGTCGTTTATTTAATTTAAATAAATTATTATTAAATATTTTTTTAAAAAACGATTCTTCTAGCATTTAATAGCGTATGTCTTTTCAGTTTTCTATTAAATTTAATATACGGATCTTCCATCATTGGTAAAACTATAGTACTTTATCGTACTTAAAGATTCCTTCAAGATTTATAACTTTTATCATGATGAAAACAACTGCAGATCTCAGGTGAATCGATTCAAATCAAATCTCATATATACAAATGCCACAAAGGAACCTTTCGGCGTTACTTATAAATAAATCTGAATAAATTATTATTTTTTGTTGAGCTCTTTAAAAAATATTTCTTTTATAATATCAAGTAAAAGCTCTGAGTAAAGAAGGAAGCGTGAATATTTTCGACCTTGGTAATCACATTTCATCCCCGCCTTATTTTCTATATGTCAGGTTTGTAGAATCCATTCGACATATTTCAGCTTTCAACACGTTTAAAAAGAGCAACGTAGACGTGTTCATTTTTAAACTTTTATACGCAGCATAGTTACATACATAATGTTCTGTAAAACAGAATATTATATATAACAGCAGAAAAAAAAATTAAAATATTCCTTATTCTGGGACAAATTTTCTCTGCGTTAGACAATGACATCAGTAGATTATGTTTGTCCTAATTTTATATTTTGTTTAGATAATTGTGTAGATAATTTTAGATTATCGGAGATGCCTCAATGTGAGGATACCCACATTAGATCCCCACCCATCGACTCATCCATCTCCCAAAGGCAACTGTTAATTTTCCTAACTATGGCATTTTCAGAGTTGCCTTCAAGCCAACAATGAACTCAGAGAGTCATTTTTTGTTTCAGTAGATTTTATTAATAGTAGATCTTGGCAGATTGCAAATAGTTCTCTTGTAAAAATACTATTTAGTGACTGTAAGTAATAAGCAATGCTACATTGCTTTTATGTTGTAATGCCGACACGTATAGACATATTTATACATTGTCTAGTCAATGAGTGCTGAAATTAGGGGTGTAGAATGCATGAAATATGCGATTATTTTTTAGATCGGGGCTTCGTTAGTAGTTAGAAGATAAAGATACTAACAGTCCCCGCTCCTGGGGGTGAGTTAAGTAAGGGTAGGGAAGAAGGTTTCATTTTGGGGGCTTTCAATTATATCTCACAAACGGTGGACTCGAGAAAAATATGTTACGATTAAAAATTAAAGCTAATTAAATTTCCTATAAAATGAATTCTATATATATTTGTCGAACTTCTAACCGTTTTCGAGATGTACGTTAATGGAAATCGATAATTTTCGCAAAAAAAAAAAATTTTTACCTCACTTTTTTTCGATCTTTCGCTTCAAGTGCCAAAAACGTGTATATGAAATTAACGTAAATTTGAAGCTGTACAACTTTGATTCTTATATTTTTTCTCAAAAACGATCGTAGAAGGCGCTAGAAGCAAATGTTTGACAAAAAGCGATGTAAAAATTATTTTTTTGCGAAAATTATCGATTTCCAATAACGTACATCTCGAAAACGGTTGGAAATTCGATAAATATGTATAGAATTAATTGTATATCAAATTTAATTAGCTTTATTTTTTATTAGTAACTTATTTTTTTAGAGTTCACCGTTTTCGAGATATAATCGAAAACCCCAAAAATGGGAACTTTTACCCTCCCCCCACCGTTAGCTCACCCCCCAGGGGCAGGGCCTTCTAGTATGTTAATTTTCTAACTACTCCTAACGAAGCCCTGAGCTCTAACATAATCGCATATTTCAAGCACTCTACCATATGTCTATTGATTGCCGCTTATAATAAAACGGTTGACAAATTGATCAATATTAAATATTTCAATGTTTTGAAATATAGATATTAGACAAGAATTATACGAATTTTGTAACCAGTGAGTTATAGTTTAAGATCATAACCCATGTAAATGAATAAATATGAATATATTTAATATAATAAAAAAATAATTGATATGATACAAAACTTATTTCTGCATTAAGTGAGGGGTTTGAACCTATAAGGATTGTCCCAGTGTATCATTTTTTTTTTTTATTTCTGTTGAACAATAGCGAGTGAGGCAGGTATGATTTTTATTTTTGATCTTTCTCAAATCTACTTGGAAACCGTACAATAAAACCTTGTTTGATGTATGTGTGGTTTGATGTATTTGTTTGACTGGAGTCTTGGATCCTTAAGCGTCCCCCACACCGAAGCGAAAATAACTAATAAGTAAGCTGCGAATTTTTTAAGCCGAGAGATATATCCTTCTGTCACACATTCATCATAAACATTTTCCTGAATTAATCTATTAAACCGGTAAAATTTTTCTTTTTACCTGATTATAAGAGAGGGTATATTTTGTTTCTCAGCTTCAATGTGAATTACTAATTAATTATTCTACGATTTTTCATTTCATAGAATTAAATTAGATGGATTTTGCGTACTAGGATATTGAATACTAGGAAAGAAAACGGGGTTCTGGTCTATGCTATGGATAACTACTACTTCTTCCTGTAGGATCAAAGAAGGAAAAGAAATACAGTAAACTGTATATAATCCTTGTCATTACAGCATAAATTTATGGGCACTAAATTCAACTATATGTTTTATTCAAGATCTTGAAAGAGATTTTCAGTTAAAAATTATATTACACAATGACTTATGAGGAGTACACAATTAAGATACGAGTTCATCTTAACTTATTTTAATTTATTTCCTTATTTACTCCTAAAATAATAAAATTCATATTTTGGCCATAACTTGGGACAATGAAAATTAATGATGTACTGAATGGGGCTTGAGAGAGATTTGTCAAGGGAAGGGGGAAGTATAAATTTTCAAGGAGGTCGACAAAGTTTCTATAGGCTCCTAACTTCCATCCTCATCCTCTTCAGAGATGTCTTCGGTTCGATGAACTTCGGACCCCGCGAAATATCTCCTTAGCCTTTCTCTGGAAAGTGCAGTTGCGTTCCACAATCTATTGGCCAATGTGTTTAATTGATTATTCTATTATAATATAAAAAAGTAATAAGAAATAATTTGACAATAATTGCTATCATACTTTGATTATGAAAAAATCTTTCAAATTTTGTAGATGGACCCCCATTTTCGTGCTCTGAATCAAAAAACGACTTAAGTTTTTCTCCTTCACGTCCGACCTCCGCAATGATGTGAGGGATGTTTAAGACATTCAACATTCCCATTCGTAAGCACTGATTTGATACTTCACAACAGAAACACCTATTCATCAAACCGATTGGACATTCTGTACTCTTAAAAGAACAGAACGACATTTTACCATTTGTTCTCAAGAAAATTAAGTATTGCCATCATAAATGGCTCATGGACATAAGAAAATTTTTGGAAAAATTGATGGAAGCTGCAAAAAAACTGTGTTACCTCTAAAGAAGTAGTAACCAAATTTCTGGGCAACAAGAAGGATCATAATTTCAAGTGTATCGTTGAGTTAATGCTGTTGAAGTATCAAAATTTAGGAAAATCTGGATGCGGTTATTGAAGAGATTGATCAGAAATTTCATCAGGGTATCAAGGAAGTGTTACCAAAATAGATGGAATACCACAATAATGTCGGACTATTGCTGGATGTTGCATCGAGTTGATACTACAACAGTACCTACTCCGAAAATCATGATCGGTACAAAGAGACGTCGTCACAGTGATTGATGATATGGTGAGTGTTATATTTTCTACTATTTATTCAATATTCTAATTTTATATTATATTATGTTATCCATCATAAGCAACAATATAACACGTTTTATACATATTTAAATATGTCACTCATGATTTAAATGCCTCATAATTCTGACATTTTTCATCTTGTATGAGATTTCGCACATTGTCAATTGCAAAATATTCTGACGTAATGGAACTGAAATAAGATCATTTTCGGGTTCAAGGCACCAAAATGCACAGGAATCAATCACCAGAAGTAAAAAAAAAAAAAAACAGAACTATCGCAGGCTAGTGATATAAAAATTTAAGTTTTTCCAGATTAAACTATTTCCATCACTAATGGTGCATTACTGTGACTTTACCAGCGAACTCATGAATAATAACCTTACTATCTCTAAAGCTTTCTGAACTAAATATGATATAGAAATATAATTTTAATTATCAGAGCATTGATATAGAGGAAACAGTTTCTAGTTATCAGTTTTTAAAAGTAGGACAAGTAAAAGAAAATACCTTGCTCCCTTCATTAAATCAGCGATGTAATGAAAATCAAGACAGGGCCACAGAAGAAACGACTAACTCCTCGATTCAGATTCAGCCTAATGAACTTTCAACAAACCAGACAAGGAAATAGTAGCTGATTACCTCATTTAAATTTATCCCTCAGCCCTAACTCTCCAAACTGGATTTTCCGGAATACAAACTGTTCAAGATAAAATAGATAAATTGAGTTGCCCTATATACCGATAGACGTCATTAGACAAATACAAGGCCGACCAACATTTTTCAATCGCGGGCTACAATCTTTGTTTTATAAAACGAGTGATTTCAACAATATTATTATATTAACATATGGCATTTAAGCACCCATAGTTCCAAACGAAGCAGTAATTTTTTTTTCATTTTAAATATTATTTTTCTTTTTCTTAATCTATTACAATATAAATAATGCAATTTCAACAGTAAGACTCCGGCGTTCCTCAAGGTACTATCCTAGGCCCCATCCTCTACACGGTTTATACAGCTGATATGACCCATAGCACCGTCCTCACTCCAATCTTTTGTGGTCAACCTTCAGGAATGTAGTCGAAATCGGAGATTTAAAATAAATCCAAATAAATATCATCAAATAACCTTTTCCCATCTTCGGAAACCAACGACTTCCTGTCCTACAGCATCCTTTAATAATATTCCACGGATCACTGTTGTTCAAATCCGCTATCTAGGACTCCAACTGGACAAAGGTTTGACCTGGAACCCACATCAAGACTAAAACGATAGGAAACTTCTCGTCGTTTTCGGGTTCTTCAACATTTACAAGATAAATGCTCAAACCTACAGATTTACTACAAAAGACTCATTTACATGACAGTTATCAGGCCTATTTGGACATTCGTAGTTGAGCTCTGAGGCTCAACTAAACCTTCTTATTCTTCTCGTATCCAATCCTTGCAATCCAAAATCCTTAATGCTCTTTACTTTGTCACAAATAAACTTATCCATAAAGACCTTTGTGTTCCATATGCTGTTGATTTGGCTCAATCTAGACACCTATCCTTTCATAGTAAACTCTATATCCACTAAAATCAACTAGTCTCTCAACTTGCTTCACATTCTATTCCTGATGATTCTCCGAGGCGTCTGAAAAGAAGATGGCCTCGAGATCTTCAAATATAGAACTTTTATTTAAGAGCAGCCAATAGGTGGTTGCTGTACAAGTTATTGTCATGGTATATTTATTATTCTTCACATTTACTGGATCCTTATGTAACTACGCAGTTGTAAATATTAATAAAAAGATAAAAAAAGAATATTTAAAAAAAAAAAAACCATAAGACTGAATGACCTCGCCCTAAATGTCATATTTTGATTTAAATTTTTAATTATTATTTGATAAATACTTACATGGAGGCATAATCAGTAGAATAAAAACTGTATCAATATCTGACTTCATTGGTCAAGAGGTACATCACTAAAAAAATTGGAAATTCTGAGAGAGCTGTTCTGATGATTTCTTTATTTCCTGCTCATGTTATGAAATAACTTTTATAGGTAAATAAAAGTATTTGTTATTAGAAACAACCTTCGGTAAGAATTATGAAGGAATAAAAGAGGACTTAATTTATATTAAATGTTAGTCAAGTCTCAGGGGCACCTTCTATATTCTACATTATCTTTTTATACGCTATTTATTTGAGAAGGTATTAAGTTTGTCCTGAAACTGTTTCTGTAATGCCTTTTAAATTTAAATACTCTTTTATATTACTACTTTGTTTTTTTAATTTATATTTATTTTGTTCCCATTCTACAATTTCCATTTTCCTCGCTGCGCTGTAAACTCGCTACGGTTTCCTAAACATCGTTATTATACAACAGTCAGCAATCTAGTTAAAACAGAGACCTCGACTTATTAAAAAAAAAAAAAAAAAATCAGATCTACTAAACGTTTTCAAAACTTGTCAATACGCTGTGTTCGGTCATGTGAAATAAACGAAGATTAAACGAAACAAAAAAAAGTCTTTATTAAAAAAAAAATTCCCCCAAATTGGAAAGGATTAAAGGAATGCCAATCAAGGTTTATTGCCAATGAATAAACATAACCTCAGGTTCATCAACAACAATCTGTTTTTTCTTTTTGTAAAATGTTGTTTGGTTTTAGCTTATTTACTTCAATATTTATTCATTGAAATTTATAACACTTTTCTGTAATACATTCTACATCAAAGTGGTATAAAATCTTTTGAATTGGTAATGTAAAAAACAATTTTTTGATCTGTAAAAAACAAAAAAAAAACTCATCGAAAATACTGTAAGCTATTGTACCTGTTGTTACACGAACTATTGCAGCCAATCATTCATAGCCGAATTAAATTATAAAATTATTTTAAAAAGTTGCCTCATTTGCATATCTTGGTACAATAACAAACAGTAAACTTTCCTGGAAGTCTCATATCGACTACTGTTTATGAAAATTACTGCGACTGTTGTACAATAATCTACTTACTGTAAATTAAAAAAACCCAAAATATATTTAATGCCAAATATATATCATACTAAAACACATTCTGGTTGATTGAAAAAAAATATAACAAAGAGAGACCTAATAACCTGGAAAACAAAAAAATATTTCATAATTGTCGCAAAATCATCATTAATTAAAAAAAAAAAAATATTCGTAAATATTTAATTTAAGGCTATTTTCTAAGATTTTTTAAAGATTATCTTAACGAATTTGTGCTTTTTTTTAGAACCAACGATTTAACGTTCGGAACTAGTCTTCGAATAAAAAAAAACATTAACATAGGTGGCAAATATTTTATTAATCCTAATTATAAAATAAAAATCGATAATAATAAATTTATTATTAATATCTTTCGGAATTCTCGGTCCAGAATTATCAGATGAACGATATAGGCTCAGAAGTAAACAGGAAATTAAAAAATATTCAGATATTCACTATGACATTCGTAAAAGCAGACTGAGTTTTTACGGACACATTAAAAGGATGAACATAATTCTTCATACAAAAAGAATATTGTAAGTTTATGATATGAGTAAAGCTACAACAGACACCGTCTAATAGATAGGAGAAATTATAAAGGTCCTGAAGCTAGCAGGAGTTACTCAAGAAGGTATCCTGGACAGAGAAATTTTTCGATCCAAAATGCACAGTTGGAAAATTGAAAAAGAAGCACCAAAGAAAAATACTGTGAGAGATGAAATAAAGGAGACCCATGACAAGAGGATGAAGGAAATATGGACACAGAGGAAGGCAAAGAAACGCATGTGGTACAGGTTGTCCAATGTTGTCCCAATTGGAGTCATCCGCAAAAAAAAAATAAAAAAATAAAAAAATTAGTTATTATATGTATATAATTAAACATACATAAGTTTTAATACAAACTTACATGAAATATGTAAAAAACAATGTTTTTATTTTGAAAATCCACGAAGTTTGCTTAGTTTAAACAATTCAAAGACGTAGTGTAACTAAATATTTATTTATTTGACTTTATATATATATTCCCACCTGTCAATTACAAATAGAAAAGCAGTGAAAGTGTTGTAAGAAAGAAAATGTCGTGAAAGGCATGAGGGGGAGCAGAATCCAGCGGCACATCCAGTCTTTATTTTTTTTTTTTTAGTCTAGGAGGTCTCTCATCCAGCTCCTTTTTAGCCTTTTTCGGTGTGTGTCCATGTAATTTTTCGTGGAATCGTTAGTAGTAGGTTCGTATTTGTTCTTTCACTGTTGGCATGCGTAGGACAGTATGTAAAGTTATGTTTAAATATTTATTGAACCTTAAATACAAACATAATATTTATAAAACAATAAATACGTTGCTATAAAACAACCGATTGATTTAGTAATAATTCCAAGAGAGGTTTAAACACGGGATAAAACAGTTCTATCATGTTTATATTTTTTCAGGTCCTAGGTCATGTAAACGGACAGCATTGAGTACCTTTGTCTGTAGGAAAGTGTCTGGAAAATTCGCAGAAAAAAAATTTAATCTTGTCAGTATTTGCAGGCTTGAATCAATTCTCAGACTAGGAAAGAAATTGTTTTTTGTCGAGACCTTGTCGTCTGTTTCAACACGTAGAAGAATAAACCCGCTTTGCCAGTCATGAACAGACTTTGTGGAGGGGGCGTTTTATATTTCAGGTGGAAGACATGAAGAAGGGAGGCTACACGTGTCCCAGGCATAGAGGGAGAGAGAGGGAGGATAGGGAGGAGATACCACTTCCAATGTTTACTAAGCCGTGTCCCCCTGGAGCTTATATATCTGTAATACACCCTCCGGCCAGTTACCTAATATATCTTCCATGTTATATCGCCGTTATAAAACCGTATCTGTTCCCCATCGCTTGCTGTACTTAAGGGATCCTGCTTTTCTCGGAAGCTTTTAAGATCAACAACGAGAAGATGTGTCGGTGATCAAAACAGGGTAGAGGAGTTCCCAGATGGTATTAATTCTTCTTACCTCGTATTTATAGGAGTTAACATTGACACTGATAAGTATTTCATGCAATTAAATTTTTTTTTTTATGATAAGTACTATCTTGATTAATCTTTATTACTGCATATATAAGGTACTTACGTCTGCATAAATTATAAAAAATCAGTAATTAGCGAGTTCATTGACAAAAAAAAAATATGACATTTCAGGCGGATATTAAGAATGTTTTGATAAATACAGTCTGTTTGGGATCAAGCATCAACTTCCAGTATCTTTTTTTTTTTTCTTTGTCTTTTCTTTTTTTTTTTTTATAATTCAAGACTAAAACAAAAGGAAACTGCATGTCGTTTTCGACTTCTTCAAAATTTACTTGACAAAAGGTCAAACCATCCGATATTTGGACATATGGAGTTTTATATAGTTTATGAAGCTATTTGGGGCTCAACTAAACCTTCTAATTCTTCCCATCTCCGATCCTTACAATCCAAAATCCTTAACCCTTTAACAGGCGATGTATCCTGGAGGATACACATATTTAATGCCTTTTGCTCAATTAATGACGTAATGTCCGACGCATTATCCTATTCATTATTGTCTAATATCCTTTATTTTACCTTAAATTTCATGATGCAAGAGTGGGGTTAGCGTGGTTATAGCCATTCAAAGGGGAAAAATAAAAGAAATGTATTCAAAAATCCCAGTCTCACCCGTTAAAGGGTTAATGCTCCTTTACTTTGTTACAAATAAACTTATCCATAAAGATCTTAATTTTCTATATGTTGCTGATTTAACCCAAACCAGATATCTATCCTTTCATAGTAAAATCCATAACCACACAAATCCACTAGTCTCTCAGCTTGCTTCGCATTCTATTCCTGATAAACATTCCGAGGTGCCTGAAAAGAAGATAACCGAGAGACCTTTTGTAGAATTTTTATTGAAGTTCTACTAATGAGTAGTTCTTTTCAAGTTTTAACATGTTATTGTAATTATTATCAACACATTTATTTGATGTATATATTTTATATAGTTCTAAATTTCAATAAATAGATTAAAAAAAATATATTATTGTACTATACTATAATTGGTAAATAAACTGTGAATTTGTCCGCAAGCAAATTATTTGTAAAGCAACCATTATTAGCACGTCAATAAAAGTTCTATTTTACAATAGTAGGTTGTCCCTTAGCTTCTATCTTATTTTTCAAAGTGTAATTTTTTTTTTTTTTTTTTAATTTATTCTATGATTATAGGACTCTGCCGAAAAGTAACTTTAAGTTAAAAGTAAAAAAGTGAAAAGTTAATTTTTGTTCAGAAGTACTTTCATGGAACCAGGCCTAACTTTCATTGAGTTAAGGTAATATTCATAACGATAAAAATAATTAAATAAATGATATAGGGAATATACATAGTGAAGTGATATTATAGGCATTTTTATTTCAACTAATTTTTATTAAAATTCTCAACATGACCTTAAATATTAATCAATCTAACTCTTATAACAGTACAAATCCTCTAAAATGCATGTTTTATAAATGTTGTATGACACTTGTTATTGACAAAGGAACCGTTCACAAAATGATTCCTTATTTTAAAAAAAAAAAAAAAATCAGCTAAGCTCCAAAAATAGAGTATAAATACGTTATCCGGACATAGATTACCTATGTGTCAGTGTACAGAATTCAGTTTGTACAAGAAATGTCAAAGAATACAAAACTAAGTATTGGAAATTTTCACAATAATAAAATTTTGTACTAAACAAAACTAAAGCATATTTTTAGAAACTAATGGCTTCCAAGAAACCAATAATATAAGAAATAGGAAAAATAAATAATCGCGAGGCCGTTTGGGGCCGTACGTGTTAGGCAGTTCAGTGTTACGTAACATCAGCGGAACCATTTCGATGTTCCCTTTCTGGCTAGAATAGATTGATAACCTGTAATATGATATTTTCTGCCTACCATTGTATAACAGTCCCGCTCCAATCTAATTTCATCTCTATACATATATAATTTTATATTATAAGATAATTCACCAATAATAATAATAACAATAGCCTTTTATTATGTCAATAATTCTACAAATAAACCTACAAAAAAAAAAAAAAAAATTAAACATATTTACAAATAAGTCCACAATTATTATCATATTTACAAACGAAATTCTTCTGAGTTTGAACATGGGCCTTCCCTCCAACAGTATAGGTCTAGAATTTCCCAGACGACCAGCCTACTGGGAAGCCGGGTTCGCGATTTGGATCCACTTCTCTTTTCAAGCATCTCTATCCCTTGCCATTCTTCACCAAGTGGTCCGTCGTTCTTCTTAAAGAAGTCGCTCCATCTTTTCAACTGTCTTCCTCTTCGCCTTTTGTAGCAATAGGGTGTCCAAACAGTCACCTCCATTGACCACCTTTTATCAGTTCTTCTTAAGATGTGCCCCGCCTATTCCCATTTTTGTTTCTCGATATGGTGAATTATGTCTTTCAGGCCAGTCTTCTCTCTGTTGGTATAACTCCTAACCTTCTCCTTGCTCTTTATCGCAATCATATTTCTTTCTATTGCTCTTCGTCAGCTTATCAGTTCCTTTTTTGGGAGTTTTCACCAGGGACCGAGTCTGGCTACCGAAGGAGACAGCAGGAACTATACAGGTATCGAAAACATTCTTTTTTATCTCTTTCGGGAAATCATTTTTCATTATCGCTTTCAATGATCAGTACTTTGCCCATCCTATGGATGTTCTTCTATCCACTTCCTTCCATGATTTATTAAATTCACCAATATAAATGTCTATAAAAATGTCAAATGAAATTCAATTTATTGTTATTATTTTATACGAATGTGTTCTGGGAATAAGAGTATTTTTCATAAGGAAGAATTTTTTATTTCACTGCAATAGTACTGAAATAAATCGCCTGTAAACGATAAAACAGGTCAGATAAAAAATAAATAATAAAAATAGTTCGATCAGATTTTCCTCATGACCTACAGAAGGGATTGAGGGCATCGAAACCAGCAGGTTTGTTTATTGGGCCTTTACTTCCTTATGTACTCCAACAGCGGCAGGAAGGAAGGGTTTTCCTTTAGGTTACTGATCTATTCTAGCCAGAGTGAGAGGGACCACCACGAAATAGATATTAACTGAATCACGTGATAATTTAACACATGATTTCTGTGCTCAGACTTATGAGACCTTCTCCCAAAAGCACTCAGCCATCCTATTCCCCCTTTGTATCAATATTTTTTAGAAGTCTAATGATTTTGTTTAAGTTATTCAAGCCTAGTTTTAATAATCAAGTCTCGATTACACGTGCTTATAATCCATGCCATTGCCCCTTTACGTTGGGGGATAGATTTGGGATTTATCCCGGGAAGTGATGTGGGGAGGGCTTATTGAGTATCAAAGCAACATGTTGACACCCTAGAGCCCGAATAGTCCCCTGCTCCTGTTAGCCCCCAGCACAAAGGCAATAGTTAGTAGCTAGTGTTTGTAATTAGTGAGTCTCTCTTTGTAGTGGCGGGACTTAGTGTTAGCTGAGGCCTAGGGGCTGAGCACGTACAGCCCGGGATAGTTTATTAGGTTTGGCTAAACATAGATCTAGCAGCTCTAGCATAATGCTTAACTATTTCCTTTATCATAGTATTATATACTATGTAGAAGCAATGCAGAAATGGATAAAAAAAAAAGAAGAAAACAACAGTATCTTATTGGGTTGTTTCATATGAAATGTCCGGTATCACAGGAAAGGATATTTAGTAAAGCAACGTTATAAAATCAAAACATTTTCATTAAAATATTTATCCTAACTTTTTATATATTTTCCACAACGTGTTATCAACTTTTTAATCACAGAACTAAAAAAACAACAACAATATTTCGTGCAGAAATAAAGTCAGAAAGTGCATTTTTGACATTATGATATTTTTCAAAAAACTTACTTTTAAGGAATTTTTAATTTCTGAACAGATGAAAATTTGACGGGATGGGGAAGGGAGTTGATCCAAATTTTTTAAATCTACCAGGATCAGACAATTTTTGAGGCCGATGGATATCCTTGGCAACTCTCCTTCCCCACTTAGAATTATTTTTCGTCATTAACACTTTAACTACCACAGCGGGCACATAGGACGGCTAGTGAAACCCACAAACAATCTTGTTCCAGGAATACTTACGTCATTGTAAAATCAAATTACCTTATTATTATGATAGCTATGGTTCTTGTGAACATAATTATCAACTTGGGTTGAGCTTACCTTTATTCTATTGCCATAACAATTCTTGGAAGCTAATTTGTTATTGTTTATCGTATTTTTAAGTTATTTTAATCTTATTAAAATTATTAAGGACTTGGAAAAACTGATAAATTATCTACTAATACTATTGTTGTATCCTCATCTGACTCCTAATCGGAAGGCAATTTATTTTGCATTGCCAACTCCACGAAACGCTTGGTACGGGAAGATATTCCACGAAATATTTTTAAACAAAAAATGGACCAACTTACCAAAAACTGAATTTCGATAACTTACTAAAGATACTACTAAGTAAGTAATGTCTGTTTGCAACAAGAGCTATAAGCATACTAAATAAAGTGGAGGGTGCGAGGTAGGAGGGTTGGAAATAGTGAAAGGGTAATAAAAGGTGTTGGAAGGGTTTCGACAGGTCAATCACCTAAAGAACCGTTTTATACCTGATCGGGTGAACAACACATTTTTGCTGAATAATAAACCTAATATGTTATTCCTAATAAATTATTTTTTTTTTTTTTTTACAGCTAGATACTGTTTTTTGTTATTCTCATATTCATTTTATGGGAAAAGAACTAATCTTGTAGGGGTTTATACATTTTTTCCAACAGTGCTGTAATATTTTGTGTGAAAATAAGAAAAAAATCAAAATATGTCAATAGAGAAGTAAAAAAATATCAATTAAAAGAAAAAATAGTTATTTTATGATTTAGAAAATAACGGGCAGTGCCCCACGGATATATAGGCCCGTTACATTTTTGCCCTTATCGCCATAATTAAATGGTTGCTAATGATTATAAAAATGCATGATATTGTTATAAAACTGCTGAATGCAGCTTTTGAGCGAAAAAAAATGTTTGGTCCACAGGGAAATATTAACAGAAATGGCTTGTCGTCAAAGTGTTAAGGAATCTATTTTTTTCTCTACATTTAACGACTTTATTAGTTTTCGTCCTTAAGGATAATGTTTTAAGATGGCGGAAGGACATCTTTGGGCCACATATATATTATTTTTCGTCCTTAAGAATGCTATTTAGAAATATTCAAGGATTTAACGGTTATTAAGTTATCCAAAGGATTACTGTTGTCCTTAAGGACACTGTTTTGAAATTTTTGATGATCTAACGGTTTTTAAGATGGCGGAAGTATATACTGCAATTGTTGTCCTTAAGGATACTATTTTGAAATATTAGAATATTTAACGATTTTAAGATGGCGGAAAAATTTTCCGCCTTTGTTAACTCATTCTACGGGAAGTTTGAAATAGTTTTTCAACACTAACGACCCTTTCCGTTGGGTAACGTTGGAGATATGTTTGGCAAATAAAGTGGATGTAGATGGACTTCGTAACACTCCCCATTTGGTTTCATCACCTTCTGTCGTAAAACAAAAAGTTTTGCGTTCTCTTGTAAGAGTTTAGGCCTCTTCCAATTAATCAGTGAAGGTTTTTTTTATACGTTTATGTTGCATTTTATCAATATCAATGCAGTTCGGTGTGGATGGATAACCGCATTTTTGACAAATTATACCCCATAACTTCTGAAACACCCTAAGAATAATTTCGTCTGCTTAGAGGTATAGAAGTCACTAAGTGCATTTTTTTCCTAAATCGACAAAAAGTTATTGTGTGTTGATATTATCATTTCCATTAAGTATAAAAAGTCACTAAGTAAATATAACTGCTATATGTGCACATTAGAGAATGAGAAAATTCAACATATATCTATCGGGATTTTCAATGAGCATATTCCCGTTTGAATATTGAAACGGAAAAAAAATGATTTTGTTACTTAATGACTTTTACCTCCAAGTGGACCATTTTATAACTTTTTTTAATATAATATTATATTAGTAATATAATTTTATTTATTGCCTTGTGTATTATGAGGTTCTTTGTTTACGTTTTTTTTCTCAACAGTTCATATTCTTTGGATGGATTCCATGGGTGGGAATATGGGAGCCATCCATATTACTTATTGCCCTCTTTGAGCAAGATTTTTATACTTACTAGATAAAAAGAATTAAATTAAAAAAAAATATGGAGGCATAACATTTTCTGTAGTTTCCCCAACTTTAATTTCGTACATAATATATTAAGCGGATTGGTTAAATGTTATTTCTGGATTCTTCGAGAAAATTTGTTTTCAGAATCAGTTGATAGAGACATTAATACAATTAGGATTGCCTAATTTTTTGCCATACTAGATTAAGATGTTAACATTCATTATTACATAAAGATTTCTATATATCTTTTGCCCTTGAGCTGATGCACCTTAAATTCTCCATCAAAGCCTTTCCAATCATCCTAACTCTCTGGCTCACTCATTATCCAGTTTTACACACCATTATAACCCACCTCGCAGATTAAAACGGCAATGGCCCCGAGACTTATTGTAAATATTTACTATCGGAGTTCTGGCAATGTCCAGCTTCTCAACTCAAGTCCTGTGCGACTGTGTCATAGAGCTCTTTCTCAGCCTCCACTGGATTCTGCTAGTGAGGAAGCTGATAGAACAGCGCTAGGAACTCTCTGAGCTCACCTTGCCCTCCAAATTGGGGAGGGGGGTTAGGATCGGGGTGTTTCTCGGAATGAATGTAAATTTTGAACATAGAGTATAAATGAATTAATGATTCTTTTCTCAACTTGCTTCCCACATCATTCCTGATAATCCTCCGGGGTGTCTGAAAAGAAGATGGCCCAGAGACCTTCTGGTGTAGAATTTTTATTAAAGTGCTACTGATGAGTAGTTCTTTTCAAGTTTTGTCACGTTATTGTAACAGTTAACAGCACATTTACTTACCAATAAATTATTATTACAAAAAAACAAAAAAAAAACAATGTATATTTCATTAAACATACATAAGTTTTCATACCAACCAGACGAAAACAATGACATTTACTCAATTTTTAACCATTATAATACTTATAAATCTATCTTTCCTAAATTAATCGCACATTAACAATTTCAAAAGGAGGTTTTAAAAATTTCGTATAAGTGAATATTTATCCTAAGAAGTCAGTTAAATGTCTAAAATCTAGAACACTCTTTACAAAAATTATAAGAAAGAATATTTAAACAAATATTGAAGTTAGTTCATGAATATAATATGCATTGTTTTAAACAAAAGTTTCACTATTTTTCACTATCTTTACTCAGATAAAAATATTTTTTAAATAACACTTTATAAGGGCTACAATAAAGGGGAAATAAAAAGAAATATTGTGAAAATAAGGTGGGACTGAAACTATTATAGAATATTAAAAGATAAAAAAAAAAAACTATCCTTGGGGTAGTTTTTCACAAAGAAAACTTATTAAATTCCCTCCTCTTAAATCAGAGCTTTTCATATTTTTACTTTGTTCTACATATAATATCTATCATAATTTAATATATTCTCCTTTCTCAACTGATGATATACTTATATATATATATTAATAAGTTTGTTCAGGTTCAATTCAATAAAATAACAACTTATTTTGTCGACGTTTCAACACTACATCGTTCTCATAATCAAGCCAATGTTACTGGTGGATATGTTATTGGAATCTACTACTAAATATAAATATAGGTTATATTTAAGAAAATATATCCACATATATATATATATATATATATATATATATATATATATATATATATATATATATATATATAAGTAAATCTACTTGAAAGGGCTACTTTAAACAAGAGAAAAATGACTCCACCCTCTTTCGTATGACAAAATATGATTAAGGTGTTAAGGCATGGAGAGGGACTAAGGAAGGAATACTTACTAAGTCTGGTCAGTCGATATGTAAGCTACAATTTGAAACAACCCTCCTCACGAATTCACTATGAATGCTATTGTAGTTGGTAGGAGAACTAAAAGTCAGAAAAATGTAATATTTGACAATTTAACTAGTCTTTATAGGTACAACGCCCATACCAAAAATCATAGAAATCGGAGAGGTCAAGGTCCAAAACTAATGTGGAATTGGTTGATTTGACATGGAATGTCCACATTTTGGGTGTCCGCCATGTTTAGGTAGGTCCCTCAGTGCTAGATATCAATCAGGTTACCTATTGGTCATATAAGCTGTTATCTATCGCCTCATCTTGGGATGGGAACCGAATACCCTTCCATAGAAATGATATCACAAATTCTGTAATGTTGTAATTTCCAGACTAGATTACTATTCGGAGCAGATAAAAGGTCTTTGTGCTTGAGGATGAAGCAGTAAAGCTCGAGTAGTTATTAAAATCTTAGTGACTAAATATTTCGAATATTTCTCATAAATATATTTAAAATAATCTTTGAACTATGAAAAAAAAAAAAGGATCTATTCCGAATATTTTACTTTCTGTTCAGAGAATTAAAAGGAAAGGGAATGTTTACTATTCCAACATTTACTAGACAAGCGCACAAAGCTCGCAATTATTTTTAAAAAGACGTATATACATGACAGTGATTAGACGCTTTTGGACATACGGAGTTGAGCTTTGGGGCTCCGCCAAACCATCCAATTATTCTCGCATCCAATCCTTACATCCAAAATCCTTCATAAAGTCCTCAATACACTTTATTATGCCACGTGTGAACTTATCCATAATGATCTTAATGTTCCAAATGATGCAGATTTGGCCCGAACCAGATACCTATCCTTCCATGAAAACTTACATAACCCACTCAATTTCCGGTAACCTTCTGAGAAGTCTGAAAAGAAGACACTTTCTGATGTTGAACGTTGATTGAAGCGCTACTAACAGCTAGTTCTTTACAAGTTGTTGACATATTGAAATCATTTATTGTATATAGTTTATACAGTTGTAAATATCAATTAAAAAAAAAAAATCACTTTATTCCTATTTGAGCCTTTCAGTGTTAAATACGACCCGAAATCTTAACTCTTCTCTTCCTGGCTTCTGAAGGTTTTTTTTAAAGCGTTGTAGATTTTTTCTAAATCATAAAAAAATAAAATAAAATAAAAAAAATAATATCGCATGCTTTTTAAAGGATAGGTACTGATCATTGAACTGCATTAACGAAAAAACATACAATATAAATACAAACATTTGAGTGAGTAAAATGTAGTTGCTGATATAAATCAAATATAAAAGTACTTTATGGCGAATAAGACACTGATGGAGCTGGTCCATTCAAGTTCAAAAGAGGAATAAATCAAAGACGTCTTATAAGGAAGGGGCTCTTGACAGGATATCCGGGAATGTTTTAGAAAGGGATCAGACGAAGACTTTATGGAATACATCAAGACTTCTCGAAAAAAGATTAAATATCTAGGATGAGGATTGAATTGATATCGATGCGAAAATCATTTTTATTTTATTTTACTATTTTTTTTTTATCTGGTTATTGAAATTTACAACTGTTTACAATATACAATATAATACATCAAGTAATTGTATGATAATGCTAAAAATGACACAATACTTGTTTTTAAAGGAATTATCCATTGGTAGCACTTATAAAGGTTCTATATAATGAAGTACTATATTAGAAAGTCACGAGGCCATCTATTCAGGCGCCTTGGAGGGTTATCAGGAATGAAGTGAGAAGCAAGTTGTGATACTAATAGATTTGAATGGTTGTGGAGTTTGCTATGAAAGAATTGATATCTGGTTTGAGCTAAGTCTGACGCGTTAGGTATATAAAGATCTTTGTGGATAAGTTTGTTTGAAACGAAGTTGGAGCAATGAGGATTTTTCTAAGGATTTTAGATTGTAAGGATTGGATACGAGATGAGTTAGATGGTTTAGTAGAGCACCAAAGATCAACTCTATATGTCCAAATTAGTTTATTTACTGTTATGTCAATGAGTCTTTTGTAATTAATTGGAATGTTTGAACGTTTGTCAAGTGAATGTTGAAGTAGACTTAAACGACAGGCAGTTTCTATGTGATGAAGTTAAAATGAATATTGAGAAAATCCTACATTTATTTTGTAACTTACCACATCTACTCTAATGAGTCATTAGTGGCTTTATAAGCTTATTAAATTTTCTCAAACAATTCACAGGAATTCAAAGATGGGATTAATTTCATCTTCCCTGTCTTGCAATGCTTCAGCCATATTTGTGGGTGTATTGTATTTTGTTTTGCGTCAGTGTATAGTGTGCTTGTTGTTATAATGTGCTTAAAAGACATAGTCGAATTTTGCAAGTTACACAAATTCTAGGTTTCTCATTAGGGTGAACGTTTTGTGTCCAATTCTCAGTCTTGTCAGGATTACTT
Organism: Euschistus heros; assembly: GCA_003667255.2. Lineage (NCBI taxonomy): Eukaryota > Metazoa > Arthropoda > Insecta > Hemiptera > Pentatomidae > Euschistus > Euschistus heros. Next base: position 4,304,842 of record RCWM02000007.1, on the reverse strand, counting down.
CTTTTACTCTAGATTTTTGGAAGATGTTATCGAGGATCAGGTATCCTATTTAATGTCTTGAAGCTTGCTGGGCAATTGGTTCAACTTTATTTGCTACTGTTGCATCAACTTTCTACAATATGTTTTCAATTTAGGATTTGTAATGTGAGTCATAGTTGTTCCTGATTGTTTCATCATCGCAAAGAGCACTGTTTGCTGCTTCATTTCCGTATATGCCAAAATTTGAGGGTACCCATATAAGAACAACTTCTCCACCCATAAACACCAGTACTTTCCACCGGATGTTGTTGATTTTTCTTTCTAGAGCATTTTCAGAGGTGCCTTCAGCAATAACCATTAACCTTCCACTGGTCGCGCAGTGTATTTTGTACAACACCCGACTTGTTTATCCTCTCTCTCACTTCCGGCTTGCTTCTCCGAAAATTTGACTTTAGCTATTCCTCGAGATACTTACTGCTTACGGCTGATACTGTGATAGGAGGGATAGTTTCCTGATTGGGAAATATTTAGTCTTTAATGCTGCACGTTTGGATTTTTTCTCACCCCTTTATCGGCAATCAGCTGAATTTGACATAATAATATAAGTAGGATTATCATGAATTTTTACTTTTGTTTATTTTATTGAGCGAAGTATCAATTATTTTGAATGTTTTCATTCGGTGGATACGTATAAAATTAAAAGATGTTCCTCGAATTTTTCAGGAGCTAGACGAGGAAGAAAGAAGAAATAGGAAATCAAATCAAAATTCGTATTTGAGTAAAGAGGAATTAGGAAATGTTCTAGATCATAATACAGAAACCGATGTTAAAAGTAGTGATGGAAATGATGATTTTAACATTTTATTCGTAAAACAAAAAATATTGTTTGCAATAGCTGTGCATAAAAACAACTATTTTAGACATGCAATGAATTAAATCTGACTGTAATATTGTAAATAAAAAATTATCTAGTTATAAATTGTTTTTTTATTATTTTCAATCATAAAAACATTTTCATTTACGTTAAAAATATTATTCTCTTGGGTATATACTGTATATATATTCTACTTTAAATGTAGTCCAAATATTTTATGTAATAGATTCAGTATAAAATTTGAACAAGAACAGATAAAAAAAATAGGGTGTTGTACTTTGTACAACAAGCGACCTCTCGTGTTACAGATATAGGCGCAACCGCACAGTGGGACGAGCCAACGTAATTTGTTGGACATTGGTTGAAAACAAAAATTTATATTTATGGCTTGAATCATTTATAAAATGTTTGCTATGGTCATTGTCGATAAACAACAGTATGTTAAACATAATTTTATTACGCACTTACAGTACAAAAGATCGATAAACTAGGTTTGTTTGAAAGGTTCTCGCAAATTTCCCGTTTTGTTAAATTGCATTAGAAATTGTGTACATGTCCGATGTAAATTTTTTGTTGTTCACAGCTTTAAGCATGATATCACAATTGGCTATAAAACATTTTTCTGTGATAATAATGATTACAAAAAATAAAAAATAATAAATATATTTAAATTTTTAAACTTCAACATAAAAATTGATTTTAGAAAAATGTTTAAACTTGTTTAAGTCGAAACCCATTTTAATTCAAAATATCAATACTGAAAAGTAACTTGGAGAATATTTGGAATCAAAGATTATTTTTACGTATTTATAGGATTTGCAGAACTCCTTCCCCTCACATTATAATCCTTTTTTTGCCCCTTTTGTTTAGTCTGTTTATATATTTTTAGTGTTTTCATTTCAGCAATAACCCTATTGGGTTATTTTACCTACATATTTGTCAGCTAGGATACTAATGGGGATCATTTTGGCCAAAATAAAAGCGGCTTCGTAAGAAAGTGTCCGTAAACTTTTGATAATTTTGAGTGCCATTAGCCTCTGGACTCTTTCCAGCTATGCCTGGTTGTACTTAATCTGAATTCCTGGATGCCATATTTCCATGCCTTAAGTAATAATAGGCAAAATTGCGCCTTTATACAGAACCTTCAGGGCCTCCCTTCTCAACCCCCATGTCGCACAGTGGGATGAGCCTATGTAATTTGTTGAACATTGGTTGAAAACAAAAATTTATATTTGTAGCTTGAATCACTTATTAAATGTTTTCTGTGATCATTGTCGATAAAGAACAGTACGTTAAACATAATTTTATTACGAACAAACAGGACATCAACATCGATATACTATGTTTGTTTGAAAGGTTCTCGCAAATTTCCCGTTTTGTTATATTGCATTAGAAATTGTTAGCACATCCGATAGAAATTTTTTGCTGTTCACAGTCAAAACTGACTTTAGATTCGAATTCTACATCTTTGAAAACATACCCATATGAAATTTGAAGTCGATGCAATAATTTTTAGAGGCTCAAAATGTGATGTCCAGAAAAAACATAGTTTCGTCCCACTCTGAACCGGTGGAAGGTTAATAAACTAACAAGTGTCCATAACTAAAAGTTAATTTTATGTGTTCTAGATTGTATTACCATTAGACCTAGTAGTAGATCGTAAATAGCTCTCCTGTAAAAACGCTATTTAATGATGACATGTTGAATTTCAGACATGGGTCATTAAATATCACTTCACAGCTGACTTCTGCATCGAGTTTCGACGCATCAGTAAAAAAGAATTTTGTGATTTGAATAGTATTGTTTCAACTCTGCAAAGACACTTTTTCTAATAATGGTATTTTATGAAACTGATCCTTTTATTTTAAAATATTACTTAGATATTTATTCATCATATGAAATGCTAAATTTTTAGTATATATCTTTTATTCTAGCTCATATGCTTTAACGCCAAGTCCTCGCTGAAGTATCCATGAATCTACGGGCGGTTTTAAACTGCTGGTAATTACCAAGGGAAATAGGAGTGGCGGCGGTTCTCCAATCTGAACCAGAGTCAATAAACTTTTAAACAGAGTGAATACCGAATGAGGTTAACCTCTTCCCCTAAGCCTTTTATGCGACCCCAGCACTAGCGGCTGAGGGGGCTATGAATTGGTGATAGCCGGCTGATCCGAAGCTACCTCCTTCTAAGGTAGTAAACCTAGTCCTCTTATTGAAAAGATACTGGAATATCAACCTCTAAAAGGAAATATGTGCAAGAAGGGCAACAAAATAAAAAAAAAATCATGGCTATAGAATTTTCAGTATCCTTTCTAGTCACAAGTAATGCACAGAACTACCGAATTTCCTTATATACTTTAGTATTCTATAAACGATATTAAAATTATTATTACGGTAAAAAAGGACATTAAATTTAATCTATTATTCGTTAAATGGTTGTAATTTTAATTATTTATAAATACTCAATTGTTATGTACCAAGACGTATAACTGAAAAAAAAAAAATATAGTTTTTTAATTGTGTATCAGTATTTAATTATATAAGTATGAACTGCCCTCTTTAGTATTTTTATATTATTTATTTTTTTATTATTTTCTTTTTCTTATTGAGTATTACAATCTGTCTTAAATGTGGGCAATAATTAATATAGAGATTTTGATTATTCCATTCACACAATATGTAAAATAAGAAATAAATAAAATAAAAATAACCAGAAAAGAAACTATATAAAAATATTGACCAAAAATATGCCGATTACAACAACTTGAGAAAATTTTTGTTTTATTTAAATGTGATATAAAAAAAAAAAAAAAAAAAAAAAAAAAAAAACATTTTGGGCTTTTTTTTAATTCAAACTGGTGGAGGTAAAAGAATTGAATGAGATTGAATGTGCAAAGATAGTTTTTATGTCGTCGGAAGGGTAAAATCAATCAGAGATTGCTAAAACTATGAAGTGCTCCAGATGTGGTGTTCAATATAAACTTATGAGACACCGGACCTTTAACACATTTTCCTCGCTACCTAGAGTAGGAAGAAAAAAATAACAGGTGCACGTGAGGAGAGATTTTTGGTGAAGACATCTCTTCAAGCTCGCAAGAAAACATCAAACAACTGACTGAAGAGATGAAAACCTCAGGTTCTGTCAATATTTAGTTATTTCTAGAGCAGTTTTTGTACGAAAGAGGGCAGGTGAAGCCTATCACCCAGATTGTGTTGTCCCTACTGTAAAACATGGTGGAGGAAACATAATAATTTGGGGATGTACGGGGGTTTCAGGAGTTGGAGAAAAGTTTTTGTGCGCAGGGAGGATGAAAAGCGATACCTACATATCAATGTTAAATCAAATTTTGAAGCCTTCATTTGAAAAAAATTTTGAACCTGAGGACAGTGGCAACATTATTTTTCAACAGGTTAATGCTCCATGCCATGTTTCACGCAAAAGTAGAAAATGGTTCGAAAAAATATATATCAAAGTTCTTGACTGGCATCCTTGTTCCCAGAGCACAATCCCATTGAACACCTGTGAGCTAAATTAAAAATCAGAGTTGGTAAACGTAACCCAACAAATAAAGACAATTTGTTTAGATTATCAAAAGAAAAGTGTGAAAAAATAGTTAAAGAAGACTGTACACAACTTGTTAATTCCACGCCAAAAAGAATAATTGGGGTGATAAAAGCAAGTTTGATGGCGAGGTATTAAATCGTGTTTTATATGATTAAAAAAATAAATGTTTTAAATGGTTGATGTCATTTTTATTCCCTAATACTTTTATGTAGGTGCCTAAAACTTTTGGCCAAGGCAGTATATATATTGAAATAAATAAATTTAAAAAAAAGTAATAGCGAAAATAAAATAAAAATAATCAAAGACAAAAAAAAAAAAAGGTTCCAATTCAAAATCAAAACTGAACGAGCAATCCAAATCTCTGAAGAGGAGAGGAAAGCAAGATTAGAAAGAATGAAGCAATACTGGGCTGGAAGAAGAGCACAGAGCATTCATAAGTGATTGGTCCAACGTACACCAAAGTCGGGTGAACGGAAAAAAAAAAAAAATTATAAGTTAAAAATATGATCATAATTTATTTACAACATATACTCATCCTATTGATCTTTTAACAAAGCCGGTTCCTCCACTTACATAGGGACAAGTTAGGTCCCAAGAGATTCCGTCGCTTCTTTCCCACCTGCGTCACTGGTGTAAAATACCCAGTGGAGCATGGATATTTGAGCTGTATTATTTTAATTCTGTACCATTTGGTAAAAAATAGATAAGTTCGTTTTTGTCCACAATAAGATAAATATATTGAGCAGCTCATATTGGAGTCCTATTCATCATGTGTAAGTAGGCAAGTTGAATAATAGCAATGGTATTCCGTATCCTTGGTATACAATTGACATTACAGCTTGCCAACTTTTACAAGATGTGTAAGACACCAATATGGTTTGCCAAAAGTATTTATCTTATTGTGGACAAAAATGAACTTATCTAGTTTTTCTAGAATTATTCATATACATTTCTATATCATTAATAACTTTAGGTATGAACGGTATAATTTCCATGTAATTATGTACCTACTGTCCTAGAGGAAAAATCAAGTGCTTATACTTATACTTATGTACTTGTTAGATTGGCATTGCAAACTATGGGTCGGTTTACCTCACTAAGAACTTGTATTATCCTATTAATCATTAATAATAATTGGAATAATTTATTTCTAACAAAACATATTCCTCTTTCAGCAAAAAATGAAGTTTTTAAGTCTGTAACCAGATCAATTCTTACATATGGGAGTCAGGTTTGGGGCTATCGATATGCTGATAAAATAGAAGGTGTCCAGAGGACCTTCATTAAAAAAATATTTAAATTGCCAAAAAATACTCCAAATTACATGATATACTTAGAAGCCAAAATTTCACCAATTCATGTTTTTACCTTTCAATTACAATATAAATACATATTAAAGACCCTAGATCTAGATGGAGGTCGTTTAACGAAATTGGTTGCTGAAGAAGTGATCAAAAGAAAACTATTATGGTTTAAGGAATGGATAAATTGGTCCGAGAAAGTCAAAAGCAACTTTAACACATCTTTCAATACTGCAGAACAATTGGGGAAAGATTTAAAAGTCTTGAAAGCTAGCCTAATTATCTATTATGAAACGTGTTATAGGGAAAGAGCTTTAAACGGCCAATATCACTAAATCTATAAACAACTATCTTTTGACATTGATTATATTAATTCAAATTTACCAATATCTGATATAGGAGTCATAATTAAAATTAGAGGCGAACTGCTCAACTTGAACTACAGACCATTCATCCAGGGGCAAAATTACATTTGTTCTATGTGTAATATTGGAGAAAATGAAGATGTATTCCATTATTTAGGACGCTGTAAAGTCTTGGAGGGAATGAGGAAAAAATATTTCGGTGTAGTTACTATGACTGAAATTGATATGGTCAAATACCTAAATGGTGAAGACTGGGCAGCTCTAGTGAGTTACTTGAAAGAAGCCTATTTCTACTGTTCCTTTCTTGTTCAAAATTTTAATTATTAATAACCTGATAATTCTTTGGATGTCATTGATTGATAGTATATGTTATAAATAAAAATGATAATAATTAGATATTATTGAATTGTATAATAATGGGTGGATATATATTATTATTTGAGATATAATGGAGATATTGTTATAGGAAATATGATAATTATGATATTGTTGTGTAAGATATAATTAATGATAAATAATTGATTATATAATAGGTAATTAGATTGTATTGTATTTTTTTTTTTTTTTTGGATTGTATTGTTTGTGAATAGATTATTTAATAAATCAATAAATATTTACATATTTAAAAATAAATAAACAATAATGATATAAAATCATTTTCAAATTAAAAGCGCTCCTGACAGACAGCCGTAGCTATGTCAGTAACATTACTTTGAACACTTTTGTAAATATAAAATTCTGTAAATATTATTAATAAAAGTATTTTCTATCTATCTATCTATCTATCATTAATAATATGACTACCAGTAATCTCTTCTATCAATGATATACAACCGAATTGTGGATTGATTAAATATTTACACCTTTTATTTTTTTTAAATTTTATTTTATCTTTTTTTTTAGCAATGTGCACGAGATTGTTATTACAGCTGTTGTTGATAACAGAGGTAATGGATTAGTCTATTAGTTGCCTCAACTATGGATGCATCATCTACGATAAAGATAAATGAATAATGAAATAAATGATGATGATAAATCTTAAGGAGCCGGGGATAGCTTAGAGGTAACATACTTGACAACGATGAACAACAATATGAATAATTTATTTAAGCAATTTGATCATAGATTCTGGGTGTCAGTTATTGATTAAGGGATGGAAAACGTTGCTAAAACATTTCACTAAACATTGTAGATGCACTGATATCTTTAACGAACCATGTTTTACCGATAATCTAATTGGCCAAAAGCGATTCGTTTTTGGGAAACGTTAGGGCGGTACGCGTAGTTTGATAGTTTGATATTAGGACAGTAGAAACCTTAAGAGCTCAACTCTCGTTATTAAAAAACTAACCCTAGGAGAAAGGTTCTAATAAGTGAGCTCCTTTTGACTCTGTTTCTCCTAATACGAAATAAAAATTTCAACTTGGATTTGATTGATCCTGCTCGATTCTTCTCAAAATTTTGGTTTTAATAAAAAAAGTCACATTTTAAACCTCTATTTTTATGAGTAAGAGCTTTTTCGACACAGTCTAACTCAATTGGTGTTAATCGGATAGAACCTACCTTGTTGGAGAATATTTTTTGTTGAATAACATTTGTCGCTAGGAACTATATTAACTTAGGAGCTCTATTGGTTTGGATAAAAAAACCAAGAAACCACTATTTTTTCGTTTATTAATATTCATTAATTGTTAATTTAATTTAAACAATTTAAAATCATACAGGTAAGCAGAAATAAAAGAGTACAAGGGCATAGACGGTCAACAGAATTAAGCTTTCTAATTTGAAAATTTATCTCCTACAGACAAATGAATCACAAGTAAGCCAGAAAAAACATAGAAAACATTGACGTTCAAGGGAGTAATCCCTAAAACATGTTCCATGTTATTCTTTCTTTAGCCGACAGGCTCAAAGGGGCTTTTTTTTTTTTCTATTTTTCTTTTTTCATCCTTCCTTTATTTTTATATACGGAAAAAAAGTAAGTTGGTGAAAACGACAAAGCAGACAACTAAGTATGATTTATATGCTCTTTACTCGCCAAAAATGTCACGATTGTATTTAATTAGTTTTTCTTTTGCTTATATTAACTGTTAAATTTACCTTTTACGCCAATAAAAAAAAAAAAAAAAAATAGACCCTACATCTTGACGTATATATAAAAAAAAAAAAGAAATCTAAAAAACGATATTCAATAGAATTGAAAAAATTCATAAAGACTATAGTTTAAATATTTTTCTTATTTAAATTATGCGAGAGAAAAAATGGGATGTGTTGATTTTTATATTCACCCTTTATTAAAGAAGAAACATTTTCTGGATATTTGCTACGGACAACGGGGAGAGATACCATTCTGTTATACAGAACAGTGTTGCAGGTAAAGTATCGCGAAATCACTAAGGCGCTGCGATACATTCAGTTATGGCTTCTTAACGTAAGTAATAGTAAGTAACTATTATAAAACAATAAAATTTACAAAAAAAGTAGCAGCAATATCAATAAAAATAAACTGACATCCCATGTTAATTATTTGTTAATCTATTGATATAATCACCTATTTATTTATTGTACATAAAATAATATATATGCAGGATAATACTTGACGTCCCTCTAGTAATTAAAAAAAATACCCAAAAAGAATGCTCCTGAAAGTTAGGAGAAAATGTTAAATAAATAAACAATTTTAAATAAATTTTCAAATGAACAGCATTTAGTTTTCAGGTAGGAGAGGTCGAATTAGTGATAATAATTCAGCCGTAAAAAAATATTTCCTTAGACCGGGCAGACCTGTTATGGAATATACCGTCATTGGATACTTCTCCCTTCTTAATTAATTACTGTTACGTCACTAGTTAAATTTAAAAGCTAAAAATAATACGGCCAACATACCTTTACTAATAGTCCTATTTTAAATTTGTTACACGTAGGAACAGAAAAAACCAACCAGTCATTGACAATACCGAAAGGACAACCCACCTATCTACCTGACCTTTTCGTCCTTTTACACTCAGTTTATTCTATGTACTTATATTGTTCAAAAGCCCTTTTCATTTTGTCTGCTTAAGTGGGTATAAACATCTTTAGTTTTTTGTCTTACATTAAAAAAAAAAAATGTAGCAAATTGCTGAAATTTTAATTTTTTCGTATATCTTTATATCTGATCGAACTTTTAATACTATAAACTAGTCACCGAATAAAAAAATCTGACAAAAGTAGAAAATAATTCATTGATCCTAATTGGATTGATTTTTTATTGCACATTGACTGATATCAAAAAAATATTTCTCTCTCTTTTATAAATAAACAAACGGAAAATTAAAAAATAATATTGAAGCCGGGATATCATAACTTAACGCAGAGTATTCCATGAAGATGGAGTTTTTGAAAATTGTTTTTACTCATAACGTGCTCTCGCCCCCGGGTGAGGTATAAATCGCGATAACAGAATTTCGCCGTCAATATCGCCGAATCCAGGAAGCGGTGGAATTGACGCTGGTCGGATATTAAAATCGCGGTAACCGCTTATTGAATTTCCTGTTACCTAGTTCCGCTAGTGTTATATATTGCTCTAACACACTTTATTTTCAATTTGAATTCTTCAAAATGTCACCACTAAATTTGAATCTGTTCGGTTGACTCCATTTCCGCAAGAAAATATATTTTCTCGATGTAAGAATTTTATTTTTAGTATTACTTGCGAAGAGGTAATTTGCTCATTTTAACAGTTACTTTTTAGAAACCAGTTACTGTTTTACCGGCGTGCATTGTAGCGGAACCATTCGAAATGAAAACTTCCAAATATATATATATATAAATATATATATATATATAGATGTGTGATTATATATATATATATATATATATATATATATATATATATATATATATATATATATATATATATATATATAATCACACATCATACTTTTATAAATTGTACTTCAATGTTTAAAATGTTATTGTATTTGATAAATATGAAATAGTTGCTATAATATTAAATAGACATGTTATTCTATAAGTAGAGAAAAAATAGCCAGAAAAGAAATGATTAAAAGTGTTTAAATTTATTTTTATAAACAGTCTCTAAATGAAACGAAGAAGAATTTATAATAAAATGACAATAGTAAGCCTGAGAAGCTATAAATAAATGGCAAGGTATGAGAATGATTTAATTAAAAATTAATATATTATTATTACTCGAATAATATTAGATAAATAATATAATAAGTATATTATTTATATGGATAAATATAGTATACAATGAGATAATATAGTAAATTATATGGACAAATAAAATATGAGTTTAAGGTACTTATTTTATATTTAAAAGTGATATAAAATAATAATAATAAATGAACATTTTGTGATTGATTTTGCTAAAAAGGCGGACCGTAGTATAGAGCGGTGAGGGGATTTTAAAGGATGGAAAACATCGGGGTTAAGTTAGTACCTAAAGATAAAGGGAAAATTGAGTTCTAATTTCGAATGTGTACCGAAGAAAGCGAGCCGGTTAAACAGTAAGTGGTTACCGAAGTAATACCTTATTTATTTTTATATTCAAATAATTTTATACTGTCAACTGTCATTTACGTATCTATTTCGACTGAAAGTTCTTTAAATTATTGTCAAAAAAAATTGAAAAAAAGAATTAATTTTTTTAATATTTCTAGTGATTCAAAAGTATTTAATTTTAGGCTATTTCTACTTGATGAATTTAGTATATACAGAAAACCCACGCACACAGATGTAGTTATAGACAACAATGCCAGGAGACCGCTAACACACAAACTCGCAGCATTTCATAGCATCATATACCGCCTTTTAAAATGAACGAAATTATAACAAAGAAATGCAAACAATATACACTATAGCTAACAATAACGGATACAGTAAAACCACAATCGATAAGAACACAAATACATAAAAAGGACTATGAATAATATACACATAACACCCCCAGAGGATAAAGCTACCCCTAAAAAATATATTTTGATACCATACTACGGCCAAATATCCACTAAAGTCGGGAAAGAATTAAAAAAATCAGGTTTAAACCCTACATATAAATAGATAAACCATTGTCATTATACTTCCCTTCACCGAAAGACTAAATAGACCCTTTCCAAAAAAGCGGTGTATACGAATTAAAATGTAATGACTGTGAAGCAAAATAATCGGGAAAAACTGGACGATCGGTAAATCAAAGAGTAAAAAACATATAAGAGCATACACTAAAAAGAACCAAAATTCTATGTTCGCTATACATCTAAATGAAAATAACCACTAAGTTAATAAAGACTCCGGAGTAACAATATTACATCAAGTAATTTTTGTTCCTATATAATCATTATAAACTCCCCTTTAAAAGCTTATGAAAAAGTTTTTTTTTTTTCAAAATAAAGAAATGTTCTGAAGTCTATAATAAACATTCCTAAATTTGACATAAACAGTTTTTAAAAAAATAAATTACAATATTTTTTCCCATAAACAAAAAAGTTAGGAAACACTTTTTAAAATTATCAGTTTTTACAATTTTAACTTTTAAATTTTAAATTTATATTTAATAAGATATATTTTCCCCTCTGGCTTGGAATGACTGCTTTCACTAGTCTTGGCAAACTTCTAAATAATGAAACGAATGATAAACATGGACTGATGGAAATATGAAAAAATAATCTAAAATTCTATCGTTTGTTATTGAAAGGGAAAAACATTGATGTGTCTAATCCTAAATGTCTCACGTTTAATAAATAATATTAATATGAATATAAACCAAGTATGAATTAAGGTAAAACCAGGAAAAACTCTTCATTAGGCTTGTCTTCGAAACTTCGAAACGTTCCCATGTTTCGCATCTCTACACTGAGTTAAATTGGCTTTTCCCCTCCTTCCGCAGAAAATACTTCCTAGGCACCTACCAATTCCAAGTTATCAACACCCGTCACCCTACCTTTATTTACAGTAACCTGAAATTCAAGTCTGATATCAAATCACTGCATACAAGATCTCATCTTTCCGATCTCTATACTCCATCCCACAGAAGTACTGCATTCCAACGTTCCTTCCTTGTCCGATCCTCAACTCTTTGGAATTCCCTCCCACTCTGTATATCCGCAATGCTTCTTCCCTTGGAACATTCAAAACACTATTCTTTCACCATCTTCTTTCCCTCCAACCCGACGGTCTCTAATTATAAGGATGTATGTACTATGTATGTAATCGTCTAATTTAATTACTAAGACCGTCAGACATAAAACATTAGCATAAATTATTGTTTGATTATGATAATGTTTTAATTTCTTGTAATGATAATTTTTGATTTTCTATCTTTTATTTTACTTTATGTTTCTGTTTAGTTTTTTTCTCTTCTGCAATTTCGTTTACAATATTAACCTCTATTTTGTATACTTATTTTTTCACTCTCTTTTTATTTAAAGTTTTTTCTTTTTCTAGATTTTCTCTGTATTTTTTTTTCTCATACATATTTGCATACAGTTTATCTATGTTATTTGATTTTTAACAGCCTCTCGGCCAGTTATGATCTTACTTTGTGTCATTTAAAGTTATTCTTAAGTGACTTTGTCCCAAAATAAAGTTTTCTTTCTATTCTATCCTATTCTGTTCTATTCTGTTCTATTCTACTTTTGAAGGGGAGTTTATTTTCAAGCAGATTTAAAAATTTTTATTTAAAAAAAAATTTGGGTGTAGTATTCTGAAGCGCTATTATATATCATCTTGTAGATGGCCGATAGGGCTGAGGTAGGGGTCGTGGGATGGTTTTTCAAGAGAGCTATTGTCGACCTAAGGTACTCGCCCTAACATTCACACAATGTAGGACCTATTTTGTTATACATGAAAGGTATATTATCCTTTTTGAATTGAATAGAGAGTGACAGATATGGTCTTGGATATAAATGTGTATATATATTTAAATATATTAACAACAGAATAATTCATTCAGATTATTCCGTGAAAAAAAAAACAGACTAACATTATCAAAATTAAAAGCTCTGAAGGAAAAATGTTAGATATATCAATGTATTCTTAGTCATTAGGAAATGTGATGCGCAGACTTTTTTTTTTTATTAGTTTAAACTGAGGATTATTTTTTTTCTAACAAATCAAATAATAACCTATGTTTTATTTTGATGGATCATTTAAAGTTGATAAATAAAGGTAATACGAACGTAACTTCACGTGGTAGCTTCGTTTCACCCAATAAGGTACTGGCTAACATCTGGGCAGAAAAATAAATGGTAGGTACTAAAAACTTGTTGGTCCAAAAAAATTAACTTCTTCCTAACATTCCCTTGAGCGAAAAGTTTTTTTCTTAATAGCACCATTTATGTTTCTAACATGATAATGACCAACAATATTTTAACCGAAGTGTTAAAACATTTCATTTCTCTAAAAAAAAAAAAAAAAAAAAAAAACTTTGTGAATTTATTTTTGCGAAGTCAATTTCTCCTGACTGGGAAAAACAATAGACCGTGGATATATCTATCTGTAACCTACAGCTTTTATATCTACTTCTTCTGATAAGGAAACAATTGTCCCATTTTCGATCCGAGCAACAGACCTAAGAGCATGTCAAAAAAGCCCGTTCACTTATACAATTTAGGCAAAACGCTAATTTTTTTCATAGCTCCCAAACGGTAGGTACTAGTTACAAATGTTAAACGACAAAAAATAGTGTACATTAAATTCAAACTATCTGTACAAGAAGTTGAGTTGTGTGGTTCCACAACACCGTTCAATTCTCACAATTTGAAATTTTTCGTAAAATTAAGGTTTGCTATTTTAGGCCCAAATAAAAAACCGAGGAACGATGTTACGACATGCCTACCACACCAGTAATGATTTCTATGCCAATATAGAATTTCTATATATAAAACATAGTGAAAATAAAATTGATTTTAATTTCATAACAAATTCCTTCCCTCAACATACTTCCTTATTATCCGTTCCTATCTCAGTGATAGAACGTTTATAGTGAACCATAAATTAGCTTACTCTCCCCTTTTTACCCAATCTGCTGGTGTTCCTCAAGGTAGTATCCTAGGCCCCATCCTCTACACGGTCTTTACAGCTGACATCCCAACTCATCCTACCACTGTCCTCACCACTTACGCTGATGACACGTGTATTATCAGTAAACAATGATCCCTTAATTGCCTCCCAAACACTCCAATCCCATATCCTAAACATTCAAGAATGGTGTCAAAAATGTAGAATCAAAATAAATCCGAACAAATCTCACCAAATAACCTTTACACTTCGACGTAAACCTACGACCTCCTGTACTACAGTATCCTTTAATGATATTCCACTAATCCCAGTTGAACAGATCCGCTACCTAGGACTCCACTTGGACAAACGTCTTACTTGGAATCTACATACAAGACTAAAGCGACAAGAAACTGCTCGTCGTTATAGACTACTTCAATATATACTAGACAAACGACGAAAAATCGTCAATGCTCCTTACTTTGTCACCATAAAGATCTTAATGTTCCATATGTTGCCGATTTAGCCCAAACCAGATACCAATCCTTTCATAGTAAGCTCCATAACCACTCAAATCCACTAGTTTCTCAACTTGCTTCCCTATCAATTCCCGATAATCCTCCGAGGCGTCTGAATAGAAGATGGCCTAGAGATACTCTTATGTAGATTTTTATTGAAGTGCTACTGCTAAGTACTACTTTTTAAGTTTTGCCATGTTATTGTAAGCGTTTTTAACACATTTACTAAATGTATATTTGTACAGTTGTAAATTTCAATAAATTGTAAATAGATTAAAAAAAAAAAAATATATCACTTCAATATATGTAATATGCAGGGATGCAGTTTATCCCACTACTTCCCATTATTATTCTCGAAACCACTCTAAGAATAACCTAAAAAACCATGAGGCCGTATTATCAGAGATTCATAAGACTCCAACAAGTCACATACCCAGTTCTCTAGCGTTCACTGGCATTTTGGTGGTACTGAGTTACATTGTAGGAATGTGAAATACAACCTCCGTATCCCCTAAGATCAACTAAAGAATATAAACATGGTGATAAACCTATGTCAGACCAAGTTAATTAGGAAAGAAAGAAGAAACGATCAGGCTGATAGAATAGTAAGACTTGACGGAGTAATAATAGAACATGTTAGCGATTATAGATAAATATTTATGAGTTTTAAATTAGCACGGATGGATGAACAGAGAAATAATAGAAAGGGTTCGAGTGGTGGGGAATTGCTTCAATGGTCTGAAGAATGGCTTCCTAGGAAGGAAAAATATCGTAAAGGAATGGTTTATAAAAGCACGTTCTTTCCTATACTGTAATATATGTTTGCGTGACATGGACCACCACCAACCAAGCACAAAAGCCAGGAGAGAGCTAGGGAGATGAGATACCTTATATATGTGATAGCAAGACAAGCAGAAAAAGATTGAGGAATCTTAGGATCACAGCGAGCATCGAAACAAGACCAATTGGTGAAATAATAAAAGAAAATAGGTTGAATTGGTACGGACATGGCTCTTGAATGGCAGAAAATCGCATAGCAAAGATTAACTACCAAGCTTTTGCAGCTGGAAAAAGAACCCCCGAAGACTTGGGAAGAAGGATTAAGACGTGTATAATACAGTGGAGAAGGATGGTACTGGATCCAGACATTTGGTTCTGGCTATATCGGAAAGTGCTTCACACTGTGATGCCGTAGCAGAATAAACATGGCGAAGAAGACATAGATTTGGCTAATAATTCCGTAATCTTATATATACCCGATTGAAATCGTAAAGCACTATAGTAAAGTAAACATCAGTAAGATGTGCTTCATTAGCCGACCCAGATTTTTCATACATTGCTGATATGGCTCAAACCAGATACCTATCCTTCAATCATAAATTTCATGCCCACAACATTCTCAATTTGCTTCATAGTCGAAAGCAAACTAATCGCACGATAAGGATACTTTTAGTTATTATAGTGCTTAGCAGATTCATAGCTCATCTCACTTATAGGTCTTATACAGTTTTAAATTATCATTTTTTTTTTAAATATTGCAAAAAACAATTTTTGTTTTTGTGAAACTTGAATATGGTTTAAAATCAGAGTGTTTCCCTGATTATAAAGTGCTGCGAGGTGGCTGGAGCGGGGGGGGGGGTTAAGTTGGTTATAGAACGCTTTGGTGGCCATTATCCGCTAACAGCCAATACCTTAGCGAGCACCGATTCAATTATCGCCAACAACTGCACTGCTAAAGGATGCCAACCTGCCTATAACTGCCCGTTACCACCCCTTCTAGTATTTGCGAGATATCTTCTTATATTTTTGTATTCAATTGATCTGGATCGTTCTGGAATAGTTTTCCGTTTTCCATACAGTTCAGAAACTTCATGTAATTTTTTTCTGAAACGGAAAGTAATTGAAACATTTAATTCCTTATTCGGTTAACTACTTGTTACCGTTCTCTCATATTTTTGCCTATTAAGAAAAAGACTGATATTTACAAATTTCAGAAATATGAAAGAAACTGTAGAAGCTCTACTTGAATGAGGTTGTATAGAATTTATATATATTATATATACTATTATATAAAAGGACAAGCCATTTTTCGCTTGTACATCATCTTTATAGTTCTAGGAAGGTTTAGCAATAATAACATTTACCAATAATCAATTACTTTGCTAATAAAAAAGCGACAATATGTGGATAATAGTGAAGTTTCAAAATTGAATTATATGTGGCGAGCGCCATTCAATTTGATATGTTATAATGTTACTGTGTTATAAAGAGCTTCTTGATATTAATAATAAAATTAACTGATTAAATTATTAATAATGATCTTAATATTTGGTCCCAGTGAAGTTTGAAAATGTGTGGTTAGCAACATTCTGCAATAAAGAGAGAGAGAAAGAGAAAGAGAGAGAGAGAGAGAGAGAGAGAGAGAGAAAGAGAAAGAGAGAGAGAGAGAGAGAGAGAGAGAGAGAGAGAGTGAGAGAGAGAAAGAGAGAGAGTGAGAGAAAGAGAGAGATAGATTATACATCGTAATTAGCACTTATTTTCTTTCACTTTATTCAATACTGTGTATTTAATTTTGAGTATTTGATTAAAAAAAATTGACTTAAATCAGTAATATAATTTAGAAAAAATAACAACTACAGACAATAATTGAAAAATAGAATCGGTAGAGATATGGAACGACAGGTAGAGAAAATCCCAACATTGGTAGAACTACTGATGACGACTGCTATCACAAAGGCTTTGTCTTTTTTTTTTTGTGCAGCCAACTAATAGGATTACAGAGAACTTTGTAAAGTTCCATGTAAAAGAATAACGAGTTTTTCGGATTAGGGAACTAATTGTGTTGAAACTGGTATTTTTTCCTATGTAGTTGGAAAGGTACCTTCTAACCTTCTGAAGGATTTAAAACAACATTAAACTGTTTCATTGAAATTATCGTTATTTTTTTTTATTGATAAATTTCTGGTATATCTGTAATTATAATTTATAGATATAGAAAAGAGGGAGGAGGGATTGAGAGAGGGTAACTATTAAATGTTACTTAATAGAAATTTCACAATCATGATATTTTTTTGTGTGAGAGAGAGAGTGAGAGAGAGAGAGAGTGAGAGAGAAAGAGAGAGAGAGAGAGAGAGAGAGAGAGAGTGAGAGAGAAAGAGAGTGAGAGAGAGAGAGTGAGAGTGGGGGTGAGAGGGAGAGAGAGTGAGAGAGAGAGAAAGAATATAATTATTTCATCGATATTAATTTATTTCTATACGCAATTGTAGAATGCTTGAAGAACAAGTGTTAACAAGCCTTACGTTTTCTTAGCAACCATCCGTGAATAAGAAGCTCTTCATTCGTCGCTCAGGTTATATATCACCTGATTTCACAAAAAGAGTAATATCTTCGTTCTTAATGCGATGTTAATTAAAATTAATGAATCACTCGGAGCTAAATAAGTATCATTACCCAGAGTAATGACTACCGTATTCGCCACTCATTAGTCATTCAATTGAGTGAATCCTATAATAGTATCTCATTAATTTATCATGAAATCCTTTGTCAGGAATTTGTTCTTTTCTGAATATATCTATATAAATCCAAATAGCTTACTGTATTCCGATAATCTGGATTTAAATTTTTTTTTTTTTTACAACTCTGCAATTATTGCAATTGTTTATGCTTTGATTTTAAGCATAAGTTAAAACTTCTAAACTAAATAAATAAATCGAAATTTTTAATAAACCTTATTGAATGTCAAATGAAAAAAAATGGCCATAATGATTTCAATACTGATGTATATCTGAATGATTCATTTAAATAAATTATGAAAGAATAGCAAGGATAGTTCTGAGAATTAGATAAAAATACAGTGACTGTTAAACTTTAAAAAATATATTTGTTTAATATAAATATCTTACTATTAGTAATTAAAATTTCCATTATCATCATTTATTATCGTGATTTAAAAATTGTTAATTTTAAAGAAATAAATTTTGATTTGATTAAATTATGATATTCAGCTTTATTTTCAAAAAAATAGCATTTTTGATGTCCCGAAATCTTTAGTAAAAATAATAATAACTAACACGTGATCATATATAAACAAATCACAAAACATTATAATGATAAAAAAGGTAGAACTAAGCCCTTAAAGCATCAACAATTATTTCTCCTGTATTGAAATCATGAACAAAGACGGATAAAAAAAATTAAGCTTCTTTTCTTCCCTCACCCAGCTTCTTTTCAATTATAATTTAAAATACTATTATTAAGAATGTTTTTTGTTTATATGATTGATTTAAATGATTCTTTAAATAAGCTTTAGGCTAAATGTAAAGCGTCTAAAGGAGTAGAATTTATATGTTGATTTTCTCGAAACGGAAACAACTGATATTTATTCTGTGAAAATGATTATCTATTTTACAAATATAGAATTAACATTATGAAGTGTTTTATTGTGTAAAATTAATTATTAAGAAAATGATATAGTATGATTTTTTTTATTGACATTTTTTTTTTTTTTTTTTTTTTTTTTTTTTTTTAAATACCAGTTTATAGCTACTTGTGAAAATGTTCACTGAAACTAATGACACATTTCAACAAAATATAGCATAAAATACAACAAAACTTGCTTAACATTTGAATATTATCTCTTTAAAAAATAAATTACCAAATGAAATTATAAGGTAAAGAAAGCATTTGTTAGAACATGAAAAAACAATTAACAGCAATGTAATAATTTTCGATAATATGCGAAATGTCAGTAGAAAAGAAGAAGTAGGGGAAGAATATATCGAAATATATTATGATATTTTATTATTTTAAAAACAATAACTTTAAAAATATATTTATACAAAAATATTAAGTACCTACTTTGATAATAAAAAAGGCAATAAATGTGGCAATAAAGACAGTGAACAGCTATCGGTTATACTTAAACTGACTTTTTTTTTGGGAGAGGGAGACGGGTTATAGTATCCACTAAGCTCAAAATTATAGTCCCAGATATTAAGCTAAAAGTGTTTCTGTCCACTTCAATGGTTTCAAAGATGATGTGGCAATCTCCTTATCCAAACCCTTCCACTATAAAAAGCCAAAACGCTCAACCACCTAATAAAGCAAAATTTATTAAAGATAAGAAGAAGATAGGTTCAAAAGATTTTATATATTTTTATATAGTTGTACCTATATTGCTAAAATGATTTCGCTTAAAATACACAAGTTGTAGCGGATCAACACCGAATGATGGAGGATACACGTTATCAGCTGGCATGATGACCACAGAGATTGTCTTAAAAAGTAAATTTGTATTTTCTCATAATTTTTATTCAGATGACATTTTCGTTAGTAATATTTTTTCTATAGCATTATCGTTTACTTTATTTATTTTTTATATCATGCAATCATTTACCTTCAATATATAAGGGATTTGATCAGAGCACGGAGCATATAACAGACCGACAGATTACCTTCAGGCAAACGAACTTTTAATAATGAACTCAAGCGACAAATACTAAAATTTAAAGGAGCTAATTACGACTATTACATTAGCAACCTTACATCTGATGATGGAAGCTTATGGAGGCACACTAGAAATCTTCGCATCCATGCGAAGTCCAAGCACCCCTCCGAAAGGATGGCTCTTGGGCCGTGACCGATGGAGAAGAACTCTTTACAAAATGTAATATAATGTTAAATATTTAAAATACAAATAATAAAATACTAAATATATGAGGAGGTAACTTTCAAAACGTGTTTTGACACAGTAATCCCACTTTTCAGCAATAAAAAAAAACATATATTATGAGGTGTAATTAACCCTTCAGAAACAAGAAATTCCTAATTAAACTTATAGCATCTAAAAAAACACATTACAACAAGGATCAGAAATATTCATGACTACTAAGACTAGCATTTTTAATTTTAAATATGGACAAAACACTGTTTGATTAAATAACAAAGGGAAAAAAAAACACTGTTTGAGGTGGCTATGTTTTATTTTACAGAAATCACTGTTTGCTCAAAAGTACACAAAATAGAAATTATAATTACACAGTAGATGATGTATGTTAATAACACTCATAATTTTAGGGGAGTATTTTTATTTTCCTAACAGTCACAAGTTTCATCCTCTTCCACAACGTTTTCAACACTTGGAGAGTCAAAACGTATAACCTTGTACCAGTGTAAGCGAATATTGTCAATAATGCAGCGTTCCCATTGGCTTAGTGGACAAAGCAGCGTTTGAAATAAAAACAGGCTATAGACAAAACACTCTTTGCTTAAAAACCTGATTTTGTTTCCTAATTTTGGATGGGACAGAGCTTGTTTTGATGGCTAATACTCATCACATATTGTAGGGTCCTAAAAAACAAATCTAGTTATACCAAAATCTCAAAAAAAACATTTTTTGTGACAAACGTTTTGAAAGTTACCTCCTCATATAAAATATTTAATAATTTTCGGTTTTAAGAAATCGGCTTTCGATTCATGATACCGATTCTATATCAAAATTTTCTAAACTTTAAACTTGGAATCCCACACACACAGATGTAGTTCTACACAGTAATCTCAGGAAACTACTTACACATAAAAGCATGATTTATGAACAATATTATAATAAATAAATTTAAACCACATACAGTATAGCCAAACATAACGGATACAGTAAATAAACGATTCATATACGTCAGTACCAATATTTTTGATTTCTTGTTTTAAAATTTAAAGAAAAAACTTTAATATATATATATATAATATATGTAAAAAGTACTGATATTTTGAAAATTTTGTATGTTTTAAAAATGATGATAGATATTCGAAACTAGTTTTCTAATAGATGGAAATTCAATACAAAATAAATTCAATAGAAGTGGCAATTAATTCTAAAACCCTAATTATATTCAACATCTTTAAGATGACAAAATTTAAAAATAACAATAAATATCAAGCAGTAGCCCGGAATTATTGTTTTATTATTTATTAACAAAATATGGCTTCCCTTATCAAAATAAAAAGCTTATCTTTTATGCATTTAATATGTCTGAGAGCCAATATTGATCACGTTGGCAGTGAATTGAAAAAAAAAAAACTCTTTTGAATTTTGAACCAATCATTGGAAAAGCTTCATAGGAATCGATTTGACAACTTATATGATATTCCATTCCCTCTGAAATGAAGTTATTATAGAGTTTATGAATTCTAAAAGAGGTGTTTTCCAAAGCTTTTTGCTCATCAAATTTTCATCAAAAGGAGTTCATATGGCTATATATAAAAATCGACAAGGGGGTTAGGGGAGGGGATTTTTTAATAGCCATATTTTTAAAAATTCTATACCCCACAACAATGATCTTATTGTAACCGGTTGTAAAGGAAAGAAAACCATTCCCCAGAACTTAGTCAGCAACGGTTAATTTGGCAGCTTAAAGTTTCCGAACAGCTGTAGGAGTTTCTTCAACCAATTTAAGCAAATATTCTTCGCCGGCAGAGTTTCATCCACGGAATTCTTAAGGTCACGAAACCTTAAAAAGTTTTTATCACCGCAGGCTCCATTTTACATCTACCCTTCTGGTTCCCGTTCCGAATTATTTTGAACAAAAGATAACAGAAAACGTTATCGGTAATAACGTATATTAACATTAATATTAACAGGTAACGATAACATTGGAAGCTGAGTGAGAGTCATTAAATAGTTTAGAGGTACATAATTAAATGAAGATTTATATGGTCATTTTTTTGAAAGGGATAGTAAAAATAGTAGTTTTTGAGTTTCAGACATATCAACTTTCGTAATGCCATTACAGAATTAGGAACTAATTAAGGAATAATTTTGAAGTTACCTCGTCACAAATTTCTTATCTATCTTAATAAGAGAACTTGTTATCCAAGTTTCATTTGTTTCCAGGCCGATAATAAACCAACAAACTTCCTCCTGAAGTATGTTCGAGAATCCTTTTCAGCCATCTCAGGGAGACAGGTTGATGGTTTTTATTATATTAGCAGATAAGGGTAGAAATTCTGTAGTGGGAGTTAGGGAAACTCGAAGAAGAAGTATTATATAAGCGTATTATTGTAGAAGATTTCCTAAAGTAATTTTTTTTCCTCTTTAATTTGTTTAATTTACCAAATCACGACAAAGTTTGATTTTCTCCGAAGTAGGCGGATGTGATCAGTTTTTTATGTTTTTTTTTCTCATTTTATAACATTAGTTATATATTTTATGGAATAAAATATATAAATCAAGAGAAAAAATTAAATTCGTCTTTTTACATTCTGTCTGCTCTAGTTATTTATACCTGATATCATTCAAAAGTCCTTTTCATTTCGCATCATTAGGGGAATATCAACACGTTTGATTTCTTGTCTAAAATTTCTTAAATTAACTATAAATAATCTTTGTAGCAGAGTACTGTTTATTTATTTATTCATTTGAGATTTTTCGAGCTTAAAAACATAAGTCATCAACGCTTGTTCGATTATTATAGAAAATAAAGTTCAAGATTTATCTATATTTTAGGATATAGTTTTTCTCTGTAAGGAGGGCTATAATTTTTTCATAGTTTCCAAGTGCCATTGAGAGATCTCGAGGTATTCCCGATTCATTCTACGTTTTGGAGTAGTAAGGGCATTCGTTAAACATATGAGATATTGAAAAACCGTTGCCAGACATTTGACATTTGGGAGGAGCCTCTCTGGTTATAAGGTGAAGGCATTTTGTATGACCGATTCTTAACCCGGCGTTGGTCGTTAAGTAATTTAACTTTCATCGCTAACCCTCAGTTTAGCTGAGTTTAGGACATTTGCGAATCAGAATATTTGATTTATATGTAAAACGGATACAGGCAGCCTGGATATTGCGAGATTTTTACTGAAAATTGTGGGAAATGAGCAATTACCTCACGCGCGATCAACCATTTTCCCACTCCTCAGTATCAGCTTATCTCACATACAGTTTATTTGTGACATATTACTGAGAGAGTTTTCTAATTTCTTGCGATTGATTTGTGATTATTAGGGTTCAAAATGAGTCGTGGATCTAAAATGCTTGAATTGTTGGATAAAAATCCAGTTGAGAAGTTGTAAGTGATTGGTTGACATATCGTCGTGAATTGTATTTATATTATTTTCCAATCATTTACTAGGAATCTGAAAGTTTTAATATTCCAGATTCTTGTTCGTGGCTGCTCGAGGCAATACAAAATAGATCTGGTATAAGTGTGCGGAAGAAATATAAAGATGAAAACAAAAATTGTAAAAAGTATAATGTTCCAATTCGCAATGAATATACTATATATACTTGTAATAACTGTATAGAAATAGAAGAAAATGATCTAGATAATGAAAAACACATTATTATGTAAATATTAAAATATTTAATTTTTGTTTGGTTTTTTTAGAATAAATATATTTGTAAATTTTGTAAAAACGTATTAATCCTTATGCTGCTTATTACAATTATTAATACATTATTATGAAATTTATTTATCATTTATAACTACAAATTTGACAACATGAAACTGCTTTTTTATAAAAATCAAAGAAGTGAGGGCTCACCTAGCGACTAACGGTGTACCAGATCTGCTAGCGACCAACGCCGGGTTAAGCGCATTAAGAGTAATTCTTCTCTGCGATTAGTACGGCAGGAACTGCTCCATAGTTTTAGGCCCTTATTAATTATCTTGAGTTTACTTGGAGGACTGTGATCCAACAACATCTGTCATTCTTGGGATATTGTCTCTCTAAGTGGGCATGCAAGTTCTGGTGAAAGGTTTTACCAGGTCCTGGGAGGGCTAGAGCTTCTCTTGCTGCTTTATCAGCCTTTTCGTTATCTCTTATTCCGATATGACTTGGCGACCAAATCAAGTACACCGAATTTCCTCCGTCATTAAGCTACTTGACCCAAGTTTTCCCAAGTATTCAGAATTCAGATTCCCAAGTGATCTGAATACATGTTCTTCGTGGAGCTTAAAGTACTGATTCTGACACCGGTACAACATATTCAATGGGCGAGCTCAAGGAGTATCGTAAAGCCAAGGCGATGTGTACTAATGTTCTGAAATAAATTGTATGTTCTTAAAACTGATGAACGTTTAATATTCGAAACTAGTCCTCAAATAAACGAACTCCAATAGAAGTGAAAAATAAATCATTTATTCCTAATCAAATTTTTCTTGTGAACTCAATATTTATTTCAAAACTTTTTCTATGAATAACAATTTTTGAAACAAGACAATGATCTCGGAGAAAAACGTTTCTAAAATATAATGTTACAGGTTATAAACTTTCATGATCTTATAAACAGATCAAGTGAGTTGTGAACATTGTAAAACAATGTTATTTGAAAAAAAAAAAAAAAATTAGGGATCGAAAGGAGAGAAGCTAGTACACGAAGCCCAATAGGGCGGTGATTTAGCCGGTTGAATAGGGACGCCCTTCTAAATTTAGGGCCCCACTCGCCCTTTATTGTGTCGTTAATATTTTATCTCCTCTTATTAAAGCAGTACCTACACTTCTTCTGCCCGCTGTATTCTTTCCCGGATCAATTTCATTGGATCCTGTCCTTTGTATAACGAAACCAATGTTTATCGCAAAAAGGGGTTTTTATTCGTTTGGGGATCGGGTTCCTTTTGTCCCCTTGTGATTCCAATGTAGCTATTAAAAAAAACAACCTGGGAAATCCAAGAGATTATTCACGGTCCCTTTGTAAAACAGATTCCAATAGATCTTCATATAATTCACCATGCATGACAGATGGTATGGTTCATATCTGTCTGTGAATTATATGCAATAAAAACTCAAATATGCACACATAATATATATAAAATAATAAATAAAACCTGTATCACCATGAAGCGTCTTGGGATTATTACTTAGGTAAGGATGTACTGTCACTAGGCCAACGGTTGTGAAAGGAGGAGGTTTGGCCTAAAACACCCTCAACCGCTGGGTTTTTTCCTAATTAAGGGTACCCACTTTGTAGAGGCAGGTTGTGCCCCAGGAGGGTCTCCTCACCTCGAAGTTTTTTAAAACATTTTTGTTTAATTTACACCCGTCTTAAAATGAAGACAACAAGCGAATGTTCTGGAAAAAAAAAAAATTGTAGAATAAAGACTTGTAAAACATGAGGGAAACCAGTACCCATCGGTACCTCCTTCTGACATTATTTTAGTTTGTCCTTACTTAAGGAGGTCCCTGATCCAGCTTCTTATTAGCCATCGGTGCGTATTGTCAGGAATATTTCTTGTAACCATGTTTTGTATGAGTCTGTTTTGATGGTCATATAGTTTGTCGAGAAAGATTCTGTGCTTGGTTTTGATGTGCTCCAGTATGCTGTGTTCTATAATTAAGTAGCATGGAGATCATGTGATTAGTGGTAATGTTTGTAGTCAGTAAAATACTCAGGAGTAACATTCGATAGAAGGATGACATGGGCCCCACATGCTAAACAGACGCGAATTCCCATAAATTGAAGCACATATGAGTTGAGAATTTTCAAGTGACACAAGTTATAATTACAGATATACCAGAAATTTATCAATAAAAAAAAAAAAATAAAGATAATTTCAACGAAACAGTTTTATGTTGTTTTAAATCCTTCAGAAGGCTAGCAGGTACCTTCCCAACTACATAGGAAAAAATACCAGTTTCAACACAATTAGTTCCTTAATCCGAAAAACTCTTTATTCTTTTCCAAGGAACTTTACAAAGTTCTCTGTAATCCTATTAGTTGGCTGGACAAAAAAAAAAAGGACAAAGCCTTTGTGATAGCAGTCGTCATCAGTAGTTCTACCAATGTTGGGATTTTCTCTACCTGTCGTTTCATGTCTCTGCCGATTTTATTTTTCAATTTTTGTATGTAGTTGTTATTTTTTCAAAATTATATTACTGATTTCAGTCAGATTATTTTTATTTAAATACTCAAAATTAAATACACAGTATTGAATAAAGTAAAAGAAAATAAGTGCCAATTACGATATTTAATCTTTTAGACATATCACAATGCTTCTTTTTATGTTGCCAACAAAACGAAATGACTTAGGACACCAAAAGTTGGCGAATACATAAGAACTATCTGCAAACGATCCCACCAAAATTTACTAGGATAAAGGAAGACAATTATGGAAGCAATGGCCATTACCTACCGATAATCTCTGGACTCTACCCGTGGATTTCTCAATATTTTGGCCAAATTCCTAATAGTCCCGTATAATTGTACACTTTGGTGTACAAAAGTGCTGGTTGTTTTAATTTATTTATGTATTGTTTGCTGAAATCCAAATTTGGGGTCAAAACATTAGACCTTTCCTATGTTTCACCAAAATATCAGCTGCGCAGTTGGTTTTAAAGAAAACATTTTTATATTAAAAATTAAGCTAAACTAAATTTTCTACAATTTAAGTAGAAAATAAGCTCTGTACCTTAAACGGAGACTGATACAAACTTTCATATTTTTGGAATTCTCTCAAAAAGTGAGAAACAATTTGAATTTTTTTTCCATTTTTGCTCAATTCACCGTTTTTAAGGGCTTTTAGAGCTTACTTCATTTTGAACGATTTTAAAGGTGAGTTAGTTTGCTACGAATCTAACAAAATATGGCGTTTATGCGGCCAATGTTTCTGTATGTAAGTAGCTGGCTAAAACATATCTATGCAAACAGATTATTATATTAGTTTGTATAATGTTTGTTTCAATTTCCTTTACCTATTTAAAATGTTTATATATAAACTTTAATATAATTATAATACACTTTTAAACATAAACATGTTTCATTGAAATATTCGGTTAATCCGACGTTTTTGCCCTACCCCTTGGGCCTTCAGATTATTTAGGCTCTACTGTATTTGAAAACACAAAAATAACAAATGCGAAATGAGAACCGATGGTTAAACTAAATGTATTAATAATTTACTGCTTTTAAATAAAGGCAGTATATGACAGTGGTTCTAATGTGTGATTAATTAATCAACTCCTAATTTGCTTAAGTTAATTGAATTATAGGGTATTATAAAACTGACTATTATCGGATAATGAAGAACATGTTAAAGTTTAATTCGCACCCCTCTCTCCCCCTTACCAGATTTTCCATCAATAATGATTTATTTGAGAGGAAATTTCTAATTAATAAAGTTACGAGCTAACAACCTGGTACAGCTAATGAGATGAGAAAAATTGAGTGTTTGTTACTAACTTTCACACTTTTATCTTCTTGAAAGTTTAATTCTTATTAATCACACTTTGTTGCCGTCTCAAAATAATATGAGTTAGAATTCAATTTAAATAATAGGTTCCCCGGGCAGAATTTTAATTTGGAGAAAGAGAATTACACAGTTTCTTAATTCAACTTAACATATTTTTTCAAAACCGAAATATGTTTGTTTTAATTTTAAAATTAATATTTTAATCTATTATTGTCACAACAAGATGATATATCTGCCATTGGGTACTACTCTACCTAATGCTTGCTACGCTACGAGGACATAATCTTTTTCTTTTTTTTGGAATGGTTTGAATTGAGAGTGTTAAATAAAAAAACAAATATTTTTTGTTTGCATGTAAAAATAAACACAGAAATAAAATCCCCTCCAAAAGCATCGCAACACTTTGAAATATCTGAATTTTATAAAAACGTATTTTTTTTTTTCATAGTAAAGAAAGGTTCTGAAGTCTATAATCAACATTCCTAAACTAGACATAAACATTCTTTATTAAAATAAATTACAATATTTCTTCCAATTAACAAAAAAGTTAGAAAACTTACTTTTTAAAATTTTTATTTTTTACAATTTTAACTTTTAAATTTTAAATATATATTTAATAAAACATATTGGCCCTTCTGGCTTGAATGACTGCTTCCACTAGTCTTGGCATACTTGTAAAAAACGAAACGAATGATAAACATGGACTGAAGGCAATTTGAAAAAAAATAATCTAAAATTCTATTGTTTGTTATTAACAGGGAAAAACATTTATGTGTTTAATCCTTAATGTCTTACGTTTAATAAATAATATTAATATGAATATAAACCAAGTATGGTATTAAGATAAAAATCAGGAAAATTTCGAGAATTATGGGTGTTGCAATACTGTTGACGGGGAGTTTATATAGAACATTAAACCAGAACTATCTTAATAAATAGATCGAGAATACTGAGATTAATTACAAAAACACTATGGTAAATCACTTGTATTTGCCTATGTTAATAGTTAACAAACGCATACATACTTTACTGAAGAAGTTATGAATTCTTGGTCATAAAAAAACACTTGGTCATGATCATGAAATATAAATCGAATAATACTTTCGGAAGTCAGAATAGAAGATTTATCAGAAAAAAATTCATAGATTAAATTATTCTTTTTTAATTTTTTTTTTTTTTTCAACATCACTGTCAAAAATTACCAACATCGTGTCAAAAATATCCACATGGTTCCGTCACCAACAAGTTCAATTATAGAGTAAACTACGTAAAAAATGAAAACTTCAAATGATCATAATTGTTTTGGTCGAAGAAATTTAAAAAAAAAAAATTTACCTTTGAGTAAAATATAATAATCATAAAACACCAGAATTTTCTACAAAGTCGCGTGGTCCTGGCTGACCGATTCGTGTTAAAAAAATAAATATTACTCACTTATGATGGTTTAGAACAATAAAATTAGAATTGATGAATTATTCACCTCTTGGAATGGACAATCCTTGGGACTATTTGATTTCAATAGACCAGATGAATATTTCCTGGAAACAAATTTAAAATGAGATTTTTAAATTCGTTTCCTCTATATAGTGGGCACCCTTGATTGGAGGAAACACTTGAAGGTTGAGCGTGATTGCTGACCATATAACCTCCTTGTACAATCGTTGGTCAAGAAACTATATTTCCTTACCAAGTACTGATCCCAAGACCTTTATGGGTTATAGGGGCACAGAATATATATTTTTTAATGCATCTATATTATAAAGAGAGTGATGATAAAACTCAATTGTTCAAAAACAGAATGACCCAAAATATTTCTTACTGCTACATGCGGAAAACTTTTTAAACACGGAGGAAAAAAAAATTACAAAAGAATGAGACCCTTAGACGCCGACAGCTAAGGAAGAACAAGCACAAAGACATAAATATTTCAGGTGAAAAAAAGGAGGTTTAAGGAAGGAGCAAGCCCTATTTGAGGTCTGGGGTTGGGGGGAAGAGGGGGGGGTGAAATTGGCCTAAAGTAAATTAGACTGCCAACTTGGCCGGGGGCTACTATTCATAAAGTTTGTTCTCTTTGTCTTTTTGTCGCCTCTCTTTGTCTCCTCTCCCTCTCTTTTTCCGTTATCCCTATCACGTTTTGTTCAAAACTTCCATAACATTAATTAATATTTCTTCGGAAATCGGGATCACTGTCAGGAAGGGGTTTTCTCACCGTTTTTAGCCGAGGATAAATTACCTCCAATTAGCTATCTCAGATAATTGGTTCCCAAGTGGCCTCGGAAGTGCTTTCCAGTAATTGACAAACTCATTTCTTTAAGTGCTTGAGCACCATTATGGACTCAACACCTGTCGTTTGGAGATTTAGTAAAGTGCTAAGAGATGAAATTGAAATTTCAGATTTTTAACTGAGGAGTTCCTTATCAACATGTAAAAATATTTTTAAAAGGACAAAATACAATCATTTTTATGGTTCACATATTAATCCTAATTTTTTTTTAAACTTCAAGGACCTTTGGTGGACATTAAAATAAATTTTAAAGGAGCATCATTGATCATTTATGTGTGAATAGATTTTTCGAACGTTCTGAAAGATAAATAATTATAGGAACATCCTTGTTAATGTTAGACACGAATGAGCATCAGAGTATGCAGATACATCAGGTCAAACGCTGGAATGATTTGGATACCAGGAAAGCTCAGAAGGCGAATGTTTCAAGCAGTTGGAATAATATAATGAAATTGGCTAAAAAGATGTTAGAAGAAACGTTACACTGAATAAGAGTGGCATAAGGTGTCTGTTTTCTCCTAAACATGTGTGATTGGTGAGTGATCTAACATGTGTTACAGCCACTTAGAGAATACTCCTCGAAAAGACAAACAAGAATACAGGATTTAATAGAGTATTGCACGCTAGTTTTTTTTCGGAAAAGAAAAAACTTTTGCACGACGATTGGATGAATAAATAAATTGGTTAATCAGGATTCCAAGAGATCCAAGGACTTCTTTTTCAACCGCATCATGTGTGCGGAACCCAGTGGAGGCAGGTTGAGTGCGTTGTAACCACAATTGCTTTATATATATATATATATTTAAAAGCAATTTTTCAACTTACAATCAACTGATTGTAATAAAATCTTACTCTAAGTAAATTCTAAAAAAATATAGGTAAGCAGACCAAAGTTGTATTCTTTTTTTTATGGTGTAAAAAGTTAGTGATTAGTTGTTTGTGAAAAATAATTTTAAAAATCTAATATTTGGTAGGAAAACATTTTTTTTAATTTCAGTTCTTCTGTCATTTACTTTAGCAATTATTGGTAATACGCTAACTATAGATATATAAACATAACTTACCCCTGCAAAATATACATTTCTTTACGACACAATATTTTTTACAACTCGCAAATATTCAGTTACTATTTTTATTACATTATTTAATTCACTCCTACGACAAAAATACCACTTTCATCCAAATTTCACAATAAGCCCTCAGTAACAGTAACAGTTACGACATCTATACGCAATGTATTATACAGTTGCTTAGTATGCGACGGTTCGGTGTAATAATCCCAACCTCTCTCTCTCTATATATATATATATATACCTGTATTTCCTGTACTAAAGAAAGATAATGAAATTATAAGATCCTTCAAAATTTCTAGAATCCTATTTTTATAAATATCCCCATAACCATCACACACGCAGAGATCTGAAATTCCTCAACATTTCAAGATAAGCCCGTTCATATTATAATATTTTGGCTGGGGCCCTGATGGAAGATAGCTCCTACACGGGCTAGACGGAATAAATTTTGCTTTTCCTCTAACTTGGACTCTTTCCAGCACTCGGCCGTTTGGCTCCAGTAGTAAATGTACTCCTCTAGCGGCCTCTCTGATTTTTATATGTGTAATATATTGATATTTAATTGTTATATTATAACAATATTAAATATTTTAAAAAACATAAGTGAATAATTAATCAATTGATTAAAAGATATTTTAAAATGGAGAGAAGATCCTATCCAAAATAAATGTTTATTACTTAGGCATGTAACGCTTGCTAACTGGAACCTATTTGGATTGAAACCTATTAACTGACATTTTATATATATTTATTGTATCGTATTTGCTGTGACAGATTTAAATGTGAACTGTGGCATCGTGGTCACGTAGTGAGGTAAAAGTAGTTTTGAGGAATATTCTTCACATGGTTTAAGCATATATCTTAAGAAAAATGAAGCTTACATTGAATAATGACTGTAAACATCGACTATGTTTAGGAAATGCAGATATTTTGATTTCACTCTGGGGAACGCTGAGAGATAAGGTAAGCTGCGAAGGTCGGTAACAGAGGAAAACATCATTGCTGTGAAGAAAGTGCTTTACGAAAAAACGGCAATTGACAAATAAATATAGAGGAGACCTTTCATCTTCATGAACCGGCAATTAATTCAATTTTGGGGGACCATTTACATGTAAAGAAACTTTGTTAGCTTTGGGTTCCAAACAGTCTAATGAAAGAGTAATCGACGTGTTACTGGGTGGTAAAAGATGCTGAAAGGTAATAAAGTAGAAACTCGATAATTCGTCATGAGTGGGGGAGGGGGGGTGACGAAATAACGGAAATGACGAATTAGAGAATTTTGCTGGTAAAGTAACAAAAAATTATTTTAAACTATATAATTGTAATTTTTTTGTAATTATTGAATGTAGAAACGAACAGATGAAAATTATACACATTGGACCTGAGGTGAGATAACCAGGAGCAGAAGTTGCTGATCCAGATGTTAATGTTTTTGTAGGAAGAGCTTTCTAGTATTAACTGATTCCGGTAATTCGTCAAATGCACTTATACTTTCTTTTATCTGTTACTACAGTCAACGGAGGGATCGACTCCAGGCTTGTTCTGTTTGTTTTTTTCTATGAAATGATTTATAAAATGTATAAATATAGGCGTATTTTTTAGTGACCAATGAGGTGGTTGAAAGATTAAATAAGTTGCAAGGGGAAAAATGAATTACATACGTATTTAATTTTGTTATTTATGGTTGCCAATATAAAATAAATAATATAAACCTAACGGATTACAGAATATGACGAATTATCGATTGATGAGATAACGAGTTCCCACTGTATATTTGTGAACACCTTGGTGATAGGTGACGAAACTAGGCTATACATTACGATGTGCCAACCATGGCTCAATAAAAAGTTTGTGTCGTTGATGATGACACATGTAACAAAAAATCCCGATCTGTTAAGAATTAAATTATGGCCGTATTTTTCAAATCGAACAGAACCGTAGAGCGTTTTGTTTTGGACAAATTGGAGACAGTCACCGTTAAGTGGTAAACTTAACAGTGCTTTCCTAATGGCATAGAGTCCAAAAAACCCTGCGACCAAAGTCAAGAAGAGACACCTGGTACCTCCATTATATTAACGCTCCAGTCCACCGCGCCATAGTCTTCACCGTATTTTCGTCCAATACTGAACTGAAACTTCTTGAGGACTGATTAATATTAATTCAATACAACAATTATATCTCTCTTTCTTTCAATAAAATTATTTAATAATCTAGTCAAAATTATGTCTCTCATGTGTTCCTCCTAAAATACATTATGCCTATATACAATTCAAAATCGGTAAAATGATTTTAAGATCACTTAGACAAGACTAGGAAACAGATATACTTTCTAAATAGATCACAGTTTTATTCCGAAACCCGCTAATAATAATGGAGAAGGACCAATTGGGTCTCTCGTTGGAAGGGGTCTGGAGCCTCCAGCTGCATTCCTAATGTACTCTCCAGCTCATTAAGGCTCTTTATCATCTTTATTTAATAAGCAGCCATTTGAAGGGGGCCGTCCGTCCTAACTCGTCTCTTCTTCATCTGCATTCTTCATAAGGTATCGGAAAAAAATAAAAGATAACCAAGTTAATGACATCACCATAAAAGACTAGCTTTGTTCTTCTTCAGTTTTTTTTTTTCAATTTAGGATAAAGGACTTTTCATTAAATGGAGTTCACATGGAACAGTAATCATCAGACAAAAAAACTATATCAAAAATTTATTTTATTTTCTTAATACTGAGATTTTCAAACATAAGTAACTCAAATAACTGTGGTACATATCACTACATAACCTTTAACTATAAACTCCCACTTATCTGTCGTACTCATAAACGGCGTGCTTAAGGAAAACTCTTAACGTGTATGTTTACATTTTTTTATAATATCAATATTTTACCTATCTGTTGCAAATTAATATGATATATGATATTTACTAAATTAAAATAATATTTACAGAGGTTTTAGCAAAAATATAGCAAACGTTTCAGGATACTCAGCCATCCTCTAGATTATACAATTTTCTATCTCATTCTATCAATCTATCTAATTAATAGTATAACTACTGAAGGGTCTTCGTCTCCTCTGCAAGCTTCCGCTTCCACCATCCAGTCCTGTTTTCCTGGGCCTTCCACTTCGATTTCTAATAATGGAACCTCCATTCAACTTAGTCTTCCTCTCCTTCGACTTTTGCCAATCCTATCCTCAAGTAGGAATTTTTCCATCCCTATGCCACATATGCAATCTAACCTAATCCGACAACATTCAGTTCATTCATTACACAAGATATACACCTTGTCCGTGTATATTCTTCCTTCTTCATAAATTTGCTTCAAAAATTCTCCATTCAAAGAAAAAGTCATCATTTCCGACAGCCTTGACTTGAAGTTCAACACAGCTCTAATGACAGATTCTATCTGGCCTATATTTACTACTCCTAGGGCGGTCTATCTCTATTATTCACGTCCTTGCTTTTTTAACATCATTAATAAACCTCTTATTAGCGTGGTAATATTTTTTAACTTTTCATTTTTTCATCAACCCTTCAAAGCCTGAAATTATTTTTTATGAATGAAGTGTAAATTTTTGATATACCGTAAAACGGCCTGACTTTGCACAACTTTTGTTGAACTTCCTTCTTTAACTTCCTATCAATAATGTTTATAATACATGTATTAAAATATTTGCTTTGAAAAATTATCTTAAAAGTGCTGTTGATTCATCACTTAATCTTAGAATTGCAAAATTTACAAAACGTATAATTAATTTTATTGTTTTTGAACTTTGCTGCCAAGTCAACCGGATACCCGTCACTTTGCACCACCATATATATGTCTTCAATTAAAAAACCGTTAGAAACGTGTTATGGTGCAAAAACAAAGCTCGATAGTAGTTAAGAGGTGCAATGTCAACCAATCTACAATTAGACAAAAATTATTAAAAAACAAAAACGAACACAAGGACTTGAAACAATTTAAAGCTATAACTAGGCAAAATTCCAACAGCATTCGGCAATATACTTGCACATATATGACAAAAAAGTTAATAACAAAAAGCGAAATGTCATCTCAATAATTTGCATATTTGCCAGCCTATCAGCTCCTTAACTTCAAAATATCCTCGGTAATTGATTGGTTTAGGAGGAGCAATGCACCCTAATACTTCACCCCAACCATATTCTACTTCGTCTATATCAGATGGTCACTACCAGGATTTGTTCATTCTTTGCATCTCTAAAACAACTACTAAGTGCTTTATATTTTTTAGTGAATTTCCCCCCTCATATATTACAACAACATGCTCACTAATCTAAATTCTTAATTTAGTTTACTATAGCGCTCTCACTCAGCCTCCACTGGGATTTTTACACCAGTGACGCAGCTAAGAGAGAAGAGCTGGGACCTCCCTATGCCTGGCTTGTCCCTCCATAATTGGACAGAGGTCTGGCTGGGGGTCCCTAGGATGAATGTGTTTTGTAGATAAAGTAAAATTGTGTTTTTAACTTATAATTTAGTTTTGTTTTATTTTTTATTATTACTATTTATTTATTTTTATTTATTCAATATTTTATTTATTATTTTAGTATTTATATGTGTATTGTTTATGTATAGAAAGTTCTTTTCTGTTATCTTTTTATTTATTTTATTTTATATGTTTATATTTTTTAAATTTATATATATTTTTTTTCTCTTTGTACATAATGTGTGAATGTAATCATATGCCATCTATATATATATATATATATATATATATGGCATATATATATATATATATGCCATCTATATTACCTATTGCCCACATTTGTGGCAGATTGTAATAATTACTCAATAAAAGTTATTATTAAAAAAAATTTAGTTGAACGTAGGTCCCCCGGCATTTTCTGAATAAAACAAATATTTCATGACTGTTGGTATGTAAGTTCAAAAGTGAAATAAGGCTAAATAACTTTATTATAGTTGAGTGATTTTCTCGGAGGTGACTTTGTATTAAAATATACTTGGTGCAAAGTCATTCCTAATTCATATCAAAAAGGGGATTCTATTTTATTTTCAAATACCATGATTTTGGCAAATATTTTGAGCCAAATGAATATCATATATTTAAATTACAATAATTATTAAATTAAATTAATCCAAAACTTACTCAATTTGAGAAATATTTAGTAGCTGAATACACGACTTTATACCACAAAGGAATCACACCTGTTAAAATAATACAAACAACTAACTATTATAAAACATGGGAGGTATCTAGGATTAGCTTGAAAATTGCTTAGACCCAATCAGTGTTGTTACATGTAAGTAAAAAATATAAAATATCCCTCATTTAGACAACAGCAAAACACTTTTTCTTTAACTGAAACGTATCAGTGATCTTGGTGCAAAGTTAACTCATTGTTGCAAAGTCAGCCCGTTTTAGGATACTTAAAGGTTCTTGAAGATAGCTTGCTAGAGACAAAGTAAGGAGAACTGAGGATGTTTCGAAGGATTTTGGATTGTAAGGATTGCATTAGAAACGAATTGGATAGTTCAGTAGAGCCCCAAAGCTCAACTCCGTACGTCCGAATAGGTCTAATCACAGTCCTGTAAATAAATCTTTTGTAATGGATTGGGAGCTTTGATCGTTTGTTCAGTAAATGTTGAAGTAGTCTGTAACGACGAGCAGTTTCTTGTCGCTTTACTCTTGTATGTGGATTCCAAGTAAGACGTGTGTCCAAGTGGTGTCCTTGGTAGCGGATCTGTTTAACAGGAATAAGTGGAATATCATTAAAGGATACTGTAGGGCAGGAAGTCGTAGGTTTACGAAGAATTATAGAAAATAAAGTTCTAGATTTATCCATATTTTAGGATATAGTTTTAATCTTTAAAGGAGGGCTATCATTTTTTCATCGTTTCCCAGTACCTTTGAGATGCCTCGAGGTATTCCCAATTCAGTCAACTTTTTGGTTTAGTAAGGACACTCGTTAAACATACGGGATACTGAAAAACCATTGCCACACATTTCGCAATTCGGAGGAGCCTCTCTGGTTATAAGGCGACGGCGTTTTGTGCGACCGATTCTTAATCGCATTAAGAGTACTTCTTCTCTGCGCTTAGTAGTTTTATGTCCTTCTTAATTATCTTGAGTTCACTTGGATGGCTGTGATTCCACAATATCATTCATTCTCTCTAAAGTTAGGTTTCTACAGAGATATAATATGAAACATTCACAATACTTTTTAAGACTAAGGCTTAAAAAATAAAATTAAAATTAACAGTCTCATGTTTCTTATGTTAACACAATAAAAATGCTATAACAATATTAATCCAGGGTATATCAAATTGTGGCAAATTTTATTATTACTAAGGCACTATCAAAGTAATTGAGGAAGTAGTTTCCTGCGATAAGGCGTGGGTTTATACAGTAAATGACTTCACGATAAAGAAGCATTCAAGTCGATTAGTATTGAATCGATAGATAGACAACTTATAGCTAAGCCAATCTACCCCCCCCCCCCCCCAACCCAACTTTTTCATTCCACCGAAGTTCGCTAACGGAGTTGGAACATCTTTTTTTTTTATTTTATTTTTTTTTATTTTTTTTTTTTGAGTCATCGAACTCGGGGAGATTTCCATCTGCCTTATGACTCCTGGAGCTAGCGAATTTAATAATTTACTCACTCGTGATTCATTTGTCCCCATTATTGCGACTCTCTAAATGAGTTTCGAGAGTTTCCCAGAGCCCATTAATATCTTCCCGATCTGTTATTGCTGAGGCTGTGGAATCGATACTTCTATGGAAGTTTCTAAAACAATACAAAAAAAAAAAGATTTTATTTATTTATTACTTTATTTGTAAATTGTATTGCTCATTATAAAATTAAGTTCATCTTAATTATATTTCGAGGAGTTTAATTTACATGACGCTTCAATCTAGTGATGTAGACAATTAATTAAAATTATTATAATTATTATTATTCAGAAATTAATTTTATGATTTGAAATGACCTTTCTGCCCTTTAACAGTTAGGACATATTAAGATCCGACGGCAACAGATGAAGTGGGAGGAACAATATAAATTTATCATGAATATTAAAACACAAGACAGGTCATACTCCATCATCTCCTGTCATAAAAAATAAAACTAACCTTCCCAAAAACAAGGAAGTTATATATAATAAAGGGGGTAAAACATGATCAAAAATGATGAAAAATGCCGCAGAGCTTATTCCAATCCGTTGCAGATATACAATAATTCAAAGATTTTTTTGAGGAAACCACATTTTTTTACCATAAAAACTGTAATATCTCCACTTTGTTTAAATATTTTTCAAATTTCGACCACAGCTTGATCTTCACCGTATTTAGGGGTAAGTTACAATGTCTTATGATACTTCAACGTTCACCATTTTTCGGCAAAAAAACTATCCCTAAAACTGCAAACCTTACATAAACTTGACAATTTAACCAGATTTCATATGGTATGATCAAATCAGTGATCCGTACCGATTTCATGGAGAAATTTACTTTTAAAACCGTAAAAAACATGGCGTGGAAGAATATCATTTTTCGAGGTAAATTTTATGGACGGATGAGTCTGTTTTTTCAGGTTTTAAGTTAAAAAGTAGTATTCTTCAACATCATCTGCATTCAGAAGCTAATGGCGAAATTGAGGTTCATTAACATTGCGTTTTAAACCTTACATTGGAAATCTTATAAAATGAATCTTAAATAATAATAATAAATTAATAAATGTAATAACATTAATTTCTTCGATCTGGTGTCGCTTTATTGACAGTTTTCCTAAACAATTTTTTCTGAGCTTTTTATTCCAATGAAGAGTTTATTATGTTTAAAATGCATGTTTCCATTAAGCGATTATCATAATTATTTACACAAGTTACTGATTTGTATGTATAAAATTGTATAAAAAACAATTTTTTTCCGGCTTTAAAAGTAAATTTCTCTATGAAATCGATACGGACCATTAATTTGATCATACCATATGAAAGCTAGTTAAATTTTTAATTTTTTATGAGAATCACAGTTTTGTGGATTGTTATTTTTTTTCGAAAAACAGTGAGCATCGAAGTATTACAAGACCTTGTAGCTTCCCTAAATAAGATGCAAATCAAGCTCTTCTTTAGGTTCCAAGTTTGTATAATTCAAGGTTACGTGTAATCTGCTCATATAGGAAATTTAATGCTAATTCTGAAAATGTGGTGAAATTTGAAAAGTATTTAAACAAAATGGAGATATTACAGCTTTTGTGGTAAAAAAGATAGTTTCCTAAAAAAAAAGTCATTAAATTACCGTATATCTGAAACGGATTGGAATGAAAAGGTAAGGTCTGCGGCATTACATATTTACATTTTAAAAATACATTTGAGTAGGAATGTTCCGACCTTACACCCCCTACATGATTAATATGGTTTTATACAATACCGAATGGGTTTAATAATTTACATCCGTTCTTTAAACAGTAGGAAAAAGAGAGAAAGAGCCTAATTGAAAAAAAAACAAACTAATATGCTTATTTAATAGTAAATATTTATACATGACAACAAGAAAAGCATAGACAAAATAAAACAGAAATAAATAAAGAGGGGAAAGTATTAATATTAATATTAAGTATTAAGGTTAATATCAAGGTGCTAACCAAATCAATTTATAAAATAGCAGTTTTGTAAGATTATTTCATGAACAATTTTCTTTTAAACACGTCGAAAGTTTATTGATAATCAAACCCGAAATCAAATCAGGGTTCAGTCTGGGAAATTTAATTTCGTGAGGACTGTATCTGTTTAGAGAGGACTGAGAGAGATATTTCGTACAACTAAATGAATTAATGCCAAAATAAACAGTATTAGTGAAATTACCTGGAATTTCAGTTTGAGCGTGTACAAGGAAAGGAGAGAGGAAATGATGGTTTGATTTAATAACCTATGTTTATATGATTTTATGATAGCCTCATCATTATTGGTTATTTAGTAGTATTTTGGGTGGAATCAGTCATAAAAAATGTTTGATAATTAACAAACACATTTTTTTTTTCCAACGTTTCGGCCACATCATTGATGGCTATCATCAGGGCTAAAACAAAGAATAGTCTACTACACAAATAAAAAAGAGAAAAGGAAAAAAATATATATATATAAATAAATAAATATAACAATGTTAATTAACAATTTGAAATGATCTGAAAAAATATGGTTTAAAAAACTAGATAAACACGGTTTTATAGCAAAGCTAACTAAAACGCTAAGCGTGGTGAACAATTTGCAGCAGTCAGACCTTTTAATTTCCCTGTACTATTTGTGATTTGTTTGCATTTTTAACAAAATCAACCAACAATGTTTGTATTTGTTGACATATCTCAGAGAAGGAATGGGCAAATTTTTACTTTAGAAATCCTGTCTTGCACAAAATGTAATGATCTACAACTTTTAATATATAGCATCTTTTTATTTAATTGCCATTTCTACGTTACAGACTCTTAAACAGGACTAAAACTAACTTTTTAAAGTTGGTGAAATTCTTGATGTTTGGCAATCTATTGTGGGTAAACCCCTAAATCAAATTTAGCTTAAGGGATGTCTTTAGATGCACAGTTTATTAAGCTGAAACCTGTAAATAAATCATTTTTCGATGGAAAGCATTTTTCTATATGTTTTTTTTTTTCCAAAATCTGAAAAAAAAGTTCAAAAAGTTTGGATTTTTTTGTCCCCCAAACATGTTCCCCTTTTCAAATTTAGTTTCATTTTTGATATATTATTCTCAGGACCCATCTAGATATAAAATCGTAAAACCACCTATTGTAAGACAGACTCCCATTTTGCGTGTAATTTAACTGGACTAAGAGAGAACAATATAACAAAGTTGTGAAATTATTGTATTGTCATTGGTCCTTGAAACGATTGCAAATTTTTAAGTTAATCAGATTTCTGAAAATTGATAAAAAATGCTATGAAAGATTCCGTTACATACAGGTGAAGTTAATAAAAGCTTATTAAAAAATGTTGATAAATTATACAATAATAATGAAAATAGAAATAATATAAAATATAATAGGTTTAATAAACAATATGAGTTGTTTTATGTAAAGAATTGATATTATTGTATATATAGAGAGGTTAAAGGTAAAATACAGTAAAAGAGATAAGATATAAGATGATCAAAATAGTAATATTTATATGCATGAAACATTTGTAGTGTGTCAATATGTTTTAAATGATTCTTGGTATGCGTAGGTCTGTGTGAATAGTTTTATTGTTAACGTACCAAGGAAGGTGAATCAGCTTCAATTTCGAATTAAAATATGGGTCAACTCAATATAATGAATTTTTTATTTTTAGCAATCAGTTACCAATAGATTTATTATTAAGATTGATGAATTAATTGCCACTTCTATTGAGATTATTTTGTTAGAAAATTTGTTTCAAATGCTAAACATTCATTTTCATAGATTCACATTCATCTTCATATCCAATAGCCCCATTTT
Organism: Euschistus heros; assembly: GCA_003667255.2. Taxonomy (NCBI): domain Eukaryota; kingdom Metazoa; phylum Arthropoda; class Insecta; order Hemiptera; family Pentatomidae; genus Euschistus; species Euschistus heros. The sequence goes on along the minus strand of RCWM02000007.1, from coordinate 4,263,234 downwards.
AAATTTGTTTCCCTTAGGAACGGAAAAATCCAATGAGCCATAAGGGAAACCCCATTGTAAATAAAAAAAATAACCTACCTGATCCCTTCTACTTCTCACGAATTCAGTGAGAAGTCCATTTCTGTTTTAGTTACCTCTAAGGTGAGTGCCCATGTTTGATTTCTTGTCTTACCTCTTTAAAAACTTCAGTATATATAATCTATGTAACATACTGATGTGTTGAAAAAAAAAAAAAAATTTTTTGTATGTTTTAGAACTGAAGATGAATGTTTAGCATTCGAAACTAGTTTTCTAATAAAATTATCTCAATAGAAGTGGCAACTAATTCATCAATCCTAATTGTATTGATCCTTCTATACCATAATGCGTACCTCAAGTAATAGATTTATTTACAAATATTAGAGTAAAGCTAGCCATATTTTCAATGGATGATAAATAGGAGAAATTTTATAAAGAAAATACTAACTTCTGGAAAAGTTTCTAACCAGTAAAGGCCGGCTTACACGCTCAAGCCAGTTTGAGTAAATCAAGTCGATGCTGTTTACACGTTCCGTTTTTCTTGCAAAGTTGTGAAGAGAAAACCTCTTTGTTTTGTTGGAAATGGAAAATTATGACGAAGAATTACTACTTCGTGCAACGACTGCGATTTGCAATTTAAAGAAAAAAGAACAAATCGAAGATCACTAAAAGGATATATTTAAATATATCTAAGACTGTCAGAATGTGATTTATTCAATACAAAAAAAATAATTAAATTACACGTAAATACACCAGTAAGTCACAGCAAACAATTTAAATAGGTTAATGAAGGTTCTAAGCATGGAGTTATAGACAAGTGGAGGGGGCGTACCTCTCTATAGCCAGGGCAGGCAGCCATTTTGGTGTGAACCGTATTATCAGTATATTAGCCGCTTATCAGTTCAAATTTTGGTTTTCTAAGCTTTATACTGCTGTTATTTTCTTTTAGTGATTTATTTACATTAGTGATATACTTATTTTATTTATTACGAACCCTTTCAACTGCCCTAGCCCGTATGGAATGCGTCGACAGCTGGGCATAGTGGGCGTGGCCGGTTAGTGTTTTGGTTTCGCCCCTCACGGAATAACATACGGGAAGGGCCTCTCCATAGTACTATAACTCCAAGATAAAGTAATAAACACAGATGATAAATAATTAATAGATGATTGAAGGTTGCTCAAGTAACCTTACATATATAAATATTTGATTTAATTTTAATATTTAATAAATGAAATGAAATGACTTATAATTCCTCAATGAAGTCAATTAGAAATGCTTTTGACATTTTGAATTCGCAATATTATTAACTAGACAAGCTGTATAAAATTAAGGAACACTCCCTCAAATTACAGTATAGAACAGGTGGTCGAACGTAAAATGCGCATGCGCTTGAGCTGAGGCTTTACATGCTATGCCAACATACCAACCTAAAGTCGAATTTCTGTCCCTACAGATTTTTTTTCAAATTTTTGGCTTGTGCAAACTTCAAATCTGCGTTTACAAGATCCAATTTACTGTAATGAAATGGCTTTATCGTGTAAACTTAATAAAAGTGAGTTAGCTCCTTTTTCCACCATTGGATTAGTAAAAAAAAAAAATCATTGCATGTATCAAAAGAGTAATCTCAAAAACCATGTGACGACTTTCGACTGTCCCCACCAAGGAATTGCTATCGTAGACCAACTGAAACGAGCTCCCTATGGAATCTTATAAATCGAGACAAAGAAATAGCCAATATAGACAGTCGTTTAGATCGTTAGATCCTACTCCCAACTATTTTCATTAAACCGCAAGACATGGAAGAAATAAAATACAAAAAAAAAAAAGAGGAAGAGAGAGAAAAGAATCGGCAGTGAACTGTAGAATTGATGAGGGTAGTTAAGCGCTGACCTAACTACGGTTGTTTTAGCAGTAACGGTCCACTGTGTTGTAAAGAACGCTACTAGCTTCCACGACCCTCTTCATTTTATTCTCTCTCGACCGAATGGTTATTTTCGATGAATTAATGTTTCGACATTCTTGTGCATGCGTGCGCCCATGAAAGCTAATACATATATATTAATTTTTTTTTTTTTAAAGAAAATGTATCATTTTTATGTTTTACTTCATTATTTCCCTTATTTGTTTCTCTTTGTTTGTTTTCCATTGGAATTCTATTTCTGTACTTATTTCTTCTGCTTTATCTTTATCGCCGAGTTCAACGGCCTCTTTAAATTTTAAACAATGTTAGTAGTCATAGCCATTAAATAATAATTTATATCCTCTTTTGTTTTTTATTAATGATAATTCATATCCACCAGGATAGATCCTAGACAGACCTGGGTGTCTGTATACTATTTAATTTTGTCGCATTGCACTAGTATCTCATTTCTCTTGCCATAAACGTAATTATTCTTACAAACTGCATTAAATTTATTGTGATAGAGAAAGTGAAGACTCGTGCCACAAAGCTAAAGTGAAAGAGCTGCTTAATGTTTGTTACATTTCCTGTTAGTTCAGTACCATTTTGTTAAAAAAATTATGATTTGCAATGATTTTGTCTCATTATTACAAAATTGTTCTTATGTTTGCCTAAAATAAGTATTGTTTGATAAATTTAGTACAAACTCTTATGTGAATAATGAACCTATACAATATTATGTCGAACGTTCAAGCAAAGTCATGTTTCTAATGGAATAATTCAGTCACAATTTTACCCCAACCAATGGGGAAAGATTGGGACAAATTTAATTTTTTTTTTTTTAATAAAATACTGTTGTTTCTAGACTTACTGTTTTGCCATATTTTGTCAGGGAAAGACTGCCCTTACAGATTAATAATTTTTTCGGCATTTTAACTTAAAAAATAAAGATAGAATCAGCTAACTTTGAAAAGTGTCCCAAAGTTACCCCGTTTTACCGGTAGTAAATAACTGAATACCAAAGTATATTACAGTAACTCTAGTATTGATATTCCTGTGGCAGAAGCCTAGAGAAAAAAAATCCTGAGGACTTGTAGCGCTTTGAGATGCTGAACAAAGTCCAGATTAAGAGGCTAACGAGTTGGGGCCATGACGGACTAAACGAAAGCTGAGAGCTTTAACCGCTAAGACTTACGGTCTCAGTTTGTCCCCTCTAATTGTTAAAGGGCTAATTGTTTTAATTCAGTTTGTTTCACTTAATTCTATCTTTTTTTCTCACTCCTTTCTTCATGGCTCGTGAAGCGAAGAATGAGTGTTTGGGCCGAAGTTCGTACAAAAAAAGTCCAATTACTATTTGTAGAATTACACTTTTATGTATTGTGTTATTGTTTATTTCTTTAAAAAAAATATATATATACAGAATAAGTTTTGGGCACTAAAAAGGGTTTTAAATTTTAGAGAGCTGTCAAGAGCAGCGAAATTGACCATATATAAAACAATATTAAGACCTATTATCACATACGCGAGAGAGACATGGGTACTCACCAAGGTTTATGAAAATGTGCTGAACTATTGGAAAAGGAAGATCTTGCGAAAGTTCTTTGGTCTAGTACGAGATGGTGATGAGAACAGAATTAGGAAAAATGAGCAGCTGAGAATACTGTAACAAGAGCATGATTTAGTTGGTTGGATAAAGAGAGGAAGGCTGAGATGGCTAGGAAACATTATAAGGATGAAGGAAACAAAATAGGAAGGAAATGTTTGGAAGGGAACCCTGGAGGCTCAAGGAGGAGGGGGAGACATAGAAAAAGATGGTTAGAAGACGCAGAGGGGGACCTCAGGAGCTCAGGTGTCGGAAGATGGAGACAGGTCGCTCGGGAGAGAGCGTGAGGAATAGGAGAAATTAATGGAGGAGGCCAAGGCCCTTCGAGGACCATAGTGCCAATAAAATAAATCAATAAAAATACATTATATGCAATAAGTAAATTTGAGGAAAATGATTAAAATAACATGTAAAGAACTACACACTTGTAGCGATTCAATAGTTCTGCATTAGTAGGTCTCTTGGACATCTTTTCAGACGCTTCGAAGAACTATCAGAAATGTAGTATGAGGCAAGTTGGGAAACAAGTGGATTAGAGTGGGTATGAAGTTTATTATATCATGATATGTATTTGTTTTGGGCCAATTCAGCAACGTATGGAACATTGAAATCTTTATGGATAAGTTTATTTGTGACATAATAAGGAACTTTGAGGATTTTAGGAAGGATTTTAGGTTGTAAGAATTGGATACGAGAAGAATTAGAAGGTTTAGTTAAGCCCCAGAGTTCAAATCTGTATGTACAAATAGGTTTAATTATTGTCATGTAAATTAGTCTTTTGTAATTTATGGGGAGCTTTGAACGCTTGTCTAGTAAATGTTGTAGTAGTCGGAAAGGAGGAGCAGTTTCTTGTCTTTTTAGTCTGGTATGTGTGTGTTTTTACAATTTAAAATGAATGCACGAAACTCGAGATTAAGCTTCTAATGAAAAAATATCACAGAACTGGCAATGGTTCTTCAAATACTTTAAGTATTCTCTTGTATAAAAAAAAAAAATACAATACTACACGATACTGGAAACATTTTCTGTATTGTTAAATAAATTTAAAGCGTATAGTAAATAGTGAATTGTAGAAGAGGATAAATAGTTGACATTATCAAAGGCGGGTTATATAAACAGTATCAATAGAGCGGGGCTGACTGATTGGACTATCGGCCGGCCACTGACAGCTCTGGAGCACACTCCATCCCTCAATGGCTCTCCCGTCCCGGCTGCTCCTGTCACATTCTCGATTCCGGGGTAAATGTTAGGGATACTTCGTGTTTCTGGTTTCACTTCTAATCTTCATCAATACCTACATGAATGAGAATAAGACTTGAAAAATTTTATTAGGATTGATGAACTATCTGCCTTTTAGAATGTGAATTTTTAATTCAAAAACTGGTTTCGAACTTTGAACATTCATCATCAGGTCTAAAAAAAATAAACTCGATTTCTATAATCTACTGCTTTTCCGAATTCACATTTTAGAATTAAAAGGATCTAATTATCTAAATTAACTCGGAGTTGGTCGCTAGATGAGCATTTCCCTCACCCTTCTAAAAAATATTTAATAAGTCCGTCAGAATCAGAACTTTCATCTCTGTCCCTAACTATAGCTGATTTTAGGACATTTGCGAATAAGAATATTTGGTTTCTAAGAAAAACGGATGCAGGTGGCCTGGATATTGGGAGATTTTTACTCAAAATTGCGGGAAATTCCTCGGTAACAGTTTATCTCTCGTGGAGTTTATTCGTGACATTTTACTGAGCGAGTTTCGTAACTTCTTTCGATTGATAAGTGATTATCTGAGTTCAAAATGAGTCGTGGATCTAAAATGCTTGAATTGTTGGATAAAAAGCCAGTCGCTAAGATTTTTTTTTTTTTTTTTTTTTTTTTTTTTTTTTTTTTTTTTTTTTTTTTTTTTTTTCTTTATTGAGAAAGTATTACAATCTGCCTCAATGTGGGCAATAGGTAATATGGATGACTAAATGGATCCATTCACACACTATTTACAATAAAAAATAAATGCAAAGAATAGATAAAAAAATAAAATAAAATAATAATAAGAAAATAAACAAAAAGTATCTTAAACTATACATTACATAAAGCTAAGAATATAAAAAATAAATAATCTATAAAATAAGTAACAAGACATAAAAAAAAAAAAAAAAAATAATATTAAAATAAATAATAAAAAAAAAAAAAAAATAAATAAATAAAAAATAAAAAATTTAAATTAAATTAAATCTTAAAATACATTCATACTTTATTTACACTATATTCAAATCTGAGGGATCCCCCAACCAGACTTGTCCCTCCACTTTTGGAGGGACAAGCCAGGCCCCAAGAGATCCCAGCGCTTCTCTCTCAGCTGCGTCACTAGTATAATATAACACCAGTGGAGGCTGTGTGAGAGCGCTAAACTACAGTCACTCAGAGCATGAGCGGAGAAGCTGGCCATTGCCAGGACTCCATGACGAAATTTATAATAGGTCACGAGGCCACTGCCTTTTTAACCTGCGAGGAGGATTATAGGGGTGAGTGGAGCTGGATAGGGATTGTGCTAGTGGATTAGGATGATGAGAAAGTTTTTGATGAAATTTTGAAAATTTGACAGGTATGGATTCTAGGACAAAAGGTATATTAAGATCGTTATGTAAGGTTTTGTTGGAGACATAATATGGGGCATTGGTTATGGTTCTTAGGAATTTGGATTGGAAGGATTGGATACGTTTGATGTTCGAGTGTTTTGCTGCCCCCCAAATTTCTAGTCCGTAGGTCCAGATAGGCTTTAGGATAGTCTTGTAAATCAGAAGCTTGTTGTCTATTGAAAGTTTTGAAGTTTTGCATAGTATGGGGTATAGTTGGCTGAATCTTCTGTTAAGTTCTTGTCTTTTAAGTCTAGTATGTGGGTTCCAAGTGAGTCTTTTGTCTAAGATGAAACCAAGATATCGCACTGTATCAGATCTGGGTAATGGGATCTTATTGAATAGGACAGTTGGGCAGGAACTACGGCGTAGAGTAAAAGTCATGTGGCTGCATTTCGATTCATTGACTTTTATTCTCCATCTGTTGCACCATAGTTCTATCATTGAGAGGTGATTTTGTAGGTTGGAAGAGGCTGTTTTAGGATCAGGATGTGATGAAAGTATAGCTGTATCATCAGCGAAAGTTGCAAGGAACGTGTCGGGAGAGGTAGGAATGTCAGCAGTGAAGAGGATGTAGAGGACAGGACCCAAAACGCTGCCTTGAGGAACTCCAGCTTGGATAGGATAGCAGTCGGAAAAATCGGAGCCGCATCGAACTCGGAAGGAGCGATTTGTAAGGTAGGAATGAAGGACGAGGTAGAGGGTTTGTGGTAGTATGCTCTTAAGTTTAAAAAGCAATCCGGTGTGCCAAACCCGGTCAAAAGCCTGAGCAATGTCCAGAAAGGCACCCGAGCAATATTGCTTCCTTTCCAGAGCAGAAGATACATGGTCAACAAGACGGAGTCCTTGTTGGACTGTAGAATGCATTGGTCGGAATCCAAATTGGTGGGAGGGGAAACTTTGTGTGTCAAGTTTGGATAGGATACGTTTAAGGAGGATTTTTTCGAATATTTTAGATAGAATAGGAAGTAGGCTAATTGGTCTATATGATGAAGTGCTGTTAGGAGGTTTGCCTGGTTTTAGGAAAGTTATTATGACGGAGTGTTTCCACAGAACAGGAAAGTGGGTTGTGCGTAGGATGCAGTTGTAAATATAGGTAAGGAACATTATTGCTTTATGTGGAAGTTGGCGGAGGATTTGAGGAGTAAGGAGGTCATAGCCAGGGGATTTTCTTTTGTTTAGTTTTCGAAGTAGGAATTTGACCTCAGAGGGGGTAACAGCTCTAGGAGGTAAGGAAAGTGGAATGGGAGAAGATAGGAAATCTTCAACTGTACTGGATTGATTAGGATAAAGTCCAGGGTTTGGAGAAAATGTTTGGGAAAGGTGATTGGCTTGTTCCTCTGCTTTTTCCATGTCAGATGCGGCCCATGAGCCATCACCTCGTCGGAGGGGATGGGAGATGGGCTTGGATTTTAGGATCTTTTTTGTTATGTTCCAGAGGGAATTATCATGAGCGGAAAGGGACGAGAGGTGTGTATTGAATGACCGGGATCTAAAGGAAGCCAATTCGCGCTTGACTAATTTCGTGTAGTAGTTATACGTGCAACGATCAGATGGATGTCTTGTGCGTTGCCATACTGCTCTATAATAGCGCTTGGCATGGATGAGGTCTAAAAGGTCTTGTGGTAATGGGTTTGTTTTAGGGTTTTTGGGGGTATTATTCGGTGAAGATGCTGCCCAAGCGGATTGCTGGATTGAGGTAGTGAAGGAGTGAACAGCATCATCCAGGTTTTCACGGGTTTTCAAGGAAACTCTGAGGTCTATTTGATCGGTCAGGATTTGTTGGAAGAGCTTCCAGTTGACTGGACCTCTGATAAATGAGGAAAAGGGTGATTTAGGAACTGGTGATATGGATAGGTTTAATATTAATGGGCTATGGTCTGATGATAGGTCGTCTAGGCGAGTTATGGAATGATTAAGAGGTCCTAGGCCTTTGAGGATAAAAAAGTCTAGGAGATCCGGATTACGATTAGGATCGGTAGGCCAATATGTGGGAGAGTCGGGAGAGAGGATTTTGCAAGGACTAGAATTTAGTGCAGACAACAATGTTCGCCCACGGGAGTTGGTTGTTCTTGCTCCCCATTGCTGGTGTTTGGCATTTAGGTCTGCTCCTAAAATAAAGTGTTGTCCTAGGGAATTTAAAAAGGAAGTGTAGTGGGATTCGGAAATGGATTTATTAGGAGGGGAATACGCTGACACAATAGTTATAGGAAAGTAAGGAGTTTGAATTTTTACAGCAGTGGATTGAAGGAAATCATGGACTGGTAATGGGAATAGGTAGTGGGCGAGGGATTGGTGTATGATGACAGCGGATCCAGCATGGGCTGTTCCATCTGGGTGGTCAGTTCGATATGTTTCGTACTGAGGTATGTTAAATAGACGTTTGTTGGTTAGTCTTGTTTCAGTAATAAGGGCTACGTCGATTTGTCTGTCCTGTAATAAGGTAGTTAGTTCGTTAGTGTGATTTCGAACACCATTTGCATTCCATAGAAGGATCGTAAGGGACTTAAATGGGGACATTTAAGGATTTCTAGGTGGTGGGATTACAAAATGTGATAATGCAGTTGAAAGTAGGGTTATGAGAGGGGTAACTATTGATTTAAACTCTGAGAGGAAAGACGACAGTATATTGGTGAGGTCAGAGGAATTCGGAGGAGGAGGGATGTAAGGAATCTGATGAGGATTAGGGTTATAAGGATTAAGCTTTGGATGAATGGCGGAAGGATGAGGAATTTGGGGTTCTTGTGATGCAGGTTCAGGCTGCTGCTGGGCCTTGAGATGTGAGGCTGGTTCTGAGCCTCTTAACATTTCAGAGAAGGTTACTGCTCCATTGACTGTTTTGGATGGTTGTCTTGTTGGTCTGGATGGCTCTTCTCTCCTAGGGGTTGTTTGCATTCTTGATTTCAAGGTTTTGTAGGTTTGACATCCCTTGTAATTTGCTGGGTGCCCTTGGTGGCAAAGTGCACAAACTGCAGGAGTTTGTCGGGATTTGCTGCATTCTTCTGATTTATGTTGCTCGCCACACTTAACACAACGTGGTAAATGATGGCAATAGCGTCTTGTGTGGCCATATGCCTGGCAGTTATGGCATTGAACTATTTCCCGCTTTGGGTATGGTTTTTCGACTGATATACTGGTGTAGTACAGTCTGTTTACATTGTAGATTTCTTCTACCCCCGGTGTTCGCTCGAGGTCGACAAAAAATAGAGGTAAGGCTATTTTGCTGATTGTACCTGATTGATCTTTATTGTCTCTTTGGACATTTATAACCTGCTTGACCTTAAATCCCATAGCAGTCAGTTCTTCTTCGATGACATTGCCAGGTGTTGATGCATGTAAATGGCGAATTACTACTCGAAGTGATCTCTCCTGTTGTAACTGGTATGTGTGAAAATCTGCCTTGGTATCAGAGAGATACTTCATCATTTTCCTGTAAATTTCTGGCGTGTCTGGGATAATCTTAGTATCATTTGTCCGACTATGGAGTGTAAATTTACCGGAGCCTACTATTTTATTTAATTGTTCACATAGGAGCTGAATGTTTTTTATATTTCTCACAAAGATGGGCGGGGGTTTAATTACTTTTGGGGTGCTATTACGCTAAGATTAAAAGTAATTAGTTGATAAATCGTCGTGAATTGTAATTATATTATTTTCCAATCATTTACTAGGAATCTGAAACTTTACTATTCCAGATTCTTATTCCCAGCTGCTCGAGGCGATATAAAGTAAATCTGGTATAGGTGTGCCCAGGAAATAAAAAAATAAAAACGAAAACAAAATTGTAAAAAGTGTTATGTTTCAATTTGCAATGGACATACTACCATATACTTTTAATAATTGTATAGAAATAGAAGAAAATGATCTAGCTGATAAATAACACATTATTATGTAAATAGTAAAATATTGAATTTTTGTTTGGTTAGGTTTTTTGTGGGTGGGTTTTTTTTTAAGACTAAATATCCTTGTAAATTTTGTAAAAATATATTTTTAATCCATATGCTACATACTACAATTATTGATACGTTTTGTTGACATTTATTTACCATTTATAACTACATATTTGGCAGCATAAAACTGCATTTTTTATGAAAATCAAAGAAGTGAGGGCTCACCTAGCGACTAACGGTGTACCAGATCGGCTAGAGACTAACGCCGGATTAATAACTAAATTAAATTAACAATCAATGATTATTCGAAATCGACAATAGCGAGAGAAAACAGCGATTTCAAATGCAATTTTTTTCATTCATACCAATATAATTCCTAAACCGTATGCCCTTGCGACAAAGGTTATACAACAAAAATTATACCCCATTTAATTTTTGATAAGAAAACTGCCGCCAATATTTTCGATCCCAGCAACTCCAAAAAAATCAGAGCGTATCAAAAAGTGCCCCAAAACATAAAAAAATGTAGGCAAAACTTGTCTTCTTTCATTTAAACCAATATAGCTTCTGAACAGTTCGTCCTAGCGACAAAAATTATATAACAAAATATTTTCCACTACATTTCTGACAAGATAGATGTCGTAAAATTTTCGATCAGAGAAACGCTAAAAGAGCTAGAGCGTGTCAAAATGCTACATTTTTGAGAGTGAAAAAAAAACGTTACAATCAGACATTTTTCATTCAAAGCAATATAACTCCTAAACAATAGCTCCTACTGACAAATGGTTATATAAAAAAATAATCTATACTAAATTTCTTACTAGGAAACTGAATTGACTTACTTAAACTGAAGTTCAGGGGCACCGATCCATACCTTCAATCTGTATCAACAATTCTCTAAGCCAATGATTTTCGTTGGTATCAAGAATCGCCAGATTTCTGTTTATATTGATTGGTTATATGGATTCTTCAATTTAATATCTATTAACAACCAATAATCGGATGGATAAAGCAACAAGGTGTCAGAACTGTTAAACCTATTTTTTTATATCCATTTATTGAAATTTACAACTGTACAAAATATATACATCAAGTAAATGTGTTGATAACGATTACAATATCATGTCAAAACCTGATAAGAACTACTCATCAGTAACACTTCAATAAAAATTATACACTAGAAGGTCTCTAGGACATCTTCGTTTCAAATATCTCGGAGGATTATCAGGAATGGAGTGGGAAGCAAGTTAAGAAACTAGTGGATTTGAGTGTTTATGGAGCTTATGAAAGAATAGGTATCTGGTTTGGGCTAACTTAGCAACATATGGAATATTAGGATCTTTATGGATAAGTATATTGGAGACAATGGTGAGGATTTTGGATTGTAAGAATTGGATACGAGATGAATTGGAAGGTTTAGTGGAGCCCAAAGCTCAACTTCATCCGTCCAAATAGGTCTAATCACAGTTACAAAAACACAAATATGAGTCTTTTTTAATTAACTGGGAGCTTTGATTGTTTGTCAAGTGAATGTCGAAATAGTCTGTAACGACGCACAGTGGGACGAATGGCCAATCTTGGAGGAAAAAAGTCATAATCAAAATTAATGAAACTATTGTGATAGTTGTATAGTTAAGTAGTTTATGGAACATTATCAAAGGTTCTCCCGTTTTAAGGAGGTGAATTTCAAGGTAAAAAGAACGATGAAAGTAGTACCTAACTCGACAGGTCACATTTTGTTAAAACTATTGGTTCTTTCAATCTAAATTTGTTCGTATTGATATTTTTTCATTATTTTTTGTAGTTAGTGAATATAGACGATCATTTTACCAGTATGCCTCAAAAAATTTTTTTAATAATTTGACCTATTTTATAATTTTTTTAAAAGTGCCGTAAAACAAAGCATTTTTTAATTACTATATAATAAAAACTATAAATAATTACTCATTATGTAATCGATAGAAACGATCTAACTCATTATTTTTATTAAATTAATATAATACGTATAAAATGAATGGTGAAAAATTAAACCTTCAAAAAATCGGAACCACGGATAATGGGGGCCTACTGTATGGTGTTTTCCTTATGTTTGTGACTTGAGGGGTTTTATTTTACTTTACCAAAAAACTTAATATTAGGAATACTTATGTATATATTATATTTAGTTAACTATCATCCCTACATTTCTACACAAGTTACACATTTCAACTCGAGATATAGTGAACACTGGGAAGCACAAAGCTGTAGCTAAATAGGAAGGATTAGCATATTATTATTGTGACCACGCAAGGAGATCCGAGGCCCACACGGAATTAACAAGCCTCCGGGGGCAGGTGTGGAAGGACGTGACTGGCTTAGGGACAGCTCTCATTTCGTCTTTGTTTTACTTTCTAAAGAAGGAACCATGTATGGAAGTTTTATTTTCCAAAACTATTTTATGCCTGTTCAAAAATTGAATCCGGAACGAAGGTTCTTCCAAAGGGGATAAAAAAATTCATAAGGAAGGTAATCGGTTCCTAACTGTGTATGGATGCAATCATCAAGCTCTTCCTCGCAACCTTCTGTTCTATAGAATTCTATCGTTAATGATTCGAGGTAATACATACAAAGTAAATACATTACTATAATACAAGCGTTGAATAAACTGCACAGCGTTTGTACTCGCTTGATCCAAGAAACCTGCATTGCATTCAGAGGATAGTCATGTTTGTAGATGATAGAAGCCAGAACTTTAAAAATGTTATAGTTAAGAGTCCTCAAATCTTGGTATTAAAAAGTCGTTATATTTTAATGGTATAATCAGTTTTATTTATTTTATTAGTGCTTATAATCTTACAATTGATATGAAGGGTAGATAATGCAAAAAATAGTAGAAGAGACATATTTATGGGACGTTTATGAATGTGTTTTTGTGTCGAGATAGATTTGGATACGATTTGAGTGAGTGTAAAATTGTGAGAGGTAGAGACAATGTATTACGCTCCGGCGCATTTAAGGGCAATAAGTCACATCCTTGGCTTATTTACTAGAAAATCAAAGAAACATTAGATTAAATGAAATAACGATACAAAAAAGTAAACAAATAAATAACCTGATAATTACAATTAGAAGGATTTATACAATTAGGATTTGCCACTTCTATTGGGATTATTGTATTAGAATATTAGTTTCGAATGCTAAACACTCATTTTCAGTTCTAAAACATACACAATTTTCAGAACACCAGCACTATGTTACATAAATTATATACACTAAAGTATTCAAAACTGTAAGAGAAGAAATCAAACGTTGATACCCACCTGAGGAGATCTAACAGATATTTGAAATATATCCATCGAGGAAAGGAGAAGGGGACAGGTAGGTTAAATTTTTTGGGTTTACTGTGAGATTTTCCTTATGGAAAACTCGTTGGATTTTCCCGTTCCTATTGGAAAGAAATTTAAAATGGGGCGATTGGAAATGTTTATCTAGTCATTTAAACTAAAATTTTATTTTTTCTAATGATTTATAAATATTTAATTTTAGGCTATTTTCAACTTGATGTAAGACTCCGGAGTAAAACTAGAAATGACCGGATTATCTGATTATTTCCTTATCCCGAACAGTTTCTAAGAGATACTTCACTCAACCATTAATAGCTATGGAATATACTCGTAATATCTGCCAAAAAGATTAACTGTTCGCGTACAAATTAGTTTCTCGTGTCCGGTAACAGTAATAATAAGAGTAAAAAATACTCTAGGACAACAGTTCATGCTTACACAAGTAGCGATTGTATTGTACAACTTCTTGCCATTATTGAAACAGGCCAGAATCAACAGACTTGCTAAGTTGGTCCTACAGTTCTGTAACTACCTTTATCTAGCTGAGAACAGTCCGAATAGCTGCGCCTAATCAATGGACAAGTATTTTACCTTCCTTTTGTCCTTATGACACTGTTAATATATATTTTGTTTTTTGTTTTTTTACTTTATTTTCAAATTCAGTAGTTTCCGGGATAAAGAAGCTCAACGAAAGTGCTGAATACATACTCGTAATATACTTATTATGTCTTATTTAAAAAAGGCTTAAGGTAGATAAATAGGGCTCTTACTCCTGACTTTTTTTCAGGTTATTTCTAGGTTGAGATACCTTACTCATCTTTTTTTTATCCTTTGTGACTCTCATTAAGCCAATAATAACACTATAATCCAACTTAAAAGAATATAAAAAAAGTTTTTTAAGCACTCATTTAACTAGTGTAATTCCATAATATAACATGAAACTAATATGAAAAACTTAGTCGTCAATCAAGCTGCTTTACATAAGTCTGTTTGGATGATCATGAAGTTTCTCGTGAAATATTCTATATTTTGTTTTAATATGGTCTAGTATAGAGGGTATATGTATTTAATTTTATTTTATTTTTTCATAGCCCCTGGTTTCTTTTTATTTTAAATTAAGATAAAGGTTTACCCAACCTCATTTTACTGCTTCATAGGATTTTATGAAGTCATAGTTTATTTATATTTATCTATTAATCATAATTTTTGTTTATCTATTAATATAGTATAATTAATGATTATATGATGGGATGTGTTTGCATTCGACTGTGGGTAGGAGTGAGTATAAAGCTCATAATGAAATGATAGGTATCTGGTTTGGGCCGATTCCCCAACAAATTTAGATCATTATGGAAAAGATTATTATGGAATTTTGGATTATGGAAAAGATGCACCTAACATAGGGTGCAAATTGTACGGAGGATTTTGGATTTTATGGATTATATATAGGAAGAATTAAATGGTGATGTGGAATTCTAAAGCTCAAATTCATGTGTCTAAATAGGTGTAATTACTGTTATGTAAATGAGTCTTTTGTAATCAGTAGGGAGCTTTGAACGTTCATCTACTAGATTTTAAAAACGAATTCTACGAAAGATGTCTATGTTTTGAGTTCCTAGCAAGCGGATTTTTCAACAGTAATTAGTTAAAAGGACGCTATAGACAGTAGGTCGGATGGTAACGAAGAAGGGTGAAAGTTATTTGACAAAATTTATTTGGATTTGATTCTCTGTTTCCGATATAATTCTTGAAAGTTTGTAATCTTTTATCACGTGAGGACGGTGTTGAGGATGATTCGGGATATCACCTGCATACACCGCATTGTGGATAGCACCTAGCATACTTCCTTGAGAAACGCCGGCGGATTAGATAAAGAGGGGAGAATAGAAATAGTTATGATTTTCCTTAAAGTTTGATCACTGAGATAGAATCGGATAATATCGTCGCCGCTGTAAGAGTAACGAAAATGGATATCTCTACTTGTAGGAGAGCAAAAAAAACATATTTAATCCTAATTTTCGGTAAAGTAACTAGTAACTCTAAAAAGTTTTGATTTAATTACTTTTTATAAAGTGCACTAATATTATTTATTGTGATTGGATATGATTTCAATAATATTATCTATTACCCACTCGAATAGTCTGTGTGCAAAGTTATATTGCAATGTGTAATATGGATGACAATGTATCCCCTTTCACACAATATGTACAATGAATATAGATAAGAAAATAATAATCTTTTAAAAAAAAAATAATTAAAAAAAATAGTCTCTAACTGTATAAGATACAAAGTATTGGTTTTAAGGTGTAGTATAGTATAAAGTTTTTTATGCAAAGTAAAATTTTATTTTATTCGAAATGTTTTCATTCATTAAATATAACAAGCTGCCTCACTCAAGGGCAATGGGCAATATGGAATTGAATTCATTCATACGATCAGTACCTACAATGAAAATAAATTAAAAAAATACATAAAAATGAAAAAAAACAAAACAAATCATAAGATACAAAATATAATAAATACTAATATTAAATAAATTAAAAAGTAATGGTGTTCATTGAAATAGATTGATTTGAATATGAACCTGAATTAGCTATTAATATATAATGTAAATATAAATATAACTTTTTCTGATATTGTATACGAATTTGAACACTTCCCCTTTTTTGCTGCTTAGTATTTTAAGGAACCAGAATGCAATTACTTATCAGTAATGAATAAGTTCATAGTGAACATTTAATTTATTTATTAAATTAAATAATAATTCAATAATTTTTATAAGACGAAAAATGATTTTCGAAGTCAATAAAACGAAAGAAAAATCAGTTCGTTACCGAAAAATACTCCTGGTTCATTGAAATTTTAGCCATCGAAACGAAAATCAGGGTTAGAATTACAACGAAATGTTAACTAGACTTAAATCGAAAAAGTGTTAACTGTACTTAGACCTGGATTTAATGAATTTCCAATTTAAGTCCACTCGACTAGATTGGATTGGGGGTTGGGGAGGGGGCCGAATTGGAAAATTAAAGTTGACCAACTGAATTCGCTATTACACTTTTACTTAGGTCAATGAACTTCACACTTCATTTACTACTAGCTTTCTCCTTACCTATATCTTTCAAATTGATTTTGAAAATTTAGAGACAAATTAAGATTTTTTTTATTTGTATTCGTATCATTTCATTATATAGAAATTCAGAAGATATATATCTGCTCTTACAAGTGAAAAATAAATCATGGAATTGAAGAGTCTAAAACTTTGTATTTATAAGAGCCATATCCGATTATAATCTACATTAAAAACCCACTAATATTAAAAGAAAAAAATTATGAATTTAACAAACTTCCATTCCCTGATAAATAAATGTGTGCTACTTTAAAAAATAAATATAAAATAATTTTACAAGAATTTAATATGAATGAATGTATACATATATATATATATATATATATATATATATATATATATATATATATATATATTTTATTTATTTTTATTTATGTATTTCCCTTCCACGGTAACCCTATGGAAGGGGCGTGTATTTCTGATATTTTTTACAAGTTCCTTTAATTAGCAGGTGTAATGTTTTTTTTTTTTTAATTAAGATAAATTATGAAAATTCATGATTGAAATTATAATAAACACATAGAGAAAAAAAAGGAAAAGGATAACGATAATTTATAAACTAAAAAGCAGTAATTTCCTAAATAAACAAAACAGAAAATAGAATAAAATAAAAAAAACAATAGAAAAAATAATGATAAAATAAATAAAATGAAATGGAAATATAACATGCAGACAAGTTGATTTTTCAGGACACTATTCCTCTATTTCTATCAGGACACTACTCCTGCTATCAGAGTGGAAAATTACTGGTTGCAAAAAGAGGGGTATCTTGGGGAATAGCTTTAGCCAATTTTCCAGAAAGCTCACCGAGAGCGAGAAAGAGAGAAAACAAGTCGAGTGTTGTACAAAATACAACGGCGCAACCGGTGGAAGGTTAAATAAATATATAAGGATCAAAAATGTTTAAAATTTTCACCGATCCTTATAAATTTACAAATACCGATACATTCTAATAAGCAGAATTTATTCTGTTAATTATATTTTTGCTGAGATTAATTTTAAGATGTTCTATTGATATGTGAAGGGAGTACGCTTTTGGTACCCAGAAGAGTTGGGAAACACGGTTTTATAATGAACAAAAATGTAATTTTATTAGTGTCCCATTCATAAAAACTTTACCTCAGTTGTAGTCCGGATATTATCCAAAGTCAGAGCTATAACGAAGCCTAACAAATAAGTAATGTAACTAACTGAAATGGGTTTATCAATATTAATGGTTCTACGATTTTAAAGCGCTGATATACATTATTAGCGCAGTTATTTGAGTGCTAGGAGTTCTGTACCACGGAAACACCATTCGCGATGAGATTAAATGCATATCCAATTCAAATTTTGAAGTTATTCCTCCCGACTCCCTAATCAAAATTCCCTACCCTGTGCCCTGAATCGGCTCCCACCTACATCCAAGTTGAAGGACATGTAAATCTAATTACGGGGGGAACATCACTTGTTTATTGTAATCACCATTGAAGGAGTGGGGGGAAGGGGAACGCTCCCCCCCTCAGAGTGGTTTCCATATGCATAACATCTTCTCCTAGGCTCCGACCTAATCGCAGCTATTCATTAGAGGAACCACCTTGTAGGGTCGTAATTAAGCGACAACAGGTACTATATTCTCCGTTAGGTTAGTTGAATTAATTCTTCCTTTATAAAGATTAATGCTTTGGGGGATGTTTAAATTGCTAACAACTGCGTGTTCTGGTTCCGGGTTCTCTCTGGCGGTCTTGTTAGAAAGGTCTTTAACCTTCCTGGTAAAGGTTATAAATGTGGACGTCACACAGTGGTTCAAAGGCAGCACGGAGGACAGTAAGGAAATTCGGAAAAGAAGACCGAAATCTATAATATCATTTCTAGGAATTTTTATCATTTTACCATAACGGAGGACTTAATAGTAATAGTTGTAATTATAGTATAATACATCGGTAAATAAACGAAATTTAAAAAAGCGTTTTTTCACATTCGTTATGCAAGTGGCGACGATATGTTTCCTTCATTTTTTTTTTTCGCTAACCTATGTTTCAGTTCTCTGTAGGATATAAATTTTTAAAGTTAAATAGCTTAATGCTGCTGACCGTCTATGCCTATATGTTCTTAATTTTTCCTTCTTACCAGTTGTATTGTAATTTCCAAGGAGAGTAGATCTGTATACATAAAAAGCGATAAAACGAAATAGTATTTGATTATTGTATTAAATGAGATGAGATATAGCTGATTCACCTCCTTATGTAAATATAGAGAACATTCTCAATACAGACAGTATTGAAAAATAAAATTATATTTACTTATTTTTATTATAACTAGCTAAGATATACACTGTACACTGTTCCCGAAATTATTAATTAACTAGTTACTTACTCTGATGTAATTATTGGAATATTATTTGCTTTATTGATATGAGTTATCAGTATTTCAATTTATTTTATTTTTATGTTATTCATGTATATATATGTATATATTATATACGTATATTAATTATTGATTTTTAATTATGCAAAATTATGCATTTCAAAGAGAATCTAATAATGTGTGGTATGTATATAGTAGGAGTAATATTTTGTTTACAATGCAAATTTTACTAAGATGTATAGCTAATCACAAGAAGTGTGTATTAAATTGTTTACATTTTAAAATATTTGTACTAGAACATTTTCTTTAACAAATAAAGTTCACGGGAGAAAGGGGGAGAGTCGATTTTTTTCTTAAATGGAGTTATATGTATCAAAATATCCATGTTGTTGAGGTATCAGCTCGGAAAGGGGTTTGTAAGTTAGTTACAAGAGGTTGAAAGATATACTTACAAGGAAGACAAGAGGAATGTCCTGATCTCTCCTCCTTTATTCCGTGTATAAATTGGATTTTTTTTCACTAAAACATTACTTGGATTATTAACAATTTTAATTCTCAAAAGATATAAAAAAATGACACACAAAAATTATGAAAACATACTGAAGTTATAAAAGATCCAAACTGTAAAATTTTCTTGGAATGCATTCCCAATGACATTCTCCCTTTCTCCCATGGATTCTTCAGTTATTATTATTATTATATGAGATGACAATAAATTCTTCATTTTCCCTTTTTGTTTTATTGTTTATTATAAAATTTTGTACTTTATAAAATAATGGTAATTATCAAAATTAAAAGAATAACTAGGTTCTAGTATTTACAAATACAAATAGTGTTTATGTAAATATTCAAAATCAAATCGTAGGTACAATACGGTTTCAAACGTGACTTTTTTTATTAAAAAAAAAAAAAGCTCCTACAACAAAAAATATTCTCCATATAATTTTTGACAAATATGATGTCAAATTTTCAATCCGAGCCACAACAACTGAGCTAAAGCGTTTCAAAAAAGGTTAACTAAAAAATAGAGGTTTTAAACATGCCTTTTTTTATTAAAACCAAAATTTTGAACAGCCGAGAGCGATTGAGCAAGATCGGTCAAATCCAGGTTAAAATTTTTTATTTCGTATTATGAGAAACAGAGTCAAAAGGATCTTCCTTATTAGAACCTGCCTCCTAAACATAGTGTCATTTAATATAAGAAGAGTTGAGCTCCTAACTACTTCTAATCTCCTAATATTAAACTATCACGTTCCCCAAAAAGTGTCGTTTTTGACTCGTTCACCGGTAGAACATGTTCCATGTTAAAGCAATAAGTTTCGGATTTCGGATTTTGATACAATCAGCAGTACATAGTTAATGATTAAGAATATTTATTTTCTGTAGGATTGAATATAACTACTAATAAACTATTACGATACACAGAGAACAATAAACACATGTTCTGTCTATAATATAGTAAAAACTCGATAAGTCGAAGTTGAAGGGTGAACTGATTTACTTCAAGTTATCAGTTTTGAGGGTGGAAAAAGGTGACTTTTATTCATTCAAATAAATATAGCTTCTAAACGGTAGCTTATAGCGACAAATGTTATAACTAACTTTTTTTTTTTTCGATTAAATTGCTGACGGGGAAGCTGTCATCAAATTTATATTGGAGCAACATCGACAGATTTAAATCGTGTCAAAAAAGCCCCAACACTTAAAAATGTTTTAGACAAAACGTAACTTTTTTCATTGAAAGCAATATACTTCCTAAACCTGGGGTCACCTGTGGTGTAGTGGTTAGCATAGCATCCTACTAAACCCAAGATCGCGGGGTCGCAGCCCGGCAGATGACCTTAGGATTTTTTAAAGGGAGTAAAAAATCCTTAGCTTAGCTATGCCGTCCTTCGGAAGGGACGTAAAATGAGGCTCCCGATCCTGTGCGATGTCAGGTACTCGTTAAAGATCCCTATCGTAATTATACCTGGATAGGCAAAATTTAGGACTCCCACCGTAGCATCGTCCGATTAACCATAGCAGCATAAAGTGACGTTAAACGAAATAAACAAACAACTTCCTAAACCGTTGGTCTTGCGACAAATGTTATATAAAAAAAAGTATTTTCTATTGAATTGCTGACCAGAAAACTGTCGTCCAATTTTCGATCAAAGCAACACTAACAGATCTAGAGCGTGTCAAAATTTTACAGTTTTGTATGTAAAAAAAAGTTTCAGCTAAAAAGCATAGACCCCTAGCCAAAAGACATATCCATGCGGAGAAAATGAAAAGACCTATTGTGTGGAATTTTTCGCCTGTCAATAAATTTTTATTAACTAATTTATCTATAGAGATGGTGCTAGTCTCCTAGTATTTAGTATCCTTACTAAATGTAATGTAGAGCTATCATTTTTATTTAAACTAACTACAATAATAATAGTAATTCTTTAATTTAAAAAAAACTAAAAAACTTCTTTCGAAAGATATAAGCCGAGCGTTTAACTCAAATTTCAACCCCTTTTATAGAAGTATTTGCAATTTTACTAACCCCCAGCCAGAACAATAACATTTAATATAAATATACAAAAATTAAGAACTGTCAGCTAAGAGTGTGTAACAATGAATATCTAAGAATACTTTATAGAAATCAATGTAAAGTGGTCAAAGTGGTTGATCGGTGTGAATGGTGCCATACAAGCATTGAAGACTGTTGAAAAAAACATTTGCTATTCGATTGTCCTGCAATCGAATCTCATCGACTCTCAAAGGCAGCGATATCTACATTAGTATATTATTGAAAAGGACTGTTTGCAATCTCTTGAAAGTGTACTGGAGTTAAATAGCATCGACAAGCTAAATAACATTTGTTTGTTCCATAGATCTGTCATTGAATATTAAGTTGATGGATTTACTTTATATTACTTTATATTATGTACTTTCAGTTGTAATTATTTGTTTCTATTCTATGTTTGTTATTGTCATAACTAGTGGTTTTTTTTCTTGTTATTGTAAGGCTACCAAGCCAACTCCTGTTTGTATGAGAAGAAACAATAAAAGTATTCATTCATTCATTCACATTTTGTTGTTTATTGGGGCTTAGTAATTCTTTAAAATATATTTCCAAGTTTAAATTATCTATTTAAAATAGCACAGACCAAAAGCAACTGACAAGACCAACACAGCGTTCCCCAGAGACTAGAAGAGCAAACAAAGGAAGGATGGGCACAAAGGTGTTTTGAATCGTGACGGTGTGGATACATGGACCACAAAGCTCTCATTCCAGGATGGTTATATTATTCAACTCAGCCATTGTTTCGGGGCCTCCTCCTTCCTTATTCCTTGTCTGGCCGGATCATCAAAGGACAACAAACAGTGCCCGTAGCAAAGAGGTATTACGTTTTAGATCCGTCGAGAAGGTTGCTTGTATTACATTGGAAAGGATAGAACGTGGAGTTCTGTGTAAATCTTCTATCTCATAATTCATTAGTGTGTTACCTAGGGCCACAAAGTAAACCTAATATCTGCTAGAAAAGAAATGAAATTCCTAGAAATATTTTTTTAAAAGACAATGCGTATAAAGAGGAATAGTTTTTAAAATCTTTTTTTTTTTTTAATTGAATAATTACAACCTGTCTTTCATAAGGCCACTTCAATTTGCGAGCAGTTTAGTTCATGAAAAATTTATGTACAGAAGTGTCGGTGGTAAAATCCGATTTTTTTTTTCAAAACAACTAGGAAAAGAAATATAAAGATGAAGGGGCTATGTAACATTTACTTGCTAATGAGAAAAAAAAATTAAACATAAATTACTCAAAATTGCGTTTTGTTACACAATCCCTTCATCCGCCAAAACCTACAATTATATAGGTTTTTTTAGATTGTTAACGGAACGTTTCGTTTTTCAACATCGGTAGTATTACAAATTCAGGCATATTCAGGTATGAAGATTACAAAATCACGTCAATGCATTTATATTTATACTAACAAACAAAAAATTGTCCAATTGTTTTTTGTTTTGTTTTTTTTTTATTTTTCGGCAAAAGTTTCATTATCGTTTCGGTGTTGACGTTTATATCAACATAAAACAGTACCCTTAATGTAGATAAATACAAATTCAGGCATATTCAGGTATGAAGATTACAAAATCACGTCAATGCATTTATATTTATACTAACAAACAAAAAATTGTCCAATTGTTTTTTGTTTTGTTTTTTCGGCAAAAGGTTTCATTATCGTTTCGGTGTTGATGTATTTTTCTTAAAAGCATTAATACGATATTTTCTTTAAAAATTAATGCCACATAATGAATGCCATTGTAGTATATCAGACATAAAACAGTACCCTTAATTTATTTTTCTTAAATTTTCTTATGATAATATAATTATTTTTAAATAGATATTTTTTTTTTTACTACATATATATATATATATATATATATATATATATATATATATATATATATATATATATATATATATATATATATATTTGTCTTTATTATAAAGACGAGAGAGAGAGAGAGAGAGAGAGAGAGAGAGAGAGAGAGAGAGAGAGAGAGAGAGAGAGATATTATTACATCTTTTTTCTCGGTTTCTAGACCTACATTTCCAATATTTCTTGACCAGGAACCTCCGAAAAAATTGCCAACGAGATCAGTAAGGGACTGAGTGAGAGCTCCCCTTGTCAGATATTTCTTTCATGATACATTACTAAATATTTGTTTTATATTTTTAATGTTGACTCAAATTGGACAAACGACTTACTTAAAACCCACTTACAAGACTTAAAAGACAGGAAACTGCTCGTCGTTTTCGACTTCAACTAAACCATCCAATTCATCTCCTATCTAATCCTTAAAAAAATCCACAATGCTACTTACATCATCACAAACGAACGTATTCACAAGGACCATAATATACCTTTCGTTTCTGACTTAGCTCAAACCTGATATATTTTATAACAAACCCCACAACCATTCAAATTCATTAGTATCACAACTTGCTTCTCATTCCATTCCAGATAACCCTCCAAGTTAACCCCCCATTAACTACAAGGGTAGTTCTTTACAAGCAGTTGACATGACATTTTTTGGCATTATCATTATATTTACTTGATGTGTTTTATTTTTATATCGCATACAGTTGTAAATTTCAATAAAGACTAAAAAAAAAATAAAAAAAATAAAAAATGAATCGAATTTGAATACCACTGTAATTTTCAGTATACAAAAATGAAAAAAGGAAACTAAATGTTGAAAAATATAATATGTATTCATATTAATCAATTAACATTTATATTAGTATATTTAAAACGTATTTATCTATAAAACCGATCTCTAATTAATTTCCTAAACATTATTCCATTGGCAATGGCTTCGTGCCATTTTTTTTCTGCCATGAGCTTGGCTGATAAGTTCTAGGGAGGTCAAATTACTGAGACCCTTTGTTATGCAAATTCGCACTGCATAACTGCGCTTGTTTAAATCTACTTGAGGTAATCACCTCAACTCCTTCTTCAAGGAGATAAGCGCTGCATGAAAATTAAATAAATTGTTCCTCAAAGTGCCTTTCCAGCCTTGACTAGCTTGGTGGGCACTGATTACCAGATTTCATTACGCCTCCTGTACATGAATAGTTAGCTGAAATAATTTAATTTCGAAACGAGAAGTTATAACGATCATAGTAGACGCTTTCAATGGCTGAGCTCGACCACAGTGCGGTGCCCCACCTCGTTAAACCTCTCCCTGAAAGATTTTCTTATAGCTCCAGCTCCAGCCCCCACTGGAGGGCTATTAGTTTCTAAGGTCATTGCCGTTTTTGTAGCTATAAAATATATAGCAATCGCGATCCGTTCTAGCAATATAACGCTAACCGAAATTTTATAATTAATAAAATTTAATTTGGCATTGGATAAAAGATTAACGATTAAGGCTAATAAATCAAGTTTATTATTTTGTTTATATAGAAAATAACATATCTAAGTTATAAGTAATTAATAGGGTGTATAAAAAAAAAAAAAAAAATGACCGTTTTTAAAACAAATATTTGTATTATTATTCCTTTGATATAAAATACAATTAATACTCAAAGTATAGTCCATTGTTATCTACCGTCATTACCCATCTGCTAGCCAATTGCTCGATGCCACGCTGATACCATTCCTTGGGATGGCTGTCAAAGAACTCTTGGGCAGCATTTTCAACTTCCGCAAAATTATCAAACTTTTTCCCTTCAAGAAAATGGGCCATGTGTCGAAACAAGTAGTTATCCGAAGATGCGAGGTCTGGACTATATGGACTTTTCTGCTGATTGTTGAGGAATAAGTTCGTGAGGGACCAGTCTGCAGGTATTTTTCACCTTCCCTATGGAGATAAGATGGCGACTAACAGTATCTTTCGGCACACCACACTCCCTGGCAAGTTCGCGAGTTGACTCAACAGCTTCCTTCAGAACCTCATCAACATCCATTAGTGGCCAGAGCCCTTTTTCCTTTCCAACGTCGTATCTCCACTTCTAATTTTTTCAAACCAACGCCGCGCAGTGCGATATTCAACGACACCTTCCCCTTCATATTTAATAATTTCACGAGTTGCTTCAGCGTCTGTGAATTTTTTTTTCTAGTAATGTCTTAAAGTTACGAGAATTTTATTGGACACTCATGTTTTTTCTTTGAAATAAATGACTAAACTGAGGCTTTTTTTTTAAGAAGTCCAGTGTTAGTAAACAAGCTTAGAGGATGCTCTAAAGGGATTATTAAGTATTGGTAAATAATAAATAGCATTAAGATATTTACAGACTTTTGAACTCTGGAATTTGATAAAACGGTCTTCTTTTTTTTTATACGCCAAATTAATATAAATAAAACTAAAATTTATAAATATATAAATAGAAAATAAAAAATTTATTTCAGCATAAAAAAGAACTAATAGAACGAAACCTTATATTTGTGCCTCGAAAGTATAAGACCTCTATGTCACATTTCCGTAATCTTACATGAGAGCAATTTGAATTGAATTTAAAAATAAAATAAAATAAATAAAGAACCTCATCTTTGAAGTACGTACATAAGCAACACAGTAGTAATGTTTGAAATAAATTCTGGAGACTGTTGACAATGTCTATAAATAATAAGTGTATGTATTTATACGGTAACACTTTTTTATTGTTTATACGTTCTTTTTTGTTAACTTAGCAACTTGCAAAAGCACCTAAGCTTAGCAAAAGATTGCCAGAATAAAAACACTTTCCCTTAGATGGTTCTACAACTGATCCAAACCCAACCAAACCATTTATCAATAAATGATGAGGTAAAGTTCAATACTTGTTTTGTGACAATTGGTATCTCTAGATTTGTTTTTCAGAAACCTACAATATGTGATGAGTATTAACCATCAAAACAAGCTTTTTCTCATCAAAAATTAGAAAACAAAATAAGGGTTTTATGCGAAAGTGTTTTGTCCATAGCCTGTATTTAGTTCAAACCATGTTTTGTCCACTAAACCAATGGGAACGCAGAACATTGACGATAATTGCTTGCACTGGTACAAGGTTGTACTTTTTGAGTCTCCAAGTGTTGAAAATGTCGTGGAAGAGGATGAAACTTATGACTGTTCAGAAAATGAAAGATGTGAACTGCATATTTTAAATTGGTGACTGTTACGAATATGAAAATATTCCTCAAGAACTATGAGTGTCATTATCATACATCATCTATTATGTAATTATAATTTTTATTTTGTGTTCTTTTGAGCAAACAGTGAGTTCTGTAAAATAAAACACAACCACATCAGACAGTGTTTTGTCCTTTTGTTATTTCATCAAACTGTGTTTTGTCCATTGTGTTCCTTCAAAACGTGTTTTGTCCATATTTAAAATTAAAAATGCTAATTTCAGCAGTAAAGAATATTTCTGATCCTTGTTTTAATGTGTTTTTTTAGATGCTATAATTTTAATTAGGAATTTTTTGTTTCTATTTTTTGTTAAAGGGTAATTACATCTCATAATATAGGTTTTTTGTTGTTGCTGAAAAGTGGGATTACTGTGAGAAAACACGTTTTGAAAGTTACCTCCTCATAAACAGATGGGTTCGAATCAGAATCTTCAACGGCATCTGCATTTGTAACACTAATTTCAACTTACAACAGAAAATTCCATTTTATACAGTTGAGTTGTATCCCACCGCTTCCGCGCTTCACTTTTGTTGATCGCATATGAGGAATAAAATAACGTATCAGACCCTCTCTTTCCTTTAGGTCTGATTGACATGTATTTGAATTGCCCCCCGAAAAAATTCTCCACTGCATCTAGGTGCCCGACAATAGGGATATCACAGGGAATTCATCGATCGATTATTTCTGATCATTACTTATGGAGAAGCATTAGTATTTCCATGACGAGAAACAGGGGATCTCACAAGATGAAGTTCTAATTGAAAAACAAATAACTGCTTCATTACGATTTCAACGTTAACCCGCCTTAAAGGCAAGTTCTGGTAATGGTGAAGGACATTTAAACCAAGGCATGTATTTAAGACCGTGTACCATTTAAAGGAGGAGGACGAAACAGGAAAGGGGCTGAACAGGAAGGATAAGGAAAGGGGAAGAATTGCCCCGGTGAGATTAGCCATTAAGAAGTTAATTAAGAGGCCGGCCAACAATAGGAGTCCATTAGGACTTGCCTACAAAGAATTATCAAATTAAAGAGAGTGGTCCAAGGAGTGGGGGAAGGTAGGTATTTGGCAATGGGGCGGCTCTGTACAACCTAGCGCAGCGGTGACAGTATCAACTGAACTCTCTAATAGAAAACTATTAAATCTGTTAGTGTGGATTAGAAGTGTTTGGATAATAAACGTCTAAATGTTCCAGTTCGAAAGTTGGCTCCTTAAAGATAAGAGGGTCCTTAGTGGGTGATGATGCGGAACGGAGGGGTACAATGGGACTCTCAGACTCCCGGTCTCGTACTCATACTGCAAATATACCCCGTTATATGTATATTTTTATTAACTCTTTGTAATAAAAGTTTAATGATTGAAATATAAAGCTGAAAGATAAACCTATTTCATATAAATGGTCCCAATCCGTTTTTTGAATGATAGTTTGAATCAAACGAAAAAGACGTGGTATATAGGGTAGACCATTCAGTTATTGACAACCTTAAGGAAATATTCAGACTATAAATGTAGAAAGAATAGTTCAATAAAATTGAAATTTGTAGTAATTTTTTTTTTATTATACTGTTAGCTAAGCAACAAAGTTCACATCAATCATTATTACTGGAATTTATTTGACAAAATAGTGACAATAACTAATGTAAAATCAGGATATCTTTAGGAATTTTATGATTTAGTTTTTTTGGCTAATTTTTTTTTTCTGATTTCTAAGATAGTGTGCCTGGTTTACCTTACTAGGTAATATTTTTTTTTTTTTTTTTTTTTTTTTTACAATCCGTTTTGTTCAGTTTTAAATTTAGTTATGAAGTATTTTTAATCCAATATGATGTGTTAATTACATAAGTCCTTGGATCGGGCTTGTCTCTCCACAAGTTGAGGGAGAGGTCTCGTTAGGGATCCCAAGGATGTGTATACATTGTAAATATGTATGGCTGTATTTTATAACTTTTAATTTAACCCTATTTTTGTTTTCACTATCATTATTATTTATTTTATATTATTAATTATCTGATTTTATTTTATTTTTTTATTTGTTTACCACTCTATTCGCTGTATAGTTTGAGATTCTTTATTTATTTAGTTTCTTTTTCTGTTTATGTATTGTGTTATGTATTATGAGGTTACTTTTTTTTGTTTTTATTTTATTTTTTTCATTGTACATATTGTGTGAATGGATCCATAAAGTCATCCATATTACTTATTGTCCTTCTTGAGGCAGATTGTAATACTCTCTCAATAAAAGATTTAAATAATACAAAAAATACATAAATGTGTTAAAAAAAAAAAATAAACTAATACCATTTTGGCATCCCTGGCATAAAACAGCAAATGAATCGGTGATCGAACCATCGAACTCATGAGTAAAATATTTAAATGATATATAAATTAAAACATTCTGAGCCAACACAGTCCATGTAGCGCATTGTGTTCAAGTACTTAGAAAATGAATATTTGATCATGACCAACGGTTACGGGTTTACTGTCGGAGTCGAACGCAGTTCCGAGTATTGGGAGTCCAGAGTTTAACATCTGATCAATACCATTCTACAGTTCAAAATTAATATCAATTAGTTAAATCAAGATGAAGATTTTTACATCACGAGTTCTAACATTTTTTACGAGTTCTGTTGGTAATGTTCTACGCAGTGATTTATTTTCGAAAACATTAAGACACCCGTTAAGTCCGTTTCGAAAGAAAAATATTAAGACGTTTGACAGGGCCTAAAATTGTAGGCGGATCGCATCGCTTGATGACAAACAAATATATTCAATCTACAGCGACCTATCTATCTCCCAGTTCGCTCGAGTCCAACGTATGAAATGGTTGGGGCACGTCCTGAGAATGGAAGGAACAAGAACTGTTAGAAGAATTTACCAAGAGAAGCCGGAAGGAGTAAGGCCTAGAGGGTGATCGAAATCTAGAAGAATCTACATTTTAAAAGCAGATATAAGGATGAATGGAATATCCATCAGGTGCGCTGCCAACAGGGGCGCCTGGGCAAAGGCAGTTGAGCAGGACAAAGGCCGCTACATGCGTCTGTCGCGATAATAATTAATGAATGAATTTGTGACACTTGTGAACATTAGGTTAAGTGCAAAAATCGTTTTGAATGAATATTATTTTTCAGAATGATTCACAAATTAGTATTTATCTTTTTAATAATTTTATAACTAAGTCTATTAGAAACAAATAAAGAGAAAGAAATAGCTTTCTGGTGATATCAAAAAAATTCGCAAACACACTTAACACCGACTATTCACAAGTACCAAAGATATGTCGCAATTTTTAAATTTCTAGAGAGTATGCGCAAGCAGTAATTTTGCGTTCGAGAAATAACAAGAATTTCCGGCTTTTATAGGTCATATTTTTCATTGAATTATTCCTCAAAATATCTGGGAGATATATTCATCTTGTATGTAAGATATGTAAACGTCTTCAATTTTAATTTGTTTTCGTTCAAAGCTCCCAGTTAATTACAAAATACTTATTTACATGACTGTGATTAGACCTATTTGGACGTACGGAGTTGAGCTTTGTAGCTCAACTAAGCCATCCAGTTCATCTCGTATCCAATCCTTACAATCCAAAATCCTTCGAAAAATCCTCAATGCCCCTTACTTTGTCACTAATAAGCTTATCCATAAAGATCTTTATGTTCCATATGTTGCTGATTTAGTCCAAACCAGATACCTATCCTTACATACAACTCTATAACAACTCTAATCCACTAGTTTCTCAACCTGCTTCGCCGTGCATTCCCGATAATCCTCCGAGGCGTCTGAATAGAAGATGGCCTACAGAACTTCTAGTGTAGAATTTTTATGGAAGTGCATCTGATGAGTATTTTTTCATGTTTTGACATGTTATTGTAATCGCTATTAACACATTTACTTGATATTTGTGTTTGTACTCTTGTAAAATTTAATAAAAAAAATGTTTTGTTTCTTTAAATTAGACCAACCAAAAATAATTAGGGGACAATGTCTCGTATTTTATACAGATACCCCATGTATTTTTTTATTAAATTTGTTCTATGGATAACTTTAGTCACTGAACAAGGATTACTTTATTTTTTTCTTTTACTTTTTTTTTTTTTAATTTTATTATAACCTTTAATTATCAAATGCCTCCGTTACCTTAGAACTCATCAGATATTAATCAAATTTCTGTTGATGAGGTGAGGGATGATAAAGGACTGATTTGAGAGGAACCGGAGAGATTTATGTTGAGGAGAGGAGATGGACAGCTCTACGTGATTCGGCGCCGGTAAAATAATTGCCGGAGAGATGATTGGATGGCCGGAGCCGAACGTGGTTCGCCGGGGATTAACAGTTAACTCTCCCCCCCCCCCCCCCCCCGGCACGGATCCACCTCGTTACTTCCCCTACAAGATCCGTTTTAATCTAATCAGGCCACAATATGAAAATTATTAAATTAGAAAAAAATTGGACCCCAGCATTTAAAGTTTAATAATAGAAAGAGGTATTTTAAACAACGATCTCTAGGAGCCAGATTTAGTAACTTAAATTATCAATTAAATCTATACCATAACATATAGGTACCTTTAATAAATTTAGACCTTTTCCCGAATAGCTTAATCATTTTCTAGTAATGTTCAATCCATTTCTACATGTATTTAATATTTACCAGTTATATATTTCATCTTTAGCCATTTTTATTTATAATTTTCTATTTATCCATTTATTGAACAGATCCGCTATCTAGGACTCCATTTGGACAAACGTCTTACTTGAAACCCACATACAAGAATGAAACGACAAGAAGCTGCTCGTCGTTACAGACTACTTCAACAGTTACTAGACAAACGTTGAAAGCGCTCAATTAATTACAAAGTATTTAAAAGGCTGTGATTAGACCAATTTGGAGGTACGGAGTTCAGCTTGGGGACTCCACTAAACTATCCAATTCATCTCGTATCCAATCCTTACAATCCAAAATCCTATGAAAAATCCTAAATGCTCCTTATTTCGTCTCCAATAAACTTATCCATAAAGATCTTAATGTTCGATATGTTGCTGAGTTAGCCCAAACCAGATACCTATCCTTTCATAGTAAACTCCATACCGTCTCGAATCTAGTCTAACCAGTCTCTCAACTTACCTTATACTCTATTCTTGATAATTCTTCGAGATGTCTGAAAAGAAGATGTTCAAGAGACCTACTAATGTAAAACTATTGAATCGCTACAAGTGAGTAGTTCTTTACGTGTGATTGTAATCATTTTCCACAAATTTACTTATGTCATACAATGTATTTTTATTCGTTTATTTTATTGGCACTACGGTCCTCGAAGGACCTTGGACTCCTCCAACACCTTCTCCCATTCCTCTCTCTCCCGAGCAATCTGTCTCCATCTTCGGACACCTAGGCTCCTCAGGACCTCCTCTGCGTCTTCTAACCATCGTTGTCTAGGTCTTTCCCTACTCCTTGAGCCTCCAGCGTTCCTTTCCAAAAATGTCCTTCCTATCTTTTTTCCTCCATCCTTATAATGTTTCCTAGCCATCTCAGCCTTCCTCTCTTTATCCAACCAACTAAATCATGCTCTTGTTACAGTATTCTCAGCTCCTCATTTTTCCTTATTCTGTACTTATCACCATCTCGTACTAGACCAAAGATTTTACGCCAGATCTTTCTTTCCCAACAGTGCTAAGGGCTCTACTAAACCATCCAATTCATCTCCAATTCATTCCATATGTTGCTGAATTATCCCAAACCAGATACCTCTCCTTTCATAGTAAGTTCCAGAACCACTCAAATCCACTAGTTTCTCAACTTGCTTCCCACTCCATTCCCGATAATCCTTCGAGGCGTCTAAAAAGAAGATGGCCTAGAGATCTTTTGTGTGGAATTTTTATTGAAGTGCTACTGATGAGTAGTTTTTTTTCAAGTTTTTACATCTTATTGCAACCGTTATCAAGCATTTACTTGGTGGATATATCTGTACAGTTGTAAAATTCAATAAATTGATGTTAAATAAAATAAATTATTTATTTATTTATTTATATATTTATCGAGCAAATATATGATGCCCTTATGATTTAATATTGATCACTGCTATCGAAATCAAATCTAATTTAAAATTAGTCAAGAAACTTGCATATATAATGTAATCTTTCAAACAAAATAGAAATTTCAATTTATTTTTTATTTTTACAATTTTAACAACATTTATTATCAATGTTTATTATTTTCAAGCCTGGAGCGTTTTTCTCTTTTATTCTTCGAAACCTTCCTTGTTTTCAGGAACTTAATTACTTTTGTTTGAAGTTAATTAAAGATTCCTGGAATCTTATTCTGTTATCCTGCTCAGGTCACTTTAATTGTAATAAGACGTGCCTCGTTATAAGTTATGATTGTAAAATAAAATTAGTGTTGGAATTGTCCTTTTCAAATAGGAACTAAATTGATTAATATTACGTTTGACTACCAACTATTAAAGTCATTATTCATATGTTTAATAATTTCTTTAATCAAGAATTCTTGTTCATAAAACAACACCTTTTAAATAATACAAAATAAAATAGAAAGAATTTTACTTCAAAACTATATAACTCTTATGATAACCGCTAGCAAATACATTATATACCTCACCCCACCTTATAATTAAGACCTTCACTGCTGTTATCTTTTTTTCTGCGTGCTATATAACTTAATTATTGATTTTTTACCAAGGCTTTGTTTATGGAATTTCCTTTTGGTTTGCAATACGGTATTTGGTGAATAATTGTGGTGAGTATAGAATTTTCTTTGAACATTGTATCCTCTTTACAGCACCACTAAAACCTTATCAAAATTTCAGAAGTGGAATAAATCCATGTTATTTAAGGGTTGAATTATTTTAATTGAAATTTTGCATCCATGTTTTTATGTTTCTGGAAGTTATTCTCTCGCACGGAGCTAACAAATGATAGGATACAAAAAACAACAAAAGAACAAAGGGTGGTTTATTTGTGAAGGTAACGCACATCAGCGGTGCTTTCTTCATCGAGCTGCCTTGATTAAACCAAGGAACCCTCCCCTAACTTCCCCATTCCCTCCGTTCCGGTCTCCCCTAATTTCCTCTTCATCGAATATGTATTCACTTCTTTATACTTCTCTTACAAATACATCATTCGAAATCATGCCACGTTCATTAGGAATTCTTTTCAAGTTTTCAAAGGTCAAAGGCTAATTTTGAGGTTTTATTTTTACAAAGATAATATTTTTATCAGATACTCATTAACTCCGGATAAAATTTAGACGAAAAACTGATTAAACTTTGTTCTGAAACAGAGTTTTTTTGAATATTTTTCTCAGAAAATAAGAAATCCAACGGTAAATTCAGATTGAAAAATAAATAAAACAGATCTCATTCCAGGAATGTTCCAATGTTTCAAAAACAATTTTTTATTTAATTGTATTTATTTATAACTCTTTATAACAGAGGGATATAATATTTACAGAAGTAAAATGTAAACTAAAAAAAGTTTCGTTCGTGATTGCTAACCGCGAAAACTACTGAATCAGTCATGACTAAATGTTAACTACATTATATTCATATTTCGATGAAGGTGTATTAAGAATAAAATTTAAAGAGTTTCAATTATATTGCCATAAAAAACCGATAAATATCTGGTGCGCAATGAAGTGTGGTAAACCATACTGGTGGCGAGCACCAATCGAGAGAGGTTACAAAAGTGGGGTGTTATATAGAGCTAGAAATTTCTGATAGAAATTACTTATTTTCAATTCGATTTTTAATAAAAAAAGCTATAAATATATGGAGCGACATATGGATATCAGTGAAGACCGATATGTGACCATTCTGCAACAGAATTTGCAACGGTAAAAACATTAAGCCCAACTATACGAAATTTTAACTACATCTTCATAGTTCTAGGAAGTAACAATTTTACTATTAACTAGATTTATAGTAATAATTTTAATAATTATAATGGATAGTCTTGAGTACCAGAAACGAGGTATGCCAAACTTTCATATACTTTTATGGCTAGATATATTAAAATCCAACCAGATGGATAGATAAAATTATTTTGCCGAATTAGATGTCTAATTATGCTTGAAAATATCATTGAAGCAATAATGCTAAACTCCATACTTCGATACAAGAGTTTTATCTCTAAACAAACTAAATTCAATTATTAATCAAAATAATCTTATTGCAAGTCCGTTATTTATGAGAGCGGGCGAAGTCGCAACGGGGGATACAAGTTATATAAAAGGAAAAGCCATCTATCGTTTGTGATCACTAACCGCGAATACTACTGAATCTCATTTACCAAATTTTAACTAAACCATCTTCATAGTTCAAGGGAGGTTTAGGAATAATAAAATTTACTGATTTAATTAAAATGTTATTAAAAAAGCGACAAATATGTGGTCGCAGTGAGATTTGAAAATCGAACGACTTATGCCGAGCGCTATTGAATGAGGTTACAATAATACGGTGATATCTATAACTTGGAATTTATTCTAAATGTATTAATTTCTATGAAATTGTTATTAAACAGTTATTAATCGAATTTTTCTTTAATACTAGTTTTTCAAGTATCTATCTTTAAAGAGTTCAAAATTTCAAAACACTCTAGCTTTATAAACAAAGATGCTACACGAATTAGAACTTTCTACTACATTGTATAGGATTGAATTTTTGAGAAAATAATAGCTATATAATTACAGCTTAAATTATTAAGATATATATCGTTTTTATTTTTCCAACTGAAGTAACAGATATAGCATTGAATGTATAAAATTTAGTGTCTAAATATGTGGACGTGTAGAATAGGTGTAATAACTATTAGAAACGATTTTGTTTTGTTATCGTAAATTTTTCAATAAAAACAACTGTAATACTCAAATGATGGTCACCAAAATGATCTCTCTGTTTGTTGATTATATCCCTAATCATCTACTCAAGCATTTTAACCTCTCCCAATCAACTACAATCAACAACTGAGAGCCTAGAACAACATTTACATTCCTCCTAATGAACTACTAACGAAGCATGAGTGCTACAGAAAATAACATACTTAATTATTTAGTTGAAAAAAGAAGATCGACATTACGACGTTGCCTAATCATAAACTTCAATTTTAAACATTTTTCCCTCAAACATTTTAAATCATTTAAAGAAAAAGAGTAGCACAGAATGGTATAAATAAAGAAATATTAAATATGTTTAAATCATGCTGTTGGGGATTTCGTTGGATTGGAGGAAAACCTTCAACGCTCCAATGCTTTTTACAAAAAGCTTTTATAAAAATGTACAGAATTACAGGTTTACATCTATACGATTGAATGAACCCTGGCGCCCAAAAAGAAAACATCAGAAGTTCTTCAGGAGTAAGTTCATTTGACTTTTTTGTACGATCTATCTCTCACATCTTTAACTTAGGATTCAATCCTTAACTAGCGAAGCCCTGATACCCGAAGAATATAAGAGTTGGACTCAAGATCAGAATACAGAACGAGAAGAAATTCAACATCACCTTCATCTGACAAGAACCCAGAGGAACCACGAGATCAATTTCCTGTGAGTACACTCCGTCTACCAGAGTACACTCTATCTAATACCACATTTTATTTAATACCTCCCAATTATTATCCAAAATGCCTATTTCCAAAACCTGTACATTTTAATAAACGCTTTTTGTAAACAAGCATTTCTTTATCCACCTTATGTAACTTGAGACTGAGAGGTACGGATTTTTATTTTCATGAAATTTATTTTTTTGCATTTCAAATTTCAATGGAGCAATAATAAACCTCCATTAATACAATGACTTAAATCTTAGGCAATACTAGGCATGTATTAGCTCAAAGAAATGACTCACCAAGTTGTACCATTATTGTTGTTACAATTCTTACCTGAAACAAAATTAGAAAAAATATGTTAAAATATGCAATTAACGTTTCATCATATTGAATTATATTATTTATATTTATATATTGTATCTTATATTTAAATCTTTACTCATAAGTTTTAAAGTAAAATATTAAAATAACTATTGATTGTAATAAATAAATGTTATACTCATTACTTATGACCTGAAATAGATGACGCAGTTGTAATCCTTTAAAATTATATATATATATATATTTATATAAACCTAGCATTAAATCTCCTCTAGTAATGGTGTTTCTCGGCTCTGTAAAAGCTATTAATTTCACTAAGCACACTGAAAAAAAACGACTTCGTAATCGAAAACCCTGGCTAGAGAATAGCCTTATGTACTCAGATGATAAAATACATATTATTAAAAAAATATTTTTTATTTTTTAGAATATTAATGCTTATATAAAATATTCTCTCCTAATATTTGAAATTAAAGTTCGATATGCGAGTTCAAATGTATATGGTACATTTTACTAAAATCATATAATTACAATATTTAGAGATGAGTACTACAATTAGATTGAAAAATAAGAAGAAAGTTATAATTTGACTTAAATAGGGGAAATTATTGTCTGAATTCTTGTTGATGATGTAATAGATACCTAGGCCTATGTAATTCATGTTCAGTTTCCAATAATGGTCATACAAATTATTAATATAGCGAATTAATATAATTTTGATGTACCAACACCCCCCTCCTCCCAAAGAATATTCGTAGAAAAATGGACAATGGAAAGAAAGTTTCAACTTTCTATTTCAATAGTGCATACGACTCTGCTAAACCCTAACAATTATGAAAATTTCAGTTAAATCTCCAGCAAGGTGCCATAGCTCAGTGAGTCACTGGACTCTTAAGTCTCGGACAATGGTTCGATTCCATCTGGAGTAGTGAATTATATTTTTTATATATGAAAACAGTATTGACCAGGGTATAAGGAGATTCTCAGGACAAACCTAACTTCTTTTTATTTTTCTGTTTCAACTTCAATGAGAAAAAAAAACATGGCTTTTAAGTGGAAATGTGGATGGCTAAATCACCTGCTTAAACAATCATTTGTCTAGAAACAGTGCCATTTCGGTCCGAATAACAAGCAAGTACCTATTATAAATTGATAGATTTAAAGAAACATGATAACATGGTCAGTCTCGAACATATGACTGAATTGATATGTTATTTGAATTTATATTCTATTTGAATTTATATTCATGGAGCAAAAAAAAAAAAAAAAAAGTTTTTATTATTACTTAGTTTTATTTGTATGAATTCAATACAAAATATTATTTACAAAATAGTTTAAAGGGATCGTTAAAATTAAAAATAGGGAGGGGGGGCTCGATGGCAGAGTGATTTAGGGGTGAGGGTCTCTACGCGTTTGGTACTTAAGGTAGTGGGTTCGAATCCCACCTGGGCGTAGCAAACCTACGACGTTAAGTCCAAACAATCAAAATTCAAAATAAAAAAAATGAAACATATCATAAATTATCAAACATGAAAATCCACTTGCTTCCGAAATGTTTTGTTTGTTTTTTACTCTCCCCTCTGCCAGATAATAATTTTTATAATTTTTTTTTATAGTTTTGAAATGCGGAACGACTAATATAACATTTGGTCCATTTTTTTTTTTTTTTTTTTTTTTTTTTTTTTTTTTTTTTTTTTTTTTTTTTTTTTTTTTTTTTTTTTTCTGAAACGAGTAATTTATTTTTTTAAGATTAAATTAGTTATGAAGAAAAAAAATCTAGTTATTTTTTTATATTCCGATCAGCGTTAGAGAAAAAAAAATATCAGGAGCATATTGATTTTTAAAAAAAATAAACTACAAACCTTATTTGCTGTATTGTTGCTAACAATACAATTATGATATATTAATTTGAATATCAACCTATAACTATATGAAAAAATAATTTAAATTGATTTAAATTTTTTTTTTTAAATATACCAAATACCTAAAAATTGCTTGTACGTAGGTAATACTTTTTTTTTTATTCTTAGGTTTCTAAAATATAAAATAAAACAAAAAAACAAATTAAAATTCATTACTTCTAATCCGGAGTGTAATAATTTTACCCTGCTTTAAATTCATGGCTACGTAAAATAAAATATTTGCCCACCTCAACATAACTATGGTTAGTATGGAATTCCAATATCCGAGGTACAGGAGGCTGTGGCAATCCTTTACAGATCCCCTCCACCCCTACCACCCCCCCCACCCCCCCCCCCCCCACCCTCATCCCGCACTACGGGTTAATCCTTTGGATCCGGATAAGTGAAACCAGAGGTTATTATATCCAAGTTATGTTCCATAAAATAAAAATAAAATCTCTTATTCTTAAAAAATGTTAATTGATCACCATAAAATGACATAATAACCGATGTTGCTATAACATTGAATATTTGAAAATTTAGTTTAGTTCAAATTTGATTATCTTTATTTAAAATCATAATGATGAGGCGTGCGTTAAAACGAAACATAAAAATCTAATAATATTTTAGTCGATATATCGATAAACTCGAATTGAAGGTTGTGATACCAGTGGATATGCAATTTTTCATTTTTTTTTTTTTTCTTCTGGCAATGTAACACAATTTAAATTTTCTCCATTTCCTAAATCTGAGCACTTTAGGAAGTTATGGTTTTCCAAACATATTTTGGATCATTAGTAATAGAGTCTAGATAATAATTAAGGTAAGGTCCGTTTCATTTTTCAATTATTTTATTTTATTCAAAACTAGAAATTTATTTAGTTTTTTAGTCATTAATTCTCAATTTCAATATAAGATTACAAATAATACGCTACATGTTTCAGGATGTAAATTCCAACCTCAGACACAAAGAGTCATACAATTATTGATATTGTATCATAGATATCATTGTAAACAACAATATACAATCATAGATACTTCATTTACATGATATTCAGTTATATGATTAAATTATATTAAAACAAAAATATTGAAATATGTAGATAATTAAAGGTCGATTTTTTATAAATCTAAAATACAAATTTACACATAATTTAAAAATGAAATATTATTAACATTTTTATATCTATGAAAGTTATTACTTAATTAATATAAAACACTACTTTTGACATGGTGTTCCACAAGGGTCAGTGTTAGGTCCTACTCTCTTTAACATAGCCATAAACAATATTATAGACCAGATAAAACCTCCGGTTTACACCTGTTTATACGCTGACGACTTATTGATATACATTTTATGTAATGATTTAAATTTTGGCAAGCAATCATGCAAAATACAGTTGAAGAGCTTCAACATTGGGCTTTAAAAGCAGGTTTTAAATTTTCTACCAAGAAAACAGTTTCATCTCACTTCTGTCGCAAAAAAAAGTGCAACCAATCTTTCACAGTGAACATAAATAATCAACCTATTAAAAAAGTTTCCTCATTCAAATATCTTGGTGTAATATTTGACAGTAAACTTACGTGGAAACCTCAAATCGACTATCTTCTATCAAAATTAAATAAAAAGCAAAACTTATTAAAAACATTATCACACACAACATTCGGCAGTGACAGGTTGACCCTTTTAAAGATATATCGTACCGTGATTCGACCAGTTCTGGATTATGGAGCTCCACTTTACGGTAGTGCCTCCTTAAAATTACTAAACAAATTGAATTGTTTTCATAATTCAATGATCAGACTCGCGACAGGAGCATTCAGAACCAGCCCCACAGCAAGTCTGCTTTATGACGCTGATGAATGGTCTCTATCAATTCGAAGGACTTATAATTTCCTTCAATCTTCGATAAGACTAAAGGCCACTCCAGGATTCGAAATAATTGCTCCTATACTTCCTAAAAGTCACCCTGATCTTTTTAGAATTATAACTCAAATAATGTCCTATAAAATAGAAATCTCTTTTCCTTACTCACTTCCACCCTGGCAATTAATTCCTTCTAAATTTAATTTTACTCTTGTTAAATTATTAAAAAACAATTTATGTAAGACTTCGTCAATGTATATCTTTAAAGAGGAAATTTCCAGTTATGTAAATACGCAGCTTATATTTACTGACGGATCAAAAACTGATGAAGGTGTGGGTTGCTCAGTGATTATAGGGTCAGTAGTAATACGCTACTCATTACCATCTGTCTTTTCTATTTTTTCGGCAGAATTGTATGCTATTAAACTAGCCCTAGAACATATTAAAACACTTGACATGGACCAAAAAGAATACTTAATTTGTTGTGACTCACTTTCGGCTCTCAGAAGCATTAGCAACAAAAACCAAAATGTTAAAAACTACATAATATCTGAAATAGCCAACTTAATTGAATCCATTTCGAAATTCAAAATTATTAGCTTTATGTGGGTTCCAGGACATTCAGGAATAGAAGGTAATGAACAAGCGGATTTAGCAGCCAAAGAAGCGTGTTCCCTCTTTCCATTACCCTCAATCCCTATCCCTATAACAGATCTAAAATTATTCTTAAAACGTCAGATCAATATAGTTTGGCATGAAAGATGGCTTGGAACCGACAGAAACAACAAACTAAAAAAAATTAGATTAATTCCAGGACCATGGAAAGAGGAACCAGGACCAAGAAAAGAACAAGTCATCTTTACAAGACTAAGAATTTGACACTCAAAATTAACCCACAGTTACTTATTGGAAGACAAACAACCCCCAAAATGCAACGAATGTCAGGTAAATCTGACTATAGAACACATTCTTATTGAATGCCAAAAATACAACAAGCAAAGAGAAGATAACGGTCTGACGAATCAAGACATTGCAACACTACTAAGAAACAACTCGTATCTCCACAAACACATTATTCAATTTTTAAAAGAAACAAACCTGTACAAGGAATTATAGTTCTGAACCTGAGTATGGTGCCTCTAACCAAATGTGGTGGTACATGGCACCAAAATGTAAATAAATAAATGACATGATATGATGTAAATAATCTTTATATTATTAATATGTATTAATAATATTAACGTCAAAACGAAACAAAAAAATATTTTAAAACTACGCTAACGTTCTAGCCGACATTTGTTTTGATATGAACACGGAATAATGCAATTTATGAAATGTTCTTCTATGACTATAATACAAATTCGAATATTCCCCTCTTTCCGATTCTTAGCATTGAGAAGAGTTATAGTTTGGCAATCATGATTTAGATCATCATTAGTAATAGTGTCTAAATTATTAGCGTGAAGTTGATTTTTTTTTAATACCTCAAAACTTTCTGATTTAGTATTAAAATTCATATAAGAGCAGAGTACATCTATTCTTGAATTTTACAAACTTGATCAACAGATTGAGCTTCAACGCTAACCGTTTTTCAAGAAAACTGCAAATTTTACAAAAACTTGAAAATTTAATCGGCTTTCATGTGGTATGATCAAACTAGTTCCCTATCGCTTTCATGGAGATATTTACTTTTAAAACCACTACAACACTTGTGTTTTCATTTGGCATACAAATCAGTTACTTGTTTATATAAGACATCATGATAATTTCTTAATGGAAATATGTATTTTAAATATAATAATGTCTTCATTAGAATAAAAAAAAACAAAGAAAATTTTTTTGTTTATATTACAGATTTTATGGCAAAAAAACGTGCTTCACTCAAAAAATTCTTCTGCAACGGATTGGAATAGACAGGTAAGGTCTATATATAAATTTATATGAATGTATATATACAATCATTTTCTTTATTTTCTAAATTTGTGGCAGATTTTAATAATAAAAAAAAAATAAAAAAAAAAAAAAAAAAAAAAAAAAAAAAAAGCAATGAAGATTTCTTACAATATAAATTGAAACTTTTGTATGAAATAACCTAGTTTCGGATTAATTTTTTTGTCCAAATCAGACCACCCTTATCTAGTTAAGCTATATTTGGTATTTAGTACTATATTTTTAATAAGTAAACGTAAATGTTTATATCCGAGCCCTATAATATTAAATAGCTCTAGGTTTAAACTTCAAAGGGACCACAAGAGAGGGACTGCCTAGCCAACAGGGAGTACACAGCCCCTGGCGCGGAAAAGCTTTTTAGTTGCAAAGGAGAGCGGTTAGAGACCTCACTTACACTGTCAGCTGTACAGGGAAGGGGGCGGTGGAAAATTGTCTGGAATTCTTTTGAAAACTTCTTCCAACTTTGAAAAGAATCACCTTCATATCCTTTGGAATATTAAGTTTATTTTTCATTAAATAAATTTAATATTTCCATCAAAGTTAAGTAAACTATTTTCATATATAACAAAAGAGTAAATATTTGAGGTCGAGGGAGTAATTTTTAGTATATGAGATCTTAAAAAAAAAAAAAAAAAAAAATCTTCAATATATTTAATTTTATTTGCCTTTCTGAAGGGTTTAGTGGATGAATGGGTTTTATGTGACCAAACACAATCTTGAGTAATTTAAATTTATTTTTTATTTTGATTTGTTTACATCATGCTCTATCAAGAAAATGTTACATAGTCCATCTTCTTCAGACCCCTTTTTATAGTTGTTTTGAAATACTCAGTTTTTTCCACCTAACACATCTGCTCATAAATTCTCCATCCATCGAAATAACTCCTCGCAAATTGAAGTGGACCACTTGAGGAATTTAAGATATTTTATAATTTTGTTTACTTGATTGATAATCCAATTGAACATGTTTGGGACAAACTCTAACGCCAATTACATACGCTCGCATTGTCTATATAACTTGGATCAATTTGCTGACGCTTTAATTGAGGAATAGGCTTATTTTCCTCAAAATTATATATTGGGATCAATAAGGACTATGAACCGCCGCACAGTAGGACGAATGGCCAACTTAGGAGGAAAAAAGTCATAATCGAAATTAATGAAACTGTTGTCCTAGGTGTTTAGGGGAGATGTTCAAAGAACGTTTTAGAGGTTCTTTTGTTTTTAGCAGTTGGATTTATATGTAAAAACATCTTACTCGGCTGATCATTTTCTTTAAACTAATCTGTCAAATGATATTTGTGTACCATCCGTATTGATATTTTTTAATTGTTATTTTGTAATTAGTGAATACAGAACATCGTTATAAGCCATTCTCCAAATAATTATTTAATAATTTGACCTAATATATAATATTCTTAAACGTGTCGTAAACTAAAGCTTTTTTTAAACTAAAAAGATCTATTACTAAAAAGTACCCCAGAGTATCTCTCTGAAATTCATAGTAGAGGTGTTTTAGAGCCTATATGAAATAAACGTGAAACATATAGCTGCTT
The DNA here is from genome assembly GCA_003667255.2 of Euschistus heros. NCBI lineage: Eukaryota > Metazoa > Arthropoda > Insecta > Hemiptera > Pentatomidae > Euschistus > Euschistus heros. The sequence continues at coordinate 4,219,591 of RCWM02000007.1, read as the reverse complement.
TTATTTGCTTTCTTGTCAGGAACGTTTTTAGTATTTAGTATTAGTATTTACTATCAATGTAAGGGCATTGATTTAATATATTGGGAACATTTGAATTAGATGATATCATTCCAACCTCTTCAGCTACGTTGAAGACATATTTAAAATTGGTAGTTACAAAAATTAAAAATTAAATAATTAAAGGCTTGGAAACCCCTGAAAGTCGAATTAAATTTTATTGACTTCCGATCATCAAGGAAAATCTCAGTTTGTTTTTTACTAAGCATTTCTTTTTTAATATAAGTTATCATTGCCTGTTGTAAGATAATTCTACTATAATCGGCATTCTCCTGTTTAAAACTTCTTCTAAGTCTTTTAATGAAGAATTCTTTATTGTTTTCCAAAGACAAGATGTTTGGGCCGACGACAATACAAATTCGGGAATGTGTTTCTTCTTCTTCAAAATATCATGAACAGTTCGCTCTACAAATCGTAATTCAGCGGATGGCGCTTAAACAATTTCACCTTTCTCTATTCGGTTTGTATATTTTCTTTCTTTAGTTCTTATTTAAATGGAGATTTAAAGCACAACTGAGTAAATAGTTTTGTTTAGCAGGCAAACAGGTCAGTAAGTGTAACATAAAAAGATTTGAAAACAGTATCGATTCATAATATGAATTAGATTAGTACACCGGAAACATCTCATTCATTCGATACCAGCTTGATATGTTTTTTCATTCATTATTTTTTAAGAACTATAAATAATTACCTATTATGTCATCGTTAGAAACGATCTTACGTATTTTTTCATTGAATTAATATGATGCATATAAAATAAATGGTGAAAATTTAGACATTATTAAAAAAAAAAAAAAAGAAGAAAAATGACCCATTGGAACCGCGGATATTGGGGGCCTTCTGTATAGTAATCTCCTAATGGTTGTGAATTGAGTTGTTTCATTTTATCTTATTTCAACTCTATTGGGTACGTAAATCAGGTTGGCATCCATGTCTATTTAAGTGTCAGACTTTTTTCCTCCTAGATTGGTCATTCGTCCCACTGTGCGCCGATGTGAATAATTAATTCAAAGTACAGGGTATCCAACACTCTACTGAAGGTTGAATTGAAAAAAAAACAAACACAATATATAATAAAATTTGCAAAATATAACTTTTGCTATAACTAAATATAAATATAACTAAATAAAATAAAAACACATTATCTAATAAATTTGCAAAATATATTATTTTTTTTTAATGTAAGAAACAATAAATTAAACATGCTTATACTCAATTAAGGAGGGAAAATAAAACAACTGAAAAACCAAGAGCAGAAGGAATGTAAACGTAAGGCGAAATGGTCAGGTAGATTAATGGTTTGTCCTTTCGGTTTTTTCTATGACTGGTTGGCTTTTTCCTTTCTTACTTGAAATAAATTTAAATGGAAATATTGATCTGGTCATTTAAACATAAATCTGGATCGGTTCGAACGATTCCCGCTTCGATCCTCATTCTCTTTTCCTTCCCCAGTCTCCATCATTTATTTCATTTTTCCTACTGGCTTCTATTCAATTACTCCACGGAGTTCTTGATCTGTCTCTCTTCCTTTTGTTGGCTGGAATTTAAGATAGAAAGGTATATTATCTATGGAAAAGTCAATCAAATCTAAATTATTAAGAGCACTGGAACGTATATATGTATATATATTGTTTTTTTGTAATGACCCTCAATGAATATCCCGTTGATAGCTGAACCTAATGATTAATCTGTACTACGAATTTGGCTATCAGATAGTCATGATAGGTATAAATTAAAATGGAACAATTTTTTTATTTTAATCAAACCCCTATTGTTCCTTTGGTTCGTATTGTGTACATGCTAATACTGTGAATATGCGATGGCTTCTTTTATTTCAAATAGAAGTTCGGAATTGCTTTAGCTATTTCATTTCCATTTTCAGGTCAGTTGCTAAATCGGAAAATGTCAAGAGTTTGGAAATATTCTAGTAAAAAGAGGAAAGCCATGTATTGGACCGAACAAATGGCAAATAGGGAAAGAAGAGTTAAAATTTCGAATTGTAATTTACCTTTGAATAGCTGAATCCATGTTAACTGTAATCCATGTTCCTATAAGCTTTCGTTCTTATAAAAAAAATATATTGAAGCAACGGGAAAATGATTTTCATTCAGCTGTCTTCATATAATTTTTTTTTCTATATTGTAATAACGGTTACAACATTGACAAAAAAAAAATAATCAAATTTTATAATAGCAGATATTAATGAAACGCAAAACTGGACAATCTGAGAGTTCTCAGAAAATGATGAGTGTTGTTAGCACTTAATTTTTAAAAAGTCTTTAACTATATTTATTAATACATATTATCTGCGAATACAAGTTGGATTTAACTTACTAACAGGAGAATTATTTAGAAATAATTCGGTTGTAATAATTAAATTAAATCTGATACTAATAAATTGGCCCGAAATGATTATAATTTATTTAATATTTTATTTTATCATAGTAAGCTCCATAACCTTTCAAATCCCTTAATTTCTCAACTTGCTTCCCACGCCGTTCCCGATAATCCTCCGAGGCGTCTGAAAAGAAGATGGCCCAGAGATTTTCTAGTGTAAAATGTTTTTTGAAGTGCTACTGACGGGTAGTTCTTTTCAAGTTTTTTCACGTTAATGTAATAGTTAACAGCATATTTACATGATGTATATATTTTGTTCAATAAATTGTTATAATAAAAAAAATGTTATTTTATTGTATAGTGAGAATATCACTATGAGAATATGAATGTCTGAGAGTGTTCATGGGTACATGTAGGTGTTTGTAGGTACTTTCCTTTTTTTTATATATTAATTTCATTTTGTATCAATACTTAAATAGTACTATTTTATTTTATTTCTCATTTTTTAAATTATTTATTTCTCTCTTCTTTATTCGTAACTTCTACCCAATTTTATTTTTTATATTTTTTACTATTATTATTTATTTTTTTTCTACATTTATGTCTCTAGTATTAAATTTACTAATGTATCTCTTCAAAACTAATGGGGCCAGACAAGAGTAACATGTCATTGCGCCTCAGTCTTAGTCTTAGAGAACAATTAGTCATAGAAAAAAGTTTATTTTTCATTTCATTTAATTATAAAGAGCAAACCAGACAGTTATTGACTATTCTGCAAGTTCTTGACACTGTAAATTATAACTTTCATAACAATGCTCAATTAGACAAAAATTCTTATCAATTTTTAATTTTCTGTTAACATATCTGTATAGTGTCAATAAACGATTTTTCACTATACAGGGTGTTCGGAAGATCGTTGGCCAAAAAATTATCTCGGGTAGGGAGGTTCATTTTGAACCTATTTAAGGTCACTTACCTATATACAAAGTCTTAGGGTTTTTTTTTGTTTTTTTTTAATGATTTTTTTTTGTAAAAATGGCCAAATCCAAACATTTATGCCTTAAAACCCCGTTGTTTACTGATATATCAACGCCATTTTTTCCCCTGTAATTACTAATACATTGTCCATGTAAAATAAAAAAGATATGGTGCAAAAAACAAATACCAAAAAAACGGGAGATCGTTAAATCTTGTCAAAGGCAAAAATAAAAATTATGAACTTCAAAGTTTAAGTTCAATAAAAAAAAAAGTAAGCGCAACAGCCAAATCCAAATTGTTTTAAAAAATTCTCTATTTAATACTCTTGCGGCATTGATTTTTTGAATAAGTTGTTGTCTCGAAAACAATTCTTCATTATAAACCAAGTCTTTGACACGGTCCCAGGCGTAATAATCGAGCGGGGTGAGGTCTGGAGACCGTGCTGGCCACTCAATTGGACCCCCTCTTCCTATCCAGGATTGTGGGAAACAATTGTTTAAACATTCTCTTACAGCTAAGTTGTAGTGGGCTTTTTCAAAACGAGAACTTATTCAAAACATCAATGCCGCATGTACCATAATGAAGGAAGAATTTGTTTTAAGAACAACCACCACAGAAATAAGAAAAAGATATCGTGCTTGCATTAGAAATAGCGGAGATCATTTTAAGCAATACCTGTGATACTCTACAAATTAAATTTATGAATAATTTAAAATTAGTTTAATTTTGTTCCCTGATTTTTGTTTACAAAAATGTAGATAAAGTTTACTCTGATAAAATCGAAATTCCGAGAAAGAAAGAGAAAATATGCAGTTTAACCTATGCTATAAAGAAACACAACTGTTTGTTACGTTTTGCATAAAAAATATGATTTGATTCATTATTATTGTCAGTGTGCGCTTGTGGCACCCTTTTGTTACTTTATAAAAAAAAAACTAGATGTGCTACGTGCCTGCAAATGGTATTTTTTTAAAGAGTATTAAATAGAGAAGTTTATTAAACAATTTGGATTTGGCTGTTGAGCTTACTTTTTTTTTATAGAACCTAAACTTTAAGTTCATAATTTTTATCTTTGCCTTTGACAAGATTTAACGATCTCTCATTTTTTTGGTATTTGTTTTTTGCACCATATCTTTTTCATTTTACATGGACAATGTATTAGTAATTACAGGGGGGAAAATGGCGTTGATACATCAGTAAACAACGGAGTTATAAGGCATAAATGTTAGGATTTGGCCATTTTTACAAAAAAATTCATTAAAAAAAACCGTAAGACTTTGTATATAGGTAAGTGACCTTAAATACGCTCAAAATGAACCTTCCTACCCAAGATAATTTTTTGGCCAACGATCTTCCGAACACCCTGTATGTTATTTATATCCTGTAAAATGCTATCCAGTGTATTTTTTTTTTTTGTTCTAAAGAATTTTTTATTTTTCTTAATGTAAATCAGGAAAAGTTAACATAAATTTAACTTGATTTAAATTTTTTTTCTTGAATTAATAATAACAATATTTTTTTTAGGGAGTCAATATCTGTCTTTTTTTCCCCCAGCTGACTTCAGGATTCAAATGTATTTTAAAAAATGTGTCATTGGTAGAAATCATTGATGAACGACTAATTACATACCATTTCTCAGATGTTTGGATTCTCCTATGATGTGAACTAGATTTTAAAAATATTCTTTTAAAAAATTCTATTAAAATCTTACAATTTCCTTTTTCTTCATAGGAAGCATTTCCTGAGAAGTATGACATTAATAATTCTATTTTATTAAAAATGGCACTGACAATTTTAATTAAAATTAATCAAAATTAAATATTCTGATGTTTTTTAATGGAAACTACCTGCCTAAGTAAAAGAGATATAGATTTTTATGAAATACAAGTATAATCCTAAGGAAAGCTAGTATAAATAAAAAAATTCCTAAAATTCTTCCAGCAAAATAACTTAGTGACTAAAGTACAATGTAAAAAAAAAAAAAAAGCGACATTTTTTTAATGTTTTTTTCAAGAGAGATGGCAGATATAAAAGATCAATTGAACCCGGAAGTTATATTTAGAACAAGTGAGTTAGATCACCACTGACCTCCCGACCTCATTCCTAAATCTTGATTCAAATCGTAATAATTCAAAAATATTCACAAAATCAAGTCACTTCGAATATTATACATATATATTGCTATTATTGATAAATGTTATATAAATAGTATGATCCATACTGTTAAATAAATAACACAGGTTAACTTTTCATCAATTTCTTTTCAATGCCATTGAAACATTTTATAAGCAAGTTCGTTTGAATTATTTCATTTATTAAAAGTTTACAACTGATACTTGAACGGAAAATGGCATGGTGTCTAAGCATCTCGGCAAAACTTAAAACAATAAATCAACGTCTAAGTTACGTAATTAGTCCAGTCAATAAGCGCTGAAATGAGGGGTGTAGTGTGCATGAACTATGCGATTATTTTTTTACTTCAGGGCTTCGTTAGGAGTTGTTAGAAGATAAACACACTAAAAGTCCTAGCCCCTGGGGGATGAGTTAACAGTAGGGGGAGGGGAGAAGGCCCCATTTTTGAGTTTTTCGATTATATCTCGAAAACGGTGGACTTAAGAAAAAAATGTTACAAATAAAAATTAAACCCAATTAAAGTTCCTATAAAGTTATTGATATACATATTTGTCGAACTTTCAACGGTTTTCGAGATACACGTCATTGAAAATCGATTATTTTCACAAACAATTTTTACCTCATTTTTTGACTAACAGTTGCTTCTAGTGCCTTCCACAATCGTTTCTCAGAATAAATATCAAAATCGAAGTTGTAAAGCATTAAATTTATTTTTTCTGCAACCGTTAAATAATGGGAACATTATTCAATTAAAAACAGCTGATTAACGTTCCATTTTATTCACTAGTGAGTAAAAAATCCCATAAGCTTAACTTTAATTCTCTAGAGTGTAAAGTAAAATTTCAGTACCACCTTAATATATACCAAATACAAAGTTCATTACTTTTTTTTTTATTTTTTTTTTTTGTTTTTTTGGGCGCGAAAAGGCCTTATAGACCACGCGAATATCATGATTTGGGATTTTTCTTCATTTCCCAAAACTTCCTCATTCGTTCTGCATGTTTGGCCTTTCTTTCCTCCGTCCAAGCCCCACTCCTCCTTATTCTTTCCCTTCCCACGAAGACCTTTATGTCATTTAATGATTTTCTATATGTTTCCCTATCTTGGCAGTCTTTATCCTTTATTCCCATTGAATTCATGTCATCTTTAATTTGTCTGAAAAACCTAGATGTGTTCTTTTGCTGTTGGAAATGGAGATTTTCCCGTTCAATCTTTCAGGACTCATCCTCATCATATGCCCGTAGAATCTCAGTCTTCTTATTTTGATATCGGTTTCTAGACTCTTGTTGTTATCATAGATTTCTCTGTTGGACCTTAGTCTGTAACCTTCTGGTGTCTTTCTTGGTCCAAAGTTCATTATTATTTATTTTAAATTATATAATTATTATTTAATCTAAATGCATAGTATTTTACATAAATGAACAATTTAAAAACATTTTTAAAAAATAGCAATAATCTTACTTAAATGCAAATAATTCAAATCAACCATTTATTTCTAACACCAGAAATTGTATTATTACAGTAAACATTTATAATAAATAATAGTACGAGTACTTGTATTGCTACCTGAATAAAATTTATAAAAAAAATATCATATTTTTTTTGAACGGTTGCAAAAAAAATGTTATATTCATTTGAGTATAAAGAATTTTACTCACTCTCAGCAATTTACAGTACTCGCTTCGCTTCGCTCGCTCGTGCGTGTAAACCTTGCCTCGGGTGAGTAAAAGTACTTCTTTACACTCTTGTCAAATAACTATTAATTTAATATATACGTTTCTGCAATTGAAACCATGACATAAAGTGAGGTAAACACATTTTTTTTTCGTTCGCCAAATATGTATATAAAAAATTTTATAAGAAATTTAATTTTTTTTAATTTTGATTTGTATCATATCTTCCTAGAGTCCATTGTTTTCGAGATATAATTGAAAAACCAAAAATTGGGACCTTCTCTCCTCACCCCCAACGTAAAAAAAAACAAAAAAAAAAACTACAAACTACAAACTTTTTAACCGAAAACTTTTAGAACACCACAGGCACCCTGGAACATAAAAAACAGTGCTTGGCAAAATTTTATTATAACTAATCTGAGATTAAATTAGTTTTAGTAAGCACCAGTGATTGATTTTTTTAATCATGATTAAATAAGTTGTGAATATAATTGACAAATAATTAGTTTAATTTTAGTCATCGAATGACAACTGACAACTAATTGAAAATGCTACTCATTATTCTGCTAATATATTTTTAAAGATTTTAAAGGAATTCGAATATCATATTTCTTCCATTCTTAATAACATTTTAAAAGAGCGTTAACAGTTAGAATTTATTAAGGAGCGCTAGGGTGGGGGTTAAATATGTATTTGAGGAAGACATACTTGTTACATGTCTACTATCAAAGAACACTCACAGAACTACAACAAAAGATTGCGCAATAACTTCAAAGTCATTCCAATAAAATCATATAAGATACCTTCATAACAATAATGTTCAACAATTTCCGTATAAGGTTAAAATGGAGCTGGATGAGAGACCTTCTTAATTAAATGAAATAATATCAGTAAACGAGACAGGGGTGCCACAGGGCAATGCTATTTATACCTCTCTTGTTTTAGCTTTTTCGTTTATTTTTGCTATCACATTTTTTTTTTTTTTTTTTTTTTTTGTAACAATAAAGACAAAAAATTCAAAAATCTGTTTTATTACCTCGAATGGTACTTTCTCACATATTTGATTGAATATACGGTATCTATAAGCGACATAACAATTTCTAAATATATTCTTTCCCCCTAATCGATTTTCAAAATTTACTCGCAGGCCTTTAAAATTGAAAAAAAAAAAAAAATATTGGGATCCCTGACAGAGACAGGGCCAAGAAGAGGGAAGATAAATTGATTTGCAATTCAATCGGGCTGTAGTTGATAGCGAAGGGAGAGCTCCTGCCATTCAAATTTCTTTCCACTTTCTTCGCCTTCCCAACTTTTCAAGAGAATTCTAAATGCTTTTCGATATATGTGATGATTAGCTTGGCCTCTCATCATCAATCCATAGAATAACTAATTTTTATTTAATTAAAAACTGTGTTTAAAGTTAACAAAATATCGATATTTTTTGACCTTGATATTTCATTAAATAGTCCAGTCAATGTGTACTGAAATGAGGGGTGTAGAGTGCATGAAATATGCGATAATTTTTTACTTCATAGCTACGTTAGGAATAGTTAGAAGGTAAACATACGATGAGCTAACGGTGGGGAGGAGGGGAGAAGTTCAATTGTTTTGGTTTTTAAGATAATATCTCGAAAAGAGTTGACTCTATAAAAATATTTTTTAAATCAACATAAAAGCTAATTAAATTTCCTATAAAATTAATTATATACATATTCGTCGAAATTCCAACGGTTTTCGAAGTTTACGTGAACGAATATCTATAATTTTAGAAATTAAAAAAATGTTTACCTCACTTTTTTCTAACAATTTGCTTCAAATACTTCAGATATATATGAAATAAAGCAAATTTTATACTCTACAATTTTAGCTCTGACGTTTTTTCTGAAAAACTGTTGTGAAAGGTACGAGAAGCAAAAGTTTGACAAAAAGTGAGGTGACATTTATTTTTTCCCAAAAATCACCGACTTTCAATAACGAATATCTCGTTAAAACAGTTAGAATCTATATTTATGTATCGTTTAAATCATCGTACAAATTTATATATCGTTACTTTTATAGGAAATTTAATTAGCTTTTATGTTTATCTAAAAAATATTTTTCTAGAGTAAGCTGTTTTCGAGATATAATCGAAAAACCAAAAAAGTTTAACTTCTCCCCTCCCCCCACCGTTAGCTCACCCCCCAGTGGCGGGAACTTTTAGTATGTCTAACTATTCCTAACGAAGCTATGAAGTAAAAAATTATCGTATATTTTATGCACTCTACAATGTGTTTATTGACTGGGCTATAAACTAAATAATTTAATTTATTTTTTAAAAAATTGAATATATTTTAGGTGTTGCAGAAGTAGCGCTGCATAGATACAATAGTTCAACTGATGTCGAACGATCAAAAAATATACAACTGAAGCGTTTAAACGAAAGCTCAACAGTGACTAGAATGGGTTTTCTAAACTAAACTTGTCTAAACTTCGTATTGCTGGTATTAATTGCACTCTGTTACAATAGCTAACTTTTTTTTGTGCCTTTTAAATAAATGCCATATTTTTATACTAACTTGGGATCACTAGATACGAAAATACAAATATTTATTTAATGTTAGCTCTTATTACTTAACAGAAAGTAATATTAGCATATATGGCTTAGAAAATTAATAAGGCATGATAAATAAAAATTTTCATAATATGGTAACAGAGAGAAAACTTAAAACAGAGTAGAAAAAATAAATAAAAGAAATAAAAGAGTATATAAGAGTAAATATTGTATACGAGATTAAAAGAAGGAATAATTTCTGATAGCATAGAGTAGAGGATAAAAATAAATAATTTTCGCTAAGTGGATACAGAAAATATGATGATGAAAAGAAATATCAAATAAAAAATTTACCTGTACAAATGAGAACATTATTATAAGAAAGTTGTATTTCAGGCTAATATTTTATTTCTTATATATTAATGACGTTCTCTTAAAAGGATCCATGAAGTTAGAGAGTGTCAGTTTTGAAACAGAGAAGGTGGTAGAACAGGAGTGTTTTTAATGTTCTGAGGGAAGAGGCATTGCAAATGTGAGGAGGGTGAGAACACAGAAAGTAGAGGAGGGGGCAAGAAAGGATCGTTGGAATGCAGAAGCTTGGTAGGATGGAGTATAGAGACGGGATCATGTCAGAAAGACGAGAACTTGAATGTAGTGATAGGATTTCGTACTTAAATTACACGATACTGTAAATAAAGGGAGGCTGACGGTTGTTGATAACTTGGAAAAGGTATCTGCCAAGGAAGTATTCTTTGCGGAAGGAGTTGGAGAGCCAATTTAACTAGGAGTAATTAGCAAGGAAGTAAGGAGCATTAAGGATTTGGGATTAGCCAAGAGTTGGATACGGCATTGTTTTGTGGAGCTCCAGATCTCAACTAAGAAAAATGTAAATAAGATGTAATTGAAAAAAAATTCTACTCAGGGAATTAAAGAGTCACATTGGATTTTGCTGGCCTGATATAATTTTTGGGGCTTTGAAATTCCTAATTTTAAGAAAAAAAATTTGTTGGCCTTAACACTAATTGTACTAGAATAAAAAAAATAAATACATATACAGTGTGAGTTACTTGTTCGAGGAAACCACGGTTTTTACTATAAAAGCTGTAATATTTCCATTTTTTTTTTTTTTTAAATATTCTTCAAATTTTGACCACTATTTCTTATATTTCCTATAAGAGTAGAGTACATGTAACCTTGAATTTTACCAAACTTGGGATCTAAAGGACAGCTTGACTTTTTTTAGGGGAGTTACAATGTCTTATATTAGCTCAACGGACACTGTTTTTCGAAAAAACTATTCACAAAACTGCAAATCTCACAAAAACTTGCAAATTTATTTAGCTTTCGAATGATATGTTAAGAGTAATGATTTTGTTCCTATTTTATGGAGAAATTTACTTTTAAAACGAAAAAACATGGTGTTCTCATTTGGCATACAAATCAGTTACTTGTGTAGATAAAACATTATGATAATCCCTTAATGAAAATGTGCATTTTAAACATAATAAACTCTTCATTGGAACGGATTGGAATAGAAAGGTGAGGTCTGCGGCATTTTTCTACATCTTTTATCTAGTTTCCCCCATATTTGTTTTTTTTTTACTCTAATAGGTACTAACCCTGTATATAACAAATAAAAATTATGATCTTTTAAAGTTTATTCCATTTATAAGGTAATTATTATGAAAGTTTTAGGTAGTCATGAAGTCTATATGGAAAATTAACAAATATTCAATTTATTGGGATCTTAAACTTTTTTATGGGCTCAGTTTTACTTTATATTTATTGATTTATGTTATTGATGATACAAACATCTTGGTGCAAAATAACCATCTTTGTCTAATATCAATCCTATAATAACATCACATTCTACTTCGTATTATTCTTAAGAGGCATAGAATCCCAGAATAAACATTATTTTTAAATTAGGATTGATGAAATAATTGCCACTTTTATTGGGATAATTTTATTAGAAAACTAGTTTCGAAAGCTAAACATTCATCTTCAGTTCTAAAACATACAAAATTTTCAACACATCAGTACTATGTTACATAGATTATATACACTAAATTTTTCGAAAGTGCAAGACAAGAAATAAAACATGAGTATACACCTCAGGAGGTCTAAGAGCTAACTGAAATATACTTATCGTGAGAAGTGGAAGGGGGCGGGTAGGTTAAATGTTTGTGATTTACTATGGGATTTTCCTTATGGCTCATTGGATTTTTTCGTACCTATGGGAAACAAATTTAAAATGGGGCTTTTGGAAATATTTATCTGGTTATTTAAACAAAAATCTGGATCGGTTTTAAACGATTTTATTATTTCTAATGATTAATAAATATTTAATATTAGACCATTTTCCACTTGGTATATTTCAGTTATCTCTTAGAACTCCTGATGTTTGTAAGACAAGAAATAAAACATTTCGAAAAATTTAGTTTATATAATCCATATAACATAGTACTCATGTGTTGAAACAAATTTTGCATGTTTTAGATCTGAAGATGAATGTTTAGCAATCGAAACTAGTTTTGGCAATTAATTCATCAATCCTAATTGTATGATCCTTCTATACCATCATGCGTACCTCAAGTGATTATTTTTTAATTAATTTCAAAATTATTGAGGACTTCAATTAGTGATTTTACAACTTCTAAGAACATTCATTTGTGAACCTAAATTCGTTTTCTACTCCAGTCACCTGAGCAGTAGAGGCTGGAGGACATCGGCTCGAGGTAAATAGAACTCCTTGGAATAATCGTGGACCGGAGCCACTCGCTCGAGTCTTCTTCAATCACTTTAATGGCTCCAGCCACTTCTCTTTCTCCTAGTTCGCTGGCCCGTGTCTGCCTCTCTCCATCACTCTCACTCTCTCCCTCTATCACTCCTTCTCATGCTCCCTATACCTCACTTTGTCTGGGGGGATTCCGCAAGTTTGGGCAACAGTCAAACATCAAAGTCGTTACTATTTTTTGAGCAATACATAGAAACTTTTCCTCAAAAAACATGCGACGGACTTGCCCTTTGGAAAATAAAATAAAATCAAAAACAAACTGGGGGAGAGAGGTCCCATTTTTTGTTTTTTCGAATATATCTCGACAACTGTGGACTGTAGAAACGTATGCTACAAATAAAAATTAAAGCTTATTAATTTTCCTATTAAATTGTGCATATACATATCTGTAGTAATTCTAAGGATATTCGAGACATACGGTATTGAAAATCGATAATTTTCGCAAAAACATAATTCTTAGCTCACTTTTATCAAACAGTTGCTTCTAGTGCCTTCCACGAACGTTTCTCAGAAAAAATGTCGGAATAAAAGTTATAGAGCTTTAAATTTAATTTAATTTCATATATACGTTTTTAGCACTTAAAAGAAATGTTTGACAAAAAGTGAGGTAAACATTACCGTTTTTTTTCCAAAATTATCGATTTTTAATAACGTATATCTCGAAAACCGTTGGGAGTTTGACAAATAAGTATATTGACAATTTAATAAGGTTTAAAGTTGGTCTGTATCATATTTTCCTAGAGTCCACCGTTTTCTAGATATCATCGAATACCCATAAATGGGAACTTCTCCCCTTCCCACTATCGTAAGCTCACCCCCCCCCCCCCCCCCCAGGGGCGGGGACTTGTAGCATGTTTACCTTCTATCTACTCCTAACGAAGCTGTGAAGTCAACATTTGTCGCATATTTTATGCACTCTACGCCCCTTATTTCAATACTCGTTGGACTAATTGCAGTTTACTCACTCAAATGCTTCAGTACCTATATTTGTTTTATAAGTAACTTACTTTTAAATGATAATAATGTATTTTTAATTATTCTTGTCAATAGATCAATGTATTTTAGATTGGCTGTTAGTTGCTTTCAATAAAGATATTTCAACTTAATATTTCATTTAAATGCAAAATAATGTACTATTGTACTCATAGATTAGTTCACGGAAAAACAAAGGATACGCTTATTAAGTTGTTTCCCTGTCCTTAGTTACAGTTTAAGCAGCCCTGACAGCTGCTACTGATAGCTATTGTCTATTATCTATTCTGTCTCTAATTGAACCTAACGTGGATCTCTATTTGCATTAAGTATCTCTACCTAGTTTGGTCTGACACAAGTCGGTAACTACCTGAGCTAGTTAAGCAAGTGGAATATAAAATTTGAAATCAACCTATATTCATAATATTATAAAAAAAGGACAAGTCATTTGAGATCACTAACCACAAAAATAACTTGTAGCAATCTACCAAATTTTAAGTACACCATCTTCATAGTATAACTACCCATCTGTACCTAATTATAACTAATACAACTACATCAACTCTATATATCTAGGAAGCTTCAGCAATAATAAAATTTACTATAGTAATAATTTAAATGTACAGTGCTGAATGGCAGAAATGAGGTTTTTCACACTTTCATATAATTTTATGGTTAGAAATTAAAATCCATCCGGATAAAATCGATAAAATTATATCTGCAGAATAAAACTTAATGACAAATCAGAATGATGGTCCCTTGCTATTTAATACTGTGTGTCCCTATTTCCAATTATGGCCAATCATATTATCTCAGATCACCTGTTTAGTTTTCGAATGCCACACTCCACTATCATTGTTGATTATGTTGATAAAGCAGCTTTTTACCGAGTCAAGCAACTGGTGCTGCTTTACAAACTCCGTAAATTCATTCCTTTCACCTACATTCTTATTATCCGCTCCTGTCTCAGTGATAGAAATTTCACAGTTAATCTTTTCCTATTTTTCACTCATTTTCCAAACTGCTGGTGTTCCTCAAGGTAGTATCTTAAGTCCCATTCTCTACACTGTGTATACAGTTGATATCCTTACCCATCCTAGCACCGTCCTAACCACTTATGCTGATGATATATGTCATCAGTCCTTTCATTGCCTCACAAACACTCCAATCTCTACCTTCAAGAATGGTGTCAAAATTGGAGAATTAAATTAAATCCAAACAAATCTCGTCAAATTTATCCTTATTCGTAAACCTACGACTTCCTGTCCTACATTATCCTTTAAATAATATTCCACTGATCTTTGTTGAACTGATCCGCTATCTAGAACTCCAACTGGACAAACGTTTAACTTAGAATATTGCATGTGGATTCCAAGTTAAACGTTAGTCCAAGTGGAATCCTAGTTAGCGGATCTGTTTAACAGGGATTGGTGGAATATCATTAAAGGATACTGTAGTACAGGAGGTCGTAATACCTGTCCAAACCAAATACCTGTCCTTTCATAGTATACTCCATAACCGCTCAAATCCATTACTTTCTTAACATGTTTCCCACTCCATTCCCGATAACTCTCCAAGGAGCCTGAAAAGAAGATGGTCTAGAGATCATCAGTGTAGAATTTATATTAAAGTGCTACTGATACGAATTTATTTTCTACTTTCGATATGTTATTGTAATAATTATCAATGCATTTACTTGAAAAAAAAAAATATTGTGTGTAAAAATATAATTCACAGTTCTTTAGTTTTTAATTATATGGCTTTCCATAATATTATTTGAAGGAGATCTTATATTTTCGTAATGAGAGAAATCTCATGGCAAGGTGGGCTGAAGCAAACCGTTGAAGCAAAACTTGAGTTTGATTCAGGGCGAGTAGTAATTTTCTCTCGATCCTTCACCCTCGTTCGGAAATGGACTCAAAGATAAAACGCCCCTCTGAGAGCTGAGCCGCCTTCTATATTACTCCTCCTCTTCCATTGGTCGGCTTGTGAGGGCCGAGAATCTATTGTGTCCGTGCTGACCATCTCACCTCCAGTATAATAAGCAAGTCTCCATCTTGCAACTAAATTGCTTTTCTATATCATAAAAAAGATCCATAAAAAATAAAATTTATTTATATATACGTACTATATGTATGGATAAATTTCTTGACAGTAAAACTATAAAAGTTATTTCAAAACACAACGTTAGCTACAATATAAATATATATCAACATGCGTTAGAATAATTAACTACATCTAATTATAAAATATAGAGGAGTAGGAAACTACTTACAATGTGTAATTGTGGATGTGCTATTAGTATCAACTACTAAGTTATAACAATTCTAGTACACAACTGACCTGGGAAAAAAGGTAAAGGTTGGGAGGGATTTTCCAAAACTTGTGGTATTCACAGATGCAGGTACAGAAAGGGATTTCTGTATTTCAGTGTAATATCTGAATGGAAAAATGATTTATATGAAGTATATTAATGTAAATGTATATTATTGGTCTGAATGTATTAACCTGGAATAACAGGTGTTGAGATTTAGTACGTCGGATTTTTTTGTTTTTTGCGCGATTTTTAAATTTTTTTGAGGTTATCATTTCTTTAATATTTCGTTAAAAATAATTTTGTTCATAGTGAATAATTTTGAGGAAATCAAATTTAAAAGAATATTTTGTTTGCATGTAATGTGTGAAACAAATCATTCTTTCATTTATTTCACTGAAATATAAAAATCATTTTTTCGACCTGCATCTGGGAATACCACCAGTTTTGGAAAATCCCTCCCAACCTTTACCTTTTTTTCCCAGGTCAGTTGTGTACTAGAATTGTTATAACTTAGTAGTTGATACTAATAGCACATCCACAATTACACATTGTAAGTAGTTTCATATTCCTCTATATTTTGCAATTATATGTATTTAATTATTCTAACGCAAGTTGTTATATATTTATATTGTAGATAACTTTATGTTTTGAAATAACTTGTATAACTTATATAATTTTATTGTAACCTGTTTTTTGACTGTAGGGCATGATTATGAGAACAATATAGTCTCGAAACGTCACCAAAATAGTTTTTTATATTTAATGACTGAACCTCAAGAACCCTACTAAATTTATATATATATATATATATATATATATATATATATATATATATATATATATATATATATATAAACTAATAAAGATACAAAAAAAAAAAAGGTGTTTAAAGTAGGGTTTTGCTGTTCTCATTACAAACGTATGACTAACTAACATAAAATAATAACAATTATTTTAGACCATAAAATTTTTTTTCGAAAATCTGTTGGCTCCTCGTGAATATGAATTATTCACTTGAGGTACGCATGATGGTATAGAAGGATCAATCCTAATGAATTATTCATCTCAAATAGAGTTGCATAATTGTTCTGTTGTTAGAACTATGAGAGGTTTTTAGAAATCGTGTGATGTCAAGGACATAATTTAAAAACAGCTAACCACAACATATATACGTGTATATATATATATATATATATATATATATATATATATATATATATATATATATATATATATATATAAAAAAGTCAAGGTCCGAAGCAGGCTTATATATTATATTATATATACAGGCTTATATATCTAATTAATCCTACTTCCAGACATAATAAAAAATGTAAATGTATATAAAGCGGGCCTCAGAGCAATAAACTCTCAGTTGTTTCTCAACAGTCACTGTGTAAGTTCTTTCTCCTAGTATTCCTTTTTTTTTTTGAGTTTTGTTTTAGACAAAACTTAAGTTATATATATTTATTTTTTGTTTCTTTTGTGACATTTATATGATAGAATTATAGAATTATTTTTTTTTAGATACAAACTATAACAATATAATAAATATCATGGTGTAATATTTATTTAAATATGTTCTGGTGCCGCTTACTTTGTGTACTTGTGCCGTTCTAATAGAAGACTAATTAGAACTAAAAATTATTAAAACATAAATCAGCTATAACATAATATAATATGTTTATGTTAATGTAGTAGAAAATTATTCAGCTCTTATTAGATTTTTAGAAAAGGTATGTGGTCCACCAACATTTAAATTTAAATTAACAGAAAAAAAATCTCTGTATCTATTCAGAAACGCCAGATCCGTAACATAGCAAAAGTAAATTGCCTTAGAACACAAAATGCCGACTTCCACACGTTCCGGCTACCCCAAGAAAGATGTCCACAAGTAGTGATCAAAAACCTGACATATCTCAAAATATCCTTAAGTGTTCTGTGAAAAGGATTAAACGAGAAGAAAGTTTTAAAAATTAAAACAATTTAATCGATTTTCAAAATGACCTAAATTATTATTTTGAAAAGGAGTGGCCAAGGATGTCGTTCGGCGGTCAAAAATCGTCAAATCCTGTCAGATCTAATCTAAAACTAGTATCTTTTGTTATTTGGTTAGATTTACTATTCACAAGTCGAACACTAAAAGCTTTTATAAAGATTAGTTTTTTTTTTTTTTTTTTAAAGGTAATTATTTGATTGTAGAAACAGGTGTTCTTTTCTAATAATTTTCAAATGTCTTGATTTTTCTGTTTCTGCTTCTGTTATTTTTTGCATTCCCCAAGAATGTATTTTATTGTCAGATATAGTACACATTTTTGCATTTGGGATGAGAATTAGCTTCCAGTAAGTAACTGTGAATTCGTTTTAAGTGTTCTATTGGTAGTCTTGTAATCTTCACTTCTCCTTTTCTTCTTCTTGGTTCTTGATCCCAGGAAGGCCAACTAATTTATAAACTGAAAATAATATTAAGGACCTGTGAACACCGTAATTTATTATTTTTTTTTCATTCCATTCGCAAAATAGAAAAAATAGGAGATGCATATTGTTTTGCAGTCGTATTTTTTTTTTATTTATCCACACCTGTCAAAATATACACCGACAATCAGTGGAATGTTTGGCTTCATTAACAAAATGTGAAAAAGGTGACATGTCGGGCATGAGGAAAAATGATACCCAGATACACCATGAAATTTTTATTATATTATAATTCTCCTTACCCTTATAATGAAAAAAAAAATCAAGATAATTAACAGATTTTAAAGATTAAATTACATTTTTTTATTTTTTTATTTAAATTTACAACTGTATATAAATATAAAAATATAATACATCAAGTAAATGTGATAATAATGATAAACATGAAACGACACTTGTTTTTAAAGCAACTACCCATTGGTAGCACTTATAAAGGTTCTATATAATGAAGTATTATATTAGAAGGTCCCGAGTACATTTTCTTTTCAGGTCCATCGGAGGGTTATCTGGAATGGAATGAGAAGCAAGTTGTGATACTAATGGATTTGAATGGTGGCGGAGGTTGCTATGGAAGAATAAATATCTGTTTTGAGCTAAGTCAGAAACATATATTATGATCTTTGTGGATAAGTTCGTTTGTGACGAAGTAAGGAGCATTGCGGATTTTTCTAAGGATTTTGGATTATAAGAATTAGATAAAAGATGAATTGGATGGTTTAGTGGAGCCCCAAGGCTTAACTCGATATGCCCAAATTGATCTAATTATTGTTATGTAAATGAGACTTTTGTAAATAATTGGAAGGTTCGAAGGTTGGGTCTTCTTTAAGAATTATATTTTGAATAGCCGAGATAATGTAGTAAGGTGTAGAAGTAGGTGATTGGAATAGGGTAAATAAACTGAGGAGGTAGCCTAAATCAGAGGAACCGATGAAAATTTGATCTGGTTTAGTAATGGTTTTCCGGGCGGGTGGCTTGTGTAAAGCCTACCGAGTGGTTCTTCTACACGAGAGCAAACATTACCTCGAATTTCCCTCGAGCTAAGTGTTTGAGTGCACATGGTTTCGGGGCTGTGAATGATTGAGTTGAGGTTGTCGCCTAGTGCCTCCATTTTGAACTTCGAAAACCTTTTTTTTGCAATACTAATAAGATAAATGCGTTGGTAAACTCAAGCTATTTTTTTTTTACATTTTTAGATTTATTCCTTGAATTTTCATTCTAATTTTAATTTCTTCTATTAATTACATGAGCATATACATAATTCGAAACTTCATCGTACATATACATCCAACAAGAAAAATTCAGTCGACTTCTTAAAATATAGATCATATTGTCTCTAATCTTAGGACCAACATAAACACAATTTTCGACTTGTGCCTCAATTATTTTGGCGTTGAAATTTATAAATATATATCTTGATGAATATATAAAAATACGTGCCTATAGAACAAAAATATATATCATTTAGATAAAAATTAAAAGCTGAATTATTTATAAAAAAAAATTATATTTCCTTAGTTTTTAGTCTACTACTGTGCCAATAGACACAACCTATTTGCAAGAATAAATAATATATACAAAATGTGACTATAGGCACGGCAGAATGGTACCATCCATCGTAGACTCCTCTTGAACTGAAATTTTGCAGTGATGGAGTATAGAGGGGAACGAAAAAATTATAATAAATAAAATTAATAAAAATGATAATAAAACAACAATACGCAATAAGTCCCTCACTCAGATACTTTTGAGTCTTAGTCGAGGTTTGTGGGGAATGACTGTTATAAAAATGTCCTACATTAGTGGGTTAGCGTATGCTGCCATTAAAATAATTGTTTTCAAATCTGTTTTGTAGCAATGATTAGGTTTGAAACTTAGTTTTACAATTTCGTTTTACTACTAATCGCATCAGAGGCACATCCAGAAATAAGAGAAAATTGTACGATACTCCCACTTTCTACCAATCCGAACTGTTTTTGTATCCAGAAGTACAATCTGAGTGGTGCAAAGTAATAGTCCAGTCAATAGAAATATCGTAGAGTGCACAAAGTATATATGAAAGATATACAAAGGATATATGAAAGAAGATACGTATATATGAAATTAAAGTAAATTAAATGCTCTACAACGTTTTTTCTGACATTTTTTTCTGAGAAAGGCAGTAGAAGCAAATTAACAAAAAGTGAGGTTAAAATTAATTTTTGGCAAAAATGATCCATTTTCAATAATATATCGAAAACCGTTGGAAGTTTAACAATACGTATATACACAAAATTTAGTTTAATTTTTTATTTTTTTAAAGTCCACGGTTTTCGAGATAAAATCGAAAAAACCAAAAATGAGACTTTCTCCCATCCCCCCACCGTTGGCTCAAACCCCAGGGGCGGGGACTTCTAATATGTTTATCTTTTAACTGCTCCTAACGTAGCCCTGAGGTAAAAAATAATCCCATATTTCATCCACTAATTTATGCAAATCATTGACTGGACTATAACGTTAAAGCAGAAAAGAAATATTAGGTTAGAAAATAATATTTTTGCCAATATATAAAAAAATTTCAACAAAAATACTTATATATTTGATAGCAAAATATAAAACCAGATCTATACTTAGCATGTTAAAATCATCATTTTCAAATTTTTACTTGAAAGGCAGTTTCGTAATAGATCAGCCTTATTTAACTAACAATAATTTGGTTCACATTTATTGTAAGGTTCAATTACAAGAGGGCACTACTATTACTATTAAAAATTACTAGAAATCAAGTAATGAACTATTTTAGTTATTCTTGTTTGTCAAGGACGAGTTAACAATGACCAAGATTTTTTATACTGATAAATTCTCTATTGATTCCTAAATCAGCTTCCAAATATTGGAATTGATAAGAATTGAATTAAAAATCTGAAGTGTCTTATCTTAAAATTTTAAAATTAAGAATCCGAGAAATTCTAGATTAAGCAATAAGATTATATATAGATAAGTAAGAACACTTTTTTTTAAATGTTCCATTGGTCGTATATTATACAATACATGTATTTTTATTATTTCCTTACCACACTTATAATTAATAATGTTTAATGATTTATCATATTAGAAGTTATATTCTTCATAATAAATTTACAGGTTAAAATGTATACACAACGAAGGACCCTACTTATTTTCGGCTATTTAATAATGTATCAGTTACTTACTTTTTATTGTATTTTTATTGTTTGAAAATGTAAAAACATTTTCCAGCCTCGAGTTGATAGAAACGACGGTTTCCACAATGCAGGGGTACGTTGCGGTGGAAATTTATCCCTTCCCGAGTTGAAGGGCTGTGACAAATCGCTCTAGATCCATGGATTATGGCTGTCCGAGGTCGGCTCGGAGACCTCAGAGATCACCCGCAACAGACGATCAATCGGCCAAGGTCGTTAATATATATCTATACACATCCACGCGACTATTAATTACTGCCACGTTGAAGATATATACGATATAATATCTGCATGAAGAGTGGATTTTCGTACAATAAATAATAGTGAAAAGTGAAGTAAAAATATAAGTAAAGGGTAGTTTTGTATTCTTTTCTACAAAAAATTGTACCACAAGGTTTTTTATTATTTTTATTTATATTTGCTGCATGTTCAAAAACAGTATGAGAGGTGGAGCATAAATATTAACTAAGACAAAACAAAATGTATGTCAACAGAAAACGATAAGGTAAGTGACCCAGTTTTAACAAAGTTAAGTAGGATTGACCAATTCTGCTACCTTGGCACTATTCTCGAAAGCAATGGAAGAGCGACAGAGGAAGTGAAGAAAAGAATAACCGATGTACGGAAAGCAATAGGAATGTTAAATTCAGTCCTCTGGAGTGCCAACATATCTACCAATGTTAAAAGATAATATATAAGGCTCTGGTAGAAAGCATAATGCTATACAGCTCAGAAGCATGGCCTCTAGAAAAAAAAGGCATTTCTGGACGAGATCAGCTAGAATCTCAAGGATTCAACGAATCCGAAATGAGATTACAAGAGAAAGAATAGAAGTTAAGAGGAATATTCCTGGAGGAAATGGAGGGAAGGAGACAGATATGGTTCGGCCATATTAAAAGGATGTATATTAAAAGAATCCCCAAATTGCTTATGAATGGAAAGTAGAGGGTAGGAGAAGGAGAGGTAGGCCTCACATAAGGTAGAGAGATGTGGCTAAAAGTATGGAAGAAGAAGCGATGAAGGAAGGTGAATAGCGAAGAAAATCCTTTCAAAGAAGAAAGATTGATATTTACAACTGTATAGACAACTGGCTCATATGTATAGACAAAGAATCTCAAAATCCGTGGAAAAAATATTTAGAAATACCATAGTATTAAAATTGAACAGATAATAATTTCCAATAATTTAAATTTGTTTACATTAGAAATAGAAAACCCGACCAGTCATAGATAAAACCTAAAGGACGGGTCCATTTGCCAGACTAATAAATTAAGGGATCAAAATGTATTTACCGAACTACCAATCTTCCCTTTTTTTCTCTTTACACAAAGTCTGCTTTAGATCCTGTAATCTTTTAGAAGTACTTGCTTTTCCCCTCGTTAGATGTGTTTGATACCTTGTCTTACATTTAAAAAAAATTAATATATACAATCTATGTAGTAGAGTTGATGTTTTGAATTGTTTGTATTGCAGTAATCATTATAGTAACTATAATGTACATTCATATATTATTTTTCAAAGTTATCAATTTTTTTTTTCGTTGTCATCTAGTTTGTGTTATAACAGAGAAACGTGCTTTTCAAATGAACAAGATAAAGTTTGAGATAAAATTCATAGTGTTTAAATGATGGAGACTAATTCAATAAAGGGATTTAATCTGGATAAGCCGGAGCCATGGAACACGATCCGTGACTGTTTTTTCAAGGAACAGTCAATCCGCTGAATTCGAAAACATTGAAAGGGGAGACGACATTAGGGATGATGGGATGGATAGGGAGAGAGGAGAGAGAGGGAGTATTATATTAACGCTGGGGTTAGCAGGGGGTGGCCTGAAAGAAGGCTGTCTGAGGAATAAATATCACTAAAACCACCTTCCATCAAAACATACCACAGTATAACCTGGAATACCACAGTTCTGATACGGATAACAATTTCTCTAATTTATTTTCAAAACATTATATAATGATTCGATAATTTTTGAATAAATTTGAAAACTTTAAATAAACATATGAATGACAGGGTGCTACTAAAGTATTTTGGATTATTGTTTGAATTACAGAAACAAAATCAAGAATTTCCATTGGTCAATATTTTTCTTTAAAAAAAAAATTCTAGATTTACCAAAATATTTGAATTTGATAAATTCTAAATTAAATTTTACAACTGTTGAGGGTACGTTTTTTAAAATTCTTTGCTCATAGGACAATCAAAGTGAAGAATCACATAAGTCATTTAAGTCTATAAATGTGCGCATAGAGTATCTAATTTTACATTTCGGTTTCTCTATTCTCTCTGAATAGAGAGAATAGAGATCTTTCGATTTTTTGCTGTCATATAATTACTTAATTTATTTTATTTTTTATTTTTTTAATTTAAAACAAGGTGACCCCACTATATAATTCCCACTCTCCTGTTGGTAGAAGTAATGTAACCAAATTTTAATGTTCCTATTATTTAATGCCGTACATATAGGATTACTAATCTTTTATTTTCGTTTGTCTGAAGGATCAGGAAAAAAAAAAACTAGGAGTGAGACCCGTTTACCTCTGTATGGGGTACCATTGTTTACAATCATAGGTAAAACCGCAAAAAAACCTACTGCATACATTCCAACATAAAATATTGATAAAGATCGAGAAGGTCTTCTCAATACGATTAAAAATTCTAAACTATATGAAAAGTTGAATGTTACAAAAAGTAATGAGTTCATAGAGGAATAAAAAATTAAATTTTCTATAAAACACATATCAATCAAATCCTCTGTATAGGTAAATTTCACCAACCAAAGCAGTAGCAGAAATTATTTAAAAAATGGAATTAAAAGTTTAGGTTTAATTTAGTGTTAAGCCTTCTCACATGAAAAACGGTGAGCCCCATTACCTAGTTATTATTCAAAATCTATTATCCAATAAACAAAATTATCATAGATAAAATATGATGACTCCTTGCACTGCTAGCAAGCAGAAATAGACGAATGTGCGAAAAATGTGTGCAAAAGAAAAATCAGGAGCAATGAAAAAACAAAACGAAAAAAAAGATGCTGGTTTGATTTTAATATGTACAGAGAAAACTAGTTCATTTATTGTTTTATTAATATCATCAACTTTATTTTGACTAAATTAAATTTCCAATATTATTATGGCTTCAACAGAAAAAAGGGAAATTTGAAATATTTTATTTTAAAGTAAATTTAAAATTAAGCATACATATTCTAACCTCTCGATAGCATTCCTTTTATAATGATGAAAGAATGATAATTTAATGATAATAATACGATATCTAATAAATTTATATTTATAAAAAAGTATTTTCTTTTTGTTTCTCGTAAATGAAAGTTTTTATTTATTTATTATTTTTAGCTAAATATATTTACCTTATATAACCGCCCATTCTTGCATTATTCATTGTGAAATTTTTAGAAAATCGTAATTTACTTGCTATGATAAATAACAATATATAAATCTAAATATTTTTGGATCTGGGAATTATTAGATTTTTTACAGTACCTAATTGGTTTATAAAGGTACACTATTGAAATTAATAATAAAAATTAAATTTATTTAATTCAAATTTTTTTTATTTCTTCAAATGATTAAGTGTGCATAACATAAATATGTACATTAATATATGGTCCTTTTTTTATACATTTTATTACATAAATAAAAAAATTTAGGTCCCACCGAGATTTGAACTCGGATCGCTGGATTCAAAGTCCAGAGTGCTAACCATTACACCATGGGACCGGGATGAGTATCGATATATGTTTTTCAGTCGGAGCATCTCGATTTTAATTTGTTTTATTTATTTCTATGATTAATTGCTATTTATAACTTTTCTAATAAATAGCAACTGTTATTGTCGATAACTTTAAAATTTTTTTCAACAAATCTGATCAAAATTTTATAGTTTTGTCATAAAATTTCAATCACTCCTTTCGTTTCACTTTAAATATTTAATTTCCATTAAGTAATATACGGAATATTTATGGTTTTTAAATAAACATATCATTATTTATAATAGAAATAGAAATAAATTAAAATATTACTATTGATGCATTGTATGTTCGAAACGAAATTTTGATAGATAAAATTTAATAGACTGTTAAGATTAATGGAATATTTCTTACTTGTAAGATAATTATTTTGAATCTATGTTTTTACAATACCATTTTATTTAATTTATTTTTTTTAGCAAATTTAATAATTCTAATTATTTAATATATATATATTAAATTTTATAATATTTGTTCTTTCTTTGAATTTTTAAAGTAAATAAATATTTAGCTTATTTGTATAATTATATATTGGTCTTATTATTCTGTTATTGAATACAATTATGCTAAGCCCAGCTGTAGCAGAACATTTATTTTATGTGCCAAAAATCTAAGGAGATAATCTGAGATAGGTAGTATAAAGATGCATCAAAAAGTGGGTACGTGATCCTTACGGATTTTCTAACGGTTGGAGCGGTATGCCTGGATACAACTTGCATTTTTTAAGAACAAGTAACAGTACTTCAGGTACCGAACCCATGACCTCTCAAGGACTGTAGCAGTACAATTGATGTTTGTATTTGTTTTGTTAAAAAAAAATTAATATTCACTCATTGGTTTATTAATTTATTTTGTCATTCTATATTATTTTTATTTTATGTATTTCTTTTTTTAAAAACTGAAAATATCATTGCTTGATCCAGTAGACAACTAATATGAAGAGATGCTGGATTTTTTCTTTAAAATTTCGAAAATATACTATTATTTTCTATATTTAAGTTTAGAAAATCCTTATAATGCGAGTGCATCCGATAAATTGGCTTTATTAGTACTCTGCAGAATGTAATAATTACTCAACAAAGATTTAAAAAAAAAAAAAAAACATGGAAAAATAGAAATAACAATCTACAGCTATCTTGTAACTTTTTTGGGGGGGGGGGGGGGGACAACATATTTTTTAAGTAATCTCGAATATTTATTATTTGCAATCTCGACGTATTTTTAAAAACTATTTTGAAGAACTCTCTACATAATTGCAATAGTTTCTATTGAAGAAGTAGTAAAACTTGTAAAAAACAGATTTTTAAGAAACAAGTCAAGTGAAAAGGTTATCTGTAGATAGATAGTAATTAATTTCACATTGATATTTTAACTATAATTAATAATATTTATTTATTAAATTTGTATTAATATTATTTGACAATTTTTTTTTATGTGTTAAAGCCATTGGAATAAACTACTACAGAGTCATAGAATAATTAGAATTACAATTATTTTCAATTTATTTTTGCCTTTGTTATCATAATTATTTTTAATGTTTTTAAACATCTATTACAATTATTTTAATAAATCTTTCAATTATTTTCTTCAATTCTTATAGTTGTTTGTTATTGTATTATTACATATCATTATTAAACTATGATAAAATTTATTAATAAACTATGTATTAAGTTTAACTAAAAATATAAATAACATACAATATCCAATTTAACAGAAAATAAAACCTCGAAAAAATAAATTGAAATAATAAAAAAAAAAAAATAATTGTTCTTATTTTGGATTTTCATAAAACGCGAGAGATAATTGATTAGCGAATAAGTCTAATTATCTTCAAAACGAGTTAACTGTACCTACATAGCTCGATTATAGCAGATATTAGAATTTTGAAATACTAAAGTTTAATAATAGTTTAATAATAAAATAAATAATAATAATAAATTATTAAAGTTTAATAATACTAAAGTTTCTTCTTAATAAGGCCTTAAATTATTTCTTTTAGCATAAATAGTATTTTTAGAGTAATTACAGGATTTTGAAAATCGGTAAAAATTTGCCTACTGAATTATAAACAATTTTGACTTACCGACTTATTTAAGACAACCAGGGTTCTATAATCCTGAAAAAAATTTTTAACAATTTTTTTTTTTAAAAAGTTATATTTAGGGGAGAGTAGCCTATATTGTACCACTTTTTACATTTATATTTTCAACTTCAACAAGTTACGTTATACTTCATAAAATTAATTCATACTAAATAATACATTTATTCTTCTATGAGTAAATATTGTTTAATTGTAATAATATCTACATTTATTTGTTGATATAAGAGTTTTTGTGAAGGTTTGCAACTGGTACAATTTAGGAATCTAGTTTCCTAAATTGTACCAGCGGTTTCCTTAATCGTACCTATTGAAAAAAGGTAAGGTGGTTTTTGTTTTAAGGCTATAAAAATATAAGTGAACATATAAATGATATTTATTTTAAATAAAACATAATGTAAACTATTATTCATGGGCACATTAAGAAATAAAAACTTTTATCCAAGTACATAAACCAATAATATAATTGTTGGTACATTATAAACCATTTTTCGTTTTTTATAGTAAAATAGGAGCAATATAGGCTTTTGTAGTGTTCATTTGCAAATCACTTGCAAACCTCTCTCTCCACTTGAAATGGACCCCACTTGTCTTTTGCCTTTTGGGGCTAAGACTTTGTGACATCTGGATTGTACGGTGCTTATTCCCAACTCATCCACATTAAAAATACGAGTGGCATCAAAGTGATTTTCATCGACAGTTTTTTCTAATATGTTAAAAACCCACAAACATTATTTTTGTTAAAACCCATCGCTCTTGACATGGAAGTTGCATGGGGTTCCCTCAAAACCAAATTTTCATGCCGCTCTTTGAATGAGTAAAACCATTTTTTACCTGCCATTCCTGATTCTTTACAAAATTTGTGTGGGATATTATTTTTTTTGGCAATCTGGAATGCCAATCTCCTTACATCATTTATGGTCACACCAAACATAAGATTTATTAATTTTAAAATATGCTGAACAAGTTATAGTTCAACTTCTGGGGACAGGGTTGTTGGACGTCCAAAAAACTTTGTACTCTCATTTGAAGTCACGTTTTTCCCTTCAAGGTGTCGTTTAGGAGTTGGTTTCGGAATTGAATATTGACGATATACTTCATTCAAACCCATATCACCGTTACGATAGGCATGTAAGGCTCTCCATGTCCATGTCATCTTGCCCCATGTTCCCTACTTCCTTTTTGCCATCTAAAACACAACACGTGTGTTACATTAATCATGGTAAAAGAAATCCAAAAAAACAAATGGAGTAAGGAACTTGGGGGAGGTCAATGCCATAAATCGTACCGGTACGACTAAGGAAACTACGATATGGTACAATATAGGCAACTCGCACTTTTAGTAATTAAAGGCTCATTTCTAACCTAAAAATAAAGTAAGTGTGTGATCTTTTGGATTTCCAGATACGTAATTAGTTATGTTAACATAATGTAACAATAAAATGTATGTTTGCATACTGTAAATGAAGATATGTCCTTAGCTACGGGCACTGAAAACTACAGTAGAAATGCAAAAATCATAAAACTATCGTTAAAACCTGAATGCAGTTTAGCAGTGAACTATAATTTTTGCACACCACGTTATCCACTGTATAGCTCCTCCAGCAGTTGCCGGGAGCGCTATATACACCTGCTTCTTGTAAAAACAAACGTGGTACGATTTAGGCAGTGGTACAATATAGGCTACTCTCCCCTACATAAGCTTGGCAAAAATACAACAGTAATGACTTCATTTTCAATGATGATTCATAATATTTCGGTGAGATTTAAACTATTATACTATGTTGTGGATTTAGATGATGTCGTGAAATTATTAAAAAATATAATTCGTCACCTGCAAAGTGAGACCCCCACAACTCTGAGTACCGAGGTCCCATGGTGTAATGGTTAGCACTCTGGACTCTGAATCCAGCGATCCGAGTTCAAATCTCGGTGGGACCTGTCTGTTTCTTTTAAATTTTCACAGGAAAATTATCAATTTCCGTACCCCGTACTATATATAAAGTTTTCTGTATAGTTTATCTGTACAAATAGTAATTATTGGAATCAATTACGAAAATCTAAATTTTATTAAAATGTTATTTCTCATTTCAAAGTTTTCCTTTTATCACTGTATTTATAATCTTATATTTATATATTTTTTTTTTTTATTCAAGAGAACTCATTATTTCCTTGATTCCGTTTTCGAAATTAATATATCCATTTACTAATTAGCACATAATTAAAATTCTTAGAATTATATATTTTTTCTCTGAATGAAGCTGGATCCAGATTAAAAAATTGGAGATTTTCATTAAATTATTTCTCTCAAATATAATTATTTTTTAATTATATTTATTGCTAAAGGGGGTTATTAGTATTTATATATCCCATGAAGAGATATATAATATATCTAATAGATATATAACATAAACCTGAACATTATCTTAAGTCATATAGAACATAATTTTTTTTTTTCTATTTAAATAGAAAATAATTCAAATAATATAATTACATATTTTATTACATCTTCCAGCCATACTCCTTTTATCAATGACTTATAGTGGTTATAATAAATACTTTTTTACGATAAACCTAACAACGTTAACAATACTGGATGATTATAAGTTTTTTTATTATCACAAATATTTTTATTTGTATTAATACTGTAGTTAATACCACTATTTACAATTATTTAATTTTCTATTGTCATAATTTTAATGTTTTTAATTATTTTATTATTATTGCATACCTTGTACCTATAGAATGCTGTTAATTATAAAACAGATCCGGATAAAATAGTTGTTAATAGCAATTTCATTAAAAGTAATATTTAGCCCGACTTGCCCTCCAAATTGGGGGTTTTCTCCGGAATGTTTGTAAATATTGTATATAAAGTATGAATTTTTAGTTTTGATTTCTTTTTTTTTTTTTTTATTATTAGTTTCAACAATCATCACCTATTTTGTATTATCATTTATTATATTTTATTTTATTTCTGTATCTTTAATGGCTGTTTATTTTAATTTTCTTAATTTATTTTATATCATTGTACATATTTTATGGGTCTCTGTCATCCATGTTACTCATTGCGCTTGAGTGGGGTAGCTTGTAATTATTCAAAAAAATAAATTATATTGTTAACATTGTTAGATGGTTTTATTTTTAAGAATATTTATGGTACCTTTAACCCCATGAGTCATTTTTAAAAATCTTAAAATCTGATTTTTACTGTTGTTATAAATAAATTTAACCGTAAACCATGGTTACTTAAGGTTTAAGGAGTGCCTTTACTGCATTGGCTAAAAACTTGTTACATCCAAGGCTAAAGGAAGTTGAGATGGAATTCTGATGGTCCGTTGAGTTTGGACAATTTATACCCAGCATTGTTTCTATAGAATCTATTTTACTTTTACAAGTTACTTTAAGAAGCTTTTATCGCCATCTTGCCTGTACTTGTACCAAAACTACAATACCATAGTCAAAAGTTGGTCTTATCTTGCTAACATATTGTCTGTGGACTCCAAATACGGTAAATGAATTGCTATATTTTAAGCTATTGTTTATCACTTGAATAATTCTTGTAAATAATTATAGAAAATAAGAAAAAATTTAAACTGATCGTTTCTGATTGGTGAATTTATCACGAAACATGCAGGTGATAGGCAGAACATTTTAGACGGAAAATATTAATAAACAATGGTATAGCAACATACTTCAAGAAATACTTTCGAAGTTGGTTTTAATTCTTAAGGAAAGTTTAACAGAATGGGGAGCCGAAAACAAGAAGGCTGGGCATGTTAAAGTGTAATCAAACATCAGCAAAATCATAACTGAACTACTTAAGAAAAGAAACAAAAAAAGACGTACCTCTTATTAAGCAATTTCGTTAATAACATGACACGAAGAACAGAAACAAAAGTGAAGGGGCATTTTATATTATATACCATATAAAGAATGATAAATAATTCTTAGTTGTAACTAAATATTTTTTTTAATATATTTTTATTTTGAAGAGAAAAGATTTTCCTGGTTGGGATTCGAACCCAAGTCTCCACTTTTCTAGCGTGGTGCCTTATCCACTAGGCCACCGAGCTCGTATCCGAACCAGGGAAATCTTTTCTCTTCACTGATCCATACCCCCGGGCACTCGCAATTGCGATGTACAAATCGGGGATGAATGTTCATTGAACATTACTGTTAGTTGGATCTAGTTGACATACGTCAATGATATTATAAATTATGATAAATAATTCTTAGTTGTAACTAAATATTTTTTTTAATATATTTTTATTT
Source organism: Euschistus heros (assembly GCA_003667255.2). NCBI lineage: Eukaryota > Metazoa > Arthropoda > Insecta > Hemiptera > Pentatomidae > Euschistus > Euschistus heros. The sequence goes on along the minus strand of RCWM02000007.1, from coordinate 4,187,980 downwards.
TGAAGAGAAAAGATTTTACCTGGTTGGGATTCGAACCCAAGTCTCCACTTTTCTAGCGTGGTGCCTTAAGGCACCTTAACATGAGGCACCACGCTAGAAAAGTGGAGACTTGGGTTCGAATCCCAACCAGGTAAAATCTTTTCTCTTCAAAATAAAAATATATATATATAAAGAAGTATATAAAACATATTAGAGTTGGATAAGAGCAGAAAATACCATTTAAAATACAGTGAAATTCTCAGTAGAACAAATATTTTTTTCTCGAATATTATTTTATTTAAAACCTCAATAGAAATGTCTCATTTCCTCATGATTAATAAATTGGACTAAACTATGCAGTGTTACGGCTTCTAGATGACCTTAAAATTTTGGTTCAATCGTTGGCGAAATATGTGAGATAGCGCAAATTATTTACATTTTTTTCAGAAATTGATAGCCCTTCCCTTATCTTACAGAATTTTAGGGGTAAAATAATCTAATTTTTGATTTCTACAAAATTTGGTTTCTACGTATTTTTTAGACGAGGAATCTGAAATTTTTAGTTTAAAACTTTTCCTCGCCTATATTTTTATTTCAGAATCGAAAACCTTAGATTGATAAATAATCTGAAAATAATATAAGGGCTGTCAATTTCTGAAAAAACGCAAATAATTGGCGCTATCTCACATATTTCGCCACTGATTGAAACCAAATTTTAAGACCATCTAGAAGCCGTAAAACTGCATGGTCAAAATCCGTAGGTTGCTGGATTTCTTCTTAGTGAAATATCTAAAGTTATAGTTGACCTCAGAATTTTTTATTCCCGTCAGTTTTTGTCCACTAAAATCTGGAGTAAACCCAATGTATAAAAAGCAGAATGTACGCTGATTCTTGTTATGCTATTACTATTTTAATCGGTTGATCACAGCAGTTCCTATAGACCTTAGAAGTTGTTGAAATCTCAAAATTTTAATGTCCTCGAAAGGAGTAAAAAATTAAGATTTTTTTTTTTTATTTTGATTAAATTTCACTTATAACAATTTGTTTCGTGCGTTAAATCGAAATTTGAGGTTAGTTTTTCATGAAAAATATTTTCCACAGATTTACAGAGGATTTCATTGGAATTTTGTCGTTTTTTCATTTTTTTTTTTTTTTCAGCACCCTACTAAAGCCAGGTCGTGCCTTCAGCATAATGAATGTATTTTTATTACAGATATAAAACAAAAATACAGTTTAATGTGAAAGAATTATTTCTCTATCTTAACTAAGAGCTGAGAAAAAAAATAAAGCATGATATCCATATTTCATTTTTTATCACAGCTACTAATGCTCATTGATGGCTATAACTCTAGTTTTGCACTATTATAAGTTCTTACTACCTACGAAAAATTCGGCATTCAAATCTATGAGTTACAATGAGTCAAAACGTTCCCTTGTGAATAATAAGACTGTTGTCTGTAAACATAATATTTGAAACTAGCGGTTTCTAAAAAACTCTTCTCTCTCTTCTTTAAATTCGCATCTCCTTCAATTCTAGATTCTGGAAATTTATGTTAGTTACAAATTTTTTAATTCCTTTTGGTGATTTCTTTAAATTTCCTTTTCTTTAAGTGGCCGTTTGACGCCGCTAAGGACTATGCTCCTGATCAAACTGTATCTGTCCTTTTCAAAATGAGCACAGTTTTAGAGTGTCGTTAAACGTTTGTGGTGGTTTGTCGCAGAAACATGTATCTAGTTGAGTGAGGTAAAAACATTTGAAATAATGTGTCGTGTGTATTGTCGTGGTTATTTCATGTAATGTCTGGGATAAATTTATGTAAACTAACCTTTGCTGATTAATTCCAAGCTTTGTTCTTATTCCTAATTGTATCTGTTTTAATAGACTATCTTATGTGAGTCATGAAAATGACTTTTTTCGTATGCGATGAAATCAAAGAAATGAATTTTTTTTTCTACAAATTTAAGACTTAAATGAAAAATCACGAATACATTACACACATTTAAGGGACTGAAGTGCTTGATGAATTCAGGTGAAAATGTTGGGCCGTCATCCTAAAAAGCTAAACCTTTTCCTAAAACAAACATTTACATTTTGGGAAATAAATTCTGAAATAAAATGGTCTGCGCTCTTAGGAAAACACGAATTTAATATTTCAAACATTCGGCTAAAATGTGTGCTCCGCATGAAGCGGAAAGCAACATTATTGTATCATGGTGGAGCTAAGTTGAAACGAAGTTAAGCATATTTGTTTGGGTCTCATTTCACGAATAAAACTCTAAACTTAATGGGCAAATAAACTTAAACACCCAGGCACTAAAAGTTAGTATCTTATAATTCTACAATTATTTTAAAGTAAGTACGAGGTTATTTGAATGGAAGTAGCCAATCATTAAAGGATCGGGAAAAAAACATGGTGGAGTACAGGTGCTAGTCATATCACTTTTTCTGATAACTCTTGTTCAGAAAAAAATCACTTATTTCTTAATTATAGAATAGGAACTAAAAATTTTTTTTATATAAAAAAAAAACGAATTCCATGGCCTATGTGCACCTTTTATGCCTCCACTAGTGGCACGGCATGTGTGGTGGGCAGCGTTGCGAGATTTTAATTTACGAAATCCCTACGTTACATATAAAATTTCCTTACATTTCCTTACCACCAAAAAATGAATCCCTACAAAAACCCCTACCCATTTAGATTGAAAGAAATATTTATATTTGTTACTTTATTTACAATACTATATATACCTCTAAATAACAATTATGAAAGGTATTAGGTGAAATAAATTAAAAATTATAAATAGTACAAATTTGTTTTAATAATAAAAGATTATAGTTATAGGAACATATTTTCAAACCACAGAAAAATGAACGATTGGTAATTTAATCTATATAAAAAGATACAAGCTCTTAATAAATGGATCTAACTTTTTTTCTTTCTTTTTTTAAAATAAATTTATTGAAATTTACAACTGTATAAAATATATACAACAAGTAAATGTGTTGAAAGTGAATACAATGGCATGTAAATAACATGTGAAGAACTATTCACTGAAACGTCTCTAGGCCATCTTCTTTTCAGACGCCTCGGAGGATTATCAGGAATGGAATAGGAAGCAAGTTGGGAGACTAGTGGATTGGAGTGGTTATGGAGCTTATTATGGGAGGATAGGTACCTGGTTTAGGCTAAATCAGCAACGTAAGGGACATTAAGATCTTTATAGATAAGTTTATTTGTAACAAAGTAAGGATTTTGGATTGTAAGGATTGAATACGAGATGAATTAGAAGGTTTTAGTTGAGCCCCAGAGCTCAACTCGGTATGTCCAAATAGGTCTGATAACTGTCATATAAATGAGTCTTTTGTAGAAAATCGGGAGTTTTGAACGTCTGTCTAGTAAATGTTGAAGAAGTCGAAAACAACGAGTAGTTTTCCGTCATTTAAGTCTTGTATGAGGATTCCAAGTTAAACGTTTGTATAGTTAAAGTCCTAAATAGCGGATCTGTTCATCAGGGATCAGGGATCTAATTTTAATAGTAAAAGAACATAGTTACATGGAGTTTCTAATAAAAAAACAAAACGCTCTAAAAACAACTTTAAACGTATTTAATGTACTGACAAAACGAAAACTCTAACAATGGGGGTGTTTTCGTTAGAACATGATTAAAAACAAGCGGGACACTAACCCATCTTTACTGGTTACTCGTATAACAGTTTTACACTGAACTCGGATAACCTATCTAGGTAATAGGATCTCAACACAATTTTCGAAGTATGTATTTCGCCATGAAAAGTAAAATTAATTAATTAGTAAGATTAAGTAAAACCTACAAATACGAAGTTTTTGAAGAATCCTCCCTAGGCTCAAAGGAGAAATAAATCCCACCACAGTAGGGAAAAATCCCTATGTCTGGCAACACTGGTGATGGAACATCCTAAAACTCTCTTCTTCGTAGACATCCATGTCAAGAATGCGAATTATTCATTTTTGGTAACAAATATGTATGAGTGAATACTCAATATAATTAAGTATATAATCATTATTTAAAACTATATGGATTATATTATTTGTCTGTATGTATTGTTTTTCCCAGTTGGGGAGAAATTCAGTTTGTCTATTAAAATTGAATTACACAGGCCAACGATGAAAAAACTTTTTTATTTAAAGCACCTTATTATCCTGTTTTTTAGGGTGCTTAATCCAAATATGACACTTATTAAGCCGTATCGCCTACCATTTTTTCACATTTGCACACCAATATATTAAATTTTTTGATTTATTACAGAATTTAACAGTTTTTATGAACTACAAATAAAATTGTAAAATAATTTGTGCAAGATATATATGAGCAAGATGATGAGGAGTTCCAATGTGCTACAGCAAATATAGAGCCTAAACTGTTTACTCAGATTGAGCTTAACGACTTAGTTAGAGATCTTGGATTAACAAAAGAAAAAACTGAATTGCTTGGTTTTAGACTAAAAGAAAAGAACTTGTTGGCAATTGGAACTAGCATATATGTGTATAGGAAGAGAGAGCAGCAGTTTTCGAAGTTTTTTGAACAAGAAGGTGATTTAGTGTACTGCTCAGACATTCCAGGTCTGATCAAAGAGTTTGGTGTTGAATACAAAAAAGAAGACTGGAGGCTGTTTATTGATTCTTCCAAAACTAGTTTAAAAGCTGTTTTATTACACAATAGTAACACTTATGCATCCATACCTGTTGGCCATTCTGTACATATGAAAGAGAGCTATGAAAACCTAGAAATAGTGTTGAATAAAATTGGCTATTCGGCTCATGGTTGGATGATAAGTGGTGACTTAAAAGTAACATGCATGCTTCTTGGTCAGCAAGGCGGTTTTACCAAATTTCCATGTTTTTTGTGCGAATGGGACAGTAGAGCAAGGGATTAACATTGGTGCAGAAAGAACTGACCTGTGAGGGAGTCGGCGAGAAGAACATTCTCCGTAAAAACCTTGTAGATCCTAGAAACATTCTCTTACCACCTCTAAATATAAAGTTAGACCTCATGAAACAGTTATACAATGCTTTATATTTATATGAAACAGTTATATATGCTTTTTTAAATTATATTAAAAAAAAACTAAGACCAGATTTGGATTCAGCACACAAAAATCTATAAAAATCAGCTATTAAAGTAAAAAAAGTTTTCAAAAACATTTTTTTTTATTGTGTTATTTTTCTTGAGGTTCTCCTTGAACCCTCCCATGGTTGTGAATAATGTTTATTCTAAATGTAAATATTAAAAATAAGTATAAATAGTTGAAAATTAAATAAACAATAATAAAAACATTATTTTTATTTTATTTTATGTATTATTTATCTAATATATTAAAGTGTGTTTCTTTTTGAATTCTATAGTATTTTTATTTTATTATATTTAATTTGCTTTTATTTTATAATGTCTTTATAAACAAGGTATAAATGTACACAGTTGCTTGTTTTGTTTGATTGGGGCAGATTGTAAAATTTTTTTAAATTATATAAAAAATTAACTCATTTTCGAAAAATGATTTACTGAAATTTTTTTTAAATTCTAAAAAGGTACAAAGTTTAGGCCCAGCCAAGAAGACAGGGCCTAGTTAGCTGTTACCTGGGGCGGGCTCAATAAATCTCCCCGCTCTTAGCTCCTCTGATTTAAAGCGAGCATCCTTACTCTAACGTCAAGCTTCAAAAGGGAACTTCATATAAAGGAAGTATCTTATAAGTACTTATTTCAATGTTTAATAAATAGTATAGGTTAAAATGAAATTATAAAATGTTATGTTTACTAAATAAATCTTGAATTTTAATGGCAAAAACAATATCTCCTTTCAGGAATTTTTGAAAAAAAAAGTAGCTAAATTAGTCAAGATAATAACACAAAATATTGTGTAAATTTTAATTTCTCAAAATAAATAAACTCTAATTGAAATTAAATTCATATGCTAGTAGATTCCACTGACCCCTGTTGAACAGATCCGCTACCAAGGACTCCATTTGGACAAACGACAAAAAACTCCCTGTCGTTACAGACTACTTCAACATTTACTATTTAAACGTTCAAAGCTCAAATTAATTACAAAAGTGTTTTACCTAACGGTGATTCGACCTATTTGGACCTATGTAGTTGAGCTTTGGGGATCCACTAAACCATCCAATTCATCTTGTATCCAATCCAAAATCCTTCTAAAAATCCTCAATTGCTACTTTGTTAAATATAAACTTATCGATAAAGATCTTAATGTACCATTTGTTGCTGATTTAGCCCAGACCTGATACTTATCCTTTCATAATAACCTCCTTAACCATTCGAATCCGCTAGTCTCCCAACTTACTTTTTCTCCGTTCCAGACAATCCTCCGAGGCGTCTGAAAAGAACCTTCTAATATACATTTTTTATTGAAGTGTTACTAGTGAGTCATATATATGTCATTGTTATCATTATGACCAAATTTACTCGTTGCATATTGTGTACATTTGTAAATATCTATAAAATAGTTAAAAAACAAAACATGTTAGTAGAAAATCAACACAGAAATATATGTTCTAAAAATATTTTTATATATTTCTGATTTCAATATTACAAATTACTAACTAAAAAGCTTTTAGCATTCATTAATTATTTGCCACTTCTATAGGAATTATTTTTCTTCGAAAACTTTTTATTTATTTAATCGGAACTAAAATAATTTAAAATATTTAATTTTTTTTTGGTACTCTCAAACTAAAAACGTTTTGAGTGTTTGCATTGAAATTTAATATATGTTATCTCTGTAAAAAAGTTCGCATGTCTTGAAATTTTTTGTTTGTTTTTAGGAATGATGACAAAGATTTAACATTCAAAGCTAGTTTTAAAATAAAATATATCCTCATAGAAGTGGCAATTAATTCGTCAATCCTAATTGTATCGATCCTTTTGAACCATCTTGGGTATATCAAGTGACAAAAACTTATATTTAGTACGTATTACAATCTTCCTCGAAATAGGGCAATAAGTAATATGGATGGCTTTATGGATTTATTCAAACAATATGTACAATAAGAAATAAGTAAAAAATAAGAGAACAAAAAATAAAGAAATAAAGAACCTCAAACTATACAACGCACAGAACACAGAAAAAACAAAAAATTAATATTAGTAAAAATAAAAATTAAAATAAAAGATTTTTTTATACTCTGTATTGATATTTAAAACTGTATCAATTGATCAATTTATTGATTGTATATATCAATTGATACATCAATTATCAATTGATTGTATATATCAATTGATCAGTTGATATATACAATCAGTAAATTTGATGAAAAAATTACAATAACTTGTCAATAACATGTGAACAGCCACCCACTAGTAGCACTTGAAAATTCTATAGAAGGCCTCTAGGCCATCTTCTTTTCAAACGCCTCAGTGGATTATCAGGAATAGAATGAGAAGCAAGTTGAGAGACTAGTGGATTAGAATGGATATGGAGTTTACAATGAAAGGATAGGTAATAGGATAGGTTTGGGCTAAATCAGCAACATGTGGAATATTAAGGTCTTTATGGATAAGTTTATATGTGACGATGTAAGGAGCATTAAGGATTTTTCGAAAGATTTTGAATTGCAAGGACTGGATACGAGATAAATTAGATGGTTTTGTGAAGCCCCAAAGCTGAACTCCATAGGTCCTAATAGGTCTGACAACTACGTAATGAGCATTTTGTAATTGATCGGTAGGTTTGAACTTTTATCTAAATTAAAAGTTGAAAATATAAGCTAGATATCAAAAAAACACCCAGCCTAGGAATCCACGAACCAAACTAGCCCGCCCTCCACTTACGAAGGGATAAGTCAGGTCCAAAGAGATCCCACTGCTGTTCTCCCAGTTGAGTCTCTTGAGTAATAACCCAGTGGTTACTGAGTGAGAGCATCATAGTACAGTCACTAAGGACATGATGACAGTAGAGAATCTGGCCATTGCCAAGACTCCATCTCAAATATTCCAACAGATCACGAGTCCTCTGTCTTGACTAACCTTAATTACGTAAATCTATTTATTTTTACTATCAATCTTATTCATTTGTAATTTATATTTTATACCTCTATAGAGAACAAAATCACGTTAGAAAAAAAATCTTATGTTTATTTCTGTACTAGCACTGAATATTTTATTTATTATATTAGGTAGGTTTTAAAAAATTAAGTATAACAGATACTACTAAAAATATAACAATATTAGTTCTATGTTACAAACAATCCTTTTAAAATAATTATCTAATTCAAATAAAAGTCACTTATTTAAAAAAAAATCATAAATCAGTAAATATCCGTACGGTCTATTTGGAAAAACCTAGATGTTACAAAACCTGAAACGAACTCTCGTTTACTTAAGGAGTTAGATACCCTTTCAAGGGTGTAAGGTTTCATCTTTGTTCAAGATACGCACACCCGACTTAGCTGGAGGGTAGCTTCTTGTACTTATACTTAAAGGGAGCTTTACAACTGTGTAAGCTTCAATCCGATTCCCGTGGATTTGTGAAATGACTTCCCAACAGCTAACGCTTTGAGCAAAACTGTAACAAGCATTCTGAGATTAATACTTCTTTTGGGAGGGGCAGGTTCGTTTTCCTTCTACTCTGTTATTTTCTCATTAATGTTGAAGGCTAATGAATACAGAGAAATGAAAATACGAAGAAGCATAATCTGGAAATAATGAACGTGATTTCTCGGTATACGACAATTCATATATAAATATATATATATTATTGATTTTTAATAAATGCTAAATTTATTCATGAGAAAAAATCTATTTACGCAGATCTAATTTATAGCGCTAGAATTGTAACACGAAATGAAAGTCCAACTTTTATTTTATTTAATTTATTGTTCATTTATCTCTATTCTTTGGCTCTCAGCTACACGGGTTTAGTGGTAAACACCACTGCTGGTTAGCATGTCACATCGTCTCCATCCGGTTATGAGATTATCAGAATCATTCTCTCACCATTCACCATTCATCATTCTGAGGCGTGGCCTCTTCTTCCTAGGTTGAAGTGCCCCCACTACAGTTTTTCAACTGTACAGAAAACTTTTATAATAAGGGTTGTGGTCAGCTGATACTAGTTGAGTGAAATCACTCTCAGTCAGAACATAGAGCCCTGTTTCTCTCTGTAGCTTGACCCTCAGTGCCTCAAAAGCTATTGTGTCGTGTTCGGCGGCCTCAGGTACACCACAGCTGGGACATAGCTGGTCGATATTCTTGCCATGTTTCTGGAGCTTGGCTGGAAAGCCCCGATGCCCTGAGAGAAACTGTGATATCTGGGAAAAACCCAAGTTGCTGCAAGACGGGAATGATAGTCAAATAGTCTATATGATAATTTTTTACCGGGAGCCAAATCTTTATTCCATTGAAAAAAAAAAAACTTCAGTAATTGATTAGAGGAAGTAGATGTTCTCAACATTGTAAACTTCTTTTGATCCCAACTCTTGAATTTTAGTAAATTCATCTTGGAAAGGTTTGACAACTGAATGATCAGATGACAATTTTTTCTCCTGTTATTACTAGAACATACCCCAGTACGACTTTTAAATTTATCAAGTCATCAATCGCTAGCCTTAAAATCTTTTCCAGTGATTTTATTGTAGAACACTTTAGATTTCCTTTTTATGTCATTCAAAAATTGGTGTTTACCACCTGCATTCTTGAAAGAACAATTCAAAAGCACTCGCCGCCAGTAGTGGATCGTTGGAATGAACTCCGAGTATATAAGCCTACAGGAATCGTTCTCTTTGGTAGTGTAGGACTATCGAAAAGACCGGAAAAAGGTATCGAGATTATTTACTGAGTCCATTATCTAGAGGCTGCTGCGATATATAAAATATATATATATATATATATATATATAGAACCATATATATGGATTTGCAGAACTAAAATCGCAAGATTATCGAATTGTACTATATTTATTTTGTCTTAAGTAAATAATATAATTAATCAAAATATGCCCTTTCATTGTCCATACACTTCTCCAAACGTGAAACAAGCGTTTCTATTCCCACTCTGTAAAAATTAGGTGTCAAATATGATGCTGTCTTGGATAGTCGAGTTATTCGTTCTTAATTTTAAAAAATATATATTCAAACTACAGAAATAATTATAAGCAATTGGAGAAAGATCCGATGAATATGGTGGGTGTGGAAGGATTTTTTCTTTATTCCCCTTAACAGCTTCTGAACGATTATTTTCGAGATGTTTGGAAGTAAGTGGGGCAAGTGCGTCATACGGAGTGCAAAGTTCAACTTTAACTTAACATAAAAAATCAGCTATTAATGCTAGGATAATATTTTTTTGTTATATTGCAAACGATGAACTATACTATTTTCAGCAATATAGTTGATTTCTCTGACATCCTAAAAATTATTATTAATGTGAAGGAAAATCAATTTTAAGTCCCATTTACGCAATACTTACCTAAACGGTGTAAGTGCATAAATCTCTTGTAAACTCCTTAGCAGTGAATTGATTCTTTGATGGGGTAGGTGCAAAAATAAGCAACTCCCAGAAATAATTTTACTCCTTGAAATTAAAAAAAACAGAGAAAATGTTAGTTATTGAGTTTTGCATTACCAAAAAAATTATTATCAACAGGTTTAACTATGAAAATTCCTAGAGAGGTTATCTTCAACAGTAGAGCGCTCTAGTATGTTAGGTTTGGAGAGTATGAAGTTCTGTCTACATACAACAGATGGCAGTTGATATAACAAAATGACAATAGGAATTATGGCGGACTAATGCAATTACCCCATAAACGCACTTATCCCACTTCACCTTACATTGTCTTCATGAAGAATAGGGCTTTCGGTTTATCAGAAAAGGTTGGTTTTATTTATGAAACTTTTAATGAAAGGTTTTCAGTAACTTTCAGCAGTAATTGTTTCATTAAACCAGCCACACTCCATCAAACTATAATGATTACTTTTTGGGTGGAGGTTCGGTTAAAGCCATGTTGGGGGTTTTCATTTATATCCAACCACTATCCAGATCTCCTTCGGTTATCTTACAATACCTAGCTTTAAAACAGATTACCAAGGATCCAAAGAAAGATTCTGTTAAGTAAGTAAACTGAGGAGCAAGTCTCCATCGAGTGTGCTTCAGGGCCTCGGTTAACTAATGTGAAACCTATATTTCCAGATTTTTTGCCTTATCAAGTTCCTCAAGATGCCTAAAAACAGTTACTTGTTATAAGTTGTGAACCAAATCCACAAGTGGTTTAGAAAAGTGTTTTTTTTTCTGTTGGTAAGATCATAATTTCCAGACGGAATATTTTCAAATCAATTATAGATTGCTCATTCGTTTACTGTATCTTCACAGAATGCAATACTCGTATGTTAATACGACTCTATGAGCTAATCCTAAATTCATAGAGAAAAAAATATATGGATTTCCGCAGTAGTCATTATTTTGTTAAAATTTTTTTTTCTACCTTGTACATTCAGGTTGTACATCTTTCAAACTGTACTGATAACATTATTCTTGCCTACAAATGCGCAATGAAAATAAAATTGTAAACAAACAAAACGTACTTTTCATAATTTATGACCCAACTATATTGAACATGCATTTGAAAAGAGACACTTCTCAAAAACCTCCAATAAAAATGTAAAATTCTTAAAGTCTGGTATGAAATATCGAAAGTGTACCTGAATTATCTTTTATAATCCCAAGCGCAAGTGAGATGTACCAGGTGAGATCTGAAGTTAATTCGATAGATTTATGATATTTTATCGAAGACTAATGAACTTAAACACGATGATAAATCCAAAATACAGAGTTTTGAATTATTTTACTTTTGAAATACATGAACGATATTTATATATACAACACATATGTATGCCTATTTCGTTTTTTAGTTTGAGTACAAAGGTTTATTTATTTCTTTTTTTTTTAAGACCTAAAATCGATCCTATGTAAATTCTCAACTAGTTACTTGTTTTGTTACTCAATCGGTTCCCGCAGATGAATATTCATCATAGTTAATTCTGGGATAGAGTTGACTCTGAGACATAAAGCCCTTTCGATCGGTAAACAAGAGGTAGAAGTGATCAATTAGGGGCAGAATGGATTCTATTCCAATTATTTTGATGTTGGTCCCGTCCCATCATAATTAATTAATAATGCTTCATCATGATTTAATGAAAGCAGAGATTAGTTTAAAAGCGAATTATTTAGCTGCGTATTGTAATCTGATCCTATAATTAAGGCAAGTTTCATAATTAAAAAAAAAAAAAGTATTGAAGCAAAATATCTTTGTAGGTGAGTATGTGTGTATGAGTGTTTGTATGTTTTATATGTTTTAATAACCAGTTTAATATAGTGGTACAGTTAGATTAATCAATCTCACATTAAATTTATTTTTATTCCCTGCATATCCCTTACTTACATTTGTAATAAGGCAGATGTGAATATAATAAATCAGTATTTAAAAAAATCCACTAGTCTCTCAACTTGTTTTCCACTTCATTGCTGATAAACCTCCGAGTCATTTGAAAATAAGATGGCCTAGAGACCTTCTTATTTAGAACTTTTATTGATATAGTATTGTAATTATTTTTTTATTGATTTATTTTACGTATATATTATGTAGAGCTGTTGGTACCAATAAATACATTGTAGATAAAAAAGAATAATTGGACGTCATTTTCTTTTTTTTTTTAATTTATTTTCTTTTTAAATTTTTTTTTCTTAGCCACTATAACAAAAATAGAAATTATTTGATAAATTCTTGAAGGATTCAACCTCTTTTACTGCACTAAAGGTGCATTTTAAGAGGATTCTGAGGTGAGCAGTGGTATGGAAACAAATCATAATCAGTTACTATCTAGTGATGAAGCTCACTACGATTTTAGGGTTTACATACATTATTTTGAACAACGTTTTATTGAAATATGTTACAATTAGCCTCTTTGGGAATTGTATAATAAAATAATTTGAGCTTCATTTATAAAACATATAATGGATATAACATATATGTTAAAGTAATCAAGAATATTTTCAAAAAATAATTTTAATAGTATCATATAATATCATGAAACCACAAAGAATCGAGAAGAAAAAGATAGAAGTGACGTTACCTTCCTATTTACATGTGTTTTATGAATATTAACCAATTTATTCTGAGTTTAATAATTGTATTTGTTTTATGTGTATTTGTATTACAGTTTCATTATAGTTATTCTGAGTATCCCAAAACACCATTCAAATAATTAAAGAAAATAAATACAAATAAATTACAAAAAAAAAATAAATACACATGTTCATCAAAGCACATTTTGTATTTAATGTCATAGAAAGTACTAATATTCAAATGGCGGAATTGGCAGTTGTTTTTTTTCCACTTACCTATAATTAAGTTTTATGTAGGGGATAAATTTTTAAACTAAATACAGAAGAACCTCGATAATCCGAACGCCGTTTTGGGAAAAATAAAAATATTCAGAATGGTAAGCACAAACTAAGGGAGGGAAGGGGGAGTGTTGTTATTGTGCAATTGATCACGCTAAAGAAAATCCGTGATTTAGCAGCCAAAAAACGTTCGTCAACCTTAGTTCAGAAAAAAATGAGTGACTATTTTCCAAATATGTTTAGTATTTTGTTTTCTTTAATGTTTATGTATGTACAGTATTGTACTTTCCGTTTGTGTATAAGATTGTATACATACTATGTAAAATATTACGAAATTCATGTGCAACACATTACATAAAATATAGTTACCTTACTGTAGCACAGTAGTACAGTACAGTACAGTAGCACAGTAGCACAGTAGTATATTTCATAAAACAAACTATTTACCTTTAACAATATAAGGTACTTCTTATTTTATTGGAAAATGTCAGCGTTCATTTTTTGCATGCTACATGCTATGCCGGGAAAGCACTTTGTTTGGTAATCCGAAAGAATTGATAATCCGAACCACCCCCGGTCCCAATTAGTTCGGATTATTGAGGTTCTACTGTAGCTTGATTCTGCTGACCGTCTATAATCATATGGTTTTTTTTTTTTTTTTTTTTGAGTTTTTTTTCCGCATATCTGTATGATTTTATTGTGTATTTCCAAAGGATAGTAACTTTTTATACACAACAGCCGAGAGGGATCGAGCAAGATCGGTCGAATCCAGGTTGATTTTTTTTATTTCGTATTAGGAGAAACAGAGCCAAAAGAACTCACTCATTAATGTGCTAGTGTTATTTAGTATAACGAGAGTTGAGCACCTAACTGTTCCTACTCTCCTTAAACTTTCAAACTACGCGTAACGCCCTCGCGTTCCCTAAAACCGTATCGTACCAATCTGTACCAAATTTTAACCACATCATCTTCATAGTTCAAGGAAGGTTTAGCAAGAATAAAATTTAAAGAATTTCAATTATATTGCCATAAAAAAGCGATAAATATGTAGTTCGCAGGGAAGTTTGATAATCGAACTATATAGGAGGCAAGCACCAAAGGTACGGTGTTATATAAAGTTAGAAATTAATAATAAAATTTACTCATTTTCTATATAATTTTCAGTGGCAGAAACGAGGCTTGCCAAACATTCATATACTTTTTACGGTTAGAAATCAAAATTCAACCAGAACAAATCAATAAAATGATTTCTGCTGAATCAAAATGTCGGCCCTTTGATTTTGGATATTGTTTGTAAAAATATGATTCATGGGCCTTTAGTTGTATGCAATGATAATGCAGTTCATTATATGCCAGAGATTCTCAATTGTCTGTGTTCATCTTGATTAGCAACTTATACATTAAAAGTAAAACCTATCTAATTATGCTTTTATGTAATCTTCAAACACCTCATCAGAGAAATTTTAACCAGGTAAAAAAATTACTGATTTTTTTATTTTTTTATTTAGTGTTTTCCTTCCAGTAGTAACCCTGTTGGAAGGGATTTTATTTTTTGTCTGTACACACCATACTTGTACAAAGTATTCAATGTACATGTAATTATTATTTTTTGATTTAATTATTATTTTATTATATATATATATATATATAATATATATATATATATATATATATATATATATATAGAGTACAGAGATAGTACATGTGTCGAAAAGTCAATATAAAAAAAAATAAACAAGAGAAATGAAATATAATAAAGAAGAAGAAGTTGTATAACATAAATAACTCAAAATCCAACTAAATCAAGCGACAAAGTTATATATAGAAAAATTATAAATATCTAGTGGTTTAAACATATTTCATATTTATATCCTCTATTTTCATGAAGGAATTTTTAAGAAATATTTTGAAATCTTCAAATAAATTGTCCATCAAACATTGAGAATCCACCGGCCAATGTCCTAGTTTCTGTACTGTTTTTGTCTGTAGTATAGTTATAAAAAATATTAAAAAAATTTATACTAATAAAAAAATTACAGCTATCCGTGATAATATTCAATTATTAGTTAAAATTATCTAAGTTCTTTACTTATGAGAGCGGGCGAAGCCGCGACGGGGGATTCTAATGCGTATATAAAATCAAAATGCTGATATTTTGAATTAGTATGCTGTCATCATTATTAACATTCATTCTTAACATTCGAAAATAGTCTTCGAATAAACAAAGCACCAGTAGAAGTAAAAAATAATATATCCAATCATGATTTAATTTTGAAAATATCTCTCTTCGGAGCTCCACGTATGAGTTATTGGGAATTTTTTTTTTTTTTTCCAAGAGGGAAATCTATTTATGAAACATGGAAACATCGGGAGCTGTTTATTTCGACAGGGATTCGAACAGGGAAGGGGGAGATGGAGTGGGGGGAGAGGAAGGTTGGGGGAGGGGCTCAAAAGGAAACCCCGACCGAGGCCCCAGAGCGTTGTTTCATATTAGATTTAGTTTAGCCCTCACCTGCTTCCCTAACAAATCCACTTTTCCCCCAACGCGCCAACTTACAGCTGGGGACAAAAAGCGAATCCGTTCCTGTCCCGAGGAGTTTTTAATTAAATTTAGAAGTAAACGTGATAAGGTTTATCAACACGTATTACTACTGCTTATGAACAGAAATGGAATGCTTATAAATAATTAAATTATTTATACAGTAAAGGTCTCCAAGGTACAGGATAATCCGACACGCATAGGACCACAGAAGAGCCGGATTAAAGAAATTACGGAGTATTGGATATATTAAAAAAATAAACATACAAAATTACAAATTATTCCATTTTTAACAAATATTAAAAAATATTTATAAGAAAATCATGTATTAATGCAGATCTAATTCATGGAACTGGCATTGGGTAATGGGTTTGGCAGGCTTATCTAATTTTTAAATGGCAGGCTTTACTAAATAACACTTTAAATTTATATCGCCTAGCGGCCCTAAAGCATGATTACGCGATGTTTTGAATAATCTAGCACAATGCTATGTCAAGATCCTAACCTCTCATGTCAGATCCTAACCTTCATTAAAGAATGTTATTCGGTTTTAGACTTGAGGTATATTCTTCGACAACATGAAGATAATCTTCTGTCAAGAGCCTAACCTTCATTAAAGAATGTTTTATTCGGTTTTAGACTTGAGGTAGTAATTCTTCAGACACTTGAATTTCATAAAGGTTTGGCAGGCTTATCTAAATACAACTTTTAAATTTATATCGCTAGCCCTAAAATTATCTTTTCTAGTGCTATCAATGCACAATACTTTTAGCTCTTTTTAGTGCTTTCAACAATGTTATATCGATAGCCCCTAAATGCTTGCCGTTTTAGTGATACAATGCACAGACCTAAATATCAACTTTAAAAAGAAAAATAAAACTAATATTAAAAAAAACAAAAAAAAAAAGACTACCCAGCAACACTAATAATCTATCAAATAATAATAATAATAATCTTCAAACTCGCAGTAAAACTACTGCAGCCACAAAAAACCAGCCAACCACCATACCCAAAATTTATCTTTCTAGTGCTATCAATGCACACTAATAACCCAAATCCGCATCACACATCTGATCCAGAAAACACCCTCCTATCTTCGCTACCCTACTTTTAAATTTATATCGCTATCCCTAAATACTTTAGCTTTCTAGTGCTATCGAATGCACCATAATTATATCGGCGTTATTTGAAATTTTAGCCGGAAAACGGTGTTTACCGCCTCTATTCTTCTATGAACCACTCAAACAGGTTCTCGCTGAAAGTGGGTTTCTCAGGAGAGTTGAAAACTGAAGTTGGACTATCGATGGACCCGAATATCAAAGTTTATTATATATTAATCAAATATTTCGGAACCAGTTGTTTATAATAAACTTGAGTTTAAATTATTTTATATTGTAGGTATGTAAAATATTT
This sequence comes from Euschistus heros, assembly GCA_003667255.2. Taxonomy (NCBI): domain Eukaryota; kingdom Metazoa; phylum Arthropoda; class Insecta; order Hemiptera; family Pentatomidae; genus Euschistus; species Euschistus heros. Next base: position 4,170,660 of record RCWM02000007.1, on the reverse strand, counting down.
GGATTATGAGTACAGTCAAATAGTAAAATAATAATTATTTTTACATATCAAAGTTCCAAGTGTTAGAAGCATGCATGTATAAGTTATATATGAGTACCCGATAAAAGTCGATCCGTACCTGAAAGGATCTGACCAACTTTGTCTTTTAACGGAAAGATAAATAGAACACCCTTAAAAAGTTTTCAAACAAATGATTCTAATAACGAAAGAAGAAATTCAAAGGGGGTATACCCCTCTCTAGGACGAAGATGGAGAAGTTGGCTTTTGGAGGTCGTGTGTTGAAGGAAGGACGAGGAGCTCTATAGGAAGCGGTCCATGTTGGGAAGTAAGGGCAAATATGAAAAACACTTAATAATCATTATTACTAGACAATACCATAAATATCACAACTTAGATTAAGATTGATTAACAAGATAGATATAAGTGAAATTAATCAGACATCAATAGAGATTGACTATTGTATCATTAGAGACAATATCTATTATTGAAAAAGGCAAAAATATTTAATCAACTCCCAAACTGTGTATAAAAACAATTTAGTTATTTTCCCCTTTTTAATGTGTGCAATAACATATTCCTTCCTCAAGGATAATAAGTAATATGGATGAATATAAATTCAATCGCAATATGTTTAACATATAAAAATATGTTTAACTATATAATATATAAACTGAAATAAAATGAATTCTGAAAACTAAATAGAAGGCTCAGCAAACCCTTCTAGGGAAAACCCTTCTTTCTCCTGGTGTCTACACCGCTACCTCTGACTACACACCTTCCAATCTATCCTATTAAAACCGAAATCCCCAAGATAAGCCCTGACGCTATCCTCCTATCAATATCTCTACCCCCCCCCCCCCAGTAATCCCGACAGTCATCAAGAACTTTATTAATAGTATTTTATTTATTTATAGTAAAAATAAATAAAATAGTAAAATATTCTGCACTAAATGCATTGTAAGAAGGTTTTAAACGGAGATTTTTTTTAAATACATAACTAATAGGACGTAGATAATTAGTTTTGTGATTATTATCAACCACGAAAAGCCAAAAGAGATCGGAAAAAAATAAAATTAAAAGTAGTAAAAGGAACCATTAGATACTGTCAGTATTTGAACAGAATGTAAACTCCACTTCAAAGAAATGTAGAAAACATTTAAGTTAAAAATTGAGATAATAAGGAAACGTATAAATCTAACTTTGATTCATAAATGGCCATTATTAATTATAAATATAAGCTTATTATGATTTAAGTTAATACATAAATTTCAATAGGAAACATTGTCCGACGGAATTGAATCAAAAATATCTGGACTAAATTAATATTCCAACATTTAACTCTGCCGTTGATGAAATAGCACGGCCTGTCAACACAGCAGAATGTGGCTATGGAAGTCCAATCAGAGAATCCGAAAAAAAAAATGAATTAATGAATGATTCCGAAAACTTGGAATAAATAGTCCTAATCTGAGTAAAATGGGATCGCATTTTTTTTTGTTTAAAACATCTTTGTTTTCTATTTGTTTTCTTTTTTTTTAACTTCATTTCTCGCGCTGTTTTATATTGATTACTGATTGGTACATTGTTTAAGTTGACAGAATTTTCATTAAAACGGGGGAAAAAAAAATTGTTGAAATGAATTAAACCTCAATTAGTGCTCCAACTTTCACAAAATTTGAAAAAATAAAATCACCCTTAGCCAATTCCTGTAATATCCATAAATTAAGATTTAATTATCAATTTCAAGATCATAGTAGAATAATGTCCCATCATTAAGGAGAAAGACTATTAAATCCTGGATTTTTTTTTTTTTTTTCAACTATACAATCAAGATAAAGCGATAAATCTAATTTTATTTTATAAAAGATAATTTTATGAAGTTTTAAAATTAGCGACATTTATTTCTTCATTTTTTAACAGCTCCTGTTTTTTGAGGCAGAAAAACTGAAAGATTTAGCACCATATAAAAGAAAAAACTATTTCTATTATCCTCTATGAACAGTCCCTGGCTACTGAACTAAAATAGTAATCGGAATATATTGCTTCTCTCTTCAAATAATCTTTAACCTTCGTCCTAAACCTACGACTTCATGCACTACGGTAACCTTTTATAATATTCCATTGCTCCCTGTTGAACAAATTCGTTACCTTGGACTCTAACCGGACAAACGTTTAACTTGCAATCCACATACAATACCAAAAGAACAAGAAACGGCTCGTGGTTTTCGACTTCTTCAACATTTACAAGACAAAGGTTTAAAGCCTCTGATTAATTACAGAAGACTCAATTATATGACAGTATTCAGACCTATTTGGACATAGGGAATTGAGCTTTAGGGTTCCACTTTACCATCCAATTCATTTTATATTCAGTCTATGCAATCCAAAATCCTTTGTGCTCCTTAGCTTGTTACAAACAAACTTATCCATAAAGACTTTAATATTCCACACGTTGCTAATTCAACCTTAACCCAGATACCTGTCCTTTCATAGTAAACTCCATAACCATAAAAAACAACTAGTCTCTCAAATTGCTTCCATTCTTGATAATTTTCCGAGGCGTCTGAAAAGAAAACGACCGAGAGACCTTCTTATATAGATTTTTTTTCTTGAAGTTCTACTAGTGAATGGTTCTTTAAATGTTATTTACAGATCATTGTAATAATATCCTCAAATTTACTTATTGTATATATGTATACTATTTTAGATATCAATAGTTTTAAAAATATATATATATGTTGAGACAGTAAAATAATTTAATTTTTATAGCATACTGAATTCCTGTATATTATCTTTATAATTTTGAAATAATTTATTTTATATACACTGTATATATATATAATTGTTTGTCTAATTGAGTAGAATATCTTGGTGAAAAGAAATACTCAGAAAAAAATGATAGTCGGTTGGTTGCAAGCGATGGAAAGAACCGCGTACTTGGAAGAAAGGGGGAATGTCCACGTGGAAAAACCTAGAATTGAGGAGAGTCATGTTAGAAGTTCAAATTGCTTTTGTTTACGTTTTCATGTTTATTCCTTTCGATCCTTACCCTCTTTCCTCTAAAATGGGATTATTTTATTAGTGAGGATTGTGTATTAATATCACCATTTCACCAATAAAACAGGGAAAAAAGAAGGACGTCCAGGACTACCCCCCTTTCTTTCATGTTTAAATTTTTTTTTTTACTAAAACATTTTTTTTAGAGCGTGTTATGTCTGTTTTGGGCAAATTTATTATTTGACACGCAAAACAAAAAGGAAAAGGACATATAAAAAAATTAAAGAACATATTTAAGTAATTAAAGATCTTTCTATAATAATATAATTAAAGATCTTTCTTTCTTTCTTTCTTTCTTTTTCCTTTTATACACCGTACTCTCATCTTTTCCGCTCATTACACTCTATCCTTTAATGATTTCTCATCTTTTTTTCAAACTATAATCCCCTTTTTTATTAATAGACATTTTTAAAAAAATCCTTTTACTTTTTTCAAATTTAAATGCTATTGCACAGCTATGCTAACCTTCACTTTTCTCACATTTACCCCTCTTTCCTTTATTTTCTCTTTCCACTATGTACATTTATAATTATTTTATTACTTATGCCCCAATATTTATCACCTCTTTACTGCTTTGTAACTCTCAATGTTATACTTTATATATTTATCGGTCAACTATATAGCTAACATTTGTTATCAATTAATCTTATTTTATAATTTTTTGTATTTACTCACCATATAAATAAGATTATATAAAATATGATCTTATATAAAATAAGATTAATCTTATATAAAATAAGATTCCTTTCAATTTAAATTAATTCATTAATCTGTATGCATTAATCATTATTTTTGTGTCTACTCAGTTTTTATGTTTACCAATTATATTGTATAATTACCTCATTAATTTTTTAATTATATATCACTCAGTTTAATTTTAATCTTGTTTCAGTAGTCTTTATGTATTGTTTTCTTTCCTTAAGATATGGCCTTTATGTTATTGTCTTTTCTCTTATATATTTATCCTTTATACATTTGTATTTTATATTCTCTACTATTTAGTCATACCTTTTTGTTGGTTTTCTAGCCCTGATGAAGGCTTGCAATGCAAGTTGAAACGTAGGCATTAAAAATTAAAAAACTTATTTTTTAATTGCTTTTATCTTCATGACTGCATACCCCAACTATCTCTTCTCCTTATACCTAACAGTCAACTATACCTCATCAATATGTAACTAAAGATCCAAACCCCAACCCCAAACCCAATCCCTCCTTCCTTCTGTGGATTTTTCATATAAATGTATATATATATATATATATATATATATAATATATATATATATATATATATATACATTTATTTTTTTCTTTTATTTATCATTTGTATTTTTAATTAGTTAAAAAAACGTCCCTCAGATATTTTTTATACCATTACAACAAAAACAATATTTTTTTTTTTTAGATGTTCTGTCTAATTATATTTAATATTCATTTTTTTTTTTTTTTTTGTATAGTTATCTTTTATAAATTCATATTATTATTGTATTATCTATACTCGACATAACAGTCGAAGTAAATTATGTTAATTTTATAAACCTGGGTGACACATTAGTATAAAAACAAACATCAGTCTTTTGATTTCCCATTCTATACCCTACAACCCTACGAGGCATCTGAAAAGAAGATGGCTTCAGCAGTTTCTCATATACATTTTATTGCAGTAATCTAATGAGTGTGATTACAAACACTCACTAGATGTTTTAGTTGTAACTTTCAATAAGTAGATAAAAGATATTGCTAGTTACATTTATCATATGATGTAATTCATTTTTATCAAATAGTTATGCCTTATAATCCTTACATTCGCTGCACACAAAGGAAGATATATGTAGGATAGATATCGATAAAATATATTCCGCATTTTCTCATTTTTCAATATTCCATATAAGAAAACGTTTTAAAAATGTACATATACAACTAGTTAATCCTTCAAAACAGCATAAACATTTATTCAAATAACAAAATATTTCTATGAAATTTATTCCGAATTCGTTCTCGGAAGAGCCCATTAAAATAATTCATTTATATTCTAAACCATTTATTCAAATCTAAAGTTAATACGTTCCCTCCATTTGGATGTTTGCTCTACATTTATCATTTACATATTCTCTTCTTTCCAACCATCACTAGGGTCTTTATTATGTATGTAAACTTGTGGAACAATATTAAAAATCGATAAATATTCATATCTACCTTTATTGGTTGGTGTCTTTATTTTTATGTGATAAAGTACATTGACAGATTTACAGTTCTTTATTATATAAAAAATAAGTGGGCATCAGAAGTCAAACAGGATCTCAATAACGCAGGAATCAAAGAAACGGACATCGCAGATAAAAATGTCTACAGGGACAAGGTGAACAAGTGGAAAGTTCCATCGGAGAGAGATCACAGGAAAAAAAAACAAAAACAGGGGCTAAGTGGACTGAAGAACGAAGAGCCCTAATGAGAGAAACATTAAAGGCTGCCTGGGAGAAGCGGAAACGCGCAAACCAAAAGTGAAGCCTGATCATGTTTGGTATTTTTCGCATTTTTAAAAATAAATAAATAATTTGGTCAAATATTTGAAGTCCAGAATAAACGAAACTCGGATCAATTTCTTTTTAGTATATTAAATCATATAAGTTCAATTCTAGCAGGGGATCAGAATATAACCTATGAACTCATGCCAATTTTAAGCGCTGGTAAAGTGGAGAATGCTCAAAGTTCACTTTTTGGCTCATCTAAAACAAATCTTTTCACGCAAAGAATTTCTTTGAGAAAGATCGAATTTCTTTACAGGTGTTCGAATTCAGCTCATAACCGGTAAAGCAATTATACGTCTTGCTATTAATGCGCATCGATCGTATTCTTAATTTTATATTTTTTGGTGATAGTGCAAACGGAAAAGGAATAGTGGGGTCTTGCACTCATGTAAAGTCACATACTTTTTACCACGAGCTCGTTATAAATAGGTAGGACATGTTACTAGAATGAACAATAATGAAATCCTCAAAAGGCTCCTAAATGTAAAGATATTTGGACTCAGAAAAGTGGGAGGACCTCGCCTGCGATGGGTGGATTGTGTGGCTGCAGACGCTGAGAGAATGTTAGGAATAAGACATTGGAGAGAAAATGTCGATTTAGGGATTCATATAAAACCACCCCAAATCGTCTTGTTTTTTACAGTTTCCAAAATTACAAAACTCTAGAAAAAGTATATTATATTTGGTTTATAAGTAGTTATGTAGGGGCCGGGGTAGCCGAGTAGACTGAGACAATAGACTGAGGCAGTAGATAATAAAAGTTAAGCACTGTCGAGCATGGTCAGGACTTGGATGGGTGACCGCCAAGTCTAGATACTCAGGCTAATACGGCGCACAGTGGGGCAGAACTGCCAAAAAGCGGGAAAAAACTCTTTTTCTCGATAACGGTTAGTCCCATCGAGCTGCAAATAGTCTCATTCGATTCAGAAAGGAAAAATGCATTTGGATTGCAAAAATTGAAAACTTATATCATTATTTTCTTTAGTAGAACTGAGAGATATTTTAAATTATTTTATAAAATTTTATTTAATATAATTTTAATTTAATTTAACATAAGTGTATGCTAATTTTACTTCATTATAAGAAAAAAAAATAGTTTCCCTTGTTCAATATTCACATTTTTATGTCGATTAGTTCAGAGTAATTCTTTATTTACCAACATAATGAATGATAGGACGGCTCACATATCAATTGGAGTTCTTCACTGATGGGAAATAGTTTTCCTTTAAGTTGAGGCCTCATGTACGTAATGTAGGGATCTAATGATTCCTATGAATAACTAGTAGCTTATGAAACATATCATAATATCAATCTTTCATTCATCCACTCATAAAACCTAGTTTTAAACTTATGTCTATTAAAATTAACCGACTTTAAATTTTGTTTATAATGAGGGAAAAATCGCTTATTAATTGCACAAAATTGTAAAGTTATCAGATCATCCGATTCCAAAGGATACTTGTCACGATCAAAAGTTTCTAATAAACAGTCACTAAAATACCTCACAGAGATCGGAATATTTTATTTTGATTCATAAAGTGAATGTATATGTTAACACTTTTTGAGAAGAAAGCAGACCTAAAACCGCACTGGAGTGTAAATTTTTTTTGTTATGTAATTTTAATTAAATTTATCATATAATAACTTATTTGTATTGCCAAAATTATTATATTAAAAAAAATAAAAATGATTTTTTCCATGAGTGTCTATAAGTGGAAAAAGAAATAACTATTTCTCAGAAAATGCAAAAAAATGAACTTAGACATCCATCCCTAAATATTTGTTTTGATCATTTGAGAATTAGATCACTTCATTTGTATGTCTGAATCCCTTCCTTAGGTTTAGTATATAGTGTTTGTAAATAAACAAACATTGGGACCACGAATAGGTTAATCTCAACTTTGTAAACAATAGTTGTTTTATTGTACATTTGTCATCAGTTGTCAATAAAATTTGTAGAGATATTAAGTAGTGGTATAAGCTTTATGGTGATGGTAATTTTTAACCGGAGCTCAGCGGAGCTTTTTTTGTAGGACCACACATGTTAAACAATTCTGGTTAATTTTTCCCTCTCGCTCTAGTATATATTTTGATAATATATTTCATACATAGGACCAATCTAATATTTTTTCATTATTCTCTAGTGTTTGAACTACAAATATGCCAAGTTTCATAGGTTTATCTATAAAAATAAATCCACAGTGACCCAAATGGTAGCTAAATAGAAATAGGCCACATTGGGGTGGAGTAATATTGTCCAGCTTTAGAAGGCCTCGGAGTTGCAAATAAAAATGAAATTGAAAAAAACAAACTGGAAATGTTTGCACCAACTAATAATGAATACAATGGCCCATCAAAAAGGACAAAAATAATAAAGTCGTTTTTAGAGTTTTTTCCGTGTTTGCCCCACTGTGCGGCGTGGGTTCGATTCCCACATGGGGGGCAGTACACTGTCCTCACCCTGGAAGTGTCATAGCTCCTGGTCCTCCAGGTTGGGGGCTAGGCATAGGACTAATAACCCTATCCTAAGTAGTTCTGTACAGTCTAAATTTCATAAATATATCTTAAATAAACTGCGCAAAAATGAATAGGGATATTGCTAATTTTGTGTTATTTACTTTGCCTACTATTTTCGTATTATTTTTATTGTAAACTGCATTAATATTCATTAGAAATTATTATATTTTTTGCTGAAATAAGATACAATTAAGGGGTTTTAAAAAATAACAAAAATAAAGCGTTTTAGTTGCATAATTTTTTTTATTGAACAGATTAGTTTATGGAAACAATTAATATTTTGTATAATGTCCTATGTTAGCCAAAACCTGTGTTCACCTATTAGGCATACTATTAATACTGTTGTTACTGGTTTCTTGAGGAATTTCACCCCAGAGATGTTGCAATGCTGCACTCAGTTGTTGAAGATCAATTAGCGATGGATGATGGTTAAAAAGCCTTCTCTGTAACGCGTCCCACATGTGCTCAATAGGATTTAGGTCTGGAAACAATGGGGGAAGGGGCAGGCGGGAAATTCCCAGGTTTTCTAAAACCTGATGAACAAGTATTCCTCTATGAAGTCGAGAGTTGTCGTCCAGAAATCGAGAATCTCTGCCAATGAGATCCCTAATTGAAGGGAGGTATTACTCAATAATTCCATGTGCATATCGAGCTGCTGTGAGGTTGGTTCGTCCTCCAGTGTAAATGCCAGCCCAGACCATTCACCACCTCCTCCAGACTGTACTGAAGGCACAATAAACTGGGGCATTGTATGCATTCCTTGTTCTCTGTAGACTCTTTGGCGTCTGCTGTCACTATACAGAAAAAAACGCGACTCGTCAGTAAACATCACAGCATTCCATTTTGTGCCCTCTACTAGTCGCTCACTGCACCAAATACTTCTGAGCTGCTGGTGGCGAGCTGTTGCTGCAGGTCGTCTCAAAGGAGCATATGATGTAAGGCCAACTTTCCACAAACGATTACAAACCGTTTGCGTTGATAAAAGTCTAGGTAAATCACCTATAACTTCATTGAGGATCTGGCGTGCACTATGAAAAGGGTTTCTCCTGGCAGGGATAACAATATTTCTATCCTCTCTTTCAGATGCAATACGTTGCGATCCTCTGCCCAGCCTTCTATCGGCACTCCCAGTCTCTCGGAATCGATATAAAGCCCAGGAGACGTCACTCAGGAAAACATTTACCGCCTCTGCAATATCACCTTGTCGGTGACCTTGCTTACGCATTCTCACTATAATTTCGCGAATTTCGGGTTCAAGAGGATGTCTTTCCCGGTTTATTGAAAGTACAACTGGATTAAAATATGAGAAAACCAGTTTATTTACAAAATGATAAATCTTCATGTTTACTATTCTTAAGAAAACTTGTTATAAATAAAAGGATAACCAATTGTTTTGACTTTGGTTGGTGTTTTCTATTTTGTTGTATCCTACTAATGTTAAATATATTGGCTAATTTAATTTAAATTAACGGATAAGCGATAAATGAGGCATATCCTTATTCATTTTTGCTCAGTTTAGATACCGATAAAAAAAATATTCAAGTGTTGTCACTCCTAGTATTTCCTTACCGAAGGGGGTTAAGGATGTAAAATTAGGTGTATGGCTACTTAAGATGACGTGTAACAAAAACATGCTAAGAATCCTTTATTTGGCTTTGGTTCAGTGCATATGCTTAACCCACTAGACCCTTTATCTCACTTTCTAAAACCAAGGCTTAATTAATTTCTAAAAACTGGTATGTTTACATTTACATTTATTATTTAGGACTTAGAGACATGAGCAAGTGAAAACCTAATTAAAGTTTGTTTGTTTGTTTATTTCGTTTAACGTCACTTTATGCTGCTATGGCTAATCGGACGATGCTACGGTGGGAGTCCTAAATTTTGCCTATCCAGGTATAATTAGGATAGGGATCTTTAACGAGTACCTGACATCGCACAGGCTCGGGACCCCCATTTTACGTCCCTTCCGAAGGACGGCATAGCTAAGGATTTTTTACTCCCTTTAAAAAATCCTGAGGTCATCTGCCGGGTGCGAACCCGCGATCTTGGGTTTAGTAGGTTGCTATGCTAACCACTACACCACAGGTGACCCCCCTAATTAAAGTATCTCACATTGTTCAGCAAAATTCCGATTATTATTGATGAATTAATCACCACTTCAATTGGAAGTATTTTATTATGAAACTAGTTTGGAATGCTAAACATTCATCTTCAGTTCTAAAACATACAAAATTTTCAACTTTTTAGCACATGGTGCTGTCCATGTAATATAGTGTTACAATTACAAATGTTTAGCATTCGAAACTAGATTTCTAATAAAATAATTCCAATAGAAGTGTCAAGTAATCCATCAATCCCAATTCTATGGATCCTTCTATACCATCATGCGTAACTCAAATGAAACTTCCTATTCTTTCGACTTCCATTATGCAGGGAACCCTTTCAGAAAAAAGTTGTGGAACAGATATTTTTGTTTACGGTTATATATTTGATAATTTATCTTCAAGCATTCAGACATGAATGATAGTAAGAGGATGTGCTACAATTGTTTTGAAAATATTTTTTTTATGATCTGGGAAATGTCTTAAAAATATTTTTTTCAACCAAAGCAAGCCGTATTTAAAAAGTAATCCTCTTTAAATACTCCTTTATTTTTTTTTTAGACGTAAAACACTAAAATCAGAGTGATAATTTTACATTAAATTAAACACCTAAAAAAAGGAATGAAGCCTTTTGTCAAGAAAATGAAAAAAATCAATTGGGTAAAATGTTTTGCTAGTCACTTTTTTATTATAGTTGAAAAGTAGACATTTTTTTTTTTAAACCGATTATATAAAATTAGATCTATCTTTTGTAAAATATATATACATATTTATTACACCATTTATCGAATATATTATATTTATACCATTAGGCTTTGAGAGAATAAAGAGATGAGACAACGACATTCCCAAGCCCGATGGTGAAGAAGACTTATAAATTCCCAACTTGATCCCACTGGCTTTGGAAGTGTCTCCAGGCTCAAGTTGAATAGTAGGTCACACGTCGTACATAGCAAAGGCAAAGGTAGTAATCCTTAGTACTGTGGAGTTCCGAGTTGTGTGGGAAGGGGAGAGGGGAGTAGGGGGGAGGGGAAGTAGGGGAAGAGCTAGATCCAGGGGAGGCTATTTGAATACTGATTATCTTCCAAGTTCGGCATTAGCCCATGAATAATGTCCTACGGGAGTTAGAATGAGTTTTTGTATGAATAAATTTTCGTATCTGTCTAGGGATTATGAAATGTCATTGTTGTAAGTGATATCTGGGTATCCCTTTATGGAATTAAATGAAGGAAGGATGAAGTCAATGACTAAATGCAGTTTGTAACTCTTAGCCATTTAGTACTTTATAATGTACTCTACAATAGGAGATCCTACACTAAACTACGAACTAATAGGTGCTGGCATTTTCGTCTCAAACAAGCCTCTAGAAATGTTTGTCACAAATCTGATCGAAAACTGAGGCATTCATGGAACCTTTCTCATTTCTAGAAAACTATTTTTATATAGAAAATAATTGTTTGTATTCAATAATAAAAAATACAATCTGCTTCTCTCAAAGGCATAAGGAGTATAATAAATCCATTGTATTTAAGAACAAATGTAAATAAATTAAGTAATCTTCAAAGAGTCCTGAGCTTTTTTTCAGATTCAAAGCCCCCTCTGAAATGAAGAAGAAATTATGGGAAAGTACGGTTCAGCCATCTTTAACAAATGCTTGAAAAGCTTGGCTAATAAATCAAACAATTGTCAGGAAACTACGAGTAACTTTAAGGGGAATGGAAGGTTATATCACAAACAGGGATAAAAATCCAGAAAGTGGATAAGGCTACAGACGAAATTCCTAGATATAGTTCAGATAATTCACAAAATAAAATGGACTGGGCAGGACACCTAGTAAGGGGCAAAAACGATAAATGATCCAAGAATATTATATTATATTTGGGAGAATGAGATATATGAGAATGAGGACTACATGTGGAGGAGCAGCATGGAAAAGAGTGGCTGAAGAAAGAAAATAATGGAAAATACTAGGAGAAGCTCACTATATGGTCAGAATAAAACCGGAAGTATAAATACAGTGGAACTCTTAAATGAAAAAAAAGAAGTAAATAAACTCAAAAAATCTCAGCCATTAGCTGATTTTGCAGAAATGTAAATAGAAAAAAAATGTATGTATATGTATAAATAAATATATGAGTATGTACCATTATTGTACAAATAAAGGTTTATTATTATTATTGTTATTAAAATTATAATGAGTCCTGAGTGACTGTGACATAGTGCTGCTCTCTCAGCCTCCACTGGATTTTGACAATAGTGGCGTGGCAGAGAGAGCAGCGCCAGGATTACTTTGGGTCTAACTTGCCCTCCTATAAGCTTGGTTTTTACATATATATAGATTGATTTTATATTATTGTTTCGTATAATTTGTATCTTCTACAGTTGGAGGGTTTATTAAATTATTTATTTATTAAATCTATTTATTCACTCGAATCAACTAGTCCCCCAACTTGATTTACGCTTAATTCCGGATAGGATTCCAAGACGTCTGAAAAGAAGATAACCCAAAGACCTTCTAATGAAGAACTAATCAAGGAAAAAAAAAAAGAAGAAGAAAGGTTGAAGCTAGACTATAAATAAAGAAAAAGACCGCTGACCTCATCTTTCTATTCCAATCCGTTGTTGATATATGATAACCAAAAATTTTTTCGAGGAAACCATATTTTTTGTCATAAAAACAGTAATATCTCAATTTTGTCTAAATATTTTTCAAATGTTGACCACATTTTCGGATTTAGCATTAAATTTCCAATAAGAGAAGAGTATATGTAACCTTGAATTTAACAAATTTGAGTCCTAAAGAACAGATTAATCTTTAGGTGGTTTGCAAAAGTCACAATTTCATATTATACATTAACTTGAATATTTAATTAATGATTAATGATTCTGTATCGATTTTATGGAGAAATCTACTTTTAAAACCGGAAAAGCATGGTGTTTCCATCTGACATACAATTCAGGCATTTGGGTAAATAAGAAATTATGACAATTTCTTAATGGAAATATGCATTTTAAACAAAATAAACTCCTCATTGGAATAAAAAGCATTGAAAAAATTTATTTGTTTTTGTTTGCATAAATTTTATAATTTTTTTTTTTTGTTGGCAGATTGTAATATTTATTAAATAAAATAATTCGATTAACCTTCAGTTATTTAAATTAACATAAATAAAGTTCAGTTTATTAGAAAAGTAAATAAAAATTAAGTAAAGAATAAAAAATAAATAGAAAACGCCTAAATGTTCTTTTTACATCAAACGAGTGTATGGAGAAATTTAAAAAAAAAATCAGACAAGGTTATTCCCAAAGTAATCACAATTATGGAGGATAAAACAGAAATTCACGATATAGGTGCACATCACTGCTCTGACAACGATTTCATAGCTGCTAAAGGTGTAAAGGTGAGCAGAAATGCACGGTTAAGGACCACTTAGGACTTGATTGGAGAAGCATTGCCAAAATTCCGTTCTTATCTTTGAGGATAGAATAAAGATGTGTGTGTCTGGATTGATTGAGGAATGGTTGAGTTAGCAAAGTTAAACGTTTTAATAGAATTTCAACAAAAGTATGACTAAATTGTGAAGGAATTTGAAAAAAATGATTAGGGATGTAGTCAGAAGAAAGAAAAAAACACGTCCAAATAAAAAAGGTTCATGGGCTGCCAACGTTTTGACATGCCTTGCATTTCTTCTTCAGGGCGAACGAACCATCACACTAATAAGTTTTTTACTTGGACGTGTTTTTACTTTCTCCTGACTGTATACCTGTTTATGTTTTTCTTATATTACTTAACATACAACAATAAAGGCCAAAATAAATAGGATATGCAGTTTATTATAAAAAAAAAAAAAAATTAAGTGCTTGGTAAAGTAAATATCACAAAATTAGCAATATCCCTGTTCATTTTTGCTCAGTATATATTTCTCTCATTGAAATATTTCACATTTTTTTTTAAAGGCAAAAAATTACTAATAGTAATTTTTAAATTGATAAACCGAGGGAAGAATATAAACATCTGAGACGACGGTTTTCATAAAATTTCTGAACGCTTCTATTTATTGGTTTTTTCAAGCAGATTGTTATTTCAAAACCATTAGTCCGCAGTTATTTTTTCCTGGGAAAATGGATTCGAAAAGCTCTTATTTCATTGTAAATGGATGCTGATTCCGTTGGCCGTTGTCGTATCCAGATGGAAAGGAGGGGGCTTTACATTTTCGACCTACTTTTCCCTTCTTCCTTGAATTCGTTTCTAACTGTTCCTTGAATTCATAATTTAAAGATTTTCAAGTAAAGATTCGATATTAAAAATTCCGTCATTATTTAAATCACTAAATTAAATTAAATATAATAATTGGTAGTGTAACGTATATACAATTTCAGGTGTAAAAATCCATTTATTGAGAAAAAAATTATTTAGTTATTTTCTTCAACATTGTTGGACAAACATTGTCTCTTGCTATACAACGATTGTGGGTTAGACCCTTCATTTAATTTTTGTTTTCCTATCATACACGGTAGGAATCTCTCCAATATTGAGAGAGATCAGTCAGAAAAAAATTGGCAATATCCCTCTTCATGAAAGAGTGTCGTTGTTCTTATTTATCTCTATTAGTTTTTTGTTTTTTTTTCCCGATTTCCATCTGCTCTCAATTTGAAACGTCGGCAAAAAAATAAAAATAGACTTGTTAATATCAAACATGATCCTTTCCAACATCCTACTCTATATGATATTCATTCAATCATTGAGTAGAGCTTTTTGATTTTTTTCCCTATCTGTTCTATAAATTCACTGCTTATCTCATTCAGCGCTCCCTAGGCGTTAAATACTCCGCTCACGGGATTATGCTCGTATTTCAGTGAACTGTACTTTTATCGAATTTTGTATCACAAAAAAGTATATTAAGTTATATTTATATTTATATTTAAGTCGTACCAATCTACGAAATAGTGATTTATAACACAGGTCACATAACATTAAAACATTTTTGAAATTCTTTTTTTTTATTTGTCAATTTATTGAAATTTACAAATGTACAAATATACATCAAGCAAATTTGTTAAAAACGTTTACAATAATATGTAAAAACTTGAAAAGAACTACTCATCATTAGCACTTCATTAAAAATTCTACACAAAAAAATCTCTAGGCCATCTTCTTTTCAGACGCCGCGGAGGATTATTGGAAATGGAGTAGGAAACAAGTTGAGAAACTAGTGGATTTGAGTGTTTATGGAGCTTACTATGAAAGGATAGGTGTCTGGTTTGGGCTAAATCAGCAACATATGTTACATTAAGATCTTTATGGATAAGTTTATTGGTGACAACGTAAGGAGCATTGGGGATTTTTCGAAGGATGGTTCATTAGAGCCTCAAAGTTCAACTCCGTACGTCCAAATAGGTCTAATCACAGTCATGTATAATTTGTAATTAATTGGGAGCTATGAACGTTTGTCTAGTAAATGTTGAAGTAGTCTGTAACGACGGGCAGTTTCTTGTCTTTTAAGTCTTGCATATGGATTTCAAGTAAGGCGTTTGTTCCAGTGGAGTCCTAGGAAGCGGATCTGTTCAATAGAGTTCAGTGGAATTTTATTAAAGGATAATTTAGAACAGAAAATCTTAAATGAGAAAAGGTAAAGGTTATTTGGTACGATATATTTTAATCGTCCTAAAATTTTGTGATATATAACATTGGAGTGTTTGAGGTGCAACGAAAGATTCATTATTTACAGATGACATACGAGTCATTAGAGTACTTGGTGAATATGGTGCTTGGATAATTCGGGATTAGTTAAAACTAAATATGGTTTATAAAGAAGAAACTGTAATTTCAAAAGAAAATGTCTTTAATAATTAAGAAGTAATTAAAGAACGAGTATTCACACAATATAAATGCTAAAAGGGAAGTGCTGAGGAGGCACCGGTGGAAATATCCTCTTCCCCCTTCCACCGGTAAGATAACAAGAAATAGGAAGCAACACCGCCTCGAGAGCATAACAGTAATTTGGCCCTAATAAAGTGAGTTCATAAAACTTTTATTGGCCAGCCAGTTCCGAGGGAGGGGAGAGAAGGGGTTGGAGGGGGGGGGGGGGGGGTATTTCCGCACTATTTTATTTTACATCACGCCTCATTTCCTTCCTTTTGAGACTGGAATTTATTCGACGAGGCATAAATCTGAGACAAACGGACCCTCATAATGTGGCGGAACTTATTAATTTTTTTTTTTTTTTTGCTCACTTTCCCTTGTGATGAGTATAATAAAATACAATAATGTACTCGAACAAGAAAAAATGGGCCTCTAGATGGTAACTAGTTTGCTACACGTGAGAGGTCGTTTAAATAAGAACAAATATTTTCATTCACACTTGATTTTTCTTAATATATTATATTTTTTTAATTGTTATAATAAATTTTCTCACTCTACACTTCTCATTTCAGCATTCATTGACTGGACTAGATGCTTACCTTACTAGTAGCTTACAATTCAGCTGGCTTCGAGTATGTTCTGGTATATAAATAAACTAATAAAAAAAAAAGTTCTTTATTTATTCTGGGACATTAAGTCCCTTGAGAATAAAACATAATGTATAGACCTTCAAAGCATTAAAATGAATTTAGAGGGTTTCGTTTTAGTTCCTCTATACCTAGCCTTTATCAGTATAGAGTAATCCAACCGCACCACGAGGAGGATATATATATATATATATAAGTTAGCAACTGTCACAAATAAAACTTAAAAAAAAAGAAAAGGTAATAAGAAACGCACGCTAAATAGACTGAATATCAACTGACTTTATTGGCTCAGTAATGCTACATTTATAGTATTTGCTGTGTTTACAAGATTAGAAATAGGATTAAGGCTGATACTGCTATGCTTTGGCCCTTAACTCCCCCCTACCAGTTTATGGACATTCCCCATAAACTATATAATTTGGTCACTTAATACCAGAAAGGTATTACGTGGTTCTTTGATTAATCCTAACTTGGTTAACGGCCGAAGCACACAGATAACAATACCTCTGGCATCATAATTCCTAAGTTTAACAAAAATAGAAATAAATCTTTATTTACAATTAACTCAAATCTTAAATCTAACTTATACTAGGTATTCACGAAAACAAAACAAAAAAAAAATACAAAAATAAAACAAACACTTCTTCATTAAAACCACACACACATTTATAATAAGCTAACTAAATCTATAACTGCTATATACAAAATATCACTAACAACAACAAACAAAAAAAAAAAATCCTCGAAACCAACATAATTATTCTCTATATTTACAGCATCTACCATTACTGCTACTGTACATTTCTCCACTTAAAAATAAAAACTGACTCTATGAAGGGCATTCCTCAAAAATATAAAAAAAAACAATTAAAAACACATCCAGTTACATAAAAGAATAAAACTTTTCTGCAACGGGCCACTCCAGAACTCAAGAGATAATCTGCTCCTCAATAGGGAGTCGCAATTGTTCAATATGAACATTACGTCTCTTCCTCGGTTCCTTAACACTCTGAATGGTGATTATATTATGCTCGCGTATGGCAATCACTCTAAATGGACCCTCGTAGCGGAGTAACTCTTTGCCTCGGTTAGAACTTTTCTTGCGGTATACTACCGCCCCGATTTTTAGTTTCCCCGTGACCTCGCGGACTTTTAAATTATCTCTTTCCACCCTTTGCTTCTTTTCCCTAACGATTCGTCCCCGAGATTTCTCCCACAACTTTCCCAGTGCCGCCCGCCTGGCCAGTACCAAATTCACCTCCTCCTCGTTCGCTGTGTCCCTAATATTTCTGCGTCGCTCCTGGAGCCCAAAAATGATTTCAAAGGGCGAGAATCCGGTTACCGCGTGAATAGAACTATTATATGCGGCAATCGCTTTTTCCATCCCTACATCGGGTTCCAAGCCTTTTCCCGTCTGATATATTCTGAGGTGGTCACTCAGCGTCCCATGGAGTCTTTCAATCCCGCCTCTACTCTTGGGATGTCCCGGGGTGTTGATATGCCAATGGATATCAAGTTCTTTAGCTTCTGCCCTAATTTGCGAGTTATCGAATTCTAACCCTCCATCGGAGGAAATTCGTTCCGGTACTCCGTAGAAACGGAACCATGTTCGTAGGGCCCCTAATACTGCCTCTGCTGATTTTTCCTTTACCAAATGTGCCTGACCTAACTTACTGAATGTATCTACCATGGTCACCCATTTATAACCCCGCCATGTAAATGTATCGATTTGTAGATCCGTTAAAGGTGTCGCAGCCGTGGGTGTTTCTTCTTGGACCCATCCCGGGGGGTGTCTATCGTATTTTGTGGTGAGACAAATTTCACATGTCCCTATCACTTCGCGGACCGTCCGTTTCATCCCCCACCAAAAATACCGCCGTTTCAACGCTTGTACTGTTTCCTGAACACCCCGGTGATTTTGTCTTGCCTTGATGGTACGCAAGAGTTATTTCCTTCTGCTTCCCCACATCTTGCACCGTTTCTACTGAACGGGTGCATCTGATGAATGTACGGTCCATCCCTAATTTCTCTGATCGCCATAGTCGCTTGATCTTTTCCCGGACCGTGGAATTACCTACATATAGATGGTAAGTTCTGCCCGGTTTGGACGCATCTTTCAGAGCCCTACAAATGACCTCTTCGCTAACTCCCGGTTGAGACAGTATAGTCGTTATGTCGCTCCTTCCGTACCGTGAATACTCTATTTTTAGCAGCCCCTCTGTTCTCGTTTTCCAAATAATCTGCCGTTGTTTATCATTTATAATCTCCTCTACTTCCTCCATTTCCACGGGCCGGTCGTCGGCGGAACTATCCTCCTCTTGAGACTCCCCTCGCTGGTCCTCACTTGGTATACTTTCCCCCGTCTTCTCTCGGTGTCCATTCTTGCAAGAATTGCCGGATATCCCCGGATGGTCCTGCCCTGTCTTCTTCCACTGCATTTACCATGATTGCCCTGGATAACCAATCCGCTACTATATTTTCCTTCCCCGGCTTATAAACAATTTCCAGATTATACTGGGACAACAGTTCTTTCCACCGAGTAACTCGAGCGGAAGACTCTTTCAATTTCCCGATCCACTGCAGAGGCCGATGGTCTGTGTGGACTTTAAACTTTCTCCCAAACACATAGGGTCTAAAGTGGTCTACCGCCCAAACGATCCCTAACAGTTCCCTCTCGAGCGCGCTATACCGGGTCTCGGCGTCCGATAAACGCCTGCTTGCATACGCAACGGGTCTATCCCCACCATCTCCTTCCTGGGACAACACTGCTCCCAAAGCGTATTCGCTTGCGTCTGTGGTGATAGAAAACTGTTTCCCGAAGTCCGGAAACGCCAGCACTGGCTCTTCCTGTAACCGAGCCATACACCTGCGGATATTGTTCTCCATCTCGGGGGTTACGAAAATTTTTCTTCCTTTTTTCAGCAGATTATTGAGGGGCACCAAATATTCCGCCATTTCTGGAACGAATCTGCGGTAATAATTCAACGACCCCAGTAACCGTCTTATCCCTTTTACATCCTTAGGCACGGCCATTCTCGCAATTGCTTCTACTTTCGACTTGTCCGGCTTGACTCCGTCTTTTGAAATGGTGTGACCCAAAAAACTTATTTCGTTTTGACCTAACCGCGACTTTTCGTCTGATAATTTTAGGCCGAATTCCCTGATCCTGTCAAACACACTCCTTAAATGTCCTACATGCTGCTCTTCCGTCTTACTAAATACCAGCAAATCGTCCATGTATATTTGACACACATCTTCATCTATGCCTCTTAAAAATTCGTCCATCAACCTTTGAAATGTGATGGGCGCATTCTTTAATCCAAAGGGCATCCTAGTAAATTCATAATGCCCTCTTTCGAAAGTAAAGGCCGTTTTCGGTTGATCTCTGGGATGCATTTTGATTTGATGGTACCCTGCTTTTAAATCGAGCGTGCTGAACACTGTCGCCCCGCTTAGTCTATCGAGAATGTCTTCAAATCTAGGGATCGGATACTTTTCATCCTTGGTATTATCGTTTAGTTTCCGATAATCGATGACTACTCGATATTTTTCTTCACCTGGCGCGCTCTTCTTTTTCACGGCCCACAGGGGACTATTGTACGGTGACGTGCTGTCTATTATGATCCCTTGCTTCCTCAGATTCTCTATTTCCTTCCTAATATGATCCCTTAATGCCTGCGGGTATCTTCTCTCTTTTTCACG
Organism: Euschistus heros; assembly: GCA_003667255.2. Taxonomy (NCBI): domain Eukaryota; kingdom Metazoa; phylum Arthropoda; class Insecta; order Hemiptera; family Pentatomidae; genus Euschistus; species Euschistus heros. Next base: position 4,150,244 of record RCWM02000007.1, on the reverse strand, counting down.
TACGTTATGCGTCCCTCTTTGAGTGGAATTTCGTGTTCAGTTTCCCCTGTTACCCCTAATTTCTCACCCTCCCTGTGAAAGATATCTCGGTAATCCCTACGTAACCTTACTTTCCAGTCCTCCGCTTTATTCACCGCCCCTATTCGAACTTCGCTTTCCCGTGTGCTCCCATGGCATCGGTACTTCTTACATCCTATTCGGATAGTCCAGCGCCCCTGTTTGCTCCTTATACTCGCCCCTACTTTCTCGAATAAGTCGCAACCCAGGATTCCATCATACCCTCGCATTACCTCACCTATGATGTGGACTCTTAAATTCCCTCCCGAATTTGACCACCTCTCTAATCCTAACTTTGCTTCCCCCTCTACTTCACAAGGGCCACCCAGAGTGATTAGCTTACAGTTACATACCTCCGTCTGGAGTGCCCCTTTGCCGCTACATAGCCTCTCCGCTGCTTCCCAGGCCAGGATGGTGTTAGAGCTCCCCGTGTCCACCAGGCAGCGTACTCCTCGCTCCACCCTGATGATCGGCAGACCGCCACGCTCCTTCCGTATGCTGCAGTTAGTTAGGAAGCGGCTGCCACTCTGCTGGCACCCTCCTCAGGCCTCCACTCGATCCTTTCTCCTTACAGTCACTCGTCCTCGTCTAACTCCTCTGCTGACTCCCTCTCCTTCACTCCCGCTGCTTATCGATTCTTCCTCTTCCCTTTCGGTGTCCGAGGTTTCGGATGCTCCTCCTGATTCCGGCGTCCTCCTGGTTCTCACCTTCTGGGTATTAACCTCCATTGGCTCGCCTCTTGACGCCTCTCTCCTGCGGTACATATACGGGCATTGTCTCGCTATGTGTCCTTCTACCCCGCACTCGAAGCATTTCGTGCGGGGGCATTGAGCTACTAGATGCCCGGCTTTTCCACAACCGTGGCATTTCCTGTCTTCCTTCTTGCCGGTGCCTCTTGGTCTTGGTCGGCCTGATCTTCTCTCGCCACCCTCCTTTGCCTTGTATTCAAACTCCTTTCTCCTGTTTCCGGCGGGTCCAAATCCTGATCGCCTATAGGACACTCTGTTCCAGCCTGTTTCCTCCACTTCCATGCGAGTTTCCTCTTCCCTCGCGCTGGAGTCCACCATTTCTTGAGCGCATTCAACGAATGTGCGGTCTTTCGGCAACCCTTCCTTCTTCCCGGTTTCTCTGGCAAGTTGGACTTTTAGTATCGTAGACAAAAAGGCCATTCTAGCTTCTGCCTCCGCTACACTGATCGTCTCTCTTAATTTCTCCGTGATGCGATTAAATCGTGCCAGAAGCGCCGCTGCATACTGACCAGTGGTCTGCCTAGGTTGCCTCGCTTCTCTAAACATTTGGAAGATATCTTCTTCTGGGGTCCACCTACCCCCTCCAAATGCCTTCTTCAACCTCTCTTTCACTATTAGCCATGGGGTTTCTTCGTCCGCCTGGATCTGATTAAGCACACTCCTTTTCACTCTGCACACCAGAGCTGCCTTCAGTGACTCGGCATCTCCAGAATCTAATAGGTTCTCTGCGGTCTTTGCCTCTATTCTCGCCATCAGGCGATCCCCTCCTTTTAGAAAATGGTTTAATTCACCTACCTCCCCTGTGAATTTTTCTAAGTCCGAAATGGCCTTTCGGAGGTCCTGTGACGTGGCCGTTCTGATTTTCATCCATTCCAGGACGTTAGCGTGGGCCGCTGCTAAAGTTCCTTCTGGTAATGGTGGCATCTCTGATTGTGTTTCAGCCATTAACTATTTTCCTCACCTGATTGTGTTTTGCCTATAGAGGAAAAAAAAAAAAAAACAAACAGGCCACCGCGCGTTGTCCCGGGTTTCGGCACCAGTTAGCAACTGTCACAAATAAAACTTAAAAAAAAAGAAAAGGTAATAAGAAACGCACGCTAAATAGACTGAATATCAACTGACTTTATTGGCTCAGTAATGCTACATTTATAGTATTTGCTGTGTTTACAAGATTAGAAATAGGATTAAGGCTGATACTGCTATGCTTTGGCCCTTAACTTATATATATATATATATATATATATATATATATATATATATATATATATATATATATATATATATATATATAGCTAAATAAAAGGTTCGCGGGACTGAGTTTTTTAAAAGAGATTTTATTGAGAAGTACATACATTATATCAAGAAAAAACACAATTTAAAACTTAATGAAACTTCGTGTTGAACATCTGTGAGTCCTACGAGTGACTGTAGCAGAGTGTCACCGAGGCCAGGTGGAGGTGGCCTTTTATACGGTTATCTAGGAGAGGGGATATCGTACATTTGTTTATTATCCCTAATACCATTGGGTTTCCATAAATATATATATATATATATATATATATATATATATATATATATATATATTCTATTTAAGATATTATATCCGTAGAGTGAAACACTACAACACGGTTGTCAAGCCAGTTATTCTGTATGGAATGGAGACCGCTTCTCAATAATAAGCTTAAGGAAACTTTTCGAAGTAGAGAGGAAGATCTTAAGGAAAATTTATGGGCCAATAAAATTAACGTAAGGATATAGGCTGAGGCCTAACAGAGAATTATACAGAGAAATGGATGACCTGGAAACGGACATTAGGTTAAGGAGCATACGTTTCTATGGCCATATGGTGAGGATGAACCAGAGCAGAATAAATAGGAAGATCTTTGGGAAAATGTGGGGATATAAAGGGGTTGGAGGGAACATTGGACAGATGAAGAAAGAACCGGGGAAATTGGGAATTTTAAGTCAGGACTGTTTCGATAGGGTTAGATTTAGGGAAAAACTAAGGGAAATAAAGGTCCTTGTGGGTACCAAGGAGTTGAGGGGGAGGGGAGTATGGAGCGAGGAAGAAAGAAGAATGCAGTCTGAAAGAATGAAGAAGAGGTGGTAGAAGAAGAAAAGGGAGGGATGTGTGGGGAGAGTTGGAAGGAAATGATATTCACGTAGTCTATAAGGCCGTTTCGTGTCAAAAAAAAAAAAAAAAATAAAAAAAAAAAAAAAAAAAAAAAAAAAAAAAAAAAAAAAAATAAAAAAAAAAAAAAAAAAAAAAAAAAAAAATAATAATAATAGAATAAATAGAAAGATATAGTTAAAAATAACAGAAATATTTCTTCATTTTGGCCAAAAACAATAAAATTTTATTTTTATACAACCCAAAAGTAGATATTGACAGAATTCTTAGATCCGGATGGATAGTAGGTGATTGAATAAGTGATACTTGAAAGTAGATGAAAGGGGTGGAGTTCCATAGAGATGATGATCGGGTTAGGAAAGATTTTAAGAAAGCAGCGGAGCAATTAGGAGCACATGAGCGCGTGTATATATATATATAGAGAAAGAGATATATATTCTATTTAAGATATTATATCCGTAGAGTGAATATAATCCTGTGCAAGGGTAAGTTTATACTATATTTAAAATTTTAAATAAACTTTTTTTTTTTAAATTTTAATTAACCGTTGATTTTTCGGTACTTGAGGATTATATAAATGATATTAGTCTAGAAAAGGTCCCACACGACGCAGCTAGGCTAATTGAGAAGCTTAATGAATAATTAATTACCGCTCTGTAAAATGGAAATTAAGCTTTTGACTGACTAATATTCAGGCTCAGTCTTTAATCACGGATTGTTTGGAATTATATTAAAGTGTCTGTCATCCACGTATGTCAAATTAACACACTTTACGTTGCCTATAAAATTCTGTATGCTGTCAGAGATCGATAATACAACAGTAATAATAATAACAAAAAAGTTAATAGTTCAAAAAAAATTATATATAAAATATAATTAGCTAAAGTATTTAAAAACGAATTTATGGTTTTTGTTATGTTGGTATATAAAATATTCTATTTTCCTCCTTTGAATAATCAGCTATTCATTACTCTGCCATACTTTCACAGCTGCAATCCATTTCATTATTAATTTTTAAATGAATCTTTCATCTAGTTGCCTTGGGTCCAAGAGAAGTTCTTTGACTGGATCCTAAACTCACAGCTGCTTTCTCCACAAAACTCATTTTTTATTTGCTTCAATGCCTTCTTAACAAGCACCATATCTTTGTTTAATCACAAGTTAATTTATTCAACTATATAATATTTTAAAATATTCTTTGATTCTTTCAATTATATTAAATAATTACATATTTTAATTTTATTACAAACTAAAATAATTATGTAGAGAAAAAAATCATAATTACGTGAAGTATAAGAAAAGTATACATATATCAATTGATAAAAAAAAAAAAACCAAAAACTCGAAACATATTTGCTATACCACTGCCTTTCTTAAGTGATGTTTGAATAATAACATTATTAAGTTCAAAATTAAATGTAAATTTTAAAACTAAACCATCCTATTAATCTTGTATTCAAACCTTACAATCCAAAATCCTTCGAAAAATCCCTAATGCTCCTTACTTTTTCACCAATAAACTTATCCATAAAGATCTTATTGTTCCATATGCTGCTGATGTAGCCCAAACCGGATACCTATCCTTTCATAGTAAGATTCATAACTACTCAAATCCGTTAGTTTCGCAACTTGCTTCGGACTCCATCCCTAATAATCCTCCGAGGCGTCTGAAACGAAGATGGCCTAGAGACATTCTAGTGTAGAATTTTTAATGAAGTTCTAATGATGAGTAGCTCTTTTCAAGTTTTGACATGTTATTGTAATCGTTGTCAATACGTTTACTTGATGTATTAGGGGACTATTTTGTTAACCAGAAGGTCGTGGGTTCGAATCCCACCTGGGCGAGTTAAATTTTATTTCGTGGCGATCCCACGAATAAATCTTGACCTTCCCACCATGGCTAGAATAGGTTGGTAACCTGTAGGATAACCCGTACTTACTGACCTTGTTGGAGTACATAAGAACATTAAACCCTAAAAAACAAACAAACAATTGTTAATCAACCTTCCACTCGTTTAAACAAATTTAATTAGTAAAATTTTCAGTATGAGAATTACTGATATTCAATTTGTTTATAATTATAATTGTCTACTCAAATTAGAGCTATCTATTCAAACAAATAAAATAAACATGTAACTATTTTGATCATTTACATATACCCTATTTTTTTTTTTTAATTAGCCCATATCAAGATTTTATAAATCTTAATTCATAAACAATTTAAGAGCTTGATAAAATTGGCAATATAAATAAATAAATTATATCATTCTGGCATATTCCTACATTCTGTAACTTGTGCTTGTTTACTTATTAACCAAGTTACAAGCCCTTCAACTCAAATAGTTGCACGAAATCGTGTAACATTTAAAACCTTCTTCTTCCGTTTTGACAGTTTCTAATTTAACCGCCCCTTTCCCCTTAGTTGAGATAATTGCAGCGAAATATTAAACTTTCTTGTTGTAGTTCCTAGTCAACTTCCGAGCACATAAACTTCAAAGTACCTCCCGAGCTATATAGGCCCCGAAGTCTAGATCCAACTTAGCCGGCAAGTTCGTTTATGGCGGATGATACTTTACGATAGAGTCTTATACTTTCAAGATCTACGAGTTTTCCTCGATAGGGGAGATAGAAAAAATAAATAGAAATAGCACCTGGCGATATTACCCCCATCTATCAATACTTAATAACATATTAACGCCTAATTATGATAATAAATTAGTTATTCAATAATGCTATTCATACCTAAAACAAATTATGAAGAAAATACTATTAATTTTAAAACATTTCAGAGAAAATAAAATGTAGATTAGATAGGGAATTTATAAATAAATAAATTTGAAAGAGTTGACAGTTAAAAAAATAAATAAAAGATGGCCGGTCGCAAAAAGAAACATTATAACCCTACAGCTATGAATATTCAATGCAGAGATTTTCGATGTCAATGAATCCAAACCTCATTTTAAGTTTTAAAAAATGGTGTCGAAATTGGAGAATTAAAATAAACCCAAATAGATTTCACTAAATAACCTTTACCCTTCGTGTTCGAAAAATCCTCAATGCTCCTTACTTTGTGACCAATAAACTTGCTACTGATAAGTAGTTCTTTTCAACTTTGTGCATGTTATTATTATCGTTGTCAATGCATTTTTTTGATGTATATATTTTGTACAGTTGTAAATTTCAATAAATGTATATAAAAAAGTTTTAAAAAAACCAACGACTTCCTGTTCTACAGTATCCTTAAACAATACTCCACTGATCCCTGTTGAACAGATCCGCTATCTAGGACTTCAACTGGACAAACGTTTAACATGAAATCCTCATACAAGACTAAAACGACAGGAAATTGCTCTTCGTTTTCGACTTCTTCAACATTTACTAGACAAACGTTCAAAACTCTCGGTTTGCTACAAAAGGGTTTATTTGCATGACAGTTATCAGACCTATTTGGACATATGGAGTTGAGCTTTAAGGTTCAACTAAACCTAATTCTTCCCGTATCCCATCCTTACAGTCCAAAATCCTTCGAATCCTTAATACTCCTTATTTTGTCACAAAGAAACTTACTCATAAAGATGTTAATATCCTTCATGTTGCTGATTTAGCCCAAATCAGATACCTATCCTTCCATAGTAAGCTCCATAACCACTCCAATCCACTAGTCTCCCAACTTGCTTCCTATTCCATTTCCGATAATTCTCCGAGGCGTCTGAAAATAAGATATACTAGAGACCTTTTATTGTAGAATTTATTGAAGTGCTACTAGTGAGTGGTTCTTCACATGTTATTGACATGCCCTTTTTTTCACCTTTAAAATATTAACTGGATGTATAAATTTTGTACAGTTGCAAATTTCAATATATTTATTAAAAAAAAAAAATTGAAAAAAAAAGTTTTAAAAGTTCAGAATAACGGATTTAATATTACGATTAGAAATCTTAAAATCAAAGAACCTACTTGCAACTGTGGGATAAACCAAATCCAGATCAGTTTCCCGAATGGAAAAATATATCGAGTTAAAAAAATACTAATATATCCTTTTGATTAAAGTTCAAGTTATAGGGACAATACTTATTTTTTAAAGTATTGGTAATCTAAAGATTTTAAAATTTTAAATCCAATTCGAATATGAAAGCCCCATATAAATAACTGCTAAATTAAAGTCAAAGCTATTGAATTTTAAGTTGTTGACAATAATGTTTTATAGAAGAAACAAATCAATAGGATTTTTTTTTTGTCAAGAGTGAACATATAATGGAAATTGGAAAAAAAAAATCGATTTCTCCTTGACTGGGAAGAACAATATATCATGGATGTGTCTATCTATAGCTTACACTGTTTTTCCAATTAACATTTTAGAATTGAAAGTATCAAATTAATTAAACTAATAATTAAATTAAATTATCAATTAATGATTATTCAAAATAAACGAAGTTAAAAAAAGATAGGGGTTTCAAACGAAACTTTTTTATTCAGACCATTCTATCTTCAAAACCTTAGATCCTAGAGATAAAAGTAATATAACAAAAAAAATATTCATTTATTCTTTCACTAACTGTCGTGAAATCATCGATCTGAGGGACACTAACAGAACTAGAATGAGAAAAAAAAAATTATTTTGAGGGTGAAAAGAACAACGTCACTTTTTCATTAAAACCAATATAACTCCTAAACGGCAGGTGCTAGCGACAAATGCAATGAATTAAAAAATGTTCTCCATTAAATTTTCATTTAACTTAACAAATTTTCGATCCTATCACCACTTGTCGAAACGTTACATTTTTGAGTGTGAAGAAAAAATTACTCCTTTTGTGGGCGAAAAACAGCTACAACATGACTTTTTTCATTGAAACCAATATAGCTCCTGAACAGTTGGTCCTAGCAACAAATGTCAAATAACAAAAAATATTCCACATTAAATTTCTGATAGGAAATCTGTCATCAAATTTTCGTTCCGCGCAGCATATTACTTTTTGTAAATTTTTTTTAATTATCTGATAATATTCATGGTAAAACTGTTTTTGCCATAATCGATTCGTTAAATTATAAATGTAATCGATAAATATAACTATACAGGGTGTCCCGAATTTAAATGGAAAAACTTCAGGAACTTATAGGGGACCGAAAAACTAAGACAAAAAAATCACAAAGAAAAGAAACAAAATAAAAATGTTACAGGTAGCGTTTATCACCTTTCAAAGTTCGTCAGGCTAGGCAGTGAGATATGTAAACACTTAATGTTATCCTTTACATTTTTTTATTTGTTTACATTTTGGCTTCCTTCTAGGATTATAATTCCTTAATTAGTCTTCAGTCAGTTACTCAGATATTTTTGTGTGAATAGCATCAGCCACAATGCCGCATACATATTCTAATGTTGAATACGCTGATATGATTTTTGTGTCTGGTTTCTGTAACGGTAATGCTTTAGCAGCGGACGGGAGTATGCGCGCCGATTTCCAAATAGAAGAGTGCCTAATCGACGAGTCTTTTCGTTAACTTTTAATAGACTATGAGAGACTGGGTCATTCTTAATACGTGATGAAGGCGACCAATTTCAGGCTGCAATAAGAGCAGATTATCGGAGAAGAAATTGTGTACAACGCCACTTCGATAACATTCCTCAGACTAGCATCCGAAGAGCATCTGCTGCATTAGCGATATCGCGGCAAGCAATATGGCGAACTTTGAAAGGTGATAATCGCTACCCATACCATCTTCAAAAAGTTCAGAATTTATTACCTCAAGATTATGTCAAGAGATTGAATTTTAGTAACTGGTTTTTCTTGACAAATTTCGCGATGATAATTTATTTCCATTAAAAATTATATGGACCGATGAAGCTACCTTTAAAAGAGAGGAAAAGCTACCCTTACAGCAGTGGATTGAAATGTGGTTCCAACTCGATGGATGTCCAGCTCATTATAGCAGAGTTGCTCGAGCTTGGCTGGATATAAATTATCCACAACGATGGATTGGACGTGGAGGAGTAGTACCTTGGCTACCCATATCACCTGATATGACACCCATGGATTTCTTCGTATGGGGAACCTTGAAGCAGAAAGTTTATTCGGTGTCAATCAACTCAAGAGAGCAATTAAGAGACCGAATCATAGATGCAGTGCACCAAATATCATCAGAACAATGTTTAGCTGCAATTTATCAAGTAAGTGCTAGATGTAATGCTTGCATTGGTGCAAGAGGGCATCATTTTGAACAATATTTACATTAAAAATAACATAACATAAATATAAATGTAAATAAATAAGTATAAAAATGATAACTTGTTTTGTTTCTTTTTTTAACTAAGCAAAAACGAGCAAAACTCTAAAGGCTTTTTGGCTTTTTTGTCTTAGTTTTTCGGTCCCCTATAAGTTCCTGAAGTTTTGCCATTTAAATTCGGGACACACTGTATATATATATAAGAAGGCAACAGTAACCCTGCCTCTCCCTATCTTAATACAAAACAACGACTATATTACGTTAGGACAACATTAATTCTCCAAGCTAACAGTTCCCACTTAACACCATCGGTTTACTGGCTTTTAGATAAAAGGTACTTTCAAATTTACCTCAATCATCCCTAACCCCAATCTTCCTCTTCGAATTCCCCGCACCGCCACCCTTGTATTCTTATACAGATTGAAAGTTGTAGGAAGTAGGGGGAAATCACTCGGGGGTAAAAGCCCTGCATATCTTCATCCCCACACAAACTTTCCATCTCTTCTAAAATCCCTCCGCCTCCAAACATTTCTGAACATTTGACCTTATCATTAAATCAGTGGACCTTTGTTTGGGAAAAAAGCAATCCTTGCCACTGTCCCCAAACCATAGTAAAATTTATTATCAAATTAATTTAGTTACTAATTATAAGGCTATAACCTACACTAAATTATTTTTAATTATTTTATATTTTTTATTTTTTATTTATTTTTTTTAAAATTTATTTATTATTTTGATAGATTTATATATTGACTTATTGTCAATATGAAGACTTTTAAAAAAACTTTAGCACTAATTACGGTTTGCACAGGACGATCTCTCTGCCGTGCTCAAAAGAAAAACTTTTAGGAAATCATCTTTTTCATGGTATACCTTTTTTACCTTATCTGCTGTTTTTTGCAGAGCAAAATTTTAAATTTATATTATTCAATTTAAATTATTTAATTAATCTACTACAACTGATCTTCGTACGGGCATTCCGTGGTTTCAGTTGAGATTTAAAAGTTCTTACATTTTCTTTTTTTTTTTGTTTTTCTTATTGGTCCAGAAACAAATCAAATAAAAATACTGGACTTATTGTCAATATGAAGAAAAAAAACTTTAGCACTAATCGGTTTGCACAGGACGATCTCTTAAAAGAAAAACTTCTAGGACATCCTGGCAACTTAAGATTAAGGGCATTAGGTAAATAGGGTGTGGAACTTTTAATCCTGAAATCTTGTTTTCCTTCGACTTTTTGCCTTTTCTTTGTCTTCTCTCACTGACATTAAATATACAACAATTTCTTGTTCATTTCAAGGATATATTCAGAGGGTTGGAGGTATTAGAGACAAAAATATCGCTGCAATGAAGCAATTGAGTAGAAACCGGAAGACTGATAGCTTTAGATCCAAGCCTCACAACGCCAGATGAGGCTTTAAGAGAAAGAGAAAGGAGAAGAAAGAAGAGTTATGATCAATAACCAAGTAGAAGCCGATAGGAGAATTGATGGCAAAGGAGAACTGGATGGGTCTCATATTGAAGAAGATCGCGCAATTCAGAATCATTTGATTGAAACATAAAACTGGCAAAAGGAGATTTTTTAAAAGATACTACGGAACTATCAAAGCTATAACAATCATTCCTACGTAACAGCGTTACAATATTGTAAATTAAGGTATTGTAAAAACATTATTTCAGCTATCAATACATTTTTGTCGGATAAAACTGATGAATCAATATTGCTCATCAACTTTGGGTGTCACCAAGAAGGGTGTTCAGAATTTATTTCTGAAGATTCAAAAAATGTCGGCGATAATTCTAATGAAGAATTTGATGATCGCCATTAGAAAGAGAAGGCAAACAAACCTTAAAAAAATGTAGGGAATAAAAGAGCTCAGGAAGAAAGAATAGATATTTCTACCGTAGATGTTATTCTGATAAGGTCAATGAGGTTTTAGCATGTGAAGGATCTAAAATAATTACTAGCGAAGAAGTGACATTACTTTCAACATCTCTCTCAAAAAATTCAGAAAAACAGTAGAAAGTACACAAGAGGAGAAAGATGTATATAGAAAATTGAATATAAATAAAGACCCCAAGTCAATGTAAGTGATTATTGCGGTAAGGTAAAACCTGTAAAGTAAAACCTGAAATGCCAGTTAAAAATACGATTTAGAAATAAGAAATAGACAAAGAATTTTGAAAAACAGAAAAAAAAAGTATTAAGAGTTAAAATTGATTGAAATGGAATTATATATAATTAAAACCGAACTTTAAAAACGGAAAATTATTCAGCTTTCAATAGATTTTTGTTAAAGAAAATAGATATATATGTTCATTTATCCATACTATGTAAATAATTTAGTAACGTTCTTTCACTGATAGAAATAGAAAAACACTAGAAGCCTAATAAAATAAATAGAAAATCTATAGCCCAGTCTAATGATAGAATATATTAGATATAAAAGTTTTTACGGACATTTTTTTACTCAATGATTTTTTTTTTTTTTTTTTTTTTTTTTTGCGTAGTTGAATCCGAATTTCAAGTATGCTAGATTTTTGCAGTCCTCATACCAAAGGTTTTCACATTCATTCAGTTGTTTGAGCATAAATCGAAGCCATTTTCTAAGATGGCTTATTTCCAAAAAAATAAATAGAACAAACTTTGGTACGTATTGAACTAGTCAACTTTTCTTCAAGCGGTTACGCAACCATAGCACTCTGAAAAACATCTAGTTACATCACACTGAATAAAATAACTTATAAAATCTGTACATAGTTATAATATATATAATTATGTGTATTGCTTAATGTATATTAAGAAAGTCTTTTTTAAAAAAAACGCAAGACACCTCAAAATGTTACCACTATTTTTTAGTTTTCACTTATATTTAAAAAAAAAATCTATGCAATTTTCGAAACGACTGGTTAACAGATTAAAATCTTCAACACATGCAACAGAATGTAGTGATTGATTTTCAAAGAAGCAATTTTTAGTGAGTTATAAAAATTATTTTTTATCTTCTGAAAAACGTCAAGATACACACCCAAAAACTCGAGAAATATACATGCCATAATAAAGCCCTTACACCACGTAAAATTACATTAAATTTCATACAAAAGTCGTTTCTAACATTTAATATTCTCATAACATGGGAGAGAGATAATTGTTCCATATAATTCCCCTCTAAATGACTGCAACATTACGAAACTACTCGTAAATTTCAACTGCTTCAATGTTTACTATAAGAGCTCCAAATTCTTTAAAAATAATTCAGCATGATTATTATCAGGCCTGTTTAGACATTCGGGAATGAGCTATGAACATTTAATGAGTATTTCATTTCATTCTCTAGTTAAATTGCTTCAGACACATTGACAGATTTCTGCACTACAAAATTAATTAGAGAGCATGTGACAATGTATAGTTCGTTCCTTTCATAGATAAGAAAAAAGAAATATTCTTAAGTTCTTCACACAAGAACAAAATATACACTACCTCATATATGAATGCAGACTCTGACGACAGAACTATACTACAGACAAATTTAGTACAGAAACTAAAAACATAGCCGGGAGATTGACAATTTTCCATGAAAAATATGTTTGAATACCTCAAAATAATTCTATTCCAAAAATTTGAATTATAATAATTATAATTTGAACTTTTACCTTCAACATCCCCAAAATTTAGATATTTCATAATTTAATCTTTAGAAAATATTATTGAAGTATTTATGATAAACATGATGATGTACGATTTGTATATCTTCTTATTCTTTATTTTTGTTTTATTTCTTGTTTCATTATTTTGTATTTAACTTACAATATATTTATTATGTATATGTATAAGTAAAACAAAAATCAAAACGAAAATTAAAAAAATTACATGTACATTATATACGTTTAAGTTTGGCATGTATAGGAATAAATAAAATTCCTTCCATCAGTGTTACTGCTGGAAGTAAAACATTAAAAAAACTAATAAATATATCTAAAATTACAAAATCATATAAATGAGCAATATATGTGATATTGATCTCATTGTATGTATTACATCTCAAAATTTACGTATTTCCCCTAAATTACGTTATTTGTGTAGCAACAAAAGAAATTGTATGTAACTTTTTAAAAATATTTAAATCTAGATTAATTACATTAGTTGTTTGCACTTACTGGAATTATCAGATCGAATAATTGTCTTTACACTTACCTGAAACATTAAAAAATATTTATTAAAAAACAAAACTATAATCTCTTTAACATTAATAAAGTGAGATCAATGTATATATTACAGTAAATTGTTTTAAATAATTTTCATAAAAACAAATTAAGGTTTTAATAATGATATCTGTGCATACTTATAATTTTAGTAGCTACAAGCAAGCGATTTCTCAGAAGAGTAAAATTGGATGTAAAAAAAACAAACAATAAATCATCTCTTACCTTCAATTTTCCAAGAAACAATTTACTTTCAAGATTCTAAGAACAGGGTGTTCGGTAGTACTCGTGTTCTTATGCTATATTAAATTCAACTTATAAATTCATCGATCAAGTTGTGTTCATAACATTCTTATACGATACTTTAAGTTTCGCAAAATCTTTAACTATATCGCAAGCCGTAATCAAAAGCATTATCAACATAGAAGTTTAAGTATATTTTAGTTTTTTTAATTTTGGTAAAACTGTTTTAATAACCCATAAATCAAACAAAGCCACAGGAGCAAAACTGATACATCACGTAGAAAATGGTCTCGAATTAAATATTCAGGAATCATTAGAAACATTAAAAAGCCAACTCGGGATCAATACCGTTCGGGATTTTTGTTTAAATGAACAGATAACTATGTCCAATAGTCCCGTTTTAAATTTGTTTCCAGTAGAGAAGAGAAAAACTGAACATTCGTAGGGAAAACCTAAAGGACGACTGCTCATTCACCTGACTAATGAATGTAGGGATAAAAATATATTTACCCAATTCTCAAACTCTATCGTCTTTTTGCACTCAGTCTGTACTAAGCCCTGATATATTTTCAGAATCCTTTCTATTTTGCCTCTTAAAGTATGTATCAAAATGTTTGAGGCCATAAAAGAATTTTTTTTTTTTTTTTTCCATTTTAGTCATTATTCAGAGAGCCCCTACGTCCTAATGCTACGACTTCCAGTCAGGGTTGCCAGGTTTAGGGATTTTTTCACCCACTTTTGGGAAATTTCTGGTCTTAGTTAGAAAACAGGGAATCCAAAGAAGATTAGGGGAGTTTTTTAAAATATGTTTGAAAGAAAAAATAGTAATAAAATTTATACATATAGAGTTTATTGTTTTCATTAAATTTAACCTCCTTACTGACAGAAATAAATATAATTTTTCATGTTAGTGTTCGATATTCGATAGTGTATAATATATCGATGGTTTGACAATTCGATGTCTCAGAGAGTGTTAGCAGGTTAGCTAACGGAAGTAGCTTGAACTGACTATGCCAGACGTTTAAGCTTATTTTGTTTACTGGTATTTAATTATGAAGTATAATAATGGATGACTTAATTTATAATATAATAATTAATGATAAGCTTTTATTGAGGAACCTCGATATTTTTTTTTTTATTTAACACAATAATACTTTATATGACTGAAAATTTATATAATAAACTTGTTTAAAAAAAAAAAATTAATATTTTAACATAATATACGATTGATTCAAATGTGGATTTTGACTGTATTTTAGGGGTAAAAGGTGAGAAACTGGGGACCTATTGTTAACAGTGGGAAGTTTACTCCACTAAACTATAATATTTAATGGCACTTGGCAACACTGTTTCCATTCCTATAGTATCATTTAATGTTATCCTGCCAATGAATGTTGAGCAGAACCGCTGCCAAAAAAACTGCATTAGGGACACACACCTTTATGCACACACCTGCTTACGGTGACACACCGGGCTACTGGAACCGTACTTCTCCCGGCCCGTGATTTCCACGAAGTCAGGACTTAACTGCCTGGCAAAATATAAATAATGTTTAAAATAATTTATTAATAAATATATAATTTCTTCTCCAGAGTTTAGCACGGGGCGTAGTAAATAAGGTATGTTAATTTAAAGAAAAATAATCAAAAGGAATTAATTATTGGAAGAGAAAGAAAGAAGGTGGGTTTTTTGGTTTTAAAGGATTGAAATATGAGTGCACCTAGGAACTATCGACGTCGCAAACTGGGGTAAAGCCACCCAATTTCAGGATGCCTGTGAGATATGTGAGAACGTCTAGAAATCCCAAAAATTAATCTAATAAAACACAGTTCATTAATCTTTTACATTTCAATTCAAGATCACTAGAAAGTCCTCTATATACTATGCATCCGTAGTCAAAGTTGGGAAAAACAATGATACCAAAAGTTGACGAGTACTTAATGGTAATGAATCGCGGTGATGGAAAAGTTATTCAATAATAGAAATAGATTTCCTCATGATTTGAGAATATGACTTTTCCAAGAAAGATGTTGATCAGAAGTTACTCCCAGATTTTTAATCGAATTTTGGAAATGAATTGAGTGACATGCAACTTGGTAATAAATTTTACTGTTGTTAAATAAAATACAAGATATATATTCAAAGAAAGCCTTGATATGCAAAATTACTATTAGAAGTAGAGATCATAATTTAATTTAAACACTTGAATGGTAAGAAAACAAACTTAATCTGAACTTAGCTTCCTTTAACAGGTGATGTATCCTGGGGGATACACATCTTTAATGCCTTTAGCTCAATAAATGACGTAATGTCCGACACATTATCCTACTCATTATCGTCTAATATCCTTTATTCAACCTTGAATTTCATGATAGATGTGTGGGGGCTAACATGGCTATAGCCATTCAAAGGGAAGAAGAAGAAGAAATATATTCAAAAATCCCCGGACTGCTCGTTAAAGGGTTAATGACAGAGATGGTATGGTATGGTTATCGGTGGAAGTTATGGTCTCAGATCGTTGAGATTTCACCAGAGGATGACGAAAGCTACTCGGCTACATAATGGTAAGAGAGGGAACAGCTAGACAGTCAAACTAAGAAGGACTCTGGTCTGCCAGACTAGAGCTCAAGAAACAAGACCCCGAAAATATTTTTTCGGCCCTTTTTCGCATCGTCACCACCCACAAGTTTCATTAACACGCGTACTGGTTTCTCGGTAGCTGAAAGGTGGAAAGTACCTGAGGATCTAATGTTTACCCCGAACATTATAAAGTAAGAGGGAGGTAGAAAAATTGTCTTTTGTGGTACGGCACAGCTGCGTCTACGTCCTAGAAAGGTTACCGATTCCTCGACCTCCTGTCAAAGGCTGTGAGAAGATGGATATTGCATATCTTCCAAACATTCTATTTGTTAATTTGTTTTTTCTCATTTATTGATATTTACAACTGTACAAAAACATATACATCAAGTAAATGTGTTGATAGTGAATACAATGGCATATAAATAACTTGTGAAAAACTACTCAGTAGTAGCACTTAAATAAAAATCTACACTAAAAGGTCTCTAGACCATCTTCTTTCCAGACGCCTCGGAGGATTATCGGGAATGGAGTGGGAAGCAAGTTGGGAGACTAGTGGATTGGAGTGGTTATGGAGCTTACTATGGAAGGATAGATTTGTTAATTTAAAATCTATAACCTCAATACATATCATCCCTAACATCGTTATTGATAATAATTCATTATATTCCTCAGGCGAGGCTCATTTCTTACTAGCTCAATCAATAACCACTTGTCTATTGCCATTTTCAAGTCTTGTCGTAACAAAAAAAACAGAATGAAACCAAACATATTTCGTTGAGGAAACCTTCAATGGGCAACGAGTGTAATCGGAATGAGGATGTAGACACTTCCCATAAAAGCCTCCTGTTTGTTTGCAATCTGTTTGAAGGCAGTCGAATTAGGAATTCCAGGAAACACGGATCCAATATAGGTGTACCTACTTCCTGACTTGTAATTTACATGCACGACTGAAACAAGAGTCTGCTTGTCGTTTTGTACTATCTCTACATGTACTGAAAAAACTACCTGTAAATTATAAATGACCCATAACATTTTTATTATATTAAATTATAATAACATGAACATTTTTTGGGTTTTTGGGTTTTGCTATAACTTAAACTCGTATTCAATCCTAATTAGCACGTTTTAAACTCTGTGGGGAATGAAAACTTACAAAAATTAAGCTCTCAAATTGTTGAGCTGGATGTATTATTGAGTCCTAGGAAATAATATGACATGAAATTAATTATCCTTTACTCAAAGATACTTTCGAGACCCGCCTCCTGTCCTCATTAATTAGAAGGTTCCTTATTAACAGTTGCCAAGAGCTATTAGTGTTCCTTTCTGCTTCCTTATTCGAGTCTTCTAATTTTTCCTGCTTTATGATTTCATCTTTACCTTACTAACTTTCATAAAAATAAAAACAAATCGGTAGAAAACAAAACGTGAATTCAAACCTGTCAAATTTTGACTGATGAATTTGGAATTTATAAGTAAAAATAGTCTTAGAACTATTGTTAATACAAGATACTTATTTGCAGATATCTGAAAACTTTTAAGTTAACTATGAAATAGAAACGATAACCCTCAAGCTATGTGTGAAAACAGTAATATGAGCTATCTATAAAGTTTTGCTATTAAGTGTTTCTATTCTAGCGATTCTCTCTTATTTTGAAAAAAAAAAAATGTTAAAGTATACTTTGCTAAAAATGAGAAAAAATGTCACTGACCGCACCTCTCTTTCCAATATGTTGCAGATATATGATAATTCAAAGATTTTTTGAGGGAATCACATCTTTTATTATAATAACTGTAACATCTCCACTTTCCTCAAACATTCAAATTTCGACGACATTATCGGATTTAATATTAAATTTTCTATAAGACCAGAGCACATGTAACATCGAATTCATAAACTTAGGACCTAAAGGGCAGCTTGATCTTCAACTTATTTAGGAAACTTACTATTTCAAACCAATACTTTAACGCTAACCATTTCTCGGAAAAACAAACCACAAAGATTACAAAAACCAGCAAACTTATTAATCCATTTATTTATTACAAATGTAAAAAATATATACATCAAGTAAATGTAAATGTTAAAAACTACTCATCAGTAGCAATTCAATAAAAATTCTACACAAGAAGATCTCTACGCCATCTTCTTTTCAGATGCCTCGGAAGATTATCGGGAATAGAATGGGAAGCAAGTTGGGAGACTGGTGGATTTGTATGGTTACAGAGTTTACTATGAAAGGATAGGTACCTGGTTTGGACTAAATGAGGAACATATGGGACATTACGATCTTTATGGATAAGTACGAGTATATTTCCAACAGAGTAAAGAGAATAGAGGATTTTTCGAAGGATTTTGGATTGTAAGGATTGGATACAGGAAGAATTAGAAGGTACAATGTTCTATCATAGCAATATGATAGAACATTGTACATCTTTCATATTTTTTTTTTATTTATTTATTTTTATATATTTATAATGTTTTTATTTGTTTATTCATTTAAGTTTTAATATATGTAGATAAGACAAGATGCAATACCAGGACTTGACTTTTTTAGTCATTAAATGTTTTTAATTGTTCAATTAGACGGATCCATATATTAATGGACATGAAAGGTAATTCATTATTTACATATGTTGTATACTGATATGAATATTATTTTCACATTATCAATACTTAATTCGTATTTGTCATACATTTATGTTTTCGCATGTTTTAGGGCTTGAAAATGTGGCAATAGCCGTGAAACGTTGCCCATTTTAGAAAATCATTGACAATATAATATGGTTTTTTGAATAAATAACATTGGGAGATTAAATTGCTTTTATATAACACCTTATAACAAAATCTCCTTTAGTAGCATATATTGTATAAAACGTTTTATTTTGTTTCTTAGCTCTCAGTCAAGATAGAGAAATAATTTTTCACGTATTGTTGTACTTTTGTATGCTGTCTCTTTCCCACAACCAAAATCTGTTAAACAATCTCTTTAATAATAATATCAGGTTTTGGTTTAACAAAAAATCCGGAAAACTCAAAAATATGTCGAGAAAAACAATAAATTTACTTTTGAATATTATGAAACTTATAAGTAATCTAGTTCTGAACAATAAACATAGTTAGATATGAGAAGTGTTTAATTATTGGTAAATGGAGGAAGCGATACAGCTGGAGCCAACACTACAGAGGCTACAAGCTGTCGCACAACAGCCTCTGATCTTAAATTGGTTTGCAACTTGGAGATAGCCGGCCGGTTGGCTCCGCGATTGCTATGCATAAGTTGTAAAATCAATTTATCGTTATATTAATTTTAGTTTAAGTGATATTTAGTAAATATGAAATTAAATGGAGAGTCAAAGGAAAACAAAACAGGAAAACAAATATTTTTATTTAATTTTTCACAAACGTATATTAAAATGTAATAATATTATATTAAAGTATGAAATTTTACAAGCAACAAGATACAAGAAAAACATTTTTATTTTTAATTAATTACTACATTAATAAGGAAGAAACTTATAATAATAATGGCCTTTTCCTTATTATTATTTAATACTTATTTTTTAATATTAGGTCGTTAGAAAAATAATGCAGGTTCATATAAACATTTTTATAAATAGATACGCTTTATTGTGAGGAGTGTTGGCTCCTCTGAATATAATTTTCAATCTTAATTATTAACCGTTACTGATTTCTATCGATTTTCAATCGCTAATTTTTTTCCGGTTAAAAATTGGTCCAGGTTCCTTTAAAAAACGGTTGTTAAAGGCTAGAAGTATTGAGAGAAGGGTGGTTGGGGGGTGAAACTCATTATTAACTATGCATCGAAAAATTCATGAAGACAACGCCTTCGATTAAGATTTTTTTATGGCCGTTCTATGCTTAATTTGTATAGCCTTATGTTGGTCTGCATCATTCAATTGGCAAATCATTATTTCTCTGAAAGATTTTTAATCCACCAAAGCTTGCAGAATATCGGCATCAAGAGAAGAAGTTTTTGAGATCCACGAAGCTCTTTGTCTTCAAGTCTAATGCCTCTTTCTCGATATTTTAAAAATTTAAACTATTACTGAACGGCACACATTCTTACACTATCAAGAATCAATAAAAAGCACACCACTTTATTAATGTTTTTGACTTTTTGGCCCCCTGTTCTAATCAAGTTTGAGCGCCTAAAACGAATTTTACGAAAATTAGCTTCGCTCGCTCTCATAAGTAAATAACATGTGTAAATTAAACTAATAATTAAGATTTTATTTGTTTATTGATAGTCATCGTATATTAGTATGCAATCGAGTATTATTTTGTTAATGATATTAAAGAGATTAGGTGGTTGAAGGGTATGTCAAAGCATGATTTGACATCGAATTTCTAATTTTAATAAATGAGTTGGTAATTCAGATGGACAGAGACTATTAAAAACCTCTTGCGAATAACGGACTGCATTATCAGTAATTACAACTGAAGGACCATGAATCATATTTTTAGACACAATATAAAAAAAAAAAAAAAAGGTTCGACATTTGTAATTGGTAATAATATTATTGATAAGGTAATTGTTCGGATCGGCGACACCAACCCCTACACGCGCCCAGAATACCTTTTATCGATTCTAACCTTGTTCCGATTTATTTCGATATTCTAGTCGCTGCATTTAGAGGGGAAAGGTTATTCTTCTACATTTACTGAGAAACTCTAAATCCCTGTTCAAAATAATATTAACTTCTGTTTACCTTCTAAAATTAAAATGAGAAGTAAGGCAATAATGAAGTGGAAATAAGAAAATATCGAAATATAAGACACTAAATCAATTTTGAATTAATATTAATTTAATCGACAATTAATATACTACTGAACCACCAGATAAGTTAATTCCTGATGAACTTTCTGTCAGAGAAGTGAAAATAACAAATTATAAATATAAAAAAGACAAAATCCTTAAGTATTTATTTGGCATAACTCCTATTTATTTAACATTTGTAGCTACACGTTTCGGAGACAATGTTCCATCATCAGGCTTCTAATTTTTTTTTAAAAACACAATGTTAATCTATAACATTATACCAATAGTTCTACAATTATATAGTAATGTGTCGTTTACCTCTTAATCTGTGATTATTTTCAATTCTCCATGTTATAAGCCATTATATAATATAAGACAGAATCCTAGTTGAAAGTGATGATGTTAATTTCTGCTATATTTTCTCAAGGGAAGTGGAAATAAGAAAACATGAAACCTGTGATATACTTTCTCACATTTATTTATAAACTGATATGTTTTATTGAATTAATTATACAATCTGTCTCACTTTAGGACAAAAAGTAATATGGATGACTAAGAATCCATTAACAAAATATGCATACTGAAATTTATACAACAAATAAAAATATATAAAACACCAAATCCATGTACAAATATATCTTGTTAAGTTTTGTAACACTTGTACAAGTTTTAAATTGATAGAACAAATATAAATATGTAAAACACCAAATCCATGTAGAAATTAATCTTCTTAAGTTTTGTAACACTTTTACACATAAGATAAGATGAAATAAGAAAACATGAATTGATAAAACACTTAATCCTCGTGTTGTTAACTTCTGTTTCACCTTTTTATATTTAAGGAGTCTAAATATCAATATAACAAACTAAACAACACAATCCAAGTTAAAACTGTAGAAGTGATTGTTTACATGTGAGGTTATAGGAATGAACTATCGAAAAATGTAAACATGAAGTGAAGCCTAAGGATCGAATTGGTCGGTGTAGCGCGGGTCAAGCCAGTTTGGTGGTGTCGCCGATCCGAACAATTACCATTGATAATATTATTGTAGAAATAATTTTATTGATTTCATCATCTGGTTGGATTCTAATTTCTAACCATAAAACTATACCACAGTATGATAAACCTCGTGTTTGCCTCTCATCATTGTAAATTATATTATTGCTACAGCTTTCTAGACTTATGAAAACGATAATGATAGTTAAAATTTGGTACAGACAGGATCAGTAGTTTTACCATTGAAAACTCTAGTGCGGAATGGTGCTAAGCACATATCGGTTGATTTTCAAACTTCACTGGGATCCACCATATATTTATTATTTTTTTAATAATAAAAGTAAATTTTATTATCAATTTCAACTCTATTTAACAGTGTACCTTTACGACCTCTCATATAGATGGCGCTCGCTACCTATCGGTAAATTTTCAGACTACACATCATCCACGAACTATCGTTATTTCATTAAAAAAAATAATTGAATATGAGTAGATTTTATTATTGCTAAACCTTCTTAGAATAATAAACATGATGTGGTTTAAATTGTATGCAGATGGGTTGAGTAGTTTTCGTGGTTAGTGATCTCAAACGAAAAATTGTCCTTTTATATAATAGTATAGATCACCTGTGAGGTTGTGAGTAAAGACAGAATTATTTCCAAATAGCGAAATGCTAAAGAGGGAAACAAATATTTTTGTTTGGGAAAGAAATAATGAATATTGAAAGCCGTAAAAAGAAATATATTAAATATAAAAAGTTAATTACACAGAGGGATAAATTAAAGAAAATAAGATAGTCTGAAACTTTTTTCTAGAAAACCCAAAATAAAAATCTTCATGTGATCTAAAAAACCTGGAAAATGTCCCTGACTTTTAACTTCTGATCCACTAAACTCGGTTACTTTAACCTCACTTCCACTCGCACGGTATTCCATCAACTTGACAGGATTCCCTAGTAGATAGAAAAGGCAGAAAATCCATGGAATACTGAAAAGACATTCCGATCAACGCGTCACTTTCTTTTTCCTTTATTATGAATAGGCAAAAATTCACTCGATAATATTCTAAGAAATGTGAATTGAAAAAATAAATAAATAGTAATAATAAAAAGATTTATTCGCTACATTCCACATTTTAATTTTAAAGACCAACTCAAGCTTTTCCTTTGTGTTCTTATCCTTTAGATTTAATGATCCTATTTCCTCGAGACGATTCAATCATTTTAAAATAGATAAATATATACCATATTAAATACCTACATGAATTTTCAAAGTATAAAAGTGAAACTATTATTAGTAACTATAGCCTTAAGTTTTTTTTTTTTTTTTTATTGATTGCTTTAAAGTATAAACTTTATGGTAATTGAGGTAGCCAATAACAATAATAATTACATAACAGTAAATAAACAATAAATACAAATAGAAAAAGAGTTTTACATTTAATATAATTAGCACTAACAGAAAAAGCATTTCTTCAAATTATAATAATTTATACGAACAAAAGATTTTTTTTTTCTCTTATAAGCTATATATACAAACAAAGAAAAATAAAATAAAAATAAAAACATACATTTTTACAATTTATAATAATTGATATTGATTATAGCCTAGGTTGACAGAAGTTGTAGCAGCAATTGCAATAGAATCCAATATTTTATTTAGTTAATTCAAAAGTAATAAATCAATTACTTTTTGCTAGCATTTAAAACATTTAAAATAAATAGGAAGACGTTATTTATCTTTTCAATGATATTGTAGGATAAAATATTTTCCAAAGATAGACTATCATCTGTTTGAACTATATAGTCTTTTAGGTATTTTTTTCGAAAATTATCGTGTCTTTGGCACTCTAACAACAGATGTTTTAAGCTATTTACGATGAATAAGCTACAATCTTCACATTTTTCATTAGCTTTAATTTGTAAAGTGTTATTTTTAAAAAATATTTTCTAGTTGTCACATTTGACTAGTCACATTCAAATCTTCCAGCTGAAGGTTATTAAAATTTGAAATTTTCATAGATAATGAGTTATACCTTGTATTTAAAGTACGATCAATGTCTGTTGATAATAAATGATTAGTGGCTTTTTCTATTATGTTATTTTTATTAGATAATAATTTTTGAGGATTGAAAAAATCTTGAAAGTGTTCTGGGATACTGCCGTTAATGGTTAATTGTTTTTTACACCCAGTTATATTGAAAATCTGGTTTATTGGTATGTAAATTTAAAAGTCTTTCGAGGCAGATACGGGGTAGCCGATTTTCTGGTAATACCATGATTTTAATTGAAGAATTTATTATTTTTTTTTAGTACTGGGATGAATAACGGATTCCGTCCTGTTTCTAATCTTACGATATAATTTGGTGTGCATTTGGGCCAGGAATATAGTGTTTTTAGAAATTTAAGTTGAATATTTTCGATAGTTTCCAGGTAGTTTAAACTCCAGATCTGAGCTGCATACAGAAGTGTTGATGAGACCATAGCATCAAAAAGAACCATTTTACTATAGCCTTAAGTAAAAAAGTATAAAACCAAATCACAGCTATGATTTTAAAGACTTTCGGGTTTCGTGTCTAAAAGTCATTTAGAAACGCCAACAATTTTATCACAAAACTATAGTCCTTCAACACGTAGCGCAGTTAAAAGAAGTTGGGTGATAAGCAAAGAATCTTGTTAGGTCTTTTGTATAATTTACAACTTCTCTTACTTTGAATTTGTTTATAGACAAGGATATATTTTGTGCTGAATCGTAATTAATTTTAGATTTAGAAATACACATAAAAATAAAAAAAATAGTAGTTTTAAGTAATATAGATTTTTTTTTTTTTTTTTTTTTTTTTTTTTTTTTTTTTTTTTTTTTTTTTTTTTTTTTTTTTTTTTTTTTTTTTTTGAGTAGCTGTAAAGAACCGAGTTTTATTTTTAGCCGTATCGATTGAAATAAAATTAAAATTTAGAAAAACATTTGTTCAACATTATTGTTTTTTTTGTTTTTTTTATTAATATATTTAATTCGCTCCTTACAATAAAGGCAATAAGTAAATATACTGGAATATAAAAAGAAAAAAAAATGATGTTTGTAATTAAAATCAATTGTCATATTGAAGAATTTATACATAAATATATACCTGTTTAAGGTAAAAATTTTAGAGTGTGTAAATCTGTACGCTCTGCACTAAAACACGTTTGCAGATGATATTGCTATCACAAGTAGCAGCTTAAACGCAAGCAAGGCCTTAAAAAGTGAGCCAGAAAATAGCTGAGGAGCTCATACAGTTAAACATTGGGGTTAACCCGGATAAAACAAAAGGTATCATACTTTCTTTTCAAAAAAGCAAAAAGAAACTTCCAGCCAATTTCAAATTAATGATCAGTCAACAAACTTTCGAAAAATATTGCTTACTTGGGAATTAAATTTGACAGACAGCTTAAGTTTTCGGTCCACTTATTTAATAAAACAAGAAAAGCGAGATTACAATCTTACAAACTGAACCAATTATTATCTGCTACAAATTTAGCTTTACGTTTAAAATGTGCAGCAAAATTTAATCACCCACAGGAGAACCAAATCGATGGCTAAAATTATTTTAAATTTGGAATTATAGATATTATTTAGTGTGTAAGGCGTATACACACAAATAAACGGTGAGCACATCACCTAATTATTACTTTAGCTATATTAAAAGTAAAACAAAAAAATAATAAATTATCTATAACTCATTAAAATGCTTGAAAGCAGTGAGAGATACCTTAAAAAACGTTTTAAAGGTCATTATAGCAAAAAGAAAAAAAAAAAAAGGTCTATGGAAAAAAAAAACGTTTATAAATTTGGACGTTTTGAGCAGAGGAATTTCAATTGTTTTTTGATGTATCAAATTTAGTATCATGGGTGGGTGATGGGAGGGAGGTTTATAGTTTAACTCATTAAATACAAATGAATCATTTACAAGAGAATAAATAATAATTATTAAGTAGTATAGAATAGAAAAATAATTTTATTCTGGGACCAAGTCCATTTAGAATAACAACTTAGTAAAGAAATAAATAAAATTAGTTACATCTGGTCAGAGTCATTCAATAATTATTATTAAATTGTAATACCTATTGAATAGGTATAAACCTATTTGGACATACATGTGTAATGTATAGTGTACAGTGTAGCATTGGGACTCCACCAAACCTTCTAATTCTTCTCGTATCCAATCCTTACAATCCAAATTCTTTCGTAAAATCCACAATTCTTCTATTATGCCACAAATAATCTTGTCGATAATGATCTCAATGTTCCTTATGTGGCTGAATCAGCATAAACCAGATACCTATTCTTCTATAATAACCTTACCCACTGAAATCCTTTGAAGTGGGAATCCTTCAATTCATGATAACGCTCTGAGGCATCTGAAAAGAAGATCGTCTGGAGACCATCTACATCAAAACGTTCATTGAAGTGCTACTAATGCGCAGTTGTTGACAAGTTCCACGCATTCATTTGATGCATATATTGTATAATGTATTATAGATACATACTTAATGAATAATTTTAATGATTATTGTTGACGAAAAGCTGAAAAAGTGAGTGAGTGACAGCTTAGGACTTTCGACAATATACTGCATACCCTTACCTTACATCCCTTACCGGCGATACCTTTATGAAAATAGCAATAAAATATTGAAGGAAGAAATTCAAAGGTTAGATGGAGGGGAGAAGGCCCTATTTAAGTTTTGGATTAGAATATGGGAGGCTTTCTTTTCGAGAAGATAGATATCTAGTAGAAATGAACGTCACGATAGACTTAGAGACTCGACACCTTTTAGGTAGCTACTCTATTCTTTCAAATAGTATATAATAAATGGATATTGTAAATTGTATGCTTAAGTGTCGTAACTGTATAAGTATTAATAGTTTGATATATCTAGAGCCATAATACTAATTTTTTTTTAATTTTTTTTTTTAAGGCCCAGGACTTTCATTGAAGTCCTATACTGGCCTGGGTGGGAAGGTTAAGATTCATTTCGTCGATCCGCCACGAAATAAATTTTAACCTGCCGAGGTGGGAATCGAACCCACGACCTTCTGGTTACGAGCGCGCTGAGACCCTCGACCCAACTCGTTCGGCGAAATGAATAAATTATATTCATTATTACTATATAATTTTTCTTCTACTATAAATGCCACTACATTAAGAATTTAATTTTAATGTTTTTTTCTTGTTTTGTTTTTTATTATTCTTTATTGAAAATAAATTACATAAAGCCAAATTAGGCTAATAAAAACATAGAAACATGTTTGGATACACATCCATCTCATGTGAAATTGTAATTAATATGGAGGAATCTATAAACAAGTAAATAATGCAAATTTGATAAAACAGTAGGAAAACTAAAAAAAAAAACCTGCACAACAAAATAAACAATACTAGTTCAATTTACAATTATAGTTAATTTTATGAATTATAATAAATAATAGTTAAATTGTAATCTAATAGCCAAGTAATAAAGATAATAATACACATCTTATAATTACAAAATATAAACAAAATGATAATAAGACTAATTTTGTGATATAATACAATATCAAACTTTTATTTATAACTTTATGTTGTGAAAATGTTTACACTACTCTAATTTATGTACTATTTTGTAATCTAGAGAAATTGGTTTTTTTTTTAGTCTTTAAGTAATATGTGTTTTGTCCGTTTGTGTTTGTATCTTTTTATAGTTTTCTTGTTGTAATTACCTATTTTTTGGATATATGGGTTTTCAGATATAGCAGTTGATATGAAAAATGAGTTTGTAATTTTTAATGCAGTGGCAGTTATAGTTTCCACAAGTGGATAATAAGAATCCAATAATAACAAACTATAGATCAGAAATCAGTAGTTGGGAACTATTGCGTATTCAAGAAAAATTAACCCCCAAGCTATGGAGCAACATAGAAATTGTATAAACAAATAAATCTTAGTAAATATTATTTTTTTAAAAAGTAGGTAAGGTACATCCCTTGAATATATTGCTTCAGACTTCAGACCAATATAGAAACACATTTTTCTAAGGTTAAGTTTACACCCTAAACATTTACAAACTCTGTTCGTTTCTTTCCAATCTATTATTCATATTTTTCCTAAAACTTATTTCAGTTCGAACTTGAGAAGTAGAAAAAAAAAAAAAAAAAAAAAAAAAACAAAAAACAAAAATGCAGCGTTAGATCGCCATTAATAGTCCAAAGTATTATGTCTAGGACGAAACGAGGGCGGATAGTTGGAAAATGATTCGAGTCACGTAGGCTGACCAATCAGCCAAGTAATAACGGCTTCTTTCCCTCTATCCTACATAGCTACCTCACTAAGTCTTCTCTACCCTATTTTCTTCCGATATTTGTTTTTGCGGGGAAAGTAAACAAGGTTGTATACCTTATCCGCCAAAATAAAGTAAAGAATCATCAGAGGTGTGATATAACGAAAAGTTAATTATTACACTATTTGTGTAATATTATTACATTTTTGTAATAAAAACATTTTTTATATATATACGTATTTTGGCTAGAGGTCTATGCTTGTTTTTACCCTCAAACATTTGATACGCTCTACGATAGCTCTGTTTCTGTTGCTCGGATTGTTTTTCTCAGTCGGGAGGAAATTAGTTATAGCTTCAGTCTATAGCTGTCAGTTTTTCCTATTAATTTGTTTTAAAACGACGAGCGCAATAAAAAATCAAATTAATATCAGCGAGCATATTTATTACTTGTTGTACATTTACCTATTTATCAAGTAGAAAACACTACAGATCTTGGGGGGGGGGGGGAGAGATGAAGGGGAGAAGCTAGTCTCATTTAGCAACTTGTTCCACAGAGCTCTGTCAGCTGCAAAGAGCTTCCATTGGCCGACTCCCAAAGCCTCAGGATCGTCAATCCACCTCAGCCCAAGTTATCGTTCGAACGTTCTGCATTCAGCCTTACCAAAAAGAACCTTTCAAGCCAGCCTCTCTCAAACCAATCTCTCCGCAACTCAAACCATCCAACTACCTTAGAGTCGATGGAATAGATTGGGCTAAGTGTATAACTCTCCATGTTTTCTGTTAGACCTGATTTATTGTGTACTGGTATTCACCGAAACACTTTATTCCTCCTTCCAAAACTGTAATAATTGTTAAATTTTCTTTTAAATTGACTGTAAAGTGTTTTATTTCCTTTACAGTAGACAACCACTATTTTTGTTAATTGAAACAAAAACAAAACCATGATTAAATCGGTGATAAATTGTCCTCTAAGAATAATATCAAAGCATAATGAGATGTACCACTGATATCTGGCTCTATTAGTTTCAGACAATGGCATAAATATATACAATACCAGGGACTAATAAATTGTAACAAACCAAAATAATTGGTTACACTTATTTTGTGTTCGATTTGAAACCGGATAATTGTCAAAAAAAAAAAAAATAATAATAATAATAACTGGAAGGGATATGTAACTGATCAAATCATTTACTTTAGTTTTGTTTTACGTTTAAAGAAATTATTATAACTTAAAAAAAAAAAAATTAAATATATACAATATTTAAACAAGTGGACCGATTAATTACATTTACTTTTATTGAAGGAATAAAAATTTAAATTTAATTTTAATCAAATATTATTTATAACGGAAGTGACATAATTAAAATATTTCAATGCTATCGATTAATTGGTTTATGACCAAATGCTGTGTATACATATCCTTCATATAATTAAATAATGATATTAATTTATTTATACATAATTATAATTATATAATTCGTATTAAAATTACAAATCAAATATGTAAAAATTGGATTCGCAAAGTAAAGAACAATGTTTAATTGTGCACATAGAGTTGATGTAAAGAACATAATTTGGGCCCAAGGCAACATTCGAAAGAAGCTGTTTGAAGCAAAGGTACAAAAACTTTTTATCTTCAAATTTATATATGGTATATAAATATATATATTATAAATATCAATGTATTCATTTCACGTATAGGCCCCAAGGACCACGCGAATATCACGATTTAGGCAACTTTGGGATTCTCGACTTTCTTTCCTCCCATCTTAGTTTCATTATTCTTGAATGTCTCTCCCTTCTCTCCCTGGACCACATTGTTCCCCCTCTTTTTCTCTCTGCTAATTGTAGTGAGATTTTTTATTGTTTTTCAGAACACCTCTCTATCCAGTCGGCTTCTGACATTTTAAGGTTCTTTAATTCTTCTTGCATTTGCTTTGTATATTCACCTACGTTTTTATAGCTACAAATTTTATCGAATATCTCTTTATTTAGTCTTTCCTTCTTCATCCTTTTCATATGTCCATAGAACATCAGCCTTCGGATTCTTATTTCGGTCTCCAGGTCTTTCAGTTCTCTGTAGATCTGTTCGTTAGATCTTAGCCTGTAACCTTCCTGTGTTTTCCTGGGCCCATAGATCTTTCTCGGGATCCTCCTTTCTATTCTTATATATTTTTTATACAATGCTTTTTTAATTTTTTTTTTTTTTTAAAGACAATTATCCAGTCTCAAATCGAATACAAAGTAAATATAACCCATTCATTGTTCTGGTTGGTTAAAAAAAAAAAAAGATATAAATTTAATAAATAATATAATTCGACTATAAAGAAAAATAAAATAAGTAATTTTACATAAAAATATATAAAAATAAACTTAATAGAAAAGAAAATATAAAAACAAGTAAATATAAAACATTTTCTCAGTATACAGAAAATAGAATATTTTAAAAATTAAATAAATGTTAAATAACAGCATAATTCAATGTATAAATAATTATTATTAATTCATTGGTATCGGTTTAACTATATTACCACCAAATTGAATGAATTTTTTTTCAGGCTCGGAACAAGGGCGGGACAGAGGGGTCACGTCCCCGGGCTGAAGATTTTAGGAGGCGGTAAAATTTGAAAAATTTACAAAAATAATAATATCATAATCAATATTTTTTAATTTTTTTTTGCAAAATTTATAAAATTTATTATTTTGTATTTTACAGGTATTGTATTTTAATGGTAGCAACCTAATCTTTGCCCCCTTACAGATCTCCTAGTTTCGACACTTGAAATTCTGAAAGACGTGACATAAGGCTTGATTATGAGGGTGCTTGAATAGAATTGTGAAGGAATTCGAGAAGGTGGTTTAGCGATTAGGAAAGGATAGCTGATGATTTATTTCGATTTAAAACTTTTATTTTCCCCTCCAATACAATATTAATTAGCAAATCATTAATATCCATGGTGAAGATCGGCATGACAGAGAATGATTTAAAGAGTAACTCTAGGGCCTCGATTTATTTAGCTCCTCTTTAGGAAAGTTGAAATGATGTTCTTTGGAATGAAATATAAAGTAAGAAAAAAAAAAAAAAACTTATGAATTAAGAGTGGACGGACTTAAATGTCAGGAAATTGTAGATATAGGATTGGCGATGATTATTAATGATATTGTTAAGGAATGTCCCTAAGAAAAATTCTTCACAGAAAGAGGGAAAAGAGCCTAAAGGATGTCTTTGAGCCCCACTGTAAAATTTAGAGAAGTTGTACAAGTGAATTTTTCGATGATTATATCGAAGAAGAATGAATAAAAAACAGAAAAAATTGAACTATCATGAATTTTCTGTGCAATAAATGTTCGGAATGATACGGAGTGGTATCGAATCTTATGTATTTATGGCTAGAACGTACACAAATTAAAGCTGATAAAAATAAAAAGATAAATCAAGCTAATGATACATTGAGATGGTGATGAAAGACGTCAGGTGACTTCTGAAGAATATTTGAACTGAATAAAGTAGTCACCTAGCGAGAGACTATTTTTATTGTGTAGACTCGAAGTCAATGAATTGCTATGTCATATTATCATATCGTATTTTATTATACTGAGGAGGATAGAGACCTCACAGCATATTGTAGAAACCCGCCATGCTAATGAGGCACTCAGGTTCAAGTTGCAAACAGGACTTGGGTACTTAAGGAAAACGAGTTGCTTAAGCTTGTATAACGATGTATGACCATAACGGAGATCTGCCTGCGTAAAATAAATCCTAAATGTTTGCGGATGGAAAGAATACATTGGTCCTTCCTCCTTCTCTTTAGTAAAGAGACCTTTTCCAGGAAAGGCACAGTATCGCGGAGGAGAAAGGAAGGCATAAGGGAAAACAGAAAAAAAAAATGTTACCTTTCAACGAAGGAAGGTCACACTGTTTTTTGCTATGCATTAGGACATGAGACATGTAAACCTAATGTCTTAATGCATAGCAAAAAATTAGTATTTTTATAAACACTAACTATTTATTGTTATATCTAAAAAATAAAATAATGAAATAAATAAATTAAAAGAAACTGCCTCTGGAACCCGTGAAAGGTCTTGGAGTTATTACTTCGGTAAGAATGTACTGTCACTAGGCTTTTTGTGGAAGGAGGAAATTTGAATTTTCGTGATGAATTTGTCAGGTTTTTCTCCCAATTAAGGATACCCGCATTAAAGAGACAGCACACCGAGGATTGTCTTTTGAATCTAGATGGAATATTTTTTTTCATTTTTTTATATAAAAAAAAAGTATAACAAGATAAGAAGAAAATAGATTATATAAGTGAAGTTACAAGCATGGTTATTATGTAGAATTCTAATTTCTAGTAATGTGAAATATATACATTTTCATATTTTCCTAGCCCTCTAAAACCTATAATACCATCAAAATGTATATGTTTCGAGGCATTTGCAATCAATTAGAGTTATTTTTCATAATGTGCCATAAATACATTTTTTTAAACTGCATATTTATCTACTTATCCGGCATATCTGCATTTGATATTTTAATTTATTAATAGACCGAAAAATAGTTATTGGAACTCTTGCTATTTTTTTTTTCCGCCAAATGAATGAGTTTGTGTTTTTCCAAGTTCTTATCATTTCCTTTGTCTGAATTTTCGAAAGCATTTGCTCCTCTTGAAATCTAATTAATTTATCGTACTGGCTCCGCTCAAATACTTAAAATACTCCTTCACTTCCATTACCTAGGCTCTAACGCAGGGTTTACTAAAACCCACTTTTGTGTACTCTTAAAATATCAAAAATCACCCTAGCAAAGATGAAAGATCTTTTTTGGAAAGTATATAGGTGAATTTTTAATTGAGACTTCCGAGGGTGACGAATACGTTATAGCGTTCGTTTTGATAAATGTTTTTCAACTACAAACGATTTTAGGTAACACAGCACATAAGAACAGCAAAGCACAAATAAAACAAAGGTAAAAAAAAAAAATTTCAAAAGAAAAAATAAATTTGTTACACAAACTGCTTCTGGATCAGAAAAGTCTGGTTTCAAAACCAATTTATGTTTTACTTTAGTTCGAGCTGATATACCCATCAGTCAGCCACTCAAAGTTTTATAACGTGTTTTTTTTGTTGTTTTTTATATGAATATAGCTGGAGTCTATACTTTTTTGGTGTAAAGTTTTCTGCACATTCAAAAATGTAACATTTTGGCACGCTATAACTCTGTTAGAATTTAATTTAAGGGAAAATACCATATTTCGTGATTTTTAACATTTTTCAATCTACCATTTAGTAGCTAAATTGATTTGAATGAAAAAAGTCACATTTTGCCTACGTATGTTAAATGTTGGGGCTTTTTTGACACGCTCTAGCTCTCGGTATTGCTCGAATTGAAAATTTGACCGGAGTTTCCTAATCAAAATTTAATGGAAAATCTTTTTTGTTCTATAACATTTGTCGCTAGAACCTACCGTTTAGGAGCTATATTGGTTTGAAAGAAAAAGGTCACGTTTGAAACAGTCATTGTCTCTCTAATTTTTGTATTTCAAATAATCATTGATTGTTAATTTAATTTAAATAATTTTAATTCTAACACGTAAATTGGAAAAAACAGTTAATTATAGATTGACATATCCATGAGCTATTTTTGAAAAAAAATTGAGCTTTTATTTATTTTAATATTCTTCTTCCTATTGTTTCCCTTTTGAACACAAACTTAAACTTTAATTGGAACTTAGGTGCATGTATTGTATTTTTTAAATTTTATACAAAATGTATATAGATGCATATTTTCCGTATTTAATAGCTCATTTTGCCTAAAGCTTTTGCTTATGTATGTGCCTACTTTCCAGTTTTTATTGCATATAATTAACAGCCCTACTAAAGTCTATTAACGTTCTACAAAATAATGATAAAATCGGTAGATAGTTACCAAAAAACTAATTTTAACGCTACAGTCACTGAAGAAGTTGTGTTAAGTTAGCATGGTAATGGACAAATGGTGGGAGGGTAATCAATGCACAACAGACAGGGTGACGCCCAGGGGAAAGACCAAGACTTAAGACGTCTGTTGCTCTAAATTTAGGTTTCCAATGGTTGTATATGTAGGGAGAACATGTCACTATATCTTCTTATAGTTTATTTTGATATAAATTGAATACGAACACTAGTCTACTGTAATATCAACAGATCTGTTTGGAGTTGAAAGTCATTAAGTAACAAAATCAATTTTTTTTCAGGAGAGCAAAAAAACGGGAATATGCTCATTAAAAATTTCTCAGATATTTATATATACAGCAGTTATATTCACTTGGTGACTTTATATGCTTATGAGAAATGATAATTTTAACATACTATGACTTTATGTCTTTTTCGAAAAAAAATCGCACTGAATTTTACCTCCAGGCAGACGGTATATCGAATTCGGATAATATAATATTTCCACCGATCATACAGGAACTTACAGGAATATTTATTTTAAATACAGTAGAACCTCACTAATTAAACTAAGAAGGGACCTTACGAAGCTCACAATGAGACACGTGTTTTTCATAGTTAAAAATGTATTATAATTATATCAAAAGTTATATATTAAGATTTTAAAAAATAAAGGAAATATAAACGCACGTTACAATCACCATAGATTAATATATTTGTATAGAACATTTTTAGCAAGCTATTTATGTATTGATGCATTGGCTATAATAACACTGTATTGTGTTTGATTTATGGAAAACTCTTTTTTAAAATTATTCTGAATGAAGTGTGCT
This sequence comes from Euschistus heros, assembly GCA_003667255.2. Taxonomy (NCBI): domain Eukaryota; kingdom Metazoa; phylum Arthropoda; class Insecta; order Hemiptera; family Pentatomidae; genus Euschistus; species Euschistus heros. Next base: position 4,115,226 of record RCWM02000007.1, on the reverse strand, counting down.
CTAAACGTTTTTGTTAAGGGTGAGGGTGTATAGAGTAAAAACCATAAAAAAAAATTACCTATATATTAGTCCCAGTTTAGGCTACTAAGTTTATTTATTTATCTATTTTTTGAGAAAGTATTCCAATCAGCCTCAAAGCGGGGAATAAGTAATGTGGATGGCTTAATGAATCCACTCACACAATATGTGCAATAAGAAATCAATATACAGAAATGATAAAAAAATAAAAATAAGTAAAGAATTTGGTAATATACCGGGTGTTCGGAAGATCGTAGGCAAAAGAGGTTTATCGGGTAAGGAAGTTCATTTTGAACCTATTTAAGGTCACTTACCTATATACAATGTCGTGTGGGGTTTTTTTTTTCATGATTTTTTTTTTTTTTTTTTAAATAGCCAAAACCAAACATTTATGCCTTATAACTTCGTTGTTTACTGATATATCAACGCCATTTTTTTTTTTCTGTAATTACTAATACATTGTCCATGTAAAATAAAAAAGATTTGATGCAAAAACCAAATAAAAATATTTTTTTACCACTAACATGATTTAACGATCTAGAATTTTTTTTTTTTTTTTATAGTCTTTTGCAATCAAATCTTTTTTTTTTTTACATCGACAATGTATTAGTAATTACAGCACAAAAAATGGCGTTGATATATCAGTATACAACGAAGTTAAAAGGTATAAATGTTTGGTTTTGGCCATTTTTTTCAAAACAATTCATAAAAAAAAAAAAAAAAAAACGTGAGACTGTATATAGGTAAGTGACCTTAAATAGGATCAAAATGAACCTCCCTACCCAGGATACTTCTTAGGCCAATAATCTTCCGAACACCCTGTATAATAAAAAAATAAATAAAGTAAAAAATTAAAAAAAATTAATAAAGTAAACAAATAAAGTAAGCCTAGTATAACTTTGAATGTAACAAGCTTTTCTTAAGAACCAACCGTGCAACAGATATCATGGTGAAACATAAAAAAAGTTCGAAATGTTTGACGCTTTGACGTAATTAGCGATCAAAGGCGCTTCAAGATCTAACACCTGAATTTTCGTACTCAAGCACAATACTAACAACATAAAACACAACTAAAATATACAATTTTACTGAACTATAACGATCCTGGGAACATATAGTTCCCCAGCCCTAGGACTCCGCGAGTGGGTCGAATTAGCGGAAGTCGGACTATTGAGGTTCTACTGTATATATTTTTCCTTTTTAACTGCCTTATTGTTTTTTGTTTTTTTTATTATTTGGATTAATGGAGTGGGAAGCCATTTGAGAAACTAATGGATTTGAGTGGTTATGGAGCTCACTATGAAAGGATAGGTATCTGGTTTGGGCTAACTCAGCAGCATATGGAACATTAAGATCTTTTTGGATAAGTTTATTGGTGACAAAGTAAGGGACATTTAGGATTTTTCGAAGGATTTTGTAATGTAAGGATTGGATATGAGATGAATTGGATGGTTTAGTAGAGCCTCAAAGCTCAACTCATTACATCCAAATACGAGTAAGTCTAATCACAGTCATGTAAATAAGTCTTTTTTAATGAATTAGGAGGTTTGATAGTTTGTCTAGTAAATGTTGAAGTAGTCTGTAACAACGAGCAGTTTCTCGTCGCTTTAGTCTTGTATGTGGGTTCCAAGTAAGACGTTTGTCCATGTGGAGTCCTAGGTTGCGGATCTGTTCGATAGGAATTAGTGGAATATCATTGAAGGATACTGTAGGACAGGAAGTCGTTGGTTTACGACGAATCGGTTAAATGTAAGAATGGAAAATCGATTTTTTTATTTTTCGGTACAGTTTTTGAGATATGGAAACTTTAGGTACCGACACATCACTGCTTTTGGATTTTCTCTATACAAAGTGAATAAAGGTTCACTGTTCCAACATATAAATTATTTTTTAATATTAAATATATTCAACCTTTACAATTTTAGCAGACTTTATAGCGATAATCATATTATTATGGCCATGAATGCGATTATAGAGAGCAGACATAGAGAGGACTGTATGAATAATGACATGAACATTAACGAAGCTAGGCTAATGAATTAGCATTGTGCTCACTGCTCGTTGATACAGTGCTGTATAATGATCGTCGACAGACCGCTCTCGGCAGGAGCTCACTTTGAATGTAAGAGCCCTCCAGCCAGTGATGGACTGTACGCCCGGATCTGCTTGTCTTCCTGTATCCTCAACTAATTTGCTTAATTACTTTTAATCTATTAATTATTACTAACAAGGTCCATTTTTTCATATCTGAACAGCATATCACAAAGCTATTGATAGAAAAGAAAACATCCAGGAAAATGTCCCAATAAAGGAAAATTTTCTTAAATAATCAATAGAATTTGTTGCCATTTCAGATTCTTGCTATTACCTCTTCTTGAATTTTGTAATTTTTCGTGATAGTCATCCCAAGGTACTTGAATTTCGAGACTCTTTCGAAATTACATATCCCACTCTTTGAAGATCTAGAATTTATGTATCTTTCTAGAGCTTTATCATATATTTTGGCTTGCTTTCATTTTTTGATATCCTACAAAGTTCCATTATCATATATAAAGCGGGACATAAGTTCTGATATGGTTAAAAAGTGGGACCAATTGTTGGTAACCTCATCAAAGTCACCAAGCTTACACAGATTTATGCCTCACATTACACACAACAATTACGAACACATACAAAGTAACAACTACAAACTAACACAACTAATGACAGAACACGGAAACTCTAAACAATATCTCAAACGATTTAACATAATACGATCTGACATATGTAATGAAGACGGACAGACTCAAAATTTTATACATGTACTTTATGAATGTAAAGCATTTGAAAGACACAGGTTTAATCTAGTAAAAAATATTATTCTCAAACATGGAACATGGCCAGAGACAGAACAAAATTTGTTCTCTAAATTTAAGACTGACTTACTCACATTTATACGAAAATCGACTTTGACAAACTGACAAATGATGGGCAGCGAAGGTAGTTTCTTGTTGGCTTTTATTTTGTTTTTGTTATTTCTTTTCTTTTTTTTTTTTTGATTTTGTTTAAATAGTTTTGTTATATTACTACGTTATGTACGTTATGCTAAACTAATCATGTTAACTTTTAATAACATTGTAAAACATGTAGTATGCCTGTAAGGCATGGAACATGTTAATATACAAATAAATGGTCCTTATATGGGGATACCATATAAGGAAAAGAAGAAAAAAAAAAAAAAATCTTAGCTGCATCTTCGTCTTCTTTGTATACTTCCATAAGAGGATAGAGCGTTGTCCTATTATAACTACTTCGCCAACGTATGCCATGCATTGTGTCCTTCTATTATAGATATATCCGTCGGTCCTTGTACGGGTTGCCCTTATAATCATTTCTAGTGCCATAATAACCTTCGATCGGTCGCAACAATTTCCGTAACTCCAGTACAACACCCTGTTTTTTTTATCCGTTTTTGTCAAAATTTTGTAATAAATCTTTTAAATAAAATACTGTGACCATTTTACATTTAAAGTAAAATATATGTACAAATTATTAACTAATAGAATAAAATATGTTTATGGCTGAAAATAATAAAAAACAAATTTATAACTAGATACATTTTTATTTACAATATTACTGTCAAATATAATAATTCGCAGGTCTAAAATGGTTGGTTTTATGATCAATTATTGTTAACAAATTTTTTTGAGGAATGAATTTTAAAGATAAAATGTAAATATCTCCTGGCTGCCCTCAACGTAGGTTTATGTATCATGATCCAGAACATTTTCTATTTCCTCTTCACTCAATTCCAAATTTTTATTTTATTGTCCGGTTCTCTATTCTTCCTTTCTAGAGTTCTTCAAAATGCGAGGATTATATTCCAATTTTATATGCTTCCACCTAATCAAAACATTCCGAATAATTAATACTGACTAAGATAAACAAAAGTATAACTGATTGCCGAGAAAGGTACGAGAAAAAACCGAAAAGAGAGCAGTCGCTTGTTGTACTTTGAGCAACACGGAGGACTAAATATTTTTTAACCAGGAAACTATCCCTACTACCACATTGAAAAATTACTGACAGTAAACAGAGGAGTATTTCGAGAAATAGCTAAAGCCAATTTCCCGGGAAGCTCACTGGAAGCGAGAGCGAGAGAGAGAAAACAAGTTGAGTGTTGTACAAAATACAACGGCGCGACCGGTGGAAGTTTGAAAGTAAATGATGATGGCCTCTTGCTCATAATAAAATATATTATTAGAAATAAAATTCAAGATTAAACTATCTACTAATGCAAGTTTTATCACAAGATCTGGAGTGGGATCGAAGATGTGAAATGTGAGAGCTTGAAAAAGAAGAAGTTATTTTTATTTTATTTTTTTATTGACTCGTCTGAAAATACGACAGCATCAGCTTCTTATAATGGCCACTACTTTTTATTGGAATCACATCTTTCTCAATATAGTTTTTATGAGCTTCCTCCGCAACTGCGATTTTTTTTATTATCTTATGTTCATAGTTTTTTTTTTTCTTATACCATTTTTTAAGATTATATAGCACTTTTGGCATGCCCATAACTTTTGTAACAAATAACAAAGCTAAGCTTCAACACTTCAAAAAAACATGAAGATCAGACGATATTATCAGATCGAATTTTGAAAAGATCTTTTCTGTAGACCTGTGTACTGCGATATTATAACAGTCTAGAAATCCTAATATTTTCTAACAGACATAGGTAGTTTTTGATTACTTTAAAAGTTGGCTTGTGGTATATAAAATAATTTATTTGTCAAAGAAAGAGTGCCCAACCCCGTAGTTCATTCATTATCCAGTTCCATACATTCTTGCAACCCGTCTCGTAGGTAAAAACAGCATTGGTCCCGCGTATTTTAACTGTTTATTTTTTTTAGTTCCGGAAATGGCCCAGTTCATCACTCAAATCCTGAGCGCATGTGCCATAGCTCTCTCCCTCAACCAAATACATGGCTTTTTGAATTAATAGTATAAAGATCCTCTATTAACTAAAATAAACCATGTCTCCTAACTAAAAAAAAAAATTCTAACAACACAATGCAAAAAAAAAATGTTACTTCCCAATTACGGGTTCAATTCTATATAATATTAATAAAGTCAAAACATATTCAATATTGTTTAAAAATATCAATCAAATGGTCCTGCTAACTAATCATCGAAGACAAATATGAGCATTTTAACGGGAGACTGTTTTTTTAAAAGGTAGGAATAATTAATGGAGAGAAAAAAAAGAAGATTAAAACAAAAAAGGGAAAATACATTCGTTCATTATTCAGTTGAAAGACCTGAATAAAATAATCCTCGTGCCCGCGGTTCAATGGGTCACATTTATTCAGGGGGCATCTGAACAAATATTAAATAAAAAGGAACCGAAATAGGTCGTTTCAACAAGTTTTTTTCCACATATTTTTCAATCATTTGGACTAATTTGCTTCATTTATTTTTTTATTTTATTTATTTTTTTGCAATATCAAGCATCATATTTTACCTTTTGACCTATGTTATTGATTCCGGTGAAGGGGAGGGGGAGTGAATCATCAAGTTGTCCCCTCATGCATATCCAAATTTTATGTCCAAACTTTTTTTCTTTAATTATGTTTTCATACTTTATTTCACTTAAACAAACTATTTATCATAAACATTTAAAGTTCAGTTACTTTTTTTCAAAAGAAAAATAATTTCTCTCAATGATGAGAATAACCTAAATAAATTTCTATTCCTTAAACATCGAAAAATGTTTAATCATAGTTAAAGAGTATAAGGTTATCAAGTTATTTTCATATCCAAATACAAATTTTAAATGTATACAGTAAACTGGGGAGTAACAGAGAAAAGCGGGGTTGGGGTGGTCAGCTAAATGATCAGGTAAATGCAATCCTTTAAGTTTTTCTTATAACTAATCGAGTTTTCTGTCCATTCTGGAAAGAAATTTAAATGTTGACTTGGAACAGTTGAAACTCTTCAGTGTGAAATTTTACAGATAAATATTTCCAATATCGTTAAATATTATATTTCAAAATATTATCCTTATAATAACAACAATGGCGGAATATCCTTCGGATAACTTAAAATCAGTTAAATCTTGAAAAAAATAAAATAAAACAGTATCCTTGAGTTAGGATTGATGAATTAAATGCCACTTCTATTGAGATTATTTTATTTGAAAACTAGTTTCGAATGCTAAACATTCATCTTCAGTTCTAAAACATACAATAAAATTTTCAACACATCAGTACTATGTTACATAGATTAAATATACTAAGGTTTTTAAAAAGATAAGACAAGAAATCAAGCATAGGCACTCACCTTCGAGGTAACTAAAACACTAAATTTGTGAGAAGTAAAAGGGGGGGCAGGTAGGTTAAGTTTTAGATTTACAACGGGGTTTCCCTTATGACTCATTGGGTTTTTTTCGTTCCCTATGGGAAATAAATTTAAAATGGGGCTATTGGATATGTTAATCTGATCATTTAAACAAAAATCTGGATCGGTTTTAAACGATTTTATTATTTCTAGTGATTCAAAAGTATTTAATTTTAGGCTATTTTCTACTTGATGTAATATTTTTACTCCCGAGTCTTTATTAAATTTGTGGTTATTTAATAACATTAACATATCCAATAGCCCCATTTTAAATTTATTTCCCATAGGAACGAAAAAACCCAATGAGTCATAAGGGAAACCCCGTTGTAAATCTAAAACTTAACCTACCTGCCCCCCCTTTTACTTCTCACAAATTCAGTGTTTTAGTTACCTCGAAGGTGAGTGCCTATGCTTGATTTCTTGTCTTATCTTTTTAAAAACCTTAGTATATTTAATCTATGTAACATAGTACTGATGTGTTGAAAATTTTATTGTATGTTTTAGAACTGAAGATAATGTTTAGCATTCGAAACTAGTTTTCAAATAAAATAATCTCAATAGAAGTGGCATTTAATTCATCAATCCTAATTGTATTGATCCTTCTATATCATCATGCGTACCTCAAGTATCCTTAAGGATGAAAACTAATTCTACTTGTGGAAAGAGAGTGGCCAAGGATGCCCTTCGGCCTCAAAAAATCGTCAGATCCTGGCAGATCTGAAAATCTGACTCGATGGCAGACCGAGTTGGAGCAAGGGTCCCAGCGCGCTCGGTATAGAAGGTGTTGTTGGGTTCGAATCCTACCTCGGCGGATAAAATTTATTTCTTGGCGGACCCAAGAAATGATTCTTGGCCTTCCCACCATGGCTAGGATATGTTGGTAACCCGTAGGATAATTTTTTTCTTCCTGGTATAGTAAGAGTACATAAGGACGTCAAGGCAAAAAAAAAAAAAAAAAAAAAAAAAAAAAAAAAAAAAAAAAAAAAAAAAAAAAAAAAAAAAAAAAAAAAAAAAAAAAAAAAAAAAAAGAATTCAGCAGGAACAGAAAATCCGATTAGTCATAGATAAAACCTAAGGGATTGTTATTTATGTGATCATTTATTGGCGTGTAAGGCACGAAGAACGTCAGCACCCAGCGGTTCTTACTTCTTACTTTGAAAAGTTTTTATCCAATGATATCTAAAGCCGGCTCCACACATTCGTGTTATGTCATAACACGCAACACGAAACAGACATGCTCGTCAAAGATTGGCGAATGTGTGGATGGGCACTCGGCTCGTGTTATGTATTACAATATTGTTTCAGATCCTATTATAGCCGTATAGTCAGCTCCACACATTCGTGTTATGTCATAACAAGCAACACGAAACAGACATGCTCGTTGAATATAACGAATGTGTGGATGGGCACTCGGCTCGTGTTATGTGTTATCAAGTAGTTTCGGCTCGTGTTATGGGTGTATCGCTATAGGAGGCGGTTTTTAACACACATCAAAGGAAATTGGTTTCCCCCTAACACAAGCCGAAACAGAGAGAATCGCTTATTCACAAATTCGCTTAGCAACAGCGAATAATCGTAAAACCCAATTAATCATTATTATCAATAATAACTGTTTTAAAATGAACTATTAAATTTGATAATAAATAACGTTAAGTAAGCACGTAGCGATTTAAAAAATATATAATTTAATTCGATAGCTAATTTTATACATTTTGAATTGAACTGGACTATGTTTAGTATATTTTTTTTACGGTAGCATTTGTAATGGTAAACTACGTTGTTGACAGAGTTTTTTTTCGTCTATTCAATTAGTTAAGAAGAGATTTTCGTAGCTTATCTTCATTTTTGCTCTTAATTCAGTCTGAAAGTAAATAGATCATGGCGTAAATAAAGGTTATGCAAACTTTATTAACACATGAGATAATGTGATAAAGAAACAATACGAGCTGACTCTCAGGAGATAGTAGCCTATATGAGATAGAAGTAGCCTCGCATTAAAACAAAGTGGTATTTAAGAGACTAAAGAGTCCTGAAACAATTGCAAAATAAAATATAAGATTTAAGAAAGGGGGAGACCGAAGGATAAAATTCAATTTTTCCTAAACAGGGAAAACAATAGATCATAGCCCAGACGATTTATACAACGAAGGATACCAGACTAAAATAAATGTTTTTAAATACAGAAATAGATACTTGTAGGTACATGTTTTTAAATTGAAAAAGAAACAGGTAGATTCCTGCCAATTCTCTCACTCACTTTTAAAACCAGCAATGCAATTTTTTTTTTCTCTAATCCGATTTTGTAATCTTTTATCGTATCTATAAAAAGTTTTTCTACAGGTACAGTTTAGATATAAAATAAAAGCTAATTAAATTTCCTTTAAATTCTTTCTTGAAGAAATTATTGTGAAACCAGTACTTTTGTTAGAATGCGGCCGAGAACTTGACTCAACGGAAAATTGTCAAATATTGTGAAATATCACTATTTTTTGGAGAACTGTATTTCTGCAACCAATTAATCTACATAGCTGCGGTTAGAATTAAATTGTCACACATTCATTACTCTTTAATATAGTAAATGCTATGTCAAAAAATTTCATATTTTAGAGATATAAATGAAAAACGAAAATAGTGCTACAATTCCGCGGTTTATTGAGTACTACGAACAACCCACCTGATTTTGAGGTTTGAAAACATTGATTTTAACTATCCTCATGGGTCCTAACAACATAATAAAAAAAGGTAGATACATGCATTTTCACGAGCTTGGCTTATTTTAGTAGGTATTGATATATTGTCATGACAACAGAGAACTGTTTCGTCATTGTTTCGTGTTATGTGTTATGCCATAACAGAGAACTGTTCCGTTTCGTTGTTTCGTGTTATGTGTGGTTCGGCGATTGACGTGTTATACACACGAATGTGTGGAGCCGGCTTAAATCCAACAGCTTTTTAGCCTTTTTTTGTACTATCGTATTTTCTGGCCTGTTTCATATTAGTTTGTTAGTAGGTCCGTAGAGGTGGTCATGGAATCTGGGAGAAAAAAGTATAAAATCTGGGTGTGATCTTGAACAGGGAGAAATTGAGTCTTTGTGTGATGTTTTGTTGCGAGCGTGCCCAGACTGTTACTGATTTGTCTAGTCTTAATGTTTTTGACTGGAAAGTATATATATTTTTAATGTGTATCCCGTAAATTTTTAATAGATAGTTTTAAACCGTTATGAATAATTGACTTGAAAAGCTCGATCAAAACACAGATTCGATCATGTAGTCTTGCAAGACTAATGAAAAAATACTGTGTGTACAATGTTTACAATAGGATACAATAAGATCGCAAAAATGAGTAAACAGTGTTTTACATAAACGTAGTAATAAAAAAAGTATTGGCAAACAATAAATCCGAAAGACAAATTTATAATATTACTGTATGAACATTTGATCAATTTAATCAGTTTTTAATAGGAGTTTATTCTTAAACAACTTATTTGGATTTATAAAACAAATAATAATAAAAAATTAAATACAATTAAACAATAATATACTACATTTATTACTATCATAATCGAATTACATTGGCCCTGACTCAAAAGAGCACACCTACTTCACTAGGTAGCCTGATCGAACGCTTTGTGTTATACTGACGTCAAACGGACCCAGATGCTACATATAGAACTTCTCTATATAATATGAATCATTTCAAGAGATACCTATTATATATAAACTGTTTATATAACAATATATTTATCAGTTTATTTATTAATATTTACAAATGTACAAAATAAATACATTAAGTAAATGATTCCTAACATCTACATGAATTTAAATATAACAATGATATGCGAAACCTACCCTTTGTTCTAATATAAAATATTATTTTTAATATTTTAAAAGGCTTTATTGGCTACTGATGCAACCACGGATATCTTCATTCTCCAATGGCAAATTTGTATTCCCAACAATGTAACGTTTTGGATTGCATTAGCTATGCTTGATTTTTTAAGAAAATTATTTCAAATTTAGTACCAAACTATGGGTCATTCTCCCATTACATAAGAATATCAGTAGCGAAGCGATTGTGGTTTCTACATGAAATTTCTTGCAACCCAACTATAACAAGTAGCTGCAAGGTACTTACATCTAAAACGTAAATTAGTTTTCCTATGGTTATTGATTTGTTTTCATGGTTAAATTTGAATTCGAAACGTAAACATCAATTTCCCTCATGTGTCCAATGAAATGAGTTGGAAACGTTAAATGCGAATAAGTTCTCCATTTCTGTAATTTCTCCATAACTTACTTTTTTTTCTAGTACCTCTGATAAGTTACAATATTTTGAATTTCAAAATTTAAACCGACACTAATTGCTTGCCATAATAAGAATGACTCCTAATGCCTGTGTTCCATAGGCTCAATCTATTTCCTCACACATTTTTTAAAAAGCCCGCCAAAGCATATCCAAGGTTTATTCCATTATATTTCAGGATGGCAACGTTGCAGAAGCTTTCCACCAAACTGAGGGTAACCTAATTTACAACAAATTTCCTTTGTTAGTTTTCCCAATTTAGTGTCACATAGTGTTCGAATCGTGTCATTCGTTATTTCCCTCATATAGTGATTTTTCAAAGATGGTAAGTTCTGAGTTACATTTTTTTATTTTATTTTTTTCTTCACGGAACGGTCCCTGGGACCACGCGAATATCATGAGAGCAGCACTTGTTCTTTGCCCTTCGCCTGCTTCTTCTACCTCTTACACATGTTTTGCATGAACTCAGAATGCTTTCTCTCCTCAGTCCATGCGTGACCCCTCCCGGGATGTTTCCTCTCCACAAGAACCCTCGCCCCTGCCAGTGTCTTCCTGTACTCGTCCCTATCGAGGCAGTCCTGGTCTCCCAGACCTATCTGGTTCAGATCACTTCTCAGATGCCTAAGATACCCAGTCGAGACTTTATAACCACGGATCTTCTCGAAGATCTGGTGGTTCAACCTTTCGGGGCTCATCCTCACCATGTGCCCATAAAACCTTAAACTCCTTATTCTGATGTCCGACTCCAGATAAGTTGTATCCTTGTAACTTTCTTCGTTCGATTTCAACCGATTTTTTTATTTATTTTTTTTTTCACAAAGGAGGGAATTTTTGTGTCTCACAGAATCAGTTCAGGCTCTACTTAGCAATTTAGGTTCCTTAAAGCTCTTCAGAAACATATGACTACAACATATGATGGGAATTTTCGCTAGTACCATATGGTAGTAGACTTTTATAAAAATGTTTATGAAGAAAAACTTGTTTTTTACATAACTTTTTTTCTAATGGAATCACAATGTCGAAATTTTGACAGAATGGCAGAATCACCCATATACAACAAGTAAATGCGCGGATAATGATTACTATTGGATGATTGGATGTAGACTTAAAATTTACTTATTAAATCTCTTTGATTTATAGTAATGCGTGTATTCACCATGATCAACCTCCGTATATATTTAATACCCAGTAACTAGATAGTAGGCTTAATCTAAGCTAGATTAACCAGATGCTGAATAAGAAACGCGTTCCAAGAGCATGATACCGCCAAATTGGCTAATTTAACGAATCCCCGTCATTTGTTGGGAAGACTTAAAACGTCCATCTAAAGGGATTTTTTGTGTCTCACAGAATCAGTTCAGACTCTACTGAGCAAATTAGGTTCCTTAAAGCTCTTCAGAAGCATTTCATTATTCCTTATATTTAAAGCCAACCTCCACATATTTCATTTTGATTTAACACACATATTTTATACAATATGTTAAGCGTATTTGAATCAATATAGAATCAGATAGGAAGTAATAATTTGATCAAATGATCCTGGTTTCCCATTCATATTGCCCTAGTTTTTTGTTAGTAGAAAAGACAGCATATCTAAAAGCCATCATATTGAGTACTTCCAATATTATAAAAAAATAAAAATAGTTTCTTTACTTTATCTGTATGACAATAATATATATATATATATATATATATATATATATATATATATATATATATATATATATAAATATTAAACAGAAGCTTACTAGGAACAATAACGGTTTACACGATAGCAATTGCAAATAAAATGGTTACATTATTGTTGGTGATGCGACTTCGCATTTAGAGAATGAGAAATTGGATTACAAATTCAACCTGTGAAAACTGATGGATAAACAAAATAAAAGCAGCCAGATGATATCCATTATCCTGCCATCCAGCGTTTATTTAAATGATTTAGTTACGTTTGTGGTTTCTTAAACAATAAATAAAACCAAGAAACTTTGAAATATTTATGCTCTTAAATGATGATTAGTGAAAGGAATTATTATTATTATTTTTTCACATTGTCAAAGTTATCATTAACCCGAATGACCGAAGAATTGGTTAACCAAGCCTAACTCGATCCCAAAACGTTGGTTAATCGAGTTTCTGATGTATTATACATATTTATATGGATTTTTTTTAATATCAATTAATTGAAATTTACAACTATAGAAATAATTACATCAATGAGCTGATAACGATCACAATGAAATGTAAAAACTTGAAAAGAACTACTCATCAGTAGCACTTCAATAAAAATTCTGCATTAGAAGATCTCTAGATCATCTTTTCAGACACCTCGGAGGAGTATCGGGAATGGTGTGAGAAGCAAGTTGAGAAACTAATGGATCTGAGTGGTTATGGAGCATACTGTGAAAGGATAGGTATCTGGTTTGGGATAACTCAGCACACATACGGATCATTAAGGTCTTTATGGATAAGTTATTTGGTGACAAAGTAAGGTGCATTTCGGATTTTGGATTGTAAGAATTGGATATGAAATAAATTGGATGGTTTAGTAGAGCTCCAAAGCTCAACTCCTTAAGTCCAAATAGGTCTAATCACAGTCATGTAAATAAGACTTTTGTAATGAATTGGGAGCTTTGATCGTCTGTCTAGTAAATGTTGAAGTATTCTGTAACGACGAGCAGTTTCTTGTATATAGAATTTGTAATAAAATATCTTGCTTTAGGCTGCAGAAGAATATAATTGTGATTATGAGTGTATATGATTTTGATTCAATAATTCAGTACCAACAGGAAATGTTTCAGCCAATAAGTGAACTATTCATGACGTTAACAAATGACGCTATTCTACAATGGAACAGGGCATAACGGTGTATACGTTGAGCGGACAATTTTCCATGAAATTCCAATAAATGACATTGTTACAAAACATACTTCTTGTTTTAGTTGAACATGTATCTGTTCATTTACTGACACTTCTAATATATCGAAACATTATAATACATCTTTACATAATAGCATTTTTTATCAAATAAACAAATTGTTATGATACCTATCTGTAAAGAAAAATAGATAATGCAAAATTATTAAAACAAAAAAGAAGTGTAGTATCTATTTATAAACAACATTTTACGCCTGTCCTTCGACATTTTCATCCCCGAATTGGAAGATAGAATGTTCCAATATCCAAATCCGCCGACTAAGCAGGCGACACTCCCTCGAGCGGAAAAATCCCCCCCCCCCCCCTCGCCTCTTTTACGGTTCCTTAGCCCTTTATAATTGTTTTACTCAATATTACATTCTTCTCATTCTTCTTTGAAGATCTTTTATTTCAAATGAACGTCAAAATTGTATAATTCGTTAACTGGGAGCAATCCTTAAAAAATGTACCGTAATTTTTATCTCATTCTCATAATTTTTTCAACCGAAGCATATAATAAGCTAGATAAAAAAAACCCTTTAAAAAAACCGTTTTATGTAATGCATATCCAAAGACCTATGAACACGGTTCTCCTATTTATTATTTACCATAATTGTGCAAAATTTAATCGTATCTAAATATTTTACAACTAATTTTCTGGAATCAAACACTAAATTTGATCATGATTAAATTAGGTGATTGTTTCTAAGAAATTGCTAGTCAAATATTTTGTTATGATTTAATTTTTCCTAACTCTGTTATTTATCAACCTGTATTATTTCTTTAGAACACTAGTCTAAACATATTTATCAACAATTGACTGTTTCGATAATCGATACTCGATGCTTTTTTTTTTTCCTGTAATTTTATGAAATTGGAAAAAAAAAATTCAGCAACCCGATTATATTTGTTGTAAGGTATTTTATACTTAAAAAACCTGAAGTGTCCTTGCCGAACATACCGCGCGGCGCTGGTTTCAAAAAAAATTTGGTGGAGATTAGTTCTAGGGAATGAAGTTTTTTTTTTAAATTTATTTTTATTTTTTTATTTGCTTATTTTTGTTTTATTTTTTTTTTTTTTTTTTTTTTGCGACAAACCCGATCTTCAAAGTTTTGGTTGTAAATAAGAAAAAGATCAGGATTAAGAAAAACTTCAAACTGTTGTCATAATTTTTAGGAAAACAATAGTTGTACTATTAAAATATTTCTCATATTACTTTTTTTTTTACAGCTATCTATGAGAAAAAAAAAATAAACGTGTTATGACTTTTTTTTTTATTATTATTTAGTTTCGTGTTAGTTTCTTATAAACAACCATTGGGGTTAGTTTCTTACAAACTACTTAGAAATAATTCGGTGTTTTTGTTACCGTAAAACGGCCTGACTTCGCATCTGTGAATTAACTTTGCATCAAGCTCACTAAAAAGTTTCAGTTGAAGAAAAAGTGTTTTACTGTTGTCTAAATGGGGGATATTTGATATTCCTTACTTACTTATGACAACACTGATTGGGTCTAAGGAATTGTCTCGCTAATCCTACTTACCTCTCATGTTTTATAACAGTTAGTTGATTGTAGTGTTTCAACTGGTGTGATTCCTTTGTGGGATAAAGTCCTGATTTCAAAAACTATACATTTCTCAAATCGATTAACTTTTGCATTAATTTTATTCTCTAATTATTGTAATTTAAACATATGATATTCATTTGGCTCAAAATATTTGCCCAAACTCATGGTATTTGAAAATAAAATAGAATCCCCTATTACCTCTATGTGAAAGTATATTGACTGTTAAAATATGCCTGGTTATAACTTTATATTTTAACAATTGCTCGTCTAACTATTGCAGATTGCATTTTCCCAAAAGTGTTTCTCTAAGAATCCGTGTGCAATTTATTTTATAGGTATCGTTTTGTTCCTTGTTTGCCAAACTTATAGTTGTTTACGTTATTTAGGCGTGTTTTAATTCGTTAATTTGTTTCTATATAATATTTTATTAGTATGTTCTTGTATTTTCTATCGTTTCTCAAAAATCCTTTAAAAATTGTACGATTTTCTTTCTCATTTCAATGAAAACATTGTAATTTACAATCGTTTGAAATAATTTGACTACAACAGCTGATGCAAGGATTGCATGTATAAGAGGAATTGACGTGATCAAGAGTAAACAATTTTTTTTTTTTAAATAACTATTTATTGATATTTACAACTATATGTATTAAATATAACAAATAAATATGAGGAAAACGATTACATGTGAGAACTACATTTTTCGGAACTCGAGGATTATATGAATGATGTTAGGTTTAGAAAGGTCACACTCATCGCAGCTAGGCTAATTGAGAAGCTTAATGAATAATTAATTGCTGCTCTGTAAAATGGAAATTAAGCTTTTGACTGACTAATATTCAGGCTGTCTTTAATCACAGATTGCTAGATTTTTATACTTAAGTCTTTGTCATCCACGAATATCGAATTAACACAATTTACTTTGGCTATAGAGTAATGCATGCTGTAAAAGATAGATAATTCAATAATAATAAATTTAATAAAAGAGCCAATAGTTCAAATTTTAGAAAAATATTAAATTTAATTAGATAGAGTATCTCAAAAAATTCAGATTTGGACGCGACTTAGAATTGGACACAGCAAGTTGACTCATCGGCACCTACTTGAAGGCAATCCTCCACCAGAATGCAGCACTTGCAACTGCCTCCTAACAACGGAGCACATTATCAAGGATTTCACCCGACTTTTACCTTCCAGGACTTCGTTGCATCTCTAAGGATACTGCGAGGCTTTCAAAACCGAAAAAGAAAACAACTTGTATCGACTAATTTATCCGGCCTCTAGCCTGAGTTGTAAACGGCACCTAAAATAATAATCAAATAAATAAATTTTAAAAAATATTTTTTCTGTTGTGATGGTATATAAAATATCTGAGTGATGACCTATAAACTAATTAAAAATATAAATGATCACTAAAATATATATAAATTATTTTATGTTACAAATGAAATAAAAATATCAATTCAATATATAAAAATTAAATGATTTTACAATCACAACATATAAACTGTATACATATACAAAATAAGTAAATTTGGTGAAATTATTACAATGTCTTGTCAATAACATGTAAAGAATTACTCACTGGTAGAACTTCATAACGAAATTCTATACAAGAAGGTCTCTAAGGACTATCAGGGACTGAGTGTGAGACAAGCTGGGAGAAGACTAGTGGATTCGAGTGGGCATGGAGTTCACAATGATGAATAGGTATCTGGTTTAGGTTACATCAGCAATATATGGAACATTAAGATATTAATGGATAAGTTTGTTTGTCACATAATAAAGAGTATTGAGGATTTTACGAAAGTTTTTGGATTGCAAAAGAATTAGTAAGGAGAAGCATTGGAAGGTTTATTCGAGCCCCAAAGCTCAACGCAATAAATCCAAATATATTTAATTAATGTTATGTTAATAAGTCTTTTGTAATTTATAGGGAGCTTTGAACGCTTGTCTAGTAAATATTGGAGTACTCGGAAACGACCGACAGTTTCATTTCTTTTATGTCTGGTAGAGTACGAATTTTAAATTTTAAATAACTTTTTGTATTATTGCAAGTTGGAATCACGTGATGTTGGTAGTAAAGGGATGAATGGTGTGACAGCTGCCTGGGTATAATGATGAATTGGAAGGTGGCGATGAAATGATGAAGAGATACGATTACAGGACAGGGTGGCTGCTCCTCAATAGCTCCTGATTTCGCCATTAACTGTTATCGTCCCTGTTAATTAAGATCTCAGATCGGGGCCTTAGCAGTTAGTTCCACCCTCGCCTGCTCTGCTTCTCTCATTATAGCCTTAAAATGGATTTTGCGATCTTTAATATACTTATATCGGTGTATAATGACCAATTTTACGTAGAATTAATATAAAAAATATTAATTATATATCGACGGTTATCATGATGAAGCCGATTAGTTTAATTGCCTTGCAAACGAAACTACGCCCTCAAAGCTCCTCGACTTCGAGTACCTGCTTTCTGAATAATTAGTTAAGTTGTTCGTCTTAATAAGGCCTTAAAGTATCTATTTTGGCCAACATTGTATTTTTAGAGAAATTACAGGACTTAAGAAAACGAATGGCGGTGACCAATTGTAAATTGCACAATTATGTATTTTTGACTTCTTCACGACAGACTATATGGGTCTAGATAAGACCCCATATATAATAATGCCTTTATTAGGAAATTGTTGCATACTTTTCGTCTGTATCTTCACATATACAGGGTGAGTATCTCTTAGTGTAAACTAAAATTGGGTGAAACTAGATCAAAAATGTAGCAAAATACCGCAGACCTCACCTTTCTATTCCAATCCGTTGCAGATATATGATAAATCAAAGACTTTTTTGAGGAAACTACGCTTTTTACCACCATAACTGTAATATTATTGTTTAAATACTTTTCAAATTTTGACATTTTTGGATTCAGCATTAAATTTCTTATAAGAGCAGACAGAGTACATGAAACCTAGAATTTTACAAATTTGTAATCTAAAGAACAGCTTGATCTTCACCTTATTTGTCACAATGTTGATTGTGAAGTCACAATGTCTTATATTACTTTAACGCTCACCGTTTTTCGAAAAAAAACTATCAACAAAACGTCAAATCTCACAAAAACTTGCAAATTTAATCAGCTTTCGAATGATATGTTAAAACTAATGATTCTGTTTCTATTTCATGGAGAAATTTACTTTTAAAGCCGAAAAAAAATGGTGTGCTCATTTGGCATACAAATCAGTTACTTGTGTAAACAAAACATTATGACAATCCCTTAATGGAAATGTGTATTTTAAACATAATAAACTCTTCATTTCAATATAAAACAAAGATAAAAATTATTGTTTAATAGAAAATAAAGGAAAACTGTCAATGTCAATCTGATGTTATTACATTTATTTATTTATAAAATAAAATAAAAGCTTTATTAGGAAATTGTTGCATACTTTTAGTCTGTATCTTAACATATATAGACACACTGTTTACTTTGTTTTTATACCTTATCAATACGTTTTTCGTTTTTTTTACAATTAAATTTAGTATTGAAATCTCTGAATATTTTAAGTCAAGGCAACTGTAAAGAACAGAAATTAGGGCCAACTTAAGTTCATGTTTTAGGTACTAATTTTATATATAAAATTCATCAGTTATGTATTATTTCCTATCTTATACGTGCTTTGCAGTAGCATATAAGATAACATAGTGAATATTTTCTTTTCACCATAGGTCAGTTCCAAATCAAGCCGGAACGAGGAACGAAAATTAAGAAGAGGCCAACGAAGAAGGAACGGCTATGGCCCAGAGATAGAGATCGATAGCTGGAACAACGGCATGTCCTCTGGTCACAGGGTCAGGGCCGTTCCGATCCAACACGTTCTTCTCTGCGTATTTGGCTCCGTATCTCCTAGGAAGGCTTCATTAACTGGAGTGTATTTCTCCACATATCCGGATTATACTTTGACTTGTAACTCAGGGTGGACTCACTGTTATAAACATGGATAGAAAGCAAAATTCATGCTGATTCTAGTGATGAAATAACTATCTTACTCGGTTAAACACGCAAATGTTATGGCCATTAGAAATTGTTGTTAAAATCTCAACTTCAAAAAATGTTATCATCCTCATATTCCTAAAGAGTTAATCAAAATTTCGATTTTGAAATCACCATCATTTTAGTAAAAATCCAATTTTTCATCGGTTTTACAAAAAAAAAAAAAAAAAAAATTCTTTAAGGAGTACTCTACTAAAACAAACATTACAATCATACAGTTTTTATTTATTTATTTATTTTTTTGTTACCTTTTAAATAGTTTCAAATATGCGAAACAGATTTATAACCTTAAGATTATCGAATTTTAATTTTAAATAAACAAAATTATGCCTCATTCATGATAATATCAATAATGTAATCGAAAATGTGTTGCCAGTAAGTATGTTTTCCGGAATGAAAAAAACAAAAACAAATTACAACCTTGTTTGCCAAAAAGTGCATAGAACCAATTTGGAACCGCTATTTTGAATTTGATTGAAAATTTGCAAGGGAAATCTGAGAAACCATAAAAATGATTTCTATAAACAATGTGAAACTAATCTTGAATATTTCAGCTTTTTATCAATTAATTTGTATTTTAAATCTTACATTTACAAGGATAAATACTTTTTTTTTAATGTATATCATCATCAACAGGAAAACAATATCTAAAAACCGTTTTTATTTTCAGAATTATTTTTTTCTGAAAATTCTGTTTTTCTTTTTTTTTACAACAAAATGAAAAATAATCTTACACCTATTGATTTGCCTGAGTGCTCCGGTGAAAGAGACTTCCCAGATTCCCATTAGAAGCCATTTCATCCCAGGTCACTGAGGGTTTTTACAGAACAAACCCTTCTCAACAACAACCCATTTTGTACCCAAATACACGACATGAAATCTCAGATACAATCGGATTTGTTTACATTACTCTAACACTAGTGTTGACATGGTTACGAATAAAAAAAAAAATTGGCTTACTATTGGAATAAATATTCAATAACAAATAATTATTATATTTCTTGCTTATTTATTATTTATATTTATTTATTCAAAATATGTATTATTCCTTTTAAAGTTCTTATTAATCCGTAACAAAGAATAATAAAATAATAACGAAAAAAAAATAAGAAAGAAAATAAAAATAATGAACAAACAAACAATAACAATATATTTATATAATTTTTTCTCGTATTTCCTACACTGAATAGGATTTTAAACAATTTTGAAAAATTCTAGAAATTTGTTTTTCATTAACAACTATAGCAAGTTACTTAATTGCGAGATGGCAATACAATGAATAAAATAAATTATTTTATTTCAAATCCGACGATTTACAAAAAGCTTTCAAAATAGCACCAGAAAAATTGGGGTGTGAATATAAAAAAGTCACAAAAAATAGTTTAAAAATCACTAAAACCAATCAAAGCGGTAGAGAGTTTATTCATTACAGGAAAAATAAATTATAGAAACCGCAATCATAACTAGCTCTTTCAGTCCCGGCACGATCAAGTTCCAACGATTGGGAAAATTTTACCCAGACCTCTCTCCCAGCGTCTTCAGAGAACTTTATATCACAAAAGATACAAGTTTTGATCTCTAACAACATATCTCTCAAATGTTTACAGTCCAGAAACACTAATTTGCACAATAACTCAAGCTGCTATAACACTAGAAGAAAGAATGGTTCCAACTGCTCACTGCTATCTTATATTAGCAAACAGTCCTCGACACCAGTCTTCCATATCTTTAGCCAGTAGGGAGATTAGATTAATACCTAATAAAAAACAAGGGACTTTGAAAAAAGTAATAAATGAAATCAGGAACCCTTGTAATATTTATGTACTGAAAATAAGACTTTGTAAAATGAAATATTTCTTTTTGTATATTGAATTGTAAGTAACTATACATTAGTTATAGATAATTATTGATAACGGCCGTTACCTAATTAAGAGCGTGAATTTTTTAAACAAAGGTGTCGGTATCGAGAATCGAGAATAGATTTTTGGTACCAACACATTTATTATATATATATATAAAATACGATTTGACTTTTGCGAGGTTGGGGATGAAGGAGGAAGAAATAAAAAGAGGGAGAAGACTCCTAGGAGCGCCAAAATGGTCCCACGCTTTTGTTTGATATGAAAAAATGGGCCTGTTTGTCAGTAAACACTGCTTTCAACGACCAAGATTTAGATTTTTTTTGTATCTTTTCATTTTTTTTTTTTTTGTGTTGAGGAGGGCCTTTTGTTCTTGCTTTGGGATGAAAAACCTCTGTTGTTATTCCTCAATATTAATATCCGTAGAATTTTATTTTAATTTGATGCAAAATAATCTAGATTTTTTTTTCGGCATAAAATATATTAATATTTATCAGATTCTGAAGGAACATTTTATACTCTAAAGCTGAATAACTTTTCTTTTTGTTCTTCTTTCTTAAATAAACTTTAGAAACCGCAGTATAGCACTTATGAATAAAACATTATAATAAGCATTTAATACTCGTACTTTCTTAAACAACTATGGACGTACGCCTCACGAATTAGCGGGACAGCTAAAAAAAGACTTTTAGTCAAACACATAAAGACTCATAACACAATCACCCTGCTTCATCAATAAAATAATATTACACAATTCCCTTGGTACGTCAATAATTAAATATTACACACAGATCTACGCGTACTCATGGATTACTTACGATTACTTCTAAACTTCATAACAAAGATTTCGTGACGAACTACGGACTTATCAACAATCTAATATGAGCTATGGCCTCGAGAAACATGCCAGGAGATACCCGAAGAAGTCTAAAAAGGAGTTGACCCTAATCATTGCAGTATGTAGCCTCTTATTCGTCTGTGATAACATGTACGGGACCCATTTACCTATACATTTTTTTCCATTTGATGTAGGTATCTCAGGATGTTGCTTGAGAAATATTTAACTGCTTACCTATTTTATCACGTGTTTGACGTGGTGGAATTGGCTAATTCTCAAATTTCTTATTCGGTGGCAACTTGAGGTATTCCAAAACGAGCATCATCTTCAAGCGTTTCATCGCCATGTCGAAATTTAGAAAACTAAAATTGAGCTTTACGCTCAGAGAGTACCTTCTCACCAAACACGTATCTTATGTTTCGAGCAGCCACGTTTGCCTTCAAGCCAAGTTTCATATAATACCATTTACCAAATTCGTATTTTATCAGTCACCATTTTAAAATATTTTTTTTTTTTTTAACGTTTAGCAGTAACTGTATTAAAAAGTAATCCCTATTTCAAAGAGAGCGAACAATATTTTTTACATTGGAAAAGGTCAAATTAAAAATAAAATTATTACAGAGAACAAATAAATAGAATTGGTACAGACCAAGTAAATCTTAATTAATAAAAAAAAAAAACGACAGGACTTTTGAAACACGGTAGAACACGGAAAATATTCAGATGGCAGTATAATAAATTTAAATACAATTTTATATCTTGATATTCCTGAAAACAAAACCATTTTCATTTTATTTATTATTTTTTTGTGATATGTTTGAATTTATTAATTAAATTCGTTAATCGATTTAATTATAGTAAGGAGGAGGGGGGGGGAGGGCTATAAAATTTTAAAGTGATTTAAAAAACATAAAATAAATAATTTTTTGGTCTAAAGAAAAATAATTGGGAAATTAAATTGTTTCGAATAAATTGATTCTCCTTTATTATTTTCCGTAAAGAGAAATTGACAGTTTTTTACTAAGACTTGTAAAAAAATTTTCGAATTAATAATTGACTTGCAGTGTAAGAGGGGAATTTTTAGCAGTCACAATTCTCCTAGACACAAGATTAACCGAATGAATTTTTGGGATTAGATAATATGAAATATAAGGGTTTTCAGGCGGGAATTTTCTTTTTATTTTCCGGTTAACCTCGACTTTGGGATGGGCAGAGGAAGGAAAAGCGGATCGTAAATTCAAGTTCTTAGGTTGTTGAGAGTTGATGAGCCGGTCCCATTTCCATAACCGCTAGCACTCCCCCCTCCTCTCATATTATCCTAGTCGTTCTGACCTCGGGGCCGTTGTGATAAGAGATTGCTGAATTGTGATCTTCCCCTGTCCAATTTGTATTTAATCGCTGTCATATATTTTATTTCTAATCTAAAGTGGTCCGGATACAACCATAAAGGAAAAACTTTAAATATTGATATGAGCTTCAACTTTGTTACAAATAGTGTCCAATTGATATGAGTTGTTAAACCAGTACACAACTGAACTGAACGGGTTTTCAAAACAGTATTCTCAGGTAAAGGTGGAAGGTATATATATATATATATATATATATATATATATATATATATATATATATATATATATATATATATGGATAAATGATTTATATGAGGTATATTAATTTAAATGCATATTATTAGTAGGAATGTATTAAATTGGAATACCATGTGTTGAGATCTAGGACTTCTGATTTTTAGTTTATTTATAAATTTTGTTTGTTTATTTCGTTTAACGTCACTTTATGCTGCTATGGATAATCGGACGATGCTACGTTGTCCTAAATTCCTAAATTTTGCCTATCCAGGTATAATTAGGACAGGGATCTTTAACGAGTACCTGACATCGCACAGGCTCGGGACCCCCATTTTACGTCCCTTCCGAAGGACGGCATAGCTAAGGATTTTTTACTCCCTTTAAAAAATCCCAAGGTCATCTGCCGGGCTGCGAACCCGCGATCTTGGGTTTAGTAGGTTACTATGCTAACCACTACACCACAGGTGACCCCTATTTTTAAATTTGTCAATGGTTATCAAATCCCGAATAAACAAGACCAAACAGCTTTCACCACACATTACAGGCAAACAAGACATTCTTTTAAATTTGATTCCCCCAAATTTATTCACCATGAACAAAATAATTTTAAACGAAATATTAAAGAAATGATAACCATACAAAAATTTAAAAATCAATAAACAAAAAATCATACATCCTAAATCTCAATACATTTTATTCCAATAGAATATAAATAATAATATATATTTATATTAATATACATCATAAGAATCATATATCCATATATGTATTACACAGGAATCCCTGCTACCTGTACCTGAGAATACCACCAGCTTTGGAAATACCCTCTCAACCCTTATCTTTTCCAAAAATTCCCCAGTTCAGTTGTGTACTAAAAATTTTATAATTTAGTAGTAAATACCAATAGTATATCCACCAATAACATTGCAAGTAGTTTCCTACTCCTCCATATTTTGTAATTATATGTAGTTAATTATTCTAACGCATGTTTTAATATATATATATATATGTAGCTAATTTTATGTTTTGAAATAACCTGTATAACTTATATAATTTTATTGTAACCTGTTTTTTCTCTGTAGGACATGATTAAGAATACAGTATAGTCCCGAAACTTCGCCAAAATAAGTTGTTTTTATTTATATACTATATCAAGAACCGTATTAAACACGCTCATATATATACATATGACAGCTTGAAGCTGGTCTTTAGCTGGGAAACTATTTCCTTACAATTTTATTTTCGCTTTCATTTCTTTCTTTACACCATTTATATATAAAAAAGACTTTGCTGACAATGCATGTAAGAATACAAATGAAGGAGGGTAGCACTCAGGTCCTCTAGGCAAAGATCAAAATTTAAAAAAATACTTCAGCATATCTCTTGTCCAGCTTCTTTTCATCCTTCTGAGAGTATTTCCAGGTATGTCAGTCGTGACCAAGTCTTTTTGAGTATGTTGTTATGTCAATAGATTCCATCATGAAATTGCTTAGAAAGTATTTATATGTTCTTTTAGTGTTGGTAAATTTTATTTAGTTGCATTTAAACAAAACGAACAATTTTTTAACTTTGAAACCTGTGCTGTAGAGAGATAAAAGAACAGGAAAGAAGAGAAAACGAGAACTAAATTTAAAATCCGATTAATTATTATTTTATCGTTATTGTATTGTATTTCATTAACAGTAAAAACTTTTTATCATAATGCATTTATCATCAATAATTAAAATCATGTGTAAGTTTATACTAAAATATACTGAAAAGTCTATTGATAAATTTATTTACTTGCACATTTATATGTAATAACATGACGGATTATTCACAGGTTTAAAATAAATATTCTAAAAATCATATTATGTTCAAAAAGTAAAATATACATATGAACTTATTTACATTTCTGTAGTTCCTATTGTATCAACCTTACACATTTTGTATTTGTATTACGATGAAATGGCATGAATAAATGTCAAATGACTTCTATAGGCCAAATCTAAATGTTAAGCCATTCGACACCAAATCATCGAAACTACAGTTCGCAATCGTGCATGAAGTAAGAATATTTCAATAAGTTGTTTTACAGGTATTTACGAATTTGTAAATTATTGAAGCATAAAAAGATGGATTTCCGTTAAATCCATTGTGAAATTAAGTTTTAAAAAATGCATGCCTCTATTTAATCTCAAACGCTCATCACAAAGCTCGCCTAAATATGATTTTAATTAACAGGAACACTTGCTTTTTTAAAGATATATTCCCTTTTTTGCTAACTATTATTATTATACTTATCATTACTAGCCAGAAACGCGCATTGGTAAAATTTAGTAGATAGATAAAACATTTATTTATGTAATACGAAAAAAAAAAAAGATTTTTGTCAAAAAGTACCAAAAATGTATTCAAAAATAATAACAAAGACATAAAACTTTTCTTATTTCTTCAAATTTACTTTTGTCAAATTGTCAGAACTATAAGAAAGTGCAAAACCATAAAAAAAAAAAAAAAAAAAAAAAAAAAAAAAAATGAACACCACAGTATTAAGTATTATATTGGATAGGATTATGTAAACATGTTTTAGAAGCCATCAAAAGACGGAGAAATTTGAGTAGAGGTGTTCGGCTTCTTCATGAAAATGCCCCTGTCTATATAGCATCAACATCCAAGGCCGTTGTGAAGAAATACGGATTTTAAGAAATATTTCATTTACCCAACAGTCCAGATTTAGAGGGAGATATTGAACAGCTGGAGAAAACTAATTTTCAAGCTATTTTTTTTCCATGGATAGGCAAGGCATAATAGGATTGTTAGAGGAAATTTTGCTATAGTTTTGATATTACCGTCCTTATGTTTTTTGAGTCGCTAAACACGAATTTGAAGTTTGCAGGCACATTTCTTACTTTAACTCCAAAACAATTTGTCCAATCGAAATTTCTTATTTTTTTCACCTCAAAACAGGTTTAATTTACTATCAGATCTCATATATGAAATTTTGATTTAATTAAGGGAAATACCTACGCTAGGTCACAGAATATACTATAATCGTCATATTTTGCCAAAACATACATATTTGGCATAGTGGTGTAGGTATTTCATGGGAGTTTATCATATTTTTGCCCGCTAACTTTAAATTCGTATTCAGCGATCCAAAAAAAATAAAGGGTGCCAAAATCAAAACTATAGCAAAACGTTCTTCTGAACACCGATTGCTTTGCAAATACGCCTAGTCTAGGAGTAGAAACGCCTAAGCTTTTTAAACAATTTAAGAGTTTAGTTGAAAATATATAGAACGTTTTTTCTTTCACCTTACTTTCTTTCACAGGTCGGGAACTTATGGAATGGTATGTACTTCCATGTTGGTGTACGCAATATTGTCAAAACGATTTGATTTTATTAACGAAATGGTAGATCTACAAGTTCTGATAGTTTAAAACAGACGCACTTAGATTTTTATTATGTCTCGTACGGTCTCGTGACATTACAACTCCGGCGAGTCAAAGTTTCAACCATGAATACCGAGTAAATTCTTAAGTACAATAGTCTGAAGTTTGAGGTTTTTATTTTAACTTCACAGTTCTGAAAATTTATTCAAGTCCTTAGAATTTAATTTTCAGTAATTCCTCTTATTTTCGACCCCGAGACAGTTTAACTTGGAGAAGTTCTAAAGTAACCGCGGTGGTTATTGAAGCGTTGTAATGGCTATTGTCCGGGCTTCCTTGGCTCATTTCGATTCGTCCATCTTATTGCTTCCAGCCAGGGTCGTACTTTATTGCCACTCAACCGGAACATCCAGTATCACAATGGCTCCGTCCTGTGGCTTCCTCTCCTTTCTGAACGGGTTTCCGAAGAAGATAAAAGAAATTAGCATTCGTCGAGTGCCCGGTTTCGTCGAGACAATTGTAAAGCTAATTGATTTCCGGCCTTGACTTACGGTAAACAACTTCTTGCTGATTCCACTTAGCGATATTGATGATAATTTGATATTTCAGTTCAGAGTTGTGCAAAAACTTATTAATGACGCTAAGAAATTGGAAGCTAGCTGAGTTATTAGTATAACTTAGAAGAAGAACTTGATTTGTTTATTGCTTAAAAAACTAATAAAGACATCACAAAACGTTTCCTGTAAATAAAAAATGATTTTTTTTAGATTTACAAGCACTAACAAATTCTAGTACATTCCCCTGTATGGTCATTGACCTTAATTAATAAAATATGGCTAACAAATACCGTTAAGTCTCTCTTAACCGGCTTTAATTTTACATAAATTAAATAAGAAGAAAAACAGGAAAAAAATGAGCTAACACCTTTTATTTTGGTGAATTGAGTTTATGATAGGTTTTTTGAAATATTTTTGGGGATTTGGCCCGTTCATCCCGTGTTCTCTTTATATCTTAAAATAAAACATGTTATTATATTATACCTTCTTCCTATACAGGAATTTGATAACATGACTTTTACTGTACGCAACCTTGAAACGTAATACAACAAGCGGAGACACCCGTTAAAATTTCCTAAATCCTCTTTAGAGAATTGCTATCGATGTTCTTTTATGTTACTCTTA
The DNA here is from genome assembly GCA_003667255.2 of Euschistus heros. NCBI lineage: Eukaryota > Metazoa > Arthropoda > Insecta > Hemiptera > Pentatomidae > Euschistus > Euschistus heros. The sequence goes on along the minus strand of RCWM02000007.1, from coordinate 4,087,163 downwards.
CATGGCGTAGGGAAGTGGCGACCCCATCGCCCGGTCATAGTACCGCAGACAGCCACTGGCCCTCCAGGTTGGGGGAACAGTACACTCACGCTCACACAGTACACAACACAGCACACTACACTCATCCCCATATAACAGACTAAGGTCATCAACAGTACACACCCTAGGATCACCTTCCCTAGGTAGCCGCTCCGGATGGGGGAGCGAGTCAGGGATCTGAGGAGGCAGCCCCTCCACCTGACTCGGAGGTCGAGGGCTGACTGCCCTCACCTCTTAAACAACCGTTGTTAAAAATCCTCAAAAGGCGGCCCGGGCTCGGTGACGAGTTGTTGAGCCGGATATTGTATTGTATTGTATTGTATTGTATCTTACATTAAAACATTTGCGATATTACTAACCATACGTTTAATCTGTTATACATTAAGATGCACATAAATTGAAAATAGCAACCAGACACTCTTTTTTTTTTTTAAATTTGTAACTATCGTAAAAAGCCAATGAAATGTGCTTCATAACAACAAAACCGTCAGCAGCAGGAAGAGAATTGTCCATCAACCTATCCTTCGATCTTAGATCGCACATTCAGCTCCTTTTAACTTTGTCAACGATTGTTGCCAGTATAATTTATTCGAATCCAAAAATATTATATGGTAATATAGCCTTCTCAATGGCGAAAATATTTAATGGAATTATTTCAAGTTGGAAATATGGACCATTGCATGCTTATATAATTATGTAATTTTCCGGACTCTTTCTCTAGTAAAAGACTTGGATTCAGAGTACTATCTCTTAACCGTCGCTTGAACGAGGTAAATTCATACTATACAAGTCTAAAATGTACAAAAACTCAATTTCTCCCTGACTGGGGAAAAAATATATATTTCGAATACGTCTATCTATAATCTACTGCTTTTAAATATAATACTTTTTGATAAGGATAGATAATCTGATAAGGAAATTGTCGGCAAATTTCGATCCAAGCAACACCGACAGTGCTAGAACGTGTCAAAAAAGGACCGACAGTTAAATAATGTAGGAAAAACAAGACTTTCTTTATGGTATATTACATTCCCACATATTTACTTACTAATACCCAATCAATAATTTATACTTAACTTATATATAACTACTTATATATATATATACTTGGTATATATATATATATATATATACTTGGTATATATATATATATATATATATATATATATATATATATATATATATATATATATATATATATATATAGATAGATAGATAGATAGATAGATAGATAGATAGATAGATAGATAGATAGATATATATACCAAGTAAGTATATGAATATACTGAATCACACACGCCATATTTTTCACGGAAAACTTTCTATCCTGCAAACAATTTTTTTTCCCCCTTACGATAGGTTTTATTGTATAATTTATGATTTCCGTAATCCAGTGTTGGTTCCACTAACCTCGGATAAAAGGTACGCTGATATATTAGAAAAAATATTTATTTTTAACCTTCTTCATTCACACATTATATTAGTTTTTTTTTGTTTTTTTTTAATAACAATTTATTGAAATTAACAACTGTACAAAATTTATACATCAAGTAAATTTGCTGTTAACTATTACAATAACGATATAAAAGTTTAAGTTAAGATATAAACTTTAAATTAATATATTAAATTTTGAACAAGAACCAGCAGGCTGGAAAAGTACATTGATAACTGGCTCCCTTTATCTACGTCAAGAGAAGAGAAGGAAGAATGGAGAAGGAGGAAAAAGTTATACAATGGACACACAAAGCGCTGAATTGAAGATCCCGACTACAAAGACGTAACTAATAAGGCGAAAGAAAAGAATAAAGGAGCGAGACCATAAGAGGAGTTAGCAAAATGGCCTACCTGATGGAATGACATCAGCTAAACAAATAAATTTTCATATATTTATAATCTTTGTTTATAACACGTTTATTGTAAAATATTACGATCTTCAGGTTTAAGTAATAAGTAATAGTGTTTATTTAATCCATTTTTGCAGACAATAACAAAAAAAAAAAAAAAATGGACTACAAATTTATAAATATTAAAATTTAAGAATAAAAAAAATATGAACAGGATCATATTATTCCGATGATCACACAAAATCAGTAGGTAAAGACAAAAAATACCCAAAATGAGTTAAGTGCACTTTGATCATCTTCCAAGTTGATAACTCTTAGACTGGTATGTCTTAGTTGATTGAATTAGACATTTCATTACCCACACCCCGAGTGTCTTCCGAGAACTTTCCATCACATAAGATGCAAGTTGTGATCTCAAACAAGAGATATGTACAAGTTCCCGGGAAAATAGGGGTACATATTTATACTAATAAAGGGTGCCCATACTCACACCAACTTCACCTAAGAAAGATGGCTATTATCACATGTTACCTTCAAGAGTGCATGATTGGTGTACTTCAAAAAGTAGCGCCTTCCAGATACCACAGTGAAATTATTTTCAAATAAACATAAGAACATGAAAAAAAAAAAATAATGTCACGTGTCTCTCAAAAGTTTCCAGTCCAGAATGAACACAATAAATCAAGCTGCGTCCACACTAGCTGAGATAATGGTTTTAACTGCTCACTGCTATCTTATGTCAGCAAATCGAACCATAGATAGTCCTCACCACCAGTTTTAAATATCTCCGTTCGTCAGCAGGAAGCGTTGCTCATACTTACACCAGTGCCCGTTTATACACATTTTCTTCCATATTCTATGTACCAAAATTCTAAAGTTTGGAACTTTTTGACGTTTTTATAACTGATTATGAATGTTTTACATTCGAAACCAGTCTTCCAATAAAAAATTCCAATAGAAGTGGGGTATAATTTATCAATATTCTGTGGACGGAGGGTAAAGGTTTTAACAAGGGTTATCAAAGTCTGACAAAAGCTGTGCATAATACGCTTCAGCTTGACACCAATTAATATAAAATTAAATAATGCATCCCTGGTTTTCGTAATGAAGCCAATAAGTCAAAATTTATCATGTTTCAGTATTTAATCGTTTTCCAAAATACGATTAAATACTGAAAGGGGGAGTTGGATTGTTAGGTAAATATATTTTCATTCCTAAATTCTTAGTCAAGTAAATGGGAAGTTTAGGTTTTTCCTAAAACTGGTCAAATTTTTCTTTTAATACTGGAGCCAATTTCAAATAGGACGGAAACCTGGATCGGTTTTGGACGATTTTATTATTTCCAATGATTCGTAAATATTTAATTTGGACTATTTTCTACTTGGTGTATAAATGTCACACCAGACTCTTTATTGAATTTATGGTTATTTTCATTTTGGTGAATAGCAAAGTTTGGATTCTGCTTCTTATTATTGTAAGCTCTTATATGTTCTTTTAATCTTTGATTTACTGATCTTCCAGTTTTTTTATATAATAATAATAAGGCTTTACTGACACATTAACAATTACAAATTATTTAGTATACATGTGCCGGTCTAAAGTACTCTACATTATTAACATAGTTTTATACTTTAGTAAATAGTTTTAAAATTTAATGATTATCTGTAAACAGTAAGAAAAATAAGGGAAAAAACACATTAAAAAAAAGAAAAAAAAGAAGAGTAAAGAAAATAAAAATAAATACATGATATAAAATAAAACATAGAATAAGACTTAAATACAAATTAATAACTAATATAAAATATAAATAATCAATATTGGGACCCAATGGCCGAGTGGGTGAGGGTCTCAGCGCACTCGTAACCAGAAGGTCGTGGGTTGAAATCCCACCTGGGCGGGTTAAATTTATTTCATGGCCGACCCACGAAATGAATCTTGACCTTCCCACCCAGGCCAGTATAGAAGTGCTAGTATAGGACTTCGATGGAAGTCTTGAGCAAAAAAAAAAGAAAAAATATCAATATACAATACTTAAGTTATGACTCTATCTATACATAACAGTTGAGTGATTTGTCGGGAGGTTTATGTTAAGAGTACATGCTTAGTTCTTTTGTGCGTGTTTCTTTTGAGGAAATTTTTTTATCATAGTTTCCAATTTCTTTTACTAGAGAATTTTCTGATTTTTTTTTTTTTTTTTTTTTTTTTTTTTTTTTTTTTTTTTTTTTTTTTTTTTTTTTTTTTTTTTTTTTTTTTTTTTTTTTTTTTTTTTTTTTTTTTTTTTTTTTTTTTTTTTTTTTGCAAAGTATGCTTAGGTTTGTTCGAAGACTGTTTTAGAGGGAGTAGTTTTAGGTCGTACAGCATGGTTGATATTTTAGTATAACGAGGGTGATCACTGATGACCCTCATGCAAATGTTTGGAACCCCTTTGTTGAGTTGAGCTCCACAGGTGAAGCATAATTTTATTGATTTAGACCAAGGGATGTCTTCTGATATGCTGGTCTATGAGTGGTCTACTTTTTGTGAAGATGATTGCCTCCGGTTGGCTTATCCAGTTTTTAAAGTTTATTGATCTTCACAGCCATGACATATGGGAAGGTGCTGTGCCTAAAGCACAGTTGTACCAGTGGACATTTTTAATAAAAAGAGAGTGGGAGGAGGGAAATTAAAATTGTTAGATCGGTAGTGGTGCAAGCATCTCCCTGCAGTTGCACGCGTGTTTTCAAGATTGTCAGATCAACAGTTTCGTAGAAATTATTATTTTTAAGTTTCTTTCTTCCAAATCCTGACCAATCTAACCAGTGATTTTAAATTTTTTAAGACCTACACTTAAACATTTTCTAGAGAGTAATATTTAATTGGGTTGTCCGATAAATATATCGTGACTTCATATGTTTTCATATCAGTTATCACTTAAGGGTTTTGTGAAACAGAGCTTTCCGCACAACATGGTGTTTAGTTGTACCTGTGGACACCATTGCCAGCTGAACCTGTGGGCAGATGGTTAAAGTGTCCCCAGGATCAACAGATTTTTCTCTTTGCTAATTTATTCATTATTTCAATTATAAATATTGTGGAAAAGTTTGTAGGCATTCCGCGTAATATAAAATACTCAAATTTGGATACCTACTATTCGTATGACCTTTTTTTTTTTTTAAGAGGAGAAAACTCGCCACTGACTATTTATAACGAACTATTCAACTTGTGAAGATGGTGATATCAGAAATGTGATTTTGGCTGATCCATCAAGCGAAGGTTGTAATTTTTTGGATCAATTGATGAATGATTATGAACAAGGTAAAGAAATGGAAGATGAAAAAATATATGTTGGTAGATATGTTTTGTGTTGTATAGCATTTTATAGCTTTGATTAAAGAAAAAGTAGACTCCTTCACGTTCGACATTTGCTACTTGAAGAAAATTTCATCAAATGATGGAACTCCAAAATTTATTCTTCCGGACATCACTACTGATTATGAAATTGAAATAAGAGATATCAAAAGAAAATTTTTTATAACTGGCCCTGGGAGATTATGTAAACAATTACATTTTCCTACATACGATCTCTAATTTCCATATTTATTTCCTAATAAATATACTAATATTTCCATAAAAAAAAGTCTGTGACACTCGTTAATAATAATTATAGGTACATAAAAGATTTATTTTTGTTAAAAGGTTTAAAAATAAGTTAAGTTTCTATTTACTTTCATCCGCTAAATTTATTGTTGTCACCTTTCTAGTCGGCTTTATAGTTCAATAATCAAGTTTCAACAAGACTTTTCTTGTTAAAATATTCTATTTTGTTTAGTACATGTTATAAAAAATTATTGCTAATGTGTTTCTCTAAACATCATTTCAATTATCTCTATAAACCCTATGAAAAAATGAATGTCCATTGGTACAACCACTAGTGTCCACAGGTACAAAGGGGGAAGGTACCTATGGTCACTAATCAGTAAGTTACAAAACATATTTTCTGTAAAAATAAAATTACTTTTCAAAATAAAGACACCAGGGTTCGATAGCCCCTTAAATTTCTTATCTAATGGTACAATAACCACTCAGATAAATAAAGCACCGAAAATTAGAAAAATTTATAAGTGAAAATTGTCCACTGGTAACGCAGCTTCCCCTATTAGTTCAAATGCACCAATATTTTGGAAGGGGTCTATTTTGTCTTCAAGTGAATGGAAACAGGATGACAATGGTTTATTTATTTTTAATGTCGGATTTAAACCTAATTTTCGTAATTAAAATAATTTAAGTATCTTAAGTGTTGTTTTTTTTTATTTTACCTGAATTTTTTATATCTGTACATTCATTTATAGAACTATTTTGGATCGTCCACTCTATGTATTTTCTACTTCTCTCTCCATCCCTCTCCCTTCAAATCCTTTTGTATCTCTCCCTCTATTCACTTCCCTCTCCAACTAATTTTAAATGTAACATGCCATTAAGAGACAAATCGAGACCCTAAGCCGATCAAAGCAGTCGACAGAGCTATTTTCGAAACGGCGCGAACTATTTCGAACCAGCCACCCTTCCATCCCACCCCGATCCCTTTCGAGCCGTAACCTTGTGCTCATTGTACCTTCCCCAGACTATATAATTGACCAAAGTGGAACAATCATATTCCTAAAGGTTCTTCTTTCTCTTATAATTATTTAAAAATTGTGTCATTCCCTTTCTGTGAAACGTTAATTATCTCTCTAATTAATCAAAGCTATTTTTAGTATTTTTACTTTTATATAGTTTGAATTTGAATTTTCATTTTATATTTCTTTGATTAATCAAAGAAATACCATTGATAGACTACCTGTGTCAGAAATTAATTAATTAAATTAACTGAAATAACTTTATTATATTCTTCAATAGATTTTGGGGCTATTAAACGAAATAATTTTTTTTTACTTGAGGTACGCATGATGATATAGAAGGATCAATCCTAATTAATTTTTTTTTGTATCAAGAAAAATAAATAATAAAATATAAACAATTTGAACAAGTTGCAGTTCTTACTTGTCCCTCACTAACGTAGATGAGAGACACTCTAAGCATCTAAAGTCATCCATCACCTGTTCCTTGCTTTGAGTGGTTGCGTCTCTCACTTATGTTGAAGAATGTCCCATAAGAACTGAAACCTGTATGATTTTCAATTATCTATACAATAATTATTATATACCATTGTATATATATGGGTGATTCTCAAACTACAGACAAAGCAACACATGAATCACTTTACTTTTTTTTAAATTTCAGTTTATAATCTTAACCCATTGTAATGTGAATGGCCTTTCACCAATGCGAATTTACTCCCACACCATTGTATGGTTATAATAAAACATTGTCGTTGTATCTATGGAATATAACATACCATGGCAATGTTAAATGATAATGGCTATGCCAATGTGAAAATAAGGTTAAAAATATTACCGCCGAAACCCTATTCATTTATTTCGCATTTTCTCGGGAGTATATTATGAGCGCCGTAGCCTATCAAAACGCATGAGGACCGTTACAAATAAATATTTATATATACATATATATATATATATATATATATATATATATATATATATATATATTTATATATACATATAATATACTTTATCAAAATGAAAATAATGTCTTCAAATATATCATTTAATTGGATCAGAAAATTAATAATACCCGTTTAAATAAATACGAATAATCCTTTTTATACAAGACTAAAGTGACAAGAAACTGCTCGTTGTTACAGACTACTTCAACATTTACTTGACAAACGATCAAAGCTCATAATTCATAACAAAAGACTTATTTACATGACTGTGATTAGACCTATTTAGGACGTACGGAGTTGATCTTTGGGGCTCTACTAAACCATCCAATTCATCTCGTGTCCAATCCTTACAATCCAAAATCCTTCGAAAGATCCTAAATGCTCCTTATTTTGTCGCCAATAAACTTATCCATAAAGACCTTAACGTTGCATATGTTGCCGAGTTAGCCCAAACCAGATACCTCCCCTTTCATAGTAAGCTCCTTAACCACTGAAATTCACTAGTTTCTCAACTTGCTTCCCACTCCATTCACGATAATCCTTCGAGGCTTCTGAAAAGAAGATGGCCTTCAGATCTTCTAGGGTAGAATTTTTATTGAAGTGCTACTGATGAGTAGTTCTTTTCAAGTTTTGAAATGTTATTGTAATCGTTATCAGCTTATTTACTTGATGTATATATTTGTACAGTTGTTAATTTCAATAAATTGATATATAGAAAAAAAAAAAAATCCTTTTTATGCCAAAATACCATATATATAAATGAAAGGAACCTATAAGAATAACATATTTATCCCGATAAGGATTAATTAAGACAAAGATATTCTTAATGAGCTTGGAATAAGGATGGAATTTATGATGGAAGTGTAATGAAAAAATAAAATTGTAGATAGACAAAATATATTTCTAACAAATTATCAAAAATCAACGTTTTAAAAACCTACATCTATGAATAAATAAATAAAATCTACATACAGATAACAGAATATGAAAAAAAAGAGCAACTAAAGCTAAACGGCACCTGGCAGATTGGAATTTTTTCTATTTATTCATTTTTATTTTTTATTTTATTTTATTATTTTATTTTTTTTTTTTGTTAAAGCAACGGATGCTTCTCTGGGAAAAATTTATTCACAAATGTAAAAGTAATTACTTTTTTTATTATTTACAACTAAAGTTATTATATACACGACGGATACAGATTTAGATTTACATGTTCAACATGTAAACATCCAATCGAGGTATTGTATAAGAAAAAAACGTCAAAAATATTTGTTACGGGAAATTTCTCTAGGAAAATACACACTTTTTTTTTTTTTACACATACGTTGTTAAACAAACTTTAAGCTTTAAACACTCTTTACTGATATTGAACCTTATCTTTGCAAACAAAAAATATACATTTTACTAAAGACAAATTTCTGACTAATCCTGTGAGGAGAAATACAACTGGCTGATCAAAATACATCAACTGCACATAGCATCATTTGGGCATAGGTTTCCGTTGAGCCCTAACATAATTATTAGTTTGATTTAGCAGAAATAATCAATCCTAGTTCGTAAATTTTTAGACAATGAAACGTAAATTTGGCGATAGAGATAAAAGAGTATATAGGAATGAATGCAAAAAAACTCATTGAATAAGCAAAGGTAAATATGGTAGAAAAATGATATCGCATAAAGCATAAAAATGTAAAGGATAACAATGCCTCCTAAATTAGGCCATATTGATTTGAGATAATTTTAATTTCTCTTATTAAATAGATGAGATGTATTGAAAATACCGGTCATAGAGCAACTTTTAATCTCGATTACTTTAGAATGAATATTAATTTATCTAAATAATACTTCGAGAAAAAAATATGAATAGTCTAACAAAATGGTAATACTTTCGGTAATTAGTCAAACCATAGTGTCGATCAACTTTACTTAGCACGAAAAATAATTAAATTTCTCTCTTTGAGCTCGAATTATCTCATCCATTGAAATCATTTGTATTATTCACCTTAAAAAAAAAATTAATACTTTTAGCTAGCACTGGCAGACGAAGCCTTGACAACGGTTTGGAGGTACATGACCAATCACCGTGCCCCGCTGCTAACACGGCCCTGGGATTGACTGGTTTATGTCAGGGCGAAATCGGTTTAACGAGATCGTGTCGGGCTGCTTGTTCCTGACAGAAGGGTCATCAAAGGGATGAAAGTTATCGAGGTGGAAATTCGATGCCCTTCTAAAATATTTTGAAGTAATTAATTATTTTCCATTATATCAATGTTGATAAAATTAACCTTTCACCTCCAAACTAAAAAATAACTGACAGTATATCATTTATTTATAGAAATTCAATGTTCAGTCTTCTAGAATTGAACCTGAAACAAAAACTCAATACCTACACTTAACTACTAAAACCTATTTAGACGTATGCCTCACAAATTTATTTAACAGCTAAAACGACGCATATACAAAAAGTACAAACCTTTCAGAATAAAATATTTAGGACAATCACACAAGCACCTTGATACTTAAATAACATAACATTGCATACAGACTTGAGAAGAACACACTCAGACATACTACAAAAGATCTCACAACAGACTTCAAGGTCATTCCAATAAACTCATATATGACATGTCCATAACAATGATGCCCAAATCCGTAAGAAGTTGGAAAGGAGTAGGATGAGAGATCTCCTAGACTAAAATTATATATGATTAACTAGTGAGATGGAGGTGCCACTAGTCAATGCCTTTTGCCATGCCTATCATGACAGAAACTTACCATTTTTTATAAATAGCCTAAAATTAAATATTTTCAGATTTTAGTTAAAATGACCAGATAAACATTTCCAATAGCCCTATTTAAATTTTTTTTTCCAATAGGAAAGAAATAATCCAATGAGTCATAGGGAAAGTATCATAGTAAATCCCAAAAATTAAACCTACCTGCCCCCTTCCCATTTCCACGATGGATATATACCAGATATCTGTTAGATCTCCTCAGGTAAGTACCAATGTTTGATTTCTTGTCATACATTTTTGAAAACTTCAGTATATATAATCCACGTAACATACTGCTGATGTGTTAAAAACTTTTTATGTTTTAGAACCAAAGATGAATGCATTCGAAATTAGTACTCTAATAAAATAATTCCAATAGAAGAGGCAATTAGTTCATCAGTCCTAATTGTATTGATCCTCCTATACCATAATCCGTACCTCAAATGTCACTTTATTTGTTTGACGGTTGTGAATAAAGAATTATAAGGACAGAAAAAAAATCAGTATCACAGTAACAAGTGCCTAATTCGTCCGTGTTTACATCTTCGTTAAGTATCCTTGTTGTAATTTTCTATTGATTTGATTTTTGTTTTTTCGGCCATAGCAGTTAAAAAGGAAAATGCTTCTTTTTTTTTTTATTTTGTACTGGACTGTAAAGAGGCAGATACTGGTGAATATAGTGGATATCTTTGTCTATCTACGGTAGTTTTCAGGATTCGTATAAGTATGCTTTGAATGTCCCAATTTACTGTAAATACCAGGTCGTTTTTTTCTTCTTCTGGGTAATTAAACATTCAATGAACCAATAACCATACAATAACTTTATTCATTAAAATTATCTCCATTACAACTAGTTACTTTATCACACCATGATGCAAGATCACAAGTTCCGTTTTTTATAAAATGATTAACCTTTTCTAGTAAAAATCTGATTTAATTCCAATTCTAGGCTATGCTGGTTATCAAAACATCTGCCGGAGACAATTGTCTAGAGATCTGAAAAGATGATAATCAGTGGGTGAAAGGTCGGGAGAATATGGTGGGTTAGACAATATTTCCTATCTAATATCCATTAGTTTATCCCCTGTCAACTTTGCAGAATGTGGCCTCTTATTCGTTTCTGATAACTCGTGAGTGACCCATTTATCCAGTTTTTTTTCCATTTGATGTAGGTATTTCCAGGTTCTTGCTTGTGAAATATTTAACTGTTTACCTATTTCCACATATGCTTAACGTGGATCCGAATCAATTAATTCTCGAATATCTTGTACATTGGCAACTGGAAGTCTTCTAGGACGAGCATCATCTTCAAGTGTTTCACCGCCTTGACGAAATTTGGTTAAAAGAACCATATTATCTAACACGGAACATATTTTTCGCCTCATGTCGCACGACTTTAAATTCACATAATCAAATTGACCGAATTTGAATAGTGAATTCAACTCTCACCGTTTTAATATATTTCTTTGTAAATTTAGCAGGAACTGGATTAAAAGACAATCCCTATTTCAAAGACAGTAAAAAATATTGTTTATATCGGAAAATAGAGAATCGAAAATAGGATTATAACAAAAAGGATACAGAATAAATAAATTTTAATTAATGAAAAAAAAAATTTTTGAAATAGGAAGTTGAACAGGGTTAACAGATTGCAATACTTGTCAAAATTAAATATTAATTGACTGAAAATATTTTATGTTGCTATAATATACTTTATGAATTGTGCCTCATTCATTCTAAATGTATGATACGATCCTTATCCGCTTTATGTTCTAATATACCATTTTCACTGTATTATCAAAGTAACATTCTACAAATGTTATTGTATATAATTATTCAGTAAACATGAAATATTTATTAATCATAATATAACATCTCATAACCATTAAAAGTTCAGAGATGAACTCTACGAGAAGATACGGGCCGGGCCGCGGAAGCTGCTAAATATGCAAACTGTTTATCCGGCCAATGGATGGTCTGTCATGAGCTGCTAGGCTGGCTCACAGTGCAATGGATTATGGCTCTCCTGGCAACATACAGAATCCTGATTAACTGCCAAGGTTCAAAAACAGATTTATCACTATTTGGTCAGTGATCTGCGTGGTAGAAGATTGTCCTGGAGTTGTTATAATATGGCCTATCCTTCAATTATAAATATTTTTGCCTATTGGTTGTGATTTATTATACTTTCATTATTGAGGATAAAAAAAAGTGCCTATCTGTTAAAAAAATAATGCCTTAATGTTATGGAAAATCGTATATTTTGTTTTATTTTACAGTCTTTCATGTAATGAGACTTCGCTCTCTAACCCATGGATGACCTATTTTCCGTTTGAATATTTATATTAGTTTAAATGATTTTCATAACTGGTTTAGTGAAGATACGTAGAATATTTATATTTCATTATTATTATTACTATTATTTATTGATCAAGAAGAAAGCTTTTGCCGAGTAAATATTACAATCTGCCTCACTTAAGGGCAGTAAGTAATAAGCGTGGTAATGAATCCATTCATACAATATTTATATCATAAAAAAAATAAAAAAAGTACAATATACAGGTTTTTCGGAAGATCGTTGGCCAAAAAAGGTAAGTGACCTTAAATAGGTTCAAAATGAACCTCCTACCCGAGATACTCTTTTGGCCAACGATCTTCCCAACACCCTGTATAGGGATTTCTTGCATTAACATCTCAACTTCCAAATCATATTGTAATTTATAAAGATTAATGTTCCTTATATTAGTACAATATTTCTTCAAACCGATCTGTATTTCTATCTCTCCGTCATATTTTTATTTATTTATTTTTTATTTATTTATTTTTTTTATTAATTTTTTTTTAAAGGATCAAATTTACTACTTAATATTTAGATCTAAATATATTGTTAAGTATGTTATTAAACCAATACAGCTAGTTTAAGACTATGTGAAATTCTGACATACTATGTTACAGATAGTACCCATCCCCGAGAGGATTTAAGATCTAAATGTATATACATACAATCGTACATAAGGTTATTTATATAAATTCCAGGAGGTAAAAATATATTTTGGTTTATAAACAGTTTACTAAAAGCCATGTCGCTGAAATCAACATGGCAAATCCTTCAGAGAATGGCAGAAGCATTTCAAGAACAAAAGCCTATTGTAGTTAGGCGTCAAACGCTGTTCATTCTCGACTGTTCTAAGAAAATTGGATATAATTACATCCTCAAATGCCATCATAATCAAATGCCAGGAATTTCTAATCAACTTCAAAAACAGACGAAGGCAGGATTTCAGCCAGGTGGGGGCATGATTAGACTGCTTTAATATACTTTTGCATATTCGAATACCTATTCATAGAATATATCCTTATACTTATTTACGTACTTATAATAAATTATATATATATATATATATATATATATATATATATATATATATATATATATATATATATATATGTGTGTGTGTATATATATATATATATATATATATATATATATATATGATATATATATAGTATTGCATATTTTAATAGGTTGTGGTGGATTGTCCACAACTAAATCCATATTGTCTAGCAGCACCATATTGGTGGTTCTTTTGTCAGAACTATGGGATTCACATATTTTTATCAACATGGATCTATCGATAAAAATAGGAGATGGAAAGAAAAATAATAAGAATAATACACGCACCGAGAAGGACGTGTGAGAAATACCAAGAAAAAAAACAGTGAGCATTACAAACATATAGAAAAGTCAATGAAAGAAAGGAGACTAAAATTCTTTGGACATATGAAGAGAATGAATTGGAACAGGTTTAACAAACTAATATTCACTAAAGTAATAATAGACGTCAAGAGATATTTGAAAAATATAAAGAAGAAATTGAACAATGAGTATCAAAGAGGAGGACTAACAAGATAGAGAAAATTTTACCATAAATGGTTAAAAGGCTCTTTCGGGGGACAGAAAGAAGCAGAAGATAAGATATGGACATTGGTACTAAGAGGGGAGATGGAAGAGATGATGGAAGAATACGAGAATACAGCGAAAACGAGAAACATATATAACCCAAGAAATAATATACGCGTGGATATATATATATATATATATATATATATATGAAAGTATAGAGATATGCTTCATATCAAATATTAGAGTTCTTGGGATACCCCATAAAGCTTATCAGGCTTATTAAGATGATCCTACAGGACAGTAAAGGAGTGGTGAACATTCTAGGACAGCTGTCAAAGTATTTTAAAATTCATAAGGGTGTTAAACAGGGAAACCCTCTTTCCCCTATATTATTCAATTTAATGTTGGAATTAGTCATGAGACAGATCAGCAAAAGATCAGGAGGAAGTATATACTCTGTTATATTTATTCTCTGGTAGTCTCTGGACTTACCCAACAGTTAGTATTTGCAGTTGATGTAGTAATTACAGGAAAAACAACACAGGAGCTTTCGAGGAGTATGATAAACCAGCGAGAAATGTAGGACTCACAATAAATAAAGAAATGACCAAATACATGGTAACGACCAAAGGCGAAAAAGGATACATATAGATACATTGAGGAGTAGGATAGCTACATGAATAGCTTGGTCCTATCAACACTTAGGACAATAGTGATATCTTTTAATCTAAAAATTTCTCCGAAAACCTGATAGCTCCGTTAAAATCTACAATTATTTTTCAATAAGATTATTACCATGGCCAATTATTTGGTCCTTTTTTTGTTTTATTTCAGCCAGAACAACAAAATAAGTGAAAAATTTTGTGAATCGGAAAATGTTTAAAGTAATCCAGAGTTTTTTATTTTAGTCTCAGATGGCAGCAAATTTGAGAAAAAATATCTTATTTGATTGAGCTTCTAACGCACTCGTCATTTTTTAATTTGGTGTTTTTGAGACCAAGAAATCGATGACATTAAGAGAAAAATGATGGTTCAAGGATTGTTAATGTTTGAGAGTTTTGCATTTTAGATTTGAGAAAAAACAAAAAACAAATACATAGAAACTCACCATTAATCTTTAAAATTCATTTATTTTTAATCATTTTAATTTATGTTTAAATTGGAAGCCGTTCTCCGCTATACACAAACGTGCCCGTTTTCTCATACTCCCAACTGTCACACCAAAACTGAGAACACGTCGAAGTTTTTCTGCAGCGGCGAAGATCCTAGCTCTCAAATCGTCTATGTTTGTCACTTCAGTGCAATAGACTTGTTCCTTGAGATATCCCCAGACGAAATAGTTCATGGGGTTAAGATCAGGAGATCTTGGTGGCCATAGTACTGGCCCACCTCGGCCGATCCACATTTCTAATGTTCGGTTCAAATACGTCTGAACTATTCTAGAGGAGTGCGGAGGCGCACCATCGTGCTGAAAAATTAGGTTTTCCCTCAATTGTAAAGGAAGGTCCAACTCCGACAGCGTGTGTTTCAGCCACTAAATATAGTTTCAGCCAGATAAATACTACCTTTATCTGACATTTCTTTTCAATTTGTGACATTTCAGTTTTTAGTTTGTCGAAATGATAGTCATTCTCCAGGAAATTGTGAGGTCCCTCCATGAAAAAATACATCATGAAAATTTATCTGGAAAAAGTATAAAGCTTGTAAGCCGCTTACCTAAACGAATCTGATGTGACTCTGGCATTCAGATACTCTTTTGGTGAGGAGGCGTACATGTTTCATAACGGCCTATTAAAAATAATAAGCGGTAAATCTACCCCCCCTCCCCCGGAACTCTCTCTGTTTAGGTATCAGGAAAAGTGCTTCAGTACAAAATATGGGAGACAGTAGATTTTTATAAAAATGTATATAGTGGTCTATTTTGGCCTCAAAATTTATTCGAAAGTAACAGATCACCAGTTCTTTTAAGCGGATCAGAGCGTCGGAAATTATTACCTTAGGTGATATCAATGAAATACGGTAAGCATATTACTTATAAGTAAAGTAAGTAATATATATATATAATATATATATATATATATATATATATATATATATATATATATATATCTACACAATTTTTTTATTAGTGCCTTCAATAATGTAAAGATCTTATGTTGTGGTTTCACAAAGAAAAAAAAAGTCGGTTTTTAGTGGTTCAGAGCTGATTTTATACAACTTCTGCATTTTTTTTTTTAAATTTGTTTCGTAAACCTACGACTTGTTCTACAGTATCCTTTAATAATATTCCCCTAATTCCTGTAAAACAGATACAATACCTAGGACTACATCTAGACAAACGTCTTGCTTTTAATCCATATATAGCCTAAAAGGACAAGAAACGGCTCGTTTTAGGATACTTCAACATTAACTAAACAAACATTCTAAGCTTCCAATTAATTACAAAAGATTCATTTAAATGATAGTTACTAGATCTATTTGGAAATATGGAGTTGAGCTCCACTCCGTATAGTGTCCAACTAAACCTGCCAATTTTTCTCAAATCCACTCTCTACAATTCCTAATCCATCATAAAATCCTCAGAGCTCCTTCTTGTGTCACTAATAAACTTTAAGATAATGATCAAAATAAGTATAAGATAATAATAAGATATATAGAAACTCTAATCTACTGCTCTCCACACTTCTCTCTCGCTTTTTTCCGAGGCGTCTGAAAAGAAGATGGCCTAGGGATTTCCATATTTAGAACTTTCATTGAAGTTCAACCAACTGGGTAGCTGTTTAACAAGTTATTGGTATGTTGTAATAATTGTTTTTTCATGCATTTAATTATATATTTATACGCATATATTTTTATAGTTGTAAATATGAAATAAATAATTTGTCGTTTAAAAAAATAAATAAGGTTTTTTTTTTTTTTTTTTTTTCTTTATTTGTTTAATCCACACCTGTCACTTAACATGTGACAACAAGCAGATGTGATAAATTGTTGTATAAAAGATAATTGGCGATAAATAAGTTAAATTTTCATTTTATTCCTCTGAGCAATTCTTATATGCGACTTTTTTTTTTTTTTTTTTTTTTTTTTTTTTTTTTTTTTTTTTTTTTTTTTTTTTTTTTTTTTTTTTTTTTTTTTTTTTTTTTTTTTTTTTTTTTTTTTGTGGCTACAATTTTCAAGGCGTTATTAAGAATATAGTTTAAATAAATATCTTTTTATTACTGAAAACACATAAATACAGATAATAATATGATTATTTTACGAGTATCTTCTTAAATACTAAGAAGTTGTATTTATGCACTTCCAGAATATTTAAGGAACATTTCAGGATCAAACTGTTTAATGTTTATTATTTGTTTCCACTATATTTCTTGTACCCACACCTGTCGCTCAAACCGGGACATTAAACGGATGTGAAATAAATTATGTAAAATTGGAATGAGAGAGTTCAGCGGTACCTATCCAGTATTGCATTATTTTAGATTTATCTTAGGAGATCTCTTAGCCAGCTCCTCTTCAGTCTCTTCTTCGGGTTGACTCAAGCATATCCAAATTCGCCATGTTTTGAATTAGTTTGTTGTAGTTTCATTGAAAGTTGTCATAAAATCTTATAAATTGAGTGTGAATATGGTCCTGTACACTGGGTACGATCAAGTATGCAATGTTCTATTACTGATGTTCCAGGGTGAGTTATGATCTTAAAACCTTAGAATGGAAAGTTTGTATTTTTTGAATGTGAGTCTTTTTCGCTGTCCCAAAAATTTGTGAGACCTAGGTCTAAAAAGGTTTAAGTAAGTAAGTATAAGTATTTAAATGTCTGGTTGTTAGAGTCGATTCTTTGTGAGGTATAGAATATAGTAGTCTTAGTGCATTGTTTAAGTAGAGGCGTTTCATTTTCACGTGAGGGCTCTAGATCATCCTTCTGTTATTTGTTATTTGTTATATTTAAAGATGCTGTGAACATCAAAATAATCATATGCACCGTCATCTGGTTCCGAGTTATTAATGTATATATTGAACCAGGCTGAAGATGTAAAAGTAAGTTAAGTTTAAACAATCATTGATATACAAGAATACTTCTAAAATGTATGACAATAAAAAATCATTAACTTCCTTAATTGATCTCTTACCAAGCACGGCATCAACATTAAGATATGGAAGCGATATTTCAAAGGATTAAATAGAGCTTTCAGAAAATGTCTATGAATCGCTTAAACTTAATAAAATTAAAGCGAAATTTTGTGCAAAGCTTTCTAGAAGAGGTCTTAGCCGAGCAGCTTAAAGACATTTATATTCATGACGGAGTTTTCTTAATCCACTACTCATCCCCTATACTTTTAAACATTTTACTACCTAGCACTTCTTCCTCAAGAAAAAAAAAATTAGCTGTGTTTAATTGTCGCTACTAGATTTAACTTCATTAATGTTATTAACTTTAAAAACAATGCTATTAACAGAATAAAATTAAGAGCCGAGACGTGACATTGAGTCACAAGCGTTCATAAAGTAAATCCTTATAAGAAGAAGAAAACGTCCGATTACATAATTTCAAAGTAAAGATTCTTTTTTTCATTTATTGATATTTACAACAGTACAAAATAATATACATCAAGTAAATAGTTGATAGTGAATAAAAATGGTATGTAAATAACTTGTGAAGAGCTACTCAATAGTAGAACTTCAATAAAAATCTATACTAAAAGGTCTCTAGGCCATCTTCTTTTCAGACGCCTCGGAGGATTATCGGGAATGGAGTGGGAAGCAAGTTGGGAGATTAATGGATTGGAGTGGTTATGGAGCTTACTATGGAAGGATAGGTATCTGGTCAGGGCTAAATCAGCAATATAAGGAACATTAAGATCTTTATGGATAAGTTTATTGGTCACAAAGTAAAAAGCATTGAGGATTTTTCGAGAGATTTTGGATTGTAAGGATTGGATACGAGATGAATTGGATGGTTTCGTGGAGCTCCAAAGCTCAACTCCGTATGTCCAAATAGGTCTAATCACAGTCATATAAAGGAGTCTTTTGTAATTAATGGGGAGCTTTGATCGTTTGTCTAGTTAATGTTGAAGTAGTCTTTAACGACGAGCAGTTTCTTGTCGTTTTAGTCTTGTAAGTAAATATTTAATTCTGAACTTTGATAGAAATATCAAAAGCAAATAGGTGGTAGTATGAGTCGTAAATATTTACCGGACAACAAGATTTTACTCATCAATATTTTTCATTTCTCTTTCAACAACTAAAATTTCTAGTCTTGGTTGATATAATGTGATACGCTTGACGAAATGTCCTACAATTTGTTATTTCTATTTCTTTTCTGTCGTTATTTTAAGAATATTTTGGAAAATTAAACACTCATCATCAATTATAAAAACATGTATATAAAAACTTAAAGCCTGGAGGACTACCTAGTTCTTTATTTTAAATCCCAATTTGGCATTATAAATGAAACAAAGAAGAAGAAAATGAAGAAAACTTTAAAATATCAGCTCTTTCAAATACATATTACAAATTTTCATTACATTAATAGATTACATTTAAGGCAGAGCTTCTTAAAGCTATCAGGTTCAGGAGTAAACTGATTTTGAGTAAACAGTTTTGTCATCTAAGGTTAGTAACAACTTGTTTAATTTCTCGCCTTACATTTTGAAAATTAATATATATCCCTCGCTGTTGTGAAGAAGTATTCTAAAGCTTTCCTTCTAAAACAGAATGATGGACAGTACAAGATGGTTAGTTGGAACAACGGGATATGACTCGTACAGGGGATTTGTTCACGTTATTTATAGGAAATGGTTACTTGTATGATCACAAGGTTTTTTGAAGTATGTATAACAATATAATAATAAAAAAGTTTTATTCAAATGAAATTGAACAGTTTACAATTGTAACATATTAGATATTGATACATGTTTTGTAGTAAAACAATTTACACTACATGTTGAGTTTAGCTTTAATGGATATAAATTGGAACGCATTTTATAACATCGCATAAACGCATAACAGTAGGAAAAATAATAAACCTACAGAATAAGAAAAAATATATATATTTGGAATATAAAATCGCAACTTTTCAGAGCAATTTTTTTTTTTTTTTTTTTTTTTTTTTTTTTTTTTTAGCTGTAACTGTAAATTTAGCTATTGTAAGGAAAATAATGTTTTAATGTAAATGTGGCTCAAATAGAAAGAGTTATAATTGTTATTAATAAGTTATTCACAGCGTTCAGGAAGCTAGAAATATGGAAACATTCACTTATTCTAAGGAAGGCGCATTACCTCAGAACTCGACTGCCTGGTCCGAGTTCAAATCCAGCTGGAGGCAGAAAATTTATGATCCGTTATTTCAGACGTGGATTGATTTCGAGGTCGGGAGCCCCCTTAATTGGAGAAAAACCTTGCTGCTGAGCTTGATTTACAACCGTTGGCCAAGTAACAGCATATCCTTACCTAAGTACATGTGTCTCTTTTTTGGACTTAGAAGTACATGTTTTTTCAGTTATACTCATTGACCACAGTCCATCACTTGTAATGAGTGATATTTGGTTTAAGGGTTCAAGCATTGTAATTAAGTGATTTTCAGTAAAATAAAGTAAATAGTTTGTATAACATAAACTCAAGTAATAACATATTACAGCTAATAACATAAAACATTAATAAATTTAAGATATCAGATTCTCCCAGAGAGTATGGTCAATACGGAGCTCCAACCATCTATAATAACTTCAGACTGATAGCATGTTCTAATTTTAGAACTGAGTAGACTCAATGAGAGTATTTCAAATCATAGCTACCGAAACCGAAAATTCAGAATAAAATTTATTGCACCGGCCAAAATTGAGCAATTTCGTTTCGTACATACCCACAAGACTAGATCGAAAATCAAATAAGTGAATTAGATCAAGGACTGACCTCCCAGATATTATGGAATAAGTGCATCTAACGAAGTGGACCTGGACCGGACATGTCATCAGGAGGAATGCTATAACATAGACCAGGCAGCTTATGGATTGGTATCCAAGAGAGCACGCAAGGAAGAGAGGACCGCCACCGACAGGCTGGGACAAGAAGATGAAGAAGACCTGCGGAGGGGCAGCCTGGAAGAGAGTAGCAATGAATAGGAAAGAGTGGAAACGGATTGGACAGCTACATTATTTAGTTCGGTATCCAGAGTAAAAGAAACAATCGAACTTGAATCCTCAACTAAAAGTTGATTTTGTTCAAATGTATAGAAAAAAAAAAGAAAGTTTTTGTATATTTTATGAACAAATAAAGGTTATTATTATTGCATACCTACCAGGCTTGCTTCCTTAATCTTTTACAATCAATAAAATTATTTAATAAGACAGGATATTTTATTGTTTTTTAAATGATTGTACAAGCTGTGATCTCCATTCCAAATTCCTACCAAGGTCTTCGACCAGTCTCTACCTCCTCTTCCACCCACTAGCACTCAGAGAATGGCCAGGTATTACAGTATCGAAGGCAGTTGGCGAGATCACTATTTGCCGAGGGTGAATGGAGACCCATTTGTCGTGGGTCAGGTGAGCGATGGCTACTGCCTTGAATAGAGGCTAATACAGCTTTGTCACCGTTAAATGGCCGCCGTTCACAAAGGCATTTGTTTCCTCGCGTTGGCAGCCAAGCGTGGACCCGCCCCCTTCCCTGTCCAGGGTACTCGCCTCTCATCTAATATCTGCAATATCTTCCCTTAACCTCAATAAATCAATGGTTAATATCACTTGAGGTACGCACGATGGTATAAAAGGATCAATACAATCAGGATTGATGGTTTAATTGCACCTTTTATTGGAATTCTTTTTATTTGAAGACTAGCATCTCTGTCGTGCCGCTTGCTATAGTTCTAATTATTGTATTATTTCTTAACCTACATCCTCTGTCCATCTTATTCGACCCCAATATCTTTCTGATGATTTTTCTCTCAGTCTTTTTTATTTCCTCCATTTCTCCTTTCACATTCCTTATAATATATTAGTATATGAATTTTTTTGTGTATAAATTCGAAGATTTTTTTTCTGTATTAATTCCCCAAAATTTAAAGTGTCCCAAAATAAAGATTACACTTTCTCCTTCTTATAATCGAAGCAATGATATAAATATTATAAATTACAAATTTTTGTATATAACATTGAATACCTCCGAAGGGGAAAATAAAATCATTAATTTCAAAGTCTATAAAATCTACATTTTTCATTCACACGGCAATCCTAAAAAAGAATATATTATTAAAGAACAGACACTTTCAATGGCTCCCTTGATAACTTTATTGAATACTTGATACACACGAGAGGAGGCTGATGACTGCTTGTTGGAGCGAACAGTGGCCAAGCTTATACATATAAATGGGAAGATAGCGAGTGCTCATTTAAAAATAGCGAGGGTGGAGAGGGGATGGTAGGGGGGGGGGGGGCGCTATGCATACATAGACCATTCATCGCCTTTATTGCCTCCACCATCCGCCCTTTTGTGGCCTGTCATCCCATCGCCAAGGATCTACAGTTTCCCACCAGAAATCCTTCCTTTCCGCTCTCCTATATCCTATATATATTAAAACGAATTTTTTTTCCCCCCGCGCGATTTATGCATTTCCCGAAAAAAAACAATGATGAATTAGAAAAGCACCATAAAATTTCCAAGAAAGCAAATGAATGTCCACCACAAGTATAGGAAGGTGATTTATTCCGCTGTTAGTCGGATTTTTACATCCTCGATAGCCTAGTTCATTTTTCCTGTTAAATAAACAAAAAACACAAACCCCTTAAGGAAATATATTCAAAATAAAAGTATAGAAAGAATAGTTCAATAAAGTTGAAATTTGCAGTGATTTTCCTTCTTACTATACTTTAAACTAGGCAAGAAAGTTCGCACTAAACATTATTACTGAAATGTATTTTACAAGATAGGTAGTGACATTAAATAATGTAAAATCAGTTATTGATACCCTATGGATGTTTTGTTTTTTAAAGACGAAATAGAAAGTAAATTTACACAGGTGTGTTATAGGATTTAAAAAAACATTATTTTTGGCTAAATATTTTTTTTTCTAATTTTTAAGATAGGGCGTCAATAACTGTTTGGGGTGTCAATGACTGTCTGGTTTACTGGTTTTCTAAAATTTGAGGGCATATCAAATACAATCTTGTTCAAATACAAGATCATTATTTCGTAAGGTACAAAATAATGCGCATACACGGTGAAACCATAACCATTGAATAACTAAATCCCTGATCTCAGATGGTGTGATTGATTGAAGTGATCTTGATTAGTTTTGCTTGTTTTTCAGATTGTAAGAGAAGAGAACTGCATTTGTTGATTTTTTTTTTTTTTTTTTTTTTAAATTCTCGATGACATAAATCCTTACAGTTTTTTTTTTTTATAATATATACAGGGTGAGTATCTCTTAGCGTAAAAAAAAAAATTGGGTGAAACTAGATCAAAAGTGTAGCCAAATGCCGCAGACCTCACCT
The DNA here is from genome assembly GCA_003667255.2 of Euschistus heros. Classification (NCBI taxonomy): domain Eukaryota; kingdom Metazoa; phylum Arthropoda; class Insecta; order Hemiptera; family Pentatomidae; genus Euschistus; species Euschistus heros. The sequence goes on along the minus strand of RCWM02000007.1, from coordinate 4,063,575 downwards.
TTCTATTCCAATCCGTTGCAGATATATGGTAAATAAACGATTTTTTGGAGGAAAGCATGTTTTTTACGATAAAAGCTGTAATATCTCCATTTTGTTTAAATATTTTTCAAATATTGATCACATTTTCGGATTTAGCAATAAATTTCCTATAAGATCGGAGTAATTTAACCTTGAATTTTACAAACTTGGGACCTAAAAAATATCTTTATCTTCACCTAATTTAGGGAAGTTACAATTTCTTATAATACTTCAGCGCTCACTGCTTTTCATAAAAACAATCCACAAAACTGCAAAGCTCTCAAAAACTTGCAAATTTAATAAGCTTTCAAATGATATGTTAAACGTAATGATTTTGTTTTAATTTCATGGAGAAATTTACTTTTGAAACCGAAAAAACATGGTGTTCTCATTTAGCATACAAATCAGGTACTTTGGTAAATAAGACATTATGATAATCGCTTGATGAAAATCTGTATTTTAAATAAAAGAAACACTTCATTAGAATAAAAAGCAAAGAAAAAATATAATATTTATTGACATAAATTTTAGGCCAGTTCAGGTATTCATAATAACAACAGCGACTTTGACCTCTCTCAGTACTAAGCACATTATCGCTATTTCATAGTTATTTTCCTGTTTATTTTGAAATGGGAGGGATTATTGTTTATTATTTTATTTTTATTTTGATATAATGATTGAAAGTTTGATTTGGAAATTAAGAAGCTACAGAGATAAAAGTGTCACTATCATTAGAAAGACCCTTGCTAATATTGCTTATCCTTAGCTTGAGGGCCCATTTTATTTATTGGGATTATTTTTTTTGTTTGGCAATACACCTGCGAAGATGGCAACGTTCACAAATGGTGAGTACGCTGACATACATTTTTTGTATGGTTTTTGTAATGGAAACGCGAGTGCAGCGCGGCGGGAGTACCAACTTAGGTTTCCAGATAGGCGCCTCCCCTCTACGATAGTGTTTTCACGAACTCATCAACGTTTATCTGAAACAGGTTCCGTTCATAAGTTACGTCAAGAATTGGGACAAGTTCCTCATGATGTTGAACTCGAAGAGGAAATTATTGATATAGTAAATGAAAATCCCAGTGTTTCATCAAGAGACTTGGCCCGTGAAATTGGTATCTCCCAAAGGTCAGTTATCAACATTTTGCACCGAGAACATTTTCACCCATATCATTTCACACAAGTACAAGGGCTAGAACCTAATGATCATGTACATAGAATACAATTTTGCCGCTGGCTTTTAAATAGAGACATTCAAGAACACCAGTTTCTGAGGAAAATTTTATGGACAGATGAGTCTCTTTTTACAAGGGAAGGAATTTTTAACGTCCACAACCGGCACTACTGGGCAGCTGAAAACCCACATATGGTTCAAGAAGCATCTTTCCAGCATCGTTTTACAGTGAATGTGTGGGCTGGGATAATAGGGGACCGACTCATTGGGCCACATTTTTTGCCCAGCAGATTGAATGGAGAAAGTTATTTGGATTTTTTACAAAATATTCTACCACAACTTATTCACGACATTCCACTTGATGTTCAGCAAAACATAATATTCCAACACGATGGTGCTCCTCCACATCATTCGGCAGCAGTACGGGAATGGCTGAACCAACGATATTCGACCTGGATAGGTAGAAATGGTGTGATACATTGGCCAGCTAGGTCACCTGACTTAGCTCCAATGGACTTTTATGTGTGGGGCTACATAAAAAGCGAGGTATATGCCAGAGAAGTGTGACCAGCATTGAGGTCCTAAAGACGAGAATTCTGGAGGCCGGAGCCAAATTGCAACAGCGTCTGACTTTAGCAGTGACCGTAGGGGCTGTGAGAAAGAGAGCAAGAAGCTGCATTCGAAATAATGGAGGACATTTTGAAAATTTAATAAAATAACGGACTCTGGCGGCGCTTTATTGACAGTGATTCTTTTATTTTCAAATTAACAAATTTTTTCTTTGCTTTTTATTCTAATGAAGTGTTTCTTTTATTTAAAATACAGATTTTCATCAAGCGATTATCATAATGTCTTATTTACCAAAGTACCTGATTTGTATGCTAAATGAGAACACCATGTTTTTTTTCGGTTTCAAAAGTAAATTTCTCCATGAAATTAAAACAAAATCATTACTTTTAACATATCATTTGAAAGCTTATTAAATTTGCAAGTTTTTGAGAGCTTTGCAGTTTTGTGGATTGTTTTTATGAAAAGCAGTGAGCGCTGAAGTATTATAAGAAATTGTAACTTCCCTAAATTAGGTGAAGATAAAGATATTTTTTAGGTCCCAAGTTTGTAAAATTCAAGGTTAAATTACTCCGATCTTATAGGAAATTTATTGCTAAATCCGAAAATGTGATCAATATTTGAAAAATATTTAAACAAAATGGAGATATTACAGCTTTTATCGTAAAAAACATGCTTTCCTCCAAAAAATCGTTTATTTACCATATATCTGCAACGGATTGGAATAGAAAGGTGAGGTCTGCGGCATTTGGCTACACTTTTGATCTAGTTTCACCCAATTTTTTTTTTTTACGCTAAGAGATACTCACCCTGTATATATATATTTTTTTTACTTATTTCTTCCATCCAGGCTGAGTAAGCACCTTTAAAGGTTTATTCATAGTAGAAAATAATATTCTTTTATTTTATCCATTTAGAAAATATTTTATGTATTTCCGACAAAGTGTAATTTTTTTTTTTTTTTTTTTTTTTTTTCCTAAAACCTCAAACAAAAAAAATTGAGGGGGTTTCATAAACTCCAATAAAATGAAAACGTCATAAATTTAGCATTATTTGTTTTTAAAAATACAGGAGGATACACCTTTAACTTAAAATAAAAAAAAATATATTTAAAGCAGATTTTATTACTATTTCAAAAGGTAACTAATGGGTAAATAAAAACCACTTCATAACAACAGTTTCTTTTAAAACCTGACATTTTTTCTTTTTTTTTTCTTTTTTTTTTTTTTTTTTTTTTTTTTTTTTTTGTGATAAACTGAAATGGATAAAAACTAAAGTGGGTTTTTCGTTGAAAGAAAATCAAAGTCATAAAAATTAAAAATATCAAAAGAAATTATAAGTTAAGGCGATTATAAGTGCTTTTCTTTTATTTTCTCAGTATTGTCTATTTTCGATAAAAATGCAAAGACTTTGCTGCTCTGTTTATTTCCGTTAATCCATCTCATATTATTATTGTAAATTTAACAATTTAGACCTCTTGGCGCCCTCTCTCATTATCAGCTTTAATCTTTATTTTATTAGTGTTTCCGGTAGATCGCAGTCCAATGCACTTTACTATCATATTACGTAGCACGTAACAACGAAGAGAAAAAATCTTTTCCTTGGTCGAGATTTTGCTGCTTAAGAGCTCTGGTCGTGGCATTTTGAAATCAGGGAAGCAGCCTAAATTCTCCGAAGGAGGACAAGAAATTTGGTAAGAGGATTTTTTATTCCTGTTCTTAATTGTTCCGCAAACCAGCGTAAAGTTTTTTCACAGTCCACAATTGTCTATTATCATTTTTTTTTTTTATTTTAGTCAAGCTTTCAGAAAAGTCCCCTGCATTATATAAAAAATATATTTTAATTTAATTGATATTTCCTAACTAAAAATCTTAATAGCATTTTTGTAGTATCCATTGATGATCTTTATATGCTATAATTAATAAAAATAGGTATTAATAATTATTTTTTATTTGGTGTTTAACGTCCTTATGTACTCCAACTAGGTCAGGTGTGACTACAATTCTTACTCTATTCGTACTCCAACCTATTTTATCAAGCCATAGTGTGAAGGTCAAGCCCCACGAACTTCGGTATAATTTACTACAACTTACAGCATATCATATAAATCTGAAGCATTTGTTATTTAATAAGATGGCGAAGACTTGTAGATAACAGCAAAAGCACGTTGATATTGGTACCACTTACACATAAAGAAATTAAATTTCTTACTTGATGTGTATTATATACAGTTGAAAATATCATTAAATAGTAAGTAAATATCAATAAAAAAATTAATATGGATGATGGAACTCACATTATGAAGTTTTCATTTCATTTATTTTTGCGCAAATAAGGTTGGTTGTTAGCTTCATGTATCTTCTTTTTTTTTTTTTGATAAAAATATTTTTTGATTGTTGCTTACAGACATTTTATGACAAATTACTGGACACTGTAACGAACAAAAACAGAAAATGGCGAAATTACAAATTCCAGATACAACTGAGACTGAAAAGGAGCTGGATGAAATTGTAACACTGGGTGATTACTCCCTTAAGCCTTATCATGCATGATGTTTTTAATGTAACATCATATTCGCTGGTTGTTTACAAATGTATTTCAGGAGCAGTACGGGGAAGTTAGAGCAAATAATGAACAAACCAGAATATAGCATTCTGGCATTTTTATTCCAAGGTACTTAATTAAAATTTCATATATAGGATATCTTACTAAATTTAACCAGCTTTGAGATGAAAAAGATAAATTTGCGATCAGATAAATATTTTTGGAGTTATAGTGAGAAACGTACAGAAACGTGAAACGGGAATTTCACAACAGTACGTGTTCTGACATAGGTGTTTTACGAGACTTGATCAAAATTTATACATTTGTTCTGACAGTAAATTTAACCAGCTTTCAGATAAAAAAAAGAAATTTTGAATCGGACAAATAGATTCGGAGTTATAGCCAAAAGAGGTCTGATAACGTGTTTTAGTGGAGAAGTCCGACTTACCGAAAATTAACCAATCTTTGGTGGTGAACCGTTTTAAGACTATTGATCTCAGCAAATAATGAATATAACTAAATTTGCTTTAATAATGTATATAACACAAAATCTGGTTAAAGTAACGGATTTCGAGTTATTTGATCAAACAGCTAAAAACATCCAATTTTCAACACTTCCCCCCCTCTCCCAATCAAATCTGACGCTATTTTGAGAAAGACTTTTTACTACATTTAGAGTTAAGAATGGTGAATAATTTCCAGCAGTCTTTTAACTTTTGGACTTCAAGGTTTGATGCAAATTTCTCTGTACTGTAGTACTGTACTTAAGTCTTATTTTAAACTTGTTTCCTGTGGGAACAGAATACCCGATCAGCCGTATACCAAACCTAAAGCACTATACATCTCATTGATTATGTAGCTGATAACCCCCTCTTTCTATCACCCAGAGGAAAATTTGCATGGTGGAACTATTGGATTCAAGAAGCCCTTCCGCTTCCATAGGAGAATATCTATAAAATTATTAATTTGAATGAATAATCATTTGGAAGAGTAATTAAGTTAATAACGATTCACAGTGAAAATAAAGATGTTTTGATGGGTAAGCCTGATAGAATTTTAAAAAAAAAATATGACATATCGATGGAGTTGGCAAAAGAAAGAAGAATAACAAAAGAAAAATCCTTTATGACATCCTCTAATACAAAATTAGATACTGTGGCAAGGTGAAACTTTGGACCTTCCTAAAGATAAGTATCATACCAGGATATGTTGGTATCCCCTTCCGGACCATCCCACAGGAGGTAGAATAGGGGGGAGCACCATCAGAGATAATACGGGGACATGGTAATAACGGCCAACGGCCACGGCATTACAAAGGACCCCCCATTATTTTTAGCCAGGATTGCCTCCCCTTATTCCAAAAAGACTTTTTAATCTCGCGCTACCTCCTGTATTACTTTGGTGTTAATCTGTAATATATGAGTTCCTGGAAAGTAGAAGGCTCAAAGGTTGTTTGTATCTCATTACACTTCCAAGAAATCTCTTGTAAATTAAAAAAAAAAAAAAGAGAAAAATGAAAACAAGAATGAAAAAAGCTTTCACTTACTTCCACATTCACTTTGTTGAGATATTCATCTAGTATTTCATTTTCCTTCTCCTTTAGTAATGAACTAGAAATATAAAAGAACCTTTAAGGTGGTATCATGGAGGTAAGAAAGAGGATTGTCACATGCTTTGGAGTTTAAGAGCACGTTACCATAGATAAAAAATATATACTTCGTAATTTGCATTTTCGATTTTTCCAGAACTATGGTCACCAGACATTTTTCCTTTGGACAACGTTCATATTGTTTTAATGATACATTTTACAAAATATAGCGTCAAACGCTTCAATATAGTGTATGACTGGAGTAAATAGTCTAGTGCTCTACCCGTTGAGTTACCAACCTCCACCATAATTAATAATTCCACAAATTATTGACACACTGACAAGGGTACTTTATGAAGTGTGTCATCTTCAATTACAAGAGCTGATTATTTTTCTTTCATGATGAAAATGCAATGGTTGACCGTCTGGGATGCTGTCAGGTAAAGATAATGCATCCAAGTTTTTTAATAAAAAAAAAAATTATTTACCAAAGAATATTATTCAGATATTCTTCCAATTATGTAAACAACTATTAATTCTTTGGTAAATTAATTTACTTTGTATCATCTTGGTCACATCCATTTCTTGTTATTTTAGCCCAGAAGAAGGCCTACAAGGAATATCGAAACTTCGGCACTCCAAATGTAAATTATTTTTTTATTGAAAGACTTGGATTTGTTAATTATACCTGACTGCATCCCTGAACATTTCTCTATTATTTTTCTTTTAATTCAAAAGTTTAAATGTACTAATAGTAGACAATTGGAAATATATATAAAATTCAACGCATTTTAAAATAATTTAATATATTCTTAACAATTCAGATACCCTGTTAAAAACATTAAAGTATGTAACAACCAAGAACAAACGATACACGAGAAGTCTTAAGCAGTTTCCAAGAGTTCCCATCGAAATTTAAATATTCCTTCCGAATGCCTTACAAGAATTTTATTTTTACTTATAAGTATTGAAAATTGCCTTCTCCAACACTACTAACGCAGTTTCCACCAAAGGTGCATTTACCTTGTAATGTAAGTCTAAATGCATCGAGGAACAGAATTACTAGAAATCTCAATTCAGACAGTGCAGATAATTTAAGTTTAATGTTGAGATGTAAGCGATTCAAATCTTGACCTTATCATCCTCCACTCAATTACAGTAAATAGACAAAGTTTTCGTAAACCACCAAACCATAAAATTATATTGAAATCATGATCGTGTTAATCCCTACTTTTTAACGCAAGAAACCTAAACCATTATTATGATTTGACCTGATTTTCCTCATCATCAATGAGCCTTGACACCATTCGCGTTATTAAATCACCATCGATGAAGCGTGCGACCATTTGTCGAATGGGGTGTCTAATGCTGTGACAAATTGCTACACTGCCACCCTGGAGATGTCTTCCGCCGCGAAAGCCCACAATTTCCCTCGGACATTGCCATTCAGAAAACAAAGCAATCGTAAAATAATATTCACTAAGTAGTCCAGAGCATCGTCGAAAACTAGAATTTATAAATCAAAAATGGATTTCAATGCCTGATCTTGAAATTATTAGATCAATTTCCAAGATAGGTTTAAGTGTGTTTATTTATAATGAGGCCATGGTCAAACGGGGGTGATTTCCTAGACACATTTTTTTTTCATAAACAGATTTATATATACCACTGTATACATTATATAAACTAAGTAAATCTGCTGTAAAATTATTACAATGATATATCAATAACTTGTGAAAAACTACCCATTACAGTCCAATCAATGAGTACTGAAATAAATGTGTAGAGTGCAAGAAATATGCGATTATATTTGACCTCTGGGCTTCGTTAGGAGTAGTTATAAGATTTTCCATTTATACGATTTTGCAAATCGATAATTTTCATAAATAAATAATTTTTACATCACTTTTTGTCAAACATTTGCTTCTAGTGCCTTCTACGATCGTTTCTTAGAATAATATCAGAATAAATTGTAAAGCATTAAATTTATTTCAATTTCATATATACATTTCTGGCACTTGAAGCAAATGTTTGATAAAACTGAGGTTAACATTTTTATTTTTCGAAAATTATCGATTTTTAGTAACGTATATCTCGAAAACCAGTGAAAGTTCCATAAATATGTATATGAACAATATTATAGGAAACTTAATTAGCTTTAATTTTAATTTGCAGCATATTAAGAGATAGAGACAATCGAAAACCCCAAAAATAGGACCTTCTTCCCTTTCCCCCACCGTAAGCTTACCGTAAGAGGCGGGGATTTTCAGTATGTTTACTTTCTAACTAATCGTAAAGAAGCTGTGGAGTGAAAAAATATCGCATATCTCATGCACTCTTCAATTTGTTTATTGACTAATTAGAATGACTTCAATAAATGTTCTTCTTTTCAGACACCTCTGAGGGTTATCGGGAATTAAGTGGGGAGCAAAGTGAGAGACTCGGTTTTCCGAGTGGGAATGTAGCATGTCGCGTTATTTATCATTATGGATAAGTTCATGGTGACATTATAAGGAGCATTGAGGATTTTTCTAAGAATTTTGGATTTTATGGTTTCGGTACGAGAAGAATTAATAGGTTTAATGAGCATCAAACCTCAACTCCCTATGTCCAAACTACTGTCATGTAAATAAGTCTATGGTAATGTTTTGTGAGCAATGAACTCTCGTCTAGCAAATGAGTGAGTAGTCGAAAATGAAGCGCACAATTTTGTCGTTTAGATATAGTTTTTGTTATTTTTTTTTAAATCAGTATTCTATAATGGGGTGTACTCAACCTTGGAGAAGAGGTAAATAATAAACAATATAATTGTAAAATTTAAATAAAACGCGTTTTAAACTTCTGTGTATGCTTTAAGACAATCATGATACGTCAAGACTATGATACGAATCCTTCACTGAGCCCTTCATACCCCGCAGGAGTTATTGAATATTGTGATATTTATTTATTTCTTCTAAATTTTAACGAGAGCGCAGACTACAGACAGGACAAGGGCCGTTAAAATTATCCGCCCGGGCAGGTCTCACGCCTCCCCGCACACCCTTCTCTAGTCCCTCCCCAAGATCTAGTCCATCAACCCTCCCTGTAAATTAATCATTTACCCCATAAGTGATTTTTTAAAATGAAAAAAAAAATCTGAAAAATACACCGTTTAATGTCTCAGAATAATCGTAAAAAAATTGTAACATCAAACATCGACGTTCAAAGAATATTAATCAGACATATAATATTAAATGCACAAAATATCAGTATTTATATAACTATTGATACAACAATATATCTATATTTATTTACAGAAATTATAAAGACTACTAATATATCGGTGGTAACAGGGAATAAGTTGTAATGGCAACTAATGAAGAGCAGCACTTATTAACTTTGGTTTTGTATTATTAATTCAGTTTTCCTTGAGGTACGCATGATGGTATAGAAGGATCAATACAATAAGTATAACGATACGAGTTAAAATGTAATGACTGTGAAGCAAACTACACGGGAAAAACTGGACGATCTGTAAATCAAAGAGTAAAAGAACATATAAGAGCATACAATAATAAGACCCAAAATTCCAATTTCGCTATCCATCTAAATGAAAATGACCATAAATTTAATAAATACTCGGGAGTAGAAATAGTACATCAAGTAGAAAATAGCCTAAAATTAAACATTTATGAATCATTAAAAATAATAAAATAGTTTATAACCGATCCAGATTTTTGTTTACATGATGAGATGAACATTTCCAATAGCCCTATGTGAAATTTGTTTCCAATTGGAACGGAAAAATCCAATGAGTCATAAAGGAAATCTCATAGTAAACCCAAAAAAATTTAACCTACCTACCCCCTTTCTGTTTCCTCTATGGATATATTTCAGATATCTGTTAGATCTCTTTAGGTGAGTGCCAATGTTTGATTTCTAGTCTTACATTTAGTTGCAGTTTTTGATGCAACTGAAGATGAAGTTTAACATTCGAAACTAGTATCCTAATAAAATAATCCCAATAGAAGTGGAAATTAATTCATCAATGCTAATTGTAAATTCAGTTGAAAAAAAAAATACTTTTATTGACATCAATACTACCAAAACAGTGTGATAATTAATTGGTTTGAAGAAAGTGTAATTTAATGAAGCTGTTTAATTTTTTTTTCTTCATGTACCAGATTATTCACCAAAACTTGCCCTATATGTGATAATTTATTGTACACTAAGATATACAATTCTATTAACGGCATTTAAATATTAATCAGCACACTTTACTTTTATGGCCGTCACTCAAAACAATATTTAAACTTATTTTCAGTCTCATTTGAGCTTACCAAAGGGCCTAGATTAAATGTACCCAGAGCACCACAAAATTTTAAGAAAGTGTTTGTACTCTTCTTGCTACCAGTATGTCGAAAAAGTGTATTAATGCAGAGCTTCTTACCTAAGTGCCCATATGAAGGTAAGCGACAGCAATGATTCTCACCTTACGTTGAAGAAAAAGCTACAGCAATCTGAGAAACGATCCTAATTTTGCAAGCTAAGATCGTTAACTCTCATTGCAAGAGGATCTGAAAGACCTTTATCTGGGATTTATTTTTTTAAATAGCTAGCTAGAGGTTAAAGTGACAGATTAGGAATCAGTCTTATGAAGAAAAATCCTGCCTGAATAAAAAACAAATTTTTTATTTTTTGACCAGTTAATTTATATAAATCTCCTTTTTTTTATTGATTCTTTATGCAAAAATTTAATTAAATACTTTTTGTCCTTTACTAAAACTGGAAAAACCATAACTGAGATACCCTAACGGATCGGTAAACCCTTGAGTGATAATTCTGGAGTTAAGTGAGAAGAGCTCCAGTTAGCTCTCCAAATCGTCCCTATGTTAGTCACTTCGATCAGTGCGATAGACTTGTTCCTTGAGATATCCCTCCCGAAATAGACCATGGGGTTAAGATCTCTTATTAGGGACAGGTGATCTTGGTGGCCATAGGACGGTCCCCCTCCTCGGCCGATCCACGTTTCGAATATTCGGTTCAAATACGTCTTTAGAACTTCATTCTAGTGGAGAAGCGGAGGCAAAGCACCATCGTTTGAAAAATATTAGGTTTTCGACCTTGGTCGCAATTGTAAAGGAAGGTCCTCCAACAAGGTGTAAGAGTAGTGTGTAATTATTATAGGAGAAAAGTTTAAATAATTATTGGGCCAGTTAATCTCGCCGGAAAATCTAAGTAGGAAGACCGATGAGATTAATGGTGAGTTTTTGACTATGTATTTCTTTTTTATCTTTTGTACTTTTTGCCATCTAAAATGCAAAACTCTCAAATACATTAACATGTCTAAGTGCCTTGAACTACTGCTTCCTAAAATCATTTTTTTAAGTTCTGGTCCGTAATAATTTAGTCATCCTCGATTTCTTGGATACTAAAAAAAATACACCAAATTAAAAAATGACGAGTGCGTTAGAAGCGCAATTAAAATAAGATATTTTTCCTCAAACTTGCTGCCATCTGAGACTAAAATTAAAAACTCTGGATTTACTTTAAACATTTTCCGATTCACAAAATTTTTCACTTATTTTGTTGTTCTGGCTGAAATAAAGCACAAAAAAGAGGCCCAAATAATTTGCCATGGTAATAATCTTATTAAAAAATTAATGTAGATTTTAACGGTGCTATCAGATTTTAGGAGGAATGGTTTAGATTAAAAGATATCACGGTTTTTGAGACCACTGCGACACCAGGTACAAAGACTTTTGCAACAACGTGGTACATAAGATAGGTGTAACTTTGACAAAATCGAGTTGAAAAAACGACTTTTAATAAACGATATGTACTAGAAATGGTTGACCATGTGAAATATACACTGTAAAAAAATAAATTCCTTGAACAAACATGACATTTTTTTTTTTTTTTTTTTTTAAAATTTAGTGCACTTTATTTATTTATTTAGTGCACTTTGTGTGTGTGTATGTATTTGGAGTGCCGACGTTTCGACCAGCCTTGCAGGTCTTCTTTATGGCTAAAATAACAAAAACGAGTGTAACCAAGATGATACAAAGTAAATTGATCTTCCAAAGAATTAATAGTTGTTTACATAATTGAAAAAAATATATATATTTTTCTTGTATCATTAGTTCTGTTTTAATAAAGTTTAGCTCGCCCGTACCTGTTGCATATAGCAAATATCAATTTAAAATTATAAATATAAGTCTACAGAAAATAAATAAAGATAGTTTAGTCTGTCCAGTTTACGTTCCAACAAATAGTTGTTGTTATAAAATACTTGTTTTGTTTACAATATTTACCCAATTCAAAGTCGGAGCTCATCCGATTTCTGCACCACTTTCATGCAATATCAATGGGTTGATTAATTCAATTTATTTAGGATAGACAATATGAAAACGGAGTCTTGAATTAATATTATTTCTCCTTAAATCTAAATTCTACTAGGAAAAGTTGGATCCAGGCTTTGCTAATATTTTATGAAGCGACTCGAGATCAAATATTGAATAGAGAAGGGGGGAGGGGTTGGATTACGGCGAGGTCTCGCCTTGAATAGCTTCTTCAAGGGACCTCAATCTGTATCGATCCTTGGGGTTACAATGTATCACCCTCCAAAATTATTTCAAAAAACCAAGCATCCAGGGAATGTAATTTCTACTTCAGGCATTCTATACCCGTATCAACTATTCTGAAACCACAATAGCAATATTGTGAGATTACTCAATGTCCAATTATAGGTGGATCTTCAAGTGCCGAAAGAATTACTTATTATTGTTTATATGTTCTATTTTTAATCAAGTCGCAGGTTTGAAAAAAAAAAAAATCATTGTCCAATAATACTGTAATAAATTTAAATAATTAACCATACTAAATAAATTTGAGTATTTATTTTTAGCCATTTGATCGACATATAAATAACAACCAATAAAAAACACACGCGAAGGGAGTTCAACATCCACTGAGAGGCAATTAAAGGCCCGTATACACTATACATAGCATTCGCCCCGAACGAGCACGCGTTCGCGTTCGCTGAAATGTGTACGGGCGAGCCAAATGGACCCGCATAGCTCAGCCGATTCCGATAGTTGTCGGTACTTTAAATTGAATGAAAGCTTGGTCGTGCTGTGTGGGTACGGACTTCGCGTCTTTGGTTGATTTAATAACAGCTTAAACACAGTGGCTAATGAGGACAATGCTCATGAGGGAAGATGCCGTCTATACATTTTCCACTCAGCGTTCCAACACGATGAGCCATAGTTTTACCTTGTAACAGTGATTGAATCTTTCACCCATAATCAATTCGTAATGATTTCTTTAATTATTTACTTTCGCTGATCACTTTAGACGAATTGAAGACGAAACTAGAGCCTACCCTTCAATTTTGGCTATGGACTAGGTGAGTAGAGAGGGGGTCATCGGGTTCGTTCGGAAGTTGTAGGCGGTTATCGTCACTAGCGTCTTAATCGTGACTGATGTGGTTGGACTAACTACAGTTTTTTCTTAGTTTAATACACAAGAAGTTCTTCTATATTCTTGAAACATGTAAATAAGAACTAAACTAATGTAACTTTCAGACTTTTATCCCCAGTCAAATCAGAGCTGTTGAAAGACAAAATGAACGATTTAAAAATAAAGATTTTTTGAAAGTTCGTAAAAATATTAGGTGCCTTATAGTACAATTGATATTAATTGTGGTTATACTAAGAGTGACTTCATAATTTTTCTTTGTTGTATGTGGTTAATAGCCTAAAATTTGGCGCAATACAAACAAGAATTAATCACCAACGGTCACTTGTTTCATTACATTTAAAGTGATCCAAAAAAAAAAAATAATAATAATAATAAATTGGCTGTTTGATCATTTTAAAAATTATGAAACATTCCAGGTTGGTTCCTCTATGCCTCAAGACATACAAGCCAATTTTTTAAATTTTTATCCGAAACAGTTTATTTACGTTGGTAATTTTTGTTTTGCTGCACATGCCTAATTTTGCGATTATAAGGGTTTACAAGAACATTCATAAGTAGTATTTTTACCTATCGTTCCGTATTCTATATGAAAATTTGACCAGTTGAATATAAAATCTATCAAAATTCCACTATTTGCAAATTTGTCTCAAGCATAAAAAGAATCATATGCAATCTGATTAATTTTTTTATTTGTTGATATATGTTGGTAGTATAACCACAAATATTAATTGTACTATAATGCCCCTAATTTTTTTTTTTGAACTTTCACAAAATAGTCTTTATTTTTAAATCGTTCATTTCATCTTTTAATAGCTCAGATTGGACTGGAGATAGAAGTCTGAAAGTTACACTTATTGTAGTTCTCATGTACATGTTTCAAGAGAATAAAAAAATTCTGGTGTATTTAACTAAGAAAACAGTTATAAGTCTTGACTGTAGTTAGTCCCACGATGACCGCCGACAACTTCCGAATGAACCCGATGACTCCACCCACCTAGTCCACCGCCAAAATTGACGGGTAATCTATAGTGAAAATGAATGGCAATTTAAGTGAAGGGCTATCGTACCTTAGATGGAAAATTTATATTATCAATTATAAATTTTTAGCTACATAGATATTATAATTGTAGTATCCTAAATTTTGCATTTACTCTTGAAAACAAAAAAAAAAACACATACTCTTGATCGAATTGAAAAAACCTCTATTTAACTTTGAGAAATAATTTACGAAAACTCTCTCCACTAAAGGGTTTATTCATACAATGCGAGGCGTACCTGAATAGTGGGGCGTCACAGGCAGGCTCCTCTGATAAATAAAGTTCTGATAACTTTTGTTCAACCGAACCGGAACAAAGACCAGATCTCTTCGAACTGCCAGGATCTTAGTGCTTGAGGCTACCCCGAACGAGGAATCGGTTTATAAGATTTTATTCCATTAATTCTATTATTTAAGTTTTCAAGTCGATATGAATAACCGGTGAAATTGTAGCTCTGGTCTCTGACCTTTGATGATACTCCAGGGTCACTGTCAGGCCTTATAGCTACACAACAACACAATACACAACAAATAAGAAGTTACTTTAACAAATAATAAACTAAACAAATTAATCATAGAATTAAAACATTGATATATTTTACGAGATAAAATTGGTTAACATATTGGCGTGCTGACCATAAATTAGGAATCAAGAAAACCTTATTTTTTACGACATACAAAAAATAAGTTTACAGTTTGTTTGCTTCTATTATTGGATGAGGCTTTGCAATTGTAATTCATGTTTATTATTAAATCGAGGTATTGGTACCGTGAATCGAGAATCGAATTTTTGGAACCAGCAAAGAATCAAAAAAGTTTTGAACCGACACAACACTAATTGTAATTGTAATTATAAGTCATTGAATACTATATATATATATATATATATATATATATATATATATATATATATATATATATATATATATATTTTTATATATATATATATTTTATTTTTAGTACCGTCCATTCTCAATAATTTTCCATTGCCCTTAAGCTCCTGTTCGTATTATAATACTCTTACCTACCGCCCTTACATCTTTCTAATTTTTCGTTAAACCTTTTAATTTCTCTGTTGGCTATTCTAAAACCATCTTAAAAATATAATATTTTCTATACTCTTACATACTAGTTTGATTTTTTTCAAGAATGTGCAGGGGATGGTCCTCAGAACAAGAACACTTAAAGTCCCTTCAACCCAGGTTTGAGATAATAAAAAAAAGTTTTGAATCGGCCGAGCAGTTTCGGAGGTATATCGAAGAATATGGCAAAAAACTTGGATTATTCAACAGTACACGTTTTTTAGAGTCTTGGCATGTGTATTATATCAAGTGTGACGATCAAAATTTTGTGTGAGGGGTCTAATAGAAAATTTAACTAGCTTTTAGATGAATAAAATAAGGTATGGATCGAACTTATAGTTTCGGAGTTATACGTCTCTTCTCGGAAAAATGCTTGATGGCAGGTTTGAGCGCGTCAGTTTTGAAAACGCAACCGATTATGTCATTTTCCGCTAAGACTTATCACCTACAGTGTATTAGACTTATCACCTGGACTATTAGATTGATTGCCCTCATCCTCCCTTTTTCGCTTATTTTAATGGGGCCATGTACATTCTATTTCGCCGTACCATCTGTTTTTAAATCCTGACTAACTCTTTTAAATTCAAGTGTTGAAGTTACATTTAGAAGCATTGAACAAATTGTCGATCGGTTTTCGATGCCGAAGATGAAGGAAGTACATTAACAAGAAGCGACAGGGCCATTAATATGAAAATTACAGGAAAAGGAATGAGAACTGCGGCTCTATCTTCTCCGTTCCCGATTGCTTCATTGATTAAACTGGAATTGGCTGAGTTAGACCACGGCAATCTTCAATGGTCCCAGTTCAGTTTCATTTTCGATTTCTATCGACAGTTTGGAGAGGTTTCCTACTGGAAGATTTTAATTTTTTTTTTTTTTTTTTTTTTAGTTCAATAATTGTGTAACTGAACCGAAATCAGATAACAAAATGTTAATTGCTTCCTTAGATTCATATTCAACACCCTCAAATATTAGTTTTTATTCTGATTTCTATCCTTCACAATTTTCTTTCATTTTCCTATAAAATTTGTTTCGTTTTTTAATCTATTTTATACCAAATGAGAATTGTATGTATTTTTGTATGTTGTATCAAAAAAAATAGAGCTAAAAAATAAAAAAAAAATTTATGGGGAGACCTCATAGGGCATTTCATTTCAAGCCGTTTCGGAGGAAATCAGAAAACTTGACACGAGAATTTTATATATTAGATAGAACTCCCTGGTATTTTCAAATCAGTACTACTGTATGGATCGGAAAGCTGGACATTCTTGGACCGCCATGCTAGCAGGATAATATCTGCGGAAATTAGATTCCTACGGAAAATATTAGGAAAAACCAGGCGAGACCGAATAAGGAATGAAAGGGTCCGAGATGAACTAGGAGTTAGATCCGTTCTGGATACGATCAAGGAAAGACAATTGAAGTGGTTTGGTCATGTTAACAGAATGGGAGATGAACGTAAGGTCAGATTCTCTATTAGAAGCAAGACCGGGAGGAAGGCGTCCTCAAGGCAGACCAAGGCTCATGTATGCAGACTTGATTGAGAGAATTGGCACAGCAAAAGGAAGCAGCATGCCGGAGATGAGAAGGCTTACACAGGACAGGGACCGTTGGACAAGATGGTCAGAGGATGCTACTCCACGCTTAACAGCACTCAGGAGATAGTGAGAGAAGAAGAAGAAGAAAAAGTTAAACACACTCTTACTGTTTGTATAGCTCGAATAGAAATTTTGACGACAGTTTCCTTATTAGAAATTTGATGAAAAATATTTTTTGTTGTATTACTTTTGTCTCTAGGACCTACTGTTTAAGATGTATGTTGGTTTGGATGAAAACAAAATAACGTTTTGCCTCAATTTTTTAAGTGTTGAATCTTTTTTGCGAAATTTGACAGTTTCCTCATCAGAAGCAGAAGATAGGAAAACCTAAATTATAGATAGACATATACATGAACTATTGTTTTTCCCAGACAGGGTAAAAGTTTTTTTTTTTTTTTTTTCATATACTTATTTTGGTTTTAAAGTTGTTTGAAATTGTTTCCTTGTTTTTAATGACATGGATATAATGTTTTGGTGAAACGTTTTTTTTCACATTCATTTTGACACGCATTTTGCGACAGTTTCCTTATCAGAAATTCAGTGGGGAATGTTTTTTGTTATACTACATTTGTCGATAGAATCCACCGATTAGGAGCTATATTGGTGTGAATGAAAAAAGTCACTTTTGAAACTGCTATTTTCTTTCAACTTTGTTTATTTCGGAAAATCATTGTTTGTTAATTAGTTGATTATATAGATGTACAAATAATATTGCTAAACCCATTAGGAAACGTAATTGCTAGGAAACGATTCGTCCTAATTTTTCCAATTAACGATACATAAATTATAATAATTGCTGAAAAAATATATAAAGAATTTAAATATGTATATCGTTTTATGTAATACTTATAACAAAAATATTTTATTTAGAGACATGAACAGATACTGTTTATCTCCTGGTACATTTTTTTTGATACTACATAATTTATTCAGAAGCTCCAAACTACATCCTTCCTCAATGGGGCTTTTCCGCGACGTGGTAAGAAGATTTCCTAAAAGTTGCCCAAAGAGGTTTTACCAGAAACTTAAAATTAGAGCCTCTTTCTAAATTTTGTATGAGCTACACATCAGTCAGTAAACAGATGCTACACGGAAATATGAAGCATAAAATATTCAGGACGATTGTGATTACCGTTTGAGGGCAGAATGATACAGATTAATTATGAATGATCTTTTTTTACCACCTGGTTAAAAGATGGATAAAATATCGTACGCTACAATTTCTTATTTAAAGCTTTATATATATTTCAAGAGAGAGAGAGAGAGAGAGAACTTTGACATATTTCTTTTTCTTCATATACAAGGTGAATATCTCATAGTGTAAAAAAAAAAATTGGGTGAAACTAGATCAAAAATGTAGAAAATTTCCGCAGACCTCACCTTTCTATTCCAATCCATTACGGATATACGATAGATCAAAGACTTTTTTAAGGAAACTACGATTTTTTCCATAAAAGCTGTAATATCTTAGACTGATGAACTGTTTCATTAGATTTATCTTCAGGATCCCCAGGCGGTCACACGTTACTTGCCGATATTCAGAGCTTGGGTGGCTATTTCCTAAATTTCGGCGGCAATACTTTCTGGCTACTTTCCTATTCCAATGTCTAAAAACCAAAAACCCTTCCTATATTCTTGATTTATTAACTCTTCGTTCTTCTATCCACCTCCTAAGCACTAGATCCCAACCTTTTAACCTATATATTCCCTCACATAAAACCGCTTCCATTGACAAATCCTTCATCATTCGTACTACCTCCTTCTGGAATTCCCTACCCACAACAATGACAACCAATCTTCCGCAAATATGTCAATAATCAAATGAATACTTAGAATTTTTTTTTCCTGTAAAAAAATGTTTGTTTAAATTACTGAAGCATCTAGTTTGTAAATAATATGCCAGACAATTGTACTTTTAATGTACATTATTTTTTATTCTTAGGGAACAGTAAGTCCCAGAATAAAGTTTATTTTTTCATTTTCATTTTCATTTCATTCATTATCTCCATTTTGTTTAAATATTTTTCAAATTTTGACCACATTTTCGGATTTAGCATTAAATTTTCTATAATAGCTGAGTACCTGTAACCTTAAATTTTACTAGCTTGGTATCTAAAGAACAGCTTGATCTTCACCTTATTTAGGGAAGTTACAATGTATTATATAACTTCAATCAAATTCAAGGGGAATCAAATTTAAAAGACTCATTCTTTTAAATTTGATTCCCACAAAATTATTCAGCATGAATAAAATAATTTTAAAAGAAATATTAAAGTAATAATAACCATAGAAAAATTAAAAAATCGCGCAATAAACAAAAAATCAGACGTTCTAAATCTCAACACCTGTTATTCCAATTTAATACATTCAGACCAATAATATACATTTACATTAGTATACATCATATAAATCATTCATCCATTTATTAGTATATTACACCGAAATATTTTTATGCTTGCACATTTTGGGAATACCATCCATTTTAACTTAATTTTTCCTTGGGAATCCCCCATTAACTTTTGTAACTTTTCAAAATTTCCCCAGGTCAGTTGTGTACTAGAATTGTTAGAATTTAGTTCGTTGATACCACCATATACACCAGTAACTTTGTAAGTAGTTTCATACTCCTCTATATTCTGAAATTATATATATTTGTATAATTCTTACACATGTTGTTATGTACTTGTATTGTAGCTAACTTAATGTTTCGAAATAACTTGTATAACTTATATAATTTTATTGTAACCTGTTTTTTCACTGTAGAGCATGGTTATGAGAATAACATAGTCTCGAAACGTCGCCAAAATAGTTGTTTTTATTTATTGACTGAACCTCAAGAACCTTACTAAACATTTAATAGTCAAGAAATTTATCCATATATAAATATATAGTTTAATTAATTTAACCAATTTAATTAATTTGTATCAGATTGTATTTTTTTAATTGATGAGCTGTGTTAAATGACTGGATGAATATTTTACAGAGTATGATGTTAAGAGGGATCAGTCAAATAAATTTAAACATTGTTTGACATAAAGAAACAGAATTTTAATACATTGCCGAAGTTTCAGTTATATTATTGATGGCTATCCTTAGGGCCTAAAATATAAATAGTCGAATAAAGAATCAGTTGAGAAAAGAAAAAAGTAAAAAAAAAAAAAATAATAAACAATTATAAATGTTATAAGAAAATGTAGATAAATAATACAATTATAAAGAAAGTGAAAGTAAAACGAAATATTTATAAACATTTATAAATTGTTTATTATAAACAATTTAATTTTTGTTTGCAATTATTTTATCAGTTTATTGCCTCTATTGATCATCTTATATCTTACTTATACTAGTGTATTTTAATTTTAACCTATATTTATATACAATAATATCTATTCTTTACATAAAATAATTCAAATCGTTAATTTGATGAAGACGGCCATCAATGATATAGGCAAAACGTTGGCAATATATTAAAATATGGTTTGTTAATATCAAGCAATGCCTATTTTTAATTTTTTTTTTTTTTTTTTTTTTTAATGCCCATGTTTTTTCATGCCCATTGTTTTTCATTTGTGTAAAAAAAAAAAAAAAAAAAAAAAAAAAGAGAGAGGGAAGCAGTGTTTTTCGGTGTTTTTAACATTTTATTTCGAAACGCTTCTCTTTTTAATGATGGGACGAAATTGACATTCTTCACTCCAAAACTAAGAATATATTTCAAAATAATTTTAGAAAATTAAAAAAAATAAGAAAGGATCTTTTCTATTAAGTTTTGTTTTTATCAGAATTTACGATAAATGGATTCACAGAAGTGAACTCATTATTTTTCTTTATTCCAAAGATTATTAAATTGAAGCTCAGTCATAAACGAATATTTTTTCCTAGAACACTTTAAATCTTATTCATCGTACTTACTGAGTGGCATTTAAAATAATGCCTTTCGTTTAAAAAAAAAAATTTATATCAGCGATATTTTCAAGTGACTCATTAATTTTTATTCTATAATTGGGTACTTTAAACCCCTTGAAATAAGACTCTAAGATATTGTTATTCAGACGGTTTTTCCACGTATCAATATTTTTTACAGTAATTATAGTTGTAATCTTCTTTTAAAAAAATCTATGTGAATTAATTGATAATTTTTATTGTTTTTGCATTATTTGTTCTTTTACATAACAATTTAACAATCCACAATATGATTATGAAAACTATAGTAAAGAAATTTTCATTAATTTTGGAAATATATGTTAATTATATTTATAGCAATTTCTCATCTGCAGATCATAGAATCATGACTGCTTTTTTTAAAGGAACTAATACAATTATCTACTTAATATCTTATGTAATTTAAAGAATTAAATCTAATTTACTATTAGAGAACGTAATTTTAATTAAATTACCAATTTTAATTACAATAATAATAGTAATAATATCTTGCAATTTTCTTTCAGTTATTTAATGTTTATGTGATATTCCTTAAGAATAATGTCTTTAGGCACAGTAGAATCCGTTTTGAATTAATTTATTTCGTATTTAATTTACTTTAATGATATAAAATAAGCTATACAAGAGCCATTAAAGAGGTTTTAACAAATTGTACAATGTTTCTTTTACATGAAGTTGACACTGCAGGAATGGATCAAGCTGCTTGGTTTTAAAATATTTATCTTTAATTAAAACAAGTGAATAAAAACAAATTAGAGCGCGATTTACATATAAATGAAACACGGATATGTAATCATGAACTGTTATTTGAAGTATGATTACCGAAACTATAAATTTGTAAATTTGTTAGCATATTGTAATGGGCTCATGAATTCAGGTATTTTTCTTATAAAAAAAAAAAAACCCCAAAAAACATGTATAAATATTGCATGATTATCAAAGTTATGTATTTTTATTGTTATTTGATGTACATACTTTTGTAATTATTTATTTTATTTATTCCTAATATTGCTATCTATGAGTGATTTTTTTTTACATATTGTCTTATTATTATTTTTAACTGTAATTTTAATTCATGTAACAAATTTCATCATTATTATTAATTATGGTATTTCACTTTTAATTGTTACAACGATAATTATAAATTATCTATTACTTAAATAATGTAATCGGTATTTATTTACTTTATTAATTCATTGCTGCTTCGGGTTTATTTTTTGTTTGTGGTGCTATAAATATAAACTCAATCAATAGATGATTAATAAATAAGAGAGATAAATGAAATAGAAATAGAAATTCTAAAACAGAAAATGAAAAGGAATTAAACAAAAATTTAGACATCACAATAGTTATTATATGTTATATATTCATGATGTAATTTATTTATTACGATATGTCTGTTTAGATTGATAAGTATGCTGTGTGAAATGTAGCTATCCATTTGAAATGGGCAGGATCCCTTTATTATAATTTTTATTATAAAAAAAAATAAAAATAAAACATTAAAAATGAAAATATATATAATATATATATATATATATATATAATATATATATATATATATATATATATATATATATATATATATAAGGCTCGGTTGATCGAGTCCTGAGCAAATACAGATAATAATATTTATTTAGTTCCAACTAGTCAACTCTTTTTACAAACGAATCTATTTCAATCAATTACCTAGTTTTCTTATGTGGAAGAAATAGTATCCGTTCAATAGGACTAACAGGTCTATATTTAATTGTTTTAAAGGTAATTGTGTCTATATTCGCCTAATTTAGTGGAATTACGTGTAATATGACCGTAGGATTCTTTATCTTTTACATCGTGTATTCAAATTCAGCAATAATCTTATACAGATAATTTTTTTAAAGAATTTAGAAATTTGATTCTGTTTCGTAGCGATAAGTACCGATATTTTACAAAAATTTATTTTAAACTTTAAATTCATTATTTCTGACTACTCAAACATTTACTGAAAACAGCTCCCATAAAATTACAAAATATTTATTTACATGATAGTAATTAGACCCATTTGGACCTACGGAGTTGAGCTTTGGAGCTCCACTAAAACTTCCAATTCTTCTCGTATCCAATCCTTACAATCCCAAATCCTTCGAAAAATCCTAAATTCTCCTTACTTTGTCACCAATAAACTTACCCATAAAGATGTTAATGTTCCATATGTTTCTGAGTTAGCCCAAACCAGATACCTATCCTTTCATAGTAAGCTACATAACCACACATTAGTCTCATATAAACTTCATATTCATACCAATAGTCTCTCAACTGGCTCTGCATTTAATTACCGATAACCCCCCCCCCCCCCCCCCCCCCCCCGAGGCGTCCGAAAAGAAGATTGCCAAGAGACCTTCTAATGAAGAACTTTTGTTGAAGTGTAGTGAGTACTTATTTACATTGCATCCTCAAATACAGGGTGAGTTCCTCTTAGTGTTTCTCCATGAAATCGATACGGAATCATAAATTCCATGTAAACAAACGAAAGCTAGTTAAATTTGCAACTTTTTATGAGATTTACAGTTTTGTGAATAGTGTTTTCGAAAAACGGTGAGCGTTGAAGTATTATAAAACATTGTAAATTCCCTAATTAAGGTGAAGATCAAGCAGTACTTGAAGTCCTAAATTTTTAAAATTCAAGGATACATGTACTTTGCTCTTATAGCAAACTTTATTATTTATAGCAAAATATTTAAACAATGTGAAGATATTACATTTTGTTATGGCAAAAAAACGTGGTTTTCTCCAAAAAGTCTTTAAACTATTTTTTATCTGCAACGGATTGGAATATAAAGGTAAGGTCTAAACCATTTTTTTGATCTAGTTTCACCCATTTTTTTTTTTCACTAAGAAGAAGTTTTTAATGTTTCTTTTTAAAAATCATTTGGTATTTTAATGACATAATAAAATACACAATGACGATAGATAGTAGACCAGTTACCATAGGTTTCGATCTATCTATAGCGGTTCAATAGACGTGTTTCCTGAAATCTCAACCGGCCGAAACTTGCAAAGAATGTCAACCAAAGCGGCCCTTTAGGGGCTGAATGGAAGGGAAGAGAATGAGCCCTTTCCACATCCCAAAGGGCAATTAGACCTTTTATTTACGGGATTGGGTTCGCTTTACCACTCCCATTAGAATTTAAGAGAATTTAATTCCGTTTCGATTGAACGAGGCCAAGCCAGGGCCCAGAGTAGTTTGCTAGATCCCTCAAGTCCCTTTTTTATTTATTTTTTCGAAGGAACACTAACAGTTGTTCTGGGAACTATTAGGACTCATGTCAGTGTTAAAGATATTACATCTTAAATATTTTTTCCTTCCTGATATAGTTTCTATATTAATTTGTTGTACAATATCGCAATTATTTAATTGTATTATTATTATTACTTTTTTTATTAGAAATGTCTGAAAATAATACAAAAAATAATTTAATAATAATTAAAGCTTCATGTAAATCGGTTGATTTCTGTTTTTACTCAATACATTTTAAGATCATCATTGTTTTCTATTATTAATGTAATATAATTAATTTTTCTATTAATATAGAAGTAAAAGCAAAATACTTTTTCATTAGAACTTTTTCGCGTAAATGGTTTACAATAACTGTTTTAAAAAAACGTTTATTCAAAAGAGGTATAAAATAAAAGTTCTGAAATAACAGTTAAATAAAAGTTTTTCGGTATGACCTACCGTCCAGGAACTATATTGGTTTAAATGAAAAAAGTCACGATTGGATCCTCTGTTTTCTCTCAACTATGTTCATTTCAAATCATTAGCTGTTAATTTAATTTGAGTAATTTGATCCTTTTAATTCTAAAATGTAAATTGGGAAACAGTTGATTACAGACAGACATATCCATGATTTAGTGTTTTCCCTAGGAAATTGAGTTTTTTCTACAATCTTTTCCCAAATTGAAACCAATCATTTAATACTAAAACTCTATTTCACAAGCTCTCGGAAAAAAATATGTGTTTTAGATATGAATATCTTTTTTTTTATAAAAAAATATACTAAAATTTAAAAGAGCTAATTACGGGATAATTACATTAGTAACCTTAATCTGAGGATGGAAGCCTATGGAGGCTATTTAACTCCCGTACTAGAAATCTTACCGGGCATCGTGAAGTCCAAGCAACCCTCCCGAAAGGAGGATGGCTCTTGGGCCGTGACCGATGGAGAAAAGATCAGAACTTTTTGCTAAACATCTCTCAACTTGTGTGTTTACACCACATACGAAAACTGCAATAACATTGAACATGACAAACACGATACACAGCACTTTAGATGTACCCCTTCAAACTGACATTACCATCCACCTCCCTTCACACCCACGCTCAAGTTGCCGAACAAATAAAAAGTTACCGAAAAGAAAAGCCCCTGGCTATGATTGATCACTGCTAGAGTACTCCAACAAATATGCCTAGGAAAGGTCTAGTGTTTCTTAACTACTATTTACAAAGCGCAATACTAAGGACTACTAAAATTCCCTCTATAGTGGAAAACACGCACATATTTCACAATGATTCACAAACCAAACAAAGATAAAAATATCCCATATCATACCGACCTATTAGCTTACTTCCCTGTCTGTTCCAAAATTTTCGAGCATTTATTATACAAAAGACTCTCTGATCTACTAACAAAACTGAACGTAATACCAGATCATCAATTTGGCTTTAGAACACAACATTCGACCTATACAATCAATTACACAGAGTTAACCCGCTACATATGCACAGCGCACTGGAGCACAAACTGTATGCAAACTGGAGTATTTTTACTGGATGTTGCTCAAGCTTTTGACAGAGTTGGCACCAAGGGCTTTTTCTTTAAACTAAAGACGATAATCCCACCGACCTACTATCTTATTCTACCAGGTCCTTTAACGCTGCTTTATGATAGATTTTCTCTGTCCGTCAAGGCTCAGAGCTTTCTTCTATTAAGGTTGGCGTCCGAAGCAAAATGGAGGAATCGTTGCCACAAGGCTCAGTGCTTGCTCCATTACTCTATATCATATACACCACACGACATTCCAAATTAGCTCTGACATTCATACAGCGACATATGCAGACGACACAGCAATTTTAACAAGAGATAAAAATCCGAATCATGCTTCACCTGACTCTACAGCATCACTTGTCAAAATTACATGACTGGCTAAATACTTGGAAAGTACAAATAAATTACGACAAATCGCAACACATTACATTTACACTCGACTTGAAACATGCCCACCAGTTTTTCTGACAAACACACCGATTTCCTCAAACCAGACACTGTACACTACCTTGGTCTTACATTGACCGAAGAATGACATGGGTGTCAACATATAAAGAAAAAAAGTAAAAACGCTTAACCAAAGACTAAGACTTTTATATTCACTCCCTCTCCAAACGTTCAACTCTACAACTTAAACAAAAAATTAACACTTATACTTACTTACTGAAACCTATTTGGACATATACGCTTCTCAGATATACGGGACAGCTAATAAGTCCAAATTTCTTAGTTTCATTTCAACACTAAGATATGCAATATAACACGGACTTTACACTAATTAATTATTTAGGCAATCACATTATGCAAAAAAAATAAATAAATAAAATAAAAACCAGGAAAGCAATACTTCTAATATGCAAACGATAATTGATCAGGTTTAGGTCTGGAGAATTATCGCTCTTCGTTTTCGGCTACTACAACATTTACTAGACAAAAGCTTTGAAAGGAGTCAAATTTACCATTTTGTGACGTCTAAAAAACTGGTTTTCTTTTTTTCTAACTAGTGTTTTTAAATTTATTTTTAACTATTGGACATTCCTAAGGTTCGTTGGTGAGGAAACTTCAGGCTTCCTCAGCGATTGCCACTGCCATTTTACAAGAGTTAGGTGCATATCCCGTTTATCTTGTAACGACAAACCAAATGTCCCTCCGGGCCTCATAAACGACGCAACTGAAGAAAAACTCTGAGGCATTTTGCGATCTTTCTAGAACTCATCCTATTCTCAATTAGTGAAGAAATCAAACAGCGCTCTTCTTTTGCAAAACATTCCAATTTCGTACAAATTCAACACAACTCTAAAACAAACTCCCCGTCAAAAGTATCGAAACACTTTGAAATACTTGAATTTGGTTCTGAAGTCTATAATAAACATTCCTAAACTAGACAAAAACAATTTTTATTAAAAATAAATTACAATATTTCTTTCAATAAACAAAAAAGCTAGAAAACTTACTTTTATAAATTTCCATTTTTAACAATTTTAACTTTAAAATTTTAAATTCATATTTAATAAGACATACTGCCCC
The DNA here is from genome assembly GCA_003667255.2 of Euschistus heros. Taxonomy (NCBI): domain Eukaryota; kingdom Metazoa; phylum Arthropoda; class Insecta; order Hemiptera; family Pentatomidae; genus Euschistus; species Euschistus heros. The sequence goes on along the minus strand of RCWM02000007.1, from coordinate 4,036,230 downwards.
CTCTGGCTTGAATGACTGCTTCCACAAGTCTTGGCATACTTGTAAATAATCAAACGAATGATAAACACGGACTGAAGGAAATTTGAAAAAATAATCTAAAATTCCATCGTTTGTTATTAACAGGGAAAAATATTGATGAATATAATTCTTATTGTCTCACGTTTAATAAATAATATGAATATGAATATAATAGGAAATCATAAAAAAAATGTCTTATATATAAGGGTGCTTCTAACATTTTGTCGCTGAGTGTATGTATAATTATCGTTATCTTTATTTCAGATTATATATTTTAAACATTATTAATATGAACTACTCTTAAAGTATAGGGTAAAGTCAATGGACTTTACAAACAATGGTTTTGCACTACTTTCAACTATCTTTCTACCAGTGATTGGATTTGATGCCTAGTATTTCTTTGGTCTTGTCTCAATTCGAAATTATCAAATATACGACAAAAAAAAAATAAATAAGCCATTGATCTAAACGAAGCTTAATCTCATGGGACAATATATCCAATTGATGTAATGAGACAAAAACCGTTTACTCTTTGCAGTTCCGTTTTTCCCTAGGTTTACAATATGCAAGGGCTCTGTCGTGTTACAAAATGGTCAGTTTCTGTTTATCTAAGGATAGTACTCTGCTTTGATTAAGTCTTCTACATTTTATGTCATGAATTTCACATTTTATTTCTAAGCGAATTTTTAAAAATAAAATTCAAAGGCCACAAAATTTATAATATTGTTAAAGATATTACTGGATCGTATATAAATTTACTGATCGGAAATTGGCAATTTTATCCGAAACGGACCAAATCCGGAAAGAAATGCCGAAACGCGTAAATCACGAAGAGGAAACATTTCTATCTCGGGAGAAGGAGAGGGGGGATAAGGGGGGGGGAGGTATCTGGCACTTGGTGAAAGATAGGACTCGGCCTCTTTAAGATGGGATCCGTGTCCTGTGTACATTATTCTTCCTTCGTCCTGGTCACCGTTCCTTCCCATCCAATCCTATCAACATGTAGGGCTCATATATATATATACATATAAATCCAACTAAATTATGAATTGGACCTAACTAGAATTAAATATCAATACATATATCGCTTTAAAATATGTATGACCATCCCTAACCATTCATACTAAAATTCTATACTTAACAAAAATCTACCATTTTTCTTCTGCAATAAAGAAACCAAGACACAAATATAATGAGCTAACAGCATGTGATAATCATATACGATGTAAAATCAAAATTAAAATCGTTTAAAAAAAAAGACATCCAGTAAATGCGATGATAACCTACATAATAACATGAAAATTGCTTTTTAAAAAACTACCCACTGGTTTTCCTATGATCTTACATGTTTATAATAGAAATGTTTCAACAGATTTCAAGATCTTATATGTCTTCAAACTGTTAGATTTCAAAATAAATATATTCGTATATGTTTAGAGTTTCTCTTCAACTGTTTAGTATGCTTATCGTATATATATTTACAAGGAGTCTCAACTCAAAAATATGCGTTTGTCATTTACAAGCCATTGAAACGCTTTATATCAGCTACCCTCCACATTTACTTAATTTATTATTTATACAATCGTGAATATTAATATATAAATTGCTATTATTTAAATAATTATATATACACATTCTTAAATGATTGTACTAGTGTGTATGATGAAGTATTTTGCATATCGTTTACAGTGCTTTTTTAGTTTACAAACAATGGTTTTGCACTACTTTCAACTATCTTTCTACCAGTGATTGGATTTGATGCCTAGTATTTCTTTGGTCTTGTCTCAATTCGAAATTATCAAATATACGACAAAAAAAAAATAAGCCATTGATCTAAACGAAGCTTAATCTCATGGGACAATATCGTCCAATTGATGTAATGAGACAAAACCGTTTACTCCTTGCAGTTCCGTTTTTCCCTAGGTTTACAATATGTAAGGGCTCTATCGTGTTACAAAATTGGTCAGTTTCTGTTTATCTAAGGATAGTACTCTGCTTTGATTAAGTCTTCTACATTTTATGTCATGAATTTCACATTTTATTTCTAAGCGAATTTTAAAAAATAAAATTCCAAGGCCATAAAATTTATAATATTGTTAAAGATATTACTGGATCGTATATAAATTTACTGATCGGAAATTGGCAATTTTATCCGAAACGGACCAAATCCGGAAAGAAATGCCGAAACGCGTAAATCACGAAGAGGAAACATTTCTATCTCGGGAGAAGGAGAGGGGGGATAAGGGGGGGGGGGGAGGTATCTGGCACTTGGTGAAAGATAGGACTCGGCCTCTTTAAGATGGGATCCGTGTCCTGTGTACATTATTCTTCCTTCGTCCTGGTCACCGTTCCTTCCCATCCCAATCCTATCAACATGTAGGGCTCATATATATATATACATATAAATCCAACTAAATTATGAATTGGACCTAACTAGAATTAAATATCAATACATATATCGCTTTAAAATATGTATGACCATCCCTAACCATTCATACTAAAATTCTATACTTAACAAAAATCTACCATTTTTCTTCTGCAATAAAGAAACCAAGACACAAATATAATGAGCTAACAGCATGTGATAATCATATACGATGTAAAATCAAAATTAAAATCGTTTAAAAAAAAAAGACATCCAGTAAATGCGATGATAACCTACATAATAACATGAAAATTGCTTTTTAAAAAACTACCCACTGGTTTTCCTATGATCTTACATGTTTATAATAGAAATGTTTCAACAGATTTCAAGATCTTATATGTCTTCAAACTGTTAGATTTCAAAATAAATATATTCGTATATGTTTAGAGTTTCTCTTCAACTGTTTAGTATGCTTATCGTATATATATTTACAAGGAGTCTCAACTCAAAAATATGCGTTTGTCATTTACAAGCCATTGAAACGCTTTATATCAGCTACCCTCCACATTTACTTAATTTATTATTTATACAATCGTGAATATTAATATATAAATTGCTATTATTTAAATAATTATATATACACATTCTTAAATGATTGTACTAGTGTGTATGATGAAGTATTTTGCATATCGTTTACAGTGCTTTTTAGAATATTTTGTGGGTCTACTTATTTAATAAACTTTTCGCTTTTCTTTCAGCTGTTATCTTGAGTATTTTTATTATTGCAATCTCAACCCATCTTTCTTAAAGCACGAGTAAATAAAGTGGATTAATAAAGCGGAAGCAGAAGCCCATAAATTAGTAATATACTCTGCACTATTCTACAAATAGGATACTGCTCTACTTTTATTACAAAAGGAATAATAGAAGTTCCGGTCTAATGACTGTTTTATCTTTCTTCACTTTAAAATATGTTCGAATAACCTCTTAAAAGGAAAACACAAAGTGAAGATAATTGATGCTCTAAAACGATAGCAATATCGATTAACTGCAAAAATATAAAGCTTTCGAAGTTCTAACAACTTTCAAGACAAAACTTCTAACAATGGCTTTAAAATAGCTTTCTATAAACAATACTTTAAAAATAAAAACTTTTATATGACCTTTAGTAATAAAGTAAATGATAGTTACTTTTAAAAGTAGAGGTTAACGACATCATTACAGCGATGCTTTTAAGTTTCGTGATAAGGTACCGAAAAGTTTACCAGAAGGAACAGCGGAAAGGTTAAATGATTGATTGGTGATTGTAACTTCACGAAGTGTTTCGCAGAATATAAGGGAAGGTGTTTGGAAGATATAAATCATTTTGTGTCTTTGGGTATGTGAAGGAAAGATTACACGCCAGGCAGCTGTCAACTCAGCTCTAAGCCCGTTCGTTTGAAGCAAATACTATTCTGAAAGGAGCTTTTCAGACTTATTTTATCAATTTTTACTTGCTTTGGGAAAATAAATATTTATCTATAATTCACCACCAGGAAATATTTTTTATATGATATCAATTTCTTTTATTTTTTTTTATTATTACATTTAATGAATTCCCATCCCCAAAACCTTTTCTAGCCATTCTTATCTGCCCATTCTTCTTCTTCTTCGCACAGTCCACTTGCTGCTAGTCCTTCTCTTACATCCTCTTGGCTTATAAAAGAAATACTTTTGGGCCATCCTTCCTGGTCTTCTATTCTCATCAAATTACAAACCGTCGAAGCTATTATTATACTATTATACCAACGTCACCAACGCGAAAATAAATTTTAAATTAATATAAAATCAGAAATCAATATTATTTGCCCATAAACACAGACTTTTGGCTTAGTGACTGGTTGAAGACCAATATAAGAATAAAACAAGTCCCGAATGAAAAGTGAACAAAGAGTTAAATGTTGTTTTCCAGGCTATATAAATCATCAGGATTAATTCGTCTTTAGATTACTTCGAAAATTAATGCATTTACAGAAATATAATATAATACGGATCCGAAATAACGAAGAGGGATTTAGGCGAAAATCCAATGGAGAAATACACAGGAATTTGGAAGATCTGGAAACAGTCATCAGAACCGGGAGTCTGAGGTTCTATGGGCACATGGTCAGAATGAACAATGAGGGACTAAAAAAGGAATATTTTCCACGAAGTCTGCAGCTGTAAAAGTATGGGGGTGTGTAAACAAATAAAACAGGAACCATGCAGGGTAAAGATCACGTATTAAAACTGCTTGAATAGAGAACTTTTTTGGGGAAAACTAAAAGAAGTCAGAGTTCTAGTCGGGAAGAGGGAGAGACGAGGGAGAAATGGACTAAGTAAGAGCATGAGGAACCAAGAGGATGAGAGAGTATTGGAATAGATGGAAGGCAGAAGGTGTGAAAGAATAAGTAGTATTATTCGCGTGGTCCATGCTGGCCGATTCATGTTTAAAAAAAAATAATGTATGTGAATTGAAAGGATATATATATATATATATATTGAGTTGAGTTGTAGGATTTAAAAGGAATTTTATGATTTTTTTTTTTGGGGGGCTCAACATTTATTTTCTAATTTTTAAGCTGTCAATCTGGGGTGTCAAGAACTGCCTGGTTTACCCTATATATAATATAAAAATAGCTTTATCAATAAAATTTGATGGAATGTTTCCCAAAATATGACTTTTAACGCGCTAGATTGCAATTCTGTAATAAAGTATGGTGGTAGAAGCTGCCGGTCAGCCAAGACTCTTCTTAAGTCTAAGAACTACCAAAGAAGAAGATGAAGTAATGAACTTAATTTAATGAGTGTTTAAGTTTTATTTAATTATTGTAAAGGTACGCGTGAGAAGAGGCATTTGAAATAGTTTGGTATAGTATTTACTTCTCAATTTACTGAATTATGTTATATTTAAATTTATGCTTCCTCTTGTTTAACAATAATTGCATTACTCTGTACTCACCATCATGTCCAGATGAAGCTCTTGGGTCTGATTGCGGCGCCAGATGGAGTCGGCTGCCCCCAGGAGAGGCTGGCAGAGGGGGTTGTCCGCCACTACGGCGGTGATCATCAAAGCTAGCAGCAGCATACTCAGGCTATCATCACCTGCAATATAAGTATCACGTTTATATTACAAAATAATGTTCACCATATAAATGCCATAACAAGGTACACTTAAACATTATATAACTGATATTTTGGTATTAATACATATTCATGTTCATGTATTAATATTTATGTATTATTACTTTTATATATAATTTGCACATATTATTTTACTTCTGTTCTTATCATCGATATGTATTTTTTCTTCTTAGATCTCATTTTCAGCGTCATCCTTTTAGTTACTGCCCTATGATTCCCTAACTCTTTCCCAATATGACTAATATCCTAACCGCCTGTCACATAAACTCACAATCCCTACCAGCCTATTACGATGAATTCCTAGAATTTATCACCCAAAATTTTTACCACACCATTGCTGTCTCTGAAACCTAGCTTAAACCCTACATTCCTTCTTCCTCGGTTTCCATTTCAAGTTATCAACACCCATCAGCCCTTTATTTACAGTAACCTGAAATTCAAGTCTGCTATCAAATCACTGGATACAAGATCTCGTCTTTCCGATCTCCATACTCATCCCACAGAAGTACTGCATTCCAACGTTCCTTCCTTGTCTGATCCTCTACTCTTTGAAATTTGATCTTACTTTGTGTTATTTAAAGTTATTCTTAAGGGACTTAGTCCCAGAATAAAGTTTTCTTTCGATTCTATTTTATTCTAAATGTATTACAAATGATTGCAAACAGGGACTGAAACCATGCTGGCAAAGTTTGTTTTTTATAGTTGGTTAACTAATACACCTGGCTTATTGCAAATCATACAAATTGATTTGTCAAGAAACGTAAAATAGAAATGATAGTTATCCTACTTATCGTCGCTGGTCAAATTGGGAATATACATGACAAAATTTAATTGATACAAAAAATAAAACCTAAATTAGCGGGCAAAGCCGCGACGTGAAATACTAGTTCAATAAAAAGAACTAATATAAGAAGTCAGCCAAGCCGATCATTGTTTCCTTTGGAATTCGGGTGACATCGGAAATGTTGGTGGCTCTTCGTTTATAGCTTTATATTCGTTAGTTAATGTAGCTACAGGTGTTTGTTTATCTTATATTTTTTTCTCCTGTTTTTCGCAATCAGGCTTTATTTTTAGAAAAACAAAGCAAAAGTGAGCAATTTACTTTACTTACAATTAGTTTAGGTATTTAATTTTGAAATTTGGAATTCAATCATGCCAAAAAGACGTTTTTATAGACTTTTAATTAAGAATTAATATTTCTTAATAAAGAAGGAAAGCCAAAACTGCGCAAAAAAAAAAAAAATAAAAGGTTACGTAAGTTCTCTCTTCAGTATTGTAGAAGTTATCGAATTTATGTATGTTAATATCATAATTTTGTTCGATAATCGTTAAAAAATTGTTCATATACATGGATTAAATAACATTCTGTAAATAAGATATAATTATATAATAATAATAATGTCTTTATTGAACAAAATAATATATACATACATGCACTCATTACTAGTATAATAAAGTTTAGTATAATAAACAATAACGACTACCCTTGGCATTTGCCATCAGAGGAGTTAGACCTTTGTGGATTTATTTTTATGTATTCGATATAATTAATAGAGAAAACATATATAATATATAATATAAAAAGTAATAATATATTTATATAATATATATATCATTAAACCAAATTAACATTTTTTTTTTGTTAGGTCAATAAAATACAAAACTATGAGAACAAAACAAAAATTGGAAAATAATTTTTTACTTATTATCATTTTCGATATCTAGGTAACTATAATTAAATTCTTGAACTAAACTTAAACGGTACTCCCATGCTACTTGACAATACTTTGATAAATATAGCCAACTTTTACCATTTTAAGTATTCAATGCCTCAGCTTCATTAAGGAACGGTTTTCCCAAAAATTTTACTCTGAATATTCTCAATATAGGACATACCGCAAGGAATTTTATGTAACTATTGCAGTTAGAGCTACGATTTAAGTTTTTATATAAAATTTAGGAAGTGGATGTCGTAGCCTTCAAAACTTGTTCTGACATGAAATTTAGTATTAACGCCTTTCTTATTTTTTCAAAAACTATTCCCCAACTATAAAAATTTCCAATAGAAAAATTATCTTCCCAATATATTTCTTCATCATTTCCTTAATATTTTTAAGGCAAAAAGTATTTTCCTAATTGTCTCTATAGTAAGTAGCTTAGGGTAACGGTGATCGGGTAAATTAAAAACTTTTAGCAAATAATTATCAGTGAAGAAGAATCTAAAATTAAAAGTATAATCAATAAAGATTACGTTCTCATTTTAAACAACCTATTTTTATGCGTAGAAATATAAATGACGACTAATCGCCGACTATAAAATCAGCCGATTATTCGACCTTACCGACAAGTCAGCTACTAGTTGACCAAGCTCTCCTTAAAATCCCTCATAATGTGTCATTAATGGAAATATTTATTTATACATTTCTTTTAAATATTTCTTTATCAAATTTTGCTATTGCTTTTATTTATATTAAAAGTAAATTTATCAGAAAATAATGCATACAAATGTTTCATGATTTATATTTAGAAAAAGTTGGACAGTTGTAGTTGCGCTAGGACTGGCCCAGGTCATTGAGTTCTAAGAAAAATTTCTAGTCACGTACTCGGCCGAAGAGAAGTAAAGTCAATATGTCCATGTCAGGGGAACTGCTTCAGCCCTTCCTGGTGTTAAAAATAAGCCCCTAACGCAATGTTCCAAGTGTCCACGTACTTTACATTTATCAGCCGGAAAAAAATTATTAAAGATTTCCCCATGTCGTTTCTAAAGAGATGAGCATGCTTCTGGTTCGGAATCTTCCAAAATACAAAGGTCTTCATTAAAAATATAAATTTCGAACTTTATGCAATAAAAACAAATGCGAAGGGGCAATGAGGGTACCAGAAAACCTTAGCTGTATAAGAGTTTTATGTTAGGTATGAGAAGTGGTCGCTTAGGGACTTGTAAAGTAGCAAAGATACCCCAACAATATTGCCCAAAAGAAATATTTCTGGAAATAAAACTGTATATTACCCCAGATTGCCTCAAAAATATGAGACATTACCCAGTCATATCTAAATCACTGTCTTCGCAAAGAGATCTTTGCAGTTAATATAAAACCCACCTGAATATTCAGACATTTGGCAAATAAAGGTCAAATGTTTAAGTATCTAGAAGAGATAATTCAAGAAAATTGAAGAAATTTTCCATAGATGAAAGGATACACAAAATGGAAGGATCATATATTTACAACTATGAGTGCATATCGGTCGTTAAAAAACGTTAGATCCTGGGAGCTCTGAAAATAGTAACTGGTGAAAGGGATTAAACGGGAAGAGATAGTGTCCTTTTAAAAAAACGAAAAGGTTAAATCAAGTTTTTAATTTCATAATTTGATTTCTCAAAGCGGTTGAAAGACACTTTTTTAGATATGGCAGAATCTAACGATTCTGGAAGATCGAAAGATATCCTAGCCACTCCTTCCAACAAATTGATTTTGGTCCTTTTAAAAAGTCCCACATACTTTCGCCTTTTCACTAAATACATTAATAAGTCAATAATGAACTTTTAGTGAACTGTTTTTACTAATAATAACAGAGAGGAGGGCTTTAATGTAAATTTCAATGTAATCAATGAATAATAAGAAAAGAAGATTCATTATGAGCAAATTGCTAGGCTTACCAAGACAAAAGTTGAATAATCTTAATAATAATTTTTTGATTGAATGTTGGAGAGGTAAAGTTTACAAAAGATGGATAAATAACGAGAAAGACCTCCATCAAATAAGCATCATAGCAACAGGTAAAACGTAGAATAAAGCTGAAATATGGAGAAGGAACCTAACACCATTTAGTATATAAAAGCCATTGGTTTAGCTTGCTATGTCTTTGGCTTATAGCCAAAGAACAAGCAAACAAATAATCTATTCATTTTTAAAGTTGGTATTTGTTTTCGTTTTTTGTTGTGGTTAACGTCATTATGTACTCTAACTAGGGCAGGAAGGGCGGATCCAACAGGTTACCAACCTATTCTAGCCAGGGTGAGTAGGTCAACCCTTTTCTTGGCATGGTACCCCTTGAGATACCATCCCTTTGAAAGTGTTATTCACAAACTTCAGTCATATTCTGGCGTTTTTGTAGGTTCCTTACCACTTGTTTCACTATCACTAGTATACTCTGAGTGATTAAGAATGTTTTTATTTGTTTCACTAGCCTAATCAACTTAGTTTTATTAATCTTTTAAAATACATTTTGGTCAAATGTTTTAACCCAACGTTGGTCGCTAGGTAAGCATTTCCCTCACCCTTCAAAAAATATTTAATAAGTTCGTCAGAATTTAACTTTCATCGCTGAATCTCACTATATCTGAGTTTAGGACATTTTTGAATAAGAATATTCGGTTTCTATGTAAAACGGATGCAGGTGGCCAGGATATTGGGAGATTTGTACAGAAAATTGGTCATGTCCACATTCCTCAGTATCAGATTATCTCTCGTGCAGTTTATTCGTGACATTTTACTGAGCGAGTTTTCTATTTTTTTTTTTTCGGTTGATTAATGATTATTTGGGTTCAAAATGAGTCATGGATCTAAAATTCTTGAATTGTTGGATAAAAAGCCAGTTGAGAAAATAAATTGTAAGTAATCAGTTGATAAATCGCCGTGAATTGTATTTATATTGTTTTTCAATCATTTACTAGGAATCTGAAATTTTAACTATTCCAGATTCTTGTTTGTGGCTGCTCAAGGCAATACAAAATGGATCTGGTATAGGTGTGCCAAAGAAATAAAAAAAGAAAAACTAAAAAATATGTAAAAAGTAACATGTTCCAATTCACAATGAACAAACTAAATATAATTGTAATAATTTTATAGAAATAGAAGAAAATGATCTAGCTGATGAAAAACATATTATTATGTAAACAGTAAAATATTTAATTTTTGTTTGGTTTTTTTTGTTGATTTACAATAAATCTTTGTAAAAATATTTTTTTAATTTTTATACTCCATACTAAAATTATTTATACATTATAATGATATTTATTTACCATTTATAACTACATATTTGGTAACATAAAACTGCATTTTTTATATAAATCGAAGAAGTGAGGGAAATGCTCACCAAGCGACTAACGGTGTACCAGATCGGCTAGCGACCTACGTCAGGTTAATATCAATGTCTCGTTTAATCTCTTTTAAAGGAATTTTTCTGGTGAAGGGGTATCCCCGCACGATTGGGATTTGAACCCACGACCCTGTACCACGATAATACGAGGTCTCGAAGTTTTATGCCACAAATGTTAAAAATACATAAATCAATAACATGAATTTTCATTAATTTTGAAAGAACTTAGTTTGAATTCATAAATATAATTTATTATATTAACGAAATTTAAACATATCCTAGACTTCCACGACCCTTTGGCGAATTCAGAAAGGAAAACTAATAATAAAAACTTAATTACAACTCCGCTCCATTAAATAAATTATGAACCTAACACTAGGCTAAGCAAAATTACGCAACATAAAACGGAATATAAAATTATACTACGTCTGTATGGAACGTAGCCGATGTCATTAAAATTAAGCTTGTTTGATAGCTTCAAATTTCGTATATTGAGTCCGCAATAAACATACCAGTTTCGAACATGGCTACGTTTAAAAATTCATCTTGACGCCACTTCTATTATTTTCTACTCCACTGAAACTAAATATTACATATTGCATTCTATGTGTACATATGTAATTGTACATCACCCAAGCGTAAATTAAATGGGACTATTAGAAAATAGCTGTACCATTTTATTTTATTTTATTTTTAAAATTATTTTATCATGAAACAGTATTGCAAGAAAAATAACCAAATAGATACTTTAGTGTGCATAGAAATTTTTATTTTGAACAGTTGTAGATGTTTAAATTTACTTTATACTTTTGATGTTTTATTCTTACTTTCTAAAAAGAATGAGTGAACAATATAATATTTCGCCAGAAATATGTTTTCAATCAAGGAGGACGACCGTCGTATGTATATAACATTAATATTGGTAAGTTAATTGCCAACTATATAGGAATTATGTGTTTATAAAATCTTGTCGAATGTCCTCTATGAACAGCGCCATCCGCTGAGGAAGAGCTTAGGGATTACCGGTCGTGATTTATATGCGGCTGCTTAACCACTGGTCAGATCTTTGACCTCAGGATGGTGAATGCCCTGGAATCAAAGTACACCAGGAAAACTCATATAAATAACAATGCTTGATCCAAAATGTTTTATTCGGAACCTATCAAACGTTTTCTACCAACAGCGGACAAAGACTAGGAGACACTTTTTCGTACTGCTATTCAACTTGGTGTTAGATGTTATTTAGAAAAAAATGCGTAAAAAAAAAAAAAGAAGTGTAAAAAACGTAAATAACACGAAATTATCCAAGACCCTGATATATTACATAGCCCAGTCAAATAAGGACTTCACCGCAGAAATGAAACAATGAAGCTGAATTTTTGCATATACCTTTACTTTGGTCTTCTAAATAAGTGATCATAAGTCACCGACCTGAGCACGTTAGCTTCATTAGATATTTAAGGTCAAAGGTCACAATTTTTTTTTTTTCAAATATCTCGATTTCTATCGATCGGCCGTCAATCAAAATGCTTACAAAACATGTAGATGTACAATTTTGGTATTATTCATTTTTAGCTTTGGATTAACCGTTTTCAAGACATAGCGCGGTGAAGGAGAAGCGGCCACCAGTTCGGACAAAACTTGCTTCAAGTGCCTTCCAGGATCGTTTCACAGAAATATTGTTAGAAACAAAGTTTTAGAGCATTAAATTTACTTTAATTTCATACATACGTTTTTGGCTCTTGAATCAAATGTTTGTAAAGAAGTGAGGTAAAATTATTTTTTCTCTATAATTATCGATTTTTAATAACCTATATCTCGAACACCGTTGAGAGTTAGACAAATATGCGTAGAAACAATTTTATAGGAAATTTAATTAGCTTTAATTTTGATCTGTAGTTTATTTTTCTAGAGTCCACCGTTTTCGAGATATAATAGAAAAACTCAAACTTCCGGATTTCTGCTATAAAGCTATTTGCTTTATAAAACTCCTTATTTGATTGGGCAATGTAGTCAGCTCAATAATATATATAATGAAAAGAAAACGGAAGACTCCTCTCACGTGAACCTCATTAAGTGGCACATTAACGTTCATGAACTTAGTAAAGGTTAGGTTTCATTAACTGGAAAATTGATAAGTGCTTTTGGAGTTTGTTCTAAAGTGGTGTAAGGAGAGGGGGCGTCTATGATTTAAAGCAAGTTCTGATATTTTGGTTGATCTCCTAGATCCTTATTTCAGCATATCTTCTTTACAGAAATTACAAAGCTACATTTTTGACCTCAGGGCTTCGCAAGGAGTAGTTAGATGATAAACATACTAAAAGTCCCCGCCTTTGGGGGGAGAGCTAATAGTGGGGGGAGGGGATAAGGTCCCATTTTTGGGTTTTTCGATTATATATCGATAACGGTGGACTCTAGGAAAATATATTTCAATTTAAAATTAAAGCTATTTAAATTTCCTATAGAATTTTTCATATATATATATGAACTTCCAACCGTTTTCGAGATATAAGTTATCAAAAATCGATAATAAATAATTTTTACCTCACTTTTTGTCAAACATTTGCTTCCAGTGCCTTCCCCAATCGTTTATCAGAAAAAAATGTCTGAATCAAAGCTGTAGAGCATTAAATTTACTTTAATTTCATATATACATATCTGGCACTTAAAGAAAATGTTTGACGAAAAGTGAGGTAAACATTATTTTTGTTTTGAAAATTATCCATTTTTAATAAATTATACCTCGAAAACCGTTGAAAGTTCGACAAATATGTATACAAACAATTTTATAGGAAATTTAATTAGATTTAAATTTTATCTGTAGAATTTTTACTTAGAGTCCACCGTTTTCTAAATATAATTGAAAAACCTAAAAATAGGAAATTTCTTCCCCCCCCCACCGTAAGCTCTCCCCTCAGGGGCGGGGAATTTTAGTATGTTTACCTTCTAACTACTCCTAACGAAACTGTTAAAATAATCGCATATTTTATGCACTCTATAATATGTTAATCGAATGGATTAACAGGTAAATATGTTTAATTACTGTCAGAGTTCTAATTTCGACCGTTATTGTAGGAAGGATATAAGCGTTTCAGTCTATTGTTTAAAGTATAGATCCCATCTAGTTATTATTAATTTTATGCATTTAATCTCATTTCTTAAAAATCTTTTGTTTCGAATTCTAAGCAACTGAGTAAAGTAATAGCTCCGCCATCTGCATAAATTAAATAGCAAAGGGCAAAGAACAGGTCCCTGAGAAGCTCTTGCAATCATTTTCAGATGTATTTTTTTTAAAAACTGTATCTAAAATTTTCAAATAAACTATCCCATTTTTTCTATAATGTATACCAGGAAAAAATGAAAATAGAAAACGGAAGAAATGTTTTGTAATAATTAAATTTTACACATTTTATAAATATAAGTATTTTTCGTACGGTGGCATGCATAGGCAATTTAACAGTGATCTATCCTGTGAGTTTTGTGACACAAATGTTAGCGATGGTGTCACACACTTTTTGCTGGATTGTTCTGCATTTAGGAGACAAAGGCAAAAGTATTTAAGCAAGTATCTCCTGCCCAAACCTACTCCTGAGTTGACCATAGAAAATCTTTTAACCGTTAAGACCATAAAGCATTTAAAAGCTATTTATTTATTTATAACACGTACATTTAATTCAGATGATTGATTAGTTATCACGAAGTATTTTGTTTAATTTTTATTTGTCTAAAATTTTGTTTTTCTTTTTCAGCCGAAAATTTTCTTTCTTTCTTTCTTTCTTTTTTTTTTTTTTTAAGTTGTGCTTATTATATGTAGTTTATTTATTTAATTTTATATTATGTTTCATAAATGGATTTTATGTTTGTTGCAATTTATTTTTTATTTTTCTCATTTTAACTGTTCATTCTGGAGTCAGACCTCCTGTGATTGTAATTATTTTTACAAAATACAGTAATTCATTCATTCATTCATTCATTCAATATAAGTATTTTCCTCTAAGATGAAATGATATTTCAGGTGATGTTATTTATCTCAGACAGCAAAGGCTCTCTTGCCAATGTTTATTTATAGACCCAAGTTATTCTCTGCTACCCAATGGTTAGTGCTATCTGAAGCTTACGAGGCGACTACAGCATGGTTGTAGGATGTATATATAGATGAAGGATATATGTACATAAATTATAATACGCAATACGAATCAATTTACATATGTATTCACGTTTTGTCAATTAATATATTTTTGGTAAGCTTCATTTTTAGTGATGTCTTAATCTCCCATTTTCTGCACTAATAGATTGATGGAAATCAGTGTCAGGGAAAATATTTTTTCTGTCAGTGACTGAACTGTTTAATTGATTCTAAGTTTAAGTTCTGGTATACCTTGTATATACCACAGATATTGAGTTATGAATGATCTCCATTTAAGATACACAATGGCTTGTGTTGTTGGTGTATTTATTGTGTGCTTGTGTATTCATAATAAAAGCTGAACTTTTTTGAAGAGGACCTGTAACAGGTTTACTTTTGTGTCGATCCTGAAAAAAGGATGGCGGTATCAGTGATCGTTTTTCAGATGGCTGTGAGAAAAGATCTAAGATACATAGGTTAAATAGTGAAGAAATTAAATAGGGTAGAGATATTAATAATTAACAGATTATAAACACATAATCTTTAGGGTGGGTTTACTAGTAAAATTATGTATTATAAAGATTAGTAAGAGTGCTGAACACGAATCCGAAGTCAGAAAATCTCAATCAGCCACCATTGTTTGTTAAAGTTGTGTTTTAGTTCGAAATGTGAGGTGTTTTTCGAAATTTCGAGCATTTTTTTATCATTGAAAGCTTTAAAAAAAAATTTAAAAAACTATTTGATTTTGAAACTTTCATAGTGTATTAGAAAATGAAAAAAATTTGGAGAGCATAAGTATGCATAATGCATATTGTTGCATAAATGACATTCTTGAAGAAAAACCATCATATATGGTTTGCAACATGTTCTCAAAAACTAATTTTTTGCATTTCCATTTTAAATTCTTCCGTCCTAACTTGAATGCAGTTTTAAATAAACATGGAAAACGATATCATCAAGAGCCTAAATGGAGAAAAGGTATAGCGGTAAATGCGGAGAGACGATGCTTGCCGTCTACTGTTGGACACCACAACGGGAGGAGACACGTGGTGTGGAGTACAAGAGGAAAAATTAATTCAATATTAAATATTATGATTTTAAATGTTAATGTTTTTAACCAAAAAAAGTGTTATAAAAATATATGGAAAAAGTGCTATTTCAGTCTTTTTTTTTTAATTTTAACAACCTCCAATCCCTAAAACATGGTGCTTGGAAGAATTTCTATTTACTATTGATTTGAATTAAGCACATTTGTAAATATGAGATTCATAAAAAATGTTCATTGGATTAAAAAAAATGTAATAAAAAATGCGCTATTCAGGTATATCAAAAATAACTTACACTTTCTCAAAAATGATGCTAGTAGATAGAATATTTTCACCTTCAGATTCGCACACATGAAAATATAAAATTCAGGAACAATATCTCATAGGAACGAAGTTATTTTTTTTTTTTTTTTTTTTTTGCAGAACATTTATGACATAACATTTGTGATTTATAATTAATTATTCATGTACGGTTATTGTTGATTCTTTAATTAAAACTGGGATTCTAATAAGTAACAATACATAATTAAATAAATCATTTCTAACAGCTGTTTTATAACCGGACAAATCCGGTTATAAGTTACAAGAAGGAGATGGGATATATAAGAGAACATACACGGAGGACAGGCGGCGTCCAGGCTCCGCTATGCTAAGGCTCCAGATCGATAACTTACACAATTTATGGAATTTGGGAGGGGGCGAGGAACCTCGGGCTTATCTGGTCAGCCTCTTCTCTTATAGTCTTCTATAAGAGTGATGGCCCATATCAGTACCTTACATAACCGCATAAAATTCGTCGGTCTGCCTAATACTTACATTTTAGTACGCTTTCAAGAAAGATTTTTTCTCTTACATCACTACTTAAGATTCAAACATCATACACCATTTTATTTTGATGCAAAAGTTTTTCAATAATGAAGTAAAAACTTCGAAATAAAAAAACACTTATAAAATACAGAAATGTTTTTACTAATTCATTCAGCAAGTACTAAAAAAAATGCCTACCTTTAGTCCAGTAAAATAAGGCTCCAAAAAGCCGTTTTTTTAAAAAAGAAAAACTGTTGAAATTTTCAGGATTCGCAACGGATCTTTATGTTTTTGGGGTTAGGTGGATTTTTCTATGGCTGAATCCGAAACTGAAGTTTGCTACCATTTGGGTGTTAATGCATCTGTAGTAAGAGCGACCAAGGCGGGCTCGATTCTAGTTCGTTTAGAAGACGAATCCCATGCAACCAAGGTCATTGGATGGCAGGAGCTGCGCCAAAACGGGCTACAAGCTAAGCTAGCACTGAGGAAAAAACCTAAACTTGAGGTGAGGGGTGTGCCTCACGCATGGAGCTCAGCAGACCTAGTTAGGTTTCTGTGGCAAAAAAATACCAGAAAAATCAGTTCCAACTCTCCTGGTAATTGAAGATCTCCGTCCACTATTCTCTTCAGTCTCAAGGAACGGCTTAACTAAGAATTGGGTATTGGAAGTGCACCCAATGATCCGCTTTCAGTTGTTGGAAATAGGAAGTCTAGATGGAGGATGATGGTCAATGACATTTAGGGATTACCTGGACGCCCCTCGCTGCACTAAGTGCCAGGGCTATGAACACACCAAGGCCACTTGCACTGCAGATTCAGTGGTCTGCATTTGGTGCGCAGCGAGTGGTCATCTAATGAAAGAGTGTCCGAAGAAGAAAGCAATGGTGGACCCAACCTGCATTAACTGTAAACGGTCGAATGCTGATCCCAGCAGAACAAAGCACAAGGCTGGAAGTCGGGAGTGCCCTGTGCACTTAACGTGGTGCAAAGAAATGGCGAAACGTACCTATTATGAATAAGATTACCATCCTTCAGCTCAACATGGGTCGCCGAAGAATAGTGGCAGACGAGTTGCGAGTTTTTTCTCGACGCTACGACATTATGGCGATTCAGGAACCGACCAGCCATCGAAACTTCGTAACGGGATTTGGTTTCACTTCAAGAGTTTTAGCCCTCAACAATGGAGAGAGGAGGCTAGGGCTGCTATAGTGATTAACAACCCAAATCTAGACGTGATGGATCTAAGGCAATATTCTTCGGCTGCTTGTGTAGCATGCTACATAAAGTGGGGCAGCCTATCCTTTACGGTTATCTCGGCTTACCTGCCTAATGGAATTAACATAAGATATACCAGGTTATCATGATATGTGACAAGGGTTACGTAACCCGAAGGAACGACTGGAGTGTCTTCAAATGCATGCTGGAAGGAGAAATTGCCGATGAAGATTGGGAATGGCGGAACCGGAAGTTGCTGATGACCTGGACTTCAGAGTTGCTAAAATAACCAATGCAATTCTAGACGCAGCTGAAAATTCTCTCCAACGGCGAAAGGTCAGAGCTCGAATAGTTCCATGGTGGACACCGGCCTATAAGTGGCGTATTCCAAAAAAAGATTAGTCCGATCCAAAATTAGTTGCTCTACAAGGGAGGAAACAAGGATAAACAACTTCCTAAGTCGTATAGGCCTATATGTCTCCTTCCTGTTTTTCTTATTATGATAAAACATCTTAAAGCTGGTTAAATTTATTATTAAACTATTATAAATAAAGTTTTAATCAAGGCCCTTAAAATACACAAACCAGAACGCTACAAATCCCGTAATTTATTGAAATCCAGGTTTTCCAGGCACATTTTTCCGTATAACTCCGAAACTATTCGTCTGATCCACAATATCGTTTTTTCACTTGAAAGCTGGTTAAATTTATCTCATTTAGGCTCCATATATGAATTTTTGTAATCCTAGGTCCCCCATAACACGACAACTTAAAATACACATGACAGAACACTACAAATCCCGTACTTAAAAAAAATCCAGGGTTTCTTTGTTATTTTTTTTTTGGTAAATTATTCGCTATAACTACTTTTCCATTTCAAAATTTTGTTTTTTTCATCTAAAAGTTGGTTTGATTTAATATCAGATCCTTTTTATGTAATTTATATTAAATACTATGAAATACCCACGCCAGCCAACTGAACTAGTCATAATTGTCATATTTTGCCAAAACATACACATTTAGCGTGATCGCTTGGGTTTTTCACGAAATTCAATGTAAATTACATATATAGAATCTAATAGTTAACTTAACCAGCAATATTCCCGGGTTAGAGCTAAAAATGTGCCAAAAAAAAAATCTTTCACATAAGTAAGAAGGGATTTTCAGCGTTCTGGCACATGTGTTTTATTATTAAAACTTAATAATAGTAAATTTAATCAGCTTTTAACTGAAAAAATTTGGATCAAACGAAATGTTTCGGAGTTATAGTGAAAAATAATTCGTTTATTTTTCCTCAGGCATTTACAGTATCTTTGTAATATTGGAAATAAAATAAGGAGAAGTTGGAGTTTTTAATTCTAATTTTTTTTTTTTTTAAATATCATGTTTTGACAAATCAAGCAGAACTGCTTTTTAAGCTAGATTCAAAATCCGTATCAAGATTTATTTAACCATTGTGCTTCTTTAAAATGAGACCATAGACAGAAATAATTGTCACCAAACAATGGTCCACCATATTGCTTCAAAATACTTTTTCCCAATAAATAATTGATTAAGTTCAAATGTATAAGCTTTAAGAGTAGCGTTTCTTTCGTTGTGGCCTAGCTTCCATGGTGATGGAATTTTAAACATGTAGTAATTGAATAACAATGCATACTATTAGGAATATGTTTGCATAGTCTGTATATATAACCTCGATACGTGTAGTGCTCTATCTAATAGGCAATGATCCAATGTTTGCCCTTCAAACAGAACCTGATTGAACACTGCTAATGTTTAACATCTGTCGATAATGATCGGCCATTATTGGAGTGCCTCCTATATAACAACTCATGTCAGCCGCTCCTTGTTTTTCGAGATGGCGGAATACATCAGGGCTACCTTGATACATAATTCATCTGCGCGCTTCATAGCGCCCGGAAAAGTCCGGCCGCCCCCCCCCCCCTCCCCCAGCATTTTCCATTTTGGCGTTGCCTAACGGTCTCGGGTTCATCGAGGCTATCGAATTTATGGCCTCATAAATCCTATAGAATTTTCCGCAGTTATTAACTCTGAGGAAGCAATAGAAAAAGTGTTTATTCGGCGTTATCAGGAAGATATAGCGGTAACAGGTTACTACCGTAAATATTACGGAAGGGTATCCTTTAGGTTAGTTGCTACCCACCAGGCTGCTAGTTTAGGCAAATATATAGTTTTAAGGAAAAAAAAAAAAGAAGAAGATAGCATGAAAATGTATGCGCCATTTTATAGTGCTAAGCGCAAAGTATGCAGCTAACACTTTCGTTTATTGATGGGTTTAGTAAAGAAGGGGGTTATGTAACAAATCACAATTTTGAGTAATTTATGTTAATTTTTTTTTTTTTTTTTTTTTACATTTTTCATTAGCAGAAAAATGTTACATCTTCTTCCCTAACTATTTTTCTACTTGCTTTTTTTTTAAATAGGTACATAGATATTGACACCTTAAACTTCTGCGCATAATTTCTTGATCCAATGAAATAGATTGTAATTTTTAAAAAATGTGACAACCGTTTCATCTAACAAACCCTTCAATTGAAATGTTAATGTCTAGTAGAGCAGGGAGTAATGGCGCATGATCATGTTCAATTTTCGGACGCGGTTTCTCTTCTAAAAGTCGTTCATTATGATCAATATGACCGAAAACCGGTGGTTGCCAACGGGAATCATGTTGCGGTATATAAAAAATGAAAAAACGAATTTATAAATATTGAATATTTTAAAAAAAAATTAAATGAAGCTAAATGGTCGAGTTTAGCTTCATTTTCTATGTATTTTTTGCCACAGAATTGAATGGTACCATCTTTATATCTATTATATACACCCATGTCCAATAAACTGCATAAAAAAAACAGAAATTCACATAAGCGTGAAAAAAAATTACCAAACCAATATAGCTCCTAAACGGTAGGTCCCAACGACAAATTATGTATAATAAAAAATATTTTCCCTTAAATTTTTAATGTGGAAACTACATGCAAATATTCGATCAAAGCAGCATTAGCAGAGCTACAGCGTGTCAAAACACGCGTAACACCCCAGCGTTCTCCCAAAACCAGACACTTTTGACCAACTAGGATACGGATAAAACATGTTCCATGTTAAAAAAGAATTTTGTAAATTAGTTGGGTTAAGGCATCCCGAAGGTTCCATGCCGACATAACCAACCGTTGACCACATAATTCCCTCCAAACCACCACATCGAAACCCAAATCCAGAAGATTTGCCCTTACGAAATCCTCCCTTATAAGTCTCCGGGTGCCGCTGGGTCGTTTACCCGACGACTCAAAACTGACTAACTTTTTAGAATCCGGTTATTACTAAACCCAACATTTTCACATGACCATTTTAACCGTCGCGCTGTTATTACCTGAACTATATTTACCGGGGAAAAAGCCTACTTGTACATTGTACAGTGTATTTAATTATTTTTCATTAACAGTTTAAGTTAGAACAACAGATAGAATAATAAAGTTGTAACTAATTCGGAAATTATTATAATTTTCCTGTATGATTAAGATTTGGCCATAGCGTTACTTAAGTATACTAAAATATAAATATTGCATTTGTTGGAGATACTGTGAGCGAAAGAACAATCAATCGTTGGTTTGAGAAATTTGGTTTTGGAGAAAATGAACTTTTCTAAAAAAAAGAGTAGTAGGCCGAAGACAAAGCTGGCCAACGAAAACGATAAGGACCGCATATAAAGACTGATTTTAGGCATCTTGGAACTTGGTAAAAGAAATATGACTAACACATGAGCTAACCAGGCCCAACAGCTGATTTGATTGTATGGTAATGAAAGTTGTAAAGTTGTGGTAATGAAAGTTACAGAAAATGTTTCATAAGAAATTGCGAGAAAACGTATCTTAAATTTACTATTCGCAACGTGAAAACGCACGTCCACGCCTTTTAAGATTGACCGTTCAAAAGCTGCAGATGCTGAATATGGAACTCCTCTATCCACTATATTAACGATTTTCCTAACTTATTTTTATTTCTTCCGTGTTTTTGAAAACTTTTAAAGAAATAAAAATTTTGACGACGAAAATGCACAGAAATCGGCCTTTATAATAATTCATATCATCCTTGACACCTGATTTTTAAGAATAGGAATAAAAATGGTTGCTCCACTTTGGGAAAATGTATAGGCAGTGAAAGAGCATATTTGGATTAGCGAAGGCTATTTAAAAAAAAATCTAAAAATTTAAATAGACTCTTTTAATAATGTTTATTATGTTCCAATCTAATAACATGTAAATCTATGGTAAACCTGATAATGGGGCTAACCATTATGTTGGTTAAACATTTTAATGTTAATGCACAATTATTTAGTTTTTTCATTTCAATTTTTTTATTACTGTGGCTTGTTGAATTTATTGTTGAACTCCTATTCAATGTATAACTATGATCGTTTTCCAAAACCGTTTAATTACTCTACAAATAACATTTGTGCCAGAAAAAAAGAAAAAAGAAACTTTTAAACTGTATAAATAAACACTACAGCAAATTTTCCACAACGGAGATATTGAAAATCCTGCTCAGAAGGTTAACAGTTCTATTTGAGCTATCCATGTCTTTCATAAAAAAAAAATAAATAAAAAAAAAAAAAAAAAAAAAACTCCACACCAAGTCAAAAAATAAACCTAATATTGTATTTACAGCAGTGTACAAATATGCTGTAATAATAAATCTAAAACCCCAACAAATGAGCATGCAAATGTCGGATGCCATTTGTTTCATGCATCTAGCAATCATCAAACAATCGTATCATGAAATATGCATGTCTTTCTCCTTTGCGATGCGTTCTTTTCATGCATACAAAATTATGGTGACTTTACATAAGTCCTATTCCCTCTACCCTCGCTTCTAGTAATTTCACTGAAATTGGCATTGAAAAATAACTTTTTGAAGCAAGAGGGCGAAATGGGAACAGCGCTAATTCATTCTAACCTAAACTACAAAAAAATAAAAGGCTTTCTTAAAAATGCAAAAAAAGAGACTTCTAAGGCAAGGAAAAGAGAATAAAATATATGTTTTTGAAGTTGGTCTAAGAGTCGAAGTATTTATTTTACGAATTACAAGTTTGTAAAGTATTTCAACTTTTAGTCAGTTTCGGTACCGACTATAAAAAGTATTACATTTTTTTAGCCTGTCCGGGAAGTCGGTGTTATTACTTTAAGAAAGAGATATTAAATTTCAAAATTACCTTTGTTATCTATTTCCTTACTTTAAAAACTTGATAATGAGAACACAAAATAAAAACCGTAGTATTATCCTCAACAATTATTTAGCCTGCAGGAAATTTCGTTAAAAAATATTTATTTTTTTTTCCACAAGGTCCTGCAATAGAATCGTTCCGACTTCAATGGTCTGTCCTTGCACTGATGATGATTTAACAATACGGTTCCAATAAGAATGTACTATATCATATAAAAAAATTTCTCTGTTGAAAAAGACACAAAAAATTAAAAATATAAACTCCCCGTCAAAAGTATCGCACCAGTTTGAAATATTTGAATTTTATAAAAACTTTCTTTTTTCATAATAAAGAAAGGTTCTGAAGTTTATAATAAACATTCCTAAACTAGACATAAATAATTTTTATGAAAATAAATTACAATATTTCTTCTAATCAACAAAACAGTTAGAAAACTTACTTTTTAAAATTTTCATTTTTTTACAATTTTAACTTTTAACTTTTTAATTTATATTTAATATGACATATTATCCCCTCTGGATGAATGACTTCTTCAACTAGTCAGGGCATACTTGTAAATAACAAAACGAATAATAAACATGGACTGAAGGAAATTTGAAAAAAAAATCTAAAATTCCATCGGAAAAACATTTATGTGTCTAAACCTTAATGACACGTATAATAAATAATATTAATATACATATAAACCAAGTATGGATTATAAGGTAAAAACCAGGAAAATCTCGAGAATTATGAGTGTTGCAATACTTTTGACGGGGGGGTTTATATACTTGTATAAGGTTGGTACAACTGACCTTGGAGATCTTAGGATATTTATTGCTTGAAAGAGCACAAGTAGTCTTAAGGAGATCTGCGAACCATGCCACAGTTAGGAAACTTCCCAAAGTTAGGCTGTCCGTCAGGTCCAATATGCCAACGCCCTTTCCAACGAGGAACGGCTTCATAATCGGACAAGATTAATGTTATAGAGTGTCAGCATGCCGTCTAGAACTTATAATATTTCCCCACAACAGACCGACCATGGATCGAATCTTCAGAAGGATGTTTTACATCCTTGAAATCTATTTCACGATACTGGATTAAGATACACGGTGTACAGTATTCACTCTTGGTCCCGGCCGGTGTGAGCTGCCTCGAGTAGACTGACGGACCTCTCTTACCCAAGGAGTGGGGTTAATTGATTCAGATACCTGGGTCATCGTGGTCTTCTTTGGAAAAAGATCAGTTTTCCACGCTCAACCGTACTTTACTTAAATTATATGTTTATGGGTAAATATCTTAAGTATAAGATAACATTTGAATTTTAGTTCACAGACAAATATAAATCTACCCTGCAATTAGGATCGTCAACTCTAGCTGTCGAAAACAAATTGGCAAAAGTTCCAGGTTCTATTCAATCGTTATACGAACCCAAGCGCAACCAATTTATAAATGAGTTAGATTAACCCCAATATGTGGGTTAATCATAATTGACATGATGTTTTAGAAACTGACACGCTCAAATATGTAAATGTCGGTTTGATTGATCTAAAAATTTGACGTGTTTGAGCGCGTTTCTATAACTCGATTACATTAATTTAAGCAAAAGCTTTTAACATACTCAGTGTAACTTAATTTTGATTGCATTGTATACTGAAAGTGTTTAACGTTCGGTCTAATGGAACCTCGAAATTTGTCAATGGCTCTTAAGCTGTTAGTTATGTGTAGAGCGTTATATTTCGAGAAGTGCTAAAAGCCTTATCAATCAAGTGTGTTAATGAATTGACATGAAGATTTAGGTTTAGCTATCTGCTATATACCATTCCACATCATTTGCAATATTATGCAATCCAAAATATGCTGTCTATGAAAGCTATGCACATTAATATTGAAACAATTAAGATACATAGAAGACTCAATGAAGCTACGTAATTAGGCATATAAAAAAAATATAATTTCCGCCTGTAATTTGTGTTTATTATGGTACATGCATTGTCTTATGACTTCTGGGGGACACCCCAGATCTCGGATTGTATTGGTTTAGATCAAGGATCAAAGCAAAGATACATGTTGCAGTACAACCTCGTATAGTGGGACCCCTTTATGTCAGATCTCCGGGTAACCCGGACAAGTTCACACCAGCCGAGCTTCTCATCTTGAAAAGGATACGTGACCGCACGGCACGGAAACGGCATTCAAAGCTGAGGCAACTCAAATTAACAAAATTCTTTCAAAAAAATTAAACTATATTATAGTTTACCGTGATGTGTATTTTAAGTGTTTTTCAATAAATATTTTATTGTATGTGCATGTTGCTCTTTATTTTTTCAACATTTTCCGTTTAACCCGGATTTTCATTATGTCGGATAGGCCGCGGTCCCACCTAGCTGTACCAAACGATGCTGCACTAATTAGTTAATAATAATATTATTATATTAATATTAATAATTAATAATAATATTATTATTATATTAATATTAATAATTAATAATGATAATAATATTAATATTAATTCACATTAGACTATAGTGACCTGCTGGATAGTAATATTGAAAATTTTTTTTTTTTTTTTGGATTTGGCCTTCTAAGGACCACGACAACATCCACCTAGTACTTGCGCATTCGTTATGGATGCTGGTGCTTCCATATTCCTTTTTTCGGTCCTCTTCTTGCCTCTTGGAAGCTCTTAGTTTCTGCTCAGTGGGGGCATGTTCCCAAATATCGTTGCTAGTAATTCCCACCTCTTTCAAATCTTTGCCAAGCTCCCTTCGTTTAGTTTTGAAAAGTACGAGAAGATTCTATTTGACAGTCGAATTGGGTTCATTCTTGTTATATGGCAGTAAAAGGTAACTCTTAGTTTCTTTTTGGCGTCAGTTTTTTTTCACGTGGATGTAAAGTTCATGGTCGTGCCGTCTCCTGTATTTCCCGTTTTCTTTCACTGGACCCAAGATTTTTCTTAGAATTTTCCTTTCTTTCACTTCCGCTCTCTCAAATAGTCCCTTCCGATGCATTGCAAGGCACTCTGTAGCGTATAACGCCTCTGGACGGATGTGTGGTATTATCATAACTTGGCATTTGTTGATATCGACTTCTTGTTGTAAACGCCTTTGTTAGGCTGTATGCCATTTTCATGATTCGTGATTCGGAAGCTGCCTTCTCGGAGAGATTGGGGTCTATCTATTCACCAAGATATTTGAATATTTTTGTTAACTTGATTTTCCTTGTCCCACATTAGTGATGAACTCAGTTTTCTCAAAAGAGATCTTAAGATTAATTTTATTAATGAGTAACAAAAAACTAATTGTTACAAGAGTTAACGGGGGGACGGTTAAACTCTTGAAACCGAGTTAGTCCCCTTAAAACATGTACCATGTTAAAATGATGGCTTCATCAAAAGCATGAATCCCAATTAATATAAACACATTTATTTTATTTATTACTTTCGATTTATTCTCCTATTAGAATACATATGTACGCTATTATATCAATAATGGTCTGCCTCAACAAAACGTTAGTTTAAACGTTTTTATTGGAAAAGCAACATGACTGTGTCTTTGAACATTTATCAGGTAGAAGGGCCTTTTCTGTAACTAGTAAGGAGTAAAACATCATGAATTTGTTATTGATGGACGTTCAATAAATTTTGCTCTATATTACAAGAATGAACTCGAAACCGTCGCAGCTTTATAGCTATGGTCAACCACAAACGAGTCCTGTTCCTGTGAGAAAGTAACTGGCCGCATACTTTCCAGCAGACTAAAGAACACTTAAAAACTTTAAGGTATCGGAATCCTTCCACACTCACCGTAAAGTCCAGTTCTTGCACCATCAGATTTGTATTCGTTCCCATGGCCCCCTTTTTTGCACTGGAAATAACGGTTCAGGAATTTTTCAAGAGTGGTACTGCATAGGATAAAGCAACCGGCTGAAAGATAAGAAATGGCAGTGCACAACAAAGCTTTATTTAGAATACTAATTTTGTCTAACTTTAAATAAAAAATATATCATTTTTTTATAGACTATAATATAGAAATCTGATCTGGAAAACGAATACAGATAAAATATAAATACAAATCTGTAAATATTGGGTTTCATTATTTCAAAGTTAAACAGTCATTTTTTCCGGGGTTTTTTTATTACATACATACATAGATGGCTCTACATCCCGCGTAGGGTTGTGGCGCCCTCATCGTCCAAAAATAAAAACTATTTATTTTTATATTGCACTGAAATCTTTTTTTTGTTTTTCCTCTCTGTTTCGATTTTTTATTTTTGTATTTACACCTGTTATTGAAGTAACAATCAGTTAAATTGTTCATAGTCTAATAATACAGGCCTTTTCGTGTGGGGAGTAGCACTCAACGATACCTCCTGGCATGGATTAAAAAAAGGACTCGTTAGAGCAAATCTCTCATCCAGCAGCTGATTTAAAGTGTATTTTAAGCACGGTTGAGTTTTTAACATTTAATTTGAGATTGCTAAATGTTTTTATGAATGGTCAGCTTAAAAATTTAAAATATATAGAACATATCTATAAATAAATTCAGTTAAAAAAAAAAATATACCCATCTGTTAGCCTCCTACAATATGGAAAGGGAGAACTCCCCCAGTCGATAATAAAAAGGGAAGGAACCCCCGGTATCCTGTCTTTGACGGCTAATAACTTAGGAAAAGTTTGTTCCGATCGCTGCAGAACTTGCTAGAAAACAAACTTATTTTACTTTCAGAGGAAATTTAAAGTTTCATTCAGTTTCCAACTTTTTCGTTTGCTTCATTCATAGAAAAAAAGAAATATCTTATACCCTAAGGTCGACGGCTCTAAAAGTTGTAACAATTATTTGAAAGGATGGAAATAATTTTATAACAGTAAAGTGTATATTATACAAATAATCATTATAATTTTAAAAAAATTATCTATTGAAAAACGTATAAATAGTTGTGCATGATTTTTGGATGTCTAACCAAAATAATGGTGAACTCTATAAATACGAGGTATACTATGCCTGCACATGTTATTGGGTTGTTACATTAAGAATTCCAGTAAAGATGTCAATTTTAATTATTATAAATTAAAAAATATACATACTTTAAAAAAATGTGCTCCTTTTGTCACACTTTTCCCAACATGAAGCAAGACCTCACCGCGTTTTCGGTATAAAATTTTTAATTCCTTAATAAGTTATCCCAATAACGCAACAATAAAAATGAGATGGAGAAACATCCGGTGAATATGGTAAATGGGAAAGGACCTTTTCAGGAGGAATTAGCTCCTGCAGGTTCTATACGATTATGAAGAAGAATACAACCCTTTCGGTTTACCACATCAGGTTGTTTTTATCCCCATAACGCTCCTCGCAGATTAAAACGGCAATGGCCTCCAGATCTATAGTAAAATCCGTTAATAGAATCCTAGCAGCTTCATTCTTTAAGTGGTAAGAAACAATCGCTAGAATCTCCTAAATACCCGGCTTCTTACAAAAGGAGAAAGATACTATAAATATGTTTTTCATTTTACTTTATTTATCTATTGTAAATTATATTCATATTTTCTACTTTAATTTAATATTCAAGACTAAAGCGACAAGAAACTGTTTGTCGTTACAGACTACTTCAACATTTACTAGACAAACGATCAAACCTCCCAATTCATTACAAAATACTAATTTACATGACTGTTATTAGACCTATTTGGACGTATGGAGTTGAGCTTTGGGGCTCTACTAAACCATCCAATTCATCTCGTATCCAATCCTTATAATCCAAAATCCTTCAAAAAATACTAAATGCCCCTTACTTTGTCTCCAATAAGCTTATCCATAAAGACCTTAATGTTCCATATGTTGCTGAGTTAGCCCAAACCAGATACATATCCTTCCATAGTAAGCTCCATAACCACTCCAATCCACTAGTCTCCCAACTTGCTTCCTCCTCTACCCATGATAATCCTCCGAGGCGTCTGAAAAGAAGATGACCTAGAGACCTTTTAGTGTAGATTTTATTGAAGTGCTACTAGTGAGTAGTTCTTCACAAGTTATTTACATGGCATTGTATTCACTGTCAACACATTTACTTGTTGTATATTATTCTGTAAAGTTGTAAATATCAATAAATGAAAAAAAAAAAAAAAAAAAAAAAAAAAAAAAAAAAATCGTTTACAATGGTTTCCCTTATGTAGCTTAAGTAGATATTTAGTTTCGTTTTTCGTGTTCTTAATTTGGATTGAAACCGAACTGCTGAGGCCTGACAGGTCAGAATTAAATCTCTGTGTACTTCACAAAATAAACAAAACCTAATCCTACTTTTAGCTCCTCTGCGCCTGAATGCCGCGTAAACACGCACGACCGTCAAGGCTTCAGGAAAAGATTACCTTAACCCCTTGTTGATTCATATTCATAATTTTTTTGTTTTTGTTTTTACTTATGAATTTCTTTATCTCGAGTTTATTGTTTTACATTTATTTTGTGGTAATATATGCATAACATACTTATACAAGAGTCATTAAGAAATAACTACTATCCCTCAGTTTGAAAATTTCATGTTTATCAAGCTAACAAAATATAATACCTGAAAACGGAATAAATAAAAAATATTCAAAGCATAACTAGTAAACTACTCGTAATCTACGGTATCTAGGACCTCTTAAATTTAATAAATATGCTACTTTGAAAACCGTACATCTAATAACTATTATATAACAATTAATTAATATTCAAATAGAATAACTAGGTAAACTTCCTAGAAAGTTTTAGTATGGCGTGGAAAAAAAACAAAGATAGTGACCACGAAACAGAATTGGCGACTTCGAGAATACAATTGATTTTTTAAGAATAAAAAGGTGGAAGAGACACCTTAAATTGAGCAGATAAATATAAATTAAGCGACTATAACATTTAAATTTAATATTAAATAATTTTCAATGTTTAATTAAATAATTAAATGTTTTGATTAATAATTAAATATAATATAATAATTAGACCAATATAAAGATACGATATATTTTAAAGGAGGCTCAGCTTCTTGAGGTACCTCATAGAGCCAAAGTGTAATATAAAATAACAGTTAATAATTTGATAAATTTACAACAAACCAACCACCAAAGAGGAAAACAAAATATTTGAAAAGTGCCTTTATTTTATTTTCTTTTTTTAACAAAACAATTGACGTTTTTCTAATGAGCGATTGCAATTTGTTATATCTGTTTTTTTTTTAGATAAGGAGAAATTCATACTAGCTTAAATAGTTTTATTATGTAAATATTGACATAGTTAAATAAATTAAATGTAATTAGTGAAGAAGGCGCATATCCTTCTTCATGAGCATCATCTACACTCTCTCTATCTCTCTCCTCTACTTTCTTTCTCTTTCTCCCTCTTTCTCTCTCTCCCCCCCCCTTACTGCCTTAATCGAGTTCTCCTTAGGAGTGGGAAGATACTGTTTGCTGAGCCTATACAATAACACTCCATCAGCTTCCTTTGCCTACTCTAAGCCATCCTTCTTCTAACAAAGTCTTCTTTGCTCCTTCTCCCAAATATTTTCATTTATCCTATTTATCTGCTATATAGCCCCGGAAAACAAAGAGACGTTACAATTTTATCTCCGTTCCACTTTCCCCAAATATTGAAGTTATTATTTTTATTATATTATTATATTGCTTACTAGTGTTAAAAAAATTTAATTATTAACAATTAAAATATGTTGTTTATTACACATAATAATTCTAGCATTTTATTTTAGTACGAGTGCTACCAATGTGTTGTTGTTTTGCAATTAATGACAAGTCATTGTAATTTTTCTCAGTTTGTTACATGTATATACTTTATAAATTTTTAAACATCAATAATTTTTTTTAAAAATAATATTGGTGGGTTTTTTGTTCATTGGTGTGCCCAACAATCAGATATTAATAACTTTTTTTTTTAATTTTCAACATTTCTTTGCCGTTATATCTTTCTCTAAATTCCTATTAGAAGTTGGAAGAAGAGGAGTAAACATTTTAATCTGGTAGTGGTGAGAAATATAACAACGACAGGGAATCATGGCCACCTAGAACGAATCTCAGACAACAGTTCATAATCTTCAATCTATGATGGTGTTTGAATATAGTCAATTCCCTCCTTCATGATTATATTTCCTACATTATCTATGTTATCAAAAAGGATTAGTTAATGGCACTAAATAATAAGCTATTCCACTAATCCCTGTTGAACAGATCCGCTACCTAGGACTCCACTTGGACAAACGTCTAACTTGGAATCCACATACAAGACTAAAAAGGAAAGAAACTGCCCGTCGTTTCAGACTACTTCAACATTTACTAGACGAACGTTCAAAGCATCTAATTAATTACAAAAGACTCATTTACATGACTGTGATTAGACCTATTTGAGCGTACGGAGTTGAGCTTTGGGGATCTACTAAACCATCGAATTCATCTCGTATCCAAACTTACAATCCAAAATCCTTCGAATAATCCTCAATGCCCCTTACTTTGTGACGAAGAAACTTATCCATAAAGACCATAATGTTCCATATGTTTCTGATTTAGCCCAAACCATATACCTATCCTTCCATAGTAAGCTCCATAACCACTCCAATCCACTAGTCTCCCAACTTGCTTCCCTCTCCATCCCTGATAATCCTCCGAGGCGTCTGAAAAGAAGATGGCCTAGAGATCTTTTAGTGTAGATTTTATTGAAGTCCTACTAGTGAGTAGTTCTTCACAAGTTATTTACATGCCATTGTATTCACTGTCAACACATTTACTTGTTGTATATTATTTTGTACAGTTGTAAATATCAATAAAAAAATATATATATATAAAAAATAATAAGCATTGTTGGAATTAACAAAACATATTTTTAATTTAGCTACGTTTCGGCCCCATATTTGATGGCCATCATCAGAGCAAAACAAGAAATTTTATAGTTTACCTGCATCTCTCTTTATTTTTCAATGCAAAATAGTTAGTATTTTCTTATCTTAGCAAAGAGATCCATTTTCAAATCATTTTCTTATTTTCATTATTTATATTAATTTATAAATATAAAATATTTATTATTACATTTTCTTTTCTTTTTAAATTTTGTTATATTATTTTTCAGCCTTTTATTTTTTTATATCAATTTATTGAAATTTACAACTGTACAAATATATACATTAAGTAAATGATCTGATGACGATTAAAATAACATGCCAAAACTTGAAAAGAACTACTCATCAGTAGCAGGTCAATAAAAATTCTACACTACAAGATCTCTAGGCCATCTTCTTTTCAGGCGCCTAGCCCTGTAACTTGCACCCACTATGGAGTGGGAAACAAGTTACAATGAAAGAATAGGTATCTGGTTCGGGCTAACTCAGCAACATATGGAACGTTAAGTTCCAGCATTTAGGATTTTTCGAAGGATTTTGAATTATAATGATTAGACACGAGATGAATTGGATGGTTTAGTAGAGCCCCTAAGCTCAACTCCGTACGTCCAAATAGGTCTGATCACAGTCATGTAAATAAGTCTTTTGTAATTAATTGGGAGCTTTGAACGTTTGTCTAATAAATGTTGAAGTAGTCTGTAACGAGGAGCAGTTTCTTGTCGCTTTAGTATTTTATATTTCAATCCTGATTCTGTATTTGAAACTTTCTTTTTTTTTTTTTTTTTTTTTTTGCCATCAAAGATATGAACTTTGAGAAATTAAAAATACGAGTATATTTTGTAAATATCAGCAATGTTAGTTTTTTTTATTTGTTTTAATCCCTTAGAATTATCACTCTCAATAACCTACATTATATATTCATCAAGTCATTAAATGCCTCTCTTTAATTATATTTCCTATAATAATATTTTAACTATAAACACCAACAAAGGAAGTAGTGTTTGAAATTTCCTCCATCCGAGCTAAGTCAACCCTGCAATCAAAATACTCTTTCACACTAATTACTCTAAATTATAAACTGCCTATTTATTCAGTCAAATGCTTAAGTAAATTCTGAAATAAAGTTTGACAAGGCCATTCCAACTCTCTTCCCGGCCAAAAAGTGCCCCCGAGGAATGATAATATTATGGAACCGACTCCGCTAAAATATAGAAAATGAATGAGGCACAACTTCTCGCAAAGTGTTGGCCGTCGAGAGTTTCGGAAACATTTGATGTCTGCAAATTTATTCAAATTAGTTTCCTGTATAATACTTTCAGGGGAGGATGTGGTCGCTACCAACCGAAGCAGATATAATTTGTAACGATTGTGCATAAATTATAACTAGTTCTTTTAGTTAGAGCTATGCTGGTTGGACGAGACCATTCCGCGATCCCCCACCCTGCAAGAAGTGGCCGTAATGCCCCCTGATGGAGGACTGCTGTTACAAATGAAACCGGGGCAAGCATACATTAGCAGCTCTTCCGTGGTGTACTAATGACCATCCGCAGCGTGGTGGTTAGCGATCCTGGTGACGGAATACGGTGGATAAGGTTCAATTCCCAAACGAACTAGAATTTTCGAAGGAGTGGTTATGTCTGTAGTGGGGGTATAAAAATCTTCCGAAGAAAAATTAATTAATAGCTTCTATGAATAAAAGGTGACATGATAAAATGTAGAATTACTTGTTTCTACTAAGACCTATTAGATCATTTCATGTTCTGTATATCTTGCTGCTAAAGTTCTGTATATCATATCACGATTTCTTAGCAATTAAATTTATAAATATTGATAAGACGATTTTTTTTTCCAAATAATATTCGTGTACCTACCTATATTATTTCGACGAGATAATGAGTGATTTTTTTTTTTTCTTTTTATGAAATCATTTAACTTTGCAATGACCATTTTATTTCATTTTTCCAGTGCATCGTTTTATTAATCTATTTTATCCTTTTTTTATTTACCTTTTTTTATCACAATTTTAATATATTTTATAGTTACATTGATCCTCGTTTTACTCATGAATGTCAACTAAAAGCACTATTCATTGTGCTATCTACAATGTTTAGTGAAAGATTTTCGTAACATTTGCTATAGGACAAGTAATGAATGAAACCCAGACACCTTTGAAATATTTGTGTTCTTAAATATATAATATATTCTTAGTAGGACAATATAGTCTCGAAACGTCGCCAAAATAGCTGTTTTTATTTATTGACGGAACCTCAAGAACCTTACTAAATATTTAATAGTAACAGTCAATAAATTTATATATATATATATATATATATATATATATATATATATATATATATATATATTTTGCCTCACACTCAATTCCCTATGTGCGAAAAGATGTCTGAAAGACTAATCTTGTCCTTTACATGTTATTGTAATCATTTTCCTCAAATTTACTTGTATATTAATGTTTCCAAAAAGTTGTTTAAAAAATATCATTCCCTAAATCAAATAAGCAAAATTTCATTTAATTATTTTAAAAGAGTAAGTTATTAAATCAAATCAAATCTCTCCTAAGATTTTAATTTTCTTATAATTTCTCTCTTAACTGGAGGCGGAGACGTATTTCCAGGCCCCCTGGAGAAGTGTTCTCACTTTGGAGTAATTAATCATTAGCGTGCTCAATATTGCACCTGCCGCTGAATCCAGGCCCTGCTACTCTCTGGGCCGCCATGTAAATTATGGACTGCGTGAATCATTGAGCAACCGTCGAAGTCTGCCTCTGGTCGCCTTTCATATCATATATTTTCCACGGCTGGGAGTAAAGCAAACAATCTCTCCTTAGTGTGACATTTCTCTCCTTTCTTCACTCTGTCATTATCGTTATTTCACTTTAATACATAATTTTATCTTCCAATTCCTTTTTTTCATTTTATTTATTTTTGTTAGCACTAGAATGTATTATTGTTAGGATTTATTTATTTCTATAAATCAGTATTTAAGACGACAAATCTCTCAGTTATTTTTTAAACAAAAAAACATTTAAAAATCTAGGTAATGAAGCACTGGCCTACTTTGTAAAAAATGAACAAGATTTAAATTTTTTTTTTTTTATTTCAACTATAAAGACAGTAAATAAAAAATAAAAAATATTATATTAATTTTTGCCATGTAAATAAGTCTTTTGTAATTTATTAGCAGCTTTCAACTTTAGCCTATTAAATGTTGGACTAGTCGGAAACGACTAGCAGATTCTTCTCTTTTATATCTGGCATTTATATTATATATATAGTTGTAAGAATAAATTATTTTATTTTACTCAATTTTAACGTTCAAAATGTTTGCTTATTTTTATATATTCATTTTTATTACTTCATATTTTTTTATTATTATTATTTTTTTCAGTAGGTTTTTTGGTAAATTTTTCCTACAGTTTAAAAAAAGGTATTCTAACTTATAATTTATCATACTGAATCGAAATCGCAGCGTGAACTGTTTTATTAATAAAACATGTTACAAAATTGTAAATTGTTGAAGTTCGTAAAATAAAGCTCTTTTTATATTATATATATCTGGCATGTACGTATTAATATTAATATTATAATTCGTCCTGATGTTTCTAAAGAAAATTATAGTCAATGGCTTGTTTTCAAGGATTAATTCTATAAGGATTTGATTTAACTAAAAATTAACTGGTCATAAAAGAAGAAGTAAAGAAAAGTAGCGTCTATAACGCTTAAAACTTATAAAACAGTAAACAACTCACCTAGACTTGAATTGTGTTGATTTGTCATTCTTACTCATATCTTTACGCATCACTATTCAATAATTAAATTAAGATGGCCAGATATAGTTGCATTTTAAATGTTGCCATAAAAAATTATTTAAACAAAGTTCCACTGATAGCTCCTCTTAAAATATAATGACTAAAATGAACATTTCTTCTCTTACGATAGACTTTTATCTGCATCACAAAATTAACAAGTTAAATTATTATTTTATAATGTATTAGTATTCATTACTATAAACTATGAATATGCTTCCACTTTGCTTTTATACATTTGTTTTGTGAATTATATTATTTTATATTTTAATTATTATATTTTATTTATATGTAAAAGATTTTATTTTTGAAGTATTTTCCGAAGATGCTCTTTCCTAATTAAGGGCCACTTAAAGAATTTTTCAATCACTTCTTGAACTTTGTGCCGGTCGTCAAATCCGGAAAATTCCCTGTTTCAATAACTAATCCGTCATCAAAGAGTAAAAAAAACTTCTTCTAAGGATAGTTGGTATATTATTTTAGCAAGAATAGAAAGAACAAATTAGGACATAGAGTTTGGATTCTACATCTATAAGACCATTTAATTCGTAATCTGTAATGAACCGTGAGCGAAGTAATGGTTTATAATTTGATGAGATTCAAAATTTTTATATCTGGCTTGGCAGGAGAGAAAACAGAGTCCATCACTAATTCGTACATAAAGACACGACTTCCGAAGACTTTGGGCCAGATAATAATATAATTCATATTATAATTTTAACATATATTTTAGTAATATTATATATTATAATATGTATTAAGATATTTTATTTTAAAATTAATAATTTAATACTATTAAAGTCGCAATTTGGAACACAGCATAATAATTGTTTAACAACATTTTAAATTTATTTTTTGTGAAAGAGATAGTTTATGATTTTAAATATAATTGAAAGGCTAATACGCGTTCCAGCTTGCGGACGTGAGGAGAATATGTATGAGCTGCCAATTCAGCAAACATTGATATGGGAGGGAAACAGTTTATTTGCCAGGCTACTCTGCCTAAACACATTTGGCTCCTACATAACACTGCGTAATGTATCAATCACAAGAAAAGATTAGATTGTGTAATATATAGTTCGATAAATATTGTCAATAAATATATGTTTTGATTTATAATGAAATTGCTTTTTCCATTAATTTTTTATTTGTTTCGCTTTTAAGTTGAAAAACTTTTAATGGTTCCCGTTATATCTGAAATAATTAATTTATTTTTTCCATGCATACTTAAGAGAATTTATAAATAGAAGCAATTAAATAAAACTTTATATAAATATATATATTTTAAATAAGGATTCAAACTTTTATATTTTATGATAACTTCTTTAAAGTATTCCGATTTAATCAAACAATAATATAGCTAGAAAAGGGTAGATTCCAGAAAATGCTGCACATTTAAATTATTAATGATAATCATTTCCGAGGAAAGACTATTTTCGCTTCAATCTAGTACTCGGCAATCAATATCCATCCAGAATATTGAAATTGATGAAGCTACTATCATCTTCCCGAGTCAAAATGTTTAACAAAATATTTAAAACTATCGGCTAATAATAATAGTGAATAGGAAAAGTAGGTCGCTACTGACTGGATCAAGTAACCTCAAGTTGGAGAACTTGGAGGAGGTATCAGCGCCCATAACTGCAAGTGACACATTCTCAACTTCCCTAGCCAATTATACGATAACCCCAAGTCGTCTCTGGGTTAATAGCAGCTCCAATTTTATATAGTAATAACAATAAAAACAAACGTTAGGTGAGTGAAATAAATTCGTATTTCAAATGTAAGTAAGATACATTAACTGTCAAAAAAAATAAATTAATTAAAAAAAAAAAATAAGATCAAAAATATGGTATGAATATTTTTATAGATCAATAAATTATTTATTTATTTTTTTAGTACATATTATTGTATTATTATAAGTTATGGTTTCTTAATAACTATGGCCATTTTAAAAAATCTATTGTACCTATCTATTGTTGTATATTTATAATATCTATCAGTATGTTATCAGTTGTTTAATAATTTCGGCTTATATATTTTAAATTGAAGTCTAGTACAGGTTTTTTCTTTTATTTCTTACGTTGTTATAAGTATACTTATAATCCATAAGTTACAATGTTATAAGTTACAATATACTTAACTGATTAGTGATATGATAAGAGAAAAATGAATTAATGAAAAATTATGTAAATAAATAGGATTAACTAAAAAATGTGATCACTAAATGACAGTTAAGTTATGTAATGTTATTTACTTCTAGTTAGAATGTATTGCCATTTATCTTTCTGATTGATTAATATGCTGAGTGAAACATAGCTCAATAAAATCTCTCTCTCTCTCTCTCTCTCTCTCTCTCTCTCTCTCTCTCTCTCTCTCTCTCTCTCTCTCTCTCTCTCTCTCTCTCTCTCTCTCTCTCTCTCTCTCTCTCTCTCTCTCTCTCTCTCTCTCTCTCTCTCTCTCTCTCTCTCTCTCTCTCTCTCCTAGCCTCTGTGTTAAAATTTCTAAAAATGTTTGCAAACTCTGCACATAAATGATACAACATGAATGGTTGTCCATTAGACGTAGACATTAGTCCAGGAACTGGAAAGAAAAAATTGGTGGATCCAGAAACAAATAAATGTTTGAAAACTTTCAGCTTTTTTTTTTTTTTTTTTTTTTGTGGGGAACTTTAATGTCAAATTTGCTTTAGCCCCTCCCCCCCCCCTTGAATACTCGAGCATTCTCCAAAAAAGAAAAAATGTAATTAAATAGTTCTTGGCTTCAGAAAGTAAAAGTTAGTGTTTAACACAAAAACAAAAACTATGTAGAAAAATAATTACAACAAATTATTTTTTATAATTTTGGTTAGCGTGTTAAAGTTGTAATACATTGAGTTAAGAAAAAACAGAAAAAAAAAAATTGTCTCGATTGGTTTTTATGTTTTTTGCAAAAACTAATTTCAACTTTGCTTTCTCAGAATACTGGAGATATTTAAAAATAATTGAGGTATACAACTAAACAACTTTTTCAGTTCTGTTTCATTTCCACTACTTTAAATATCAATTTATAGCAGTTTTTGTTTAATAATTGATGTTATATTATCATAATGGCATTTTAAATGCCATGCCGCGGGACTGGGTGGCTGAGTTGGGGCGAGGGTCTTAGGGCACTCGGTACAGAAGGTCGTGGGTTCAAATCACTCTCCCCATTTTGTTGGACATTTTGGGAGTGTTAAAATTCATTTTATGGTGGACCCACACTCATGAAAATGTATGTTGACCTTTCCACCCCGGCTAGAATAGGTTGAGAACCACATATTTTAATATGAAATACATCAGTTATATAAAATAATAGATACTATTACGTATTTTAACGATAAAGATATTTCCCTTTATTTTGAATAAGAGTGAAGTATCAGCCATAGAGTTAATGAATAACAACACACTAATGAAACAGCCAACTATTGCACCATGTAAAATGTAATAAACTGATCCTGCATCGATGATATATGTATAAATAAATTAAATAATGTCGACATTTAACATAGTCCAAATGTAACCAGATATCGAATCCACACATACTTAAATACAGTAATAATCAAATATGGACAGAACCTTATCAATGCATTTTAATCACTGCAAAACATTTTAAATATATAGTCTTTCATAATTGATGTTTAAAAATTACAAATATCAGAGTCCCCAAACAATGTGAATCAACGTTTTAGAACTTAATGTATATGAAATAAGAATGAAAGAGATAATTTGAATATTTTGTTTATTAAATTCCCTATCTACGAATTTTAAAAAACTAAAAAAACAACGAAGCAAAACTTTTTTTTTGCTTATTTATTTATTTGCTCAGATTTTATCAGTATAAATTTAAATTATTATGCGATGGCTCTGTTCTTTAAATAACTGATTACTGATTTTAGTGCGCTGAACTCGAAAATGTTCTTACGGAAGAGACGTTTTGACTTAAAACTCACAGATTTAAATGCTGATTTTTGTGTGGGTAGTGGAACCTATAATAGTATAAAACTAGAGTTACACCCACCATTGGAAGCCGAGAAAAAAAAAATATGGAAATCACGTTTTACTTATTTTTTTCCCCCGCTCTCAGTCGTGACGGAGAAATATTTTTTTCTCTTTATCTATAAGAACTTTAGTTTTGTATGCTATTTGAAATAATACTATTTTCGTTATGCTTAAAAACTCAAAAAAAAATTACCAAATTCCAATTATTAGAGAAGATTATTCATCTGAAGAAATATAGTTTAAAAATAATATCATGTTTTGGTTTAAAAATGAAATTCCATATTAATTTCCGGACAACTCAATATTTTACTCTCTATCAGTTTTGCTTTATACTTTAAAACCCTTAGTGTAGTATATAGAGTTTTTTTTTTTTTTTTTTTTTTTTTTTTTTTTACCCGATCCTGATATTATTTTTAGATTGATCATCTGAAGAAATATGTAAATAACGAATTCGGCCGAAATAAAAAAGTAATCTTTTTTTTCAAAACTATAGGTGAGGAAAATTTTTAAACTAAAAACTGCTATCATTTTCAGATACCTTATCTCAAAAAACACGTAGAAACCAAATATGGTCGAAATCAAAAATTAAAAATTATTTTACCCTCAAGATTTTGTAAGATTTTAGAAGGCAAGAGGTTATCAATTTGTTGAAAAAACGTTAATAATTTGCGTTCTCTCCCAGATTTCACCACCGATTTAAACTAAATATCAAGGGCTTCTTGAAGTAGCAAAACTGTATAGTTAAGCTCAGATGCGGAGGTCGCAAGATTTCTCCTTATTTAGATATCTGAAGTTATAGTTGACCTCGGATTTTTTTTTTCCAAATCAGTTTTTGTCCACTAACGGTGGAATAAACCCACTTTTATATAGATGGATAGAATGCACGCTGATTCTAATGATGGCATTACTATTTTAATCGTTAACATTTTTTTAACGCTTTCGAGGACGCTTTTTTAACCATCAGCTCCTAGGAAAAGTGCTACAGAAAAAGTTATCGGTCAGAGTGAAGACTTTTTGAGGAGGCCAAGGTCCTTCATGAACCATAGAGATAGATAGATAAATAAATATGTATTTAAATACGCGTTGTGTCAAGAGATTGAATACTTAGAAATAAATACACGCACCCATTGTGGAATTACTTTAATGTGGAACCTCGAACATACTACGACATTAACAACAGAAGTTAAGTGCAGCTATCTTCATAGTGATTAGTAAATTTTGAATTCATTATAGCTTTAAACCGGCGTCGAATTCCGGCCAGAAAAATAATAAACCGGAGGTCTCACTAAAGTTTCGAACATTTACGATTTTTTTTTTTGTTTTCATTCTTTTTTTATTTATATATCGTATAATTGAAGCAAAAAAATTAGAAAAAGTTAACGTGGATACAAGGCAAAAAACTCGGAGAGGAACTGAAGAAATGAATCCGAAGTAATAACAATTATTTTTTATGACTGTAATTAAGCCTAATGACTGTTTTGTAATTTCGCCGGGACCGAGAGCGCTAGTGCTATTAAACTATATTTAGGAAGCCTTCCCTTGGATCCGCGAATATATATCCTTAATTCTCGCTCGCTGTCTTATCGAAAATAATAACTTTAAGGGATCGGAAAATGGTTTGCTTTCATTTGGTTATTTTCATAAATTTGTTTATTTCATTTCAATACTAGATTCTATGATGTAAGGAACATTTAAAAAAAAAAGAAGAGGTTATTTGTTAGATTCTAATATGATTTAAGTATCTCCAATTCTTAACCTATAGCACTGTCCCTGTAATAAAGGTTCCACTTGTCCGCTTTTAATAAACGAATTAATATAAAAAATAACATGAATACAATAATCATTTGATATCATTGATAATATTTTATTTAAGCTGATTCGTAGAAATGTGATTAGTTTTATATCAGATTGTATATTCTACATTTTTATGAAATATTGATAGGATTTTGTTACGTAGAAAAAAAATGAATTTGATACATGTTCAGAAAATTAACCAAACAGTATGAGAGGTGAGGCCGAAAGATATATGTCAACAATAAACAAAATAAATATCAACTGAAAACGATGAGGTAAGTGAGTTTTAACAAAGTTAAGTAGGGTCTGCTTCCTACGCACTATTTTCGAAAGCAATAGGGGAGCGACAGATAAATAAAGAAAAGAATAACCGATGTACAGAAAGCTATTGGAATGTTAAATTCAGTCCTCTGGAGAGCCAATATATTTATAAATGCTAAACAAATAATATATAAGGCCCTCGTAGAAAATATAATGCTATACAGCTCAGAAACATGGTATCTAGAAAAATGGCAAGGCAAGAGATTCCTGGCTGTGGAGGTGGATTTTAAGAGGAGATCAGCTAGAATCTCAAGGATTGAACGAATACGAAATGAGATTATAAGAGAAAGAATGGAAGTTAAGAGGGATATCCTGGAGAAAATGGAGGGAAGGAGACTGAGGTGGTACAGCCAGATTAAAAGAATGGATAATAAAAGAATCACCAAAACAGCTTATGAATAGGAAGCAGAGGGGAAGAGAAGGAGAGGTAGGTCTCGCATCAGGTGGAGAACCGTTTGATGGAGGAGTTTGATTGAAGGAAACTTCGAATTACGAAGAAAATCTTTTCAAAGAAGAAGAGAAAAAAAAAAAACTAATAACGATTTAGGTATGAATGAATAAAAATGATTCAACATACAATCTACGTGTTTGTTAAATTGCTTTACAGAACCTTAAAAACATGGAGAGAACAAGCACGGACTGCCTGACTGGGCAGGTAGGGTCTTAATCTCGGCTAGAAACTAAAAGACTATAGTGTCTAGACTATTTTGAACGAATGAAGTAAAAACGTATTTTGCAAACTGAAATTTAGACTGGAATATTTTACAGAATAATAGGAATTGTTTGTTGTATATTTTAGTACGATAAAATATCCATTCTCGAGTCAGAAGCGGTGTCAGTTCGATCCGACCTAAGTCTACTTTTATTTCCTAGAGGAACCATAAAATAAATCTATTCACATTCTGGTTTTTATAGGTCAGTAACCTGTAGGTTGCCCCCCCCCCTTTCATACCTTGTTTTGAATATTTGATATTAGAAACAATTTTCTCTACAACAAAAACATGGAAAACAATAGATATTCATTTTATAACGAGTAATTGATTTAATTAAGGTTAAGAACCGACTGAATATTTTGAGTACTGTTTGACCTAACCCTCAACCATAATCGATAACTATACCCAGGGATCCATTTGGCTCCGTTACATACTAATTAACTTGGTCCTCCCTCTTAGGCATTATGGATTATCCAGAGGCATGGATTCAGCTCCCCCATATCAGTTTTGTTATAATAAAACCAATTAAAAGGAATAATACTGATATAAATGGACAGGCGATGCATGAATTAACTCATTTAAATTAATTAATCAATAAAAATACACTTATAAGATAACCGTATTAATATAATTAAGATTCAACAAACCTATATTATTGGGTTTAAAATATCGTAAAGTCGTTCTATTTTGATATAATTTTGAATTTATTTTGAAATTATAGTAAAATGTAAAATGACAATTTTGGTTAAAGCTTGGGTTACTATTAAACAAAGTGACAATATACCGTCATTTATTGTTACTGATCTCACAAAACGTTCCTGGTTCTCCAGAAAGAAATCACCATTACGTAATTTTAAGGATCATTAATGGAACACCTGTTCATTAACATCACCTTCATCATCTAATGGACAGATTTTTTTTTTTTTTAATCCTAAATACTAAGAGACCTAAAAGACAAGAATCTGCTCGTCGTTTCCGATTACTACAGCATTCACTAGGAAAGCATTTAAAGATCCTAATAAATTACAAAAGACTTTTACATGGCAGTTACAATTAAGATATTAGGATTATTATACCTCTTAGGACATACTGAGTTGATCTTTGGGCCTCTACTAAACCACCCAATTTCTCTAGTATCCAATCCTTACAATCCTAAATCCATCAAAAAATTCTTAATGCCCCTTACTTTGTCACAAATAAACATATCCATAAAGACCTTAATGTTCCATATGTTGCTGATTTAGCCCAAACCAGATACCTATCCTTTCATAGTAAGCTCCACTTCCACTCGAATGCACTAGTCTTCCGACTTGCCTCACACTCAATTTCCCGTAATCTTCCGAGCCGTCTGAAAAGAAGATGACCAAGAGACCTTCTAATGTAGAATTTTTATAAAAGTGCAGTTAGTGAGTAATTCTTTACATGTTATGGACATGGCATTGTAATCATTTTACTCAAATTTACTTGTTTTATACAATCTATACAGTTGTAAATATCATTAAATAGTTTAAAAAAATAAAAATTAAAGTACTCTTGTCTGTGAAATGATGAGCTTTAGGGAAATAGGAGCAGAACGTTAGGGGTCATCCAGCATGGAATCTCAATCACTTAATTTTTTCAATAATTTTAAACTAAAATTATTTTTCCTTTGCTTAAATATTTTTCATTTGCTTAAATGAAATTAAATACTATTTACTTTGTTTCATGCTGTAAAAACACAAACTAAAATACAACCGATTGCTTTAACAATGTGTGCATTTAAAAACTGGTAAATAATTATAAGGAAGAACTAGTTAAATTTATAAAAGGATAATTAATTCTGCCTTTTTTAATAAAAATTCAAAACATATTAAATGCAAGTAATGAAAATGTAAAAAGAAATGAAATTAATTAATATTCAACTCAATATTAACGTTTAATGCCTTATTTTATTTACACTGAAATAAATAAATATGAGATGGCAAAATTCCATTTGGAAATAATTCTGTAGTAAATATAAAAAATAATTCTGTATAATTCTGTAGTAGATCTTATAAGTTAATTTATTCCATGAACGTGTATTACAAATTAAGGGTTTGGTGGATTGAGGAGTATGTACAATCTTGAGTAATTTATTTTTGAAGTTTTTTTTTTTTTTACATTTTCTTTTAGCAGAAAAATGTAACATAGCCCTTTTACCTTCATATATCTTTTTTCTATTTGTTTTAAAATATACAGAATTTACTACAAAACACTTCACACATGAGTTCTTCATCCAATGAACTAGGTTGTATCTTTTTTTTTTTTTTTTTGAATGATAAACCTTACATCCATCAATTATTTTATTAATTTTAAAGTTAATATGAATGAAAGTCCATGAACGAAGTTAATTAATTGATTATTTCTAAAAATCAATAT
This sequence comes from Euschistus heros, assembly GCA_003667255.2. Classification (NCBI taxonomy): domain Eukaryota; kingdom Metazoa; phylum Arthropoda; class Insecta; order Hemiptera; family Pentatomidae; genus Euschistus; species Euschistus heros. The sequence goes on along the minus strand of RCWM02000007.1, from coordinate 3,991,236 downwards.
CATTTTCTCAACTTTTTTATAAGGAATATACTTTTTATCGTATCACTTCCGAATGTGATGTTTACTCTGAGTAGAACTGTAGTAATACAAATAAATCAAATGGCGCCTATATTAAAAATTTATGATCAGCAAGGTTTTAAAGGAAACCCAGGCGAAGGAGAAGCTAAGGAAATTGGTTCACATTAAGTAAAAAGCTTATTTTATAACATATATAACATGTATGAACTTGTAATTATGGGCATAAAAAAATCTTTTTAAAAAGAGCCAAGAGGTATGCCACTGTTCATCACGTACCAATCAAACGTCAATCGAATTTTCTTTTTTAAATTTAAGAGAGCCCTTTCAACATAAGCCTATAAAAATAATGTTTATTTCCTTCCGTTCAATCTTTAGGATTAGAGTTAACATCTTAGCTTTTAACATTTTTTTTTTTTTTTTTTTCGAAATCATTATTATTTTTTTTTTTTTATTGTTTATTTTGATAAGATGTTAACTCTATAATCTATGTAACATAGTGGCAAGGACCCAACAGGAGTTGTATATCCACGGTAATGAATACCTCATTTTAAAGAAGGTAAGGCAAATACATAATGATACAATATCTGCGTTGTGTCATTTATACGTCAGTCACTCGTTTCCCTACATCTGACGGATCATCATCCCTCTGGGTACCTTTTGTTCGAGGTACCTGATTTTTTAAAAATCGTAGTTTTACTCTTTAAGAATTGTCTTCGTTAATATCCTCAGATCCCATCTTCTTCATACACACTTTAAAAATATTTCCTTGTCTTACAGAATATCTTTCTTGTGTATGTTTATAAATTTTATTTATTATGTCGCAGTCGCATCTCTGTGTTTGTAGAATTACCTGATAACTGATCTATTATTATTTGGCATTCTCTCTTTAACTTTCTAATTTAGCCCTCCATAAAGCGTATAATGTAGAGAAGACTGATCTCATCAAAATAAACAATAAAAAAAAAAAAAAAATAATTATTTCGAAAAAAAAAAAAATGTTAAAAGCTGAGATCAGTCTTCTCTACATTATACGCTTTATGGAGGGCTAAATTAGAAAGTTAAAGAGAGAATGCCAAATAATAATAGATCAGTTATCAGGTAATTCTACAAACACAGAGATGCGACTGCGACATAATAAATAAAATTTATAAACATACACAAGAAAGATATTCTGTAAGACAAGGAAATATTTTTAAAGTGTGTATGAAGAAGATGGGATCTGAGGATATTAACGAAGACAATTCTTAAAGAGTAAAACTACGATTTTTAAAAAATCAGGTACCTCGAACAAAAGGTACCCAGAGGGATGATGATCCGTCAGATGTAGGGAAACGAGTGACTGACGTATAAATGACACAACGCAGATATTGTATCATTATGTATTTGCCTTACCTTCTTTAAAATGAGGTATTCATTACCGTGGATATACAACTCCTGTTGGGTCCTTGCCACTATGTTACATAGATTATATACACTAAAGTTTTTAAAAAGGTAAGACGAGAAATCAAGCATGAGCACTCACCTTCGAGGTAACTAAAACACTGAATTCGTGAGAAGTAAAAGGGGGGGGCAGGTAGGTTAAGTTTTTGATTTACAATGGGGTTTCCCTCATGACTCATAGGATTTTTCCGTTCCTATGGGAAACAAATTTAAAATGGGCTATTGGATATGTTAATCTGATCATTTAAACAAAAATCTGGATCGGTTTTAAAGATTTTATTATTTCTAGTGATTCAAAAGTTTTTAATTTTAGGCTATTTTCTACTTGATGTAATATTTTTACACCCGAGTCTTTATTAAATTTGTGGATAGCGAAATTAGAATTTTGGGTCTTATTGGTGTATGCTCTTATATGTTCATTTACTCTTTGATTTACCGATCGGCCGGTTTTTCCCGTGTAATTTTGCTTCACAGTCATTACATTTTAATTCGTATACGCCGCTTTTTTGGAAAGGGTCTATTTTGTCTTTCGGTGAAGGGAAGTATTATGACAATGGTTTATCTATTTTAAATGCAGGGTTTAAACCTAATTTTTGTAATTCTTTCCCGACTTTAGCGGATATTATGGTATCAAAATATATTTTTTAGGGGTAGCTTTATCCTCTGGGGGTGTTTTGTATATATTATTCGTAGTTTTTTTATGTTTCTTAAAATATTATCGATTGTGGTTTTTTTGTATCCGTTGTTGTTGGCTATAGTGTGAATTGTTTGTATTTCTTTGTGTTATAATTGTTATAATTGCGTTCATTTAGTGGTATATTTAAAAGGCGGTATATCATGCTATGTAGTGCTGCGAGTTTGTATGTTAGTGGTCTCCTAGGATTGTTGTATATAACTACATCTGTGTGTGTGGTTTTTCTGTATATATTAAATTCGTGTTGCTTATTTTTTATGGGAATTTCTATGTCTAAGTTTTATTGTTTTCTAACTCCAGTGTGAATTTAATTGAAGGGTGGATTTCGTTTAAGAAACTATTGATTTGTCTGGTCGTCCCATACCATAGGCAAATTATGTCATCAACATACCGATACCAGTATATGTGTTGAGTTATTTTTGAATGAAGGATTTCCCGTCCTAAGTTGTCCATAAAAAGATCTGCCAGAAGGGGTGAAAGAGGGGACCTCATAGGTAATCCTTCTTCCTGTTTATATAATGTATTGTTAAATTGAAAATAATTATGTTTTATGCAAACTGTCATTAAATTGTAAAAGTCTATTTTTTCTAGTAGTTGCAGATTAGACTGGAAGATTAGCCCTTCTAAAATTTCTATTGTTTCTGAAGGTGGGATACTGGTAAACAGAATTGTGACATCGAATGATATTAACTTTGCATTGTCTGGAACATTTACGTTTTTAATTTTGTTGACTAATTCTATCGAGTTTTTTTTTTGTATTTCGTGGGGAAAAAGAAATTTTCGTTTTGAAGATGTTGTTTAAATAATGAGCAAGTTCGTATATGGAGCTATTAATGTAGGTAACTACTGGTCTTATTGGAATGTCTGCTTTATGTATTTTGGGTAGGCCGTAGAGACGGGGCGGCAAAGGATTCATTTCTATCAGGTTGTATTTTATATTATCAGGTACTAACTATTATTTATTAACTCCTGAACTTGACTGTTAAAATTTTTAGCGGGTTTTTTTATAGAGGGGAAGCTGTTTTTTTCGATGAAGTCATAGATTCTATTTCTATATAACTTTTTCTATAATTACTGCGGTGTTCCCTTTGTCCGCTTTTATGATTATAAGGTCGTTTTTTAATATTTTAGTTGATAATGTGCGTGCTATTTTGTATTCAGATGATGTCTTTATCTTAAAGTTCTGGGCTTTTTCTATTTCTGTTTTTAGTATGTTTGTGCATATTGATTTCGAAAGTGGGTTTTTTTTGTATTTTTCTAAACCGGATTCAATGTGGACAGCAAAGTTTTCGAATGTTTGTATGGTCACCGGTGAATTTATAGAGTGTTTTAAGCCTTTGTTGAGCAAATTATTTTCACTTTTAGTTAATGTTATGTTGCTGAGGTTGAGGATACGTGGGGAAAATTGGTTATCGGATATGGGTTTTTTTTGCACTGTTAGATAGGCGATTAACGGGGTTATTCTTGCTAGACCGCAAGTTATTAATTTTCTTTTCCAATGTTTTTTTTGTTTTTTGGTTACGAGATATTCAACTCGTGTCCGGATTTGATTGTCTAATGAGTCAAACTCAAGTGGGTGGAGTACAGAAGTGAGTTTACTGTGGAGGATATAAATATATAATTTTAAATTATCTCTCACTGAGTACCAATGGTTAATTTCAAATCTTACCCATTGACGCCTAGCATGGTGAGTGGCTTTCGACGCTGCTCTTGTTTGTGCTCCGCTTCTTAGTTGCACGTATCTGGGAATGAGGTCCTCTCTTGAGCACGTCTGGTTGAACCAAATATTTTTGTTAGCGATGGCGTATTTCAGCCTAAGTTTGGAAAATCAATAAGCTGCATCCTTCCGGCTTGCAGTCTTCAGTTCTGGAACAACTTTTTCTGATAATGTGTTGAATCTTGATGTGCTCAGTTTTGATCGATTATACGTAGTAGCCTGGCTGGCTTCAGAATCACTTTAGGTACGCATGATGGATCATATCATATTATGGATAATATTTATTATTGTATTGATCCTTCTATACCATCATGCGTACCTCAAGTAATAATTTCAAGAAATGTCTCACATAACTCCTCAATACCGAAAACTTTTCTCCCAATAATTAGAAAGTATTCCTAAAAATCCATGTAGGAGAAGAATAGATTAGAACAGAAGGAATTAAAGTTTTATTTCTCATTTCGTTTTCTCCTGCTTATTTCTGATTTCAATTGTTTAGACAGACCGATGCTGCATTGGTTAGTTACTGCTATGAAACTTTTATTCATCATTATTCCAAGGTAATTATTGTAGTGATAGTAAATAATCGGTTAATTTAGTGGCTTTGTCGAATGATGCGCTTAAGTCACTATTGATGGATCGATTTAATGTTCTTATAAATTATTCTATCTTCATATATCCTTTAAAAATAGAAAAAAAATAATATGAAAAACTTAATATAAGAACCAATAAGTTGAGGTGCATACGGGGATAATATACCTATAAAAACTGGGAATTGAGTGTGGTTTCAATCAAATCCACGACTTTCACAACCTTCATCCAAGAAAGAATACATTATTACCAAAGTACCGTAAAGATACTGTTAGTATTAAAGTAGAACAGAATCGTTTTAATAATCTTTAATGAACACTCCATTTACTTTTTAAAAATTATGGCAAAAAAGAAACATAACATGTATAATCATACACAAAATATAAATGAATAAATTTCTTTTCTTAGCACATTCTACTCCTCCATATTTTGTAAGTATATTTATTTAATTATTCTAACACAGATTATTATATATTTGTATTGTAGCTTATTTGATGTATGAAAATAACTTGTATAACTTATATAATTTTATTGTAACCTGTTTTTTTCACTGTAGGGCATGATAATGAGAACAATATAGTCTCGAAACGTCACCAAAATAGTTTTTGTTATTTACTGACTGAACCTCAAGAACCTTACTTAACATATATATTTATAGAGAGAGAGGAAAATGCCTAAAAGTGGACTCCTCCCCCAAAAGTGGACCCTTGGTCTTCTGACACTGCATTCTCTTGAACTATCTCGAGACCGATTGTAAACAATAGTTTAGGCAACTACCGCTATATAGTGGAGCGCACTCATAGCTCACTTCACCTGTTTTTTATCAGTATATCATTATCTGTTTTGATAGTGAAAAAAGTTTTTACAAGTGCTACAATTTTCGTTATCTTCTCTAGATATTCGTAGGTAAGCCTCTATATCTATATATATTCTTAAATGGCATGGTTTAAGGTTAATGCTTATCATCAAACAAATCTTTGTTTAAAAATTCATCGGGTTAGCAAACTGTTGACTTTAGCTGCGCAAATCGGACCTCTTATTTTTTCATGTTAAAAGTTTCCTAAATCTGTATACATTCTTCTACTTTTAAAATTTCGTTTCAGATTTCAAAAGGATAATGGGAAAAACTGACCAAAGAAATTGGATTCTTTCTAAAATGACGAAAGCACTGAAGCAATTCGGAAAATTAAGATGGAGTGGAAGAAGGCCAGTAAATATTTTAATGTTCCGAAAACAACGTTCATAAGGTCGTCCAACATGAAGTATGGTACACCTGAAGAGGCAGCAAAAAAAAAAAAAAAAATTAGACCTACAGTTTTGGGCAATGATCATGAAGAAGAGCTGGTTCGCTATTGCCTTGCTATGGAAAATTGGGTTATGTGCGTTATGTGCTCACTGTGGATTGAATGGATTGAGCTGGAGCTGAAAAAGATGTGTACATCTGCGATTATTGTTGATAAGGAATTATATTACATCCCTGTTTAAAGTACATTCTGTATCATTTTTTTAGAATAAAATCTTCATTGTATTGTGATTGTTATATTATACTTAAATTTGAAACTTGAATATTCTTTGATTTAATACCATTTTTAAAATTTTAATTATTTTAACAAGGGGGTCCGATTTTGGCAACTATATCACAATCTGAAAAAGTGTTAGGTTTTATAAAATGATTTTAGGGGTCCGGTTTTTGGCACGCTCCTCTATAAACATATTTTATATTCACGAAATAACAACATATGAAACATTCGTTTGCGATTTACGTAATCCGACAAACATATACTATCCATTAGCTACGGACCATCGACTAGACCGTAGACATCCTACATTGCCGACGGGTTGTGCTCAGCTAACTCGAACTGGGTCAATTAGCCGAGCCAAGTTGGGCTCTTTCATTAGGAGGGCTTTCGATTGGTAGTGTGATCCACCTCAAGGTAAACACCAACTTAGTCCCATATTGCCTTCGGGCCAAACTAATTTCCAACAACTATCTCCTCACCTAGATAGGCTTAGCCTCCAATTTGAAAATAGATTTATGTTATAGCTTCTTGCGCATTATATTTAAACTTAATATAGATTTTATAGATCGTTAAAATTGTAATAAAAATTACCTATTCTCTTTTTTAATAAAAAAAATCCTTTCTTTTGAGATAATTTTAAAAAATAACAAGAAAAAAATAATAGTTTTCTAAAATAAATTTTTAAAAAAATATATATATTTTGGAGGATCGTTTGCCAAGCACTTCGAGAAGAGTAAAGGGGTACTTTTTAATCCCACATGGGCAGGTGGACCTACGAAATGAATCCATGACCTTCCCACCCTAGCTAGAATAGGCTGGTAACCTGTAGGATAAACTTCCTGTCCTTGGTAAAGTACACAAGGACGTTGATCCCCAACAAACAAGATATATTTTTTCATCTTTATTCTAAAATCTGCATTCAACAAATACGTAGTCAGCAGAAGTGCCTAAGAACAGGTAGTACACAGAGGCATATCTTTCTTGTCTTTTTATTTATTTTTTGTTTACTAGAAGATATAGTTAAATTATTTCCATTTACAATGTGTAAAGAATATTAGGATTGATGGGTTGAGGAACAGAACGACAACGGTCTATTTTAGGCAACTTGACGTTTTAGGAATAGAGAGCTAACTAAAAGAATGGATACATACTGCAATTAAGGTAAGACAGAATTTAATTACAATATATGCTGAAGGAAATTTTATTCAAGTCTTTTTTAGCATAACTCCTATTTTATTCTTATGTATGTTGCAACATGTTTCGGGACCCTAGTCCCTTCTTCAGGCTTCTAAAATATTTTACAATACATTAATCTACATCAGTATTATTATAAGACAATGTGAAGATAACCACAGCTAATGGGGTAAATAACATATTGTATGTGAATTGTAAAACTGATTAGTATAATTATGTAGATAATGTATTGTAAAATATTTTAGAAGCCTGAAGATGGGACTAGGGTCCCGAAACATGTTGTAACATACATAAGAATATAATAGGAGTTGCGCCAAAAAAGACTTTACTAGTGTCGGATCTAAAATTCCGACTTTGATCGTTCTTTAAAACAAACTCTTCATTTATAGAAATAATTAATAAATAAATAACAGCAATATTAATAATAATAAATTAATAGAAATAAATAACAAATATGTCAAGTGCTCAAAATTAAATTGATGTTGGTAGCACTGTGGTTGTATACTTTATACTTAGCTGAGCGAATTTATTTATTTTTAAATCTACGAATGTTTTTGGCAAATTACTAAGTTTTACTAAGCACTTGAGTTTGGACTGGTGGTGTTTTATAACAGTCGTTTATAATATATTAAGACTATGTCCCAAAATAAGTGACTACTGTTCCAAGATTAGAATATCAATTATTATAGTTCTGTTTTCATTTATAACATGAATTACGTAAGAATGTTTTGTTGGTTGAGACTCGCCTGATGATGTTTTAAAGTTCCTGAGATTGTTACTGCTGATAATATCATACTCAGATCATGCTGGAATATGCGGAAGAGGTTAATGACATAGAAACGCTCTTGCAAAGGTATCCTCTTAAATCCTCTACAATCGCTGTACCAGATCTTCCACCTAAGGCCAAATCCAAAGCGGACCCACCGACAACCCAAGACATAATTGATCTAAGCCTTCAACCTATGTCACATCTTTAATGAACACTACCAAAGTCGATGATTTTGGTGTCGTTCATTTCACATGAATTATCGCTTTACACTGCTTTACTCGCCAGTGATTAAACTACATTGTTTTATCGAATTATTATTATTATTATTTTTATGCTATACTTTATATTTTCTTTTTATCTCGAGGTCTATTGACACGAACTCTAGGGAACGTGCCCATTATTTTTTATGTACTATCATAAAAAAAAAGTACCAATAATGACCCATAAACTAGTATCATCCTCTTAATATTTTAACAGTGATTGAAAACTTGGTTTGAGGATTACAGCATTAAGTTTAACCTCTAGACTTTTGCGTACTACATTTGAATTTCATCATCATCATTATCATTTGGCACTAATGGTCTTTGTAGAACCCTTCCTCTACAATTCTCTGCCATTCAGACCTATCTTCGGCAGCCCTCCTCTATCCTCACACCCAGAGCCCGAAGATCGTCTTCTACACCTTTAAGCCCACGAAGTCGAGGATTTCTTCTCCTTCCCTTTCCACCCGGGTACCCCTCCAACGAGTACCCCTCCTCATCTTAGGGAGCCTGCTAGCTTCCATTCTTTGCAAATGCCCTAGCCATCTTATTCTGCCTCTTTAAATATTGGCTACAGTATCTGGGGCTGCATACAGAGTTTTCAGTTCTTCATTCGTTCTCATTCGCAAAAGATTCAGTCCATATTCAGCTGGACCATATATTTTTCGAAGGATTTTTCTTTCCCACATGTTTAATACTTATTTAATAAATATTTAAATATAACAGAAATAAATGAAAAGAAACCTATTCTTAGAAAAGAAAGTGCTTAGGATATGCTTTGATAATATGATATTCAATTTATGAATATCAGTAAATTGAAGGGGAAAAAAAGTAACATCATTACGAAATAACACTAATAATAATAACACTATAATTTCGAGATCTAGATCAATCCGTTACTTTCAAATAACTAACTAAATATCTTATATTTCGTTCTTTACAAAGCAATATTCCATGAACAAATAGAAATAAAATTTGATTAAAGAACATGTCCGATGAAAATTTGTAGTAAACGGAAAACATCCATTTTCTACCATGGCCAACAAATTAAGGCTAGGAAATGGAAAATTCCAGCTGTATTTCCAGAGAAGAGCGCCATGAAAGAGATGCCATCACGATTTTCATTGAACCCCGAAATTACCCAATCAGAATGTGTAAAATACTTTTATTTATAAACCTGTGTCGAACTGGAGTTTGTATTATTTGAAAACATAATTCCCCTAGCATTTATTTGTTTAATTATTAAAAATATGATATCACGGCAATAAAATCTTATATTAAGTTTCCTAGTATTTAGATCAAATTTGGTATTATTCATTTATTGATGGACTTGTAAAATCCTCAGTTTTTGTTTCCTCAAATCCAATTCGATCTACAATCAATACTTATTCTTAAAAAAAAAAGAGGGAAGAAAATCCTTTACTCTAGCATTTCAATAAATTCTTTCGATGGTATTTAAAAAGAAATTCCTTACTTTTTTAAACTTTTAATTTACGTTTTTTTTACTGAATCTTCTTCTGGCGGTATGCAATTACTCTCCTCATTCTTTCATTCACTTATTACGTCTAAAAAGAGGACAGAGGGGTTCTTGTGATTTTCACATTTCACAAATTCATCCCTTTTAAAATTTGCAACTTTTTATTCTTGCAGGAATCTCAGGAAATTCTCTCAGGAAATATATTTTATTGTTCGTCTTTTATAATTTATAGTTATCACATTAAACAATTTTAGCCAATATTCCATATCATCAATGAATAGTTAAACTTATATTTGAAATACATAATAAATAAATTTATTTTATTTTATTTTTCTTTTTATTTCATTTTATTTTACTTTTGTTATTTACTTATTTTCTTTTTCTTATGTAAACCCAAAGACTTGTAGTATATAATTTACACCGTATATAAGTTGCTGCCAGAAAATAAAACCTTTTAATTGTTCTTTCGTGTTATTCTTAGGGGACAAGGTGTCCCAGAATAAAGATTATTTTACATTAAAAAAAAAAAAAATGTATTAATTTGTTTTTGTTTTAAATTCTGAGCCTGATTTTGTGACATTGTAACTAAATAATTACGTTTATTGTAATTAATTAGTTACGTCACCCTTAGAAAAACTTTCCTATTAGTTATATATTTCATCATTAGTATAAAATATTTATTTTATTTTTTTAAACATTCCAACTTATATAAAATTTATTTATTTGACATAAATGATTTATGAAAAAAATAACATAAATTTAAAAATAGTGATTAAAAAGATACATTAGATTTATTTGAACATTGAAACCAAATAAGTTTGGTTATATATATATATATATATATATATATATATATATATATATATATATATATATATATATATATATATATATAGAGAGAGAGAGAGAGAGAGAGAGAGAGATATGCTTTATTAAAACAATTAACAATAAACATAGTGCTGCCCAACTTTATTGGGTTGCTATAAACACAGCATACTCATCTATCCAATTAAAGACAACACTGTAATTTATAATTTAGTTATAATTATATAATATACTACTTAATATTACCTAATACTAGACAAACTAATAACATTTTTTTTTTTTTTTTTTTTTTTTTTTTTTTTTCCTTTTTTCGCTTCTTTTCCTCTTTCACTTTATTCGTTCATTTTATGTTATCCCCCCCTAATATTCACATATCTACCACACATTCATATACATAAATGCACATTTAATAACTGTACATTGCAATGGGCCATCCTATGCACCATGTATGTGATGGTGAATAATTTTCAGGGAGTCCAATATTATATTTTCGGTCATTATCGCTATATCCCTCAATTCCACGCCAAGGTCCTCCAAAAAGCTCCTTGTTTTTTCCGGGATCACTCCGCGAGACCCAAACCATAATCCTTTCACGGAGAAATCTCTATTTCCGAATGTCTCGCGGAATTTCTCCTTGAGGAAAGGGATATATTTTTCATAAATATCCATTTTCTCCCTTTCTACTTCACCTGATTGATCGAGGTTATTATTTTCATACCTTACAGTAGGATCCACTATGAGCGCTGTCCGTCCGTTCTTCGGAAACGCGACAATATCCGCATACCTCGTGGACCCGTTGGTATCGATGCAGTATACCTCGTCAAAGCAGGTAAAGCCTTTATTCTTGAGGAGCCTTATCAATTCATTCTTGACCCTGTGGTGACGGCGTGTGATCAGGAGTGAGTTGTTGGGACATTTTCCCAGCACATGGGCTGGTGTTTCCGACTCTTTGTCGCACTTGCGACAAAGGGACCCAACCTCTCCTATCTGTCCGCTGGCACCTGGGACTCCACGCAGGGGTGCATAATTGATGTTGAGTTTTAGGGCGTTGGTCCATTCAGACCCCGAAAGTATTTGTTTTTCACAAATATATCTGTTAGCTCTCGGCGTCTCCTTAAAATGAGGTACACCAACGCCCTGCCACCTGCAATTGGCCCATTCCTCAAAAGCGCCCTCTCTCAGCGACCGTCGTAGAGCTCTCACGTTTCGGTGGCTCTGATCAACACCCAGTCAAGGCCGACAATGGCCTTAATGCTCCTGCGAATCATCACATCTATACCATCCAACAACGCAGGGCTGAGCTTTGTAAGGGGTGCAGTCTGGAGAGGATATGTCAATCCGGGAAACACATATTGATTGACAACATTGAGCTTTTGTTCCGGTTTAAGTAGGCAAGAGGTTACTAATTTATCTAAATTTTTATTTAGTTTTTCTATTGATTCTTCACTGAACCTTAGTTCTCTCGAGAATGTGCATCCCAAGTATTTAATAGAGTCATCTTCCTTTGCCGTGTGGATAACATCTCCATTCTCAAGAGAGAGCGTCGTTGCTTGCATCTCACCCCTATCCAACACAATGCCCATACTTTTCTGTGGATTTACAGCCAGACCAATCTCCGCCAGTATCCTTTGGGTGCTATCAATAATTCTCTCTGCCGCATACTTATTACGTGCAGAGACCGCCTGATCATCTGCAAATCCTGTGAGGACCACACAGTCTTGGTCCTCTCTCAGCTTGTACCCGTAGTGTCTTGAGAAATTATGATCATAAAGGTCTTGGTACAGATGATCAATAGCTAAGTTAAACAGCGAGGGAGAGAGCGGGCCGCCTTGGGGAACTCCTCGCAGTACATTGATCTGGCTAGTAGAGTGAGCTCCGACAGTTACTTTAATTTTGTTTGTGCATAGGAGTGCAGCGATAACGTTTCTCAGGTCCAGTGAAACACCTCTTGCTTCTAACGATCTAACAATGTGATCGTGCCCAATGTTGTCAAAAGCGCCAACAACGTCAAGAAAGACCACCCCACAGTCATTTTTCTTATTTTTTGCGTCTTTTATGACTGCGTCAATGATTCTTGCGCTTACGTGTGCTCCCGGAAGGCCCCTAATAAAACCTCTCTGATTCCTATGGAAGGTGACCTGCTTTCTCAGTTCCTGGTCCAGAACCTTTTCTATGATTCGGCGCACAACAGAGTATATAGTAATGGGTCTCCATGATGAAATATTTTTAACATCGCCCTTACCCTTGTATATTAAGATTGTGCGCCCTTGACGTAAAGGTTCTGGTATATAGGCCACCTTCAGCATGATCTCCGCTATTGTCTTAATAATGTGGGATACATCATAGAATTTTATCGTGCGGATTAAGACCCCGTCAGGCCCCGGTGATGTGTCCAGTGACGTAGATTTAATGGCTTTTCGTATTGCCTGGACATCAAGATTCATGACATTTGGCATCGGGGCACATTTTTCATAATCCGCACGTCTGCAGGAGTTCACTTGCTCAAAGAGGTTTCTAAAATGGGCATCGATTTCGGTGACCTTTAAGGGACATTGCTTAGGGGCATCGGCATTCATTATTGTCTGGACGACCTTCTTTCTTCTGTTATAATAATTGTACTGGGCCATCTCATATTGATATTGTTCTTGCCGACGCCCTCGGTCTGCTTTATTTGCTCTCTGCGGATTCGAAGTTTTACTAGCACCCTTGTCTTCTATATTGTTTTTTTCTTAATTTATAAAATTTAATTGCCGGGTGCTGTGGGCCTGGAAGTTTTGCATTAATATTATTTAAGAACTTGAGAAATTCAACGACCGCTGCATCGAATTCCGCAGTTTCCATATTATTTTGGTTACAAAGATTTTTGAACGTGGCAGACCATTTAGCAATGCCCTCCTTAATTTCAGGTATCTCATCCTCTCCATTTTTAGGGCCCACCACCTTTTTAATTAGTCCTCTTAACGTATTATTATTGGCCTCCCTGGGATGCTTCTTGGCAATATGGGTTCCAAGGCCTCTCTCGCCCTTGAATGACAAGCCACAAATATATATATATATATATATATATATATATATATATGGATCCATAACTTTGTACTATACGGACAGCAAAACTATATAATACCAAATTTATTCAATCCTTCCGATCCTACATTTATATCGTTCGCCAATCACCTCATACCTCTTGAATTTTCCAAAACCTTTTTAAGTAATTACTACCCACTGAATCAATAATTATCCCATTACACGCATCCAAATAACCCTCTTTGCAGATTAAAATGGCATCGGACCCTTAACCTTTTGTGTGTGGATATATACATACGTACGTTAAGGTGTATATAAAGTTAGTCTATTACTAGTACATGTGTGAGTTATATATATATATATATATATATATATATATATATATATATATATATATATATATATATATAGCCCGCTTCTTTACTTAAGTCCTGAACATCTTTAGACTCCAATGGATTCTAAAGCAGCTTACTCCCGGGCAACACCTGCTGAGTGTAGTAGCTATTGTATACATTGTATGATTGCAGATTTATGTTTCAAAATCTTATTTCATACCTTGCGTAGTAAGCGGTTTTATTTTATTTGTATACTTTTAATGTACATAGCCTTCCGATTAACTACAAAAGACTCATTTACATGACAGTTATCAGACCTATTTAGACTTATAAAGCTTCGGGGCTCAATTAAACCTTCTAATTCTTCCCGTGGATCCTTACAATCCAAAACCCTTCGAAAATCCTTAAAGCTTCTTACTTTGTAACAAATAAACTTATCCATAAGGATCTTAATGTCTTATACGTAACTGATTTAGCCCAAACCAGATACGTATCTTTTCATGGTAAGCTCCATAACCACACAAATTCACTAGTCTCTCAAGTTGCTTCCCATTTTATTCCCAATGACATTCTGAAGGCGTCTGAAAAGAACAGGGCCCAGAGATCTTCTAGTGTAGAATTTTTATTGAAATGCTACAGATGAGTAGTTCTTTTCAAGTTTTCATGTTATTTCAATCATTATCAACAATGAATGGAAAAAAAAAAGTATATAGAATGCGAATGGACTCATTGGCATCACAATTACTTATTTCACTTGAGGGGGACAGATTAGAATTTGTATTCAATAAATGCAGTCTTTCTTAAATAAATAAATAGCCGACCTAAAATATGACATAGTTTGTATAACTGAGCAAACATGACATCAACGAGAAAATTCACAACTAAACATATATTTATTTATTTTTATTTACAATATATTTTTCAAGCTGTAAATTACAAATAGGCAATTAATACTTAATCAAAAGCTAACTCCTGAGATAAACGTTAGCGACTCGACAATTCCGCTAACCAGGTAACTTGATGACCTCTGGCCGTCGAACGAAACAGTCGCCTTGTTCCAGCGAGCATATTGACTGATTGGATGACCCTTGTATGTCGCGCTAATGGCCGAATCGTGTACCGGGAAGAGCACACACTGGACCTCTTCAGGAGTCTACCTAACGCACCTCTCCACTCCCTACTTCAACATATACGGCTTCGAGCTACCTCTTGAACTTTGATTTTTTGTTATCGTATTTCCTTTTATATTTGTATTATTTTTTTGATATATCACTTTATCAGAGATAAATATTATTTTGTAAATAAGTTAATTAATCAGAGCTGAGAAAAAATACGATAAATATATTTTCTATTTTGACCAAGAGGGTAGTTGAATGTTTAACACCTTATTTATTATTATTCATTAGATAATTCATTCCGAATTCTTTTCAGTACAGCTCAGGATATAGTCCAGTCAATAAACACCTAGGGTGCATGGAATATGCGAAAATCTTTGACTTCATAGCTTCGTTAGGAGTAGTTAGAAGGTAAATATATTTAAAGTCCCCGCCCCTGGGGGGTGAGTTAACGGTGGAGGGAGAGGAGAAGGTCCCATTTTGGATTTTGCAATTATCTCTAAAACGGTAGATTGTACAAAAATATATTTCCTATCAAAATAAAGCTAGTTAAATTTCCTATAAAATTTTTTTTTTTTTTTTTTTTTTTTTTTTTAATTTTAAATAAAGGCCTTAGCGTTAGCCATTAGCCATTTTCTCATTTATTCATTACTATAAGTACCGACTTAAATTTAAGACCAATTAATTACAAAAAACAAAACAAAAAAAAAAAAAACAAAAAAAAAACAATATTTCGATTTAATTAAAATTGAATTAATCTAAATTTTAATATTTGTCTCACTTAAGAAGGCACCGAATTCATTGATAAGTGAAGCAGGGTTTTGCAAAATAGTTGTATATGTTATTGTATTCATATTTAATTTATTTCTAATTTGCGTTGTAAATTTTATTCTTTCTAAGGCGTATTTTTTACAATTCATAATGATGTGTTCTAGGTCCTCCCTGTCTCCACACAACTCACAAACTTCTGACTTTTTCTCCTTTATTTTAAATAAATATGATCCTGATAAACCATGATTAGTCCGTAGTCTGCACATACTTTTAATCCATGATCGAGGTGCATTGACTTTCTGGAACCAGGGAATGAACGAAACCTTTGGGAAGTGAGATTTATAAAAAACACCCACTTGTGACGCATCGGTCCACAGTTGCCAGTCCTCTAACAGTTTGACATTAATCAAAGAGAACAAATCCGAGTAGGGGATTTTGAAATTACTAGCAGAGCGCCCGGAAGCTTCCTTAGCCATTCTATCAACAATCTCATTTCCTTCTATGCCTGAATGGCCCCTGATCCATGCCAGCCTAACCTTTTTATTAGATGCTGAGAGGTCAAACAAAGCTTTAACGATATTCATTATAAGGAAGCTTGAACTAGATGAAGGTTTTAAATGTTCTAATTTACATATCGCGCTTAGACTGTCGGTCAAAATTAAAAATTGACCATTATACCTAATTGATTCAATATGTTTTATAGCCAGATAAATAGCAGTGAGTTCAGCGGTGTAAATTGAAGCAAAGTTGTAAAGTGATACCGAATTTGAAAAATCATTACATGGATCGAAAACGGCAGCGCCAACACCGATAGAGCTTTTTGAACCATCCGCGTATATTACTGTGGTGCCTGGATAGCTAGTTCTAATGTGATGTTGAAAAAAGAAATTGCACTGGGAAGGTGGGATACCTATCGGGTCTGGGAGGTGTACTATATCCGGTTTGTACGTCATAATTTCATAGCTATAATTGAAAACAGGCAATTTCGAGTGACTTGAGATTTTGTCTTTGTGCGGAGATAGATTTAAAAACGCTTCAATTAATGGCGGAGATCTTTTAGTTTTCCAGTAGGGGTGGGTGAGAACTAAAGTAGCTAGATGAATTAGATTATTGTTTACTGGAGACAACTCGGATAACAGTTTTGATACAAATCTGGAGCTCAACATATTTCTTCTTAGTGATAGAGGGGGTATACCTGCTTCCATTAGAATATTACAAATAGGGCTGCTATTTAGAAAACCTAAGCTTAACCTAATAGCTTTAGATTGTAATTTGTCCAAGGCGGCTAGCTTTGATTTAGATGAAATACCGTAGAACATACTCCCAAAATCTATTACAGACCTTATTGTAGCTTTATAAAAAAAAAACAAATGGATGGGTCAGCTCCCCATCTAGTTGAACATACCGCTCTCAAAACATTAATATATTTTTCGCAACTAGTCAGGATATATTGAATATGATCGTTCCAATAGAGTTTTTGGTCAATGACTAAACCTAAAAATTTTACATGACGCCTTAAAGGAAAGTTGATCGAACCTATTTTTTTTGATTAGGGGAAGGAATATGTCTTTTTCTACTAAATATGCATATTTCCGATTTTTGTGCAGATAGTGTCAGTCCTTTATTATTTAACCAGCCTGATAAGTTATTTATACTACATGATAGTGCTACTTTGCAGGAGTCTAAGTCTTCACCTGAGGTATAGAGACAGATGTCGTCTGCGTACTGAATTAATTTGCACGATCCAGTTAAGTTACGATTTATTTCGGAAACGTAAATAGCATAAAGCAAGCAGCTAAGAATACCTCCCTGAGGCAGACCCTTACTAGTTTTCCGTGGTCCAATATGATCCCCTTTTATTCTTATAAAAAACCTCCGTTCATGGTATAGATTTAATATTTTAAGGATAAAGTCTTTATTAATTCCTAATTTCGCCATACTGTCCGCCAATTGACTATAGATAACACTGTCATATGCTCTAGAGATATCTAAAAATATACCCGTCAAAATTTGCCCTTTAGTGTATGCAGAGTAAATATCCGTTAATAATTGAGAGTGACAATGCTGTACAGATTTTCCTTTCCTAAAACCATATTGATTAGTGGGTAATAAATTATGGTGTTCTAAATGCCATTCTAATTTCATTTTTAAAAGACGTTCGAATGTCTTCAGCACACAGGAGGAAAGAGAGATGGGCCTGAACGATGCGGCTTTATTACATTTTTTTCCTTTCTTTCTAATAGGAACAACAACATAATCTTTCCATGTTATGGGAAACTGGCCAGTATTCCAAATATGACTAAAAATTTCTAAAAGTAATTTTTTAGACCGGACTGGTAAATTAGATAACATTGGATAATGGATTCTATCCAATCCAGGGGCTGTATTATTGGTGTCTTTCAGAACGATTTCAAGATCGTTTAATGTAAAAGGCATAATGAAATGGGGTTCCTGAGGAACGGGTTGATCATCGACCTTCAGTTCTACTGTTGGTGGACATAAGATATCGAAAAGCTCTTCGACCCAGTCTCCCTTTTGAAGTGGCTGGCGGTTTTCCATTTTTCTATTTTTTTTTATTTTCTTTATTGTATTCCATATATATGTGCACCCTGATTCCTTAGTTAGAGAATTACAGAAGTCGGACCAACTTTTCCTTTTAGCTAATTTTATGAACCTTTTAGCCCGTGCAGTTGCTTTTTTATATGCTAGAAAATTTTCAAAGCTATTATTTTGTTTAAAAACTGAATATGCTTTAGCACGACTGTTTATCGCTTGTTGACAATCTAAGTTCCACCAAGGATTCCCTGATTTTCCAGATTGAGATATATTGGACCTGGGGATACATTTTGCGGCTGCATTATTATATTAGTCATAAAAAGATCATAACTGAGTCTATTAGTAGATAGTTCTTGGTGGTTAGAATATTGGCTCATTAACTCTTTATATTTTTCCCAATCAGCGTCTTTTAACTTCCATTTCAAAGTAAAAACGTTCGAATAGAAACACTTAAAAAACGACTTGCATTTACTGGAGAAATAAGCAGGGGTAGGTGATCCGAACCCAGGGGGTCATCGGTTACCTTCCAGTCAAATAAAAGAGATAATTCGGGAGACACGAGAGATATATCTACAGCACTATCTATTTTTTGTACAATGTTTTTAACTCTAGTAGGAGAGCCATCGTTCAGTAATACAAGGTTAAAATTATCAATCGATGTTTTCAACTTCGCGCCTTTATTATTAGTGAAACTACAGCCGAAGTTTAAATGGTGGCAGTTACTGTCCCCCCCTATCAAGCACGGTCTCGGGACACTACCTAAAAATTTATCCCAGTCTGAGGTTGAAAGATTATAGTCAGTTGGGTTATAAAATGATATAATGAAAATAAAGCGACCTTCGAAAGGAACCCTAACTCCGACTGCTTGGAAATTATCGCCAGGTTTAATTATTGAGTCAATTTCTGTATATGAAATATTGTTTTTAATTAAAATTGCAACGCCAGTTTTACCATCATATCTATCGTATCTTATATTGTTGTAACCTTGAAAATTTACGTAAGTGTTAGGTTTAAACCAAGTTTCACTTAAAATAGCAATATCTATATTATATTGAGTTAAAAATATTTCTAAAGCCCCTTTATTTGACATTACAGATCTACCGTTCCACTGTAAAATATTGTACATAATTAAAATATAGAAATTGATTTAAAATAATTAACGATAAATATATTGTTGTATCGGAATCATTAATAAACAATAGACAGGGCAAACAATGGTTGTATTGTTTGTAGTATATATCAACAATAGCATTACTGGTCAAGGGTTGATACTCTCTCTTTAACCAATATTTCTAAATTCTCTTTACCAAGATTTAATTTCTCGACATCAATAATAGTGTTTAAAATACTAAAAAATATTTCTGTAATTTTCTCAACATTTTTATTAAATCTGAATTCCTCTGTAGTATTAGTATTAGTGTCGTTTCTCGGCTTATAAGGATTATTTACAATTGGAGTAGAATCAATTTTGTCGCAATGAATAATTTTTTTATAATCTTCAAAAGTCTGATCGACAAGTACAGGTGAAATGTTTCTCGGTCTCTTCGGTGGTACGCGATTTGCGTAATGTAAGCTAGGAAAAGAGTTATCATTTTTTAGGTTAGGAGTTTTACTAACTAAGGCTGTTCGGAACGATTTGCCAGTAATTATTTCTTTGGCTTCGACAAAAGTGATGTTCTCATTCATCATAAGATTTTTAATAGATCGCTGCTTTAAATATTCAGGGCATTGATCATATCCAATAGACGAATGTTCTGCTTTACAGTGAATACATTTTGTTTCTTTTGATAAGCAATCGGCGGCTTTATGACCTTCACCACACTTCGCGCACCTAATCAAATTTTTACAATTTTTCCCCACATGTCCCCAGCGGAGACAGTTATAACACTGTATTAATCGGGGAACAAAGGGGTCCACCCGGCAAATGACCCTAAAAAGGCTTAAATAGCTAGGCAACTCTTTTCCTCTGATAGTAATAATCACAGATTCAGTAGGAACACGATTAGACTCGTTGTTGTCGTCAACAATTTTTCTTAATAATCTACGGGCAGAAACAATTTTCAAATTTTCACCGTAATTAACCGGTTCCAAATGGTTAACTAATTCTTCTTCTGTCATTTCTTTAGGAATTCCCCTCAAAATCCCTTTTTTCTCAACAAGAAATCTCGGTGCGTACGCTCTAAGATGTTCATCTTTATTTTTATTAATTTCTGATATTAAAGAGTTAGCGCTTTCTCTATCTTTTAATTCAACTTTTATTCTATTTTTCCCTATTGATCGCATGGTGGAGATTTGGTTTCTAAATTGGGGAAAATTTCTAAATAATTTACTGCCGAAGCTGACTGGGTGTAATTTGCCTAGATTACGGTTTTGTATCATTGATTCTATAAAAACAACAAAAGGAGCTGAATCAAATCTACTATACGTTAAAGGCTCGAAAACTTTTTCATCTGTTATCATTTTATTGGATAATTCATCTTTGTCAGGAGGCACGTCCCTCCCATCACTATTTGATGCCATAAAAAGTTATATAAAAGAAAACAATCACAATTACTAAAAAAATAAATAGAAATAATTATACAAATAAAAGTAAAAATGAAAGAAACAAAGTAAATATAAATCTTATCTGTGGGTGTCACTAATCCCTCAGAGCACAGCTAGATAAAGACGTCCTTACTCAACAGAGTCCAAACAGCTACTGTCCTATAAAATTTCTTCTATACATATTTGTCGAACATCCAACGGTTTTCGAGATATATGTTGTTGAAAATCGATAATTTCCGAAAACAAATAATGTTAACTAACTTTTTGTCAAACATTTGCTTCTTGTGCCTTCCACAATCATTTCTTAGAAAAAATGACAAATTCAAATTTGTAGAGAATTAAATTTATTTTAATTTCATAGATATGTTCTTATTATATGAACGTTTTTTGCACTTGAAACTAATTTTTGACATAATTCGATTCTATTTCAGATAATTTATGATTTTTAATAACTTATATTTCCAAAACCTTAAAACTTCGACAAATATGTATAGAAATAATAAAGTCGCTTTTATTTTGATCTTTAGCACATTTTTTCTATAATCCACCGTTTTTGAGATATAATCGAAAAACCCAAAACTTTGGTTTGAGGGACCTTCTCCCCTACCCTTCCCACCGTTAGCTCACTACCCTTCACACCTTCCCTCACCTGGTGGGGACTTTTAGTATTTTTACCTTCTATAAAGTCAACATGTTTTGCATATTCCATGCATGCACTCTACACCCCTTATCTCAGCACTCATTGACTGAACTAATAAGTCAAATATCAAGTTGTTTTTAGAAGTTTAGTTCGATATATTAGAGAATAATAAGACGGACAAAAATAACAAAGTTTCATACGTGCACGACATTGCATAGTATACTGATTAAGGCATAGCAGCAGAAACACCTCTTAAACTTCTTACAAGGCGAGGAATCTTCATAAAGACAAACAGTCAGAATGTTCGAACAGAGGGAGAGAAGGGAAGATTCCGTAGTGACTATAACAAAGATTATACTCTCTAGTGGAACAGACGTTCTCAGTTACTTACTCAAAAAGTTTTCATATCACGAAGAACTTCAGTAATGAGAGGCTAGGCAACCTTTGAAAATCCTTGTAGCATTGCTAGTCTGCTTTGAGAAAAGTTGTAATTTTTTTTTTTTAATTAAATTTTTCATAGTTAATTCTTACTTAAAAATATAGCGAAATAAGTATTAATAAAAAAAACAGAACAAGCTCTAAATAAGATGAATTTTAACCCATTTTTAACTGTTGCAGGGTATTAAAACCAGAAACTGGATCTTAATTATTAGCAAGTATAAGCAGGACGAACCAAACAGTTATTGTTCCCTCAAGAGACTATTAAACCATTTTTTTTTTAATTTATTGATATTTACGACTGAATAAAATATATACATTTAGTAAATGTATACTGCTCACAAATAGAGTGGACCACTTTAGGAATTCAAGATATTTTATTATGTTGATTACTTGTTTGAAAACGTGAAATCCAATGGAACATGTTTCGTACAGACTCCAAGGCCAGATACACAAGCGTTCGCCTAGTCCAAAGAACTTGGATGAACTTGCTGAAGATTTAATTGAGGGATAGGCTTCTTTCAAAATTACATATTGAGCTAAATATGGAGTATGTACCGCCGATGTAAAGAGAGAGTCAAACACCCTACTGAAGAAGGTTAAAATGAAAAACTCAATTACTATTAAAAAAATTTAAAATATAAATGTTTATATAGTAAAAATATTTTATTTAATTTTAAAAATTATATTTTGTCTATTTTTTTTTGTTAAAAAATCACCATTAGAAAAAAAATAACAAGAATAATGGTTAAAAAAGAGTGTTACCTAACTTTTGATAAATTGTCCACATCGATTTGTGAGCAGTTTATATAAAAGTTATTACAATAACTTGTAATCTACATTAGAAGGTATTCTTTTCAGACCTTATTGAAGAGTTATCGGGAATAGAATGGGAAGCTGCGACACTAGTGGATTCGAGTACATATTTATGAAGCATATCATGGAAGGATAGGTATCTTTATTGGGCCGATTCTTTAGGTTTGCCCTATTTTTTAATTATAAAAATAAGTTTTATAATTACGTTTAATATACCAGAATAATAAAAAATAAAATAAACCTTTTAAACCATAGAAGTCAACTATCTAAAAAGATTTTAAGTTCTATTCCCAAACGTACCATTATTAATAAAGTTTAAGAAGGGTAAGTTAAACAGTTATTGACTAAAAAGTAATAACTTCTGAACCTTAATTTTAAGGTATAAAAAATAATTTTATAACTATGCTCGATTAATAAACAAAACATCTTTTTAAACCATAGAAGTCCAAATTCAGGTATAAAAAGAATTTTAGTTCTGTCTCTTCCCATTGATAGGTGATCAATAACTGATTTTGCACTATTTATCTACTATATATTTGTCAAATACCACTCGCTCATTTAACACGAAATCTCAGAAACCACCGAACGGATTGGAATGAAATTCGATACGTAGCTTCCTCAAAGGCCGTAGGTGCTCGCTAAGAAAGGAATTTAAAAAATTGACCTAGATCGCGGCTAATTCGCGAAAAATGCGATTACAATTTTTATTGGGTGGATAATAAAAGATTAATTGTCATATGGTATTTGGAGATAAGCTAGGTTAAAAAAATAGGTTAGATGCTTAAGCTGCACACTTTGACCACAAATTAAGTTCCTTATAGTTGTAAACAAACAAAAATACGATCGATGTCGAAACCTTATAATATGATACTTTCTGTGAACTGTGATGGTGGCTGCAGAGGTGGACCCTTGCAAGTTTGAGTTGTTTCGAAAAGTTATTAAAAGACTAATGTTAAAGAGGAGGTTATAAGACTTATGTTCTCAGGTGATGACATGTAAGGCCAGTTCGATGTAGGGACAAAAAACTGATAAGAATCAGTGAGTTCTATCAAATGTAAGATTCTCTTCAGTATCGTCTCATGTTCTACCATGGAGAAGATGGGTACAGTATTAACATCCCTCAGCGTGACCCAAACATCAATACACCACTTAAGAAAATTGTGTCTACCGCTGATTTTTACGCCTAATTGTTGGTGGAGCGAGAAGGTAAAGAACCTTATTTACCTTAATTTCGTAATCTCCTCAAACAATTTACGCTTGATATGTATGCAAAAATAGAAACAGAAAGGCTAAACTTTATTCGAAAAAATCAAAAAAGCTAAGTTAAGAAGTTAAGACTATTTTCACTTAAAGTATGCCATAAGAAAAGCTGATGGTCTGGTATCAGAGCTGGGAAGATGGTAGTGCTGCCTCGAAGCTTCACTGGAGGACTGCTAAATTAATATAATCTTAACTTTTGCAAATTGTCAAATTTACTTATTTAAATTATTCTAAGAATGAAATTCTTCAGGTTTATTTAAGTAATAATATCATCAACGTTAAGCTTAACTTTTATTAATTTAAGTTGTCCTTCATCCTAATGATATAAAACCGTAACGGAGCAGGGTACTTTCAGCTAGTTCTTAATATATTGTAAAATACTTTCCAGTTACGATTGTGAATGATGACTTTTCAACTTAAAGTAGCGGGATCCAGGAAAAATAATCGCAAATTTCCACTTGATCGAACTATTTCATTTTTCCTTAATTAATAATATACATGTTGCCTTAACAATATAAGCCTGGTTTACCATACCCAGGATTCGATTTTGAAATTGATTCTTTTTGATCTTCTTTATCTTGAAATATGATTTATAATTAGTATCTATGGTAAAATATTATGAAATTATATAGTTTTAAACTATATATCTAATTTTCTTTTTTTGGAGCTACCTTTTTTTTTTCCTTTTTTTTAAATATACATCTATTTTTCTACCCTAATTTATGTTTTATTATTAATTAAAACAGCTAGAAGAAACTAATCTTATGTCCATGGTCGTCCGACTAAATTCTTGCAAATTTCAGTTGTCTTCAAGCTTTCTAAATCTCAGGGTTATTAGACCAACCTGAAGGAGTTCAATTTCAGTTTCACAGGAGTTTCAGTTCAGTTTCGCATTACTAATTAAAAATTAAGATAAAAAAAAAAGAATTCAGTAAATTAAAAAAAAAAAAAAAATGTAATATTATTTCTCAAAATGCTGAACGTGAAAAACTAAAAGTTCCTTCGACACACTGGCAGCTTTCCTGAAACAAGAAAAAATGTCTTAAGCGTCTGCCCTGCAAGTTGCTCTCTCCATAGAAAGAAAAAAAACGTCTTTGCTCAAGCACATAAAGAAGATAAATCTCTCTGAACTTCTCTCCATTTAACTTTCATTTATAAACAATTTTATAAATCGGCTTATGGGAATTATAAAGGCATTAATTAGAAGGGGGTAAATCCAAAAGGCATTAGACTAATTAAATCGCCCGCTGAAGATTAGACCCAGAAGATGGCTTCATTAGTGATAATCCCAACGGTTGGGGTCTTTCCTCTTACTTCCACGGCCTTTTCGATAATAAACATATACACAAGGCATAACTAAAAAGGGTAGCTGTTGAAAAAAGAAATACCAATTCAATTCAATCCTTAAAAAAAATAAATCCAAGAAGCATTACGAAAAGAATTTTCTAGGAATCGAGAAGTGCACGGTTTTAAAAATAAATTCAAGGGCATTGAAATAGCCTCCTGGCACGTGTAATCATTAGAAGGAAACCTTAGTAGGATACAATAATGAGATATAAATTTAATTAAAAGGAAGTTGTGGAAGACAGAAGGAAACAAATAATTTATCCAAGATGGGAAAAACAATAGATAATGAATATGTATACATACAATCTACTGCTTTTCCTAATTTACATTTTAGAATTAAAAAGGTCAAACTACTCAAATTAATAAAAAAAAATTAAATTAACAGTTAATGATCATTCGAAATAAACAAAGTTGAGAGAAAGTAGAGATTTCAAGGGTGACTTTTTTCATTCAAACCAATATAGTTTAGAAGTATGATTTACCACCAAGACAGATAAAGGAAAGCTTCATTCTAACGAAACATCCGAGCGAAGGATTCTCCGTAAAATATTCAAACCTATTAAAATGAGTATCATATTATATCGAATTGAGAATCGGGACGTCTATGAGATCTATAAAGCGAAAGTCCTTAAGTTGAAAATTAGAACGATAATCTGTTCCGTGTCTCAACGGTAGATGATTCCCGAATCCTCAAAATCTTTGTCTACACAGGACAAGAAGAGTGGGAAGACCCAGAGCAAGGTGGGTTGATAGAGTGTTTGTGACCTCAAGAGACATCCTACATATTCGAAACTAGACTGATGCATAAAAGTTAAATAGGTGGATTTAGAAGGTAACCCAAATTCAGCCAGTAATGATCATTATGTTGATGAATAAAATATATATACAATATGAACTTAAATAGGTGAACGAATGTAATGGGTGCACAGTATCTAAGGAAGACCAAGTTTTCTATATTTCTAAGGCAAATTCCTCCGTCAGGTAAGTGAGATCCGTCAGCATACTGAAGGAAACACACCTACCACGCTTAGGAGAGATGACTCTCTTCTTAATCTTAATCGAAAGGGAAACATGATCTTTTTCATAGGACGGAGATTTTAGGGGTTCAATCAAGATACAGTCTGTTTCGAGGAAAGAGATATAGGTCCTAGTTCGGCCTACTGACCCTTAGCAACCATAATCTGTGTCCATACTAATTTGTCACGATCCTTTAACCCGATTATTTGAATGAAAAAAGGATCAAGCAATAGAGCGGTGAGTTATATTAGCTATGGAACCATATAAATCATGGTTTACAGAAAATTGAAGTGGGTTTTTCTCTTCAGGCTGCCTGTGCTTGCCCAAGCAATCCGTTTAATGTATTATCATAAAACATATTACATTCATAAAAAAAATTATTCATAACAATAATCGTTTTAAAAATCATTCAAAAGACAAATTTATCTCGTTCTTTTATTTTTATGTTTCTCACTGAAATTTAACTAAGACAGAACTGAAAGTGCTTTAAATCGAACTAATTTTTCTAAACGAGGTTTAATTGTTTAATCACTTTAAAAAGGGAACCATCTGCTTTATTTCAGACATTTTAATTTATATTATTGATTATAGGGTTTGAGCAAGGTGTTTAAAAAATTAACAAAGATTCACATAATTATTTTGATTGGATACGTTTTTCAGCAGATCTTTGATTCATTCATTCGTAAAAAAAAAAAAAAAAAAAAAAAGCGCATTACAAATAAACCAGTTTTTATTCACTGTATTTCTTTCACCCATACAGGTCACTAAAAATCGCGATAATTTGCGGATATGACATAAAACTGTATACAATTGGCATATCAGGCATGTGGAAGTTCACCCATCGGTAGCTAATCCATTCTTGCTATTTTCAGATTTATTTTGATCGCTTAGCCAGCTCGTCATCAGCCTTCTCCGGGTTGACTCAGGCATATCCAAAGCCGCCACTTTTGGTTTAGTCTAATGTAGTATCCTTGAAGTTTGCCATAAGCTCTTTTGCATGCAGTCTATATGCTATGTTCAATTTTTGCCGTACTAGGGTGGACGTGTTATGATTCTTAATGTGTTTGACTGGGAAAACCGTACTTTTTGAATGTGAACCTTTTTTACTGTTCCGAAAATTTGTGATCCGTAGGTCCATAAAAGTTTCAGTAAATTACTATGAGTATTTAATCGTTGTCTGATCTCTAGAATCGATTCATTTTCAAGCTCTCTATAACACCACACCTTTATAACCTATCGGGTAGAATTAACAAATTAATTGGAAATCAGTAGATTTTGTTAAAATTAAAATTTTAGTACATATCGGCTCAGTAGTTTTCGTGGTAAGTGATCACAAACAAAAAATGGCTTGACCTTTTATATATTAGTGTAGATATATAAATTATTATATAGATTATAGATTATAGATTGTGATACTCAAAATAGTAAATAATACACTTTAAGTACAAAAATTACAATCGTTTACACCATAAAATTAAGTACGTCCCTTTAACTAGTATTGACTACAGACGAAGTATCCATCAAAACTATATAACTCTTGTTATAGTATAAAATGGCTTTAGAAGCTTTTAAAATGAAATCCAAATATAGTGCCTCGATGACCAACAATAACTTTCAAAATTTATGTTCTAGTAAAACCATAAACGTGGGAGCAGAACATAAATAACAAGGATTTACTGTCTGTAATCTTTCTTACGAGGGCCACACAATGAGTGTTGATAGATTACGCCCATGCCACTATAAAATTTATCACTTTCAATTTTCTCCAGCCTATTGATGGAATTAATGATATCAAGGACTTGATAAAATCCCCTTCATGGTTGCAAAATAAGATATAATTACATATTTTACTATATTGGGAAATATTCCGTAAATTATTTCAATTCTTATTATTTTTGTCTAATCGTCATTAAATGAATCAATGAAACTGTATTTTTTTAGATATTTTGAAATATACATTGGCACTGATTTATATTTAAGCAATAATTAATGCTTATTTTTAAAAATATATCCAAGTATGGTTCGTTAGAAATAGAACAATGCGCACAGACTTAAACATAACCATTAGACCATATTGAATTTTTTTTTATTTTTTACTATTTGCAATTTATTGAAATTTACAACTGTACAAAAATACATTAAGTAAATGTGTTAAAAACGCTTACAATAACATGGTAAAACTTGAAAGTAACTACTCATTAGTAGAACTTTAATAAAAATCTACACAAGAAGATCTCTAGGCCATCTTCTTTTCATACGCCTCGTAGGATTATCGGGAATCGAGAGGGAAGAAAGTTGAGAAACTAGTGGATTTGAGTGGTTATGGAGCTTACTATGAAAGGATTGGTATCTGTTTTGGGCTAAATCAGCAACATATGGAACATTAAGATCTTTATGGATAAGTTTATTGGTGACAAAATAAGGAGCATTGAGGATTTTTCGAAGGATTTTGGATTGTAAGGATTGGATACGGGATGAATTGGATGGTTTAGTAGAGCCCCAAAGCTCAACTCCGTAAGCCCATATTTGTCTAATCACGGTCATGTAAATGAGTCTTTTGTAATTAATTAGGAGTTTTGAACGTTTGTCCTGTAAATGTTGAAGCAGTCTGTAACGACGAGCTGTTTCTTGTCCATGTTGAAATTAAATAGAAATTATATCACGACGAACTAAAAGGCTAAAACAAAAAATATTCTCGGCAATACATACTGAAGGCTTGCAAGGAGTTGTAAGAGGAATACCCTCAAGTATGAAAAAATATTAAATGGATCGAGGAGGAGATACCAGTAGGTAGCTGATCAGGAGATCAGGCATTAATCATCATGCCTTACTGGATATTGTTTTACTATCTTATATTTAGCATCTCAATCACTCAAATATTATACCACGAACTTTCGAAAATAGCGTCAAAATTGGAAAATCAAAATAAGTACAAATAAATTGCACCAAATAACCATTACCCTTCACCGTAAACCTACAACTGCCTCCACTACAATCTCCTTTAATGAAATACAACTGATCCCAACTAAACAGATCCGCTACCTTTTTTTTTATTTTCAACTTTTTCCCCATTCGGCAACACGGGGGGGTTTTTCCTGGCTGGAATGGTGGGGACGGAATTAACCTTCCAATTCATCTAGTATCCAATCCTTATAATCTAAAATTCATCTTGAAATTCTCAATGCTCCTTATCACAAATAAACTAATAATTATTAGCGCCCCATGAGTTGATGAATTGGCCCAAACCTAATCCTTCCAGGACAAGCTTCATAGCATGTACTACATAGGCATGTAACTCAAATACCAAATTATACGAAAATCGGGTGTGTTGTTTTAAAATCTGATTATACAATAGAAAAAAGTCAAGAAATCTGAATATATTTTTTTTAACTCATTTATTTTCATTCAGAACATTTTATATAAGTTTTGTGCTTGAAAGTAGGGTGTGCTTTACATTATTGGTCAGTTTATGTAAATATAGCGAAACTTTCTGGGTTGGGGAAAGTTTTCTAAAGCCAGAGATGACGTTCAAGGTCTAATATTTTTATTTTTTACAAAATTATGATAACAGTTTTAATTTTATTTGACAGGAGAGATACCGAACCTATTTGCATCTTTTGGGTTAATGCAACGATAAAAAAATACCGGTAATACCGGTAAGATACTAGATCAATAGTGAAACATTCGAGTCAATGGCCGCAGAAGTTTAATTTTCCTCTTTATAGTTTTATAAAGTCTTCAACATCTTATATGCTAATGACTCAAAAACCGACAAAATTACTGTTCAAATTACCTGCGGATTGCTCGACTTAACATCATTGGAAATTTTGGCTTATTTACCAATTTGGCAATTATTGATAAGCAGCATAACATACTACATAAATAGCATGACATGCCACAGATTACAACGATAAACAGCATAACATACCACCGATAAGCACCATAATATACCACATACACAGCATAACACACCACTCGAATAAATTCAAATGTGATAATAATCAGAACCTGTCCCCAATATCAGGTAGAAATATCTTGATATATGTGAAAACAATTTCTGATGAGTATCACAAACAATTATTTTTTTTAAAAATTTAAACTCGAAACTTTTTTTTTCGGGACACCCCTCTTAAGAGACACAAATCTAAAGAGGATTTTATGAGTGGAGAAGCTGGCGTTTGCCAAAACTCGAATAAAATAAATATTTACTATAATTCTCGGAGCACTGTTACTTCAATATGCAAGGTGGGTTAAACGATGTACGGAACTAGATAACGAATAAATCAGAAAGCTGAAATGGTTGGAAACATATGGAATCATAATAAATTAATCATATTTATAAACTTTTCGAAATAATACCCCTTCTATCGATTCCTAATAATAATATCCTTTTGAATAACTGATGCTTCCTTACCGAATATAAGAGCTTTTGAAGAGGTGCCTTTGAATTTCAAAACACCTCCTTCTTATGTATAAGGCCTAGGAGGAGGGGTTGCTGACTCAGTAATATTTGAGATAGGATGATGAGTTTTAAATAGACTACCGTGAGGGGTCGGTGTGACAATGCGTTTAGATAAAAATGCTTAGAGCTTGCTTGGATACGTACCCAAAGAGTGGTAAGTCTGTCCTAAGAAAAAATCGTGTCTACAATTTTTGAAACACGATTGAAAGTTTTTGATCCATGAAAGTTAAATATAATAATAATGTTTTTATTGAACAAAATAATATATATATATATATATATATATATAGTACAATAAAGACTACTCTTGGCATTTGTCATCAGAGGAGTTTTTGACATTTATGATTTTATTTTAAAATATTGGATATAAAATTATATACAATGTAAATCATCATAAATAAAAAAAAAATTTTAGATTAATAATATTCAAATTATGAAAACAAAACTTAAAAATCGCAAAAAATATTTTACTTATTAACATAATATTTGACTATAATTTAATTATTTTCTTTTCTATATATCTATTTATTGAAATTTACAACTGTACAAATTTTTTACAAATTTATAATTTACATACATCTTTCTTTATTTTTCAATACAAAACAGTTTGTATTTTCTCATCATAGCAAAGAGATCCATTTTCAAATCATTTTCTTATTTTCATTATTTATATTAATTTATATATATAAAATATTTATTTTTATATTTTGTTATATTATTTTTCAATCTTTTATTTTTTTTAAATCAATTTATTGAAATTTACAACTGTACAAATATACATCAAGTAAATGATCTGATCACGATTACAATAGCATGTCAAGACTTGAAAAGAGCTACTCATCAGTAGCACGTCAATAAAAATTCTACTCTAGAAGTTCTCTAGGCCATCTTATTTTCAGGCGCCTTGCAGGATCATCGGGAATGGAATGAGAAGCAAGTTTAGAATCTAATGGATTTGAGTGATTATGGAGCTTACTATGAAAGAATAGGTCTGGTTCGGGCTAAATCAGCAACATATGGAACATTAAGTTCTTTATGGATAAGTTTATTGGTGACAACGTAAGGAGCATTTGGGATTTTTCGAAGGATTTTGTATTGTAAGGACTGGATACGAGATGAATTGGATGGTTTAGTAGAGCCCCAAAGCTCGACTCCGTACGTCCAAATAGGTCTAATCACAGTCATGTATATGAGTCTTTTGTAATTAATTGGGAGCTTTGAACGTTTGTCTAGTAAATATTGAAGTAGTCTGTAACGACGAGCAGTTTATAATTAAATTCATAAAATAAACATAAACGGTATTTCCATGCTGCTTGGCAATACTTTGATAAATATAACCGATTTTTACCATTTAAAATATTCGGTGCCTCGTCTTCATTAAGGAACGATTTGATATCCTCTCCCTCGGATCTATTACATAATAAATATATTCCTATACCAATGCCATACCTCTTGTAGTTCAAACTTAGAAGTTTTTCTTGATTCTCATAATCCAACAAATATAATGAGCTGTAATGTATGTTCGAACCTATATAAATAATGATAAACACCTTGACCCTGATGTTATAAATTTCACTTGAGGTACGCATGATGGTATAGAAGGATCAATGCAATTAGGATTGATGAATTAATTGCCACTTTTATTAGAATTTTTTTATTTGATATTTATAATATGACCAGAAAAATATTTACCGATCAGCCTAATAAAATTATTCCATTTACTTGATTAATAAATATAGGATTCAAAATGTATTTACTGAACAAACTTCCCCTTTCTTCCCTTTACATTCAATTTCCTTTAAGTCCTGATATCTTTTGAAAGCCCTTAATTTTACTTCCTTAGATATCAACATACTCGATTTCTAGTCTTACATTTTTAAAAATATACATGATCTTTGCTACACGGAAAAGTCTCTCGAGAATAACGTATAATAGTCCAGTCAATGAGTGCGGAAATGAGGGATGTAGAGTTCAAGGAACATGCGATTATTTTTGACTTCATAGCTTCGTTAGCAGTAGTTAGAAGGTAAACATACTAAAAGTCCCCGCCCCTGGGGGTGAGCTAACGATAGGGGGGAGGGGAGAAGTTCATTTTTTTTTTTTTTTTTTTCAAATATCTTGAAAAAAGCTGACTCTAGAAAAATATATTTCAAATAAACATAAAAGCTAATTAAATTTCCTATAAAATTGGTTATTTACATTTTTGTCGAAATCTAACGGTTTTCGAGACATACGTTATTAAAAATCGCTAATTTTAGAAATAAAACTAATTCTCAATGTTTACCTTACTTTTTGTTAAACATTTGCTTCAAATACAAGAAACCTAAATATGAAAGTAAATTTAATGCTCTACAATTTTGATTCTGACGTTTTTTCTAAAAAACGATTGTGGAAGGTACTTAAAAGCAAGTTTCACAAAAAGTGAGGTGACATTTGTTTTTTCCTGAAAATTAATTTTATGGCAAATGTAATTAGCTTTTATGTTTATTTGAAATATATTTTTCTAGAGTCAAATGTTTCCAAGATATTATCGAAAAACCTAAAACAATTAACTTCTCCCTCCCCTCCCACCGTTAGCTCCCCCCTCAGGGGCGGGGACTTTTAGTATGTTTACCTTCTGACTATTCCTAACGGATCTATGAAGTCAAAAATCATCGCATATTCCATGCACTCTACAATGTGTTCATTGACTGGACTAATAATTACACAAATAAAAGCAGTTAGTTTCCTCTGGTCAGAGAGATAATAAAATAAAAAAATTGAAGTAAAAATAATAACAAAATAGTGATAATATATACATATAAGATAGTTAAACATATAGAAAGGAAAATAAAAGAATCAAAATATCAAATAGAAGTGGAAATTAATTGATCAAACCTAATGGTTATTAATTTATTTTAAGAATTTTGTACATAAAAGAAAAGAAACTGCTCATCGTTTCCGACCACTCTAGCATTTACTAGACAACCGTTCAAAGCTGGGCTACGTTGCCATATTTTCTAGCCCTATGAACATAGATAAATTACAAAAGACAGTAAATCATAGTAATTACACTCATTTGGACATACGGCGTTGATCTTTGAACTTCTAATAAACCTTCTATTTCTCGTATCCAATCCTTACAAACGAAAATCCTTCGTAAAATCCGCAATGCTCCTCATTATGTCACACACAAAAATAAAAAAACAATCCATTATGTAATTATTATATAATAATGAATAAGGTAAATATAAATAATTTTTATACACATACAATAATACATTTTGCAACTATAATAATAATAGTATGTATAATAAGAGACCTTATTTATTGTTTTGCTGAAATAATTTTATAAGGATTGACGAAACATTTTGTTTAAAAATTTTATTTACTATGAAATATATTTAAGGTAATGCTGAATAATAATATTTATTTGTATAGATTATATATAAATGATAAAAAATTGTTAATATTGTCATAATAAAGTTTTTATTTTATTGTATTATTATCTATGTTCTTTGGGCTTAAAAATATGGCAAAGCCATGAAACGTCGCCAATATGATTGTTGATATTTTTGATTAATAAAACTAGTTTGGGAGTTCATTATCCTATACATTGCTCATTATACTTATAAAAACTATCCATAAAGACCTTAATGTCCTATAAGTTGCTGATTTGGCCAAAACCAGATACCTGTTCTTTCATAGTTAATTCCATACCCGCTCGAATCCACAAGTCTCCCAACTTGCCTCACACTCTATTCCCGATAATCCTCTGAGGCGTCTGAAAATAGTATGGCCAAGAGAACAACTAATGCATAACTTTTATTGAAGTGCTACTAGTGGGTAGGTAGTTCTTTACATGTTATTGACATGTCATCGTAATAATTTTCCTGAAATTTACTAGTTGTATATAATTTATACAGTTGTAAATATCATTAAAAAAAAATTTTGTTCTATGTCAGTGGTTCTGTTTCATACTCTCATTCATACTTATCGTGCAGATTTCATATATATTTAAAGTAAATTCGTTTATTGTTGCATTTGTGACAGATTTGAATGAAAAATTAAAGAGAGAAAAATCATACTAGTATTGACTAAGATACATAGGAAGACATTCTAAGTAATTCAAAATCTTACGATGCACTAAATATTATTAAATTTTAATTTGCGTTTTTTTCAGACTACTTCATAATTTACTAGACAAACGTTCAAAGCTCCCAATGAATTACAAATGACTCATATACATGACTGTGATTAGACCTATTTGGACGGAGTTGAGCTTTGGGGCTCCACTAAACCATCCAATTCATCTCGTATTCAATCCTTACAATCCAAAATCCTTCGTAAAATCCTCAATGCTCCTTACTTTGTCACCAATAAACTTATCTATAAAGATCTTAATGTTCCATATGTTGCTGATTTAGCCCCCACCAGATAGACCCCCTCTCATAGTAAGCTCCATAATCACTCAAATCCGTTAGTCTCTCAACTTGCTTCCCACTCCATTCCTAATAATCCTCCGAGGCGTCTGAAACGAAGATGACCTAGAGACTTGCTAGTGTAGAGGTTTTAATAAAGTGCTACTTTAAATGTTTCATTTAAGGAGATTAATATCAAGTTATTATATTAAAAAGGCATAACTCCCCATTTGCTTTATTCATTTAACTACATGTTTCAGAGCTTGTCATGTTTCTCCATCTTCAGGTTCTAACACTGTGATATTCTCACTGGTCATCTCTTCTACACTCCACACACTACGTGAGTTTAGAAGAGATGACCAAGTGAGGAAAATCACAGTGTTAGAACCTGAAGATGGAGCAACATGGCAAGCTCTGAAACATGTAGTTAAATGAATAAAGCAAATGGGTAAATAAAGTGCTACTGATGAGTAGTTCTTTTCAAGTTTTAACATGTTATTATAATCGTTGTCAATACATTTACTCGATGTATATATTCTGTACAATCGTAAATTTCAATAAATGTATATGTAAAATTGTGTTTTTAAAGATAGGAACTATTTTTTAAGTGGTCATAAAACAATATTTCCCTCAGGGGTGAGAACTAGCGGAAATGATGGAACTACTTGCAGTAATTAACCGAGCGCCAACTTGTCTCCGGCTATAATTAGCACGCCATTTAAATTCATTAGCCTTCAATTGCACGACTGTGGACAACACAACTCAGGAATTTAATGTGTGAGAGAGCACAAGATAAAAATATCCATAGCTAAAACATAAAAAATAAAGTACTTTAAAAAAAAAACAGAGGAAAAAGACTTCTGAGGTGAACTAAAAGAACTAAAAACTAAAGAACTAAAAGAAAATAACATGTTTAAAATCCAACAGTATCCTTTAATGATGTCCCACTGATCCCCTGTGAACAGATCCGCTATCTTTGACTTCAATTGAACAAACGTTTTACTTGGAATCCACATGAAGACTGAAACGACAAGAAATTGCCCGTCGCTTTCGACTACCTCAACACTTACTTGACAAACGCTATAACCTTCCATTTAATTACAAAAGACTCATTTACATTATAATAATTAGACCACTTTTACATAAGGAGTTGAGCTTTGGGGCTCCACTAAACCATCCAACTCATCTCGTATCCTATCCTTACTAACCAAAATCCTTAGAAAAATCCTAAATGCTCCTTTCTTCGTCACAAAAAAACTTATCCACAAAGATCTTAATAGACCCTACGTTTCTGACTTAGCTCATACCAGATATCTATCCTTTCATAGCAAACACCACAACCATTCAAAACTATTAGCATCACAACTTGCTTCTCATTCTATTCCAGATAACCCTCCGAGACGCCTGAAAAGAAGCTGGCCTCGGGATCTTCTAATATAGTACTTCATCATAAAGAACCTTTATCATTGGATAGTTGCTTTAAAAACAATTGACGTGTTATTTTTATCATTATCATCATATTTATTTGAAGTATTATATTTTTATATCGTATATACAGTTGAAAATTTCAATCAATAACTAAAAAAATCAGTGTTTAATTTGAATTGAAATTAAGAAATTTTTAACATTGTATAAATGATACTTAATATTCATTATGTTCAATTAATTTCAATTTTGGCACCGACATTGAAACAAAATATAATTTATTCTTTTTAATTCACTACACAAGTCTATTTATTTTTGAGGCTGTTCTTTCCTTTTTGACACGGATATGTCTTTTGGATGGGAGCCTATATTTTTTTGGTGTAATTTTTTTTTTTTTTTCATATTCAAAAATGTGAGATGTTGATAGCATTACATTATCACCGAGGCAAATACTGGGCTTCAAAAAATAACACTTACAATTTATCTAAAAATAATTATTTTAACAGGAAACATCCAGTATGCTTCTGAATACGTAGACCATATTGTTTGCATGGAGGTAAAAGTCAAAAAAATCATTGTCATGTATGTTGCTATAATTTCCCATAAGTATAAAAAGTCGCCAAATGAATATAACTGTTATACATGCCCATTAGAGAATGAGAAAATTCACTATATAATTATATCAGAATTTTTTAATCAGCATATGCCCGTTCGAATATTGAAACGGGAAAATAAAATGATTTTGTTACTAAATGACTTTTACTTCCGACAGACAATATTGCTTCTCAATTTATAGATATTTTCATTACGAATTATGTACAAAAGCATACAAGTAGATACAGAATATTGTAACATTAGAACCTCCAGGTAAAATCCAATGTGGTATAAGATGGTTCTGTATACACGATTTTGTCTAATTACAGGTTGTATCAGACCTGGATATTCTACAGTTGATTCTTTTTATTCCCTCGTGCACTATTAAATCTGTCATTTTAAATGTTACGTCACATTACAGCCACTGTCATGTAAAAAACAGGGGGATATATATACATTTCAGTCGTGAGTAAATTTAATATGTTAAAAAAAAAATGTTGTGTCACTTATATCAGGTAACAGTAAGCCTCCTGAAGAACTGTACCTTAAATAGTATATATATATATAATGTATTCGCACAACTTACAAATATATAAATTTATAGAAAATATAATTCGCCGAGTCGCTCCATGGGTGTCGCATTCGACATAATAATCCGCCTAGCTCTCGTTACGCATCACGGAGTGCTTGAGCGGAGGCACTAGATAATAACATGCCTGTTGGACATATATCAATGAAACGGTATTCATGTGCGAATCATGTTCCGCACGAGATGAACCAGATCTCCAATTAACTTTAACATTTGACCACTTTTGCGTGTTGTATTCATCGCTGTGATGTGTTACAGCTCTCCGTGGAATTTACCCAATACACTCAAAACAGTGTTTGTCTGGTTCAATATAATATAAAATTAAAAAAAGTCAAATATATATATATGCATATGCCCCATTGTCATAGAAATGTCTAAGGACGGTTTCTAGAGGAGAAAAACAAAAAAAATATATATGTATTTAGAATAAAAGGAGGAGAAGAAAAAAAAATAAGTCCTTAGTAGGGCTGCGTCAAAATATAATAAAAATTTATATATATATATATATATATATATATATAAAACCTGTACCGCTACAACCCATGAAGGATCTTGGATTCAGTACTTAGATAAGGATGAACAGTTACTGGGCCAACAGTTGTGAAAAGGGAGAGATTTGGCCGAAATCACGCTCAACCGCCAGAGCTTTATCCCAGTCAAGGTTATCCAATTTATAGAAGCTGAGTGTGCCCTAGGAGGGTCTCCCGCCTTGTAGTCGATCCACGGCTGAAATAACTGAACATAAATTTTCCTGCATTCGGCCGTACTCAAACTCGGGCACGGGAGCTTTGTAGTTAAGTACCTTTAGTACAGGGAAATTAGCATCGAACCCTGAACTCCAAAACTAAAAAGGTTTGACTGCTGGAAATTGTTCACCACCCTTAGCTCCAAATGTAGTAAAATGTCTTCCTCGAAATAACGTTGGGTTTAGTTGGGGGAGGGGGGAAAGTATTGAAACTTGTATGTTTTTAGCTGTTTGATCAAATAACTCGGAAACCGAGTACTTTTAGCAAATTTTGTGTCCTATATATTTTTGAAGAAATTACAATTTGCAACAAATTTGGTTCTGTTCATTTTTTCTCTCAGATCAATGGTTTTAGAACGGTTCGCTACCAAAGATATGTTTTGGAACAATATGAAAATTTTGATGTGCTCTTTCGAATGTGTTTTCCGAGGTAGGTATCAATAAATCTGGTGCTGGAGCATTATTGGTGCTAAATTATTCCACCGTTCCCGACACCTACTTCCTCCATCCACCCGTAAACTCTTTGTATCCTCCCTCATATTCCCGCAATTTGACTATTGTGTGATTTATGGCGGACTCTTGATGGTTCTTGAAGATAGATTAAAGCGTATCATGAACTGCTTCATAAGATTTGTTTTTGTAACCCCGAGACGCTCTCATGTGTCCCATTTTTACACCGAGTAAAATTGGCTTTCCCCTTCCTTCCGTAGAGATTACTTCCTTGGTACATTCCTCTTCCAAGTTATTAACACACATAACCCTCCGTTTATTCACAATATCCTACATTTCAAGTCCTCAATCCAATCATTGCATACAATCCCGTCTCTCCGATCTCTACACCCTATCCTACAGAACTACTGCTTTCCAACGTTCCTTTCCTGCCCGCTCCGCTATTCTTTGGAATTCTCTTCCTCCTATTCGTAATGCATCCTCCCTCGGAACTTTTAAAACACTCCTCTTCCACCACCTTTCCTCCCTCCAGTCGGATGCTATCTAATTATATAGATGCTTTAATGAATTTCATCCAAGCATATCAGATATAAAAGTTTAGCCAGTTTAAACAATCTTCATATGATAATGTTTTCACTATCATTGAAATAATTTTCATTTTTATGCTTTTTTCATCATATTTTTTTTTTTTTTTCATCCTTTACAAGATTCAACATCAGGAATATATTGTCTAATCAATTTCTTATATAATATTATTACTTTTACTGATTGTAAATATAGTTTATGTACGTATGTAGTGTGTATGTGTTTATATATGCGTATAGATTTTTGTTTCATTTTATTACTTATTTTATTGTAAAATTGTATTTAATTTTATTTAACTTATGTTCTGTCATGTAACTATTATTCTTAAGGGACTTTGTCCCAGAATAATTTTTTTTTTCTATTCTATTCTAAAGCCATATTACGGCTTCAATGTAGTTTTTCAGATGCTAGAGAATTTGAGGTCAGTCTTATATATTATATTTACTTGGTAAGAATCGAAGTTTCTTTTTACTAATAAATCTACTTAAATAGAAATATACCTCTTCTTTTTCTCATCTAACGTTTGAAATTCTTAGCCCGATCTCCTTTGTCGGAAATTTTTTTCTATAGAATACCAATCATCTTGCCGATAATGTTGCCGAAAAAATACGAAGTCGGCACATAAAGTACAGAGGATATACCCTAATTGGTTACGCCGAGAGCTTTACTGAAACGTTAGCTACTTTAAAGAGTGCTACTAACGCTTAATTTTTTAATATATAATAATTATCAATATCACTTCCTCTTTAGCTATCAGCTAAATACATTGTGTACGAACACGCAGCTAATCAGATAAACAAAAAGCTTTACTGAAACGTATACTTTATAATTGATAATAGATAATATCACTTCCTCTTTAAAGCTAAATACATTTATCCAGCTAATCAGATAAACAAAATAATATGTATTATATTCTAAGGTAAAACTGTTACGAAATTTTAAATTATGTAAGTACGGTGTCAATCGCTCAATAGAGCTCCATCTTCTTTTAATTTAAAAATTAATCACGAGCCGCTACGGAGTCTTAGGGAGCTGAGGCGATCGATCTTGTTGAATTGACAGGAAATTGCCAAGGAGTCATCTTGGAATACAGCTAGCATTGATGCATCGCCCCCCGCGGGGGATATCAGCTGTCAGTGTAGCCATTCAACTCATCCGCCCATTTTTGATAAATAAAAAAAAATAGTATTACGATTTAAAAAACATTTCGAAGAATATTCAAACAACATTGAATGATTTTTATGTGAGTAAAAATATTTTTTATCCAGATAAGAAATAAATCCTGTCTCATTCCTTTATAAATATTATCCTGTTTTTAATATATATTTTTTTAATTTATTGTTACGGTCTACCGAGGGGTAGACCGAGAAGTAGATGGGAGGATTGCATCAAGGCTGACCTTAGGGATTGAGGTTTTAAGGGAGTGGGTTGGAGGAAAGTGAATGGTCAACGATTGGTGGTTTCGACATCGAAGCTTCGGATTCGCTAAGCCTTTTATTATTATTATTATTATTATTATTAATAGCCATCATATTAAATGATTTTTTCGACAGGTTTCAAATCCGTAACTGCGGTATATCATATGGTATTATATAATATACTCGCAACCCTCGTCGCGGCTTCGCCCGCTGTCATAAGTAAAGAACATAGATAATTTTGACTAATATTTTAAGTTTTATTTGCTTATCAATAAAAATTTCGTATTGAAGTATGCGATTGACCATTATTTCTTCAATGATATTTTCACGTTTAGCAGTAATTTTTAACTCGGTTAAAATTGTACAGAGTAATTGGTCGAAAAGTACTTAAACGCATAATTGGACATCCAATTTTTAATTTTAATGTATGAGTCGGTAATTCAGAAGGACAGAGACTATTAAGAAACTCTTACAGATTATTAAGTCTATCGCATTATCATTGCTAACAAACAAAGGCCTATGATTCATTGTTTTAAACACCATATCGAAAGGAATCGACATTTTGATTCGGTAATAATTTTTATTTGAGAGAAATAATTGTATTCATAACATCTGGTTGTATTATAATTTTTAGCGATAAAAGTACTCGGCAGTGTCGCAAACCTCATTTCTGCCACTCAACGTGGAACATTTAAATTTTTATTATCAATAAACCTTCCTAGAACTATGAAGATGATGTAGTAAAAATTTATTACAGATAGATTCAATAGTTTTACCATTGCAAAATATGTTGCAGATTACCGCTATTATTGTTCGATTTTTAAACTTCAGTGAGATCCATACGTCACACCACATATTTATAACTCTTTTATAACAATTTAATCGAATTAAGCAAATTTTTTTATTAATTTCTAACTCTGTATTAAATGTTATCTTCGTAACCTCTCCTGAATGGCGCTCACTTTGCCAACTTCACTGCGCAACACATATATATCGCTTTTTTAACAAAAGTTTAATTGAAAATATGTAAATTTTATTATTTGCAAACCTTCCTTGAACTATAAAGATTGTGTAGTTATAATTTGGTACAGATTGGATCAGTGGTTTTCGCGTTTAGTGATCACTAACGAAAAATGGCTTGTCTATTTATATAATAGTATAAATATAGATAATAATTAAATATATTGGCCCAATGTGTTTCGGTTTATCTAATGCGAAGTAGATTATCAATAAAAATACAGTGATATTTGAGAAAGGACCATAAATTGAAACGTAATCAGCTTTCAGCTGATTAATTTTGAGAGGTTGGCTCATCATGTGTAACTTAGCAATCTTTATCGATACTGTTGGAGAGTTCCATAGGAGCCGAAACACGTTATGCCGAAATTTAATTGAGGTAATAATGCGTTTACCAAACCATTCTTAAACCAGTTGTATTGTATGGGAGTGAAACCTGGACGCTCACTGCAAAGAATCAAGGCATTATAAATAGATGGGAGAGAAAAATTTTGAGGAGGATATATGACCCTACTAGAGATGGAGATATATAGAAAATAAATAGCAACCAGGAACTAAGAGAACTGTACAAAGCTCCAGATTTGGTTGCTACAATAAAGCAAAGATGATTATAGAATGAGCTCCAACAGAATGCCAAAAATCATCCTGTATGGGCGTCCCCAAGAAGGGAAGAGCGAATGAGGAAGTCCTAGATTGCGCTGGAGGGAAGACGTTGAGGCCCCTGGTGTGAGGTATTGGAGGAGAGCAGCTGGTGACAGGAACAAATGGAGGGGAATCGTGGAAGAGGCCAAGGTTCTGGTTCATGGTAGTGTAGGGCCATTGTTGTTGTTAATAATTCGTTGTATTGATAATTCATGTTATCTTAAAGTGTTTTAAGACCTTCAATACGAATTTTTTTTTTTTTTTTTTAAACTGTTTTTTGATATTTACAACTGTACATTAATATACATTAAGTAAATTTGAAGAAATGATTATAATAACATGTAAATTACTTGTGAAGAACTACTGACTAGTAGCACTTCAAAAAATGTTCTAAACTAGAAGGTCTCTTGGCCATCTTCTTTTCAGATGCCTCGGTGGGTTATCAGGTATCGAATGAGAAGCAAGTTGAGAGACTAATGGATTCGTGTGGGAGTGCAGTTTACTATGAAAGGATTGGTATCTGGTTTGGGCTAAATCAGCAACATATGGAACATTGAGGTCTTTATGGATAAGTTTATTCGTGACAAAGTAAGGAGCATTAAGGATTTTCCGAAGGATTTTGGATTGTAAGGATTGGATTCAAGAAGAATTGGATGGTTTAGTGGAGCCCCAAAGCTCAACTCCGTATGTCCATA
This sequence comes from Euschistus heros, assembly GCA_003667255.2. Lineage (NCBI taxonomy): Eukaryota > Metazoa > Arthropoda > Insecta > Hemiptera > Pentatomidae > Euschistus > Euschistus heros. Next base: position 3,947,846 of record RCWM02000007.1, on the reverse strand, counting down.
TAGGTCTAATAACTTTATTGGAAGCTTTGATCGTTTGTCTAACGAAAATATTAAATTTAATTTTAGGAGCTGCCAGTAAATTTCGACTCCAAAAATTACTTGACAAACGCACTATTCCCCAATTCACTACAAATAACATATCTACAGGACTAATATCAAAATTTATGGTTAAGAGTTACGAGTTACCACCAAATCGGCGAGTTTCTCTAGTATACAGTCTCTCCAACCCAAAATACTTCGAAAAATTTATAATGCTTCTTAATTTATCACAAATGAACTAATCAAAACAGACTTTAATGCCCCACACCTTTCTGATTTTACACGAAACAATATAATAAACGGCATACCCACTCAAATCCGCTTGTACTCAAATTATTTCCAATTAGGATTGATGAATTAATAGCCACTTCTATTGGAATTATTTTATTAGAATACTAGTTTTAAATGCTAAGCATTCATTTTTAGTTCTAAAACAAACAAAATTTTCAACACATCAGGAGATCTAAGAGAAATCTGAAAAATATCCACCGTGAAAAGGGGAAGGGGGCAGATAGGTTAGATTTCCCTTATAACTCATTGTATTCTTCCGTTCCTATTGGAAACAAATTTAAAATATTAGATTAACTAATCTAAATATGGTTATAGTTATCAGGATAAATATTTCTTGTTCCGTCTCCAATAGGAACGGAATATTCCAATAAGTCATAAATCCCATAGTAAACCTCAAAAAATTTAACCTTCCCCCTTCCCCTTTCCACGATGGATATTTTTCAGATATCTGTTAGATCTCCCCAGATGAGTTCCAAAGTTTGATTTGTTGTCTTACATTTTTGAAAACTTTAGTATATACGAGTATAATCCGTGTAACATAGTACTGATGTGTTGAAAATTTTGTATGTTTTAGAACTGAAGATGAATGTTTCGCATTTGAAACTAGTATTCTATTAAAATAATCCCAATAGAAGTGGCAATTAATTCATCAATCCTAATTGGAAGTAATTCTATATCATCATGCGTACCTCATTAAGTAAAATTATTTCCCTTTCGTTTTCCGACAATCCTTCTAGACGTCAGAAATGAAGATGGCCACGAGACCACCTAACATAGAATTATGATTACAGTGCTTCTAAGAAATGCTCAACTTGCTTCTGATTTGATTTCCAACAATGTCCCAAGTCTTCCGAATAGAAGATGGACTCGAGAACTTCTTACATTTAACTTTCATTAAAGTACTACCAATGAGTGATTATTACTGATTTATCAAGGGTTATTATTTAAATTTCATTAAATGTATTTCATTATATAGTTGTAAATTTAAATAAATAAAAAATTATAGTTCTATTTCTAATATTCAATTATTATCTGTTTTAAATAACATCTTTAGATTTAAAAATGTAAAAATCTTCTCAGGAAGATATTTTGTACCAAAAAAAAAAAATTACTATTATTATTATAAATTATTTTCATCAGTTCTCATTACCGTGGAAGGATTTTTTTATGATTTCTATTGTTCTTATATTTAGACAGTCTTAGAAATTAATGAAAAATCAGTAATACACCAACAGATAAGAAATACTTTTTTATTTTAATTTACATGTTGAAATTTACAAATATATAACAAAAGATATCGGGTTACCTAAACTAATGGATCGGCTACTTAGTATATTGTTGTAGAGGATTAGTATATTGTTGGCCTTAGCAATTCCTAACCTAACTATATTGAAACTAAAGAAAATTCCTTCTATTAGTAGGACTAAAGTAAATTTAGTAAACTAGTTATGACAGTTTTATTATTAAGTTTCATTACCGAACCTGATTATTCCAAGACTAAGGGATAAGTCAGGTTTCATTGGATTATGCATGAATTAAAAATTATATTTAAATTAATTTCTATCATTTTAAAGTGCCCCACAGTAATAATTGTATGTAAAAATATGCCTTTTATATGACTAATACTAAAGAAGAAAGAAACAACACATCTTGAGAAACATGAGTATATGAAATACTAAATGTAATAAGAAGAAAATTAATTCAAGATATCCAAGAAGTGGCCAATAACGAGATATTTTTTTAAACTCAAGCCCGCCGACATTAACCCTCCAAGGAGTGACTTGTCCATATGATCATACCAAACGTACCCCCACTCAAAAGGATACCAGGATCTTCCACCCTTATTTTATTCGTTTATGCCTCAGCAGTTCTTCTCCCAGATAAAAGGTGCTAGTGTTGATTTGTGACTAAAACTGTGACGATTGAACCACTTCTCTCATCAGAAAAAAGTTTAAAATTTGTCAAATTTAAAAAATTGATTCCCACTGACCTTAAGTGTTATAATTTTGTTAATTTTTTTGAATTGATAGAAATATAGATTTATCCTCTATATAGTCGTATGATGCTCTAGTATGAGTTTCATTAAAAAATAATGCTCCACATGTTTATTATCAGTAAACAATGACCCCTTCATTGACACCCAAACAATCCAATCCCATATCCTAAACCTTCAAGAATGGTGTCAAAAATGGAGAATCAAAATCAATCCAAATAAAATAAAATCTCACTAAATAACCTTTACTCTTCGTCGTAAACCTACGACTTTCTCTCCTACAGTATCCTTCAATGATATTCTACTAGTTCCTGTAGAACAGATCCGCTACATAGGATTCCACTTGTACAAACGTCTTACTTGGAATCCACATATAAGACTAAAGCGACAAGAAACTGCCCGTCGTTACAGACTACTTCAACATTTACTAGACAAACGTTCAAAGCTCGCAATAAATTACAAAACACTTATTTACGTGGCCGTAATTAGACTTATTTTGACGTACGAAGTTGAGCTTTAGGGCTCAACTAAACCATTCAATTCATCTCGTATTCAATCCTTACAATCCAAAATCCTTCGAAAAATCCTAAATGCACCTTACTTTGTCACCAATAAACTTATCCATAAAGACCTTAATAGCCACAATGCTGAGTTAGCCCAAACCAGATACCTATTCTTTCATAGTAAGCTCCATAACTACTCAAATCCATTAGTTTCTCAACTTGCTTCCCACTCCATTCCCGATATTCCTCCGAGGCGTCTGAAAAGAAGATGGCCTAGAGATCTTCTATTGTAGAATTTTTATCAGAGTGCTACTGATGAGTAGTACTTTTCAAGCTTTGGCATGTTATTGTAATCGTTATCAGCTCATTTACTTAATGTATAAAATTGTACGATTATAAATATCAATAAATTGATATAAATAAAACAGTAAATAAAACTTTTTTATTGATTTTTTTTTATGTATGTTAGTTAAAATAAATAAAAATATAATTTGTTAATAAAAGCGTATCCCGATTCCGAAATTTAAAATATCCTTTGCTTACTGAACAAATCATCTTGGGGAAGAACTGATCATATGAACACGGCCAATTATGAGCAAACGGTGAGTCTGATTATTTTTTTAAAACAATCTTCCTGAATTTCAGCATGTCTTTTAAAAAGAACAATATAAACAATTTTGATAGAAAAAAATTTTACTCGTCCGTGGAGGTTCAAAAGAAAAATAAAATAGAAAATAGTAGAGGATAATACTGAACCTGAGGCAAATATATTCATTCGATTTAGCACAAAGGTATGGAGGAAAACGTGGCGCAAAGTTTGTTAGTTCAACTAATTGTGTTAGTATGAATTTTATCCATTTAAAGTGTTGAACTATGTAAATAAATAGAGTCAAGTCTACCTCTATACCCTTCTGACAGCAGTACGTCATTCCTTCACTCTTAATTGAATAATTTGATATCAATTTTTTAAAAAATAAAATGAAGAATAGTTACAACACGACGTTTTTGAATAGAAATATCAAGTCCTTTTATACTCATATGAATTCCTCGTTAGTGTTCTGATGTTATATCCATCACGAGTTTTCCCCATGAAAAGGATACCGTATTATCATGAGTATTTTTAGAGAATATTTCTCCAATACTCAACCTACCAGTTTTTGAATCTTCGTAAAAAGATGGCAGATTTCACAAACCAAAAAAATATTTGTATGTATTTTTTTCTACAGCCATATATTACTTGACTGTAGAGTTTTGGTCTCTTAAGGGCCAATTCACTCATGGTCTCATTATTTTTGGCCATTTTGTCTCCGCCCTGCCTCAGTCACGCTAAACCTCATTCTTCCCTGTCACGATCCGTCACACGGAGTCTAACTCTATCTCCTTGTTAGAGATAACGTAATATGTGGACAGACCTTTATGCAATATAAATAACATAGCCATACAATTTTATAATATACACTTTATTGATAAGGTAATATAGTAAAATCTAAGAAAAAAAATTTTAATGGAATAAATATAGTGAAACAACCATTTTAAAGTAACACATAACATCCAACTAGCGGTAATAGATAAATTTTAGTAATAATTGGAATTAGGGACAGTCCATATTATCTCTTTCAAATATTTGTCGAATCGATACTTACGTTACGATATATTGTTTTCTATATAATAAAAATACAACTTAATAACTTTTAAGTTTGCACTATCTCACATATTTCGCCATCGATTAAAACTAAATTTTAAGGGCATCTAGAAGCTTTAAAACTGCATAGTTTAGTTGAAATCCGGAGATATCAGGATTTCTCCTTAATGAGAAATCTCTAGTTATAGTTGACCTCGGAATTTTTTATATTCACATTAGTCCAATCTGAAATCAGTCAAAATCTGAAGAAAACCCAATATTATATGCAGGTATAAAAAGCTATACGCTGATTCTTGTGATGCTATTACTATTGTAATTGGTTTAAAACAGCAGTTATTATGGACGTTGGAATATAAAACTACAATTTCATGTGAAAGAATCATATCTCTATCTTAACGGAGAGCTGAGAAACAAAATAAAACGTGATTTTCATTTTTTTTTCTCTCTGCTCCCAATGCTCATTGGCGGCTATAACTCTAGTTTTGCACTATAATTAATCCCTACTACCCACACAAAAATCGGCATTCAAATCTGTGAGTTACAAGCCAAAACGTCCACTTGTAGCACCTATTGTCTACTTTTTAATCCATAATAAACTACTTTTAAATTATAAACATTTGAAATGTTTTGTTATATTTTTGTTGTAAGAAGAGCACTGTTAAAGCCTGATAAATCAATTTTTTTTTATTAATTTTTCTTTACCTCATTTCCCATAGGGAGAAACGAAATTATGTTATACTTTATAATAAATACAATATTGTGAATATCTATAGGTGTTTCTGCTTAGTTGGTTTATATAGGTAATGGCTCAATCTATGCATTGTCTATACTCAAGTCTACGTTACCTATTAAATTATGACAGCTTATTGAAAAAAACAAAATAAAACATATGAGCGTCACCAGAGACAGTAGCAAAATGCAGTCTGACCTCCATGGAAGAAAGTTAGAAGCGCTATTTACGTACAGCCATCTTCTTTACTCACCGTCAGGACGGTATCTTCTCTCACCCTGGCCTTTTTTGAGAACCCACCGTATGCTGAGGAAACTTCCACAAGTAAAGACGTCTACCAAGTATTTAAGCCCTATTTTCTTGTACGTAACTTGAGCCAGACTCCGCCATAGTTAAATTCGTGTCGGGAATGGCTGAAGACAAAATTGCCAGAGTTACCCACGAGGCCAGAGTAGAGGTAAGACGACCACAAGGAAGACCTGGGAGGAAGGAATCAAAGAGGCCTTTAACAGAAGAGGAATGGACTGGAGGAGGAGAGCTGGTGCAAGACAGGGCATCTTGGGTCAGGCTCTATAAGAAGGAACATCACACTGCTCAGCGGTAAAAGAGGGTCGGATTAAGTAAGTAAGTAAGTATAATTTTAATTTATGTTAATAGTTAAAAGATATTTTTATTTCTATTTTATGCTGTTTTTCTCACCACAATTTTATATTTCTTCTTTTTTCTCACCACCTTTAATTTTTTTTTTTTTTTTTGTATATCTTTATATACTCAGTTTTAAAAAATATAATTATTTTACAAGTGGTATCATTCTCTAACGGTTCTTTTTATTTATTTTTTTTTATTTCAAGTTTTCCATTCTTCAAATACAGTAAATTGGTAAAAAAAATTTCTTTTTCTTTTTTTTTGCCTTTTCTATTTTATAATTTGGCATCGTTCAGCTGATAATATTTTTTTTTTTTTACCACTTGGGGCGGTGATTGTTTTTTCAAAAGAGAAAAGTCCTCTTTCCAACAAGCACAATGAGTTCGAGTTCGTGGCCGGCTGTTGGCGGAAAATTCATAGCCTGTTGTTTTAGCAATAGATCTACTTTGAGATCGGAAAACCCCCTTGGGACATCCCCCGCTACCATAAAGGGAGTACACATAATTGATGGAAAAATCTGGAGATAGAGCATCAATGCCATATCGCCTTCTTGAATAACTTCTATAGCTTGTTGAATCGAAGACTCATTATTGACTGTAAGTAGTGCGAGATTTTTTTTTTAATTCCAAATTTATTATTTATTTATTTATTAATACAGATAACAGGCAAGTTTTTGGTTTTTCATTTCTATTGAACCTACAACCTTGTGTTTTTTTTTAATTTTTCTTCAATTCAAAAATGCGTTGTTTAATTATCTTACTAAAAAAATGAATTAAATATGATGTTTCGTTGGCCTTATTTGTTTTCAAAAGCCGGTTTTATAACTTCCGTTGGTGTCCCCATCTTAAATTTTTGCCTTGTTCGTTGTTAGCTTTTTTAAAGGTTCACAATTTTAAAATCCCGGTTATATAGGTGATGGTTCAAGTTCTGGAAATTTCCAGTTTTCTGAGAATCACCCTTATTTAGAAATAATCCTTAGGTTCTTGATATTTCTGTATTCTTAAAGAATAAGTGATCAAATCAATTCACATACCAACTTTTACTTGGGACAAGTAACATCTCATTGCGATGTTTTCGTACGATTTCTTTATTTTTTTGCCGAATATTTTTATCGAATGCAAGTCAGTTTCATCATGAACTTAAGTTAAGTTTCTGAAAGTCGAACTTACTACTTTATAACCGGGACCAAAGATTTTCCTCGAGTTCTAAATTAGAAGATTCTTATTATTTCCGCTTGATTTTCAATTCTCTATTTCCAATTTCGAATGTTACACCGTCGGGAAAACGTGTTGAAGAAGTGCGATGGTGAGAGTTTACAAAAGTTGGCAGTGGTGGAATTGAGGCTTCATTTTCGCTAAACTTTCTTGTTTACTATTATATTATTTTTAATTTTCTCAGTTAATAATTTTTAATTCTGAAACTTCATATAAGTAACAATAACGTGTCTGGTTGAAATTCTAAACGAAGTTACTCAAAAATTCAGAAAAGAAACTTTGATGTTCCTGATATTTCTTAGCAACGTTTATCTTATTCCGCTATGTCTTGTTCCACACCCGGTCGTAATATCAGGCACTGCAAAAAAGAATGCCCTTGGGGCAGATGTCGCAATCAGAGGCAAGGGATATTCCACATTGTCTAAAATAAGAACGCAAATATCTGAGAAGAATCGTTTGCTTGAATAATAATAAACGTAGTGAGAGATAAAAATTAAAATGGAATAAAATTAACTTGACATACATTTTTAACTAGAATATTTCAGCGTAATTGTAAAAGCTTTGACAATAAATTGTTATTTGATGTAATAAATGTATAAAATAAAGTTATATTGGTGTGTTAAAACTCATCATAATTAATTCTAAAAGTAACAATGCCTTCTGAATAGACGTGAAATAATTTATTACTTGATTCATAAAAACTGTATTAAACGCAGTTATAATAAGGACAACTATAATATAAATCCTAATTCATTAAATATTTATAGGGCTTTGTCGTTTTTATTTATTTTATAGGGTATTTATTCCTATCTTAAGGACAACTATAATATAAATCCTAATTAATTAAACATTTATAAGGCTTTATTGTTTCTTTTTTTATTTTATAGGTTATTTATTCCTATCTTAAGGACAACTATAATATAAATCCTAATTCATTAAATATTTATAGGGCTTTATTGTTTTATTTATTTTATGGGGTATTTATTCCTATCTTAAGGACAACTATAATATAAATCCTAATTAATTAAACATTTATAAGGCTTTATTGTTTTTATTTATTTTATAGGGTATTTATTCCTATCTTAAGGACAACTATAATATAAATCCTAATTAATTAAACATTTATAAGGCTTTATTGTTTTTATTTATTTTATAGGTTATTTATTCCTATCTTAAGGACAACTATAATATAAATCCTAATTAATTAAACATTTATAAGGCTTTATTGTTTTTATTTATTTTATACTGTATTTATTCCTATCTTAAGGACAACTATAATATAAATCCTAATTCATTAAATATTTATAGGGCTTTATAGTTTTTATTTATTTTATAGGGTATTTATTCCTATCTTAAGGACAACTATAATATAAATCCTAATTCATTAAATATTTATAGGGCTTTATTGTTTTTATTTATTTTATAGGGTTTTTATTCCTATCATAAGGGCAGAATAAAATTATGTGGTTTGGTACTCGAAGGCAGTGTTGGGGTGAGGGTCTCCTTACTGAAGGTCGTGGCTTCGAATCCTACCTGGGCGGGTTAAAACTTATTTCCTGACGGACCCTTAAAATGAATCTGTAGGATAACCCGTCCTTCCTGCCCTACTTGGAGTATATAAGAGCGTTAGGCTCTAGTAAACAAATTATGTAGCTGTAATGACTCTCCAGTAAGTGACCGCATAATATTGTGAGACAAATAGATAATATTATATTTAATATTGAATAATAATAAATAAATAAAGTATGATAAAATAGAAATTGTAATTCAATACTAAGGAATTCCGAAAACAATATCACAATTCGAACTTTTGACATCAATTTTTATTTTTATATATTAAGAGCTGTAATTTTTATTAATTTATAGTTAATAGCATTCATTAAGAATGATGAAATTATTTAATCATGACGGAAATAATAATTAAATAAAATATCTAATTTTTAATATTATATTTTTAACTGGTATGATGAAGATATTAATGAAGAGCTGCATAGAATTCGTTCTGTTTCATAATAATAATTATTTAATATAATGTGGCTAATGTTTATTTTATGCCATTATTGAACGGTTTCAGCTCTTTAAGTATCTGAAATTATCTTTTAATAATATTTATAAATGAGTAATTTATTTTTTTATTGATATTAATAACTGTATACAATATAAACATCAAATAGATGTGTGAAAACATGATTACAACGGCACGACAATAACTTGTAAAAAAACTACTCATTAGTAGCACTTGAATAAAATCTACACTAGAAGGTCTCTAGGCCATCTCCTCTAAAGACGCCTCAGAGTTATCGGAAGTTGAGTGTGAAACTAGTTTAGAGACTAGTGGATTCCATTTATATTATTACATTATGTTTATTATATTTTTATCGTATTCATTTATTTATTTACCCTCCGAATTAGAAATAGAAACTGTTGAACACATAAATAAATTAAAAAAATGGCAAATCGCTTCGGAATTCTGTCCTTGGGTGTGCTTAAAATGAAACAAATATAAACGAAGTGTCTGCTTAGATATATTTTTATAAACCACTTTAATTATCTTCCGTAATTATTATTATAATATATAATAATAGTTACTCTTTAATAATAAAAAAATGAAATATAATAAAGAACAATATAAAATTAAAATAAACATAACAAACAAAACTATTATGGTTATGGAAGAAATAAAATTGTTAGCATTAATAAAATCAGAATTATAGAGTATTAAAACAAACAACGTCTTAAAAATATATATATAATTTAATTATACATGCAGAATAAATGTTATTAAAATGCTTATAGATTTATATTTCTAAATATAACAATTTTTTTTTTTCTAAATAACCATAGTAAAGTTACCAAATCATATATATTTTGTAAGAATTATAAGCAAACATTTTTTAATATTTCACTAATTTATTTTAAAATAAACTGGTCATGATAAGTATAATAATAAAAAATAGTTCTATTTAAAAACTAACTCTAAGGATAATACTACAATATACGATACCATCATCACCACATAAGATTTTCTGTTGTGATGATGATGAGGTTCGTGATGATATGATCGCGAAAGAAGTACTCACCAAGATGAGAGGCAGGAGAGACAGCGGGCCAGCTACTGAGCGGGGACTGTGCGCCCCAAGTCCTGCGCCGTCGCGCGCCCCTGCGCTCGATGCTCCAGGTGCCGCTGGAGTCATCTCATACCTTCTCTATCTCCCCCTAAAATAATACCTAATATACTGTAGTCAATTCTATTATTTTTAATTAATATATTTTATTATATATATATATATATATATATATATATATATATATGATAAACCAGACAGTTATTGATACCCTTAAGGAAATATTCGGATATATTCATACAATGATGATAGAAAGAATAGTTCAATAAAGTTGTAATTTATAGTTACTTTTCCTTAATTACTATACTTTAAGTTAAACAAGGAAGTACACACCAAATATTATCCCTGGAATGTATTTTACACTATAATGACAATAACTAACGTAAAATCAGTTATTGACACCCTATGGATATCTTTTAAAATAAGGACAGAATTGAAAGTATTTTTACGCAGTTGAGTTGTAGGATTTGAAAGGAATTTTATTTATTATTTTAGTATAGAGTGTCAATAACTGTCTGGTTTATATGTATATACATATATCTGCGGCACCTGTGCATAGTGGACTAAGTGTGAAAATTGCGATTTTAGAAAAACTGAATTGAATGATTGAGATTTTTTACAAAATCGTCCAGTTAAAAACATTCACATTTATGGGGCTGAAACTCTTGATAGTGCATTTCTATTTATGTTGGTAAGGTATGTTTCAATTCTTGCCAATATTCTAATATTTAATAGTAATTGTTCCAAAAAAATTGACCTCTTAGCCCGCATTACACTAATCGATTTTGTGTGAAATAGGCTAAGTGATTAATGTTAACCTGATTGGCCCCTGAATGCCAAGTGCTTAACTAATTTTCAGAGTTTAGAAAAATTAGGTGTACGTGAAATAATATTTTTCCTTTTTCAAAAATTTATTTTTGAATTTTATATATATATATATATATATATATATATATATATATATATATATATATATATGTTTTTTTTCATAAAAGAAAATAAAATAACAAAATGACATACACAGTATGCCTAAAGAAAAGATAATTATTTTATTGGTAGTATTTAAAACACTGACAAAAAAAATCAATTATAATTTTCTTTCATTCGTCTTCATCATCACCTAAATCTGGTTACACATCATGCTTAGATGTGGATTTCAGCTCTTCATAGAATCGTCTAAATGTTGGACTAATGTAGGGAAGAAGATCTAACAGATTTCACTTCTTTTCTGCCGCTAACGGAAGTGATTCAACATATCTGACTGCTGGCTCTAATTTTTGTAGCCTGCACTTTCTCAAAAAACTTACAGTTTTAAAATTAACATTTAAATCGAGAGTCGACTTGTAGTAGAGAACATCGCAGCTATCTTTGTTATAGTTAAGCCATCTTACCTTCCCCCAATGCATAGTGCCCGTTTCAAGCCGAACTATTACTCGCCGCACGAAATGCCAGCTTTACAAGACCCTAATCCGACCAGTCCTCACCTACGGATCGGAAGCTTGGACCCTGACAAGCGCAGAAGAAAAAGAAGTTCTCATTTTTGAGAGGAAAATACTGCGCCGCATATTTGGGGCCATAAAAGTTAGTGATTATTGGAGAAGGCGGACCAACAGGGAATTTTACCAGATGTATGGTAAAGCGGATGTGATGCGGTATATAAAGCTGGGAAGACTGCGCTGGGCGGGCCATGTTGCCGGGTTGCCAGCTGACGAAATCCCAAGGAAGCTATTGGATGGGAGGCTCCATGGAGCTAGAGGAAGAGGTAGACCGCGACTTAGATGGGAGGATGCTGTGAGCAGGGACTCCAGGGACCTTCTGAAATCCCGCAACTGGCGAGCGACCGCACAAGAAAGAGCTACATGGCGAAAGCTCATAGAGGAGGCCAAGGTCCATGCTGGGCTGTAGCGCCACGGATCATCATCATAGTGCCCGTTTCATTATTTTTTTTCGGTCGGTGTTTAAATGGAATGAAAAAATGTAATTGTGAAAAATTGTGGGGCTTAGCAAACTTGACTAGCTTTTCCCTAGTAAAAATTCAAGATTGAAGTATCAGCCAACGATTCCCAAAGGAATACTGCAACGAATTGGTACATGATGGTAGATGCGGTCAGCAGCCTTTTTTTTTAATTTATAGCCTAGTTCCACACTCCTTGTTTTTTTTTATATTAAGAGGGAATCACCCTCTATATACAAAAAACTAAATAAATAAAAAACTATTGTCAAATTTTAGATCTTAGCAACACCATAAAGTTCAACCCACAAAGGATCGTGGAATCAATACTTTGACAAGGATGTGAAAAGAGGAAACCACATTCAACATTCAGGTTTATCTCCTATTAACACTAAACCAACCAACATTTCACATATACGTATATTATTTGTTCAATTTAGGATAGGAATAAAACACTTTTCAAAGTAAAAATTTAAATTATTTCCTTATCAAATTGAAAGAAACATAAAAATTACAAATTTGGACGTAAATTATAAACAAAACTTATTTTCTTTAATTGCATTTTTGTGAGCAAATTATGGGCTCATAAGATGCACTGTTTCCACACATATATTTTGCGTGGAACGTTCAAACGTTTGTACTTTCTTTGCAGTACCTTATTTGACAATTTTTTGGCTTATTTTAATTCGAATTCGATGTAGCAAATGTTTCCCGGGGACCTGTTAGTTGAACACTTTAAATTGAATAACTAGGTATTCTCCAAGTGGTACTAAAAATATGTTTTCATAATGTTTCAAATATGGAAATCCGTTTTAACACATTTGGAGGTGACATTCGATGCCACCTGCTTATCTATTTCAAAAATCGACACCTAACCTTTGCCAGAGCTGCTCATTGATAGGCACATGCGCACTTAAGTTGAAACAATTTTAGATAAAGGTGTACCATGAATCAGAAATTATTGCAAATTTATCAGTTTGCGCACATTAGCTTCGTTGAGATTTTTTATCGAATCTAACTGTAAAACTTCACTAAAACTTTTTCTACTCATGGTTCTTGCAAAAAAAATTGAATTAGGATTTTTTTTTTTAAAATTGATTAAATGAATAAAAAGTATGAGAATTCTTTAAAATATCAATTAAATGAGATCAAGCAGTATTTAAAAACTTTCTATTTAGAAGTTGGGAAAATTCAAATTAAAAGGGTTTTTTCACATTTTTGCATTAGATGGGGTATATCCTTTAAGAATTTATTCAAAATCAAACTAGTCATTAACTCTATCGAATGCAAGATGTAATGAAGTCGAGGGGCGGATATAACTCTTATTAGTTTAAACTCTTGTATGTTTAAAATTTCTCGGTAATTTTTAACACGAAACCTTCCGACATTTCATATATATATTTATACCACAATTTCTCGGTAAAAATACAAAAACAAGAGAGGAGTAGATGTAGAAAAAGAAAACACTTTTGATATATTTTTTTTAATAAAAGTATTAAATTCAAAAAGCAAACTAATGGGTATTGTTTCCAACAACTTCTGACAAAAAGTCTGAAAAGTGTCATTGACCCGTCATGGTAGGTTTAGTGTTATTTAATTCATATTTTTAATAATCTTAATACTTTACCAGCTGGGTGGAAGTTTAGGGGGAGACAAAAAAAAAGTTTTATTTAAATTTTATGGTTTATTACGTTCCACAATCGATTCTCAGAAAAAAACGTCAGAATCAAAATTGTAGAGCATTAAATTTACTTTAATTTCATATACACGTGTCTGGTGTTTGCTTCAAATGTTCAACAAAAAGTGAGGTAAACATTTTTTTTATTTCTAAAGTTGTCGATTTTTAATAACGTATATCTCGAAAACCGTTGGAATTTCCACGAATACGTAAATTATTATTTTTATAGGAAACTTAATGAGCTTTAATTTTGATCTGCTACATACCATATTTTTCTAGAGCCCACCGTTTTCGAGATATAATCGAAAAACAAAACTGGGGCCTTCTCTCCTCCCCCCACCTTCTCTCCTCACCCCCCAGCGGCGGGAACATTTAATATGTTTACCTTCTAACTACTCCTAACAAAGCTGTGAAGTCAAAAATTATCGCATATTTCATGCACTCTACACCCCTCATTTCGGCACTCTTTATCTGGGGTCGTACTTCTCTGAAAAAAATACGTTTATTGATACTCATACCGAAACTAATTATAAGATTCAAAATTTCTATTTTTTATGTGAAAGCTCCTTAAATATACTATAAGAGCCTGTATATGAAATTTGATTATGTCACGTTATACACTCAAACCAGCCCACTAAATTTGTGAATATCGCCATACTTTGCCAAAACATACATATTTAGCGTTCAGGTTTGGGTGTATTACGTGACATAATCAAAATTTCATATATAGGGCCTGGTAGTGAATTTCACCAGATATTAGTTGAAAAAAATAAATTCAGATCTGACAAATAGTTTCGGCGTTATGGTGAAAACTACGCCAACAAAAACTTGGACTTAAAATAGTAGGCGGTTTTTAACGTGCTGGTAAGGGTATTAATGGGACTTAATAAAAATTTCATATATAGGTCTTATAGTAAATTTAAGGAGCTTTCAGATAAGAAATAGATATTTTGGATCGAACAATTAGTTTTGGAATGAGTATCAATAAACGTATTTTTTTCAGAGAAGTACGACCCCAGATAAAGAGTGCCGAAATGAGAGGTGTAGAGTGCATGAAATATGCGATAATTTTTTACTTCGCAGCTTTGTTAGGAATAGTTGGAAGGTAAACATACCAAAAGTCCCCGCCCCTAGCGGGTGAGCTATAGGTGGGGGGAGGGGAGAAGGTCCCAATTTTGTTTTTCGATTATATTTCGAAAACGGTGGACTCTAGAAAAATATGTAGCAGATCAAAATTAAAGCTCATTAAATTTCCTATAAAAAAAAATTATTTACGTATTCGTGAAAATTCCGACGGTTTTCGAGATATACGTTATTAAAAATCCACAACTTTAGAAAAAAAAAATGTTTACCTCACTTTTTGTTAAACATTTGCAACAAATACCAGAAACGTATATATGAAATTAAAGTAAATTCAATGCTCTACAATTTTGACTCTGACGTTTTTCTGAGAAAAACGATTGTGGAACGTAATTGAAGCAAATGTTTGACAAAAAGTGAGGTGACAGACAAGAGCATAAATTTATATGGAATGCTATAAAGTTTTCTTTTATAAACAGAAAATAAATTTAATTTACTTTTCTGACCCCAGAGCTCATAACCTTCTAAGATGTTTTAAATCAAATACAAATTCAGGAAAAAATTCTCGGGTACAATTAAATTAAGACAATAACAGAACAAAGTGTTATTTTATACAATTATTTTATTTTATTTTTTTTCATATAGAGTACGAGATGAAAATAGCTTGTGGTTGTAGACCAATCCTCTATAAAAAATAAATCATACTAATATTGACCTTATCAACGCTAAAGAAACTAATATGGCTAATTTTGGATAAGACTGAATAGGTAGTGTACGAGCTTTAAATATTTCAGATTTGTAATCAGTTCCTCTTTTTTTTTTCTTCATACACAGGAAACTTTGGAAAGGTTTCCTGTTGAAACAGCGGCCGCCGTGATATTTATATTATGATATGGCAAGGTATTACTTATGTTATTTGAGGTAGCCATGACAAGAACAGAATTAATATTTTTTTCCAGATATTTCAAAGAAGATTATTCCCCGGTAAATGAGAGAACAACCCAGCAAAGCAAGCTGATACATTTTTTGAGTCCCAGGGGTCGGCTGAATGAAATCAGTTTTTCAATTTCCTGTATATGAGCAAGCTTGAAAAGCAAATAATAAATTCATTTTATCTGCTCTTGCTCTATTTCATTATAAGCAGTTCAGGCAATCGGGTGGGTCTAGTCCTTGGGCTGCTTGTTTATTGGATCTATAAATAATTATAATAGTTCATAAGATTTATTTGATGATCTCTGCCACGGAGGCGACAGATCGAGTAAAATGGTTGGCAATTCTTGAGCTGACCAAAGGTAGCATAAGCGCGTTGAGCCGATAGAAAAAGAAAAAGCTGTTTTTTTTATAAGTTATCGGTTAGAAGATTTTTTTTAACAGTTATTTATCGCAAATAACCGATATAATAATCGATAATGACGATTAAAAAAAAAAAAAACCACTATGTTTTAGATGAACAGATAACGTTTCATAACAAATAAACAACAGAATAAAGAGTAATTATGAACACATCATCAGTTCTGAAAACATACATAAAAAAAAAAAAAATCAAAATATCAGCACATTCCTACACAGATTATAAACATTAAATTTTAAAAATGTAAGACAAGGAATCAAACATGTTGATACTCGCCTAAAGAAACAAAAGGAAAACGGCTTCTGAAAGATACCATCAAAACCTAGATATCAGAGTAAACCGTGTATAAAAAGACGAAGGGGAGTTGGGTAGTTTAGTAAATACATTTTGATTCCTATATTTATTAGTCAGGTAAATGGGCAGTCCCCTAGGTTTTCCCTACGACTGGTCGTTTTTTTTTTTTTTTTTTTTTTTTTGTTCCAAATGGACACAAATTTAAAATGGAACTATTGAAAATATTTGTCTGGTCATTTGAAAAAAAATCTGGATCTATTTAACATTATTGTTATTTCTAATGATTCATAAATGTTTTAACTACTTTTAACGTGATTTACAAGTTTCACAACGGATTCTTCATTGAATTGTTCCCAGCGGCACAACCTCCAGGCGAGATACTACCTTAGGGATCAGACTAGAAGATCCCTCATACACCTCATATTCAGCCACCGTTGATTAATATCTGAAATTAGTAATGTTGCCTGTTTGTTCGAGTGCCCACGCAATTTGTCTTGAAAATGTCTGTAAATTTTGAGAATATGGAATTTAACTGTCGAAATAAGTAACTCGTTATGTAGTTGTTTGTTTTTGTTTAAAGGCGTAAAACGCCTGTGGTTTTTGATAATTTTTTCATTTATTTAATATTATTTTTTTCCTTTTTTTTTTCAAATTCCTATTTTTTAGATGAATCTATATTTTATTATATATATTTTGAGCTTTTAAAAAAGTGAATAAAGTTTTGAAATTGTTTTCATTATCTCCAAGAGTTTTGTGTATGTCGGGTGCAAGTCCTATACTGTATAACTGAATTATAAAATAGGGTCTTTCTTAAACTGAATTATATAGTAGATCAAAAATGGTATATCTGACATGAAATTAAATTTCTTTTACCTATGATTATATATATGTTTTTATTTTGAATGATTACAAGCTGCCTACCTCAAGGGCAATGAGTAATATGGATGATTAAGACTCGCGCTTATAATTTAGATGAATAATGTTTATGTATAGTTATGTAGTGTTTGACATGTAGCGAGGGAAATTATTAGTCTTAATAATTTAGATTGGAATGATTTTTTTTTCTTTTTTTAAACCGCTTCATAAATCTGGGATGCCTAGATCCAGACGGGTTAAAACCCATTATTGTTGAAACAAGTAACAATAAATATTGAGTTTCTGTTTTAAGGATACTTTTGAGCCTCTTTGAATCATTTTAAAAATTATTTTGAAAAGCGAGATGTTATTGCCTCGAATATCTATTATAAGGAGTTAATGTTTCCCAAAACAAATATAGTAAAAATAAAGAACCAAAATAAATGTTTTTTATATTTATTTACATATCAACTCGCTTCCATTTTTTTTTTTTTTTTTTTTTAAATCTTCATAGCTCAGTTCAAAAATGGTGTATCTGACATGAAATTAAATTTCTTGTACATATGATTTTATATATATATATATATATATATATATATATATATATATATATATATATACACACATATATATATATATATATATATATATATATATATATATATATATATATATATATATATATATGTTATTATTTTGAATACTTACAAGCTGCCTAACTCAAGGGCAATAAGTAATATGGATGACCAAGACTCGCGTTTATAATTTAGATGAATAATGTTGAAAATACGTAATACAATGGGTGGTATTTTCCGGGTTTGTTGTATTTAAACATGATTAAATTAGGCTCATGTTTCCAGGAAATTAATTATCAAATAATCAGATGTGATTAACTTTTAACAGACTCGGGTTATAAATATATTATACAAATAACTTATTACTGATACAAGGAAGAGAGAAAATAAAGAAATATAAATCAAGAAAATAATTATGGAAAAGGAAATAAACAAAAATCACAGAACATAGAAACAAGTTGGTGACAAAAATATAGACATCATAGTAGTTATTAAATGTTATTGGTTCTTGATGTAATTTATTTATATATTCAAATATTACCATATTTATAAAGCATTTATGTTCAGATTGATGCCGTGTGAAATGCAGGAGCCTTTTGGAATGGGCACCATCACTTAATAAAGTGTTTCTTTTTAGTTGATCTATATCAAGTATTGTTATTTAATCTAGTTTGTACATAATTCAATATTTAGATTTTTTTTATCATGTACCTATATTGGTTTATGTTATAATAATCCAATGTATAAGCTATTTAAAAATTACTAATTATCATAGTCAATCTGTAAATTAATATTGTAACATTTTCTCAATTGTGTTATTTTTTTTGCTTTCTCTATAAACATCTTTACATATTATAGAGCTTATGAATCCAGTAAAGATTCCGAACAGACAGATTTATCCATGTTAAATGTAAATTAAAAAAAACAAAAATCTAAATTTCTCCCCGCCTGAGAAAAACAATAGACCATAGATATAAATATTTTCGTCTGATGGGCTTTTGAATCACATCTTACATACTTTGTAATAACATCCAATCAACTGTCGGTTACATTTTAAAATCATTCTCAACTTTTTCATTGTTTTGGTTAATTTAAATTTCAGAATTAAAAGAGTCAAATTATTTATTTAAATTAATGATTATTCGACATAAACAATGTTGAGAAAAAATAAAAATTTCAAACGTGACTTTTTTTGTTCAAACCCGAATAGTTCCTAAACCGTAGGTTCTTACGATTAATTTTTATAACATAAAATATTTTCCTCTAAATGTCTGATGAGATAACTATCAGAAATTTTCGATTTGAGCAACACCAACATTAGAGCTTGTCAAGAAATCTCTAACGCTTAAAAAATGTAGATTTTTTTCATTTAAACTAGTATAGCTCCTAAACAGTTGGTCCTGGGACAAGTGTTAAATTACAAAAATATTCTTCACTAAATTTCTGGATCAGAGAACGATAGACAAATGCTCGATTCGAGCAGCAACAACAGAGGGTGTCATAATGTTAAATTTTTGTTGGTGTGAAAAAAAGTTTCAACCAAAAAATTATATACCCCCATCCAAAAGACATATCCATGGCAAAAATATATAGATTAAATAGATTTATTTTTCCTGCAACAATGTTTCCTACAACTTAAAATTCAGTCATAATTTGGCCTCAACAGTTTGGTCATAGTATTATATCTTAATATGAATTCTAATCATTAAATAATTTTTTATCTTTATCTGTAATTATTACGACAAATAAACATACTTGAAATACAAAATAGTAATAAAAATAAATTGAGACTTTAAAATGAAGTTTTAAGTGATTTTTTTCCACATCTGTCATCAATTAACTGCAAAAAAATGCAATTAAAGATACAATAAAAAAGTTCTTAGGAATCCATTGCCATCATTAACGGAAGGAAAGTGACTTCTTCAAGGCGGTTCCTTGACACCGGTACCATTAATAACGTCCATCTGCCAGAGGATTGAGATTATAAATGGAAAATACAAAAAGTGTCAGACTTTTCTCCAGATAAAAGATGGCCTATTTCGGGATCAAGAGAGATTGGCTCAACATTTTTTTTCCAATATTCGAACATCGCAGAATAATGGACGACGCCATACCAATTTCACTAACGAGATCCTTTTTTGATTAATTATTATCATCCAAAGTGATTAACTTGTTTCTGGGAGAATTATTAATACGTAAAGGTGTCCCCCTAACAAGGTAGAGAAAAAGAATTTTCTAGAATTATTTCACTCTCTCAAAGTGTCATCTAGCCTGTTTGTTGGGGCTTACCTTATGATCTCTAAATAGAGAAGGAAGGAAACATTTTACCAACCTATTCTATCCGGCCAGATTCGAACTTGTGCTACAGAGGTTATGAGCACGTGCTCATTCAATGGTCAATGTTAAAATAGGGTCAAGTTATGGTGACAATGTGAATCACCAGCCGTCCATATTCTACTGAAGTAAAGCTCTGTTGAACTCGTACACTCTTACAAGAGTAGAGAGAAATACTTTATTAAGCGATGTTACTCATTTCAAATGAGTTCCTACATATTACACAGTATACTACATCAATCTAGAAAAGCATCTGGCAATATTTTAATATACACTCGAGTGTAAAAAAACCGGCGCACCTTGAATGTTCGCATATTGTTTGTTTTTTCTCTTTCACAATTTAATCAAATTTGCCAATTTTTTTTATATATGTAGCAAATATATTCTGTTTATATGGCACAAAAGGACAAATAATAAAACATACAATTTAAAGCAAAAAACAATTATCAAACAAAAAAGTAAACGTTTATTGATTTTATGATAAACCAATAAAACCTCTAAACTTCGTTTACAATATGCAAGAAAAACACAATTCATGGTATTTATATCAAGTGTTTCTTCCTCTTGCTTGAATAGAGGAGTATCCTTGCAGGCATGCTCTTTATAAGATTGGCCAGTTGATCTTGAGAAATCTGCTCCCATTGTTCTTCTACGGCAGTTCTCAGCTCATGGAGGGTCATGTTGCTGTCGGATGACCTTCTTAAGATGGTCCCACAGATGGTCTATAGGATAGAGACCCGGGTGCGAGCTTACCACTCCAAGGTTCGGATACCGACCTCATCAAGGAACTCACTAACAACATTGGCGCCGTGTGGCCGTACATTATCATGCATAAACATAAAATTAGGGCCAATGAACGGCGCTAAAGGGACTACATACTCTTCAAAGAGATATCTTATATAAGTTTGTATATTAAGGGATGGCCTTTGGAACACATGGAGGTCTGTGTTCGCTTCTAAACAAATCCCTCCCCACACCATCACCGACACTCCTCCGAACTGCACACTGTACCTACAACATTGCCCTGAGCTTAGCGTTCTCCTCATTTCCTCTAGACTCTAGAAAGCAGGAATATTAGAGTGTAGATTCATTTCAGCCAGGTGTCTTCTTATTGTTTGTACCGAGACATCCACACCTCGAGCAGCACGAAGCCGCTGGCAAGTCATTACAGAAGTCTGGAAGCGGTTTCTTGGAGTCTCCATTTTAATAAATCGATTATACGCTTGGTTTATTACTCTGATCCCGACCTCCTCGAGTAGCTGCTCGTCTCCCGGTACCTCTGGATCGCCCGCCGAACCCTCGTTTTCGGTACCCCGAGAGTATTGGCCACGTATTGCTGACTTCTTCCATCTTCAATTAACGCTACGATTTGAGTGACTACCATGGCATCCAACAACATATTGGGTAGAATTGGATTAGCGTGGGACAAAGAAAATTAAAAAAATTAGAAAAACTACACACGGGTGTTCATTGCACTCTTCTAGAGAACTGAAGACTAATTGGGAATATGATGATCTGCAAACTTGGGGCCTTCTATGTTATTTCCAGAGAGGATTACTGCAAAGGATTATTGTAATGTTATCACTTATGACCTGGCCTATATGTGTGCTGATTCAAACACAACATTATTCCGTTAGTTAATATTTCTTTAATGAAAATCAAGGTGCGCCGGTTTTTTTGCACTCGAGTGTATAAATAAATAAATCACAAAAAAAAAAACCGTAGTAGTCATCAATTTAAAATACATAAATGTACATGTTAAAATGGCCGATCACAAGCTGATAATAAAATTACATTTAAAAATATTTAAAAAAATAAACAATATACAATCTTATAGACAACTATATAAAACATAACTATACTAAATAAATATAGAACTACATATATGAAGTAACAATAACAATAGCTATATAACTGTACAACCAAGATAATCATGCAATATATTATGCATATACATTTCTTCCCTTTCTTTTGTTTTACAATTCCTACTTCATTAGTCACTGTATATTTTCCGCAAAGACAGCCACATCCTTGGTACCGATGCCCAGGTATTCTATGAAGCTCCTTGTTCTATTCGGTATAGTTCCTCGAGCTCCGAACCATAGGCCTCTCACGTTGAACTCTCACTCCCCAAAAGTTTCACGAAACTTTTCTTTAAGGAAAGGATACATTTCTCATATATTTCCTTTTTCGCTCTTTACACTTTAACTGCTTGATCCGGATCGTTATTTTCAAATCTAAACTTAGGATCTAGAAATATGCTGATTTTATTTTTTTCGAAAATGCAACAATGTCAGCGTATCGTGTAGATCCATTGGTATCGATGCAATACACCTCATCGAAGCAGGTAAAATCTTTCTTAAAGGAGCCTCATTATTTTATTTTTAACCCTGCGGGGGGGGGGGGGGGGGGGGGGTGGCCTGTTATGAGGAGGGAGTTGTTGGGGCGAATTCCCTGCACATGTGCTGGTATTTTAGACTCTGAGCATTTGCGATAAACTGACCCAACTTCTCTCTTTTGCTCGCTGACACCGGGGAGTCCACGCAGGGGTGCATAGTTGATATAACCTTAAGGGCTTTGGACCATTCAGACCCGGATAGCACTTTCTTATCGCACAAGTACTATTAGCTTTTGGAGTCTCTTTGAAAAGGCTGCCACGATTAGCCCACTCTTCAAAGGCATTTTCTCTCAGAAACAAACTTACTTTTGATAAACTTCTGTACAATATTGGTACTAACCAAACGCTACATATATCCTTACATCAAACATTTTGTTTATTTATTTATACATTCTCGCGGCTACACAAGTTTGTCAATGGTAGCATACCAAGCAAAACAAATGCTTGTGACATACTCAAGAATAATTTTTTTTTTTCTTTAGAATCATTAAAATCAGTTTTATATATTTAATTCATTCTTCAATCATTCATTAAAAGGCTATTTTGCTCGTATTATACGCTTCCATTGTATGTTGACCTTCCAGGGAAGAGACCTAGTCTTCCTATACTAAAATAGGCTGAACCTGCAACAGTTTTCCACCTGAACACAATTGCTTTATAGCTCTAATAATCCTGTGCAATTATCAGCTCTGGGAAGTCGTTCTCCACAGACATAGTGCTCTACATAGTACAAAAAAAACCCGGATATTTTACGAATATTTTAATAAAGTAACTAATAAAACTCTTCAATCACATTAACACTGGCAGACGAAAAATTCCACTCAGTTGAGTATACATCCCAGGGCATCAAAGCATCATAAAAAAATATTGATTGAATAAAATACAGTATAGTTGAAAATATTACGAAGCAATCAGAATTGAAGAATCAATTTCCACTTCGATTGAAATCATTTTATTTGTAGAGTTTCGAATGTTAAGCATTTATCATAAACGTATCCACGTACAACACAAGGCCGTGTCCATGACACAACCACACCTCTCTTTTTTCTTTTCGAACCAATGAGGGCAGGTGTAACAATTGTAACCATGGAGACCATTCTTCATTAGGATATAGTGCACCGGGGACGTTGGGAATGGCGCAGACATGCAAACCCCGACCCCGATCGATACTGCATGCAATTTTGTTGTAAATGAAGACTATAACATGACTGTTCGCTTATCAAAGGTTAGCATCATGTATATTGCAACCACGCGTCTCGGCCTCACACAGGCCGCTAGTGCTAACTGGATCATGTCAAAAGGGAAATTTGACGTCTAAATTGCTTTTTTCATACAACGATGATGAAGAAATAACCAAATTCAACTTCCTGGAAAAAGTTTAAGCAACGGTTTACTGATTATTTTTCGTCAGAAAGTATACCCTAAAAATTATTCTTTTTAATATAAAAATGTTATATCAGCCTTATTTTATTTATTTTTAATAAAGATTTATAAATAAAAATTATACTATAAAACTATTCTTTAGATAAGAAACGGTGTCGAGAATCGATATTTATAATTCGATTCCTAGGAACCGATCGATGACGCTGGAGTTGGCGAATATCTGCGACCCCTAATTGTGTAACAACTATTCATTAATTCTTATCCCTAATGATGAAGACAACCGTTACATTTTTTTTTTTTTCATTTTAATTACCTGATCAGTTTTTCATATAATGGAACAACGGCGCTTGGTATAGAAATTAAAACAAAAAGTCAAGCACTGCTCTTGCAAACTAAACGCCATACTGTTGAAAATACGCATTCGCTATTGAAATATGAAGAAATAGAATTACAATTTCAACCAGCCGAAGTGTCAACGAAATAGCATGCTATTTATAGTGGTATGCTGCCATACAATACCACTATTTTAATTCATTTTTTGATAATTCTGAAGAGATTTTTGCGATCCCAGACTACAGATTATTTTTCAATTTATTTCATGTTCATACTGGCTTTAATCCCCTAATACACAACATTACTAAAAAAACAAAATTACTAGAAATCCATGTGCATCCTACCATATTTAGTGTTTAAGGTAAGGTTTTTAGTAACATTTGCGATTCCTTAAGTTATAAATTGAACCCAGACAAATTCTTATTTATCTTCTTAAATAATAATTTGCAAAATTAATTTTTTTAACATTGTATTTTAAATCGATTGCAATATTTGTTGTAGATAATAAACGTTATTTGTTGTTCAATAATTTATTTCGTGAATAATATTTCTTTTTTTAAATATATTCTTGTAGCGTTTTATGAAATAGAAATTTCTTTGAGAAACACTGAATAACAAATCAAGGATTTTTTAAAAAAATAGGAGTCATAAGTAAAAACCCTTAATAAATTTGAAAAAATAAAATAAAATAAAATTACAATAAGAGAACAAGCATAACGCTTCGCCCATTTAGATTAATAACTATGCGTTTAGAAGAGTTGAGAGGTCCACGACTGAATTTATTTCTTATAATTAAATGATATATAGAATTTCGATGATATATAGATTTCTGATACGAAAAAAAGATTTTAACAAGAATTAATTACATCTGTAAAGACACTGATTACTTGATTGGTATTATTTAATAAAACTATACTTAACATTAAAGAAAAAAAATCTAAACTAAATAAATTGTATAGTAAAACTAATTACAGAATGATTAGTGCTTATGATGATATGAGCTTGATGAGATATATTTGTTCAAAACTCCCTGATTTTTTTGTTACTATTAACTATAACCATTGAACTTTTATTCCATCCCAAATCTACATTTAAATAATACAAAACTAACGGAAGCCACTCCATTATTCATTAATAATTAACGTTAATATAAGAAAAAAACGAATTCCAAAGAGTGAACAATAGTGATCAGATTACCTACCATAAAATTACGATTTGCTCGTAGATATGTCTAGGGCCATAATAATGTTGTTCGTTGTCATGGATTAGCTCTGCATTAGAAATAATGGGAGTGATTTCATTAAATGTTTCTTAAAAAATTAAAGTAATTTGACTGGAAACATGAATGCATAACCTTATTGTAACAAATTTTATTTTTCGAAGAACCAATGCATATATTACTTTTAACGTTTTTGAACAAAAATGGTACAGAATATATGAGTTGCAATGTAACTCAGCTCATCGCAATTACATGCATTAATACAACTTTGATTATTTTAGTTGAAATCGCCACGGAACTACCTAGATAACTTCCAAGGATCACGTAAAAAGCAGTTTCATTCGAAAACAAACTCTGGAACAAAGCTTTGGCCGCTTAAGATTATTGTTTGTTGCTTGAAAAACAGGAGTGTATATTACTAAGTTTGGATTAATTAAAATCACTATGATTTGGAGGATACTGCTACGTACCGAATTAAGGTTTTTTAAATTAACAACTGGGATTATTGGCGGAGATAAACAGGAGACTAACTCTTTACAGCTTTAAGCAAAAAATCATTGAATTCTTACGCATTCTAAGAAATAGACTGCATCTAGGTCCTACTAAAAAGATAGATTTTTGCAGTAAGTCATAGGAACGTAATATTCTAAGTACCATTTAGACTACATGAATTGGTAACCCTTTTAATCGTACTTGGTTAACTTCCAATCCCCTAGCTTTCCGGAAATCGTTAGGCGTTACATCTCCTGTCAACAGGCCCCACCTTAAGAGAACACATAAAGTAGTCTCTGAAAAATCTAATTAATTATTAATAAATATTATCGTAAACTCACATATCTATAAATATTTTAAAAACGTTTCCATTCCATCTTTTATAATTTTTTCTATAACCACCTTTATTATTCCACTCATATATTCTGATTAGGATAAGTTTAACGTAAGATTTTCATCATTATCTTGGGTTACTGTCTTAAAATATTTATTCTAACTGGAATTTCATTTATCAGCCATTGTTTCAGTATATATTGCTTATCATTTAAAATCAGTCGACTTAAATAACAGCTGCATGTCACTCATTCAATTTTTCCTTTCTTTTTTTTTTTACAAAATGTAACTATCCTGACTCCACACTAAATCTTTGAGAAAAGAATCTTATTTTAAGGAGTTAAACCCAAACGTGGAATATTTTTATTTATTTGCAAAGAAAGTATGTTCTGACTGATATCCCTATTTAAATAAATGCTGGGCCGGACTGGACAGAGAGATAAATTATTCATAAAGATACGGTAATTGATCAAGTCAGTGAGCTGTTTGTAATATCTTAGCAGTATAGATCTAGTTTCTATCGGAGTAGTTAAAATTTCACATTACTACGTGTTTTGTAAGGAAAGCTCTAAGTAAATCGCTATTCAACCTTTAATGTTAAGGCACTTCTTAAGTTATTAACCCAAAGCCAATGAAGGATTCTAATTTCAGATCTGCCAGGATCTGACGATTTCTGGCGGCCAAAGGACATCTTTAGCCACTCTTTCCCGACTATTTAGTTTTCGTCCGTATACAGTCAAGAAGGAAGATTTTCAGAAACTAAAGAGTGTAAACCAGTTATCCAGTAATAAGCCACTAAGAATCAATATCCGACAAAAACATTCAGCCGCAAAGCATGAACTAAAAAAAAGTAACGTCCACTTCTACTCCTTGTTTTTATTGGTCCTTTTACATTTTGATTTTAAATGTCAGCAATTCGAATATATTAGGCATATACTAAAACCATAGAAGAGGGAGATCTGGTAGAGAGGATAGGACCCTGTCATTGATCCAGGAATACCTGATGGCGAGGGGAGATCCCCTCATTGTCAACTCAGTTGAGTGACTCTTACAATAAGTCAGATCTTACAAGAGTCAATTCTGTTGAGGAAAAGAAAACTATGATGAATCAACTTAACTCCGTAAAATTTAAAACTCCAATGAGCCAATATTTAGATTTGTAAACTAATAATGACAAAACCCTCAACTAGCAAAACATCTCAATTAAGATCATTATGCGATTAAAATATTATTCAGATCATCTTTCTAACTCACTAATATAAAATTGTATGTATTATAAACCGTCATGTATTTATTGTTATTTTGACCTTTATTTATAGTCCAGTAAAATAAGACTCCAAAAATCCGTTTTCAAGAAAAAACTGCCGAACTTTTATTCTCAACGGATCTTTATGTTTTTTGGGGTGCTGAATCTGAATCTGAAGTTTGCTACCACTCAAACTCAAAATCGCAAAAACCCGCCTAAAATACCGATTATTTTCGTTTTTTTACCTATACCAAGAAAACAAAACATTTTTCGAAGAAAGTCTTTAAATATTAATTGTTGCTAGAATTATTACCTAAAAAATAAAAAATATTACTCCGAAATCAGAACATTTACCGCGAAGATATCGTCTTGGGAAAAAGTGTAGAAATTTGCCCACTGGCGGTCAGTCCCACTCCTCCGCGAAAACATTTGTCCGATTCAAACTTACGTTTTTTCATCTTAAAGCTGATTAAATGTACTATTAGACTATTAAATATGAAGTTTTAATAATGTACCTTAAAAGCACGCTTAAAAAAAACCATACAATTGTAAAATATACGTTTTTTTTTTTTACGTTTTTCACTATAACTCCAAAACCTTTTGTGCGACTCAAAATTTCTTTTCCTTATCTAAAAGCTAGTCACATTTACTATTAAAATCTATACATGAAGTTTTAATCGGGTCTCTTGAAATACACATGCCAGAATGCTTAACATTCCGTACTTTTATGAAATCCACGTTTTTTTTTGCACATTTTTCGCTATAACTCGGAAACTATATGTCCGATCCAATATTTCATTTTTCTTCTCAAAGCTGGTTAAATTTACTACTAGATCGTATGTATGTAATTCATTTTAAATCCCGTGAAACACCTACCGCTTGCATGCTAAAATTGTATATTTTGGCAAAATATGACAATTATGACATGCTCAGTGGGCTGTGCGTGGGTGTTTTACGGGATTTAATATAAATTACATATAATAATCGGTATTTTGGGCGGGTTTTTGCGATTTTGGGTATGAAGCCGACGTCTGCGGTGGTACCAAACTTCAGATTCGGATTCAGCACCCCAAAAACATAAAGATCCGTTGTTCTGCTAATTATTGGTTTGGATTTCAGTACCTTTGGTTTTGAAGCCAAGAACTCTTCACATTAAACATTTCGCCCTCATAATTGATTAACAACTTCTTTTCATAAACAACGGCGGATTGTCAGGAATGGAGTGAGAATCAAATTTGGAGACTATTGGATTCAAGTAGATATGGAGCTTCTTATGGTTGGTAATTGTTTTCAGCTAATTCAGTAACATATGGGACATTTAAATCCTTATGGATAAGTTTATTTGTTACATAATAATAATAATAATAGTAAAGAGAATTTTACGAAGGATTTTAGTTTGGAAAGATTGGATATGAGAATTGGGAGATTCAGCGAAGCCCCAAAGCTCAACTCTGTACGTCCAAATAGATCTAATTAGTTTCATGTAAATTAGTCTTTTGCATCACTTGAGGTACGCATGATGGTAGAGAAGGATCAATGCTGATAGTCTTTTGTAGTTTATTAGAAGTTTTGAATGTTAGTCGAGTAGTCTAAAACGACGAGCATTTTCTGGCCATTTTAATCTTCCAGATGAAATCCCAGGTAGCGAATATGTCGAACAGTACTGATGGAATATCATTAAAATATACTGATCGACAAGAAGTGTTAGGAAGGTTGTATAATGAGTCGGGATGTCTGATTCATTTTTTTCTATCATAACATTGATTGGTATAGCAGCCAGGCCCCAACTAATGTAGTAGTCCCAGTTACCGAATTTCACTTTAATCAACTAAATTAGTAGCGAATGTTTTTACTTACTTAACATTTACGTTTATTCTTCTAGCTGGACAAACGACTTAATTGGAATCCACATAGCAGACTTAAAATACAAGAAACTGCTCATCGTTTCAAAACATTCCTTAGTCAAACGTTCAAAGCTCCCAATAAATTACAAAACACCTATTAAGGTGACAGTAATTAGACACAATTAGACATACGGAGTTGAGTTAAACCTTCCAATTCTTCTCGTATCGAATTCTTACAATCAAAAATCCTTCTTATAATCCTCAGTGCTCCTTATTATGCCACTTATCCATAAAGATGTTAATGCGCCATATATTGCTGATTTGGCCCAATCCATCCTTTTATACTAAAAACATACCCACTCGAATCTGTTAGTCTCCCAGATTCCCGATAATCCTTCGGGGTGTCTGAAAAGATGACCAAGAGATCTTCTAATATATAACTGTTATTGAAGTGTAACTAGTGAGTAATTCTTAATATGTTATTGACATGTCATTGTAATCATTTTCCTCGAATTTACTTCTTGTTTTTAATGTTTAGTAAATATCAATTAACAGTTAAAAGTAGTAAGCAAACAATCTATAAAACTATTTTCAATTTCCAGTTACTGTTCAACATCTTGAGATGAATTCTAAGTTAATCTTCTTGCACCGAAAAACTGAAGAAATTAAAGCTAAAAGGATTGATCCATCGGAAAGAGTTGTTTATAAGAAGAAGTCCTCCTCCCTCCTGAACCTCCCCCCCCCCCGAGGACAGGTTAGCAGATAATGAAAAGATGATCACTGGAGGGCGTGCTCTTGGAAAATAGTTCCAGGGGTGGTCCATCCATCACCGCCCCTTATCTGTAGCTTCTGCCTCTCTATCCTCTCTTCGTCGCCGCCTACGGATCTCGCTCATTGTCTCCTTTGTTCCGGCCAGGAGGGCTTCTTTTGTCCGCTCCAAGATGAGGGTTTCGTATTCATTGAGATCGCGGAATACCACGAATGCTCAGAGCCGATTCTGAGTATTATATACAGCACCCATCACAGTATAATCTTGCTAGTCCAAATGATAACAAAATTGTAAAGGACTAGCATCCCCTATCACGGCTTCACTCGCTCTCATAAGTAAGGAATTTATATGATTTTAACTAATAATTAAAGTTTAATTTGTTTATCAATAAAAATCTCGAATTGAAATATGCAATTAACATGTCTTCAATGATATTTTCACACTTAGCAGTAATTTTTAACCTGGTTAAAATTGCACTAATTAGGTGTTTGGAGATTACGTCAAATATAATTATACATCCAATTTTTAATTTTAATCTATGAGTAGGTAATCCAGAGGGACAGGAATTATAAAAAAACTTATGGACTGTATTATCAGTGCTTACAAATAAAGGCCCATGGATCATATTTTTACATTCAATATCAAAAAGCAAAGGATCAACATTTTGATTTGGTAATAACAATTTTTATTCGACAGAAATAATTTTATTATCTTCATCTGTTTGGATTTTTATTTCGAACTGCAAAAGAATATGACTGTGTGGCGGCAAACCTTCTTTTCGCTCCTCAACATTGTTCATTTACATTTTTATTATTCCTATACCTTCCTAGAACTATGGAAATGAGTTAAAATTAAGTTCAGGTGGGTCAAGTAGTTTTACAATTGTAAACTATATTGCGGAACGGTGCTAACCACATATTGGTCGATTTTCAAACTTCACTGGGATCCACATGGCGCAAAACATATTAAAATCTTTTTTAAAAGTTTAATTGAATATAAATGAATTTTATTATCAATTTCAAACTCTATATAACACCATACCTTCATGTAGAATGGCGGTCTCCACCTATCGGTCAATTTTCAAACTTAATCAACATACTTTCGTTTTTTTAAAAACAAATTATTTGGGAATCGCTAGAATTTATTATTCACTGTATTCATTAGATTTTATTATCGCTAAACCTTCCTGCAACTATAAAAATGGTGTGGTTAAAATTTGGTACTGATTGGTTCAGTAGTTTTCGTGGTTAATGATAATAAACGAAATATGGCTTGTCCTTTTATATAATAGTATAGATCAGAGGTCTCCAAACTATGGCCCGCGGGCCAAATCCGGCCCGCGACAGCTACGCGACGCACCCTTAAAATTCCAGCAAAGAAGATTTTTAATATATGTTCATAAATGTATCACTATAAAACTCTAAAAACATTTTAGATCGATAATTTCAAGTTGAAGTTTAAGAAAAATCTTAATTTTATTAATAATGACGTCAAAGTCTGAGAAACGAGTATCACAATTTATATTCAAAGCACTTAAATAAAGTTTCGACTGCAAAAGCGACGGAATTTCACATGTTTTAAAATATGTACAATTGTGATTGAAACAGTATTATTTTCTGTCGGAACGATTTGATATAAGTGCAGGAATCAGGGAGAAGCTGGTTTTCTTCTTGCAATCTCAAATTGAGTTCGTTAATATGTTTCGTTAAATCGATGTAGGTAGAATGCTAACTTCCAAAGCCATTCGCTATTTTGTAATTCGGATGGATTACGCTGATTTTAATTTTTTTTAATTTCGATCACTCCTTGAAGTTAAAAGAATCCTATTACCTATTTCTGCGTGTTACCACTTGATGTCGTCAAGTGTCGTGGTTGTAACAATACACAACACATTAGTGATTGAAATGATTGATTGAGAAATCACAGATACTGGCAGGAAAATCAAAACGATGTTGGCCTTCGGAAACCTTGGAAGTAAACATTCCGGCCCGAAGGCTGAAAAATTTGTAGACCACTGGTATAGATCATCAAATATCCAGGCTACAGAGATTCCCATTTAAAAAATGAGATCTAAAAATATGAGATCATAAAAATATAAAGCTAAATTTGTATTTTTAATACATCCACATTAAGAAAACTTAATGACATTATTCACAGCTTTTCAACTAGAAATGTAAATTGACTATTAAATACAAAGGTTAAAAAATAATGTGTGTAATAAAAATAAATATATATATTTAACAAAAAAAAGTTCACAAGGAAAATCCAATACTCACATGCATGTTATTGTTCTAAATATTCTCCAGGGAGCGGAATAGCCTCAGTAAGGCACTGAACCCTCAGCTCCGGTAGGGTAGGGCACAGCAAGGCTCTGTAAAGAGGGTTCCCTTACTTTTGGCAAAAGCCTGGCGGTTGAAGGTGATTGCTGACCACAAAACCTCCTTGCACAACCGTTGGTCAAGCATTGCGTCCTTACCATGTACTGAACCCTAGACCCTTCCTAGGGACTGGTTATTTGTTTATAATAAAATTATATTTCTGAAAATAATCAAATAGGGGCTTATGATTTTTGTGTTTTAAAAATCTAGGTAATCTCTTTTTCTTACAGTTTAAGCTCGAGTACAGTTTATTTTTCAACACTAAGCTTTTGTGAATAGATTAACCACACAGGATTGAAGCCATCTCGATTTCGTCACTTGTACCATCAGTTTATTTTGGTTCAGTTTTTGCTGCCGCCATCTATTGTACAATATTTTTATCTTTGGCAACAGCATTTAGACCTATAACAAAGCCTAAACAAAATATCCATATGATTTTATCCATATGAGTAAATCATCACTCGTAACTTGCCAGTTTGGTCTACCATATGTTTCGGCATTAGTTAAGGATTGTGTAACCAAACGTTTCTACTAGCTCCTGGAGCTTGTCGGACAAATTTCGAACTATTTAAATATCCTCTTACTCATCAATAATCTTAACAGTCAAACTAGTCCTGGTTGTTTATTGTTGTTTGTCTTCAATGTATTTGAGGAACAAAATGGAATAAGTGGATTTTTATAATGGCGAAAAAAGTGAGAAATTGAAATGTGAATGTTTCGCGGCCAATCAATAATGAAATTTGATTTAAAAAATGCATAATGTTATTTTGATTTCATCACGATAAATAAAAAAGAAAGAAATTCATAATAAGAGTCTTAAGAAAGTAACAACTCTTACAAAAAATATAACAGTTCTTCATTTTATAATTTTTTTTTTTGATTAAGATTTGACTATATTTTTATGAATTGAGGAATTTGAAGAAACAAAATTTATTAATCATATTAAAATATTTTATTTTTTGTATCCATTAATAAAAAATAATTGAAACTCGGTGTGGTTACAATTGACGATTAGTCTAAGCCAACGCGGCTGTTTCTCAGAGTTAACGGTACACGTCCGACCTCTCCTTCCAGCCCTCAAGCCCCATTAAGAGCTACACTCTACGTCTTGTTCTATTGCTCTGACGATAGACGGTTCTCTGGAGAAAATACAGATCGGTAAATGTCTAAAGGTAAGTAGTGAAATAAATTTTAGCTTAAAGACAGTTGATTGATTGGATACAATTACTTTTAGACATATTGCGCAAGTATTTCTGTTGTTTGGTGAGGCGTGACGTAATGATGTACTCCAGAGCAGGAAGAATAGATTATCCTACAGATTACCAATTTATCCTAGCTAGAATAGAAAGGCTAAGATTCATTTCGTGGTTCTCCTAAGACCGAGGATTTAATAATAAAATAAAACACATTTGTATATGAATATTTATCTCACAGTGAAAATAATACACCTTTGTTTTGTCCCAATAATTGTTAACCTTAAACTTTTTTACATTAGTTAAACTCTTGTATCAAAAGTGTTCGCCTCTTTTCGAAGCGATTTGAAAATAAATATGCCGTGGTTTTGAACTTTTTTCCATAATGGGGCACACACAATATTAACAGAATATGAGATGGTCATTCGAAACTTCAATGATGGAAAATCTTTAAATCAAATAACCCAATTATTTAAAAAAAAGCTTTTCCACTGTTCAGCATTTAGCGGAGAGATCCAAGAAGGAAAAGTGCACTGCCAGAAAAAAAAAGTTTATATCACAAGACAAATTTCAGCTGATAGGGGTGAGACTTAGATCGTCAGGGAAATTAAAAGAAATCCACGTTTCAGTGCAACCAAATTAGCCACACTATATAAACACTTAGGCGCGGTGCACACTGCCTTCTAGGAACATGAAACTGAAGTTGCTTTCAACAGATTGAAGGTTAGGATGCAATTCGCAAATTAATATTTACAGAAGGGCACTGAATTTTGGACCACAGACAAATTTGCAGATGAAAGTAAATTTAATATTTTGGCGTCCGATGGACGTTGCTATATGGTAAGTGGAGGAAACTGGGGAAAGGGCTACTGAAAAAAAAATTACGGCCTACTGTGAAAAATGAGGGTGGGAGTGTTACGATGTTTGGGCGTATGGTGGCCTCTGGAGGGATAAATCTTCATTTCATAGATGGAATAAGTAAGAAGCATGTTTACGCAGACATTTTAAGAGGAAACTTAAAACTAAGTTTGGAAAAGCTGTGGTTCAAAGACAAGTTTTGTTTTTACCAAGTTAATGACCCCATATACTCAGCCATGTTAGTTGGGGAATGGCTCTTTTATAACTGCCCTAAAGTTATTGAAATTCAAGCACAGTCACCAGATTATAATGTGACAGAACACCTGTGGGCAAAATTGGAGGTAGAAATAAAATATATATATATAAGATTTTTTGCAAAGAAGAGTTTAAAAAACATCCATCGATAAATTAAAAATAACTTAATCTTACTTTGTACCTGGTACTGTTACTGCTATCGGTGAGAGGACCAGTCGATTAAGTTGGCCTATTGGTACTTTTAGCCAGCCCCTTAAGGTTACAAAGATGTTAACACCTCGTTTGATGGAAGCGTTAAAATTCATGTAATGGGACCACCGCAAAATATATATTAACCGACCCAGGAGGGAATCGGACCCAAGACCTTCCGGTCTGGACTCGATGTGATTGGTCATCATGCTCCCCCAATACCTGCACCAGATCAGTATCATTAAAAATGTAAGTATTTACAATGATTTATTTTTTTCCTATTTAAATATTTTAAGTTAAAAATATTTCAAAATATTTGGCGTCCAGGTTTCCTCGAACTTTTGTCCAGCTGGATCTGTCATATTCCTCACTGTGCCAGGCGGGTTATAAGAGTGCTTTAGTGCCTGAAACTTTAACACGCTAGGTCACCAACTATGGTTTTTGAGATAAGAATATGGTAAAATCCATATGCATGAAAAATTCTCAATCAAACACCAAAGGTGTAACGAAATAGGTTTAAATACCACTCACTACAGATCACGCTAGTCACATTTTTTTGTTTTTAAGCAGATCTATGGAACTATAATAACAAAATTTGGAAATAGCGTACTTTGATAGCAGTTTACAATTTAATTATATTTTAGAAAAATATTTATGAAATTTTACGATAAAAATAATTTTTTAGGTTTTCGAATAGTATCTCGTGATAGATACATATACGAGAGGCTTGCTGTATAGTTGAAAATAAACTGTAAACATAGATTAGTCTTATTTAGTTATAGTTAGTCTTATAAAATCAATATAGTTTGAAATCTTGACATTTTGAAGTCTTATAAGATCTTGGAATTTGTCAAAACATTAAGCTAATAAACATAGAAAAAATAGCAGCTATTGCTATAAATCATTTTTTTTTTTTTTTTAACTTGAAGAAGAAACCTACAGAAAGATATTGCAATAACAGACTGGAGTTCGCAGCTGTGCTGTCTTTGTGACTTTGAAAAATTTCTATTCTAGGCCGGGATCAGTCCTGGTTTTGTTATGAAATATTAACAGGCTAAAGCCTCTTTCCCTCCATCAAGCTAGAGAGATCGTTTTATTTTTTTTTTTTTTTTCTCCGGTGTTAGGTTAAATTATTGTTTAGTATTCTTATCTGGAGTTTATTGTTTTTTTGTGGGTTTTTTTTCTTAAAAGTCTATTGAAAATTAAAAAATTACGAATCTGAAAACAAAGATTAAAATAAACATCACTCTAATGAAATATGATCTAAATTTTTTTGCATTTTTTTTATGAGATTTATTTCACATATTTTCATTCAGCAGCTAACTTTAGTATAAACCGGCCCGAACAAACAGTTATAAACCTAGTCTTAACCTCTAATTTTGCACTCATTGTTCTTGTTCGTAGCAATTTTCTTTTACTGCAATTATATCAATTATAAATCATTATGCTATCAATAGTCATAGATTATTATAGATTATAATACATCGTATATTATAATGATGTATATTATCTATTTAACCTTGAGGTTCGAAGCTGATAACACTGCTGTGTTGTTACAAAAATCTTGCTGAATAAATACTTTATCTTTATTAATAATAGATATAGTCACTGGTGACACAATCGCCCCATCAATTTATGCCTGAGCTAAATGATCTATTTGATTATATTTTCGTGTTAACCAATTCTACTCTAATTAGTAGCAATTAAATGATGAATAATTAATAAGTTTGGGAATATCCCTACTCTCCAACGGATACAAAGTATTATCAAGAATATTATATGAGAGACTGCGACCAATTGCAGAAAGAGAAATCGGAGTGTACCAGAAGGGGTTCATGAGGGGCCGATCAACTATAGACCAAATCTTTTCGATAAGAACCATCCTGGAAAAAAAACTAGAGAGCATAATATCACCACTCACCATCTCTTTATCGACTTCCAAAAGGCATATGACAATATCATAAGGGAGGAAATCTATAAAGCTCTATTAGAGTTAGGAACTCTGTGCAAGTTAGTTCGTTTGATAAGAATGACGATGAACAAGGTGGAATGTGCTGTCAAAGTACATGGAGCTCTATCAAGAGATTTTGAGACTTACAAAGGCCTTAGACAGGGTGACAGTCTTGCGTGCCTTTTATTTAATATGGTTCTGGAACGTGCAGTAAGGAAGTCAGGTCTGCAGATTGGGGGCACTTTATACAATCATTCAATACAAATACTTGGTTTTGCGGACGATCTGGACATAATTGGTAGAAGCCTGGAATCTGTGAGGAAGGCATTTCTTGTCCTCAAGGAGGAAGCTCAGGAAGTGGGTCTGGAGGTGAACCAGGGAAAAACCAAGTACATGGTAGCTGGCCCGCAAGCAGAGGATCGACAGGATAGCCAAATAATAATTGGGGACTTCACATTTGAACAAGTTAAAGAGTTCATTTATTTAGGGACTCAAGTGAACTCCGACAACAACATGCAGCTGGAAATAAATAGAAGATTAATTTCTGCAAACAAGTGTAATTTTGGACTCCTGAAGCACTTTAGAAGTAGAAACCTCTCCCGCAAAACCAAAGTCCAGCTGTATAAAACCTTAATAAGACCTATTCTGACCCACGCCTCTGAATGATGGACTATTTCTAAAATGCAGGAAGCCTTACTCCAGAGGTTCGAGAGACGGATTCTAAGAAGAATTTTTGGACCAGTTTTCAGAGACGACACTTGGAAGCTGAGAACCAATTCAGAGCTCGCACAGCTATATCAAGATACAAATATTATAAGATATATTAAAATTGGAAGGCTCCGATGGGCAGGGCATGTGGCGAGGATGAATCCAGATGAAGTCCCTAAAAAACTATTAGAGGAAAAAATATTTGCCAAGAGAAGAGTCGGAGGATGCGTTGTCCACCTTGGGAATGAGGAACTGGAAAATAGCAGGAACACACCGAAATGACTGGCGATTGGTGCTACAGGAGACCTTGACTCACTTTGAGTTGTAGCGCCGTTTTGATTGATTGATTGACTATCAAATACCACTTCTTTAACCACCTACTATTCTGCCAGATCCTGTCCTCCAAAAACTGTTAATAGCCACTTTTTATTTGAATAAAATATGAATAATTTATATTCATGAAATCTTCTTGATTGTGTAAAAAACCTTATTTTATACTTTCAGTTACTTTTATTAATATCTTACTTTTTTTTGTTTTTATTTCAATATTATTATCTGTTATTTTGTTATAAAAATATTATTTCATTTTAAGGCTTTGAATGCCCTTGGTTGAACATAATTTTTTATTTTTAACGGACTTAAGATCCCAGAACAAATAAAGAACTTAAATAAATAAAGG
The DNA here is from genome assembly GCA_003667255.2 of Euschistus heros. Classification (NCBI taxonomy): domain Eukaryota; kingdom Metazoa; phylum Arthropoda; class Insecta; order Hemiptera; family Pentatomidae; genus Euschistus; species Euschistus heros. The sequence continues at coordinate 3,909,318 of RCWM02000007.1, read as the reverse complement.
CTCGGCTGTTCCGGGTCTTTCTCAATCGCTAATTTGGTCCATGATCTTTCACCTTCCACCTTCGCTTTTCATCCCTCCAGCATATACTTCCTCCATCACAAACCCCACCAAAAGACCCCTTCTTATCTACCGGGCTCATCTTAATTAGGGGTATAGCTCCTCAATCTAACCTTTCAATTCTTCTCTTAAATCGTCGACTCCTTTGTATGAAAACTTTTTTTTCAGTGTATTGCCGGAAAAGAACATAAATAGGTCAGGGCTCCAAGTAGACATAAGGATATCCTAATTAGATAACCTTCCGAACGTCAGCCCTACTAAGCTGCCGCTCACCCTTTAGCCTTTAATATATAATAATCAATAATATTATTTATTAATTTTATATCAATCAATACACTGCATCACTAACAATCGGTAACCACATACCTCCTTAAATGGACGTCCAAGATGTTTATTTGTCGCCCATCGTTGATTACGATGATAGTATCCGATTATTACTGATCCTAACACTAGATCAAGTAGAAGGTGCTGGTAGTCTCTTTTAGATTCTCTATTCTGAGAATATACCACTCAACATCATCAGGCTGTTCACAAAGGAGATAGACCGCTAGAGATTAGCTATGCTCAAATAATTATCATAAGCAAGTATAAATCCCTTTCCAATAATGAACGAAGCAGTTTGTCTAATTCTTTTTCATTTGAAAACAGACTCTGTTAGAAGCTCATTCATTTCCCAGTAAGAATTACTAATTATTACTCGATAAGACTAGGTCGGGGAACTGAGATACCTCCTCGGATTCTAGTCAGCCTAATATATGGATTTCTAGGCGCACTGTTTGATCTTTAGTCTATAAATTTTCTTTTTAAGGAAAATTCGAATTCTATCTAGGAAAAATTTTAAATGTTTGATTACTCATTAAATATATTTGAGATATTTTCGGAAGGATATTTGATGACTGGAAATGTAGGGAGTAAAGGCCCGTGACAAGGGTTCTTCACAATTACCAAGATGGGTCCCGAGTGGGGAGGCCACTTCTCTGAAGAGAATAGCACCACAGGCCTGAGGGGGTAACTTATCCAACCTTTAATGAAGAAAACCGACGTCCTGTGGTTGATACATTATTACAGGAGTGTTAGTTTTCACATGAGATTGTTTTTAGGAAAATATGTTATACATACCCCGTCGCTGCTTCGCCCGCTCTCATAAATAAAAAACTTAGATTTTAACTAATAATTGAATTTCATTTGTTTATATAAAAAAATCTTGTATTGAAGTATGGCAGTTAGGATTATGTTTAAAGAGTACGTAAAAGCATAATTAGATATCAACTTTAAGAAATAATCGATCCCTATGGTTGGATTTTAATTTCTAACCATAAAAGTATTTGACTGTTTGGCAAACCTCGTTTCTAGCACTCAAATCTATACAAACTGCGCAAAAATGAATAGGGATATGCCTTATTTATCCCTTATCCGGTCATTTAAATTAAATTAGCCAATCTATTCAATATTAGTAGGGTACAACTAAATAGAAAATACAAACCAAAGTCAAAACAGTTGTTAAACCTTTTATTTATAACAAGTTTTCTTAAGAAAAGTAAACATGAAGATTTATCATTTTGTAAATAAACAGCTTTTCTCGTATTTTAATCCAGTAGTACTTTCAATAAACATGGACAGACATCATCTTGAACCCGAAGTTCGCGAAATTATAGTGAGAATGCGTTATCAAGGTCATCGACAAGTTAATATTGCAGAGGCGGTTGGCGTTTCCCAGAGTGTCGTCTCCCGGCTTTAGCTAGATTCCGAGAGACTGGGAGTGCCAATAGAAGGCCGGGCAGTGGATCACAACGTATTGCAACTGAAAGAGAGGATAAAAATATTGTTATCACTGCCAGGAGAAACCCTTTTCATAGTGCACGCCAGATCCTCAATGAAGTTAAAGGTGTTTTACCTAGACTTTTATCAAAACAAATGATTCGTAATCGTTTGTGGGAAGTTGGCCTTACATCATATGCCCCTTAGAGACGACCTGCAGCAACAGCTCGCCACCAACAGCTCAGAAGGATGTGGCGCAGCGAGCGACTAGAAGAGGACACAAATTGGAATGCTGTGATGTTTACCTACGAGTAAACATCACAGAACGCGTTTTTGTCTGTATAGTGACAGCAGACGCCGACGAGTCTACAGAGATCAAGAAATGCGAACAATGCCCCAGTCTATTGTGCCTTCAGTGCAGTTTGGAGGAGGTGGTGTAATGGTCTGGGCTGGCATTTACACGGGAGGACGAACCAACCTCACAGCTGCTGGATATGCACATGAAATTATTGAGGAATACCTCCCCCAACTAGGGATCTCAACTGAGTGCAGCATTGCAACATCTCAGGGGTGAAATTCATCAAGTAACCAGTGACAACATTATTAATAGTATGCCTAATAGGTGCACACAGGTTTTGGCTAACAGAGGACATTATACAAGGTATTAATTGTTTCCAAAAACTAATCTGTTCAATAAAAAAAATTATGCAACTAAAACGTCTTATTTTTGATATTTTTTAAAACCCATTAATTGTATTTTATATCAGCAAAAAACATTATAATTTCTAATGAATATTAATGCAGTTTATAATAGAAATAATACAAAAATGGAAGGCAAAGTAAATAACACAAAATTAGCAATATCCCTATTCATTTTTGCTCAGTTTATTTTAATTATTATTGTAGTAAAACTTATTATTATTAACTTGCCTAGAACTATTAAGATGTTGTAGTTAAAATTTGGTACAGTTGGATATGATAGTTTTACCATTGCAAACCCTGTTGCAGAATGGCCACCTACCGGTTAATTTTCAAAATGCACTGGGATCCACATGTCGCTTTATATATTTATAGCATTTTTTAATAGCAATTAAATTGAAAATAAGTAATTTTTATCATAAATTTCTAGCTCTAAGTAACACCTTTGTAACCTCTCTCGAACTGTGATCTTTATCTATCGGTCGATTACCAAACCTCACTGCGTACCACATATTCATCGTTTTTTTTATGACAATTTAATTGAATATCTTCAAATTTTATTATTGGTAAACCTTCTTAGAACTATGAAGATGATGTGGTTAAAATTTGGCTTAGATTGGTTCAGTGGTTTTCGCGGTTAGTGATCACAAACGAAAAATGGCTTATCCTTATATATAATAGATAAATAATTAAAAATATCGCTTAAAATGCGAAAGTAACTATTCAAGATTCCTCCGATTAAGCTATTTAAAAGAAAAAAAAATCATCTGTGGCTTTTATGACTATAAACGCTATTAATGAAAGAAACAGTCCGGTCGTGTCCCCCCCCCCCCCCCCCCCCCCCCCCCCCCCCCCCCCCCCCCCCCCCCCCCCCAGCCCCTTATGACTACTATGAGCCATAATCCAAGGATTTATCTATCATATTGCTCAACAGACCTTTAGTTATAAATTTGGAGGTTTATTTTAATTGCGCAGTTGCCACTTTAACCGTTCTCCCTACTATGATGATTGTGTCTCCTTAACTGAAATTATAATGGATACCTATATGGTCTACTTCAGGTATTTATCTTCTTCGACAACCCATTTAATACTGACATTGAAATATCCAATATTCAATATATATGTTTAAATATGGTGGTGCTTAGTTCAAAGAAAAGGCTTTTAGAATTCGCAATTTGACATTAAGAGTAGAAGAAAGACATAACAATTTTCTAAGTTAATTATATATCATTTGGTAAGAGTTACATAGATTTTTAATATCAAACAAAATAATTAACATCAGTAATGTAGACCTTTTTCTTGTTAGCACTAAGCATACCATAATGTACATCAGCAGCACTCTGAGTTCAATCAGATGTTCCGTTCCAGGGCGTTATGTTTGTATAATAGAATTTAACACCCTCTTAGGAAATAATTGCAAGTTAATAGAATTTCAGATGAGCCCCTTCAATCCTCTCGGTATCTACTCCACACCCCACCACTCTGGAGTCTGATACAACAGAATAGTAATTGTCATACTCTGCCCCGCTTTCTAAGTCAGGTTTGGATTTAATTAGCGTTTCTGTAGGTCCTGACTAAACCAGTGAAGTTTAAGGCACAGTACGGTTTGAATGTTTCTATTCTGCAAATACTCGGAGATTTATATTCTTATTTATACTCTGAAAAGCAATTAATTCCACCCAATTGGTCTTTTCATTCTCTCATCTTAAAGTTTCATTGCTTTTTTGTGTTTTTTTTTCAGGTTATACTTTAACCAAGACAAATGAAACTATTAGGATTATTTGAAAAATAATTAAATCAAAGAAATCCATTCCCAACTTGCTCCCCACTCGATTCCCTATAAACCTTTAAGGCATCTGAAAAGAAGGTGGAGTATGTCTAATGTAAAATGTATAAGTGCTATACATACAGGGCGTATCGCAAGTAAATGACAATAAGAAAGATGGAGAAACTAGATAAAAAAATATAGTTAAACAACGCAAACCGCATGTTTCTATCTCATTCCGATTCAGACATATGCCGTTCCAAAGGTTATTTCGAGAAAACCGCCCTTTGAATAAAATGATTTGTTGCTTTATGGAATTTTCCAGAGGATGAGAATGGTACCCCTAAATATGTATAGTTCTTGGTATATTCCAGTCGAGAGTTCTGCCAATAGAGAGATTTCAGAGTCTTGATTTTGGGAGACTTATGGAATACAACTACTTTTGATTTTTCTGGATTTAGTGTTAGGTCGTTGATCCCGCAGTATTCTTCAAGTATCCTCAATTTTTTTTGTGCGCCTTGCCATGTAGTGTCAAGAAGAACAATGTTAGGAAAACCTTAATTTTCTCTGCTTTCATAGATTTTTTTTCAACGTTCCATCACAGTTTTGAAATCAATAAATTTAATTTATTTTTTATGTAAATTACAAAGAAGCCTACTAGGGCAGAGTTGATACCTAAAAAGAACTCGAGGAATGTCTGACATGAGATAAGTTCTTGTTTATTTCTTCTGGATCATGTCGGTTTGTTTACCTTATCTCCCTCATTTTAAGTCTGCCTACTTCGAGTAGTAAATAACAATAATTGTCAGTACCTTTCAAATATTCAGGCTATTCAATTCGTTTTTAGTTCAAGAAGTACAATGCCAAATTTATACACAGCTTAAGAGTACGTTGATTTGATTTTCGCGTATGGGGCTGCAACAGGCTCTATTCCAAGACATGTTGTGTTCGCGGGCCGAGCTCGCAGAGAGGTTGACGAAATTTTGAATATTTTTGATAATGATCCATCAACAAGTACCTGTCGCGCTTCAAATCAACTGAGAATATCTCACTCTACAGTCTTCAGAGCTATTAAGGAAGACAATAGATATCCTTATCACCTGACTACTGTCCAGGAGTTCCTACCCCGTGATATGGAGCTACGGATGGTGTTTGGGCGATGGTATGTTCAACAGTGCAACGAGAGGCCTAACATAATGGACGAGCTACGACGAATTGGCTCAATCAACATTACCCAGGAAGACAGATTGAGGAAGTGAGATATGGACCTGTGCATTGGCCGGCCCGAAGCCTTGATTTGACGCCACTTGATTTTTATATTTGGGGTAGGCTTTAATCGGAAGTTTACAGAGTACCCATTCAGGACATTCACCACCTCATCGCAAGAATTCATGAATCATGTGTAGCAATGAGAGCTAGGCATGTAGAGATTCGAAAAGCTACATCAGCGGTGTTGACCAGATGTCGTCAGTGTACACTGCGAGGAGGAGGCCAGTTCCCGCAACTTTTTTTTAATTTTCAGACATTTTCTTTACTATTTAACTTTAATGTAAGAATTAATTTAATTTTACTTTGTAATTTACATACAAAATACTTTATTAAAGATAAGACCACACAAAATAACCATGACGTCAGTTATTTTTCCCTTCCCATCCCAATTGCAATACGAAATTGAGAGATAATTGCAGTTCTGAGTACACCGTTAGAAAGTTAATTTTAAGTTTGTCATTAAAAAAAGTTTTAAAATTTTTATATTTTGATATATTATTGCGGTTTAAAAACATACCTGTGAACATTGAAAGTGCATAAGACTTAACAAAAATTTAATGCTGATTTTAAGACTGTGATGGAACGTTGAAAAAAAAAAATGTATGAAAGCAGAGAAAATTGAGGTTTTCCTATAAAAACCACGGTTTTCTCGAAATAACCTTTGGAACGGTATATGCCTGGAACACAATGAGATAGAAACATGCTGTTTGCGTTGTTTAACTACATTTTTTATCTAGTTTCTCCATCTTGCTCATTTTCATCTACTTGCGATACACCCTGTATAGTTCTACACAAGTTATTGTAAAAACATTTATTGTTATCATTTTTCATATAATTACATGCGTATATACAAATTTAATATAAAACTGTACTTACAGTACCTGGTAAGTAATTACTGTTTCATGACCTACTGTTATAAAATGAGGTGATGTGGTCAGCAATCACTATCAACCTCCAATAGGAACCCAATTTGGGGTTCCCACTTTATAGAGGCTGGGTGTGCACCAGGAGGATCTGCAGGCCCCGAAGTCTATCGTATTAAATTTTCTTTAATACGATCAAAGTCCAAGAACTTAAAATTAGGATTGATGAATTAATTGTCACTTATATAGGAATTATTTTGTTTGAAAACTAATTTCGAATTTAAATTTCACCATCCGTTCTAAAACAAACAAAATTTACAAATCTGCGTTTCGTTACATAGATTATATGTATATATAAACTTTAATATTATGTAGTAAGTTAAGCAAAAATGTAAGACAAGAAATCAAATACATTGGTAACTCCAGTGAGGAAATCTAACATACAGGGTGAGTATCTCTTAGTGTAAAAAAAATTGGGTGAAACTAGATCAAAAATGTAGCAAAACGCCGCAGACATCACCTTTCTATTCCAAACCGTTGCAGATATACAATAAATCAAAGACTTTTTTGAGAAAACCACGTTTTTTGCCATAAAAGCTGTAATATATCCACTTTTTTTTAATATTTTTTAAACTTTGACCACGTTTTCGGATTTATCATTAAATTTCCTATAAGAGAAAAGTACAAGAAACCTTGAATTTTACAAACTTGCGACCTAAAGAACAGCTTGATCATCATTGTATTTAGGGAAGTTACAATGTCTTATATTACTTCAACGCTCACTGTTTTTTGAAAAAACTATCCACAAAACGTCAAAGCTCACAAAAACTTGAAAATTTAATCAGCTTTCGAATGATAAGTTAAACGTAATGATTTTGTTTCAATTTCATGGAGAAATATACTTTTGAAACCGAAAAAACATGGTGTTCTCATTTGGCATACAAATGCAGATTGTGTTGAAGAATACCACTTTTTGAGGTGAATTTTATGGGTAAATCAGTCTGTTTTTACAGGGCATTTCTACCTATCCATGAATATCGTTGGTTTATATTTGTATTGTATTGCTGTTGAGGTTACTACGATTTGTTACAAAATAACCTACCACAACTTCATCACGATATTCCACCTGAAGTTCGGCAAAATATGATTTTCCAACACCATGGTGCTCCTCCACTAAGAGATACTTTTTTTAGACTAAGAGATACTCACCCTGTATATCTTAAGTATGAATGTGTAGCATTCAAAACTAGTTTTCTAATAACATAATTCCAATAAAAGTGGCAATTAATTAATCAAGCCTAATCGTTGTAAATATTAATAAATAAAAATATGTCAGGTTTACAGGGCCTGTAAATGAAACTGTAGATCCCAAAAACGTGTCATTATGATTAAATTAGAAATCTTTGGAGATGCTAAATACAAAATGCCTAATTTTGTATTTCATTATAAATTAACGTTTTATATTATTAATTTTTTTTTTCATACTGATGCAACAAAAGGAGTTTTAAATTTTATTAAATAGTGAAAAAAAGTAATGAAAATTTGTAAAGCATTCGGTCTAAGTGGCTTGATGCATCCATCCAATTCAAAATTAAGTGATACATCAGTGAGATGACTCTTCACAACCCGGATCAATCAGGATCCTACTTGATTAATTATGCCGATTGGTCAGGGCAGGGAGAGGACCTGAAAGCTGCTAAAGCTGATTTAACGTCTGCATTAGTAACAAGTTCTTCAACTACTTTGCTAGCTCATCCTCTAAAGGGGAGAATTTGCACTAAAATAACAAATTCACCAGTTTATTCAACATGTGGGTTAACATTTAACTGTAGCCTACTTTCATATACTAAGCTAATTTTGGCTTCGGTAGGTAGAGAATGGATAAATGCATTGATTACACAGTTATGCAAAAAAAAAAAAGAAAACTTTGCTCTCTTGAAAAATTGTGCCTCATTTTAATATTTATGTGAGCTGAATTCGAATCTGATGGTGAAAAATTCTATGTAGCAACATTTTTGAGAAATTAGACGTTGCTTTTGAAAAATCTGATATAGCGTATTTTTTATTATTATTATTTTTTTTTATCAATCCCATGAACATTTTTTGTGTCTTTTATACTTACAAATGTACTGAATTTGAATGAATAGTAAAAACCAAGCACCATTTTTTTAGAGATTGAAGGTTATTAAACTTCACTTTTTTTCATATATTTTTAACACTTTTTTGGTGAAAAACAGTAATATAAATAATGTTAATATTTAATACTGAACAAAATTAATGTGTATTTTTTTCCTTTTGTACACTACATCACGTGTCTCCCGTCGTAGTGCCCAACAGTATTTGGAAAGCATCTTCTCATTGCATTTACCGCAATACCTTTTTTTCCATTTGGGCTACCTCTTGATGAAATCATTCTCCGGGTTCATCTGAAACCGTTACTGAGTTGGGAGGGAAGAAATTCAAAGTGGGATACAATAAATGAATTTTTGAGGACATGTTGCAACCCATGGCCGAATGTGATAAAAGCAATTCTTCAACAATGTCATTTATGCAACAAAACCTAATACTTATGCTCTCCAATATTTTTCATTTCGTAATACATTATATAAGCTTCAAAATCAAATAGGTTTTTTGTTTTTTTTTAATTTTTGTTAAAGGTTTCAATGATAAAATATTTTCGTAATGTCGAAAAAAACTCATTTTTCAACCTAAAGCACATATTGGAGAAAAAATATTGCCTGATTGAGATTTTCTGACTTTCGGTTCGTATTCAGCACATTTCAAAACTTAATAAAACATTTTTGTTGAAGGGAGTATTTTGATGTAGAACAGTGTTATCCTATTTCAGGTAATATTGAACTTATTGAATTTACAGAACCATTAACAAGCATTTAGAGAGAGCTCGATGGCCGAGCGCGTTGGGGTGATTTCGGCGTACAGAAGTTCATGGGTTCGAATCCCACCAGGGATTAAACTTAATTTTTTAGAGAACCCACAGAATGAATCTTGGACATCTCCAACGTGGCTTACATACTTTGGTTACCTATAACCAGACAAGGTAAGCTAGACACTGATTGACACCCTTAAAGAAATATTAATACTATAATTATAGAAAGAATAGTTCAATAAAATTAAAATTTAAAGTTATTCTTCCTTAATTACTATACTTTAAGATAAACAAGAAAGTTCACTCCCAACACTATTCCTGAATTTATTTTACAACGTAGTGACAATAACTTCCTTCTCATATTAGACAAGCGAAATCTCTGAAAACATTTAAATACCTCTATTTCCAGTACCTCAATCTTATATTATCAATAACAATATTATCGCTAACAATCTACTTTCTTAATTAAATTATTAAATAAATCTTTCTGGAACACTTTCAATAACTATTTGCAAATTAGATACCAATCAATATAATATATCTCACTCTGAATACAACAGTTAGGTCCTTCTATTGTATATAATAAGCATTGTATCAAAAGAATGGATTTATTATTTTATTTAGAATAGAATATTTTCTTATTTTGCTTTTTATATGTTTAATTAGTATCTATGTATACATTATCATTGGTATATTATTATTTCTTCTTTATTTTATTTTCATTTTATTTATTCATTATTTCTCTGACCAGATGTAACTATTTTTATTTCTTTTTGTACTAATGTGTTATTCTTAAAGGACCTGGTCCCAGAATAAAATTATTTTTCTATTTTATTCTATTCTATTCTAACTAATTCAAAATTAGTTATTGACACCCCAAAGATATCTTTTAAAATACGGACGGAATTGAAAGTATTTTTACACAGCTGAGTTTTAGGATTAAAAAAGAACTTTATTCATTTTTTTTTTTTTTTTTTTTTTAAAGTTAGGGTGTCAATAATTGTATGGTTTACCCTAGTTGGAATACTTAAGGACGTAACAAAATAAACGACAAAAAAAATAATCAAACATTAGGCTATTTCATACATTTACGAAAATTGAAAGATATTTCGAACGAAAAATTGACAGGTGTTCACCAGCCGCAACATTCGGTAATTTATATCATTCAATACGAACTATCTCAATAGTAGATTTAACAAAATAAAACGCTCCTATTGTGCTGGTCTTTATTAATTAACATTGTTTATCGATTTTTTCCTTAACTCTACAATTGTTCGAGGAGGTAAAGTTCCAATTCAATACACTGATAAACAAAAAAAAAATAATTGAATGAAAAATATAATTTTTCCCCTGCAGAACCACCGAGCACCTTGACAAATGTTACCAATATTAATAATAATAAGCAAAAGTAGTATCGCATATTTAAAATGATATCATTATAAAGGTTGTTTTATATAAAAGATTGATTCAATGAACTCTGGTACAGTGCCATCAAAATCAAAATCTTTCTAATTATCCAAACACTCAATTCTTATCCTAATATTCCTATAATTCCCCCGTTAGGTTAAAAAAGCTGTGGAGTCCTAGAAATTGCTTCTCATATTCGATGTTCGAAATATTAGCGGATTTAGCTCTCTCTTAATTAACCTCCATTAGCTAATGATCCGGAAAACCGAAAAGAGAGGAGCGCTGGCATCACCTTGAGACTTGCTACCCCCACGTAGCGGGGAAATGGTTTGGGAGTCTTAATTGTGAATATATATGAATTTTTTTTCTCTATATTTCTTTATAGAATTATAGAGAAAAAAAATATCTTTATAGATTTCTTTATGAGATTCCTCTTAATAAAAATTTAACTTTCCATGAATATAAAATTGGGTACTTTTTTTGTACATACAAATCATATCATTGTACCATAAGATTTTTTTATATCATTTTTTTTTTTTTTTCTTATTTAATTCTATCTCCTCTAATCTGTAAAATGTTATCTTCTTTTCTTTTCTCTTTATTTAAAGATTCTTCTATGTACATGTCATTAATGTATTATTGTTTTTCTTTTTTCTAGCTCATTATGTCTCTAACCAGATTTAATTTAGTTATACCTGCAATTATCTGTTATTCTTAAGGGACTTTGTCCCAGAATAAAATTATTTTTTCTATTCTATTCTATTCTATTCTATATATTTCATTCAATTACTTTTCTTTTCTTTTTCTTATAATATGATTTTTATTCTATTTTCATCATTTAGTTTTATTATTCATTCTATGATTAAGAGATGAATACTTACTTCATAGCCCTCTAACTAACTACATTTAACTAAGTAGATTGTAATATGTGTATCAAACAACATCTCTATAATTATGAAAGTCTTTGCTATTGTAGAATTTCTCTCATTAAAATAACTATACAGTTTTCCTCACGAAGCTGAAGCATTTCCTGGAATTATGTTACATAATTTATTGTTTCATATATTAAACATCCCACTGGCTGATAAATAGTTAAATGATAAAACGTCTCTTGAATGTGAATAAATTCAAACAGAACAGCGTCACGTGAACTCTCGACACGTATGGAATAAACTTTTAATTAGATACAAGTTTTAATTGCACTTGGTCGGACATCTAAAAAAAAAACCATTTGATTGTTGTTACATCAATTAAACTTTCGTTGTGAAACTGTGATACAATAAACCAACTTTAAGGCCGATGCAATCACATGTCCATTTTAAGCTTCCAGCATTACAAATGAGCTGGTGAGAATGAAAGTGGTGTAAGTAAAAAAAATTCGAAATTGGGTTTATTCACAATTATTGCTCCTTTATTAGTGCTCTATTAATTGACATTGTCAATAATGTTGAACTCTTTACCTAAAGCTAGTAAAAACACAATTTGATTATCAAATTTAACAAAAACGGATATCTATTGAAAATGAGAGTGGTAAATAGGCGCACCGATGTTCTCTTCTGATTATTGTTCAGGGGGTCTTACTGACCATAAAACTGCATGTTGCCAGCCGGGAATGTGGTAGGGAGCGGCAATAGTCGATGTGGCGCTGTTCCTATAATCTCTGTAACTCAACTACTAAGCCTCATAAAGATTCGAATTTGGTGTCTGACTGTTAATATTTTTATGTTGAGAAATTTTTATTTTACCAAAATTTTTTATACCAAGTGAGCGGGGTGAGCAAATCTGGTGAGAAGTTCTGCCGGATATCCCTCTAAATTTTAACCCCCATTTATTTTTCATATTTTAAGAGATAGAGCGAAAGTTTGTCATGTAACCCCCTTTAATTTTTTACGTTCATTTTAATTTTGTAAAATTGAGTGCGCATCGCTCAAGAGTGCGTAAATGAGCGCAATCGTAATCAACTTTTTTTATAGATACAAGAATCAGTATTTTTATTTTAGCTTCTTATTCTGCGTTAAATTTCATGAAGAATCGATACTTTGGTTAGGTCTTAATGTGGCGTCTAGTATGCGCAAAGTGCATTTTAAGAAATTTCTCAAACACAACATGTAACACGTAATTGTTATATATTTTTGCAGGCTAGATCATGCGGTGTTATTATTTATTTAATTATTTGTATTAATTTTTCTGGAAAATATCACTTTTGTAAAACAATGAATAGGTATTTAAATAGAAAAAACATTTTTCTTTTCTTTTTTTTAAATTTATTTTTTCCAACAATTAACTGTTTGTTTCATATCTTGTTCCAACCCAAAGATGGTTAAAACAATATTTATTATTGGTGACTTTATTACTGCATTTGCCGCTTCGAAAATAGTTATTAAAATCATAACTTTCAATGATTTCCGCTTTGAAAAAAAAAAAAATAAAGCTTAACTTAAGCACCTCCAAGCACGGACAAAATTTAATTAATGTATTTTTTGGGTGTAATTAAAACATTCACAAAACATTGATTTTTCTCAAAACAAAGGAAATTTTATTTACAACACTATCACTCTCAACGGATTTTTATTATGTTTAAAATTGAAACTGGCATAATGGATTTTAGCCAGTTGAAACCAATTAATGAACTGTAATTTTTTTAATTTTTAATAAAAACGTTTGCAAAACCTTTATTTTCTCGAAGGGAAGAAAACTTGACTTACACCACTTTCATTCTCACCGACTCAAAATCAGAAGTATTACAAAACATTTAATATTATAGATGAGTATGCTGTGCTTATAGCAACCCAATAAAGTTGAGCAGCACTGTGTTTATTGTTTATTGTCTCAATAAAGGATATATCTCTCTCAGTTATTTGCCACGTGTGTTTTTATCTTCATGTCTCCTTTCAGTTCTATATATTGGTCGCAGTTGTTTAATATATATTATTTAAGGTACTAGCAAACTGTTGAATTATTCCGTAACCCTTCTCTCAAATCCAAAACCCTAGTTGCTCCTTCCTTTGTCACAAATGATTACTTCACTTGTGCCGAAGAGATGAGCGTCTGGAGAAAAGACTTAAGACAAAAACTGCTCCTCGATATATTATATGCTACTTCAGCATTTACTGCACAATCTTTCTAAGCACAAAATTATTTACAAACAAAAAACTCATTTACGTGACAGTGATTAGATCTTTTTCGATACCCGGAGTTGAGTTTTGGGGCTCCGTATTCCAATTCTTCTCTTATCTTTACTATTCAAAACCCTTCGTTAAATCCTTAATGCTCCTTAATATGTGTCCAATAAACTTATCCATATTTATCAAAATGTTCCATATGTTGCTCATTAAGCACGAACCAGATAGCTAACATTTCATAATAAACTATATACCCACCTAAATTCATTTGCATCTCAACTTGCTTCTAAATCAATTCCCCAAAACCCTTCTAGTCGTTTGAAAAGAAGATGAACTCGGGATCTTCTAATATAGAATTTTCAATGGAGTACTACCGATAGGTAGTTTCTCTATATTTTTGCGATGTCATAATCTTAATTCAGCTAATTTACAGGATACATTTTACATATTATTATTATTTTTTTTTTTTTATACTGTTGTAAACAAATAAAAAAAATTGAAAAAAAAAAAAAAAAAACCTAGCAAAATCATGTGATTTTAAGGATTGATAAAATATTAGCCACTATTATTGGTATTCTAAAAGAAGCGGAAAATAATTAATCAATCTTAATTGTATTTATCCTTCTATCAAATCATATGTACTTCATGTCATCATGTTATTTTATTCCAGGAAATTACTAAACATAATTTTATAAAATGCTGTTACGTGCCTAGTAAGCCATTAATAATCCTTCATTCTACTAATAATTTAATAAACATATATTTTTTTCTATTTTATAACTTTTACAATACCGATGGCCATGGTTCTATTATGCTTATATTGTTATAATAAAAAAGTCTATTGTACTAGCATTCCTCGTTGTGGGTTCACCCGGTCTCATATTAAAGAACTTGGATAATTTTAAACTAATAATTGAAGTTTTTTTTATTTTTCAATAGAAATCTTGTACTATGGTAGAAAGCGTGTAAAAGAGAACAAAAAAATTCCGAAGACATAAAGTCCGAATAAACTACATTTTGAGTTATTTCTTCAGATATTATGAGAATTATTTGACTGATAGAGTTTCTTGTCCTGAAAAACCCTACATATTATTGACCGTGAGAGAAACAGCTGCTCCGAAAATCTACAACCTTTTAGTAGGTCTGGCCTTGCAATTCGTAAATTGCTATAGCACAAGAAACTTTGATTGGAAATTTTGGTAATTAAATATTGTAAATTAATAAAAATTAATTCGGATTCTATGAATAAATCTGACTTCTCTAGTCACTGTTCCAGTCAGAATTATAGCCTCAATGAGATTTCCACGCATAGCTGTAAATTATAAAGTGGTAAGATTGCACAGATTAGATGGTTGAATAGCACGTTAAATTATAATTGACCCACATACAAGACTAAAACGACAAGAAACCGCTTGTCGTTACAGACTACTTCAACATTTACAAGACAAACGATCAAAGCTTCCAATTAATTATAAAAGACTCATTTACTGTTATTAGACCTATTTGGACGTACGGAGTTGAGCTTTGGGGCTCCACTAAACCATACAATTCATCTCGTATCCAATCCTTGCAATCCAAAATCCTTCGAAAAATCCTTAATGCTCCTTACTATGTGACCAATAAACTTATCCATAAAGACCTTAATGTCCCTTATGTTACTGATTTAGCCCAAACCAAACACCTATCCTTCCATAGTAAACTCCATAACCACTCAAATCCACTAGTCTCCCAACTTGCTTCCCATTCCATTCCCGATAATCCTCCGAGGCGTCAATTTTTTAATTTTAATATATGAGTTTGTAATCCAGATAGAGAATATCATTTAAGATAAGATTGGTCGATTTTTGAACCAACATGTCGTACCACATATTTATCTCATTTTAATAATAATTTGATTGAAAATAAGTAAGTTTTAATAACAATTTCAAGCTATCAATCACACCAAAACATTGTATCCGATATTGCATAACGGTGATCGCCACATTTCGGTAGATTTTTAAACTTCACTGCAATCCACACATTCATCAAATTTTCAATATACATTTATTTAAAAATAAGTAAGTTTTAGTATAGCTAAACGTTTCATGAACAATGAAGATAATGTAGTTAAAATTTGGTAAAAATTAGTTTAGTAGTTTTCGCGGCTAGTGATCTCAGACGGAAAATGGATTGTCCTTTTATACAGTAGTATTAATAAATCGTTATTATAGATATATTAATAAATAAGTAGTTAATTATAAGAAACCACTCAAACGAGAGCCCTTTGAAGAACAAAGGGGAGTATTCGGCTATATCACATGAAGTATACTTGGAAGGCCGTGTGGTCAGTAATATGAAACTGCTGCCTGATTTATTACCAGACCAATGTCAAGTACCCAGAGCTCATGTTTAGGTTTGCTTAGGGTTGATTGGAACCAGGAAGTGTCTCTCAAATTTATCTCCCAAAGCCTATTAATATTCTGTCTAGATAAAATTTACTGTTCCGAGCCAGGATATGAACCGGGTTCGTCCAGCGTAACCCCCTCAACCGTCATATCTTGAGCAAGCAAAAAGCAATTATGAACGGCTCAGAATCTATATTTAAATCAACTCTACGAGTTTTTGTTAATTTCCAGACACAGTGTACGGCTAATTTAATTTCATTTCTAATTTTCTCAAAAACTATATTATGATTGTGAGTAATGAAATTTAAAGATTTACTTTTTAAAGCTTATTCTGAGGATGTTAGTAAAGGCTTGAGTCGTTGAAAAACATACCAAGCTGTTTCCAATTTATTTTATTTAAATAGCAGTTTGATTGCATCATTAGTCAGCTATATTGCGTGATGTAATATCAGAGCAGTAATGTTTTTATTACATTGCTTGACATTTGATAGCAATGTCAGATACCATTTAATTGAACACCTCACCAACTATGTGAAACAATTTAAATAATTTCTAAAATTCAACTACTAAAAATTATTAACATTTTTGTTGGGAGAGATAATGTAGATTTGCCCATTATATACATCCATTCCTATGTCATATTATTTACAATTGAAGATATTTTTTTTTCCCCATTACCCAATATTTGCTTCAAATGGTGTATTTGGTATACCTAAATATGCATAAGTATGTTTTAGTCATATTAATTACTATAGTTATTGCCATAGGTTTATTTTAGTTATTTTTAGACAAAATATACTACACATTTAATTTAATTTTTAATTTTTTCAACCTTGGTTTAGAAATGATCTTTTCTTTTTTTTTTTTATTGGTTCATAAAAAAGTGTCAAATGGACCAGGGAATGATCAGATCAGAGATGGGAACTGCTACTTATTGTGTAAGGTATGGTGCGAAGTCCTTTAGTGATGAAAAAATCATGTAAGTCAGGAGTTTTCTGTCTCGATGTGGGCACAAAGAAACGAAATTCATTACTTAGGACTTACATTTGATAGAAGAATGACATGGGGCCCACATGTAAAACAAAAACGTCTCAGTCTAAACAAGAGATTAAAACTTTTGTTTCCAATACTTCATAAACGGTCGACATTAAAACTCCGACGACTGAATACATACACTTACTTAAACCCATATGGACAAACGCCACACAAATATACGGGACTGCAAAAAATACGCACCTTAAAAAAAAAAAAATATTCCAATCAAAAATACTCAGACTAATCACAAAATCACCTTGGTACATTTCAAACCACTCATTTCACACTGATTTAGAAGTACCCACAGTAAAGGAACATAGACATAACCTTTATAGACGATTTCACGACAGACTTCATGTACATAACAACATACTCATTAATGACACGGCCACGAATGACATACCTGTAAATACTCTCAGAAGGCTTAAAAGAAGCTGGATGAGAGATTTGCTCAAATAAATCTCTTTAATCCATGCCAGGAGGAGGTACTGTTGAGTGCTAGCTCCCACAAGCCTGCAAGGTCTGTAGTATTACAATATCATCAAATTCACTTATTGTTACCCTAATAACAGGTGTGAATCAAAATTTAAAAGAGAAAAAAAAATTTTTCAATAAAGATTTTGGATAATAAAACGGATGACTTCGACTTATTTTAAAAATATGTTTATCAATTATCTCAAATCAAACTTAAACTATAAATCTTATTAGGTACGTTATAAATAGTTTAGGAGCCGACGACACTAAACCTGTCATGATAGGTTTCCCAAAAAAATTAATGTTAAGCTTTAAGATGAAAAAATATAATTAGGGATCGGACAAATATATGCGGAGTTATAGAGAAAAATGTTTTTAAAAAACATGGATTTCACAATATTACTGGGTTTTAGCGTGCTAGCATGTCTATTTCAAGGGACTTGATTAAAACTTCATATAAAGAGTCTAATAGTAAATTCTTGAACCTTAATTTGCTTGCTGCCGCCATCTTAACCGTGATTGGAAACGGTAGCAGTGCTTTTTCTTACACAACAATTGATGATCTTTCAGATATACATTGATTTTTCTGAGGGACCTATCATGACAGGTTTATTGTCGCCGGCTCCTAGACTATTTATAACGTACCTAATAAGATTTATAGTTTAAGTTTGATTTGAGATAATTGGTAAACATATTTTTAAAATAAGTTGAAGTCATCCGTTTCATTATTCAAAATCTTTATTGCAAAAAATTTTTTTTCTCTTTTAAATTTTGATTCACACCTGTTATTAGGGTAACAATAAGTGAATTTGATGATATTGTAATAATATAGTCCTTGTAGGCGTGTGAGAGACTAGCCCCAACAGTACCTCCTCCTGGCATGGGTTAAAGAGATTTATTTGAGCAAATCTCTCATCCAGCTTCTTTTAAGCCTTCTGAGAGTATTTACAGGTATGTCATTCGTGGCCGTGTCATTAATGAGTATGTTGTTATTTACATGAAGTCTGTCGTGAAATCGAAGGTCACAAAGTAAAGTCCTAAGATCGTCAAGTTAAAGCTTCTAACAAAACATTAAACGTTTCTCCAAATGCAAATCTACTCAGAAGACTGCCTAATAACTAATAATTGATATAGTAGGGATGAAGTCATTAAACGATTAATTCATTATTGCCTTAAATTCAATTAGTAAAACAATAAGAATGATAAATTATTTGCTACACATACTGGAATATTTTTATTAGACTAGTTTCGATTGTTAAAAATTCATCATCAGTTCCAAAAACATACAAACATTTTAAAGAAACTGTACCTTACTACATAGATTATGTATAATACATTTTAAACGGTGTAAGAAAAGAATATTCTGATAGGTGTGATTAAAACAAAAAATCCTAGAAAGCTTTTTTGTTTTTTCGGAAGGTATACTTGCAATTTTATGAACGTAACATACCAATCATAAATTTTGCCACATGGAAACTGTAGAACATAGTGTTAAGGCTGCACCTCAGAACTCAGGAATCATGAGACAAAGCCGCACAGTGGGCCAAATGAGCAAAAAACTGCTTAAAATACATTTTTTTCCGTTAAATTTGCGACAAATATGTGTTTACTATACCTTAAGGCTAATATAGCTTGAGTTTTGTTGATTACTTAACAATGGGGAGCCTTCAGAGTAAAAAATGGCGAAAAAAAGTAAATTTATGTTTAATAAATTTTCATTATTAATCATCATTATTTTATTTTTATTTCGTTATTAACATATTGTTTTCTATAGTTTTGAACTTGGTGGAGTACAAACCGAGATGATTTTGAAAATTAACTAAGCCAAATTTTGACTTTTTGATTTTCCGATTATTATACATCCTACAATTTTTGTTCCTCTTTGTTCCTCTTCAGTTCCAACGCTAAACCCTTCTTAGAGGTGTATAAAAACATACTATACAATGATTAGCTGCGACCACTTGCGATCTTCACTCCCAGAGCTAGCTGGATTTTACATCTCCCTTTTACAAGGGATATATTATATACATAAATAAATATAAGGGAATATATTTTACAACTCCCAGAAGTCAGGAGACTGGAGGCCCTACCGTATTCCAGACTAACTATGCTGCTTATTTCCAATGATAATTATGACAATTTCTGGACATTAATTTCCTTATGTGATACTGATGAACGGCCATATTTTCTCTTTGTAAATTTTGGAGCAATTAGCAATAAAAGTCAAATGATGAATTATTGACCTTATGATTAATTTTTCATTTTATAATTTTTTTTTTTTAATTCAGATTTAAATATTTTCTAGAGATATGTAAACAAAAACTTACTTTAGTTTTAAAAAGGAAATTTGCAATCAACAGCTCATCAATCTGTTATCATGGTTAATCCTTCGCGTTTTCATTTTGTAAACAATCTACTGTATTTGTGTATAATCAAAACAAATGCATACCTGCCTGATTTCTTAGTTTATTTTTAAATAAGTCTATTGATCAGTTGTCTTCTGATAATTTTTTTACATATGGGTTCTTTTTAAAGTCTGTGGCTCGTTTGTAGTGTTTATTATGGCATCCATTAAAGTAAAAAAACCGTGTCTTGGTGAATATCTTGCTTAATTCTAGCGATAAAAGTGTTAATTGCTTAATGAATTATTTATCTAAGGAGTTTTTAATATTGGACATCCACCGATCATCGATTGAACGACTTTTAACAGTAAGATTATTAAGCAAGTTCAAAACAAAATGGGCCGATTCTTCGCGTAACCAAGTAAGATTTTTCAATTACAAAGGATTTTGGCTGGATGAATGTGTTTTTGAATGGGGACCTCCTTTATCTAAACCTGATGAGAAATCGTTCAAGGGATCAACTTGTGTTATTTCTGGCCGCCCGCTAAAAGACTTTGCTTCTCTAAGCGAAAGTTCAAAAAGACGCAGAGCTAAACTGTTAAGTGGAAAATATGCATTAGATGAGTTACAATATGCACTAGAGACCGCTTTACGAGCCTCTGGAAAAAAACATATTGCTGATACTATTCATGCTTTGTTATCAGACGTGCCAAAAGATGAAACCTGCAAACACGCCTCCACAGAATTAACTAAAGAGGAGGCTTTAGCGTTGTATATTGACACGGGTTTAAGTAAAATTCAGTACGAGCGCATTCGAACAGTGTTTAAAAGAAAGCGGTGCTCTGTTCTTCCTACCTACCACAGACTACAAGAAGCAAAACAAGACTGTTATTCACCACATACTGTATCTGAGGTTGGGGTTCGAATTCCACTTCAAAATCTTCTCGATTTAACAACAACTAGATTGATTTTATCTCTTGCCCATACTGATAATCGACTATCTACTACAGATTTGACGTGCTCATGGAAATGGGGATGTGACGGCTCCTCGAATCAAAGTAAGTATAACCAAATTTTTCACGACTCCGAGATCAACGATGATAGTGTGTTCATGGTATCAGCAGTACCCCTTCAATTGACACCTACTGCTGAAAAACAAATTCAGAGTTGGTTAATCCTCGCCCTTCGTCGACGAAAATGTGCCGACCGATTAGCTTCGTTTTTGCCAAAGAAACCTCGACCAAAATTTTAGAGGAAGTCAAAAGTATAAAAAGAGAAGTTTAAGAACTCCGTCCAACATCTCTCATAATCAACGATACACATTTCATCATGAACTCTATTTTACGATGATTGACGGTAAGGTTCGACAATACATAACTGAAACAACTTCATCATCATGTTGCTGTGTTTGTGGAGCGAAACCTTCCGAGATGAACATCTTATCATCAGTTCGTCAGAGGAAAATCAAGGATGATTCAACAGAGTACGGTATGTCTACGCTTCACGCCTGGATAAGGTTTATGGAGTGCATCCTTCATATCGGCTACCGACTTCCTTTCGAAAAATGGAGTGCAAGATCGGATGACGAAAAATCAGTGATGAAAGAAAGAAAAAAAAAAACGGATCAAAAAACCCAGAAAAACTTCAAAGAGAAAGTTGGGATATCAGTGGATGAACCCAAGCAGGGAGCAGGATCGTCTAACGATGGAAACACAGCTCGTAGATTTTTTAGGAATTGGAAGGTTGCTGCTGAAGTAACTGGGGTAAACCAAGGCCTCATATACAGGTTTTATATAATTTTACAGGTGCTTGCTTGTGGAAATAAGGTTGATTCCTCCAAATTTGAGATATACGCATTAGAAACATATGAGCTGTTTACCACCCTCTACCGTTGGTATTATATGCCATCATCGATCCATATGATTCTTCTCCACGGAAAAACTTTGATGGATTCAATACCATTGCCTATCGGATGGATGTCAGAAGAGGCCCAGGAGGCGAGAAACAAGGATTTTAAAAAATTTAGACTCAACCATTCTCGAAAATGTTCGAGATCTTCAACAAACGAAGATATTGTGCATAACTTACTTTTGTCTTCGGATCCTTATTTATCATCCTTGCGGCCTCACTGGCATTCATCTGGGATGCTTGAATTAGAAAATGAGGCTAAAGAAATAATCATGTTTGAAAGTGGTGATGGCGTATGATGATGTGGTGATGGAGTACGTAAAAATGTTTCCCAATTTTTTAGGTTAGTTTTTATTGTTATTATTATTATTAATAAAAATTAGATGTAATAAACTATTTCGTTCCATACGTTGTTGTTCTTTTCATAAAATGCTCCACCTGTTATTTTCCCTTTCTCTTTTGGTCATCTTTTACTTCTAACTTTTTTTTTTTTTTTTACTTTCAAATGGAAAAAAAAAAAAAAAAAAAAAACACTCCTTGTTCTATGAACCTTGATGTTAGATGTGACTAAGTATTTTTTTATTGGTCTCAAATCTTAAAAAAAAAAAATAGCAGGTAATTAGAATTGACAAAATGTATATATATATTTTTTTTTTGGTAGGTAATAAATGTTGGGTGATCATTGCTAGTATTTATAGTGATTCCCAGAATAATAAACATAAATCATGTGCAAAATAAAAGTTCAACATTTTCTCAAAAAAGCTTCTGTTTTTTTAACTAATAGAGAAGTAAATTATTACTAACAAACTCATAATAACGAAAAAAAAAAAAAAAAAAAAACAGTGTAATTTATTTTCCAAGTACTTTACTAATCCTACTTGGAAAATAAATAATCATTTACTGACTAAACACAAAGGCCTAACTAATTTATAGATGCCTCATCTAAATCTATGTGAAAAAAACTACTAATTGAAGCCCACTTGGTTTTGAGAAAAACATATCAACAACGAATGATTTTTTTTAAACTGATAAATTTTCACAAACATTTTTTTTTTGTTTTATCATGCCATCTAATTGGTTTGAAAGATGAGACTATTAGACCTCTCTGCTGAACTGAAGAGTATGTGAAATTACGAGTTCATAGATATATTTTTCCACGAGTTATTGAATTTTAAACACTTTTTTCCGTTTTTGCCCCACTGTGCGCCGGTCAGAATGGACCAACTCATTACATTATTTCTATGCATATTTACGTATTTTGCTACATGAAACTGTATACATAAACGTTAATATTGTAACCGGAATTTCAAGTTTACCATTTAGATAGTTAATTTTTGTATAGAACCACCGTCTTAGAAAAGAATATATGAAAAGTTATGATTTTAACCACAGTGAATAAATTCATTTTATTATGATTCAGTTATTAAATTAATAAAACTAATACAGATTTTTCCCCCTGTATTTCTCTTCCTCTTCTGCCATTTTTAGCGTAGAGAGGCTCTCGATCCAACAAAGCCATTCCACTCGGTTCCGACTTATCCTCTTCATTTAAGTAAGAGTTTTTCCTGTTCTTCTTCCAATCCTTTGTTTGTAATCGTCTTAAATTGTTACATCACAAGTATCCTTATTATAAAAATATACTTATATTCTTTAAATTAGAATGTTAACGTAAGATTTTCAATGATCCATCCTCCCGTTTGATGAAATTTGCTGGACTACTTCTCTCCCCATTTTGAGTTCACGTACTTCTAGCACTTGTTTCATCTACATGATGCTACATTACCATTTGCTGGGAGGTTTACTAAACCTACACAATATATTAATATTTTCTACCGTCCCTAGTGACATAATAGCACCCTTTGTTGATGTCTGACCTATTTGATTAATTGGATTCTAACTATACTCTCGTGTAAAGCAATTCAATTTATTGTAGTGGCATGTAGGTGAAGGATAATTATTACTATTAATGAATATAATTTTATAATCATTATGGATCTAGAGATTTCAAACTATGAATGCTTTTACAATTACTACATTATAAGGCTGCACACAATTTACAATATCTACATCCTAATGACACGGGTACCTATCATGGTCGGCCTTCTATCGCCTCTTCCTCTGCATCTCCCAGCCCTTCCAAGCAAGAACTCTTCCTAGATCAAATCTCCTCCATGATCTGTATCTTCAGCTATCTACCATCCAACTCTTCTTCTCCTTCCAGGCCTACCCTTTTATAAGTTCACACCTCCTCCTTTTCACTTTTCCCTTGCTTTATTCAAAAACTTAAAAGCTGTTCGAGGACGCTTTTGAAAAAATACTAATCAGGCATCCAGACGATCCTTAATTAACTCACCCGAAGTTTCCTAGTCCCCTAGTCCTTTCTTGAAAAGCTACTAGTATTCATAATAGAAATAACTACTACATCATAGGGTTCCACCTACCTTTCAGCTTTCCGTCTACTATAACTATTAATATAATTTCTTAATCGTGTACCCATAATACACTGCATACATACCATGATAACATTAACCTCATATAAAAAAAACAAATTTCATATATTTCAATCCCTTTTGAGAGTTTCATGAAGTGGCATGCTTTTAGGTAAAGCAAAAAAATATGGAATGCTACGGCAAAGAAAAATTCTATCAGAATTGGTTCGACGCAGGGAACTCTGGATCTGGAAATCTAAAGCTTTAAGGATTGGAGGGAGAAACCTGGTGGTTGAGCACCATCAACATTTTCCTTACCTCACCGCTGATCAAGAAGCTGATTCATAACTAAACGCTGACCCCATATAATGAAGCCACAGATTTTTCATTTTTTTTATACGGAGTTACAAACTCGCTAGGTAACGTGTTTTGCTGAAGATCTTTCAACGTTCTGATAATAATCTTATGTTAATTTTTTAACGAATTTTAAAAATAAAATAATAAAGGTGAAGAAACCCGATCCGACCCACTCTAAAGTGCTTTTATGAGTGTTGGAGGAGTATATTTAAATTACGATCACTTTATTAGCCTCAAGGCGGCAATAACTGAAGCAGTTTGTTTTACAAAGTCCTCGTGGGCTTAAAAGCTTTACATTCCGCCTTTGCTTTATCGCCTGGGACAGCTTTTTACAGCGAGTTCAATTCCTCTTTTACATCTCATCTACATAACTGAACGTCAGCTGTATCTGGTGCACTTCCGGGGATACCATTACCTGTCCAAGCAAAATTTAAGAAGACAGCCTTAAATTTGAAATACATGGCAAAGTCTTTCTCACAATCGGATATATAAGGTACAGATAAAGAATTGTTTTAAAAGCGACGAAAATTACACAAGCTATAAAGTTTTTACAGTGCCAACATAAAAAAAATTGCCCGTCCCTTTAAAAATCTTAAAACACAATTCATTGCTCTTTCTAATTATACTCGAAAGGATGAAATCACGTAAAATGAACGTAATAAAGTTCTGATTCATTTAAATATTAAATCAGTAATTATAAATTTGCAATTTCATTCTGTTATGCTCATTTCTAAAAAAAATCTACACTTTTCAGGGTAGAACTGTAACACCACCCATGTAAGGAGGTGTATACCCACATGTATACAACTGACATCCCGACTCATCCTTGAACATCACCACACAGTGGGGCAAAATGGCCAAAAAGAAAAAAAAAAAAAAAAAAAAAAAAAATCAATACATTTTTAACTAATAATCCTATCGACTTATAGTTAGTCTCATTCAATTTAAAATAGAAAAATACCTAGGAATTTCACCCTGAAAAAAATTTACTTCTGGAAAAGACCAAGGAAAATAGTTAAGCATAAAAAAAAAAGAAAAATAAGGAAATCAATATGAAATTATAATTTCATTGTTATTTCTAAAATGCAATTAATTGTGTAGATTTTATTCAGTTATTAGAGATGGTTTTTATTGAATTTTCTGCAACTTTTCCATAAACAGAGTAGAAAAAAAAGAATAAAAAAAACATTGAACTTTTACAGAAAATTACTGAAACAAAATTCAAATTGAGAATAAATACAAGTAATAAAGCAAATAAATAAACATAAGTAGAAAATCGATTGATACAATTATTAAACTAAAAATACTGGAACAAATTAACATTTTAATTAATTATTTGTGATTTTAAAATAAAACTAAATTATTTTATTTTTATAACATTATATAAATTATAAATTTTTATAATTGATATAAAGTATAAATTATATCAATACCCATTGTTTATTTTTATTTAAAAAATTTAATGGGTTCCACAACTGCTTTGCGTAGTAAAATGTCACCATAAAGTTTGAACATGAGTTTGGACATTCAGGTAAAAGTTTCACAAAAATGACAATAACTGCCAAATATGCAAGAATATGCAGAGAAATATGCAATATTTTCTCAGATAAACCCCGATAATAATACAATAAATGCCAACTTAACGTGGGTCAGCGCGGGTTTTATCTTACATCACTTTTATATTCAACTTATTAGCTTTTCTCTTTTTTTAATGGCTTATATCCGACGGCTACTATAATGTATGTTAACTTCTAAATATATACATAAATGTTATAAAATACTAATCACTTGATTGTACAATAACAAGTATGAAATAATATTAAAAAAAAAAAAAAAGAGAGATTAAACTGACAAAGAATTAAATCTATATTTTCAGATTTAAAAAATAATTATTTTTGATTAAGGAAATGGGTTTTAATTCTTCAATTATCCTACTTTCAAACACAATAAACATTAACTTCCCTAATTTAACGTTGTATTTATGATTTTTTTATCGCGTTTGCCCCACTGTACGCAATGACATGATGACACGATGATGTCTCGTGTAAAATATCAGTAAATCATTTCATAGCATCCAAAACACTCCAATCTGATTTCATAAACCTTCAAGAATGGTTTCGAAATCGGAGGATAAAAATACATCCAAATAAATGTCACCAAAAAACCTTTACCCTTCGACAATTTATGGTCTTACAATATACAGAAATATTCCACTTATACCTGATGAACAGATCCGCTACCTAGGACTCCATCTATAAAAAAGTCTTACTTGGAAGCCACATGGAAGATTAAATGGTAATGAAACTGCTCATTTTTATGGACTGCTTTAATATTTACTAAACAATCGTTCTAAGCTTCCAATTTATTATATAGTCATACGGAGTTGAGATTTCGGGCTCCACTAAACCTTCCAATTCTTCTCGCATCCAAACCTTACAATCTAAAATCCTCAATGCGCCTTGTTATGTCTCAAATAAACTTATCCATAATTATCTAAAACTATCCTATGATGCAGAAGGCCCCGAACCATATACCTCTCCTTCCATGATAAACTCTATACCCACTAGTGGAGGATCCAATAGTGGGTAAACTTGCTTCACACTCTATTCCCGATAACCATCCGATGCCTCTGAAAAGTCCAACCTAATGTAGAGAATTTATTTAAGTGCTACTAATGCGTAATTTCTGTCAATTTATAAATCTCAATAAATAAAAAAAATTTATAATTTTTTAAATTCAGTTTTACAGCTCTTAACGTAAATGAACATACATGGGGATTTTTTTCTTTTAATAGAAGCTGTCAAATAGAGAACAGACAATATCTGACCGTCAGTTGGACAGTTCTCGGCTAGTTCGAGAACTGAAGAGACCAAGTTGGAAGTTCCTTGTTGATTCAGTTGGCTTCAGTACCTTCAGCCCTGGTCACAACTTCTCCAATGTCCTCTCAACCCCTTCTTAACTATTCGCTATGATTTTCCTTTCTTTTATTAATTAAATTGAATTTATTATAATTATATTAATATTATATATTATAATAATTAATATCATATAATATATATATATATATATATATATATATATATATATATATATATATATATATATATATATATCTTAAAGTTTAGGAATTTCATTTTATTTTTAAGCTATTCTATTTAAATGCCACAATTATTTATATGAAATTTTATAGGAGTATATAAAATTGCACATCCCATTAATCTTCCTTATACAGTAGAGCGTCGATTATCCGAACTAATGTAGTCAGGGGTGGTTCGGATAATCAAAAATTTGGCTAATCGAAATTCATTTTTAAAAATTATTATGTGTAAACAGCATCTTCCAACAGTTCACTTTTCTCTTTTTTAAAAATTTTAAGACTCAAACTGCCCATCTCACTGTAAAGATTATGGGGTACCTATGATTGATTTAGAAATATTTTTGATATTTCTGACCCGATTCACTTTTTTTTAGCCAAGTAATGATTTCCAGATTGCCATTAAATGAAAAGATCTCTGGTTTCCTTTATGTTAGCATGGATGATGACATGTAGTTTTTAAAACAAAATGTGATTACAAAGGCGATGTATACCTCACAAAGAACGATTTAAGGCTTAAGGTGAGATCTATTACCAAACAAATGATTAAGAAGATATAGGGAGAAACAAATGATTAAGAAGATATAGGGAGAAACAAATGAAATGGTATAATTAAGTACAAAGTTGTCAATAAAAAAATCTATAAAGTTCATTTTTTCCAGTTTCTGTAAAATAAATTGTGCTTCCCTTATAAACATTCATGGTAAAAATAATTTTGGTTTTTATTTAATTAAAAATAATTTTAACAATACAAATAAGTAATTATTTGTTGTTACTTAATTATAGTAGTTATTTGATCAATTTAATTAAAATTAGATAACAACAAAAAAAGTTCCGTTAATCGAAAGTTCCGATAATTGACGTTCAAATAATCGACGCTCCACTGTATATTATTACGGTGTTCCGCCATTGCCATTTTTTTTAGTTTTAAATTTACGTTGATATGAAATTTTGGCCTTAAAAAATCAACTTTAATTTTACAATACTCTGAGAGCTATAATATTAAAATAGTTACAATAGCCTTTTTTTTCAACGTTGCCCTGCCAATATTTTAAATTTCTAATTTTTCAATATTAAAAACTGTCCAGAGTGCCCGGTCTACAAGAGAATTACAATTTGATGAACCTGCTCGCCTGGAAATCAATATCCCTTGTTAAACCCTTAAGAAGAAAACTCCAGCTTTATAAGGGCTAACTTTTTCCTAAACGGCTCTAAAGTTTATTTTTAATTAGTCAGGCAGTTTGAAGTTTTTCATCAAGAAAGTTCACAAGGAGATTAATAAGAGGAGGGGGATTTGTAGTTTTGCAGTACTTGGGTGTTTAACTACGAACCTTTTTTTATTTTATTTATTTTTTATTTTTTTTTTTTGGAAGGAGGTGGGGGAGATAAGGGTGAAAACTGCACTTCTGAGTAACTATTTGAAACAGAGTTCTGATAATAACAAGAAAATGCTTCCTTAGAATGAAAGAGAATGTATCCATGTGCAATACATTAAACATATAATAACCTACCTAAAATAAATCTATATCTATACTATTATAAAAAAGGACAAGCCATTTTTCGTTTGTGAATTATAACCGCGAAAACTACAGAACCAATCTGTTCCAAATTTTAACCAAATCATCCAAATAGTTCAAGGAAGGTTTAAAAATAATAAAATTTAAAGATTTTCAATTATAGTACCATAAAAAGTGATAAATATGTGGTGGGCAGTGAAGTTTGGTAATCGACCGAGATAGCTGGCGAGCACCATTCGAGAGAGGTTACAAAGATGCGGTGTAATAAAGAGCTAGAAATGTATGATAAAATGTATTTATTTCCAATTCCATTGTTATTAAAAAAGCTATAAATATTTGGAGTGACATGTGGATCCCAGTGCAGTTTAAAATTCGACCGATATGTGGCCATTCTGCAACACAGTTTGCAATGGTAAAGCTATGAAACCCAACACTACCAAATTTTAACTATATCACCTTCATAGTTCTAGGAAGGTTTATAATAATAAGTTTTACTATAATAATAATTAAAATGTATAGTCGTGAGTATCAGAAACAAGGTTAGCAAAACTATCATATAAATGTATGGTTAGAAATTAAATTCCAACCATATGGATCGATAAAATTATTTTTCCCGAATAGGATGTCTAATTATGCTTTTACGTACCCTTCAAACACCAAATCAATGCAATTTTAATCAAATTAAAATTACCACCATGCGTGAAAATATCATTGAAGAAATAAAGCTAAATCCCATACTTCAAAACACGATTTTTTTCGATTAACAAATGAAATTCAAGTTTAAATAATCTAAGTTCTTTATTTATGAAAGCGGTCGATGCCGCGACGGGATATGCTAGTAATTTATAACAGGTAACCGTTTAATTTGTTTAAAAATATTAAATAAATAAAATATAACTTTTTAGAAGCTATTTATTTAAATTTACAACTGTTACAAAAAAATAAAAGTAGATCTAGTAAATGTGAAGATAATGCTCAAAATGACAAGTCAACAGCTTAGTGCACAAAGTAAAATAGTGCTGCTCTGAAAACTTCCGATTTTAGACCTACAAACATATTCTACCGAAATCAAGTTGTAAATTTCAATAAATAAATATTTAGAGCAAAAACTTTATGTTGCTATAGATTTTTTAACCAAAAAACCACCAACAATATTTAAAAGAGACATGACAATTTTTTTATTTATGCCCTAAATTATCTGGGTTTTTTTTGGGTTTTTTTTTTTTCTTGAGTAACAAAACACAGCTTTGTGAAATATACGGGATATAAATGACCCAATTCTGCTTATCCCGATTTAGTGCTATCTCATTGGGATGAGATAAACGGCCAAGTCGAGAAGTGCAGAAATCTCTCCCTTGACCTATCCATTCGTTCCCTTGATTGATCGCTGTTAGTAGAGCCCTTACGAGGGAGGAACTGTTAAGATATCTGGTCTTAATTCTAGTCCTTTTCAAGCTTTATTTCTTTGGAATTTAGTATTTAGGTTTTGAAATAACGAATATTTTTAATTGAGTCTTAATCAAAACTTACCTATTTGTTAATTGTTCTATAATCCTCGTTATCTAGAAATCCTAGGCGTCTTAAACTTAGAGCTTTTATCGAATTAACTATTGCTTTGCAAAGCAGACTAAAACTACCAGGTATTGCTCTTCGTTTTCGACTTCTTCAACATTCGCTAGACAAACGTTCATACCTTCCGACTAATTACAAGGACTCACATGTAATTAGACCTAATCGGACTTACGGACTTGAGCTTTGGGGGTTTATTAAACCATCCAATTCGTCTCGTATACTTAATCCTTACAATCTAAAATCTTTCGAAAAATCCTCTATGCTCCTTACTTTGTCTCAAACTTATCCATAAAGATCTTAATGTACTATATGTTGCTCATTTAGCCCTAACCAGATACCTATATTTGATCGTAAACTGAATGCACTGTATTCCCATTGCTCGATAGTTCGATGTTAGATCTCGCGTGTCGTCTTTGCAGATACCGCAAGCAAATTATTAGAAATGTAACATTAAGTTGAGGAGCTAGTGGACTGGAATGGGTTTGAGAGCCATGACGAAACAATAGGTATATGATAACTGGTAATTTTCCAGATTGTAAGAATTGGATACTAGACTAAGTGAATCGTTTGGTGGAGCCCAAAATCTAAACACCGTGTTTCCAAATAGCTAATTATAGTCATAAAAAAGCTTAAAGCTATTTTCTAGTAAATTATAGTATAGTTGGAAACGAAGTAGAGGTACTGGTCGTTTCAGTCTTGTATATGAATCCCAGGTAAGATGTTTGTCCTGTTCAACAGGTAAGTGGAATATTATTAAATTATACTGTAGGACAGGAAGTCGTAGCATTATAAACTTTTGTGAAATGAGATGAACTATAAGGTTGCAATAAATGGATTAATATTTCATGATAGCACACTTTTCGTCAGCATACATGATAAGAACAGTGTAGGATGGGTGGGGATGTCAGCTTTATCACCCTATAGAGGATGGGACATAGGATTCTACTTTGAGGAATATTTCCAGCAGACTTAGTAAAGAAGGATAAATAGGATGAAATATGATTTAATTTGAATCTTTCGCCATTTGAAATATGAATGGACAATTAGAAAGTATGCATGAAATCACGGGTGCCAAACGCGGTCAAAAGCCTGTAATTTAATGTTACAATAATAATATTTACGGGGAAAAAAAATAAAACAATTAATGAAAGAAATGTGATATTTTTATTATAGGTGTTTAAATGTTGAGCTTTGGGGCTCTACTAAACCACCCAATTCATCCCGTATCCAATCCTTACAATCCAAAATCCTTCGAAAAATCCTTAATGCTCCTTACTTTGTCACAAATAAACTTATCCATAAAGACTTAATGTTCCATATGTTGCTGATTTAGCCTAAACCAGATACCAATCCTTTCATAGTAAGCTCCATAACCACTCCAATCCACTAGTTTCCCAACATACTTCCCTCTCGATTCCCGATAATCCTCCGAGGCGTCTGAAAAGAAGATGGCCTAGAGATCTTCTTGTGTAGATTTTTATTGGACTGCTACTGATGAGTAGTTCTTCTCAAGTTTTACCATGTTATAGTAAGCGTTTTTAACACATTTACTTAATGTATATTATACAGTTGTAAATTTCAATAAATTGTAAAAATATAAAAAAAAAAAAAAAGGTGTTTAAATAAGCTTTTGTTATTAAGTAATGCATCAGTTTTTTTATTTTTTATTATATACATTGAATCATTTCATTAAAAATAACCTACCTTACAAACGTTATGATAGGACCATAACTCCCCTTGTCATATAACCATACAGATAAGTAACAAAGGCGTTATTTAACAAAGGCATGGCAGGAAATTAAGCCAAATATGAGAACTCGTTGAAGCAATGCCAAGAAACTTTGTGTTAGAATCAGATAACAAAGCAACAACATCGAAAAAGAAAAAGTTACAAACATAAAATAAAAACTTCAAATTTTTCTAATTGTTCGAAAATGTTCATCGCTGTTCTGGTTCAAGAGAAAACATTACCAATTGAAAGCTACAATAGTTTTGAGACCTAGATATAATTCCACATTTTATTAGTAAATGATGTATATAGATAGTTTCTGGGCTAATTTTATAAGAAAGAATAAAATTTTTTTAGAATTTGAACCCCTTCGTCATAAACCTACTATTTCTTGTCCTACAGTATCCTTTATAATATCCCACTGATCCTAGTTGAACAGATCCGCTATCTAGGACTTCAACTGGACATTAACTTGAAAAACACATACTAGACTAAAACGGCAGGAAAAAGCTCGTCGTTTTATACTTCTTCAACATTTACTAGACAAACGTTCAAACCTTCCGATTTACTACAAAACACTCATTTACATGACGTTCATCAGACTTATTTAGACATATGGAGTTGAGCTTTGGGGCTCAACTAAACCTTCTAATTCTTCCCGTATCCAACCTTTCAATTCAAAATCCTTATGATCCTTACTTTGTTACAAATAAACTTATCCATAAAGATCGTAGTGTCCCATATGTTTCCCATAAGCCCAAACCAGATACCTATCCTTTCAAGGTAAATTCCATAAAAACACAAATCCACTAGTCTCTTAACACTTTTACTAAATGTATATATTTTGTATAGTTGTAAATTTCAATAAATGAAAAAAATAAATAAAAATTTTACCACAGTAACCTACCTGCCTCACAAGAAATTGCCTTCAAGAATGCCTTGCGGCAAACTTATCAAACTTATCTACTTCTCCAAATTATCAAAGAGTCCCCATTCCTCAGTTTTTTTACTAGCCTTCCTTTGTACTATAAAAAGATAATAATCGACTTGATTAAGACACAGGTCTATGCTGAGTGAGTAATCACAAACTGGTGATTTCAGCCAAAATCAAAGTCACCATTAATGTCGAGGCGAAGCATAGACGCAGTCGCCCGTGACGTACAGCTTCGTTTAGTACGTCTATATAATCTTTCTAGTCGAAAAAAACAATTATTTGTAAATATTTTAATACGATCAAAGCCCAAGAACTTAAATTAGGATTGATGAATTAATTGCCACTTCTATTGGAATGATTTTATTTGAATACTAGTTTCGAACATTCATCAGTTCTAAAGCATACAATATTTTCAAAACATCAGCGCTTTGTTACATGGATTATATATACTAAAATTTTCAAAAATGTAAGACAATAAATCAAATATAATGCTACTCACCTGAGGATATCAAACGGATATCTGAAATATATCCTGAGTGGAAGGGGAAGGGCCAGATCGGTTAAATTTTGGGAGGTTTTGATTGATGAGGGGTGATTACCAATATATTTGATTTCTTGTCTTACATTTTTAAAAACTTTAGTATATATAATCCATGTGACATAGTGCTGATGCTTTGAAAATTTTGTATGTTTTAGAACTGATGATGAAGATTTGACATTAAAAACTAGTTTTCAAATAAAATAATTACAATAGACGTAGAAAATAATTCATTAATCATAATTGTATTGATCCTTCTACACCATCATGAGTACGAGTACTTCAAGTGATCCAAGAACTTACTAAAAGGAATATAAGAAACAATTTTTGTATAAGAAAAGTAAGGACAAAAAAAAAAAAAAAAAAGCAAAAATGGAATACGTTTATTTAAAAAGAATCTTATTTTGACTGGGGAAAAAAACTAAACATAGCAAGACACTTTTATTCTCTAAAACTAAACAGACATTGTTTCTTAAAAATATATCTCAAGACACACAAAAACAGAATCAACATAAAAGAAGACAACTGTGACAAAAAACTAATTCTGCAAAATGATCTGATTATATCACAATTCGATTAATAATTACCAGATGTACTTATTAACATTAAGTGAATCATGAGGCATGTGTCAGCTAGCATTTTTTGTAGGCGGTGATATTTTAATCATTGTAGTTTTCTGAGGAATGTCATTTTCAGAACCCAGGGTTTCGTCTTCTTCTTTTATAGAGCTCCTAAGGTAGTTTAAAAAATATAATACTTTTATAAAAGTCCTAAATAATATTTTAAAAAGTATATGAAATAATATAAGTAAAGTTCTAAAAAAATAAATAAATAAGAACCTAAAAGATTAAACCACACAGAGGACCTTTGGTTCAGTTCTTGACAAGAAATGAAATGTTTTTTATAGGTAACATAAACCCATGATATGGGTTTTGACAACGTTCACGTTATTCGAGAAAGAGGAATGACACAAAATAAAAGAGTTTTTAAGCACATTTCATGGTTTTTACTCTAAACACATTTAAATAAAAAATGCAACAAAATAAAAAATCTGATTAGCTAAATGTCCCCTTACTTCAATAGGCACTCCAATATATCCAATCGAAACAAATTGATATTGTACAAAACTGTAATCAGACCAATAGAGTTATACGAATTTAGTTATACAAAACATTTGCATGAGGATCTTAAACAACTACCCCAGAGACACAAGAATATCCACTATGCAAACAGAATAATTTTTCTTATGAAGAAGAAGATAATCAGGGATGCAGTGAAAGAGAAACGCCACGTCTAAGTAGAAATACATTTTTGCGTGTCAACGTTTCGACCTGCCTTGCAGGTCTTCTTCAGGACCACCGAACCACTCTAGAGAGGAGACGAACGATGACTGATGTAAAACGGTACACACGTTGGCAAGATCCTTAAACGTTGACACACAATTAAAATATTTCTACTTAGACATGGTGTTTCTCTTTGACTGCATCCCTGATTATCTTCTTCTCCATTCATCATAACCGTCAATTATACTTTTATTTTAATTTTTCTTATCAACTATATTTGAAAACCCACAAATTCAAGAAATAGGAAACTACAAGAAAACTCTAAAAA
Organism: Euschistus heros; assembly: GCA_003667255.2. Taxonomy (NCBI): domain Eukaryota; kingdom Metazoa; phylum Arthropoda; class Insecta; order Hemiptera; family Pentatomidae; genus Euschistus; species Euschistus heros. Next base: position 3,873,567 of record RCWM02000007.1, on the reverse strand, counting down.
CTCAAACATTAAATTTCCTTCAAAATACATATGCATAAGCCAACTTATCTTCAACTTGTCAAAAGTTACATAAATTGTAACTTTTAACTTTTCTTGGTAAAACAAACATACTAAAAGTCCTTCACATTTGCCAAGCGTATATCTCGGAAACGTTACAGGATATGAAAAATGTGTATGGAATATAAGTTGTAGAGAATTTGATTAACATTAATTTAGTAAATAGTCATGTTTCGCATACGACGCACCGTTTTCGTGATATGAGTGCAAACCAAAAAAAGGTACCTTCCGCGCCTCCCCCCTTCCTGTTCCCAGGCCCGAAAACTCCAGGACTTTTAGTATGTTTACTTTCTAACTGTCTTGAATATGTTTTCGAAGATAAACCTTGGAATACAGAAAACGCAATCTACATCCCATTTCAGGCCTTCATTAACTGGACTCATAATCAAGTTTCGTATTTATTTACAAAACCAATCTATTATTGGTAATAATTGTAATTATTTGTCCAACTTGTTGATAACACCATGTTTCGTAAACTACTCTGCACGGAACCTCGTTCAAGAATCACGGCAATATGTCTGCCCAACGAGAATACTTTATGGGATAGCAGATGATATCTTAATCCAGAACTAGATGGAGAAGGCACGATATGGCGATTTGTCTTCGCTTTATAAATTTGCCAATCATTTTCCAACTGTCAATGGCAGCCTCCACTCCATCGTAAAATTAATTAATTTTTGAAATGACGTTTCTGTTCCGCCGTGTCGTCGTTTTTCACGCTCCATGGCTTCACTTGGCACGTGTACATTCATCAATGTTTCAGATAGTCTTATAATACTTTTTAGAAATTATAAAATTTTATTTTTCATTTATTTATTTTATGAAACAGACATTAATTTAATGTAAATAATAAATATATAGCAATTTTAAAAAAAAACTATGCATTACATAAATCATATTGGTTCCTCTTTCATTAGAAAAATTGTAGCAATACTTTAAACAGGAAATATTTGTCATTTTATTATAAACTAAAATATATTCTTTACTAGGTATACAAAAATTTACAATAAGCCATAATTTACAATGGCGGCACTTGTAAATTTCAATTTTTTTTTTCTCACATAAATTAAAGCAATGAACTCACTATTTTAATTTATTTTTAATGATAATATGAATAAATCAGTTTTATACAAGGTTGGAAAAATGATTTATGACACGTGGTTGCTTAAAAGACAAAATATTATTTGTTATCTTAAAAATGAATTAGACACTAATTACAAAACAGAATTTAAAAACTCTTATAATTTATCTAAAAAATCTTTTATTTACTAAGAACGTGGAGCGTCGATTATCCGAACGTCAATAATCGAAACGTTCAATTAACGCAACCTTCTTTCTTTTTTTTTGTAATGTAATTTTAATTAAATTGCTCATCTAATTACTTATTCGTATTGTTCAAATTATTTTTAATTAAAAATTAAATTAAATCAGAAATTTATTTCACGGAAACAAATTGTTTACTGAGAACTTTATATCTCCTTAATTAAACCATTTCATTTGTTTCTCTCAATATATTCCTAATCATTTGGTTGGTTGTAGATCTCACCTTAAGTCCTAAATCGTTTTATGTGAGGTATACATCTACCTTTGTGATCACCTTTTGTTTTAAACACTACAATAATATACCATGTCATTAACTACATTAATAACATGTCATCAACCATGCTAACAAGAAGGAAACGAGAGCTCTTTTCATTTAAAGACAAAATGGAAATCATTAGGTAGCTAAAAAAAAAAGTGAATCGGATCAGACATTAGATATCGATTTCAAGGTTTGTAAATCAACAATAACGGAAATCAAAAATAATTCTAAATCAATCATCAGGTACCCCATAATCTTTACAGTGAGACGGGCAGTTTGAGTCGTAAAACTTAAAAAGCGAAAAATGAACTTTTGGAAGATGCTGTTTACATATATTTTTTTCAAAAATGAGTTTCGATTATGCGAACCACCCCTGACAACATTAGTTCGGATAATCGACGCTCTACTGTAAAATATATACCTACAAAAGAATATATTGTAGTTTATAATAGAATGAAAAATATTTCCTGTTTATAGTATTCCTACAATATTTTTTAATGAAAGAGGATCCATTATTGAATATCATTCCGCCGAATTGTTAATTCCTGCTCGATTTCAAAATAATACCCCTAAGTGTCCCGTGAAAAGGATTAAATGGGAAGAAAGAGTGTCCTTTTAAAATTTAAATCAATTTTAAAAAAGACGAAAACTAATTTGTCGGGAAGGCGTGGCGAAGAATGTCCTTCGGCTGGTATTCTTCAGTGGCTTTGGAATATCTAATAAATTATCATAACCCATTATTATTAAATATAATAAATTAAATTATCTAGATCCGCTAGATATATCTTAATAGAAATAAAAATAATAAATTTAATGAAATTAGATAATAATCCTTATAGCGTAACTGATTCAACTTATTTTTAATGAATTTAATATCACAGTTAATACAATAAAATGTACAGTGTATTTAAGAAAATTGTTGAAAAATGAAAATAAAAGATTTCAAGATCAACCTAAAGCTAGAATAGTATCAGAGGAGAAAAGAAAGGCAACATCGGATCATATGAAGCAATCGTGTAAAAAACTTAAAATGAAATATAATAATATTTATTAATAATTATTTAATCTAACTATTAGTCAATCTAAATTATCATGACTGTTCTAGAACGACTATCAAACGATTGTTGATCCGAACGAGAAAATCTTCAAGTGAAATAAAATATTTTGTTTTGATACAATTAATATTTATACCACCAATGCCAGAAGGTAGATCTTGGTGTTTACCGAAGAACAACCAAGTAGTACGCGGTGCACAAATGCACAGTGAAACTCCGCTTGTTAGGGCAGACTTCTAGTAATGAGCCTTGTCACAGGAATCGGCCGAGTTCTGATAACAACTGATCCAAACTTTAGCAACTTGAGTTTATATTGTTTGGTTTGGGTTCATCAATACTAGCAATAGCCAAGTTCTTAAAGGCACAATACTAAGAAGTAAACTACTAAAATTAAATCCAAATTTATCTAACGATATATCCACTACCTTGTTCTAAAAGGAACCCGTAATTATGAACTGGTATTCAAACCAGGGCTGCCGATTGAGGGGTAATTTTCCCTCGGGGAGGGGGGGATTCGAATTGAATTTTTTTATCGATATGAATTTTAAAAAATCCATTCTACCAAGTGGCGTATAAGTTGGCTATAATAAGTATTCTTTTTTATTTTATAAAAATATCTAATTACATAAATTACATTAAATATACGAAGAATATCTTAATTTCTAATTAAGACATAAAAATATTTATGAACTTAATGCCTCATTATTAAAGTTAATAAGCAACATTACTCATTTGTCATTTGGGGGAAACCGGGGAGAAGTTCTGAAACGGTTGGAGGGAAATTGGGGAAGTTATCCTTTGACGCAGGGAAAAATGTTATTTCAGAATCGGCAGCACTGATTCAAACCCCAAAAAACTATTTTTACATGTTTTACCAGTGGATCTTCTTTGTCAAATACAAAAATCTTATTATAAAACCTTGACTAGGAGACAGGTTCTGATGAGTGAGCTCCTTTTGCCTCTGTTTCTCCTAATGGAAAATAAATCTATGAAATCTCTATTTTTATGTGTAGGGGCTTTTGTGACATATCCTAGCTCAGTCGATGTTGCTGGGGCCGAACATTTTACGGCATCCTTCTTGTAAAAATGTAATGTAAAGTATTTTATGTAATATAATATTTGTCGCTAAGACCTATCGTTTTGGAGCTATATTCGTTTGAATGAAAAAAGTCACGAAACCCCTATCTTTAAATGTAGGGGCTTTTTTATGACACGCTCTAGCTCTGTTGGTTCAGAGCGACTTTGCTACGTTAGCAAAGTTACTCGGATCGAAACTTTGCCGATAGTTCTCTTATTAGAAATTAAATGGAGAATTTTTTTTTTCTTTTTATATAACATTTTTCACTAGTACATATGGTTGATTTCAGTATTTCAGTACATTCCAATAAAAAAAAAATGATCACATGTAAATTGATTTTTTTTTTTTTTTTCACAAATTGCTTCTCTAAGGTGTGTGAAGTAAGTCTGTGAAGTGGACATACATAATCTGCAATATTTCTAGATATATTAAATAAATAATAACTATTAAAATCCAGGGAGTGAAAAATCACGACTAGGAAGTGAGTTTATTATCTAGGGAGTGGGGAAAATATCATAGTTATTACATTTAAGAAAAGAAAACCGAAATTAACGAGGTATGTATATTATAAACTTAGGGTGTATACATGATACTAAAATAATATAAAATTGCACTTTATAACGACAGTTCTATTAACTTTTAAACAGCAAAAACTAAATAGATTGTAAATGATAAATAAGCTACGAAATAAAGACTATTACATTAGGTATTAAATAAAATACGAGTATATTAAAAACATTGTTTTGATAAAAATAATGTTCCTTGAACTTTCATTATAACTAAGTAGGTGGGTATAACGTTAAAACATTAAATAAAAAATGTAGAATGTACGTTTAAAAATAAAAAAATTAAAGAGCAGCAAAAATTGAATTCATTGGTTCCTCTTGGGCTGATGTTGATGATGTTGATGTTGATCCGGCTGTGATGAATGCCTAGAAATTTCCTACAGTTCATGGCATGAGAGGGAGAAATCAAGAAATTTATTTTTATAAAAGCAGATAAACGCTAAAGCAATTTAAGTTCAAATATAACAGGATATCCTCACTCAGTTGTAGGGGGTGAATTGTAGGGAGTGAGTTCTGACCAAAAAAACGTAGGTATCACGTTATACACGTGGCCTATTTGAAAAGTAAAACCTGCTATCTATTGGTTTTTCAGTAGAGCTTTGAATTTATCTTGAATCTAAAAAAAAATATCATGTTTTCAATGGTTTGATACACCTTAGGGAGTGAGGATGAAATAAAATACGGTACTTACCGAGCGGAGTCAACGCACCACTACTTGTCTAACAATGAACTCAGCGTCTTGAAACAGATGGCAGTAGACAGGTCTACCAGAAATAGCGTTGCCCTATACAAAACATCCCTCCAATTTTCCTTTTAGAGAGCGATGGAGGGATTATCAAAAATAATTTAGGGATTGAACTAGAGGGTTGTGACACTTCTTTATGATGGTGTATATCGTGCTAAGAAGGCTAAATATCAATCACAAAATTATTTTTGGATAGAAAATAGAAAACAATACCCCTTTATATTTTCAAACTAGAAAATAAGCCTAAAAGAAGGCCTTAAATATTTTCGAAATGCAAGCATTTTCAAGTTGTGGCAACCTAGGGAGTGAGTAAATGCTATACATAAACGTCAGTTATTCCGGTTATATATGTAGGTATATCATTATTGTTGGGAGTATATATATTGGTACAATGGGTACTTGGCCATGTAAACTAAAATCTAAATTTTATGTTCAGTACAATTTTCAAAATACCTTTGTGACTTAAATTGTACCGAAATTTTGAAATCACCTATATCTAGGTGCTTTTTTGACACATGTTGCATGTTATACTTTCTATAGCCGAAAGACTCAAGTGGGCATATTTTTTTAATTTTCGATTTTTTTACAAAGTATTAATCTAGGGATTATTTTATTAATTTTGAAATCAATTTTTTACGAAATCGCTATAATTAATATCCGATAAGAAAATTATTTAAAATAAACCTTTGCGACCCAGAAGGTAGATTGTGGAGAACATAGGAGCTTTATAAAATCATAGCCATCAAGTCTTCGTTAGGGGCACTAATTCAACTTGAATACGAACAGTTGTTTCGTATGCACGCTGTGCCCTGAAGTTCCCGTCCAGAATAGAATGCCTATACGTCCCAGTTGTTTAGCTAACTTCCCAGGTAAAACTAATTTATGTAATCTCTGACGTCGGCAATTAGGAATTTGTTATCAAAGTTGAATTTTTATTAACTGTGCAACATGGTACTAACAAAATGACAGTTTAAAATAATAGCAGAGCCCACTACTTGTTCAGCTAAGGTTTGAAGTTTCTATGAATAATTTAAAACATTTTAGATGAAGTTCACATGATAGAAAAAAGAAGGATCAAATTTTTGGATTTTTTTTTTTTTGTTAGCAATATGTCATTAGAAAGGCAATTATTTAATTTAAATAAATTTTAACCCACCCAGGTGGGTTCGAATCCACGACCTTTTGTACCAAGCGATCGGTACATAGCAGGTGCATTGTCAAAATGTAAATGAACCCATAAAAATAACGTAAGGAATCAAAGTATTAGTCAAAGTAAAATTTGACATGAATAGCAGAAACATAAACATTCTTATATGATTAAAGGTTGTCTTCGTGCATAAGGACTCATCCTACAACCCAGTACAAAAGTTTATACCGAGCGCTCGGTACAAAAAATGTATTCGAAACCAACCGCCACTCAGCCATCAAAAATCATCTGATCCTGGTAGATCTGAAACCAGCATCCCGGCTTTTGCATAGCATCCTTTTATCTAATGCCTATTTCCCTAAATATAGCAGTAGGGGAAAGGGCTAGAAATGGATAGTTAAATTCTGGATCTTGGTTACGCTAATGATCTGGTATTGTTGGGTGAAGATGTGGAAATTATTAAACTAAACACAACTTTGCTCATAAAATGCGGTAACAAAATTGGTTCGGTTAGTACTGGAAAAATGAAATATATGGCTAGTAGGAGAAATGGTGATAATGTCGATGACGGTTCCCTTGGGGAGCGCTGCATTTGCATGTCAAACATTTTTACACTAATATAATGTTTACATCTAATAGCTGACGTTTTGAATGTTAGTATGTTTTTAGAACTGAAACTAGTCTCCTAATAAACTAAATAAATAATTGGTAAATAATTTATCGATTCTTAACACTTTTTGGTCTCGAATCAGTTATAAAATGGTGTGGGCGAATTTTAAACCACACGGATTCCAAATACCTCCATACACCGTGAAAATTACTTGAGATGAAATTAAACGTATCGATGATAATATGACTCGGTAATCTGATATAGATGATATCACTTTCAGTAACATAGGGTGCAGCGGTTATAAAAAATTCATTGTGAGTAGAACAGAAGCTAAACAGGATTTTTCTTTCGCACCCTCTCACCCAGTTCAATGGTTGACGCCATTCTGCAATGAATAATGCCCTTTATGAGCTTTCTTTTGTCACCTTATGAATTAAATATTCCACAAGGATAGTGTTTTTGTCGTTTATATAATATCACAATTTCTTTGGATGGGCCCGCCGTAACTCTGGGAGCTATAAAAAAGGTTTCGAGCCTAGAATACAAGACATATTCTACGTCCAAATGTATATATAAAGTATTCAAATAAACTAATTGACAATATAAAATATTACTTACTTCACAAGAAATATAATGCAAATTACATTACTCTAAAGGATAATATGATGGAACAAATATAATTTATATGTTTATAATTAGGATACTACTACTATTACTACTAATACTACAACTACAGCTACAATAGTCAAACACCCCGGGTAAACCATAATGTTTTTTGTTTTGTTTTTAATATCATTATTTGTACTAATAATGAAATAAGTGTATAACAAAAATGCCCGATATTTAATTTTTTTTTTTTTTTTTTTTCAATTTAAGATAAAAATTATTAGTCCAGTCTAATCTAGAACAAAACATGGGCAATCAGAGGAACTAAAAATAGTAGTTCCAATTTTTTCATGGATGTGTAGAGGAGGGTTCCTTGAAGAAGAAAAAATAAAGCCTTTCCAAATCCCGGGTGGTGAGGAGGGGGGCTTTGAATGTTCTATTTTTCAGTTATTCGCTTACTCAGTTCTTAAGTACAAAATGAAAGCTTATTAAATTTCCTGCGTTTTTTTATATACATTCTTACGAAAAACTGGACCGTTTTAGTGCTACCGGCTCCGGAAAAGTAATTTTCAAAAAAAATTTTCACTCACGTTTTTCGTATATTTTTGTCTTCTAGATCCTCATTCGTTCATTATATAGCCCAGTCAAATAAGGATTTCACCTCGGAAATCCACCAATGAAGCTGAATTTTTGGATATACCTTTGACCTTTGTTTTGGTCTTCTAAATAAGTGGTAAAAAGTCACCGATCTCAGCATGTTAGCTTCATTAGATATTGAAGGTCAAATGTCACAAAAATCAATTTTTTCCAATCATCTCGATTTCTATGCCTCACGTGTCAATCAAAACAGTAACAAAACTTGTAGATGATAAAATTCTCTACATTTTTGGTTTTATCGTTTTTATTTTTAACCGTTTTCGAGATATATCGCGGAGAAGGGGAAGCGGGCACCAGTTCAGACAAACACCTGATTCTAGTGGCTTCCAGGATCGTTTCACAGAATAATTGTCAGAAAGAAAGTTGTAGAGCATTAAATTTACTTTATTCATATATACTTTTTTTTTCTTTTTTTTTTAACATAATAACTTTATTCACAACTGTACACAATGGACAACCAGTGAATGTGAAATTTACATTGATACAACAGACATGATCAGGCATGAGGGAGTCAGCACCCAGTGGTACAATCTCCAGGCGTGAAACTAAATTATTCATATATACTTGAATCAATTATTTGACAAAAAGTGAGGTAAAAATATTTATTCTCTATAATTATCGATTTTTAATAACGTATATCGAGAGAGTTAGATAAGTGTGTATAGAAACAGTTTTATAGGAAATTTTTTTTAGCTTTAATTTTGATCTGTAGTTTATTTTTCTAGAGCCCACCATTTTCGAGATATAATTGAAAAACCTAAACATGGGACCTTCTCCCCTTCCCCCACCACAAACTGGGGATTCCCGTAATCCCAAGGACCTGGATTTTTATTATATTTACCATCTAACTACTCCTAACGAAGCTGTGAAGTCAAAAATAGTCGCATAATTCAAGCACTCTACACCCCTCATTTCAGCACTCTCACGCGCTTCTCCGCGAAAACACGTTTTTCAGCACTCTTTTGGCTATAACTCCAAAACTAATTGTTCAATCAAAAATATATTTTTTTCCATCTAAAAGCTGGTTAAATTTACTATAAGACCTGTATATTAAATTTTGATCAAGTCCCATCCCATCCTTGTCAGCACCCTCAAAACCGCTTACTGTTCTGTAATCCAATATTTTTCGGCACTTTTTTCACTATAACTCCATTGCTATTTCTCCGATCTGAATATTAATTTTTTCAACTAAACCCTGATTAAATTTACTATTAGGCCTTTTATATGAACTTTTGATTAAACCCCGTAATATACCCAAGCAAGGCCACTGAAAATGATAAAATCGTCAGATGTTGCCAAAACATACATGTTTAGCGTGCAAAAGGTTAATCCTAAAAACAAATTAATAGAACCAAAATTATAGAGATTATTATCTACAAGTTTTGTAACCTTCTTGATTGACGTCAGAGGCATAGAAATGGAGATATTTAAAAAAAATTATTTTTGTGACCTTTGGCCTTGAATATCTAATTATGCTAACATGCTAAGGTTGGTGACTTTTCACCCCTTATTCAGAAGGCTAAAACGAAGGTATATTCAAAAATTCAGCTCCATTGCTTCCTTCCCGAGATTTGCTGTATAAAACTCCGTATTTTACTGGGCTATGTAGTGTAAAATCGTCAAGATAATACTAAAGTCATTTTCCTTAATAATAAAAGAAAATCCAACTGGCGGGCTGGTGGTGTGGGGGGGAGAGTGGTCAGAGGGTAGATGTCTTATAGACACACCTCTGTCTAAATATAGTAATATTCACAATTTTACCTGAGATATCATCTTCTCATCATAATTTTCTCTAGGATTTTATGACATTATGTAAAAAAAAGTAGTGGGATTTACAGTTTTCGGTGGTTGCTTTTAGAATTACAGAGCTTCCCAATTACTAATAGTGATAAATCAAGGGATAGATTTAACGTCAGTAGTATGATTCAATAATGGCCTGAAGTGAAGTACCTATAAAAGAGGATTCTCCTACAGTTTGGTAGATTTTACGTACCGATTCGGTGACTGATCATAATTTTGTCCAATAATTCCTTAAAATTAGACAAAAAAATTATAAGACTCTGTCATATTGCTTTTTCAATACAAACTTTTGAACAAACGCTTTATCGAGGCAGCCCTTTGCTGATCAACAAGCTTACATTAGTCTTCTAAAGAAAGTATAAATTGTTGCTAAAATAAATAAGATAAAAGTTCTTGGGATTCAAGCAATCGACGAAACGGTCATTTTTTTGTCGATACACCCTATTAATATTATGTTGTTTTTTCTTTTTAGTTAAAATTTTAAACTATATTTTTATTGATAGTATTTAGTAAATTAATTGATTCTTTAATTAAATTTATACTTTACCTCCGCACTATGTTCTCATCTGTCTGCACCGCGGCCAATTGTGAGGGCATCCTCCTAGTCTGCTGTGGAGTTAGTGGTTCTGTTACCTGCAAAGACCATCATCTATTCAACTACTTGAAATTTTTCAACATTCAAGACAAACCATTTAAAAGGTCCTTGACGACCAGTTGTTCACGCTACCTACTGGTTGCTACATTATTGAAAGTGTCGTTCAATTTTTGCAAATAGTGAACCACTCAAAAACAAAACCTTCACATTACTGAGATAACCAATCAAACTTAGATGAAAGGAATCGTAGTAAATCTGATTGTGCTTCGATATATGTTATCCTCTTTTCGGAAAGGTGAATATTCTATAATATAATGAATAATTAATTAATAGTCTAGAATATGTAATCAAGAACTTGAAAACTTTAGAACAGGTTAATAATTTCAATATCTCTCTTCAAGACAATATCTTAGGGAGGTGCAGTAGGAATAACAAAAATATTTAGTGAACCCAAGCCTTACGCCTGTTTTCTTCAAACCTAATCTAATAGTATCCTCCCATCTACTTTTACCCACCAGTAAACCACTAAAAATTTACACTTTAGTTTCCCAACGTCTTCAATCAACAAGCCCAAATTATCAGTATTCAGTTTAATCAATTCACCAAATAATTTTAATGCACGCCCTTCCAAGGAAAACTACTCTTCTGACGCCTTATAAAATAGTACATACATAAATGGCTCTACACCTCACGTGGGGACGAGGCCTCCTGCCATTTAAATCGCCATTCATCCCGCCTAATTGCAGCTGCTCTCCAATGCTGTAAGTTTAAAATGGTCCGAGCGTATGCTGCCACACTGTCCGTCCATCGGAGCCCCGGTCTACCAACCCTTCTTATCCCAACCAATTCCAGTTGTACAATAGTGAGCCATTTTAAATTCGATGATGAGATAATTGCAACTTTTTTATTACGCTTTCCTGCAGGGAGGTAACTGACATTTTGTGTTGAGCTGATTTTTTGATGCCCCCCCTAATATATGTATATCGACAAAATCAAAGAATATCCATAAAAGGCAAACAGACAGAATCTTGGGGCGAAGAAATCTGCTTCCCGTAGCAGTTCATTTTTTTTTCCTTGTAAGCGGGTGACATTGCTCTCATTGCAGATTCACTGGAGAAATTGCAGCAAACAGTGAAGTAATGACACAAAGAACTAAGTAGAAAACGTATGCATATCAGCACTAGCAAGAACAAGATTATACCAACAGGAAGGGTACAGGATGATGTACAGGTGGACTGGAATGGAGGTGTTTAGTTAGTCACAGATTTTCTCTACCTCCAAGCAGTTCTAGACTCAGAAATCCTCTACTGCATAAAAAAAAAAAAAAAAAAAAAAATAAATAATAATAATAATAAAATAATAAAAAAAAAAAAAAAAAAAAAAAAAAAAAAAAAAAAAAAAAAAAAAAAACCTGTATTACCGCAATCCGTGAATGAATGGGATGAGTACCTTCGTAAGGATGTACTGTTTCATAGCCAACGGCTGTAAAAGGAGGTAGTTTGGTCACGTTTACCTGCCAGATTTTCCCTAAATTAAGGGAACCGACTTTACAGAGGATAGTCTTCATATCCAATGTTCGATTAGGATGAATAATTATCTGATTCAGCCACACTCGAACCTAGCCCCAGGAGTTAGGAATCGATTTCCTGGCCCACTGAGCTACCACACATCAACACAGGATAATTACGACTTCAGAAATGAAGTTCCTCCAAAGGATCACTGAGAAAACAGAAGGAGTCTGTATCCGCAATTAGAGGTAAATGAACGTACAGAGGTCCCCTCGATAGAGATAAGCCAGTTGAAGTGGTTTGGTAAGTTATCAGGATGAAGGAACAACGAGATGGATTGAAAACCATTGACTACGTCCCTGGTGGTAGAACCCGCCAAAGGCTAAAAGCCGCCCAATATATTGTTATATTTACAGCCATGGCAAAACGGTTCCTACGCTGAAAAGTACTTCATGGTTACACAAAAAAAGAAGAAATGTCGATGCCTTGTGATTCGTTGAGGTTTAATATAAGAGCATTATGCTCGTTATACCAATATAGTTTATACTTTTACCAAGAAATTTAGCTCCAACAAATATAACCTAAAGGAAAATTTCATAATTCAAATCTTTGTTCTTTGCAAGGTAGAGTTGTGATTCTTTATCGATAGTCTGCGTTAAAGCACTCGGTATATTTACAATTAAGTTATTTCTGAACAAAATTTGTTAAATAATCTGTTTTTCGTTCACAATAATCGAAACAACCCAATATTGATATTTATATCGTTCATTTTAGTTTTAAAAACTTATTTCTCGCAGATCTTTCCAACCCAACAGCCCTCATGGCTGTCGGAACCTAAAACTAAAACTACCACCGTCGATATTTTACACAAAGCTGACAGTAAGAGGTCCCTAAGCCCTATGCGGTTTGCCCTTTTCGAAGGGGTATTACCAGTCTCCCTTGACCGAAGGAAATACCGATTCTGGTTTAGCCCAGTTATTACATTTTTACATATCTACATCATAGTATTCTTGCATTGAAAAATGTTTATAAGATGTTCTAAGAAAACAAATTCCAAGTACATAATATGTATTATTTTGCATTTAACTATAATTTTCATTCTGTCCAAATAACATAGAACTGATAATGCTCTTTTTTTGAACTTCCTAAAAATGTTTATTCATCGTCAAAATTTAGCAATAGAATGGTATTAGAAAATTAACTTGATTCAAGAATAATTTAGATATTACAGTTTTGATTTTATATATTCAAATTAAGATAGTAAAATAATATATACACATCAGATTTTAGTGTAATTAATTCATGGATAAACTGTTCTATTATATATCTCAGGTTATAAGATCTTATGGTTATACCAACTGTACCATTTCTAAACAGAAGATGGTATGTAAAATATTTCTATTACACTTCAACAAAGAAGCCAATTCATCGATAGGTATTTTAATTTATAAATTTCAATAATCTGACTACCAAGATCTTGGATAATTGACACTAAATCCATGAGCCTCCGTCCCTGGTCTGACCTAGTAGGACCACTAAGCCTCTCCCACTAGTGGACTACTATCTCCATGCTTTCTTCACATTGTGTCTGTTTCTTCTTCTGAGACTACATTGTGGTGATCCTACTTTTATCTCTAACATATTCTCCTTCCACGGTTTCTTGGCCAAATATTTACCCTAGTGAAAATAATTCTCTCATAAGCCCTCTTCACATTCAGGTCAAGTTACATGTTTGAAAAATAAGGATATTGTCAATTATATAAAAGCAAGTAGACTTTGATGGGCCAGCCATGTGGGTAGCATAAAGGATGAAGGACTGAAAAGAAAATGCTGGACAATTTTTGAGAGGAAGAGAAGTGGATGAACAAGAATCCATTGGAAGGATGAACACCAAGTATGTTAATAAGAAATTCCATTTTCGCTCCCTAACACTCCTTTACACAATGAAACTTAAAAATATATATTAAAACCCATTTACCCATTCTTATGTCTTTAAATGAGGAATTTCATTAAACAAAACTTATCTTACATTATATAAAAGAACATTTATTACATGTTCAACACCATTGGACAAGCCTTGACCTCTATAATAAGGTTTTTCCAATTAAAATCTCAAGCTATCTCTTTTCTAACCTTTTAAATCTCAACAAAAGCCTTCCTCTTATTTGAATGCTGTCCCAACTAAAAACTTTCCTAGTTTTACTACTCTGTTTGTACCTGTCCTTCCTAAACATTAATGTATATCACTCTGAAAATTCTATTTGAATTTATATAATTAAACATCATTTACTGATAAAAAAGAAAGAAAAAAGGTGTATATCAGAAATTTTTTGACAGTATTATGTGATTATTTCGTACCATAAACCGGAGCTACTTTAACCACTTTGCACTGCAGTACAATCGTTTTTGTGGATATTTTAAATTTTCTTGGACCAAATGATAGCAACACAACTCAGCTTCATATCCCATATGAGTGATTCTACTATATTTAATATGAGGGAAGGGGTGTCATTTTTCTCTTGTTCAAAAGTAGCCCCTCAAGTAGCGGCTAAAAAAACTTGGAAAAATTCACTTTTCAGCAAAATGCTACCATAAATCCGCCTGTTGGGTTCTCTTCATCACCAGATTTGTTGACAAAACACAAATATTTTTAGTAAATTGATAGCTTTTATAAAAATATAGCTTTTGAATTAACAACTGACAAACAATCAATTAACATAAAATGAATTTAGTTTTTAAGAAACATTGGTCCTTACCAAACAAAGCATACTAGGAAAACTTGAATAGAATGACAAATTCACTAGAATCAAAGGAACAAAAGTGCGTTTGTAACTCAAGTTTTCAATTAAATTATAATTAAAGTATTTTTGTAATTTTATTTTATTGTTCTTGATTAGTTAACTTTACCAGTGCCTGATAAACTATAATCCTTTTTGTTCATCATCAAATCAAAATCAATTTAAGTTATATAATACAGGCATAAATCTAAAATAGTTTTAATTACAAATATGAATGAAACTAATTTTTCATATTTATCAAATAACAAAACAGATGATAGCACAATGTTTAAAGTAACACCTTCTTCTGAAAAGTATCAACAACTTAATTCAAAGTAGCCCCACCAAGTTGCCTTTTTTTTTCTAATAAAAGATATAAAATTAAAGAAATGAGTTGGATACATGAAACAAAAAAGAAAATGTTGCTGGATAGATTGGTGATCAATGTATTACTTATATGAAACAATCCTGCTGCCACATACGCCAGACCAGATGAGTTTTTGATACATTTATAAAAACACCTGTTAACACTGATGCCATGAAAAGGCTTACAGCAGCAAAAGACGGCCAACATGTGCTCTTATGGCAAATGCATCACATTCTATGTTTAACCCTCAAATGCATAGAACAGACAGGAGGTTGCTAGCTTGCAAATTGAGCTTGCTAAAAGGATTTTTGTTTCAGAAGCGCGTTTGTCTAAAATAGCCCCCCATTTAAGGTATATGATGAGTACTATGCATCAATATCTCTATTCTTCTGAAGATTCAGTTAAATTTTTCTGAAGGCTAGACAATGTATAATATACTAAATATACAACATTTTTCTAGCTTTACTTTAATACATCTGTGTGTTTATAAGTATTTGTGCAATAGATTTTTCTGTAAAAAAAAATAATAAATCAGCAATATTGGTACTTTATGTAATGCTTCTATTTAAAGAAAAACTCTTTTGAATATTATTTAGATTTATAAAGTTTCTTGGTACCTTCCCTGACATTTTCTCTATTATTTTCATCAGGGGTTGCTAACTGGCTGTCCACTTCTTGTTTGTGTGTATGGTGCCTGCAAGGTTTTTGAAAAAAAGTATAATTTTTTGTCAATTTTTTTTTTTTTTTCTTCTGAAATATTAAAAATACGAAACAAGATTTTTTGAACAGTCGAAACAGTCTTTAAACAAAATCGAGAAGAGATGGTTCTACGGTTTAACGAACAATATTTTAAATATTTTTATTGACCCTTTAATAGTTTAACTAATATTTTTAATACAATGTATTAGTTCTTAAATTTTTTCTTGCCAAATCAGCTAATTGATTTATCTTTTTGAAATCTTATGCATATTTTTTTTTTATATTTCATAAAATAATATTCTTTTTTAAAAAAACAAAACAATATTTGTGTTAAGAAGTAATAAAATTGTATTTATATCATGTTATATCATATCTGCCTAATCTTACTTAATAAAATGTGATTAATCTGTTGTGTGACATTAAAGAAACCCTCTCCATAAGTGAAAAATTCCATATTTCATAGATAATGATTTCATTTCTTGCTTGCAGGAACAAAGTCATAGGAATTGAAAAAAGAACTTTCTGATAAATCTTACCTTGCAAGGCTTCGAAAGCTGAGGTGAAGAAGTCCTAAAGTTCAACTGGGAATTAGAATTCTTGTAGTGGCTCTCAAGTGCTGATTTGAGTAAGCTTTTTCCTATTTCATTAGAACTGCTTCTTCTACTACCAGCACCTCGATCTGCATAAAGTATGAGCAACATGTTTTTTTTATAAAGTAACTTTTCTGAATGAATTTTATTAGACATAATAGATCGTGAACATTCAACTAATTAAATATTAATACATTAAAAACTATGTTGTAATTAAACTAGATTAATCAATACTATTTCCTACGCTAATGCCCTTAGTCAATTTCAGAATATTATTATACTCTGATGATAACATTTTTGCTCCAGGTAATCCTTCTAGGTCAGCTTATATGATCATAATCATAATCTTAATGATCATAATCATAATCTTCTTAGTACTAAAGAAATTAGCACTATATTTGTACTAAGAGAAATCATACTTATGAATGCAAAATATAAAGACATATCTAATGTTAGTATGAAAGTGGTCAGGCAAATAAAGCAGATGTGGAAGAACCCTTATGTTTAATTAAGCAAGTAACTACCTACTTAATTTGTATTTAAACAGAAAATAATATTGAAGAAGAAACTCCTAATTACCTCTTAATCAGATTTCTGACATCCAATAGAACAATCTAATTCATTCATTATTTAACTCCACTTTAAAAGCTATATTATTATATTACACCAAAATATAAATCTTATAATTGCATGAAAATTACATTGGTTTTACTTAAATCCAAAAGTGTTTTATCAGATTATAACTATGAATAACACGCATTGAATTAAAAATCATTCCACCTAAATGAAAAATACAAAAAGCTCTTTATTTAAGAATGAAAAAATCATTTCTGAAGTCTAATTTGTATTGAAAAAGATCATTTAAAATTGTGTGGTGAATTTAACCACTTTCTTAAATAACAATCTAAAACTTATGAGCCTTTGATATAATGTTAAATGATTGACAGAGAATTAAAAATTTTAGAATTTTCAGATCTGAAAAGTAATACCTAAATGGAGAAGATAGTATTTCTAAATATAATAAATTTAGACTATTTATGTAATAATAACTAAATTTGTAAATATAGTAAGTTCAGAGGGTATATGAGATTAGAACCTACAAAAGATGGATTTTAAAGCTTTTTGTTTTTATTTCCCCAGTGTACATTTTCTTTTTAAAGGTTAAATCTCTTTTAGAGTTTCATTTCATGAATAGATCAATTATAAACTGTATGAATTACCTTATTTTAAGTTACCTCTTTAATTTTAAAATGAGACATTACTGATATTAAATAAATCAGGCATTAAAATGTTAATAACTATTAGTAATTGAGATTAAGTTTAGTTGCCAAAGTTGCCGCTAGGGTCGTTCTTGTCTTGTTCCTTCTCAGACATAAATCATTGATTTCGCCAATAAATCACATTATCTAATTATAAATTAAAAAACTGGTTAAAAGTATTATATATTTTTTTTCAATTTCCTTTTTTTACGGGTGTCAGTATTTAAAAAGTAGGTTTGAAACACTAACACTTTAGTTGTTGTGAAGTTGGTACATAAAATATTTCAGATATAAATTCCACTCACTCATTTGAAACAAATATGAAACAGTTTAAACAATATTTACGTCCCAAATTGAATTAAACAGTTAATATTATATTTTAAAGTTGACAATGATTAATGTACGTGAATCAAATATAATTTCATTTCATTTTTAAATAAATATTTAATAACTCTATTATTTTTTGTTGATAATATAATAATTAAAAAAAAAAAAAAATGTCAATGAAAGAAAAGGAAAAACGATGAACTAACTCTTGACTCACAATCAGTATTTTGGATGTTTTTATATCTGTTCTGGATCAGTGGTGTGACTATAAAAATAGTCTTCATGTTAACACTACATTTTTTTTTTTCATTATTAACCTGCAACTATTTTATCATATATTATAAAATAGAAAAAAAAATTAAAGAAATAGTATCATAATGATGTTTTATGAAAAGAAACTTATTTATTCTCAAAATTTTAAATTCAAGCTATTACAAGGCTGAAATTAGAAATACTGTTTTAGGTGAGAAGAAATTATGATTTAATAAGAAATTTTTCTAATGTTCATTATTATTCTATTAATTTTTAGGGAAAAATTTTGATAGTCAGAGTATTAATTAATTGTTTAGAATTAATACCATCCAAGCAGAAGCTCAATCCTAATTCAGAATCTACAGTTTATCCAGTTATAAGGTTAAAAAAAAAAATTTTCCAGATGCATTATCACAAGGCTATTCCTTCATTTTAGGAAAACTGACATTTCTTTCAAACAAAATAATCATGAAATTAAAATAACAAACCTTATATACATACTAACAATAAATACATTAGATATTGTTTTTGTTCTTTCTTTTAACTTTATCTATTCATCCTCACTTATCAAAAATTCAAATAAAAAATCAGCAAAATAGTAATAATAAGTTAAATTGGCATGACTGATATGAGGAAGAACTACACCCACCAGTAACTCTTCCTTGGCATTATTTACAAAAGTACCTTTGATTAGTAGCACAAAAAGTGAAACATAATGAGAAAAAAATCATAATTGGACATTATATCGTACATAGGTGATTTAATTAACCTATTACACTCTTTCAAAACTTTTACATTATTTATAAATAATTTAATTATATTTTATACATCCAATCTAATGGTATATAACTTAATTTGTTTTTTAATCAATGTTTGGGATTAACATGTTATGAAATATCAGCACTGTTATTGAACTATCATTATCTTGCTCGCATGCAAAAAACAATTTAAACCATTTCAAAAATCCATGCAATGAAATCATGCACATGCATTTGCTCTAAATGCGTACTTACTGTAGGCGAATATATTAATAGTATTTCTAGTTTCTATACTGAAAGTTTTCCCAAACGACTTGCTGGAATCAAGAACTGATTGAACTATATTGTTCAGTATATCTTTATCGCAGCATTGGTTATCACAGTCAATAGTTACATGAATCCGGAACCTGTTTAGGCTTTTCAAGCAGATGTTTTCTTCTTCACTAGCTATACTATTTCTCCTACCTAGAAATACCTTGCACTGATTTTATATAGAATATGTGTATTAGATAATCTATCTTTATATCTATTTATATATATATATATATATATATATATATATATATATATATATATATTTTTTTTTTTTTTATTTTTTTTTTATTTTTTTTTTTATGAGAATACAATTAGGATTAATGAATTAATGGCCACTTTTTTTGGAATTACTTTGTTTGAATGCTGAACATTCATCATTAGTTCTAAAACATACTAAAAGTTTTCAAAACATCAGCACTTTGTTACATAGATTATATACAGGGTGAGTTCCTCTTAGTGTAAAAAAAAAAAAAAAAAATTGAGTGATAATAGATCAAAAATGTAGAAAAATTCCACAGACCTCACCTTTCTATTCCAATCCGTTGCAGATATACGATAAATCAAAGACTTTTTTGAGAAAACCACGCTTTTTACCATCAAAGCTGTAATATCTCCGTTTTATTTAAATATTTTTCAAACTTTGACCTCATTTTCGGATTTAGCATTAAATTTTCTATAAGAGCAGAGTACATGTAACCTTGAATTTCATAGGCTTAACAACCATTTTTTGTTCTCTATGCCTGTTAAGTTTATAATAAAAGTGAAAGAAAAAGTCTGTATCTGCTAGTCTTATTGTTGATAATTATTAGGCCGTATATAGTTTTGTTGTTTATTATTTAAAAATTATTTTGTGTATGTGGGTCTTTTTGACTGTGCCCATATCTGTAAGATATATGCCCATATGAATTTAGGTAAATATATTTATTAATACGTTTTCTAAGTTCCAGTTTTTTGAATATTCAGATAATATAAATTATAGTAGTTTCAGTCATTTGTAAATTATTATGTTAAATTTAACATTTGATCCCAGTCACAAAGTCAACACTATAATTTTTCTTATTAGTTATTTCTTATTGTTATTTATCTACTTTGTAACATTTTAAATACTTCTACTATACTGCTTGTTATACTCTAGAATCATTACCAACTAATGTAAAATTTATAAAAATAGTAACAAACTATGCTTGTTGCACAGGTGAGAATTCAAGAGGAATTATTAATCCTGTAACCAATGACCTTGAAATACTAAAGATTGTTTTAATTTTATAAGTATGTTGAGTTTACAAAGCATGATAGAAATTATAATATCTTTTTCACTTAAAATGAAATTGAACATGTTTTAATAAAAATTGAAAACTGCTACTTACCACTAAGTGAAGTCAATGATCCACGGTGATTAAATCTGATCATGAGAGATAATCTTTCAGTACTCTCTGACAGTACTTCCCTCTCATTTTTCTCGGGATCTTCTGTGTTTAATTTCTCAGCTTCTGGTTCTGAAGACATAGCAAAATACTAATAGTTAAATTAAAAAAATTAATTTCTGACATTAGTGGCAATCCACTTTACTTAAATTATAAATAAATAAATTATAATATATGATTAAATTAATAAATAATACTAACAGAAAATTATTTTTTATACTAACAAATTCTGCCTGCACTATGATCAATAAAGTACTTTGCTCTCCTCAACAATCAATACCATCCTTTGCAGCTCTTCTCCATCTCACCGATTCCAGGAGCCTATGGCTACTAGCTTCAAAATCATCAATCTACCACAGTATCAACCTTCCTTTTTTCTGTTTCTTTATCTGATTGTCTGTTAGTTATATATTTTTGGAGTAGCTCCCCGACCGTTGAAGAGGAAGGACGTACGGCTGGGCTGCTCTTGGGGATTATCCCCACCTTCCAAGGCGACTCCTAGAATCAGTCTTCTCTCAGACATCGTCGAGGTAAGACGTGTTTTTTAAGGCTCCGTCTTTAAGTGCGTGAATATGGTGTGTGCGTACGGTTGAGGCCTGACGGACATTAATGCGAATCGGGACTCCCTTACCACAGTGGGGTATTTTGAAAAAATTTTTTGAAAACCCAAAAACTATTGTTATCAGTGTTGTTATTGTTATTTTTATCATAGAAAAGTTGTTAATAGTGAGGACAGGTGTGTTATTTAGTATTTTTAGGCGATAAGGAAAAGGTATAGACACTTTTAAAATCAAAAACCTAACAGGAAAAAATAGGGTTTTTGAAAACCCCATTTCACGTAATAAATTACGTAAAAAATGATGGCAACATCAAAGTCATTATTAGACGAGATAGAGGAGGCGGAAAGACGCCAACAGACGCAGGAGGCGCCAAAACCTCCGAGGGTGAAGGAAGAGAGAGGGACCTAAGATGGGCGCCTCAAAAGAAGACAAAATGGTGGCCTTAACCGACACTAAGAAAAGGAGACTGTCAGTGGTGTCGATTGTTTCATCGGAGGCTTCCCCATCAGGGAAGTCCCCAGAGAAGAAGAAATCGGCAGGTGAGGCAGAGATATCGACGGAAGAAGAAGAGGACCTCCTCCCTGAAGAAATATTGGCGGAGTCTCGCCGATTGGTAGTTATGTTCCAGGCGAGGCTCAGAAAGGCCCAGCTCGAAAAGGATCTAGAGGGGGTCCTATGCAGGTGTATGATTGAAACGGCGGACCTCCTGGCAAAGGAGGTTATTAAAAATAATACACTGAAGGCAAAGAATGAGGCCCTGCAGGAAGTGATGGGGAACTTGCTGGAGCAAAAGGTGGTGTCACCTAGAACGATGACCAGGGCAGTCCTCCAGGACGATGAATTTGTGGGAGGTCTGCAGAGGAAGGTGGCAAGAGGGGTTGTTGACACCGCTATTGCCATAACTGAAGAAAAGATGGCTGAGGAGAAGGAAGTTTTTGAGAGGACCCTGGCCGAGAAAAACAGGGCGATCGAAGAAAATGGTGAGAATTGAGGAACCCAAGCCAGGGTCCTCCAAGGCTAAATACGGCAACATGGCTCCGGCAGGTTGCCCCTACAGAGGTGACGAAGAGCGGAAAATAATGAGGGGCAAGGACCCCATGGACAAGGGCCTGCCGGAAGCAGAAGAGGATGAAGAGGACCAGTATACACTGGTCCAAAGAAGGAAGAAAAAGGGGAAAAAAAAAGAAAAGAAAGAAAGACGGGAAGAAAGAGATTAAGCCCCAGAGGTTAACATACGCCGGGATCTTGGCAAAGGTGTCCCAGGGGACTCTGAGAAGGCCACAGGAAACAGCGACCTATATCACCCTCAAGGGACAGGGTGATCAGTGGACACCGAGCAACCTGTGGCAGCAGCTTCCAGGGAAAGAGGAGTTGGAGACCCTGGGCGCTAAGGTAAAGGTGTTGCGAGCGACCCAGGCGGGAACGGTCCTGGTCAGGACAGAAGGTGCTGACCAGGCAAAGAAGATCATGGACTGGGAGCTGCTGAAGAGCAGAGGCATCGAGGCGAGGCTGGCGAAGACGAAGAGGCCTCGCCTGGAAATACGAGGAGTCCCTAAACACTGGGACGAAGCCACAGTGGAGGCATACCTCTGGGGAAAAACAGAGATGCAGAAGCCCGAAGAACTGGGGGCCAGGAAGGAGTGGCTGAGAACATGTTTCTCCACTCCGGCAAGGGGCGGCCTCACGAGGAAATGGGTATTGGAGGCACACCCCGCTATGAGGCACGCCCTGATGACCCTGACCCCCGAAGACGTAAGCGGAGGATGGTGGTCCCTTTCCATCAGAGATCATCTCGACACCCCACTCTGTCTGAGATGTCAAGAATATGGCCACATCGCAAGGCTGTGCGAGAAGGATGTGGCCTGTAGATGGTGCACGGGGTCCGGGCACGTAGTTAAGAACTGCCCGGAAAAGGTGAAAGGAGTCCCCCCGTGCTGCAGGAATTGCCAGAAGAAAGGCAGAGTGGGGAAGGAACTCCAGCACTGTGCTGGCAGCAATGAGTGCCAGGTACACCTGGAGATGATGGACAGGGAGGCGAAGAAGACCAGATATGCGTAGGCTGCAGATTCTGCAGGTCAATATGGGCCGAAGACGAGTAGTCGCGGACGAGCTAAGGGCTCTCACCCGAAGTTGTGACATCATGGTTGTTCAAGAGCCATGGTGTCAAGGAAATATGGTCAGCGGATTTGGTGTCGCGTCGAGGATCGTGGCTCTGAGCAGTGGACAGAGGAGGCCCAGAGCGGCGATAATTATTGTCAACCCCAACCTCGACGCCATGGAACTAAAGCAACATACCACGGCGGATCAGGCGGCATGCTACATTAGATGGGGCAGAAATCGTTCGCCCTCGTGTCCTCGTACATGCCGCCGAGACCAGTGAATGTTGAAGAGCACATATCCGCTGTGGAGGCTGTCGTACTGAGATACAGGAATACGATAGTCTGTTCCGACACCAACTCCTGGAGCACGGCCTGGGGTTCAGTGCACACAGACGTAAGAGGAAGAGCCTTAGAGGAAAGCTTGGCGAGGTGTCAGCTCGTGATCATCAACGAGCCCTCTGGTCCCACATTTGTAGGAGCGAGGGGCCAGAGTTGGATAGATGTGACACTCGCCACGGCAGTTATGGCTAGACGGATTGCGCACTGGACCTTACGGTCAGACACGAGCTCAGACCACCGGGTCATAGCCTTCAGTGTTACGGAGGAGGAAGGCGTAGCCCAAGAAGTGGAGAGGGGCTTTGTGACTCGGACGGCGAACTGGGAGGAGTATACCAGTAAACTGGAGGGAGTGCTGACTGATCAGGAATGGAATGAAATGGCGCCGATGGAAGGCGAGTCAAGCATCGAACAAAGAGTGGCGATGCTGACGGGCACCATCAGACAAGCAGCGAGTAGCTCCCTCCAGAGCCGTAGGGTGAGAGCGCGTCCGGTCCCATGGTGGACGCCAGCCCTAACACAACTTAAAAAGGAAGCATATAGGGCTAGGCGTAGGTACCAGGAGTGCAGAGAAGAAGGTTGGAGAAATGCACTCCGAGCTGAGTACAAGCTCAGGAAGCGGGTATACCGAAACGGGGTGCGACAACAGAAGAAGATATCCTGGTACGAGTTTATAGTCAAGGAATCAGAAAAGAATCCCTGGGGAATACCGTACAGGGTGGCAATGGGCAAGGTCAAGCCGCTACAGATGATGGCGGCTTTAAGAGAAGGTCAGACCCAGGCAGCCACCCTGGAGGAGACGGCGACATTCTTCATCAACTCCACGTACCCCAGGGATGATCCGTCCCAGGATAATGAGCAGGACAAGTTTGTCGGAAGAACTACGGTAAACGCGCCAGGTACCGAGTTATGCCCACCATGAGATAAGTGGGACCTTCGTCTAGCAGTGGATAGACAGAGGACCGGAAGGGCTCCAGGCCTTGATGGGATAGACGCGGCAATCCTCAAAAGGAGTACCCCGTATATTGAGGACGAATTACTTAGCATCCTCAACCGATGCTTGGACGAGGGGTACTTCCCTAGCAAATGGAGGGTTGCCGATCTGAGACTCCTCTACAAGGGAGGAGGCAAAGATAAGGAGACGGCCAAGGCCTACAGGCCAATATGCCTCCTCCCAGTGGTAAGCAAGGTACTGGAGCACTTGATAGTAACCAGCCTTAGACCGGTCCTGAGTGCGGCGAGTCATCCACGGCAGTTCGGCTCGACCCGTGGCAAGGGAACCACTGATGCGTTGCTGAGGGTACGCCAAGACGCAGAGGAAAGGGCGGAGAAGTACGTGATGCTTTTGCTCTTCGACATCTCCTCCGCCTTTGACAGCGTGTGGTGGCCAGGCGTGCTCCAGCAATTGCAAAGGTTCGACGCCCCCAGCAACCTATACTCCCTCGTTAGTAGTTACCTGAGTACAAGGAGTGTAAAGATAAGGGGTAACTACTACGAGGTGGAGAGAGAGATAGAAAGAGGATGCCCACAGGGTTCGGTCCTCGGGCCGGCCCTGTGGAAGCTAGTCTTTGATGAGTTGTTGGGGGAGCTGCAGGAGAGAGGGGTTCCTTGCCACGGCCTACGTCGACGACCTGGCAGTCATCGTGGCCGCAAATAGCAGAGCCAGAATCAAGACTGAAGCAGAGAGGTGCGCCAGTTATGTGGAAGAATGGTGTGTGAGGAAGAAGTTGAGTATGGCGGCAGCCAAGACGCAAGCCATACTCGTTAAGGGCTCCACGGATAGGGCTCACCCTATCACTATGAACATTGCGAATGAAAGAATAAGACCAGGTGAGGAGGTGACATACTTGGGTGTCAGATTCAGAAGGAAGTTTGACCCAACCCCTCACCTGGAGTACTTAAAGGATAGGGTGACCCTATCATTAAATGGACTAAGCAGGATAGGGGGTGCGTTCTGGGGCCTCAGGTACCCAGCAACGATGACCATTTATAAAGGTGTGGTCCTGGGTATACTGAGGTATGCATCCCCTGCGTGGAGCCGAAACCTCACACAACCGCAGAGAAGGAAACTGGCCACCATACAGCGACTGGCTCTGGTGCGTGTCACGAGGGCTTACAGAACGGTGTCGCATGAGGCGGTGCAGGTGCTGGCCGGAGCGATGCCCCTGGACCTCGTCCTCAGAGGGGACAGAGTGATATTCGAAGTCAAGAGGCAGGGGCTGGAAGCGCTTCCGGAGGGACTCCGACAGCGTGTCGGCGAGACCCCAAATTTATAGAAGAAGATTCTCCGGGAGGACTCTATTGAGGAGTGGAATGGGCGGTGGGTGGCAAGTGAGAAAGGAGCAACACTAAGGAAGTTCTTCCCCACCGTCCAAGGAAGATTGGAAGCGAAATGGGTCCTCCCGGACTATTGGGTCTCGCAGATGTTAACAGGACACGGCGGGTTCCGGGGAAAGTTAAATGAACACGGAAAAGAAATCGACCCCCGGTGCCCGACTTGTGGAGTCCCAGAGACAGCGGAAAACGTTGTGTTGTCCTGCACCGAGATGGAAGGACACCGTGCCAGGTTGTCGAGGAAAACTGGGATCTTCGCCCTCGTCGAAGCGGACTTCCCTCGACTCATGGAGGAAGACAAACTATCCCTATTTTAGGGAATTTGTCTATGGATGGAGGGAAGTGGTGGGACCTACACATTTCACCCTAGGTAGGCCCATCCCCGCTGTCGGCGAGCCACCGGAAGAGCAGGATGAAGAGGACGATGGATAGAGACTGTGAGGACGTGCAGGACCGGACGGAGGCAGTGGACCAGGAGGGCTGGACCAGGCAGACCGGACGGATGCAGTCCTCGGGAGAACTGGAGTGGACCGGACGGATGCGGCGGACCAGGAGGGCTGGACCGGGCTACCGTCCGGAAATAAGGAAATAAGGTGCGGTCGCTAAGGCGTGCTATGCATGGCCGGGCCGCACCACAGGAAAAGTAAGAAGGTGCGGTCTGAAAGCAAATGCCAGGCCGCACCACAGAATTGTGCCCTGAAATAAATATAGCCTCAGAACATGATGTTAAAAATTGTAAATAAAGATTTTAATTGGCGGCAGCGGCATACATAAACCCCATATGTTGAACCCGCTGCCGCCAAAAACCCCGTATGCCTGAGAAGGTAGGAAGGGGGAAAAAAAAAAAAAAAAAAAAAAAAAAAAAAAAAAAAAAAAAAAAAAAAAAAAAAAAAAAAAAAAAAATGTTATATATTTTTGGAGTCTACTTTGATTCCTGTAATGTACAAGACCCAATTATATTATAATCTCCTGTCATTAGGTCACAAACTATATCTGGTTTCCCATATAGTTTCCAATCTGCATTATTTGTTTTAATGCAGTCAATTTCCATCTCTAGTTGAATTTTGAATTTTTCTTTCTCATATACTCAACTTCAATTGCTGCTTGGTAAGATTCCGTCCTTGACTTCCATACATTATTACAGGATATGTTGCTACAATATCGAGGCTTAGATTTATGGGAAACTCAAACAGTCACGACTTTATCCTTCCCTTATTTTGAGATTCTGGAGTATATCTCAAGTTTAAAAGACTCATCTTAGTGACCAGTAGTATTTGTTACCATCACTCTTGCGTTTATATTTCATTTTGTTTTGTCATATTTGACTATAACTATCCCATGACATTCACATTTTTTCTCTTTCAAAATACACATCTTTCAAAAGATATCCATTTTTGGAACCTTTATTTTATTTTTTATTTATTTTTTTTATTTAATGAGATTTTTGAAATTATAATATCTTGTATTATAAAAATAAAACTATTTTCAGTCCGCTATTGAAGAAGTGATTCAACCATAATAGACACTTTCCTCCATAATATTTTATTATTATAATGCTGCTAAATCCATTTATTTTCTTATTTTTTTTTTTACTTGAATATTTTCTTTACTAGCTGGCTGCAGATGTTCCTTATCCCAATTGTAAATATCAATGTTTGTTCTTGTTCATGCAGGAATGTTTAACATACTATAGTCCAAATCCAAGAACCTGTTTAGATTAATGAAGAATATATTTTGTTAGGGTTAGGTAAGTGATTTACCTCTATGATCATCTACCATATGTCAATATATTAATTAATCAATAGTCTAATATAACTCTTATTATTAATATTACATCATTCTCCTTTTTTTTAAATAAATAATAAATAAGCCATAAATAGGTATTTTTGTGTTTTATTTTACCTGTAACTGTTGTTTCAATGGTCTCTGTATATTTATGAAGCCAAAAGAAATGCATGAGTCCGTATGAAATCCCTCCAACTATAGCAACTAACCCCATGGTTTTAAAAGCCTTTCGTGCTCCCACTGTTCCAATCAGGATGCCTCCAAAGAAACTTCCACTTCCACGTCCTAAAATTATAAAATTTATTTCACAACATTCACAAAATATAAAACTACATACATTTCAGTACATTTAATTTAAATATGAAAATTTACCGAGACTAAAATGAGCCATTCCCAAGATACCAATAAGAGTAGCCAGCAGAGCTTTAGGAGCGAGTAGAGCACAGTAAGTAGCTGCAGCTACCCACATCAAATGTACAGATAGGGATTCCATAGCTTCAAATGGAAAACACCACCAAGCGTTGCTACACAAAACATAACAATTACTAATATAATTAGCATTTGAGTACGGTAATTATAAAAAAATTTATACATAAATAAAAATATTAGAAGCAAGGTTTGTATTATTTTTGAGAAATGTGGGAGAAGAATTATTTCCATCTAAAACAATATTAAAAAAAAATCTGGTTATATAATTTTTTATTACTGACTCTATGAAGGAATAACCCATGAGACGAAGAGCATGTGAGAAGAAAGCAATGACAATCACGTTTACATGACCAATTTTTTTAGTGATGCGTTCTGCTCCATACAGGAAGGGAATGCTGCTAAGTGTGCCAATAGTAACTGTAACACCTGAAAACATTTTATCCCATGTATAATACAGTACATTTGTTAATATAAATTAATGAATTAATTTTAAAGAGTTTTATTCTTAATTAATTTAATTTGTTATAAAATTAAGTGGAAGCATTACTTGAAAAAATATATATAAATTTTATTTTGGTTCAGAAGCATTCACATGAAAATTTTTAGTAGATATTGTTTCCCTAATTATAATATATATATATATTAAAATACAGTATTTAAAATACAGCCAACAATTTTTTCTTTAATGTTCTAATTTTTGATAAGAAAACCATATACGAATAAAAATTGTTGACTAACTTTTTAATTTGTCAATTGGAGATGATCACAATAACTCATAATACATACTACATACACAAAAAGGAATCAAGTAATAAATATTATGTTCATTATTTCTTATTTGCTGATTGAAATTTCACTGGCACATCTTTTAAGGATTTCTATTTAAAATATAAATTAAATAAGAGCCAGCAGTATTTTTATTTTAATATATGATTAGCTGTAAATATAATAAAAATACATTTTAATTAGATAATAAAAATCATTACGGATTTCTGTCCAGAAATCCTCATCTATAAACTCTTTTAAATATCATTTATAAATCCATCTCCTGAATTAATCTTCTCAGCATATGTGAAATGTAAAAATTTAAATATGATATGGATTTTATTCAGATTTATGTACTAGTATGAGTGTGAGTATGTGTGAGTGTTACTATTTGTTTTTGTCATTGTTTAAACTACTGAAGATTATTATTTTAAATTGACAAAGATTAACAATAGTATCATAAGTAGTAACTTTATATTATCTTAGGGGACAAATAACCCAGAAAAAAAGATTATTTTTTGTCTCATCTCATTAAAACCCACTATTATTTCCATCAAAGCTTTCAACTTAGTCTCGAACCAAATCATAACTGTTCCTCCCCCATTGATTCTTCTTTGTAAAAGGATGCAGTCCTATAACCCTCATTAATGCTTCTTCAGATGAATCATACTTTTTCCTGTAATGCCTGACAGATAGGAATGTTAGGAAAAGAGTTAATTTAAAATTTCTTTCATACATACGTGTATGTGTATATATATATATATAATCTGACTTCATATATATATATTTAAATAATACTGCTAGCTTTTTTTTAATTTTTAATCTCTACAAGTACTGAAGTGTAGCCAATATTTTTGCCTTTCGGTATAGCTCTCTCTTAGATTACCAGATTTGTAAAATTTATTTCTTACTCCAAAATTTAGTAATTACTAAGACTGGATATAAAATTAAATTAGTACTTTACCTAATAGGTAGTTGTCAGCTCCAAGTTCTTTTAAATAGAGAAATAAGTATGATTCTAAAAATCCCCAAAAATTACCAAGAACATACAAAAAGAGTATGAACATAATGATGTGAGGCATTTTAAGAAGTTTGAACATGTCTTTCAGTATATTATCAGCAGGGATTTTAACATAAATAGGCATCAGCAATACAGAAAGCGCTGACAATCCCAAAAGGAAGGAATAACTGTAGAACGCATATGAATAATCGGTGTAACCTGAAAAAATAGAATAAGTAATGATAATAGCTCATGGTTTCTTCAAGATTAATTTTGTTCAGAAATTAAATTTGTTTTTAATTTATTTTTTAACCCTTTGCACTCTTTAGCCGATTATAATCCGGCAAAATAAAAATGAAATTCCACTCAGATTATAAGTTCCACTTTTCTGGCACAGGACTCATAAGCTGGGTACAGACCGGCATTATTTTTTTTCAAGATCCACTATTGAAGATAATATTTTTTTATTGATTTTTTTAAATTGTTTGTGTTTGTATTATATTATTGTACCTGAAGTAATAAAAAAAAGTTTAAACATTTTATATATATATTATTTATGCCTTTTAAAAAAACATTGAATATCATGCTATAGAAAAGGGTAAAAACGATCTGAGAGCTGGGGGAGGAAAATAGTCCTAGCCACCTGAGTGAAAGCTACAAAAATTATTGCCGCCTCTGGCATATGAGTTCTGTACCAGACATTGGGTTCAGGGGCTTCAGAGTGCAAAGCGTTAAACTTAGGAGGCATTATGATAAATTTCCATGATCTTCATTTATCGATAATCTTGTTTCTCTATGAAAAGACAATTTTATTGTCCCTTTCATTTAATGAATTAACTAAAAGATTGACTATCTCATATAAGAAACTGATTCAATAAAATAATAATCAGATTAAATTAATGAAAAATTAGTATTATTACCATCAATTTCTGCATGAAATGAGGAATAACAATTATAGTAGGTCTTAAGATAACGCTGATGAAAGAATAAATAAAAGAAACAGTAAATTTAAATAAGTTTAAAGTATGAGTAATACTTCATGGCACAACAAAGCATAGGTGCAGTTAATTTATTTTATTTTTTATTTTTTTCAATTTAACGAAGTTATAGAATATTTGTAAGGTCATTCAATGAATGGAATTCACTTCACTACATCTGTATGTCTTCATCTTCTGTAAGAGGCTTAACTTATTATCTATTATTTCATCATTTACCCCTGTTTTATTTTTGTTTTTTTGTTTTGTTTTTTTGTGTAGTTTCACTATAAACTAACAAAATATTCTTTTTATCAGTTCCAACTGGTCTTTCTCAAGGTTCATATCATTCACCGACATATTTAAGAAAATTACAACTTTCTAATTCCATTATAAGCAGACAATATCACAACATAGAATATTTATTCCTTAGGTAAGAAATCTATATTTTGAAAAAATCTGGAAGATGGAAGATCAAAATAAAAGAAAAACTAAAATAATCACATTTACAAAAATAATCCCAGTAGTCAATTATCCCATAAACACACAAAGAAACTTATTTAAGTTTCCATATTTCACTATATATTAAAACTATCATTTATATTTTTCTTTGCTATGCATTCTCAGGAGCACCATTCGTCTATCCAATTGTTGAAAACTGGAAATCATATTAAACCAGTGTTTTTTAGAATAATAGATGAAAACCCAAGCTACATATGTTGATATTATGATATAGAAATTACACTAACTATACAAATCCACATTCTTCTGCAAAATAAATATTTTTTAAAATTCATTATTTTTTGTCACACAAAAACTTAGACAACTTTTTGATAATTGAAATTAAAACATCAATCATTTTTTATTACTAACAACATTGATTTTTCATTAATAAAATTTTTTTGGTAAAGTGGGTGTACAATAATCTATAATTTTGACAATATTTATAAAAGATCACACACAAAAAAAAAAAAAAAAAGATGAGCATATGGGATTGGGGTTCCTCCTGCTCTTCTGATCCTGCTTAATCCGGTTATGATATATATAAATAAATATATATATATATATATATATATATATATATATATATATATATATATATATATATATATTTTCGAAATGCTAGAATAACCCTATTGAAATATTATAAAAGACAAAGGAAAAGTGGAAAAATAAAAAAAATCAAAGAAGCATGAGAAGGATAGGATTTCATAGTCATTACTAGGGCTGTGAAATATATGTATTTGCATGTTTCTCCTAGCCAACTAAAACATCTAATAAAAACAAAATGTATATGTTTTGAAGCATTTGGAATCAATTTGAGTTGTTTATATTTTGAATATTTGTGCATATTTTGTCATAAATACATATTTTGAACTTTAATTGCATGTTTATTTACATATCTGGTATATCAGCACTTTTAAATTATGACTTTTGAATTTTTTTATGCTTCTGAGCTGAAAAAAAATAAAGTATAAATAAAAATCTAAAAATAGCCATGGGAACTCCTCCTATCCTTTTTTCCCATGGAATGAATGAGTTTGTGTTTTTCCAGGGGATGATTCTTCCCTTTGTGCAAACTTCCAATTATATTTGCTTCTCTTAGAATTGTTTTGTAGGATTAATTTCTCATTCTCGCTCCGCTCAAATACTTCAAGTTTCTTTTTTTCCTTCTTTCCACCATCATTCAATTACCAAGTCTCTGGTGCATTGTCCACCAAGACACACCATTTGTTAACTGTTTATTTGGGTACACCTTAAATCCCGAAAAGAGATCTTGTTGAAAACAATGTACGTGAGTTCTCATTTGAGACTTAAGTGTAATGGAGAAGTTTTATATTGTGTTTGTTTTGATAAAGATGCATCAACTACAGCAAAGTTTTTAGTAAAGCAGCATATAAAAACAGCAATATACAAATAAAAAAAAAGTAAGAAATCAAAATTTGAAAAAACTTTTGTTACAAGAACTGCTACTGGATCATAAAATTCTGGTTTTGATACTGATTTATGTCCAGCTGACATACCCTTCCATATGTATTTTCTTTTTTAATATTCATCTTGTCTTTTTGTTTTATAATAGTCTTCTTCATATTGTTTCCCTTTTCAACACAGTTGGTTACTTAAACTTGAGTTCTTATGTATAAGTATGTTTTTCAATTTTTATATTTTCTAAATATTGTCGATAGTTGCATATTTTAGGTATTTAATTACATATTTTACCCTATATATTTGCATATATATGTGCATATTTTTCAGTTTTTATTGCCTACAATTCACAGCCCAAGTCATTACAAATGAAAAGTATCATTTAGTTTATGTAATATTTAAATTTAAATTAAAAAACAAAAATATTTACCAAGTTTCCTACTGGAATAGTCAATTAAAAATCCAGTAATTGGAGAGAAAATTGCCATGCCAATAATAGAGAATAACCTTTCTC
Organism: Euschistus heros; assembly: GCA_003667255.2. Classification (NCBI taxonomy): domain Eukaryota; kingdom Metazoa; phylum Arthropoda; class Insecta; order Hemiptera; family Pentatomidae; genus Euschistus; species Euschistus heros. The sequence continues at coordinate 3,840,071 of RCWM02000007.1, read as the reverse complement.
TACCAAATTCTCCTCCATAGTGTTGAACCATAGTCAAAGCAATAGGGTCCATAACAGTCACTGAAGCTGAGTTCATGGTTGTACCAAGAAATCGAAGAGCAAAATAAGTCCAAAAAACATGTTCTTCTGATTCTTTATAGTCTGGTGGACATACTTCTGGACCTCCCTCTCTAAAATCATATCAAACTAAATAATATTTGTAGTTTTTCTTAGATTAGATTTTTTTTTTTAAGTCAGTATTTTGTATATAATTGTACAAATTAACTTGTTATGTCACTAATTATTTATTAGTTAAAATTTAATATAAATATATCTAATATTCTGTAGTATGAATCTCTGTAAGATGTTTTATGCATTTGTATTAGATGTTTGACCACATCCATAACCATCATCATCATCACATGGTAAAATCAAACACACCATTTTAAGCATCTAAACTACAAAATTCACATGAATACATACTCTCTTCATCTTGTATCAATAATACAAATCATAAATTATGTTTCTTAACATGCATTTTATTATTATTCTGTAAAAAATTAGTAGAGAATGTATTATAATAGGAACAGAGGAGATACAATGTTTCAGATAAAGGAGATTGCACTGAGATAAATCAGAAACCAATAGGTGGGGGCTATTTTGTCACTAGGGACAAGACTTATAATAGTAAAGGAAAAGTGTTTGACAGCTATAGAGGGCCAATAAAACTTTCCTTTTTTGGCCAGAGTATAGACGGAAGAGAGAAAGACCAAAGAACACATTGGTTGAGGATTGAGGATGTAAAAGGACTAGCAGCAAGAGGGCTGTGAGAAGAGGAATGGGCAAATAAGAAGAAAAAGTTCTGAGGATAAGAACACATTAAATGTAATAATCTGAATAAACCAAAAAAATATATTAGAATGTCTGTTAAATGAAGATATTGAATATTTACTTTGAATTATAATGTAATTAAATTTATTTTTATTCTTCTTATAATTAGTTCATGTGTGAAATATTTCTAAAAGTTATAAGGACCATATCTAAATCAGAGAGAACACAATATTAAGTCCAACCTGAAAGAACAGATTTGTAGCATACAGTCTGCTGCTAATTCCTTCAATGTGTTGTAAGTTAGATTTGTCGCCATAACAAATCCACCACAACGGAGATCTGACTCCATAAGCTCTGTATAATTTATTCCAGCAGCTAATAGCAATTCTCGATCAAAATGTTGATGAAAGTCGGTAACTGTTTCGTTTTCATCTTCTTCTATTTCCATCCCTTTAATAATATAGTGGCAGATTAAAAAAAAAAAAAAAAAAAAAAAAAAAAAAAAAAAAAAATATATATATATATATATATATATACATATATATTAATGATGAACTTGCATATTAATTATATTGTTGCTATATCTATTACCTAAATGCTCCTTTGGGTCTCCTAAATCTGCATGCATGTCGATCACAAATAAAGCAACCTCATCTACAGGAGAGGGTGTTGTACTATTCATAACAGCTGGAATCTTCTTTAGATTTTCAGTTCTTCTAATTGTAGAAGTACCATTTGTTTTACTCTTGTTTTTGGATCCTTTCTTTCTAATACTAAAATTTTATTATATTATTAAAAATAATGGTATAACTTTTATTGTAAATAATTAAAAAATATATATAAATTATAGCATACGTTGAATTATGATTCTGTTGAAAGTGAAATCTAAGATCATCAGGCAATATGTGCCAGTTAGGTGCTTGATTTTTAGCATTTCCATCCTTTCCAGGATTCATAGCACAGCCTGCCTAAATTTAGAAATAATTGTACATATTAATTTTTGAAATATTGTAGAAATAGAATATTTTTTTTTTTTAAATTCACAAATTAATAACTAGATCACTACAAATGTTTCAGATTCTCATAGTTGTACATAACTGTGAGAATCACATGTGAGAAGTACATAACCTCTATACTCTGACCATAAGATTTAACATCTCTATAGCTTTTGCAGATGTTATCCCCATCACAAGTAGCTTCTTAGACATTAGCAAGGCCTTAAATCAGAAAAGGATGCTCCAGAAAACTTCTGAGGAGCTTGCTCAGTTAGACATTGATGTGAACGCAGATAAAATAAAAGGCATTGTGTTTTCTTTTCAAGTGGACAAGAAGAAACTTACGATGAAATCCATAATTAATAACAGTGAGAATAAACTTTTATAAAGTATGTTTTTTTGTAACATTTGACCGACACCTTAAGTTTATAGACAACTTACATAAAAAATAAGAAAAGGGAGAATAAAATCATACAAGCTGAACCAATTATCAAGTCCTTCAAGTTTAACCTGGTGTTGGTCGCTAACCGATCTGGTGCACCGTTAATCGCTAGGTGAGCATTTCCCTCACTTCTTTGATTTTCATAAAAAATGCAGTTTTATGTTACCAAATATGTAGTTATAAATGGTAAATAAATGTTATCATAATGTATTGATAATTGTAGTACAAAGCATGAGGATTCATTTTTTACAAAATTTACAAAGATTTATTGTAAAAATTATAAAACCAAACACAAATTAAATATTTTACTATTTTAATAATAATTTGTTTTTGATCAGCTAGACCATTTTCTTCTATTTCTATACGATTATTACAAGTTCATTGTGAATGGAACATTACACTTTTTATCATTTTTTTTCGTTTTTATTTTTTTATTTCTTTGGCACACCTATACCAGATTTATTTTGTATTTCCTTGAGCAGCTTCGAACAAGAATCTGAAATAGTAAAAATTTCAGATTCCTGGTAAATGATTGAAAAATAATATAAATACAATTCACGACGATTTATCAACTAATTACTTAAAATTTATCTTCTCAAATGGCTTTTTATTCAACAGGTCAAGCATGTTAGATCCACGACTCATTTTGAACCCAAATAATCACTAATCAATCGAAAAAAAATTAGAAAACTCGCTCAGTAAAATGTCACAAATAAACTGCACAAGAGATAAGCAGATACTGAGGAGTGTGGACAAGGCGATTTTCTGTAAAAATCTCCCTAGCGGATGCTACCTGCATCCGTTTTACTTAGAAACCAAATATCCTTTTTCACAAATGTACTAAACTCAGCTGTAATGAGAGTCAGCAATGAAAGTTAAATTCTGGTGAACTTATTAAATATTTTTTAGAAGGGTGAGGGAAATGCTCACCTAGCGACCAACGCCAGGTTAATTCTACATTTTAAATTTATTATATATAGATGTGTGACTCATCTATCTGTTGTTTGTTTGTGCACCATTGCTTTCATAATATAATGAATGATAAATGCAAAAAGCCAACTGCTATCATTTCAAAATGGAAAGACTATAAAAATAACCACAATGCAACAATTGAAAATATCTAAGCTATACAAGGAATTAAAGTTACAAAAGTTAAGGAGTTTTTAGACAAAAGAATTTTTTTATTCTGTAAAACAATCCCTCTGTTCAGCCAAATTTCTCCCATAGAAGCAACTAAATGGTGACAGAAATGTTTAAAAAATGAAATCGGTTCAGGTTTATTTTAACGTGCAAGGTGTATACTTGTAAAAAAAATAAACAATCATTGAGACCCATTATCTAATAATTACGTACTTAAACTCTATTATTTCATAAACAAAAATATTACAAATAAAATATGACTCCTTAAAATTATAAATAAATTATAAAAAGCAGTAAAATGATAATAAGCCCAACTTTTTATTAGATAAACATAAGAAGAAACAAAAGATTATGAAAAAAATAAATAAATAAAATAAAAACCTTTATCACACAATATTTGTTTTTAATACATTTATCCAGAGTCAGATGGATACTTCTTTCAAATTTATCCAATCTAATGAAACATTTTTGAAAGTATGAAATGCAATTTTCCAACTCTATTATACTCAATAAACTAATTGTTGCTTGTTTTGAAAAAATATTAAATTGCATAATTTATTACAGTTGCATACTATTTTGATCCTGACAGAACTATTACTGGCCATTAAGCCAGGGGCTGTGAGGGCAACAAATTTAGGTTTTTTATGCTCCCCTCAAGTTAAATACTATTTTGTAGTACTTGATGATGAAACCATTTCTTTTTGTTTTCAATCAAATATTATGATCTCATAGATTTTACTCAGACTATATATATTATATATATAGTATAAATACATTATTAATCTTAATGTAATTTATATTCAAAATAATTTATTTAAGCTTTCACGACCATAGAGCACCAATCTTAAAATGCAACAGGCTAATCAAAATCATAATTTAAGCTACTAAGTCTTTGTACAAAAAAAAAAAAAAAATTGGAGGACGACAAAAAAAAATCTCAATACAAAAGATACTCATGGTGTTAAGCTTTAACTTAGCTTTAATTTATGTAAATTACTACATTTTATTTTACATTTTGTTGGTTAAGATTGAAATTAAATAACTTTCTAAGAACAATTTTTATACAACCATTAAATTAATTTTCATTTAGCGATTTCTAAAACTGTACCAATACCAGTTTCATTAAAGTCAGATCACTTAGTATGAGCAATAAAATGTATTATTTATTTTTTAAATAACTTCAAATGCTTCAATAAATGTTTAAAAAATTTAATTTTGCTCTACATCATATTTAAACCATTTATTTATCTTTTATTATTATTATGGCTTTCTCTTATTTAAATTAATAGCATGTTATCTTTCATTATTTATCTTTTAACAACTCCTCTGCTTTATCTACTTTAAATTTATTTTTATTGATACAGTAGAACCCCCATTATCCAGGAATCTATTATCTGGAGTTCCAATTATACAGAGTTCAGAGAGGCCATTTTTTTTATTTTTTTTTATTTATTTATTTTATTTTATTTTTTTTTATTTTTTTTTTTAAAGATGTTTTTTAAAATGTTTATTATATATGAATAATATTCATTTAAAAGCATTCTTAAAAATAATGAATGGCAAAACATGGGAAGCATTTATTGTTTTATATTATAATTTAGTAAATATTTATAACTTTTTTTTTTTTTAAATAAACCTTTTTATCTATCAGATTGTCAATAAAATGTTGTGATTCGTTATCCAGGGTTTTAGATTATCCATGAACCCCCATACCCATCATTACCCTGGATAACGGTCATACAGTTTTTTTCCATGTAATCAGGTATAAAAAAAATATTACTAAACATTTGGATTTTACATATATTGGTGTAAACATTAAAACTGTGCAGGTTTTTTAAAAAATCTATTTATTTTTCAATAATTTATTAAATTTTTAACTTTACAAATGTTTATTCACTAAAAATTCGCTTGGTCTATATTTATAGAAAATACGTAAAAATCATAAATTAAACTATAATTTAATATAATACCCCATTTCCACTGGTTATGAATGTTGGAGGCCTAACTGCTATACTCTGATGGACACCAATAAGCAAAGTGTTTTTTTTTAAAGTTACATTCTTCAATGGACAATAATCCAAACAATCATCCAAGACTAAATTTAATTCTTCTTCTTCAGGACATTCTCTGCTTGGACATGGACTCCACCAGACCTAATAAACAATTTTTTAAAAAATATTATTACGTGATTAAAGTAAACCTCTCATCCTTATAAAAGGAGTAAATTATAATTACGTTTTTATGGAGAGGATATTCAAAAATAGTCTTATCTTAATCTTATGAAAACAGTTTACATAGGTTGTTTTTTTAAGAGCGGAAGGCTAGGTAAATATTAAACAGTAATGAGATAAATCACTGCCTTTAACACTATATTCGAGGAATAAGTCAATTAGACTGTTTTCAATAGATAAAACAAACAAGTCCAAAAAAAACATATTTGAAAGAAATTATGAAAAATAAAGTTTCTATTTAAAATATAAATTTCAAACTAAAATAAAATAATAAATTAGATTTTTTCTCTGAGACATGAGATTAACAATCACATCATAGAACATTTCCATAATTTAATTTCTATGAGTAATATGCAATTGAATTAATTAATACTAACTGTGAATATATTTCTTTAATAATAGCAATAAAGGTTTTCTTTATATAGAAATTTACTTTCATTTCAATCAGCTTTGGAAAACAAGGTATAAATATTTTTCACTTTCTTTTCTTTACATAAAAATTAAAACCTGATAAAGAAACTTTATTATTATTTATTTATTTATTTTTTCTAAAAATTAAACATACATGAGACAAAATTTAATTAATATTTTTTAAATCCTTGTGTTAACAATTCATTATTTATAACTTTATAAATAGTTTTGGAAAGAATTATTGCTACTTCTTCATTTTACTTATGGGTGCTTTAATCATTACATTAAATTAAATGTATCAGATATTTAGGAAATTTATAAAAAAATTTGTTTAGCCCTTTTGATTATATGGCAGGAGCTTTTACTACACAAAACAGTCTTTGCTTAGGACTGAAAAGCTAATTAAATCTTAATTTTAAATATTGAATATCTATTTATGAAAATTTATTATTATTTCTCAAAATATGTTATGTTATTAATATGGCATGTTAATGCATCATTAAAGGTTCCAAACTACTTTATAAGTATATAATAAATATTTCATCTATAGACGATAAAAAAAAAAAACTTCTTACTTCAACTTTTCCAGTCTCGGGATGCCTAAGAACATATGCAATCGGGACTTCACCAGGAATTTCCATTTGTGGAATTAGTACCAAAGCATGATGAAATAAACCATTGAGAACTAATGAAATTACTACAACTGACTTGTAGTGTCCTAATTTATCGACAAGGAAACCTACCAAAAAAAGTATGATAAAACCAGTGATTATAAGCAGGTAATGACCATTTTGGCTTTATACGAATAATATAAATTTACCTAGATTAAATATTATTACACTGTTTAAAAATGTTGGAAATTCCATTTTTTTCTTTTATTTTCCTTTTAGATTTTAATGTCTATTCATAATAGATAACATTAAGAAATGAAAGCTCTTTTCTGTTAATTCATTCATTATCAGAACTAGTAACTTTTGATTTAGCAGACCTTAATGTGACATTTTCAAAGGAGTGAGAGAAATTTATAATTTTATATGGAAAACCAGGCAGGCTTCCTAATTGTGGTAATAATCGAGTTACCATTTCAATGCAAGTATTAATTATGATATTAAAACATATACTAATAAAAATTGTGTACTAAGAAAAACAATTTGGCATGAGAAAACATTTTTCAAGGGCTTCAAAAACTTATTTTTAGGTTCGAGATGATGTATTTATCAAATATAAAAGCCATTTAATGTTTTTAAAAAGCTTTTACTGGTAATCCAAATCTTAATTTGTTATGTCAAATAATTTATAAAATAATTAAAAAAGCAAAAGAACAAATATATTCTTAGGATGACACAATAATAAGATGACCAGCAAGATTTCAGTAGTATTGTAAAATACATTTATTTGCTTTAAGATAGAATTACATATGTAACAAATGCTAAATTAATCTGATTTTCAATGTTATAATTCACCAAATAAGTCTATTGTTATGAATTAGATTAGTGTGTAAAATAATGATCTATCAGTAACATATTTTTTAAACTGAGTTTTTTTTGTTGTTTTTTTTAGAGTTTCATTTAAAGTTGGCTAAAACTTTCTTTAGTTAATACTGACCTGTGATAGGAGGACTTAAAAATGTTGTTAGTGGCAATGCCAGGTAGATAATTGCAATTTCTTCAACAGTCAAACCAATACTTTGCATATGGATAGTCAAAAAGGGAATTAATGATGCATTGGCTGAAAAAAATATGATTAAAATTAGCTATTTTATCAGAAAAAAATATTTAATTATTTTATTACCTTTTTGCATTCACCTCCATACATTATGAAAAGGGTTACTTTTAACATCACAAGGTTCGAATTAATACCAAGTTTCTTACAATACACCTCAAACCTTGTTGGAGGGTTTGTTTTCGTTGCATCTTTTTCACTTTCAGCCATACTCCTGATATATGATTTTTATTACGAAGAAATTCTGTCACTACCTGACAGGACCGCTGTCTCTCTCAAAAAATGGTAGTAAGTTTCTTGAAGGTATTATTTATTGTTTTATCACTAATCTGGTATGATTATCTGAAAATAAATATTTACACCACCAGAGATTGTGCTCTGGCCTAATCTAGGTTTACATGATTTCCAATGTTTTAGCATATTTTTTAAAATTAATTAAAAAACCAGGATTGATCAATAATTATGAAGCCTATGAGCTCTATAAATATAAAAGAACCATAGATATGTTTGAATGAATTCACATTTTCATTGACTTTTGTCCTTTTCTGATAATTTAAATATTTTTAGGACTACTAAAATCTTCATCAACCACATTAGTACATTATTATATTCACTTTATTCTTGATTATTTATAAATGATTAAGATCTTCATCTTTACAATTCAAATAGCTTTTCTTGTAATGTTTTCATACCTCTCATTCATGGTATATAAAATCTTAAAACATTTTTTAATCCAAAAATTACGCTTTTTTAATTAATGTTGTGACAAAGAGTGAGGTGTTCTTTTGACTCAGTTTCCATTGGAAATACCTATTCATATGACATTGTCAAGTCCTTTTAGACCACTTATATATGTACCACAATACTACAATTAATCTCATAACATTAATGCTATTCAACGTATTTGCATGGTATTGCTAAGAACTATTCCTGACCCTAATATCAACCACTACCAACAGGTTAATAATATTGGTAAAAGTCTGCATATATTTTTATGCTTTGCAATTTGATTGACTTGTAGAAAATTTGTAACTTTGCTTGATAGTAATTCTTTTGTCATCTTTGAATATAGACCCCCTAAATAAGGCCTTAAAGACACCCATTAAGGTCAATATTGTATTTTTATAAATAGTTCAATTCCCATATTGATTGTTTTGATTACCTGCAATTATTTTTAAAACTCCCTCAGCAAATTAACATTTAATATTTGATTTAACAATCTTTCTGTATTTTGAAGTCAAATCAGCTGATCATGATGTTTTGTTAATTCTTTCCTGTAATTTAGTAATTTTCACAGTTTGCTGTTCCATCACTTTGATTTTTTTCAGTTCTTTTTGAATATATATTTCTGAATATTAGTAAAACAATAAGTATATTCTCATATTATAATTCTATTCTATTATAATTATATTATATTATATTATATTCTAGACCACAGGGACCAAATGGATAGAGGAGAGAAAGCTGGCTGATAGAAAATGAAAGAATTCTGGAAGAGAAAGAAGAACCTCACCGTAAAGTAGCTATGAGCCCCGTGGTCCTAAGTAGGCCCAAAGAAAAGATTCTATGATATTATTGTTATATTTTGTTCCATAAAATCTTCATTCATTATTATGTTTTAATCCTCATATAATATTGAAGAAGAAAAATAATCTTTATTCTGGGACACCTTGTCCCCTTAGAATAACATAACAGTACAATAAAAAGGAATCATTATTTATATTTTGTATTGTATTCTATTTTGCTGTCATATCATGTTTTAATAATTGAATTCATTTGATTTTATCTAATATTATACGTTGAATCTTATTATACATTCTATTTCATTTTATTAAGCACAAAACTTAATTTTGTAAAAAGTTACAAAAAAAAATTCAGATTGTTTTTATATTTGATTATTACCATATTAAAAAAAAATAACTCCAGTGCTTTAATTAATGAATTATTTAATTTACAAAATTACTTGCCATAAATGTTTCTTATTTTATTTTAGCAAAGTTAGCGGTTTAACAGCAACCTCGATATTAAAATTAAATTGAACAGAAAAATGAATTGAAAAAGTTCATTATTTTACTAGTGAAACATAAATAAATAGAATACTATCTGTGACTGTATGCATTCAAGTATAATGTTTCAATTTTAAAATAAAAGTGTCCATTGTAAGATGTATGTTTTCAAATCAAATAAATAATTTTAAAAATGTATTTATGTATAATAAATATGAATTGAACACTAATTAAACTGTAATTTTAAATTAATAATAAGATCATTCAATGGAAAACAATTTATAAAGACACCTAATATTATTTTTGACTAATCACTGACAGATTGATAGCTGAACAGTTATGTCATTATAGCCTAACATTTAAACCATTTCATCAAATTTATTTGCATGAAGTGAATCCCCATTATATATAACTAAACTAATCCGTTTTTTAAGTCTTTTTCAAAAGCATAAAATAAACAAAAAATTGATATAAACTGGCAAACGTTATCTATGTATATAATTACATAAAAAGTAGAATTACGAATTTTACGTTATCAATTCCAATACAATGGTATCTTCTAACATTGCTAAATCGAAATGCATTGAATGACAGTATGATTATAATCGAAATTACCAGGAATTAAAGAATAAAGTTAATCAAAGTTTCATTCCCGGTCTCATGAAAGTAAAAATGGCGGGGCTAATTTTCTGTTCGTGTTGATTACATATACTGATGAAACATATGTGTCAAGTTGAGAAAAAAAACGCTATAATATAAAATATTTAAATGAATATGGATAAATATATTATATTACACTTTAAAAAAAAGAAAACAAAACTGAACTCTAGGCAAAACCAATTTGTAAGGCTGTGAACGGGAGGTTATATTATTGTAAGACTGCTTAATTCACTCAAGGCCGAGGCTATGGACGATCTAGCCAAAGCTCTTCATTTTACCGCTGAAGTAGTTCTGAATAATTAAAGTGCGTGATATCACTGTGATAGTAAATATTTTGTAGTCGTTAATATAATATGGGCCATACAATATGGCCCGTATTTGTGAAGTGGTTAGTTTAATTTGAAGTTGTGTTTGGACTATCATGGCTGACAGTGCAAGTGTATTAACGTCTAAAATTTCAGAAAAAGGTAAGTTAACTAATTCAATCAATCGTACAACTACTGAAACTTTGCGGTTGAACGATTCCGAAAAAGTAGTGAATTCGCCAAATTCGTTATCTTCGACTGCACCAAGGAAAAAAACTTCATTCCAAATCACTAGTGTTATCGTTGGGTCAAGAACAAGTAATGATGGTGGTGATGATTCAGCTGATGATTTAGACGAGTCTCATGCAGAAGACATTTCAGAAGTGTTAGATAATTCTCGAATAACTGATTTAGAGAACGAAACTCCCAGCTATTCTGAAGATACGTTCTCTAAAGATGATGTTTTCTTCAATGCATCTTCCTCATTAGTTTCAGCCCCTGTGATACCTACTAGTTCACAGTATGGTTTAGCGATTGTTGCTACTCCAGAAAATAGTGAAAGTGCATTAAATCCTCCAGACTGTAGTGGAAATAGTGATACTGCTGACACAACTGGTGGTGATGTGACAGAAAGTGTTATAAACCTAGGTGTAGTGAGTACTAAACATGATCCTGAGATGAGAGACATGCATCCCCCTGCTCCCCGTACTGAAAGGTTTAAAGTTGTTAAAATTGAAAGTACTGAACCATTTAAGCGTGGTCGTTGGGTGTGTATGGACTATCTTGATCATAATATTGCACAAAAAGAGCAGTCTCAAGTTAGTAGTGCTAAAATTGAATCTAGTGAGTGTAATATACAAGTCAGTCTAGCGACAGAAATTCCTAATTCTGCCCCTTCTGACTATACATCATCGGTCAACTCTGTTATTGAAGTTTCACCACTTGAATCCCAAGTACCAGTTCCTACTGAGAATATTAATAATTGTGCACCATTAAACATGCAACCTAATGACAATAGTCAAGTTAGTAGTGTTCAAATGCCTATTAGCAGTGTACCATCTGCTGTACCTACATCTTATCCATCTGTTTCACCTGGGCAGTCTCTTCAAAATAGTATGCAAATGGGTCATATAATCAATTCATCTGCCCCTCCCCCACAAGTTTCTCAGCAGTCTCAAAGTTTATCTCAAGTAAATATGCAACAGATTCTGGGAAACTCAAGCCAACACCAAAGTCTTCAGTCTCAGCAAATGCAGCAAATCCTTTCTGGGGCTAATGTTATGCCTATGCAACAACAGCAGCAGGCCCCAATACCACAGACAATGCAACAACAGCAACCTGTTATGCAACAACCTATGCAAACAATGCAACAGATGCATCAACCCAGTCAACAGTATCAGCCTCAACAACAAGCGATGCCACCTCAACAAAATATTCAGCAACAACAGCAAACTATGCCACAGCAACAAGCTCCTATGCCCCAACAACAAACAATACAGCAGTCTATACCACAACAACAGCAAACAATTCCTCAACAACAGTCGTTACCACAGCAGCAGACTCTTCCTCAGCAAGCTGCTGTATCCCAATCTCAACCTACATTAACTCAGCAACCATCGCTGAATCAACAAGCTCTTCAGCAGCAAGCAATGCAACAAAGTTTGCCTCCTCAGCAACAGGCTATGTCTCAGCAACAGCAAGGTATGCAGCAACAACAAACTTTACCACAACAGCAGTCAATTCCTCCACAATCTCAAACTATGCCTCAACAACAACCGATTCCCCAACAACCTCAAGGGATTCCTCAGCAACAAACCTTACCTCAACCACAGCAACAGCAGACAATGCCACAGCAACAGCAGACAATGCCACAGCAACAGCAAAATTTACCACAACAGCAAACTATGCCTCAACAGCAGCAAATGCCTCAGCAGCAGAATATGCCTCAACAGCAGAGTATGCCTCAACAGCAACAGAGCCTGCCTCAACAACAACAAAGCATGCCTCAGCAACAACAAAGTATTCCCCAACAGCAACAGCCACAACAAATTCCTCAACAACAGCAATCTCTTCCTCAGCAGCAAACTATGCCCCAACAGCAACAACCAATGACACAACAACAACAAACAATGCCTCAACAGCAGCCTATGCCTCAACAACAGTTTCAAACACTACAGCAACAACAACAACCAATGATGCAACAACAAATGCCTCAGCAAACTCTACAAACTCAAATGCCTGTTCAACAGGTACAGTTACAACCAGGTGTTCAGCAAATGCCTATCCAACAATCCCAGAATCAACAGCAACAAATGATGCAACAATCTTTGCAGCAAATGCAACAGCAGCCTTCTCAAATGCATCAGGTGCCATATTCTCAAGCAATGCAACAAACACAACAACCAGTGATGACTCAAGCATCTGGTCAGCAGCAGGTTCCTGGAATGTTGCCCCAAATGCATCCTCAGATGGGATATCAAACAAATCAAATGATGCCTGGGATGCAACCCCAGCCAATCATGAATATACAATCCCAACCTCATTTACAGCCGCAGTATTATACCGCTACACAGCCAATGCCCACTGGTATAATTACATCACAGCCAACTATGATGACGCAGGGAGGAATGTCTCAAGTATCAATGCAAGGTTCTACTCCAAATTTGCCTCCGTTACAAACTTATCCTACAGCATCAGTGCCGCAACCTATGCAGGTACAAGGTATGCCTCAAACACCTCCAATACCCACCTCTGTGCAATATACAATGCCACATTTATCTCAGACAAGTCAGCCTTTGACAATGCCGATGTCCATGCAACAACCAATGTCAATACCGCAACCGCAACCAACCCCCCAACAACAACCTCCTCTGCAACAACCTCCACAGCCAGCTCAAAGTTATGCTGGTGTAAGTTCTCCTGCTCAGTCGTATACTCATGGAATGTCAAGCTCATCGGTTCCATCTGCGTTGATGATGGAACACCCATTATTGAATGGCGAACATCCAGAAAATCCAACAGCAGCCCTCATTGAATCTTTAAATGAAGTTACTGCTCCAGGAGATGAACCAGGAGAAGATGCAGAAAGGTAAGCAATTCAATTTTTCATTTTATTTTTAAATCAAAGCACTTGTTTTGGTTATAAGGCACCTGTTATATTTTCTAAGTTTTATCATACATTTTTTTCCTTCATACACAGTTGTTTTTTTTTTACTCTATGGGTTCTTTTTCTATCCTTTTATTTATTTCAATGGATATAGATTTCAAAAAGTATTAATTTTGGTAATTCTTAATAAATACAAAACTTGTGGATGTATCAGCTATCTCTCTGTTAATTTTATCTTCAATTCATCAGAATATTTTTCATGGTTGAATATATATTAATCAAAAATATTATTATTTCTGTTTTGTATAAAATTAAGATGCCAGTAACTGCCATGAATAATTCTTGAAAATAAGGTTATATTTTGTGTTAAGGTCATCTAAGCTTTGGTTTGGCTGTTATTATAGTTATGAAGTAGTCATTCCAAATATCCTTGGTATATACGACAAAAATAAAATGTTGTGATGCCTTTTTAGTACCAAAACAGTGCTTTGCACAACAATTATCTTCATTATAGAAGAACATACTTTGTTGTTGCTGTCTAGTTTGCGAAGTCTTGCACGTGCGTTGTCAGAAGTTGCCATTGAGCCTCTCCCTCAAGTTTCCTTCAGGTGGGCGAAGAATTTCAGATTTTCTTCCCCTCACAAATTTGATAGTTGATTTTCCAGTATCTTTTATTCTTTTGCATTCATCTCTGTCATAGAGAGAAAACTGTCATCCACTAAGGGGAAGAAAATACTGTTAAATTTTATACTTTCGGTCTCAAAACTGCTTGCTATAGCTTGTACATGTGTTCGATGTTCAATGTAGTGTAATATTCTGTTACGTTCTTATTTTCCTAAGTGATTTTTTTTTTTTTTTTTTTTTTGTTTAACCAAACTTGTTTGAACATTTACCCCCTCCATGTATGTTTTTTTTTAATTGATTGACTACTTAGGAGAGCAAAGTATTGATTGCAAATATTAAATGCTAGACATAATGTTAATTATACCTAAGTCATACTCCCTCATTTCCATTTATTAATGTATTGATTTAAGTATAAGGGATTCTCTGTGGACCATATATAGGGAAATAAATATTATTAATATTTAGCTCTTTGCTTAAGTTTAATTTATTTTTTCTGAATACAGTGTTTTACATTGGTTGGAGACCACCATAAGAACTGAATTTTCCTCAATGCATGAGAACCCCATTTCATTCAAATACATCTGAACCAAAAATTTTGAATATAAATAGTTATCGCATCTTAAAACTGGTTAAAAAGTCTTTTATTCTTTGCTAATACCATATTACTAATCGTTTTGATGAGGTATTTATTGACTGTGACTATAATGAAGATGTAGGTAGTTTGGGTGTGCAGTCATAGAATTGAACATAACTAAAACATTAATTCTAATGTATTGTCCCAGCGTTTCAGCTTATATTGTAAGCTTTTATCAGGGCTAGAACAAAACCGTACAAAAAGATGTGAAAAAAAAAGGGAAATAATGTTAAAGAGATAAGAAATGAAAACTGTATGAAAATAAAGAATAGTAAGTTAAGAAAAAAAATAAAATTAAAACTGAAATGAATATATTATTTTTAAAAAGATGCATAAATTAAGAAGAACTGTAAGCAGTTGACGATATCAAAAATCAAGTATAACAGTTAGATAGTAAATAGCAATAAAAGAATAAATGAGGCACAAATAGTATAATAAACATAAAAGTACATAGAAGAAAAATAAAAATAGGTTGGGAACAGATGTTATAAATTGTGAGGGAAATTACTTATTATTCTATTCTATAAAGGCTGACTATTCTTTATTTACATTCATATTTTCTTCTAGCCTTGATGAAGGCTTGCATTGTAAGCCGAAACGTCGGCATAAAACATTAACATTTATATTTTAATTGTGTTCAATAGTATGACTGCACACCCTAACTATCAGGTTTCTAAAGCAACTATGTCTCGATTTTAAATAGTTTTTGTTGTTTAAAATTTATTCAGGAAACGGAACTGCATTTGTCTTCCATTTTTCTTTTTACTGACCATCGAGGAAGTGTTTTAAATAAACGTAGAATGGACCGGAAGTTGAGGCAATCCTCTTGTGTAGCCGATGTAGATCATCCCATGGTTTTTGTGCTCCAGATTTAGTTGGATCGGTGGTTTGGTCAAAAACCTCTTGATAGAATCGTCAAAAGCTCAACAGCTATTTCAATATTTGTGAGAATCGATATTGCTATGCTTTTTGCGATTTCCTTCATTTGTGTTCACTATTAAAATTAACTGTCATTAAAAATCTTTTAATTTCATAAAATATTTAAAAATTCAAGTGAAGGTATAATATTTGAGAAAATTATGTAGTTAGTGAACGCGTCATTTTTTTGCATTGATCCTTGCTGATCAAACTGAAAACAAACGTTTGATGATTGACGTAGCCCAGCTTGTAGGCTCCTTGTACACGTTCCACCGCTCTCACTTGTATCAATAAATATTTCCTGCACTACCCAGTTCCTTTATAAATAGGTTGGATTGGAATCTAGCTTATTCGAAGAATTTTAAAAAAAGACCTATGGAATTTCTAAGAACTGTAAAAGAACGCACAGAAAAAAGAAGCATAAATCAATTTTCTTGTTTTATTAATGTTGTTTTTCTGTCTGTTTACTGTACGTTGGATTTATGATCATTCGGTGGAGATTTTTGTCATTTATCGCGTGAAAAAAAAGGAAGATAAATAAGCCTCTTTAAAATTTCTAATAAAATTAAGCCACTCACAACAAACGAATAGATTAAAGTAGATTTCATGTCTTGCTTGATATGTCTCCTCAATTTTCTCTTCTCTGAATCTATCGATTAATAAATAAAAGCTGTCAAGTGAGGATTTTATAACACATTTTATTTTGATTTATTTGTTTAAACAATAAAGCTTGACTGAAAATTATTTTTCCTTTTTCGTCCTTTAAACTCTTTTTTTTTCTTTTGTTTTTTGTCTGAATCTCCTGTGAATTATTAGTTGACGTTGTAAAGAATGATTAGTCAAAACGTCAACTGTTTAAAATAGTTGAAGTAAATATTAGTATATTTAAAAAAAACAAACAGGATCTATGAATAAATTAATCAAAATGGATCTCTTGAATTTAACACTAATCGCCGATAGGAAATAGAATTACTGTATTACAATAGAATTACTGTATTTTCTTCCTTAAAATTATAACTTCTTTCATTTTTTTTTTTAAAGCTGAGATGGGTGGGGTTAGGGAAGTATTATTATGAATTACTATATTATTATTTATTTGTGAAATACTATATTGTGTTCGTTTTTTTTTTTTTAATCAAAAATAGAAAAAAAAAAAAAATACATTAAAAGAAAAAAATAATTTTAAATAAGAAAATATATTTAATTATACTCCCTAGCCTTAACGACGAATTTAGCCTTGACCAAAAGGAAACGACCGAAGCTTGAGGTCCCGTTCGAGCGCTCCCCCGACGTCTATCCTTGAACCCTGTCTGTTCCCTGTCAAGCTTTAAAGTAACCAGTACTTTTAAATCTTCACGTTTTAAGTTATATTCCCACTAACGTTTTGATGCTATTTGCTATGTATTGAGACTAAAATTATTTATTGTGGATGTAATACTAATGTATAAATAATAAATATGCTATAGCCGAATGACAAAGTAATTTATAATATTTGGTTAACTATATTAACAAATTTTACTTCTAAGTAAGAATAAATATATTTATAACTCCAAAGCTTTCATTACTCTTAAACATTTATATAAAATATATGTTGTTTTTTTTTGTTGTTTTATAATAATACTACTTTGCTTTCATTTTTTTTCTCCATTTTCTATACATCAGAATTGTTTTCCCTTTATTTCTTACTTATTTGTTGTTTTTTTTTTTTTTTTTTTTACAATTCTCAAATTTAAATGCTGTACCAAAAAATAAACCAGTCTCAAACTTAAATAGAATATTATTAAACAACTTAAATGTATGCTGATATAATCATAATTTATAATGAAAGAAAAATATACATAAAAAACGTTCAAAGAATAAAAATTAAAAAAATATACATACAAACATCCTAGTAATAAAATAAACAAAATTGTAACTATACATTCTTAAATATCTATATATTTTTATATACATACATACACACACACATCTATATACATACACAAGTATATTTAAAATAACAATAAATATAATAGATTGGTATACTACATTTATAAAGGTCTGGTTCTTTAAGTGGATTTTTATTTTTTTTACACTTAATGAATTTTTTTTTTACTTATTTTATAAATGCTTTCATTAATATAAGGTATACACAATTCTTTATGAATAATTTTAATTTTTGTTAAGTATGCATCAGAAATAGAAACTCTAGGAGATGCGTATTTAAACAAAAACTAGAATAGAACTAAAACTCATTTTCTTTCTGATAGGAAAAACTATAGACCATGGATATGTCTTTCTGCAATCTACTAATTTTTCTAATTTACATTTTAGAATTAAAAGGTATAATTTAATTAAATCTTAAAGTCTCTTTGTTATTTATACATCGTTACTGCGTTTAACTGTTATAATTAATAAAAAGGGAGTTAAAATGAATTATTAATACATAAGTCTATGTATTCCACAAATATACATTCATTATTGGTGTTATGATTTCGCAAAACATTTTTAATTATTTAAAAACTGTTTTAAATTTTTTTTCCATTAATGAAAGAAAATGCAACGTTAATTATTTATATTTTCTGGTCTGATTTTGATATTTATTCTTTTAATCTTAAATTCACTATCGCTAAACTCCCCCTTGTTGGGGCATGTCTTAGCGGATGTCTCTTATCTTATGGTAGGAGTCTAATGACCTGTTACGGCACGTTTTATTTTTTGCTACAATTTATTAAACTCATTTATCTCTTTCTTTGTACATTTATAGTGAGAGTTGCGTATCTCTGACCATTGATTAAATTTAATCTAATCTGTAAATTATTAAAAGTGAAAAGACTTCTTGTAATTTCTGATGTGGATTATTTCAATGATCACAAATTTAAAAAAAAATCTAATTCTCTAAGTATAGATTTATATAATAATTCCCGTTATTTCCACATTGACAAGTTTCTTAGATAGCTATTTCTTCTTACCTAAACCACTCTAACCCTTGAATGGATGTACGTTTAATACTTTTGTTAGCATGTAGGTACTGTTTCTAGACCAACGGTTGTGAAAGGATTTTGGTCGAAATCACGCTAAACCGCCTAGTTTTCCCCCAATTAAGGTTATCCACTTTACAGAAGCTGAGTGTGCCCCAGGAGGTTCTCCTGGCTTGGAGGTCGAGCCACGGCTAAAATAATAGTAAATTTTCTGCCTAGAGCTGTACTCGAACCCTGGCCAGAGAGCTGAGTCTGGTGCCTTACCCAATGAGCTACCACACACTTCAAATTGCTATTTAATTGTTTGAAAAACAACTTATCTTGATTAATATAATCAGTCAACTTTTTACCCTGCCCCTCCCGGATTATTAAAGTATAAAACTTTTTTTCTCTCTCATTCAATGAAGGTGCAATCGATTGATTATTTTCAGTTTTTAATCATCCCCCCCCCATATTTGTAGGTGAAATTATAGCTATTTCATACGAACAATAGTGCGGTTTATTTAATAAATCTGAAACATCTGAATAAATTTCAAAAATAAAATCCTTTACTATACTCATTATCTTACCAACTTCTTCATTTACAGTTATATCTTCTGCTTGGTTTCCAAATTTTTAGTAAATGAATTGTAAATTCATAGTCTCCTCTAGCAAGATGAACTATAATTTTTTTTTTTTTTTTTTTTTTGTCATTATGATTTTTAAATATTATTCCAAATACATGAAGACTTTAAACTTTAAACATGTTTCTATTGTATCGGCTTTAGAATCTTTTGGAGTCGGATAAAGTCTACTGAAATATCCGGTAAAAATTAAAGTTATGCCGCCAACTAACTTATTGTTTGAGGATATTTTTTTGAACTCTTTCCGTTATTGTGCAAACAGACAAATTAAATTATCCGCGAGGTCCATGAATCATATTTTTACACACAATATCAAAAAGCAAGGGGTCAAAATTTTGTATTTGGCAATAATTTTATCTATTTCATCTTGTCGGATTTTAATTTCTAACCATGAAAGTATATAACAGTGCGACAAACCTCGTTTCTGCTGATCAAGACTGTACATTTAAATTGTTATTATTATTATTATTATTATAGTAAACTTTATTAATTTAAACCTTTCTAGAAATAAGATGTTCTTAAAATTAGGTGCAGTTGGATTCAAGTTTTGCTATTGCAAGCTCTGATGCAGAATGGCGCTAGCCACTTACCGGTCGATTTTTAAACTGTACTGGAATCCAGATGTCGCACCACATATTTTTAGTTTTTTAAAAAGAAATTTAACTGAAAATAATAAATAAATAAATAAAAGGACTTACAAGGGGACGTTTGCAGTTGTAACTCACAGATTTGAATGCCGATTTTTATGTGGGTAGTAGGGACCTATAATAGTGCATAACTAGAGTTACAGCCGCCAATGGGCATAAGGAGCCAAGAAAAAAAATAAAATATGAAAATCACATTTTATTTTTTTCTCAGCTCTCAGTTAAGATAGAGAAATAATTCTTTCACGTTTAATTGCAGTTATGTAAGGTATTTGATATAAAAATACTTTCGTTATGCTCAAGACACCACCCGGCTTTAGGGTGCTCAAAAACTCTAAAAAAATGACAAAATTCCAAGGAAATCCGCTGTAAATCAGTGGAAACTTTTTTTTATGAAAAACTGACCTCAAATCTCGATTTAACACACCATAAAACCCTTATATGTGAAATTTTATCAAAATCAAAAAATATTGATTTTTTACCCCTTTCGAGGAGGTTAAAATATTGAAGTTGAGATTTCATCAACATTTTCTACCGGCCATAACAACTGCTGTGTTCAACCGATTGCAATAGTAATAGCATCACTAGAATCAGCATACATTCTGCTTTTTATCCATGCCTATAACATTGGATTTACTCCCGATTTTAGTGGACAAAAACTGATGTGAATGAAAAAATCCAAGGTCAGCTATAACTTGAGATATTTCAATAAGGGGAAATCCTACAACCTCCGGATTTGGGATAAACTATGCAGTTTTAAGGCTTCTAGATGACCTTAAAATTTTGTCTTAATTGGTTGCGAAATATGTGAGATAGCGCAAATTATTTACATTTTTTCAGAAATTGACATTCTAAAATCCTACAAAATTTTAAAGATAAAAAAAAAAAATTATTTTTGATTTCGACAAAATTAAGTTTCTACATGTTTTTTGAGATGAGGAATCTGAAAATAATATCAGTTTTTAGTAAAAAAATTTTCCTCACCTATATTATATAAATAAGACTGATATAAAATGATCTTTTTCTATTATTATTTTAGTTTTTACACAATAAATTTCAAATAAGACCATTTAAAAAAATATATACATTCTTTTAAACCAAAACCTGATATTAATTTTAGATTATTCATCAATCTTAGGATTTCTATGCAATTTGAAATAAAAATATGTCATTTTAAAACGTTTTATTTATATAATATAGGTGAGGAAAATTTTTTAACAAAAAACTGATATTATTTTCAGATTTTTCATCTCAAAAAACATGTAGAAACTTAATTTTGTCGAAATCAAAAATAATTTTTTTTATCTTTAAAATTTTGTAGGATTTTAGAAGGCTGACAATTTCTGAAAAAATGTAAATAATTTGCGCTATCTCACATATTTCGCAAAGCGGATTTCCTTGGAATTTTGTCATTTTTTTAGAGTTTTTGAGCACCCTAAAGCCGGGTGGTGTCTTGAGCATAACGAAAGTATTTTTATATCAAATACCTTACATAACTGCAATTAAACGTAAAAGAATCATTTCTCTATCTTGATTAAGAGCTAAGAAAAAAAATAAAACGTGATTTTCATATTTTATTTTTTTTTCTCGGCTCCTTATGCCTATTGGCGGCTATAACTCTAGTTTTGCACTATTATAGGTCCCTACTACCTACACACAAATCGGCATTCAAATCTGTGAGTTACAACTGCAAACGTCCCCTTGTTAGATTGTTTATCGATAAAAATCTTGAAGGTTGGAATTTAGCATTATTTACTCAATGATATTTTCACGGATGGCAGTAATTTTTAATCTGATCAAAATTGCATTGATTAGGTGTTTGAAGAGTACTAAAAAGGATAATTAGACATCCGATTTGGCAGAAATAATATTATCGATCCATCTGGTTGGATTTTAATTTCTAACCATTAAAGTATATGGCAGTTGGGCGAACCTCGTTTCTGGCACTCACGACTATACATTTTAATAAAACGTATAGTTTATTATATAAAACGCCTTGTTTATTATAGTAAAACTTATTATTATAAATCTTCATATAACTATGAAGATGTAGTTAAAATTTGGTATAGCTGGGTTTAATAGTTTTACTATTGCAGAATGGACACATATCGGTCGATTTTTAAACTGAACAGGGATCCACATGTCGCTCCATATATTTATAGCTTTTTTAATAACAATTGAATTGAAAATAAGTAAATTTTTACCATAAATTTCTGGCTTTATATAACACCGTATCTTTGTAACCTCTCTCGAATGGTGCTCGCCACCTATCGGTCGATTAACAATCTTCACTGCGCACCACATATTTATCGCTTGTTTATGGCAATATAATTGAAAATCTTTATATTTTAGTATTGCTAAAACTTCCTTGAACTATGAAGATGATGTGGTTAAAATTTGGTATAGATTGGTTCAGTAGTTTTCGCGGTTAGTGATCACAAACGAAAATTGGCTTGTCCTTTTATATAATAGTATAGATTTAAAAGTTCTTTGTAAACCAAGGCTTTTCGTACCCACACTTTTAAAATCCAGATCCGCCGGAGGTACGGTACCCAAGGCAGACACGAACACCCAGAAACAGTTGTGAACGGAATGCCTGAGAAGGCCATCTATATCTGGCCGAAGACCGGTTCTCAGAACCTGCTTAGCCTACACTTTTACTTGGGCCCTCTGGCTCTTTATACCTAGGGTTCTTCTTCTCTTCCAGCTATTTCTGTGTGTCCTATTTAGAAGGGTCTGCTACCTACTTTTGTTCCATTCCATTGTTCCACTCTGGTACGAATTCCTCTGAGATAAGGAGTTTCATTAGGACCTATACTTAGCCGAGCAGTCTTTGGCGATGATTGATTCTAGGTCAGTAACGTGACCTTCACTGAGGAACAGCTGTTATTTGTGGATCTGGCCCCCTTCATTATTAGTAGCATTCATTTGCAAAATAGTTCGCATTTTCGTATTTTATTTATTATAAATATATATTTTTTTGATCAATATACCTTCAATACTGGATTGACTGTATGAATCCGTCAGTTTTATTCACTTGTAAAACTCGAATTGCGTTTCTTATGACTCCTGGAATGAGAAGCTTACTTTTTGCTTTCATTTTTCACTCCGTTTAGTGCCAATTTTGCATAGATTGGATTTAAGTAAGGTTAAATTAGTAGTATGACAACGGAGGATGCCTACACAAAACGTTTTAAAAGTAGGTTGTGTAGGGTGGCGATCCGTACCAGCTGCCTCTTTATCCCGACTCGGTTTACCTGGAGAGGACAACGTGGAAAACCTCAACGCAGATGCTGTTTCTTAGATTTAACGGAAATCGAACAATGTATTCTATTATTAATATATAAATGATAAATATGTGAATTTTGCAAACCATTTACTTTTGATATTATTGCTTCGAAATAAAGCATTCCACTTTTTTTCGAAAATAAATCCTCTTCTAAGCTAACCAAGATCCCCCAATATTTGAAGTTTTGTTTGCCTTCCCATCAGTTTTGAGGTACTCAATGGCTTTATTCTAGATATATTTTTTATTTAAAAAAGTCGTGTTAAATTTTAAACTTTACGTCCTCTCAACATTTACTGTTATTTGTTAAAAGACGTCTGGGCTTTCGCATTCTAAATTTATGGACCGGCAAAAAAAAACAACCAAAAAAAACGCAAATTTGCAAAATGAATATATTCCAATCTAAATTCTGAATATACTCTTCGTTCAAGATTCCGCTCCTTACTTGTCAAACAAATCACTACATACAGACTTACTTATTCCGATAGTTACAATCCATATTCATAAAATGTAACGAAATTTCTATGAAAAATTTATTAGAATCTCTAATACTAAAAGATATTACACTTAATTTACGAATTTTAGTGTTCATCGGGTTCAAATAAGTGATTTTTATAAATATATTTCCTATTTCCTCAAATACAAATTTTTCAACAAAATTTAAAATGCCTTTCCTGGTTAGGCTATTCACTGGTCCAATTAGAAAGGAGGTTGACAAATTAAAATTGCATTATTTTTTGTTAATTCGACAACGAAAGCCACAAGTTGATCGTTGGTTCAACGTTTCTCGAATTCAGAAATCACGACTTTGACATTACTAAATAAATAATTTTTAATTCCGTAATAATTATCAACTTTACTATTATAAGTTAATACAAAATGGAGGGTAGAGAGATTGGGTTGTAAAAATATTTGATTACTGTAAAGTATTAGGGTTATTAAGAGATTAATTAAATAAATGCATTGTTTAAAAAATATACCAAGCAATTTTAAATTCTGCAAAATTTTTAATTAATAAAGTTTATATCTGCCCCTTGCGTTCATTGCGTCTTGCATTAGATGTGGTATTGTACTAATTTGATTTTGAATAAATTCTTAAATCATATGCCCCGTCCATTATAAGCTGTAATAAATCATATATATTTTTTTAATAATGCTTGCATTTCTTTTTAATTAATTTTTAATAATCCTAATAAGTTTAATATGAGCTGGTTAAAGAATATGAGAACGTGAACACCTTAATAAAAATGTAACTTTAAGTCGAGAAAATAAGAATAAATGTTGAGTGGGATTATTCGCCTGGCTATGTATGTTGAGAGTTGAATTAAGAAACATTTCAAAGGATCTGCTTTTTAATCTTGAATGTCTGTTCGCTTTATACAATGTCTTTGCCATAATCGACTTAGGTCTGAAGCAAGAATTAGTGGGAATAATATTGGAAGATAATGGTAGTTTTAATAGCTGTTGTTTGCCTGGAAATAGTGGAATGAGCCTCTAAAAGATGTTTCGACTCCAGCTCATTGGCCTCATCTGGGCTTCGTTTTATTAAGACCAATTCAACTTTATTTGTCTGATCCTCGCTTAAAGTATTTTGCGAATCTATTCCCATCCGCATTGCGGCGGTCTAATTCAGTCTTTCTAAAAAAAAAGAAATCACCAAATATTTAAGTTTCACTAGTAAACATGAGGAGAAATCCAACTTTAGCTTTTCTTACGTTCAACCAGCAAACTGATATTGCATGCCAACATCTCTCAAGGATCTCTCTATAACCATCTCTATCTGATTTTGAAAAATTTATTTTTGTAGTTGTCCTTGTAATTCTTTTGGGTTTATTCGATATTATATTTAATTAATATTCTTATACATATTTCTGTAATTTAAATAAAAATTCTGTCTGATATGCAGACTTTTTTAAATATAGAATAACGATTTTGTTCCCTTTGACCTTTAATGTTTTTGTATTTTATTCCTTTGTTATACATGGCCCCTCCCTATGGGGTAGAAGGGACTACTTTTTCTTCCAAATTCTTTCAATCACAATAACTCCAATACAGAGTTGGGCAAACTTTAATCATGATTAAATTACATGATTCATTCCAGGAAGTTAGTTTTAATATAATTAGGTATGATTAAATTTTTACCTACTCTTCTCCTATAAAACTAAATAAATGTTTAATTTTTGGTTGTTATTAACTCTTTGTTGATGATTTGAAAAACCGTGATTTATAAGTTATATAAAATGTTTGCTTTTTTTTTTTTCAGCCTTTAATGTTTTGTAAAAACTGTTTAAACGCAAAGGATTTATCTTATATGCATTTCTGTACAAAACGGGAAAAAAACTAATCAATTTTACAGAAATACTGAGATTTTTTAAAGCTGGGAGTACCTTTGCCTGTTCTTGTTGGCGGCCATATTTGCCTCGGTAGTAAACTTTATAAGAGTCGACGTCAACGATACTTATTATGACGGTATATTTTTCATTTTATAGCTCTGAGGAAATAAAATTTTATATCTAAATCTTTAATTACGTTTTCCGTTCTTTAATCGTATTCTTTAATTAATTAACGTTTATTTTTTCGTTGTGACTAAAAATATTAATTATTGATGACATTTTGGTAATGACTGTGTTAAATTGCCTGAATATATACGATATATTTGTTGAAGTGCACTAATAATTATATCCAGCAAATTATTATTTTTTTTTTTTTTTTAATTTCAATTATTGTATGTAAATATTCTTGTTTGTAATTTTTTTCAAAATTAATTTATATGCTGTAATAAATTCGCCTCCATTTATAATTTAATAGTAAATTAACTTTTTTAAAACCACTACAATAAACTCTTCATTATCTGCGGTATTTCTAAAATAAGAAAACCCTACAACAGTTGATTTCTTTGTTTAATTCTTCAATCAGGTAGTTAATTCTTCACCCAATATTTTTTATTTTCACGGCTAAAATTTCCATTTTCCTATCGGGGATTACGTCCCCATAATCTTTAACCAGGCCATATGAAACTTTTTAGGAATATTAAAAGCATTAATTAAATAAATGCCAGCAGTATTAAAAAAATATATTTTTTTTTATATACATTTATTGAAATTTACAACTGTACACAATATATACATCAAGTAAATGTATTGACAACGATTACAATAACATCTTAAAACTTGAAAAGAACTACTCATCAGTAGCATTTTATTAAAAATTCTACACTAGGAGGTCTCTAGGCCATCTTCGTGAGAACATCTGAATATTTCAGACGCCTCGGATTATCAGGAATGGAGTGGGAAGCAAGTTTAGAAACTAACGGATTTGAGCGGTTATGGATCTTACTATGAAAGGATAGGAATCTGGTGTGGGCTAAATCAGCAACTTATGGAACATTAAGATCTTTATGGATAAGTTTATTAGTGACAAAGTAAGGAGCATTGAGGATTTTTCGAAGGATTTTGGATTTAAGGATTGGATACAAGATGAATTGGATGGTTTAGCGGAGCCCAAAAGCTCAACTCCGTACATCCAAATATGTCTAATCACAGTCATGTATATGGTTCTTTTGTCATTAATTGCGGGTTTTGAACGTTTGTCTAGTAAATGTTGAAGTAGTCTGTAACGACGGGAAGTTTCTTTAAAAAATAACTAAATTTTTAAATTAATATGATTTAATACAGTATTGCATTTGATTGTGCATATCTCTCTAGCCATATACACCATCGATAACGAGACGTAAAGAACGCAGATATAAATGTCAAATCAATCAAAAATTTTTAACTTAAAAACTTTGCTTAGTATTTTTTTTTTTTTTATACTGCTTACTTTTATTTAATTATTTTTATTAATAATCTTAATATGTTTCATATGAACTCGTTAAAGTATATGGAAACATAAACGCCTAAAAAAAAATTTAACTTTTTAACATGACAGTCAATTTTAATGGAATTTTTTTTCTGTCAGTGTGTAATAATCAAATAGTACCACAAAACCCCAAGTATTTTCGCTATCCCAAATTTTGTATCCATCTATGTTCTTCCTATTTTCAAAAATTTATTTAAAATCACATTTGACCTATACCTATATCTAATGCAAGACTAAATGAAAGCAAGGGGTGGATATAATAAAACTTAATTATTAAAAATTTCATACATTTAAAATAGCTTGGTAGTTTTTTTTTTAAATAATGCTTACTTTGATTTAATTAATTTCTTAATGAATACGTTTCATATGCCCTGATATATTAGGTTATTAGGATATATATATATTAAAGTGATATATATTAAAGTATATTAGGACGTGAACCCCCCTTATATATACAATATATCAAAGAGAGAGAAATATATAACAATCAGACTTAAAGAGAGAGGAAAAAGAAAGGAAAAAATTCTTCTTTTTTTTTTTCCCCTTTCAAGCCTGATTTTTATTGAATAAATATTGAAAATATCAGTATTTGTGTTGATATTAATATATTTTTTAATGATAGACCATGTGTTGTGGAAGCAATGTACTGGTGATAGTAGAGAAGGCGCCGCTGATAGTAGAGTTGAATGGTGTGAATGATTTTGATTGCTATATTTAGTCCCTTATCAACGCGTTGTTGCCTTCCTAACGTTTTCCCCACTCATTGACTGGCTATCTCCTCTTCTTATGCTTTTTAACCACTCTCCGCTGCGCTAGATATTGTATCTGAGGTTTTGTTATTATTTGTCTTGCGGCTAATCAGCGTATATTCTAATCTTCCTTTCCCTTTTTTGACAGAGTAGAAGTCTTAAAAAAGAAACTGTATTTCCTGCTTTATCTCAATGTTATCAACGGCTCGTGTTGGTGATTGCGCTTAACTTAAACCGCCGTATCTCTTCACCTTATTTCACCTTTGAGTAGTGATGAATCACACATACAGTACTATCTTTTATATGTTTATCAAAAAACGATTATGCATTTAGTTTCAACTCGATGATAATTTGTGAAAAGGCATTGTATGCGATATGCGCAATAATGCCTGAATCGCTGAATTACACCAAACTATAAATTCATAAGATCTTACACAATCTTCTAATTTACTTTTTAAACTACTCGATTTTTAGTAAAGTATCTAAATAATAGTTCGAGAAAATCTCAGGAGGGAGATTTTTTAAAACTATTTATGTTGTAAAAATACAAGTATCAATCCTACTTGAGATAATACCTATGGTTGCTGCCTCCCTTATGTATTATAATATCCATAATTTGTTGTATTTACATCACGTTTGATGGTTTTGTCAATTACACTTACTGATTAATTGATTAAATTAAAAATTATATATAGGAAAAAAATATTTTTTTGAACCCATTTATCTTCCATCACCGTTTAAACTAATTTTGTTTTCTTAATATCCAAATTATAATTTTGTATTATGTTAACAATTCATAATTTTTTAACAATTTTTTTTATATCCGCATCCGCGAAATGAATATTGACCTTCCCACCCTGGCTACAATCGGTTGGTAACCTATAGAATAACTTTTCCCTTAAAGTTAAAGTACATAAGGACGTTTAGTCCAAATAAAAAATAAATAAAATCCGGTCTTTGTAAACAAAAAAAATGACTATTCAGCTATGTAGATGCTAAGCATGAGGAGATGGCACTCCTTACTTGTCTTTGATTTTACTTTTATAATGAGTCTCTCATCCAGTTTATTTTCAATCCCCCTCTGGTATTCTGTAAGATGTGAGATGTGGCTATTACATCCATGACTTTGTTTGGGTGTCCATTTAATTTATCAAGAAACACTTTATAGTATACCCATATGTGTGTCATTGACTGTTAGTAGCATGCGTGTGTAAATGTGTATAGTTTTTGTTGTTAACTCTCACTGGTGCAATGGTGCTTGTGTTATTAGCCTAACGTCTTGGACTGAAAAGTTATAAACAAATTTAGAAGTAAAAAAAATTAAGAATTAAATGGATGTACTCTTGTATTTTTTTTTTTTTTTTTTTTTTTTTTTTTTTTTTTTTTTTTTTTTAATGAATTTCTGTTAACCTTTGGTTTTTGTAATATTTCTTTGTATTGAAGTTGACTGCGGGATCTTATTATGTAAAAAAACTGAAATTAAGTCAGGAGATGGCACCATTTAGCTGCTTATCTATCTTATGCCTCACACGATATTTCTTTTCTTATATTTTGCACATTCGCTTAGTACAGTTGAAGACAGGTGTAAATAAATCAATAAGGTTAAAAACAAAAAAACAAAAAATTATTGCATTTTTTTTTTAAATAAAATAATTAAAATTATAATTTCGTAAATCTTTATTATTTTAATCAAACCAATCCAGCTCTACTATTTTCTTCTCTCATAATTTATCATCAGGCATTTTAGTAATTTTTCTATTTGTTTAAAATATATACCTATATTACTAATCCGCTTCTATTTTTGACTATTAAGTCTATTAATGCAACAAGTTAATTCCTTTTCTTTTTCTCTCTCTTGTAGGCCCAACCTTACCCTACCAGTCTTCTCCGTTCCTATTCGGCTGCGTTGTTCTATTGATTGTATTGACTCTGTTTCCTCCAATCCTATCCCTCAAATGAGAATGGCTGTGCCGTCTTCTCTCTGTTTATCTAGCTTTATTTCTAGGGCATCTGTCATCATTTTTCTGGAAAAACATGTCAAAATTTATTAAGTTGTTTTCAAGGGTTTTCTAGAATGAGTCTACAGCGCCCCCGATACTTATATATTTTGTATCTTTTTAGTTACCTTGATCTGCTGCATAGGAACTTCATTTGCTTAGGAGTGGTTCGTCTAAAATGCGTATAAAACCATCAATTTTTGCTGCCGTCTATAAAAATGTAAAGATTAGTTTTATTCTTACTATCATTGATTTGATTCTGACGTCAGCAATGTTATGCAATAATTCTTGATTCTTGATCAGTAATCGGAATAAAGTTAGTTATCACTAGAAGATTTGTTGTTTCTTTTTATAGTTGAATAGTTTTTAAAATAATTATTTTGTGTAATTTACTACTAAGATGGGATTGACAGTTGTACCATATAGTTCACATCACCATAGCTTACGTTCTTGTGGTGCCAATGTATACAAGTATATTCTTATCTTATATTTTAAAAGAAAATCTTTCCTTACTCATTGCTTTCGAGGCGCCAAATTTCTTTGAATCTCGTGAGATCATTCCTTAAGAGAGCTTGTTTTTCTGTAAAAATATTTCCTGAATTGCAAAGTAACGACGTATTCCTTGCCGCTGACAAATTTTTTTCGATTATTGTTCTCAATTTTAATCTCACTCTCAGACTTGAAGTATTGAATTATGATAAGAGCACACGGCTCGGCTACTGTTCGCAAACACTTGAAGTCGATTTAATATTTTTAAGAAATTACATCTCTCTTTGATGCGGTTTTGGGACTTTTAGTGTTCGGTTGATGCCTTGATGGTACTTGTTGTTTGAGTATCTGCAGTTATGACTTGTAAATAGTTGTTTACAGTAATGTACTTGAATTCTGTTGTTATAGTTCCTGTTTGTATATGCTACTCATAAAGAAGAGAGGATGGTGTTTTTCGTGACTATAGCAACGGGTGGTGGCTAGACGGGGCGCAGTCGATAGGATGACGTCAGATTGCCGCCAAGGTCAGAGCTTGGGGTAGTCCCGGAGGGTCTCCCCCCTGAATGTACCATATAAATCGGAAGATGGCGTTTCGGATGGCTCGGTTTCCACGTGGTTATCGACCTTCTAACGGATCTCCTGACCTTAGCCAGCCGGGGGAGAAAGCGGTGTTCCTGGCGCTGTCTGGGTTCTGGACCTCTGTACGGGGGGTCCGCGAGGTTGAGGGATCGTGGGCTCGCTTTATTCTGAAAGGAGTATCTAAAAAATATTGTACATATCTTAATCAGTCATTAACTGAGGATTCCCACCATTTTATTGTAATAACGCTTTAATGGATTAACATTTTCATGAAATGAATATCCAACTAATCTTATCTGAAGAATTACATCGTTTTGTTCACACTTATGTGACTTTCAAAGGAACTTTCTTGTTAACTTTGCAATAAATGTTATCTGAAACACAAAAGCTTCAGTGCTTACTTCTGACCAAGTACCTGCCAGACTCTTCAATTTTTTTTTATTTGTCGCAACTTTCTTTCAATGCCTTATGAAAATATTTATTTGCATCCTTTATTTATTTTTAACTAGCATCTCCGTCGCGGCTTCACCCGCTCTCATAAATAAATTTGATTTGTTTATCGATAAAAACCTTGTACTAAAGTATCCAAAAAAAAAATCATTTACTTATATTTTCAGGCAAGCAGTAATTTTTAACCTGGTTAAAATTGCACTGATTAGGCAGAAGCATAATTGAACGTCCAATTTTTAATTTTGTTTGAGTCTATCTAAATAGACAGAGAATATTAAAATTAGTCTTGCGAATAATTAACTGCATTATCACTGCATATAACTTAAGCCCTATAATAATAGTTTTTCACACAATATCAACAAGCGAAGGATCCGCATTTTGATTTGGTAATAATCTTATAAGCAGAAATAATTTCATCTGGTTATATTTTAATTTCTTCTCGTAAAAGTTAATGACAGACAAACCTGAATTCTGCCACTCAATACTTTATATTTGAATTATTATAATAGTAAACTTTACTATTTTAAACCTCTCTTGAACTATGAAGATAATAGGTTTACCATTGTAAACTATATTGCAGAATGGTGATTGACACCAATGATGACACCCATCAGTCGATTAATAAAAATCAGTCTATTTTCAAACTTCATTCCAAACCATATATTTATCCCTTATTTAATACCAATTTAATTGATGTTCAGTAAATTTTATTATTTCTAAACCTTCCTTGAACTCTGAAGATGTAGTTAACATTTAGTACAGATTGGTTTTGTAGTTTTCGCGGTTAGTGACAACAAACGACAAAACGCTTCTCCTTTTATATAAATTTATTATTCCTAGAATAAGAAATTTATTGTTAATTTTCCATCATGAACATAATTATTGCGGTATGATTAATTAAATGTGGGGGTGTTATTCTAACAACAGTTTATTTTTCCAATTTATATTTATTTTGTTTTTATTCAAAAAACATTATCACCTAATCTATTACTGATTTAAATCTGTATCATTGAATCACCACGATAATTTAAATTTCTTATCTTATATGGATGTGTCTTTAGGCTGGGGCTCTATATTTTTTTTTAGTGTAACGTTTTTTTCACACTCAATGTTACATTATAACACGCCCTAGATGTTGGTAATGGTCGAATCAAAAATTTGACGATAGTTTCCTTGTCATAAATTTAATGGAGAATATATATGTTATTTTATATATAACATATGTCGCTCGCTAGGACCTAACGATTGAATGAAAAAAGCCACGTTTGAAACCCCTACTTTTTCTCAGCTTTATTTCAAATAATGATTAATTGTTAATTAAATTATTAATCGAAGTTAATGATCCTTTTAATTCTAAAATGTGAATTGCGAAAATCAGTAGACTATAGATAGACAGATATATCAATGATCTATTGTTTTTTACCAATCAGGGAGAAACTGATTTTTTTGATATGATTTTGGCTGAAGGACTAATGATTTTTTTTTTTTTTTATATCACCGTCTCTACTCTTTAAAAAAAAAATTAAAAACTACTTGACTTCTTCGACTTTGTATAACGTATGTTTACAAGTTAGAAAAATTTCTAGTCCCTCAAATCTGTTTAATCTAAATAAGTTTTCTGGCAGGCTATTTTTCCGCTCTCAGCTTAAAAGTCAGTTCTAAGTGCTCTGCAATGCGGAACTTAGTAGCATTTTCTAACTAGCTTTAACGTGATAACTATCTTTTGAATATTCCATGTTAAATAAGGGTAGACTAAAAATATAAATACTTTCTATTTTAGTTGTTTAAAAAAAAAAAAAAATTGATGCTTGATTTTTGTTTCTGATTGAGTAGTTGTTATGATAGTTAGATTTTTTAATTATGATAATATGTTTAGTATTTATCCGTCAAATAATTTTTAATTTTTTGTGGGTGGGGGTTATTATATACTTAAAACTGAATGTTCTTAAATCTTAAAAAAAAATTCTAGTTATAATTTTTGCAATATATACTTGCTCAATTACTTAGCTTCTATTCTCATTTGTAGTTCATCGACGTAGCAGTTGCTTGTTCTTACATAGCTTTCCAGTTCCAATCCCTAACTAGATGTTTAATGTTCTGTTAAAACTTGTTGGCCGCTCGTGAGAGCTGAGGGAAAGCCTACCTAAAGTTTCCTTAGTGTTGTAGAGAATAATTATCAGCAATATGCGAACTGTGGAAGTGCCTCTCTATACCTCTCTATACCCTTAGACTGTCATGCGAGAGAAAGGCCTTAGAGAAAGGAGACCTAGCACGATCTCTACATAACTGCACTTTATATCGACTCTAACTGCTGAGCAATTAGGCTGGGATAGGCTTCTCCAAGTATCCGTCCACATAATTAGGTCATTAGAAAGCTATTTCGAGTTCCCATCTGTTGCAGCGTGGTAAAAGCAGTGCAGTTTATGCTCCAATCTATGCCCCCTAGCTCCATATATTAACTCTAGGCCTGCATTGTTTCAAATTTATTTTTGTTCTTTTTGACGTGAGTGCGAACTGTTTGCTTGGAAGAGCCCACCAGATGGTCGGTTGTTGTAGTGTCAAGGCTAAGGGATAAGGAACTTACCATATGGTGCAGTGGTTCTGTTTAAAAATATGGCCCCTTGTCTCTCTCATCTTATTTTCTTTTCCATCTTCTTAAATAAGAATGGAGTAGCTTTCTTTGACAACTTCAGGAATAGCTGCATTTTTATAAACATTGGTTACTCTGAGCGAAACCTTTGAAATACCAGATGTGCGTTGTGAATTTGAATTTAAGTACGAGACTTAAACGACAAGAAACTGCTTGTCGTTTTGGACTACTCCAACATTAACTCGGAAAGCGTTTAAAGCTTCCAATTAATTACGAAATAATTATTTACATGACAGTAATTAGACCTGTTTGGACATACGGAGTTGAGCTTTGAGACTCCATCAAACCTTCTTCTCGTATCCAATCCGTGCATTCTAAAATCACAAATAAACTTTTCCATCACGATCCTTCCATGATAAGTCTCCCACTTGCTTATCACTCGATTTCCCATAACCCTCCGAGGCGTCTAAAGACGAGACGGCTTAGAGAATTTCTAATGTAGAACATTTATTGATGTGCTACTAATGGGTTTTTTTTACAAGTTATTGACATATTATTATAACCATTTTTAGCGCACGTTGACTTATTATATGTATTGTAAGCAGTTGTACATATCAATAAATAATAATAAGTAAGATAAAATAAATAAATACACAATCCTTCATTAATAAGGTCTCTTCCTACCGTATATGAAACAGAGTTATTTTATTTTTATTACTAGTTTTTATTATTATTATAATTATTATGGAGACTGGTGAACGGCATGTCAGTCGAATCTTGCGATGAAAACCATCACCTGCTGAGGCCGAACAACCGCTAGGGC
This sequence comes from Euschistus heros, assembly GCA_003667255.2. NCBI lineage: Eukaryota > Metazoa > Arthropoda > Insecta > Hemiptera > Pentatomidae > Euschistus > Euschistus heros. The sequence continues at coordinate 3,805,019 of RCWM02000007.1, read as the reverse complement.
GCCTCTGTCTCAACCGCAATCTCTTCACTGACCACAGACAAACCGTTTATGTTTAGGAGCGAAAACTGGAGTTTTTGACGTTCTCTAGCTTCTGATCAAATGAAGTCACTAATTAAGCATATTCCTCGCTTTGCCTTGTTGACGTTGTTCATTCCATTGATTCAAATTTTCAACTTTCTTTGAACACAAATAATTTTTTTCCGTTATATTAGTCGCATAAAGTGCGTAGCAGAGTCTGGCGGGTGGGCGTGAATGTTGCCACATTAACCTTCTCATTGCTCATGAAATCATACTTCCATACTCATTATTGAACCCAAGGCCCTTCATAGGTAACATTAATAAATAATTATTGTTATTTTAATTTACTTTTTTAAATTATCACAAATTTAGCGCTCTACTGTGAAAATGCTTTCTTAAGCGAAATCATGAAAGTCCTATCATATGGTACGTTCATGCGCTTTTGCGAACATTGCCTTTATTTTTTTTGTGTAAATCGACTGGGCTATTTTGATGGGGGTGGATTGGAGGCGTGTGTGGTCTGTGGTTGGTGGTGTCGGTATGAAGCCCTTTTATTCATTTTATCTTTTTATACAAACAATATAATTTTATTTTAATCATTTTTCAGGATTTTTATTCATTTTGCTTCCCAGTTTTGATAATAAATAACTACTGGTAATTTCTCATTTCCAGTTTCAAGTAATTCGTGATTTCAATTACTTAGTTTTATTGAAATATCTACTGTTTTGTTAACTCGAATAGTTGAGAAATTCGCCATACTCTTTCAAAAATATTATTTGATCTGCCCCAAACTGTAGGATTAGATGTAGGAGCTGTGATATTATGAGTGATGCTACGCCTGAGTTTAGCACAAGGATGCGAAATCCTTGCTCCGCACCTGATACACGCCATTTACTCGGCGCAGGGCCCCTGCTCATTTGGCACCTCATCAAGGCATTGCAGTTGGCCCGAGGCGAACAATGCGCCCCTTTTTTTCTGTATCTCGCTCGTTACTAGAGGTCGTATTTTTGCAAATTTGGCAACCTAGTGGCCTTGTATCCGTGTTCAGGGTTGTTATGGTTACGCAATTGCGTGCTGTTTCCTCTGATCATGCTGTACGTGATGTTCCTTCGATAATTGGTTGTTAAAGTTTACTTATCTTGTATCTTGTTAGCAGACTCCCTGCGTAAAAAAAAATGTGCAATGCTGTGTTTATTTCTTTAAGGATTTGTCACGGTCTGTTGTACCAATCTATTGACACATTCCTGTTAGTGATGTTATCTGTGAATGGACAGCTCTTTTTTATTGTTTTCTATTTTTATCTCGTGATGGGGTTATTACTTTCTTGAACTGCAGAGTTGTTAATGTTTATTCAAAAGGATATTTTGTATTGAAGCCGCCACGTTTCTTCTCTGTCAAACGAATTCTGCAATTCAAAAACAAAACCAACAAACTTTATAATAAATTTAATACGGTCCTTTATAACATACTTTATATTTACATGTTTTTTTGTTGAAATTTACAAATGTATTAGAAAAAAATATACCCAGTAATTGTGATAACAACTACCCACAGTTAGTGCTTCAATAAAAGTTTTACATTCGATAGCCCCGACGGCATTTTCTTTTCAGGCGCCTTGGAGTGTTCTCGAGTATAGAATAGGAAGCAAGTTGAGAGACTAGTAGATTTGAATGGTTATGGAGCTTACTATCAAAGTATAGGTATCTAGTTTGGGCAAAATCAGCAACATATGGAACATTGAGGTCTTTATTGATGTGTCTGTTTGTGACAAATTGCAAGGATTGCAGGGATTGAATAAGAGATTAATTGGATCGTTTAGTGGAGCCCCACAGCTCAACTCCATATGACCAAATAGGTCTGATTACATGTAAATGAGTCTTTTGTCAGTAAATTAAAAATATTTTAATGATACTTATAAGAAGTAAATTAAAACATTAGATAAATTATTTCTTCGATTGACGACTCTTACTGCTTGAGGATTGTATGATCATCGGTGGTATTAACCATTGAAGTGGCTACCAAAGCTGTGCTTAACTTATCCGAAGCGACTGCACTTTTCACTTATCCTCTCTTCTTCTTTGATTTTAAAATCTCTTTTAGTTGAAATTAATTTTAATTAGGTGATAAATGAACAAAACTTATCCAATGAAAAAAAAAATTAAGGTGGAATTGTTAAATTAAAAAAAAAAAACATTATATTTCAAATATGTACGTCAGCGTTGCTTGTGTATTTTGCATAATAAATAACAGATTCACCTTGGGAAATTCATCCTTGTCTATTTTTCGAATAGATTTGTTTCATGTTCCACTGCACCTATGTAACAAAATGCAATATAAAATATAATACAAAATTTTGGCCAATTGAGAAACTATTTTACGCGCAGTATGATGTCTGCTATGATGCAATAACTTTATCTATAACAATTTTGAATGGTTATACAAATGTTATTACAGAATTTCCTTTAAGAATAAAAATTAAAAAAAAAAAAAAAATTGTGTTGGTCTATATTATATTATGGATAAGGTAAAATTAAAAGAAAACTATGAATCCGTCAATCCAGAGGGGACTCTTCGTGTCTTGAAATTTTTTAACCTTTTTGCTGGTTTTACTCTCTTTGGCGTTAATAGCCATTTTGCGTTATGTCCTGAAGTAGCCTTTCAACGCGTCACTGAATTGGAATGGAATGCCCCTGTCACGATCTGTCACGTGGAGTCGAATCTTGTATCGTGACGAAGTATGTGGATTGTTTTAAAATTCCTTCTTTCCGGCCTAGGGATTACTGAAATACGTATTTGTATTGTCGCTAAGGATAATTTCCACATTATAATGTTTTCAGTATCAGAACAGCCTTAACAAAAATAAATTGGCCATTATTTTTTAAACTATTATGGTTTTTCTATTTCTTATTGGTCTTGAACCAAGTACAGATGAGTTTATAGTATAATATATATACCAGACTTATCGTTGAGTAAAATATATATATATTATTAGAGTGAGGTACAAATAAGGAACCACTAAATTCATTTAAAACAATAGTTTAATCAATAATTATTTAATAATACAAAGGAACATTGAATCAATAACTAACATGAATAAGGGTAGGAGATTAACTTTGACAATTTAAAATATTTAAAAGATTACTTCATTAGCTCATGCAAACTTTTTAAGATTTAAATATACCTTTATGCTTTCATTATTCTGCCTAGACGCCCACACATCGGCATAGGCTGTACGAGACATTTCCTCAAGTTCGTTGGCTAACTCTTGGATTATTAAAAGCTCTCACCTTGACCTAACGGCGTTCCTGGTTTTGCCCGGATTTTCTTCAATGGCAGGTCGTCCTTTGGCTCCATGACAACAGTCCGCCTCTTGGACAACCTTACCGTTCTCTATGTCATCACTGACAAGGAACTACTATTAATAGTTTTTAGTTTCAATAAAGGTAATAAACGGGTTTATACTGCGGTATTGAGTGAGTTAATGTCAGGAGACGGGAAAGAGAACACGGAGCTAGGATATATAACTTTCAACTCCGTATTCATTAATTCGTTTATGATTTAAAATTACGTAATTATTCATTTCAATTGCTGCTGTGTTTGCTAATTTTGACATGGGTATGTTTTTTTTTTTCGCGTTTTTTCACCCTCAAAAATGTAACATTTTTACATGCTTTAGCTCTATTGGTGTCGCTAGGTTCGAAATGTTGTTGGGAATTAACGAATGAAAAATTTGATCGGAAATACATTTGTTGCTAGGACCTACCGTTTAAGAGCTATATTGGTTTCAATATAAAAAGTTACGTTTTGCTTAAATTTTTTAAGTGTTGAAGCTTTTTTGATACGCTTTAGCTCTGTTGGTCTTGCTTTGATCGAAAATTTGACTACTGTTTTCTAATCACAAATTTAATGGAGAATATACCTACTGTTTAGGAGCCATATTGGTTTGAATGGAAAAAGTCGCGTTGGAAACCCCTATTTTCTATCAACTTTTATTTCAAATAATCATCAATTTTTAATTATATTTAATTATTAATTTAAGTAATTTGTTCTTTTTAATTCTAAAACGTAAATTGGGGAAAACAGTAGACTGTAGGTAGTTATATCCATAATCCGGTTTTTCCCAGTCGCACAGTGCGGCGCTCTTACGGTCGAAGTAGACAAAAGACAATTCTTGAAGGGGAAAGACTTATAAAATATTTATAACATTTTAAAAACAACATCAATTCGACATATTTCAATTTCTTTATATCGGGCTTTTAAAGAAAACTCTCAGTTGATCATTAAAAAAACAATATATTGAAAATTGTATTGATTCACTGCTCGTTGACATACTCTCATCAGATGACGTAGATGAGATTGAAGTGAATCCATAGAATATTCGTCATCGCCCAAAAGATATTTTTAATGTCCTCTTAATTGCGCTTTGAATTTGAGTGGCTTGCTTTCCTGCTTGCAGATATTAAAGGGTCCGAAGATATTAAAATATTAATATATATACACACATATAAAATATTAATTACATCAAAGTTTTTCAGGTCTATTTTTTCTGAAATAAATAAACAGATAACCATTCAAAGCAGGAATGATTTGTATATTCATGATTTACATTTATTAAATCAAAATATTTCAAAAACTAAGAATGCTTTGGGCCGAAATTGAAATATGTCGATTTGAAGTTTTTTTTTTAAATGTTATAAATATATTAAAGAAAAAATGTTATTTAAAGATATTAAGGGAAAAAAATATTCAAAGGTATTAATGAAAAAATGGCACCTTCTTCGATGCTTGCCATACTAAAACTTTAAGTGACGTTGATGTGTACTTAACATTAAATAAGGGCCCAATAAATTGAAATTGTATCGATGAGACAGATAAGCGATCTGCCAATTGTTCAAACATGATTTCTATCCTTTGCTTTTGTAATATGGGTTTAAAAGCTACAATTCCGTATCATTGAGGTCACTATGAAAGGATTACTAAAGGAAACTAAGTCGGAAAAAAAATCACATTTTAGACTTTTGTCCATTGGCGGCCGCACTGTGAGTCGGGGAGAAATTGAGTTTTAAATCTTGTTTGGTTTTATAGCAAATTTATAGTTTTTTTTTTCATTCTCGCTTACTTGCCGATTCGGCAACACGAGGTTGTCACTGCCTGGATTTAAATTTACTATTTTCAGTTTATTCGGTACCAGAGTAATACACTTCTGTGCGTCCCACTGCCTTGCAGATTCATTGTGCGAACAACTTTTTCTAGAAATAATTTTTAAGATTACACTGCTATTAACATATTGTATGAAAGTTTGTGGAGAATGAAATTTCCCTTCTAAAACTACAGACGAGGTATGCACTGCAGAAGGGCTGTCTTTACGCGGTCACAGCGAAATTATGCTTGTAATGGAGTTCCAGTGTTGTGTCTATATTTTCATATTTCTGCTATTCGTATTGTATATCTAGTGACATGAATCAGTTTTTCCTGTTTTGGGCCCCTTATTTAGTAGACTGTGTTATATATTTTTTTTCTTTTTTTTTTTTAAAGTAAATAAAAATTAAAACTCTAGAACATCCGTCCTCGTAACCATGAAGATGACGAAATTAACATATTGAGATGAACGGTTGATGTTCCCTGAGCATTGCCCATCTGTCCCTAAGGTCGTTAACATACAATGGGTCTTTATTATAATGGGTCTCAGCTATTTATGAATCATCTCCAGGCGTTACTACTTGGGCTCAGGCAAATGTCTTCGACTCGAAAGAATTGGGTTTTGTTAAAAATAGCTCTAATATTTTATTTCTGGCTTATGCACACGATCAGCAGTACCGTAATTATTATAGTGATAAATTTTGACTTTGTTACGCTCTGCTGCACCCAAGACAATGGTCTTTGATTAAGAAGCTGGAGCAGTAACCTGGAATTGTTTTAAGACAATGCTTTTGGAAAATTGAATTATAGAATTATTCGAATTAATTCGGAGCCCGAAAATATTTCAATTTAGAGCAATTATAATCAATAACCGAACAATCAGTTGTATTAATCAAAGAATATTGAGTAAAAATCCGTCTACAAAGCCATCTACGGTAATCAAAGTTTTAGAAAGGGCGGCTTTCAACAACTCCTTAGTTTGAAGCTGCTTAGCTTTCTTTCAGGTTTGTAACAAGTTTTTTTACGTGAAATTTTGTACTTTCACGATCGGTGAATTCGTATTTGTTTTTCCACTACCAATATATCCCAACTTTCAGAAGAAATGATGCATGGTACAAAAACGTTAGTCTTTGCTAGACATAATTTATTTATTATTATTATTATTTTTTTTTTGTCTTTAATTATCTGAATTCACAACTGTCAAATGTATTTATGATAAGCAGCGAATGGGATTGCTGTAAAACAATGAGAAAGTTCTGGCATGAGAGATGATGAGCATTGCCCAGTGGCACCTTCACCTCTCTTGTTAATCATTTAATTTTGATCAAGATCTCTCATCCAGCGCTAGACATAATATTAGTCAAAATGTTATCTACATATGAGTAAGTCTTCTAGATTTATCCTGTAACGATAATGGTTGATAGTTAATTTGGTGCATTAATTATATTATTCCAATATTTAGTTTGTAATCATAACATTTATCCAAAATAAAAAAAAAATTAACGATTAAGTTTCAAGTTGTGCTGATTCCATTCAGGACGTGCGATGAATTTATTATTTTTTGTTTAATGTTTATATATATATATATATATATATATATATATATATATATATATATATATATATATATATATATATATTTTTTTTTTTTTTCTGCAAAAATGAAACAAAGAATTAAGAAGATTTGTCCATTTTTTATTGAAGAAGAAAATCAATTCCTACGTGACTGAAAATCAATAGATCATGGATATGTCTTTCTGTAATCTACTGCTTTTTGCAATGTACATTTTAGAATTATAATGATTAAATAATTAAATTTAATTAAAATTAAATTATTATTCGATATAAAGTTGGGAGGAAATAAGGGTTTCAAACGTGACTTTTTTCATTCAAACTAATATGGCCCCTTAACGGTTGGTCTTAGTGATAAATGTCATGTAACAAGAAATATTCTCCATTAAATTATAACTATAATTAATAACTATCGGCAAAGTTTCGATCCGAGGAACACGAACAGAGCTAGAGCGTGCCCAAATGTTACATTTTTGAGAATAAAAAAAAAAACTATAGACCCCAAGCCAATAGGCTTATCTATCTCAAAAAAATAAGATTCCTCGTCGGGTTGGATTAGGAGCGATGTAGGGACAAGTTCCGTTCCAGCACTCCTTTGGAATCGGTTCCGAAGCACCTACTTGAATTATGCAACGGCGGTACGGTCTCGAAAATCGATATTAAGCTTGTAAGAAATTATGCATGCCAGGCCACCACATACCCTATAACGTCAACCAGCACGGCGAAACAGATTTCAACATGTCTTGTCCCTTTAAATGGATGTTGAGTCACTTTTTCTTTTGCTCCTAAAAACAGAATATCTTATTATATGTTTAAAAAAAAAAAAATCCATAGTTCGTTTTCCAAAAAATCAGAACCTCATTGCTCCTATATATGTAAGCCTATGTTTTCTTCATTCTTTCAAATCATATATATATATTTGCGAATGAGCCCATTGGGACCACGCATAGTACTCAAGAGGCATGCTTTTCCTTTCTTCGTGCCCACACGTCCTTCATCCTTGAGCTGTGGGCTTCTTTTCTCCCCTGAGACCATGTTGTTCCAGTCTTCTTCTTAGGTTTCTCTTTCTGGTCAAGTTGCAACTTTTAAATTTTGGACCTGAAAAATTACTAACCGGTTTGGAAGACCCTCTGGTGTACTCTCAAATTATACTATTAGATTAAACTTGCGGGTGTAGAAAAAGTCTTGAGTAACGCAAAGTCGCTAAAGCATCCGCATGTCATTTTTTCCAACTTTATGAGAAACACATAAAACTGATTTAATATTATTATTATTAAAATAAAGCGAAAAATATGATTTATTGCTTATATTATTATTAATTTATACATAAAAACCATACGATTGCCTCCATATCGCCCGGGGTATTACATGAAAAACATCTTAGTTGTAGCATGTGGACAAAGGATTCCATTTGTGGCATGTTGACAAAACTGGCTGTAGCAGTTTCTTTTGTTTTTTCATTCTTATTCCTTTTTTTTTTCTTTTTTGTTCCTAAATTTGACCTCGGAAATGGATTCAGCGCGACATTTTACGTAAAGGATTGATTAAGTATTAAATGTATAAATGCAATAACATATATTCATATTTCACCGAGAAACAGACTATGTTCATTATTTTTTATTCTTTCATTGAGTTGCTTTGTGTACAGAAGTCTGTAAAATAAAAAAATATGTATCCATTGTTTTAAACGTGATCCGCCCTCTGCTAAATTACACTAATAGTCTCTGAATTACATGATTAAATCAATGATGAAATGGGATGAAGGACTACGTTATTTTATATGTTCGATGTGTTTTTTTTTGTTTTTTTTATCATTTCAATTCATCATATCAATTACATTAGCATTGAGGATTGTCATTAACATCATTTTGTCAACTCTTATCTATGTATGTATACAGTGACGTATGTTCCAAAGGTTGTATTCTATTGCCATTTAGTAAAGTTATAGCGTTTAAGTAAACGGAAAAATAAATGCGCAGTCAATTTACCGTTGACAGCTGTGAAACGGCTAAGTGCCACTGGAGTCGGGTTTTTTACCTTCCTACTTCAAGCCAACGTGACCGTCATCGCATTCCTAGAGTTAATCCAAACATACTTCAATATGTTTCAGATGTTTTTCATTTATTGCTTTAAAAAAAATAATAATAATAAACTGACGCGGCAATGTTAATGTTTTCTTAATGCCCTATATTTGAAAAATTCTCACCATTTCCTCTGTAATTTATAACATTATATAAGTAGTACAAACATTTATTTTGTTTAATTAATTTTATTTGGTTTTCTCATTTGCACTTCATAAATGCTAACTTATAAATTGTCAAGTTATTTTTACTTACCTTAGTGTTATTGCCAACGTTTCTGCTGGTTGAATACATTTTCTAATTTTAATATTTTTACCTGTGTGATATATTTCAGTCTCCCATACAGTTCTTCAAAGGCATCGGCATTCTGAAGTAAGTGAAGAATGTAGTGTTATCCCCCATTAAGTATTAAATCTTCTACATCCTTTCTTGTTTTCCCTCTATTTTTTCCTTGGCGGCTAGTGATGGCATCTGTATTGAAATATCGACATTTCCTTTATGATATATAGTTAATAATATTAGTTATTATATTGGTAAATAATATTTTAAAATAATAAATTAAATTTTAAAACTTATGACATTAATTTGCAACGATACATCAATATATTTAATGTGTAGATTCATTTTTCTGATTTATCTGAGCAATCGATTTTTTTTTTATGGGACTTATCGATTTTTCAAGCGCAGCGAACATATCTTAACCATTAAGGTGCGATTATTACCGGTTGAATAGTTTCGGGGCCGGGCCTACCTCTTAATGCACTTGGAAATAGAAGTTTTATTTATGTTACCCTAACAACCTTGATAACCGAATATTCCATGTTATGATTGGCGAAGTATAGAATTAATTCCTAGTGATTCCCTGGCCTGCATACCCCGTGTTGCCGAGACATATATGATTTAAATATTTCTTGAAAATAAAATAATTAGATATAAAAATGTTAACACTAAATATTATAAAATTTATTCATATCTTTGCTTACAAACTGTTTTCGAGATTCATATCATAAGATAAAGATAACATAGTTATAAAAAAATATATTTGATCGACTTAATGCTACATAAGTAGAAAATAATGTATAGTAATATTGTTGATAGTCATACCTATACCGCCAAATATGTTAAGAACAACTTGAAAACGAGTTTTTAAATATATGTTCGCATCTTATTTTCTTTTTTTTATGTTGGATTTTAATTTCAAATCATAAAAGTATATGACAGTGTGGTAAACCTATTTTCTGCAACTCAACATTCTAAATTTAAATTTTTATTATTAAAACATCCTAATCATCCTAATAATTAGATATAAATAATATAAAAATGTTCACTCTATAGATAATTAAACCGTCCTAGAACTATGAAGATGATGTAATTAAAATTTATTACAGTTGTGTTAAATAGTTTTAATATTATATATAATATTAAACTCTCTTGTTGAATGGTGCTAACCACATATCGGTCGATTTTCAAACTTCACTGGGACCGACATGTCACACTAAATATTTATAGTTTTTTTATTAAAAATTTAATTGAAAATAAGTAAATTTTATATCATTGTCAAGCTTTATATAACATTATACCTATGTAACCTTTCATGTAGTATGGTGATCGCCACCTATCGGTCAATCTTCAAACATCACAGTTATCCAATTATTATAGCTTTTTTAATAAAAAATTAATAAAAATTCAGTAGATTTTATTATTGCTAAACCATCCTTGAACTATAAAGATGATGTGGTCAAAATGTGGTACAGAATGGTTCTGTAGTTTTCGCGGTTAATGATAAAAAACGAAAAATGGCCTGTCCTTTAAAAAATATTTAAGATACAATTTCAATTCTGAGTGTTTTTCATGTAATATATTTTTTTAGGTTTGAATAACACATACTATCCATATTTGTTATCAACTTCCCCTTGAACCTTACAGCAGTTCTTATCCATTGTGGCAGAATCGGTATTGAGGGCGAGGCCAGATTTACAATTGTCCGTCTAAAAATAATCTGTTGCCATTCTTCTTTAATGTGCATTTAGATTACATTTATTGGAGTCGAAGAATGGGCTTCCTTATTCTATAGGTCCTGTTATTGTTGGCACATGTATTATGGTCTCTGTTACCGTCGAACCTTTGCTTTCTAGCGATAGCTTTAACTTAATTAAAGGCATAATGGTTTTCTTTATTTAAAAAAAAAATAGATTTTTCGGTCTTATATTTTCAAATAAATCACAATTGTATCATTGTTAGCAGAAATATTGTGTAATTAGTAAAAATAGTTTTGAATAATTCCATTATTTAGAGTGTTGACAACAGCTTCGGGAATCGATTCTGGGTATCATTTGCAACAATAAAAATTCACATAAACAATAAGTATAGTAGAAACTTGCAGAACTAAAAAAAAACAATAAAAAAGACACCTGGAATGGTTTTATTATACCATGATAATATTTTTAATTGATACTGAAATCACTCATTAATTAAAAAAAAACAACAAGGAGATGCAACATTTTGGGGAATAATAACAGAATACTCAGAAACGTTAAACAGTGTTATTTATAGTAAAGTAATTATATCACAATGGGCTTTTTATTTTACTCTATTTTTTTCAATTTAAGAAATTTTAGGATAATTTAATAGGTAAGAATAATAGGTGTTATTTACATAAAATTTACACAAATTTTCAAAATGGCCTCCCTCTTCAAATCTGAGAGGAGTTAATGATAAATATGCGTGCTGCGATATAATGCGACAAAATCAAGATGAATTCCGCCGAGCAGTCAGAAGATCGGTGTTGTGAATGAGAGAGGATATTTTGAACAATTATTGTAACTTAAATACCTATACACAATTATTTGTTAAAAAGTAATAAATTCTTGAAAGGGAATAAAATTTAAAAGAATGGATGAGAATCAAGCCGTAGTTTATGTGGATTTGTTTTAGTTTTCCAGAATCGCTTTTCCTAAGTTACTGCAATCTGTATATACATTTTTCCATTGCAATTATAACATAATAATGAAATGAGAATATATGTTTTTAATAATTATTACCTCAAACTCTGTTTGTAAAAGAAAAAAGACATAATTTTTTAGTAGAAAATTATTGATTATTCATTCTCTGCATTTATTCCTAGCAACTAAGAAAAAATGGGACAGTTCACTGAATTTCCTATAAAAAATGTTTAATTAATCTTTTCATAGGTCGTAGGGAAATTGGTAGATGCTGTTTGAATTTTACAAATTCAAATCGGCTCGTGTTTCACCTAGAAATCTTCATACTTAATATGATATTCTGAATTTTCTAGTAAAATGTCCCGTCCCGTCTATCTGTTACTTACCAGTGACGCAACGGAGAGCAGCTCTGGGATCTCTTAGGACCTGGCTTGTCCCTCTATAAGTGGAGGGACAGGCTTGGTACGGGATTCCCTTGGCTGATTGTATATTGTGTATATATAGTATGATTGTATTTTTAATTTAATTTTATATTTACAATTACTATTGTTTTTAATTTTATTACTATTGTTTCTTGTAAATATTTTATGAATGCATTCTGCTTTATGAATGCAATATAAAATAATGAAACGGATGGTAATATTTACTCAATAAAAGCTTAAAAGAGAATATCATCTATTCCTTTAACTACTGGCGATGAAAAAGAATATTAAAATCTTCAGCCACTGGAATTTTACTGTACTTTTATTTTGTGTTTTATGTAAGTTTTGCTTAAGTTTATATTCGAGAAGAAACGTAAAAAAAGACATTAAAATAGATATCCTTTCCCTCGGTTACCCTCTCCCCTTTCTCTCCTGTGTGGGTGCTTTTATTATATTTTGTAGAACACTAATCAAAGATAACTATAATTTATTTATTATGTCTAGTAATCATTTATATATTTCTGTTTTATACTTGGTTCCATTTAATATTTTAACACATAGTGATAAGAGCCTCTAGATAGTCAAATAGATTAGACGACTATCAAGGTAGTCAATAGTTCCAGCATAGATTGCAACTACTCTGAATTCATTGCCACTCCCTACTGACTCCTTTAACCAAACAGTGTTTTCACATGAGTAGCTACACAATCCTCTTACTGTAGTTTGTTGATCCTAATACTTTTTGGTAAAGATTTCATGTCGTTCCATCTTTACGATTTACCCACCCATTCACTGATTAGTAATGCGATTTCATAAGGACGGTCCATCCATAATTAAACGAATTTCAATCCATTCCTTCTCCTCCTGGAGTTTTCGTCATACACCCCTTCGCATGTCTTAAGAAAATGTGTTCTAGCCTTCGAAGAAAGCTTTAGATGGTCCAATATGTATGTATTGTGCATAAGAACGTATTTCAAATTCATGTTTTCGAATCCTGGTAAAGTAAGTTTCTTTGGTGGATAGGTTCGTATTAAGAATATCGATACATGAAGTATCAGTGACCATTAATATATCGTGATTTTTGTTTTTTCCTGAAATGTCATTTTTATTATTCTTATCTTATATTGTTATTTTTTTTTTTTTTCATTTTAGTCTATTTCACTACTTAAATAGTAAAAAAAAATATTTCAATTGTTTAAAATTTAAAATTAGTTAATTATGAATCACACAGTAGGCAGTAGGTACTTATACTTACATTTGAAGCACCTAGTCCTTTGCCTAGAATATTAAAAACGTTCCATTATTTAATTTAGTTTCTTAAGACTTCGTTACTTTTTTGTAACATATATATTTGTATTTTTTATTTTTATAATATAGAGTAAACGATATATCCTAACGTGCTTATCGATACCAAAAAATATCAGACTCGAAGAAAAATATCCATATTTTTTATATATTGTGTATAGATAACCATCCTTACTCAGATTTTGTCTGATTGTCTTTAGTTTGATTTTATTAGTTTACGAACGTATTTCACTTTATTTCCATATGGGCTTAAGTTATGGACTTGCTTCCAAAAATAATATTTACAAGGGTCCCTTATTTTAACAGATTATTTCTTCATAGTCTTTTAATGACTTCATTAGAAGTCTATGTATGCTTGGACTATCAGAGATCTGCTACCATATTCCTTTCTGAGGATCTACAGCTCAGGAATCCTGGGTCTCTCCATCTCAACATCCGTCATCCTACTTATTTCATGTTTTCTAGAAAATTTTCAATTCTTTTAGATTGTTTTTTTTTTTTTTTTTTTTTTTTATATATATTGATCACTTAAAATTACTATTGAATATCAATCAATAGCTGAATTATTAAAATTAATATATCGAGTTGTTTTATCCTAAAACTACGTAGAATAACAACACTATTCATTCATTTTCAACCGAAAAGCACTATAATACTCCCTAATTTTTAATTTGCTTTAAATGGAAAAGAATAGAATAGTTTGTTTTTGGCGAAAGTTACTTACGATGACGCAAAACAGGAATTGTGTTTACTGCATCTCGGCAATGAGGCCAATGACGAATTCTGTTCTCGTTTCGAGCTCGTAACAATCTGGGTGAGGCCGATTCCTAGAATATGAAACATTTGTCAAATATAGGAGTGAGATTAATTTTTGTTTTAATTATTCAAACACTACTGTAGTGTACAACTCAGAAGTTGTTAAGTTCTGTGGAAAACTTGCTGACTAATTCTCTTAAAATGGAACTCGGTTATGTGTATTGTCTATACACTATATATTTACTTACTACCTTATTTTGTTATTGCAGTAGAGTATATTACATATTTGTTGTTTTTTATGGGACTTAACGCTCTTATATACTCCAACTAGGGCAAAAGAACCGAGCTATGTTATCCTACAGGTCACTAACCTATTCTAACCAGAGTGAGTGTGTTCGAGTTTATTAAGGTTTTGCATATTTGATGGGTCGTGGGAAAATGTGATCATTGTTCCTTTTTTACAGTTTGAAATTGCAATTTTAAAAAAATATATAACGGAGGTAATTTATATATGATTTCATTCTGCAAGAAAGAGCACAGTTCCGATATTAGTAAGGAATGAAAAAAAACAGTGTAACAGGCCGTTATGAGACGAACGCTCTATCTAAAATTTTGAGGTTTTATAACAATTTATTGCTCAATTATCGTATATTCTTTCCCATAATCTTTCATTTCTTGTGTGATGCCTAGTATATTTGTTATGTTAATGTAACGATAGGAATCGAAGGTAGGCAGAATTGTTAAAAGCTGTTAATTTAGATTAAATTAAATCTTATTAAATTTTACGGTCATATGAAGATTGAATACATTTTTATTATTTGTTTTGAATTTTATTGAATTAATTGAGTTTAAATCCCGAGGGCTGAAACTTCTAGTTGATTATTTGACTCCTGTTAACAATTACTTAAGGAGTTCCTTTGTTCCTAAGCTGCTTTTTTGGTAGCTAATAAAAACAGTAGCATTATCAGTATCTATTATTTTTCAGTATTAGAAAATAACATATCATTAATAACAATCATTATCTTATTTTTAGGTTAATACCAAAATGTTTTTTTGTTGTGTGTATAAATAACTGTCCAAACATATATAAATTAATATGTCTTGTTGGTATTCAAAAATTTATGATTCATTATTCAGTGGCATTTGTGAATAGTCGGTAAATTTCATTTTGTGTGTTCTGAGGGTATTTGAATTGTGGGTTATGGGTATTACTGTTCAAGCTAATATTTGTCTCTTTATTTTTGTCCAATGGACTTAGTTATGAGACTATTATATAGATTAAGGCGCAGTGCACACTTGAGAAACTGTTTTCTAGAAACATGAAACTGAAGCTTGCAACAGATTAAAGTTAACGTTTCATAAAACGCTGTGTGCACCAACTTACGTTAATCATATCATATCTATCTGTTGCAAGCAACTTCATTTTCACGTTTCAAGAAACTAGTTCCTCCAGTGTGCACTGCGCCTAATACTAATCTCTGAATCATTGTGGAATTAATTGCGGTTTTCCTAAAATATGATTTTTGCTCTTAACCGACTATAAAAAAATATCATGAGCTGATGAAATTTCGCAAATACCCTTGAACCTGCTTAAACCACTCAATCATTGAATGTATGCATCCATGCAATGAATTTTGCAAGTATTTATTTAAAAAATAGTTCCAAGCATGGGATATTCGTTCTTTGAAACTCTATGTTTAATTGCATAAATCTCTTTTGCCTGGAGTAATGGGTGTGTTCGCCTATCGCCGATTTCCATCCAACTCCCTTATTTTGGATTTTAACGTACTTTGTCGTTTTCTATAAGCATATTTTGAAAACATTTATAAAATCAGTTAGTGGCTGATGATTATTCCATTATTAATAGAACCAGACTGTACAGGAGTGAAGTCTGCATTGCACTCGGTGACCCGACCTTAAGCGGAGATCGATAGGGCCTGTGGGTCACAGCTTCCTGATTAACATGTTCAACACTACTCACCATATTCTTTTCAGGTGACCAATGGATGACAACGGACGTAAAATGGAGAGTGATTAGGACGTGAAATCTAAATAAACAAACCGATAATAATAGTTACCTTGTGTAGTGGCTAGCTCTGCGCCTTGGCCCGATATACCCGACTATAAATATAGGTGAAGCGTTGGCGCTATTAGACGCTGAAGTTGTGCTCGTCGTTTGGCACCGTCTATATTTAGTTCTGTTATTTCGATGCAATGATTTGAAGTTGTCTGTCGGCGATGGTGGCTGGATAAGACAGCTTTGCCATAATAATCAAAAGTACACTTACTTCACTGAAACTCGTCAAAAGTTCAGGACGGTGCAATATTAAGTTCTGTCGTAAAACTTGAAACGTCAGGAAAAATAATATAGGATAACATGATATAATAGGCTAGTTATACTTTTAGAATGGACAATAGCATTTGCAATAATGGGAAAATAAAACCTTTGTTTTACTCATTTACCCTGACACATCGAGAGGAAGCACAGTAGGCCTTCAAGGGTTGGCGCGTCTTCAGAAGGCGAGAGGATTTACTACATTTCATACTAAATCTTTATCAGGAGGAACCAAATTCAGCTGATTTTAAACATTTGCTGAGATGTTAAAGAAAGCGTTGCATAAATGTTTTTAGAACGGCGTTTAAGGTCAACTCTCGTAAATTAGTAGTAGCGTACCCGCTCATCCCCTCGCCTTCTCAAGTGCGCCTTCTGTATCCTCGTAACCAGATAAACTGTGATAATGAGCGTTACCAGCTGATGCGGCTTCTCAAAATTTATGTAATGGGATGATTCAGAAAAAATTACCGTTTTCTTTGTCTTTGCACTTTGCATCGTAATTTCTCTCTTATATACATTTGGGAGCTAAGAATTGTTATAAGCAGTTCATGTTTGATCCCGTTCAAATCATTTCAACACCTGTTCAGATCAAATGCTCATTTCCTTCGTGGAAAAACATTTGACATGTAAAGGTAAGTAGGAGAAAAATAAATTTTGATTTTTACCTATAAAACGGTCATTTTTTCTGACACCCCATTAAAATGTGGCCTGTAAGGTATGGCGGACGGAGATTCCTGTGGAGACTCATTTTGACATGACATTTTTAATGATGAAGAGTGAAGGGAAAAGAAAAAATAAAGGAACAGAAAACAAATTGATAATATTTATTCGATAATTGAACTTTTTTAATATTCTACTCCCGCAGTTGCTCAAACCAATTGAATAGAATTATCAACATTATTAGTTCTCATAGTTTTCAGCGATTCTATAAATATTAATATTTTACGTTAAACAATTTTGATTTATATTAGGTACTCACGATTTATATGATTACTTATAATTTCGTAGTATATTATCTTATTAAATACAGAACTTATGTTTAAAATGTTTCTGTGGTCGACGAAGGGATTATTTATGTGGTATCGTTTTTAATATTCAAATTGTCCATCTTTCATATTGAAAAATTATCCATTCGAAATCACTCGAGGAAGAAGAAATTTTTGTTTTTTCATTTACAACTACCTCAAAATAGCTCAAAAAACTATTCCTTGTCCCAAGGAAGTTAATGGAAGTTAATATTTTATTCTCCTTAACTTCTTATAATATTTATAATGCCCTGTTGTTTATATGTTTAAAATAAATATGTATGTATAATTGAAATTGTTTACTGTCATTATTGCCAACAGCGATTGTTTTGAATTAAAGTGATAGATTTTTTTTTTTTTTAACATTGTTGTGACTCAGTCTAATTGAACTTTGCTTTGTTTCTGTGCATCATTGTTTGTTGTATTTCTGTATGGATGAACAGATACACATTAACACAATTTTATAGACATTTTAATCGTATTACTGTTTATTTTTTAATGGTTTTAAATTTGAAAATATGGTCTTTTACTTTGTATACTGACTGATATGTGTGGAATGCCCAATGGTTTTCAGTTTGCCAATTTTTCCCCCTGGTTTTCTCACAATGCTTTCGCCTTTTTTTTTTCGTTCCCCTCTCCATATTTCTGTAACCTTTTTGAACCTCAGCCCTGAAGGTACCTAACCTGGGTTCCTTGGTTCCATTGAACTCTAGGTTCTATTGTTCCCTGAGACCTTTTTCTGCCTGAATAGCAGTTGTGACCTTTCCTAAAACCTCCCAATGTACTTTTAGCCAAAACCTTTCTGTATTTAGTTCTATATTCTTCTGTCTTCCCCTATAGTTTAAAGTATTTTTTAAACAGCAACCTTTCCTAAGAATGATTTTGTATTAATTTTAATTGCCTGGTTTTCCTTATACGCTTTAATTTATCTTCCAACATTTGCTGATATGTCTTTTAGAGCTATTGGCCACTGTGCACAATGTGATCCCAATATTGTTATCTTATCTCCGGTTAATGTGCGTGTTGTTCAATCGACAAACTGACTCAGTGTAACTGCGTTGTTTTAGTGTCATTAATTGAGAAATGTTTTAAAATATCCGTTTTATCAGATTAATCAAGACTAAATCTTTCCACTATCGTACTATTGATTGCAGCTGATTTCTGTAGAAAAATGGTTTGTTGGTCGTAATTGTAAAGATTTACATACAATTCATTCTACCTTTCGTTTTTTTTTTTTGTTTTTTTTTCCCAATCACATAACTGATTTGCCATCTATTTAGTAACCTAGTTATTTTAATAATTCTGAACTTATTACAATAAAGAACTATACTCGCCACAAAAAAAATTTAAGAGAAACAATGAACTCGCTTTGATTAGTTAATTGATTCCAAACAATATTCTTTATTAACCGTTGGACTGGTATCTGTTATAAACGTGAATACTGTAATATTCAATCATCAAAGCAATTTACCTGGTTTAGATATTATATATAGCCACATATAAAACACAATATTAATATTGGCAGTTTATATCCTGAATTTATATTAAAATATAAATATAATAACTACAAATCTACTTTAGTACTGACATTTTATGAATTAAGTTAAAGATCTGAAACTGTCAGTGCTTTAACTCAATAATCAATTTTATATTTTTACCCAAAATATAGGGTGGTAATACGTTAGAAATTTTGTTTTATCTACCAATCTGGTTTCAAACTCAAGTTAAAAATCAAAATGCATTAGGGATATTCCAACTTTTCAAATAAGTTAATCTTCCCCTTTTGTTCATCGAATTGCATTTATATACATCAAAAGAAATCCGAGGCTCTCCTCTTTCCAGCGATACCAATCAAGTTGAATTTGCATGGAGTGTAATAAAGTAATGACAATTTAAAGAAAAGTTACCAATAATCGGTTTAAAAATTTCATCTCCCTTGAAGAAATTTATTTTTTGATTTTATTGAACAAACGTTTTTCAAAAATCTGACGTCATTTTCGTGTAAAAATCTATAAAGGTAGGATGCTTGATCTAATTATGTTTTTAGAATTTAATTATAATACTATTAATAATACTAAATCTATGTAGTGGCTGTATTTTTCCTTAAACCTACACTCACAAATAAAAATTTTGGTGCAAGAATCATGTCGATCGATATCTGTTTTTAAAAACTCGAAATATAAAATTAATTAGTTTAATGTTTTTTGTTTTTTGTTTTTTTTTTTTTGTATTTTTTGACCAGGAACCTCCAAAAAATTGGCCAACAAGAACAGTCAGAGACTGAGTGTGTCCTCCCCTTGTTAGTGTGTTTTTCTTGTAACCCCTCGATATTTCTTATTTAATTATTCATTTGTTTTCAATTTTAATTTCAAATTAACCTCAATCCACTCTTCAGTACTCCCTGTTGTCCATAATAGAATTAAAAAGGCAATGATGAATCATCTTCACTGGATGCATCATCGTAGTTTCGATTTTAAAACAGTAAAATAAAAATAAATATAGTATAATATTTTTCCATAAGGTATATGATGTACGATTTCAGTGTTAACACACATTTTGATTTCCATTTAGAAGTTATTCTTTTAATGATTAATTATAATATCGTTTAATTACGTTAGGGTAAAGGTAAATGTGCTATGAAAATTACGTATTCTCTGTCCAATATTAAAATGGAAGGATATCAACAATACCAACTGTAGTTTAAATGTATTTCTATTCTGGTGACTGAATTCATTTAAAATTTCCTGTAATAACCGTCAAATTTGGTACTTCGTGTCATTTGCATTCATTTTTGTTGAACATGTTCTCAAGGCTGGAACAATCAGCCACACCTTCATTTGCCTAATGTCTGAAATTAGTTTGAAAATTACAATAAAACTTTCTCAACTACTAGAACTCTGTCTTCTACGGTTATTTCGTTAATATTCAAAATGTTGTAAGCATATTAAGCGTGTTCCTAAATATGTTTTGAAATGTTCGAGAGCTTAAGTAACATAGAGGAATAATAGGTAAAATGTGTTGATACTCGTTTTAAAAATAAAGCAACTAATTATCCCTGAATGTTCTAAATGGTTCTGTTTAATAACTTTAAAGTAATCCGAAAGAAAATAATAAAAAATGTGTCCATCTTAAAACTAAACGAATTTAATATTGCTAACTGAAAACAAGTATTACCGTATTTATACTTATTCTTCGGATAATTTCCTTTGCAGGCGGAGCTCTAATTTATTAAAATAAATACATATCTATAACCAGAATATCAGTCTGTTTATTTTTCAGATAAAAGTAAATAGATGATATTCCATTAATATGATGATTATCAACCTCTTTTAGGAATAGGTAAATTAAAAATGATTTTCGCTTATTTATATAATTATTTATTTTTTTAAAATTGTAAGATATGGATGTTCTCTTATTTTATTTAAATTCATCTTGAACTATGTATTAACATGCTATAAACAAATATTTTTATTGTTGAAGAAATTTTCGTGATGCTATTTCTAGAATGGTGTTTTTGAGAAAATAACACATCGCATATGCTAGGTATTAACATCTAAACATATTTACTGTATTTCCTTTACATTTCATTTGGAAACATTCTGTAAGGAAAGAAGTATGTTAAAAAAAAATAATCGAAAAGAAATTTTTTTTTTAATTTTTGGACAAATGTGTCCAATAAAATACATGTATAAGTTGGCAATAATTTTAATATAACTCTTTAAAATTAATAAAAATATAATATTTTATTGATAAAAACCAAATACAATATTTTTTTTTAATTTATAAGTAGGTTTAAGGACAAGAAAAAAAACGATGAAGGGTGAAAATTAACGTTAAACAATATTTTAAAAAATTTACTTTCATTAAGGAGACAAGGAATCACGTTTCTGGTAGGATATGAGTTTAAAAATAAAGAGACTAATGGTAAAGAAAAAGGGGCATTACTGATTAGAATATGTATAGAATTCTATACATACGTTCTTCTTATTCTTATGGAAAATAAGATACTGATCGCAAGGTCAAGAGCGTATGTTAGGAGAGATAAATTTGGATTTGAACTTAAGAATTGGAAAATATATGGAGGCCATTAGAATGGATATGTATTAGATATGCGAGAAAATACATGAAAAATTAAATATAACATATAATACAAAATATTTGGGAGCTTATTATGTAATTGAAGAAAACATTCTTTTTATATTCAACTATAATTAAAAAATAAAAATCTAAATTTTTATATCAAGTTAGTTGACCCTACCGGTTTGAAACATCTAATAAATATTTTTTTAACGTCGTAGATAAAACACAACACTTAATATTTTGCAATCCGTGATTTAAAGATCTGAAGCGACAGTACACGTTTGCGATCTTTGCCCTGCCAAGATTTTAATTTTCCCTTCTATTTATATTGTCTTGATGAATAGGCTGTCTTGAATCGAGCAACGCAACCTGTTTTGTGTTTTCACCAAATATTTACGTTTTCCACCTCGTTCGCTATCAATCAAATATGGCAATGAATAGATTATTTTTGTTTTGAGTCAGGTTCCTTTTGATTTCGAATGAACTTGAGCTATCGGTCAAGTTATAAATAGTTGTTGCTTTATTGCGGTTTTCCGCTTTACGTTTTACCTGAAAAATTGTGAAGCGTTGGCTCGAAAAGGAAATATATGAAAATGCTGTCTTCCTTTGATGGATACTTGTATCTTGTATCAAATTTTAAAATAATTTCCTAAAAATTATTAATTTACAATTTCATTTAAGTTATTATTATTACATTGAATGCATCAGCTATTCAAGTTAATTTCCTGTTTTCCCTGAACAGTACTTAAAAAATATTATTTTCTTCTATATGTATATAAAAATATTTTAGAGATGTTGATTGTTTAGGTATGCAGTCATAGATACACACCAATTAAAAATAATATTTTAATTTATAATGCCGACGTTTCTACTTGCATTGCAAGCCTTCATCAGGGTTTCAGAGAGAGTGGTAATCAGAAACCCATGATTTGAGTTTCTGATTACCACTCTCTTTGAAACCCTGATGAAGGCTTGCAGTGCAAGTCGAAACGTCGGCATTATAAATTAAAATATTATTTTTAATTTCTGTGTATTTAATCTCTATATACTTCTCAGTCAACTAATACCATATCAATAAAAATATTTTTAGATTACTAGAAAACACGTTTCTAATGTTAAAAATCAGTTTAAATAACTTTGTTCGTAACATTAGCAATTTGGTATAAGGTGAAGAGGGGGCAAGTGCGTCATATGGAGTGCAAAGTTCAACTTTAACTTAACATAAAAAATCAGCTATTAATGCTAGGATAATATTTTTTGTTATATTGCAAACGTTGAACTCTTTTCAGCAATATAGTTTGTTTCCCTGATATTCTAAAAATTATTATCATTACGAAGGATAAATTCTATGTCCCATGTACGCACTTGCCCCACCTAAACGGGGTAAGTGCATAAATCTCTTGTAAACTCCTTAGCAGTGAATTGATTCTTTGATGGTATAAGTGAAAAAATAAGCAACTCCCAGAAATCATTTTACTCCTTGAAATTAAAAAATAGAGAAAAACGCATACAACACAATTTTATAGTTTTAACTCATTCAACTTTACACAACACCTAAATCAACAGGTTGAACTATGAAAATTCCTAGAGAGGTTATCTTCTACAGTAGAGCGCTCTAGTATGTTAGGTTTGGAGGGTATGAAGTTCTGTCAACATACAACAGATGACAGTTGATGTAACAAAATGGCAATAGAAATTATGGCGGACTAATGCACTTACCCCATAAGCGCACTTACCTATTATATTCTTTACTTACCTTACATATTTTATTTTTTTATATTCATTCATTATTTTAAATGTTTGTATGTTTTTTAAAACTTGAGATGAATGTTTAATTTTAGGAACTAGTCTTCTAATGAATTAAATATCGTGGAAGTATAGCTAGGAATAATCAGACTAAGAAATATAGAAACTCTTCAAATGCTACACGAAATTCGTTAATAAAAAATTTATAAATTTCTCCCTGACAGGAAACAATTGATCACACACATAGATATGTGTATCTATAATTTACTGTTTTTCCCAATTTACATTTTAGAATTAAATGGATCAAATTACTTAAATTAATAATTAAATTAAATTAAAAATTAATTATTATTCAAAATAATCAAAGTTGAGAGAATGTAGGGGTTTCAAACGTGCCTTTTTTTTTTCTTTTTTTTTATTCAAACTAATATAGTTCCCAAACGGTAGTTCTTAGCTACTTATGCTACATAACAAAAAATATTCGTCATTAAATTCTGGTAAGGAAACTATCGACAAATTTTTGATCCGAACAACTCCAACTGAGCTAGAGCGTGTCAAAATTATTTTCGTAATTGAAATTATATTTTAACAATTTCTCTATCCTTCCCAGATTTACTTATACTCCTCATTATTTTTATCTCATTGATGCATATTTTTTATTATAAATCTGAATGTTAAACCGATCATTGTTTTAAATATTTTACAGCTACTTATTTTTTATATATTGTAAACAGTTTTTGAATGGCATTTAAGTTTTATCTTTCTGTGTGTTAGTACAACGGTTTTCCTAATTTAAAAGTCTTATTAGACTAATTATTATGCGTTGCGTTAATTTAACAATGTCTAGTTACTTGGCGCCTATGTACCAATAGTAATTACAATTTTAACGAGCAGTTGTTTCAGACGTATATAATTTAAGAAGGATAATAAGTGTAGCTTAGATACTGCACTAGTGTAGAAAGTCAATTCATTTTCTGTTACTTCACAGAAATTGGTGTACAAATTCTATTTTTTTTTAGGGATGGGTTTAAAAAAAATACAACAAAAAAAATTATGAGGCAATGATGTACTCGTATATAATGTTCTCAATTATTTGTCATTTAACTGCATGCCTCATGTTAATTTTACTATAAGCATGGGTTATCCCTTACAAATATCCAATTTTTTTTTGGAAACAGTATAATAGTAAAAAAAAAAAAAAAAAAAGGATCCTAAAGCTTGTTAATCATTGGAAACCCAGAAGAAAACCAAAAATAAAATTAAGCAAATCACAAAATATCTGAAAACAGTAGCCTAAAGTGTTTTATACTCAATGAGTGATTAAGTGACAAATTTAAGGAATAATGATAAAAACAATTTAATTGAAAAATAAATGAATTAAAATGGATTTTAACTTAAACATTGAATATTAATAAAGTATAGCAAAAAGCATTGAACATCTTTTTGGCATACAAAATATTTTTGTTTTCATTTCTTATTCTTTATCATTCTATGTTATAGCTCTGTTTTGGACTTATTTCGTTTTTATGATTTTTAATTTTTACTCTCGAAAATGTAAATTTTTTTTTTTAGTCGGTTAGTACAGTTCATAATTTTTGATTTTTAAAGATATCTTATTTTATTAATGCTATCTCAAAATTTAGATATATTATTTAATTATGTTGTAGCATACATTAAATTATTTTTATAGAAAGATGTAATTTTACATAAAATTGTATTTTAATTCGGGCGCGGTCCCATCTAGTCCACTTTGGAAGGACTCGATAATACCTACTATATTCTACCATCCATCAAATTTAATATTATATACTGAAAAATTAAAATTTTACAGTAACGTTTATTATCAATATTGATAAAAAAAATTGATCTTTTAAATATTTTTAGTGTCTGCCTCTTTTTTTTTTTTTTTTTTTTTTTTTTTTTTTTTTTTTTTTTTTTTTTGTACATTTATAAAACCTGTTGTTTCCAAACGTTTTGACATGGATATTCAAAGTCCTGGCCAAGGGTCTTTACTTTTTTTGGTTTAACGGTTTTTTCAAAATAATTTTGACACCCTCTAGCTCTGTAGGTGTTCCTCGGATCGAAAATTTGCTGATAGTTTCCTTATCAGAATTTAATGGAGAATATGTTCTTTTATATAACATATAACTTGATTAGAAATTATAAGGTATTACTTAAAATTTGCACACACACTTTATATCCACATACAATAAGATTATCTTTTTTATTTAAATATCCAATTTGTATTCAAGAGCAAGACTACTAATAACATCTGACATTAAGTGATTCATCCGTTTAATTTTAAGTTCGACAATTGTGAATCACAGTTTTTTAACCTTATGTATAGAAAGGCATAAAATGCAAATGGAATATCGTAAACAAATGTTTTATTTAACATAACTAATTCCGTATGTTAATGTAGAGAGCGGATTCCCTCTTTCATAACTCGTTTAACATTGCAAATAGTAGGCTGATTTACAGCGATTGGTTCAGTTGAAATTCAGGTGAAGATTTATAAGCCGTAAAGATTTGTACAAGGACGGGTTGAATCTAAACTCAGGCATTGGCGAAATATATTCATGAAAAGTAAAAGAGGGATGAGTGAATAAAATTAAGAAAATAAACTTCGGTTTTAAGGAAGATAAATAAATAAATAAACAGATATTTAATTTTAGTTGTAGTATATATAAAATCAACCTCTCCCGCAGTCATACTTTTTTTTAAAGTCATAGAACATCTCTTAATTTATGCAAATATGTTTTAGGAACATAATTTAAAGGTATATCTAATTTTTGAGATATCATTAATAAAACAAAATATCTCTAAAAATAAAAATTATTTTACGGTTCGTACTGACAACACATTCAAATTTTCGTTTTAGAGTAAAAATTAGGAATCGTAAAAACGCAATAAATTCTGTAAAGAGCTATACAGTAAAACAATAATGGATACGGAATAAAAACAAAAATATGTTTTATAATAAATAAATAAATGAAGAAGAGTTATATCTTTCAAAACCGAACATATGTTTTCATAATTATTTGGAGGGAGGGGTAGAGTGAAAAAAAGTGTAATGATGAAAGTGGAAAACGAACAAATAACAGGAATTAATGATTGACAAACTAAACACCTCAACAAAAATTGAGGATTTTGCAAGGGGGAATCCACTATAAGGTTCTTTTTTTTAAAGTAAAGTTTATTGAACATAAAAATGTTCTGGCAGTGATATCATGTAATTCGCTATTGAAAATGCCGATAATAATTCATGCGACAATTTCGTGTATAGATTTTGATAAGGAATATTATTGATAGCTCAAAATGATAGCTTTCTATGAAATGTTTACGTTTATGTGTGCTTTTCAAATAATTTAATTTTTAGAGATATCAGGCGGTTATTATTTTTATTACTTTTCAAAATAAAAACAAATTGTCGCATCATAGTTAGCAATGAATGAAAAAGATGAATAAATAATAAAACATAAAATAATAGAAATATTCTAATATTTCTAGTTTACGAGGGTTCCTAGATCATAACGTAACTGATAGATTTCGTAATCCTTGTACTGAATTCCGCTGAGGTATTATTCAAAACATGCCTAAACAGTAATAACTTCCTTAAGGCTAGAAAGTTTGCAAACAAATAGCTAAAGCTGACCCTGAACTGTAAACAGGTAATTCGGTAATCGTATCCAACTACGAGTCGTAGAAAAACAATTAGGAACAATTATTTTAGAAGATAACACAAAAGAAATCACGCTATAAAAGGATTGTTAGTGATAGAAAAAGGAAACATTGTAAAATTAATAACAAATTAATAAAAATATCATCGAGGCATTGAATAAAATTGATTACAAATTTACAAGATCAATTCGAAAATACTTTTTTAAAAGAGGTAAGGAATGCCCCCTCTAAATCCAAACAATCCCTCCTTAGACAACCAGATTTATTTTTGACCCAAGCAAACAAAATGTAAACTGAAAACCCCAGTCAATGACATGGTATGCGACTCACCGTGGTATTATTAGCTCCAAACCACTTTCTTATGTCTAAGGTATTTTTGGGTTCGTATGAGGTACTTTTATAGTTTATTTTCGAAACTTAATTTTTTAAATATATTTTTACATTAAAAATGCATTCCGTATTTTTTTCCAGTCTGGGCAAAACAATAAACATGGATATATATATATCTATAATTTACTGCTTTTCCCAATTTACATTTTAGAATTAAGAGGATCAAATCACTTAAATTTTTAATTAAATAACAATTAATGATTATTCGAAATAAAAAAGGTTGAGATAAAATAGGGGTTTCAAACAAGACTTTTTCAATTCAAACCAGTATAGCTTCTAAACGGTTTTTCAATCATATCTTGAAAACGGTAGGCTAGAAAAATCTCTTTTAAATAAAAATTATATTTCCTATAAAATTTTATAGGTACATAACTGTCGAACTTCCAACCGTTTTCGAGATACACGTTATTGAAAATCGGTAATTTTCCAGAAAAAAAAAATTTTTTTGACCTCGTTTTGTCAAACATTTGCCTATAGTGCCTTCCACGATTGTTTCTCAGAAAAAATGTCGGAATCAAAGTTGTAGAGGATTAAATTTACTTTAATTTCAGATATACGTTTTTGGTATTTGAAGCAAATGTTAAACAAAAAGTGAGGTAAACATTGTTTTTTTGTTTCGAAAATTATCGAGTTTTAATAACGTATATCTCGAAAACCGTTGAAAGTTCGACAAATATGTATATAAACAATTTTATAGGAAATTTAATTAGCTTTATTTTTATCTATTACATATTTTCCTAGAGCCCACCGTTTTCGAGGTATAATCGAAAAACCTATAAATGGGACCTTCTCCCCTCCCCCCACCATAAGGTTACCCTCCATGTGCGGAGACTTTTAGTATGTTTCATTTTCATTTCACGCGCTCTACATTATGTTTATTGACTGGATAATAGTACTAAATTTGGTTTTCGTTAAAAGAAACAAAAATCCGTTCCTGGAAGTTTCGGAGCACGTTCTTTTCCTCTCATGTCATTTTCTTCAATTTTTTTTTTGATTTTTTTTTTTTAAGAGATTTTAAATTAATGTGATTAAAAAATTAAAAAAGAAAAAAGCTTCCATGCAATCTCCCTCCTGTATATTATCAACTGCTGACTAAACCGTTCGGTATTGCTCTATCAACCAGATTGTGAGTCGAAAACAGGAATGAGAAGGAAATTATTCGTCAGCAGGGAAGTAAAACTTATAATTATGGCTTATATGCATTTCGGAACTCAGCCCAAGGCTGTCTGGTTGATTGCGGCCTCGCCGACTAGGAAATGGTGTTGGTCATATCTAACATTGCTCATTCGGGAAGTTACAAGTAGGCGTCCATTCTGTCATAATTGCACTACCCGCACCCGGACATTGCACTACTCCTATGCTGACACATAACGTATTTTTTTTTATCTGATAATTACTTTTAATAGGACAATAATTCAATACCCTATGTAATCACAGTATATTATTGATATTAACTGAGTTTTTTAATGTTCCATACATAACGGTTAAGAAACGTTTTTGTGATTAAAACGAGCCGTAATTTGATGATGAAAAATATACTAATTAATTTAAATTATGGAAATGGCTCCATCAAACAATCCGATTCAATCCTTATAATCGAAAATCCTTCGAAAAATCCTCAAGGCTCCTTACTTTATTACAAAGAAACTTATCTTTAAAGATCTTAATGTACCATATGATTAATTTAGCCCAAACCAGGTACCTAAACTCTATTTCCTACGATTCAAAAACACTTGTATCACACCTTGCTTCACATTCTATTCCAGATGTCTGAATAAAATATGGTCTCGAAACCTTCTTATATAGTTCTTTCTTTTTTTTTTTAACGCCGACTTGGGAGCACTTAAATCAGTCCAAAAGCATTTAAGTCTTCCGATTAACTTGAGATTTGGCTTTCAGCTTCCTCTTGTTCTCCCAGAAACGTTTCATTCTTTCTGACCTGACTGCCCTTTGTTCGTCGGTTATAATATTGTATTGTCTCCGTTCAAATATTTGGAGTTTTAAGTCTTCTGATTCTGTCCTTTAAAATCTTCTTCTTTTCTCTGTCTTTAATTTGTTGTATTGTTATAACTTCTTTGAACCGATTGTTTTTAGTTTTATTTTCCCAAAAGTAGTCAAATAGTTGTTTCAATTGTCTGGCTTCCGTTAATTTTTATATGTGGCTGAAAAAGGCAATTCTCCTTTTCCTCATTGTGCCTACTATTGGCTCACTCTTCTGATAGACCACTTCATTAGGCAACGATCTCCATTGTCCATCTACTTCGAGATGGCCTCGAGACCTTCTTATATAGTACTTAGTGTTACTACGGGGTAGTTAAAAGCAATTGATATGTCATTTTTCGTATTATCATCACATTTACTTGATGTATTTTCTTTGCATACAGTTGTGAATTTCAATAAATAAATTTAAAATAATTATCAAAAAGTAAAAGCCTTAGCGACCACAAAAGTTCAATGCAGGCACCACCAATCTCTAACCACACATTTCACATTTAAAATCCAATGACTTTACATGCCCATTTTCACGGTTGCGCTGTTATTACCTAAACCAAACCAGATGAAGCTCCCGCAGTTCCGCATTGAGTCTTTTAAATTCTCCCGTATTTTCATCTTATTTATAACTAAATATTCTACGCGATAGTTTATTTCTGAAAACGTAAAGGCGTTGTTCTTCTCTTAACGTTTGCGGCCACATTCCATATCCATAGATAACTGTTGGTAGTATAATAGACTTGTATATCCTATAACACATGTAGAGTAAGCAAGAACAGAAAGAGTAGTTTTTTCAACGATCCTACTTTTTATCTTACCTTTATTTCCTCTAGAATTTGTTTTTTCCTAAAAATTCTAGACCCTACATATTTAAACTACTGTACGTATTGAAATTTAATACCGGAATATATATATATCTGAAATTCTCATGATTTCTACTACTGAACATATATTTCGTTATATTTATACATATTAATTACTTATACCAATTTCGTTACCGTATTTTATAGACGTTGTTGTTAAACTATAAAAAACACTGTTTAAATAGGCTACGCAATGCTAGGCTCAGTTTTAATTCAACAGTTAGTTCTCATTACCGAGCAATGCAGTTGGGAATGAATCCATCAACATTCTTTTTTTCTTTCCTACTTAACGAGTTTTTTTTTTCCTAGCATCTTCTGCGTTTTAATTCCCGCATAAATCATACGGCTAGATGGTAGTCCCATCCGTTTTTCAGTGAGCTGATTAAATGCGCCTGAGGAATGCCAAGAGCTGGGAAGTGGCCAAAACGATGCTACCCTCTTGGCATTCCACTCCCATTGGATCTTCTGGTTTCAAGTTGTGAATCTGCCACGTAAATAGGCGATTTTAATAGAAATAATATTTATATTTAGCGTAGACATGCTCGATTTGATGAAGAATAGAAGTTTCTTGGGCGTGGTCCAGGTTAACGGCTTATCGCATGACTGGAACGCATGTAATGCTTTTAAGGTTTTTGCCCAGTAGAGCATTGTGTTTATTGCCTTGTTTGTTCCTTTAATCTTATCAAAAAGAAGTGTAATGCTATTAATTATAGAGTGTGAAACTAGCCAAACTATTAATAGCTAATTATTTCCATTAATCAATTTTTTGTTGTAATTTACTGCTATGAGTGTCGGTACTCTAAATGTTATATTTCAGCTCTACCATAAACACATACCTACAATCAATGAACACATACTACGAATTGTTTCATGATAAATTAAATGGACACCCAAATAACCTTATAGATAGCATGTCCACATCTACCATGTCGGTGAATAACAGGAGGAGATTGAAAAGAAACTGGATGAGAGACATTACATAAAAGTATATCTAAGACAATGAAGAGGTGTCACTGGCTACCATCTTTTCTCATGCCTAACATGCCATTTGTTTTATAATTTATATGTTAGCACATCTGTTGATTGTCAGTTTTTTATTTGACAGGTGTGAATTTAAAAAAAAAAAAAACTATTATTAGTGTACATATGTTTATAGGGTTCACCTAGTTTTTTCTATTTTTTTTTTTTACCAACAGTTCATTACAGGAGTCTAATAAATAAGTAGTAATTACTTTATATCTTTTTTTTTTCCATTGATAAACAAATATTGGCCTTATTTGCATACATACTTATATTGTTGATTAATTAAATATGCAACCTAGAATTTCAGAAGAATGATGAATTACTTCTAGGTCTCATTGTTCAAAAATACATTTTAATAAACACTTCAGAACGGTAAACAAATATTTAAAAAAAATTATAATAAAAACAAAATATTAATTTTTATTGTTTGATTTGTTGATTATTGATAATTTTTCTTTCTTATCATGTCATTTATTTATTTTTTCATTTCCTCTTGAATGTTCACAATTCCTGTATTTTTCGGAGAGCTAATATTATATAAAAATGTACTAGTATAAGTTTATTTTTTTATTTTTGGAAACTTGATGCAATTTTGATCTGAAGATTCTCCACCTGCATATTTTTAAGTGTATGAACTCTATTAAATATTACTTGTAAAATGGATGAATCTAAAAAAAAATTAATTGTAAAGAATAATTACCTTGGTATAATTAATTAACAAGTTATTTGTCTATTTAGTGCAAGCTCTCTGTTCATGGAGACACGTCGACCTGCTAAATATAGAACATTTTATATAACATTCTGGTTCTCTGTTTTTTACTCGTTATTTTTCTTAAGAAGTTTTTTTTTTTTGTTTTTTTGTCCTTCCAATGTTTTATAGAACTCGTAAATAGATGTCATTAAATTTAACTTGTCTATTTATTCCTAACGAGATACGAAAATATTTCATCTTGTTAATAATTTATCTTTCAAGATAGATGTATATGAATTTTTTTAATTGTTTTATTTTCCTGCAGCTCTTACAAAAACATGCTTTAAATAGACACCTTGATTTTAATTCTATCTAGTACTTATTATGTAATCTTTTAATGGTACTTTTAAAGTAAAATTATGAAGAAAACTTATCTTTAGTTTCAAAATTAGATATTTTATTTTAAATGAGCCGAAACCTGAGGATAAATTTAGAGGTAGGAGGGAAATTAATTAGTTCCTATTTTTAAAATACTTGGATGGTATGTTGAGGAATTACACTGTTTTCAGGGGGGTCTCGATGGCGCCCATCTCAAACTTCCAAACACCGAGTCTATCTAACTTATGTAAGAAAATTAAATATATCAATAATCAAAAATAAATTTTACTAAAACAAAGGGTTTACACAGCGTATTCACAAAAAAAAAAAATAAATCCAATGCGGGTAATATTTTTCGATAGCTGAAAAAATCAGGTCATTCCGAATAAAATAATGAATTGTAATTTATGATATTATGATATACCATATATCACATTTAGTATTTTTACATGCATATAACTAAGTCAATCAAATGTAAAAATAAATGAATCTAATCAGATTCTGATGACTTTACACCATGCTCTTCGATAAGATAGGTACAATTGAATCTATTCTCTTTTCCACCTCTTTGCGGCCACTTAAAGAAATTAAACTGAGTTTTGTATTTTTCTTCCATTAAACTTTGCCGTATGGACTAAACTCGACTGGTATTCGTCCAATGTTGACCCTTTAAGTATGTTTATCCTGTTAATTCATTTGCAAGTGCTGAGATTTGGTATACACTAATTTTTAAAAAATATGCATATGCTTGAAAATACTGGTTATAAAATTGCGTTTTAAAAAAGTAAAAACCTGAACATAGGTCTTACTTAAAGCATTCATTGACGGATAGTCTAGAAAAAAAATTCTAGTTCTCAGGTGGATGTTTGTTATCGACAGCACTCCGATGCACTGGCTGTACATTACCGCTCACATTATATTGTTTATCTTTTTGTTTTATTCCACCGCATTATTGTACCGACTTATTGTTGTTATTTTAAGGATAGTGTGAATCAGAAATAAAAAGTTATGAAATTATAAATAAATAATTAAAAATGTTTTACGAGTCACGCATTATCAAGACTGTACTGTATTAAGAACATATATAGTAAAGTTGCTCATACTTCTATGATTGAATGCCTAACTAATTTATTTTAAAAACTAAATTATTTTTATAATAACTAGTGTAAAAATTCTTGCTCGAAAAAAAAAAAAAAAAATTCCGGAAGTCCTTGTATTTAATTATCATAAATTTTCATCATGGGCACATAAGTCCATTTTTTTATATTTTTACTTTTTTATTTTTTTATTTTTTTTAGTTTCCGCCACTTGTACTGACATGTACCTACTTTAAAATCATAATACGCAGAGCACTTGAAGGTAGTCCCGGGCAAGGAGTGGCTTCCTCAATGTACGGAAACGTTGAACAGCCTTCTCCAGAGAAGTGGTCAGGGGCGTATTAAATTTCTTGTTTATTTTGCGTTATAGTACATGATCCTAACATAAATAGTACTTCACTATTTCCTATTATTCTTTGCTACAACTGGTTCTTGCATCACTTATTAAATAAAAAAAATATTGTTCAATTAGTCCAAGGGTAGAAAACAGATAGAAACCATGCAATGGTTAGGATACTTTTAATTTTTTAGTAAAACTATTATGTGGGCTCATTGGGATTAATCCAATTATTCAACCTTTATATGTATTCAAAGCACATTTTTGGGTGTCAGTAATATATTCATAAAATCACTTGCTACAAAAGTTATTGAAGTTTCAATTTTTTGTAAAAACGCAGACTACATAAAATGTACTAAAAAGATAATAAAGATATAGCACTATTTTTTCAATAAATGGTATGTATACAAACTATATAAAGAACATTACTTTCCATATCCAAACAGAAAAATTTAAAAAAAAGAATTGTTTGTTCCTTAAATATTAACGAAGAACTTAAATTAACCTTATCCTTTATCCTTTATCAGTGTATTTAATATTGTTATTACGACGAATAACATTAAGAGTTGACTTTTCTTAGAGGGGCTAGATGGCAACAGAAGAAAGTTGTGGGTTCAAATCCCACCCATTTGGGCGGGTCGATATTTATTTCATGGCGGACCCACAGAATGAATCCTGACCTTTCCATTCTGTGGGAGAACACGTTCTTCTTGTCCTATTTAGAGTATATAAATAAATAAATAAATTAAGCTGCAACTAATAACATTTCATATAATATATATATACACAATATATTGTATACAAATTAAGTAATAGTTATGTATTTAAATATTTATTTTTATTTAAAAGTTGATGTTGCTGAGTTAGCCCAAACCAGATACCAATCCTTTTTATAGTAAGCTCCATAACCACTCAAATCCATTAGTTTCTCAACTTGCTTCCCACTCCATTCCCGATAATCCTCCGAGGCGTCTGAAAAGAAGATCTGAGAAGAGATCTTCTAGTGTAGAATTTTTATTGAAGTGCTACTGATGAGTAGTTCTTTTCAAGTTACCACATGTCATTGTAATCGTTACCAGCTCATTTACTTGATGTACATATTTGTATAGTTGTAAATTTCAATAAATTTATATATATATATATATATATATAAAAGTTGCATTAAAGTTTGTGTAAATAGCAGGATCATTCCACACCTGCTGCACAAAGGTTTATAATAAGCCGATGTAAACAACTTGAAACAAATATTGATTTAAAAATGTTAAGTTTGAATGTACTTACAATAAATGTTAAGTTACATACTTTTGTTGATTTCGTTTGCTTTGTATTCTCATCTCTTTTCCATGTTCGGATTTTTCCTATTTCTGAATCATCCACATTGCTTTATATCTTGGAGAGTCTTCATTCTAAAGCTTTTACACACAATGTTGAAATCATATACACTTTTATACGAAACTTTTATTTAATGTAAAATATTTTATGAAGAAAAAAAAATGCAGTCAGGTAACATAAAATAAAAAGTTAAAAACTTTTAACGGAGTGCTGACGTTTCAGCCTATATTGCAGACCTTCTTCGGGGTTATAAATGAAAATAAAATATTTTACTTAAAAGGATAATTGATCTGTAGAAAATTTGATTGTTAACCATTATCTTCTGGTTGAGCCATCGAAACCATAGGCCGTCCGGAATACGCTCATTATATTTTTCTTTGAACCCTTTTATCAATTCCACTTGGCTCGATTCGACCTTTTGTTTGTTTACTTCGAGACCTTACCAGACTGTGACCGTCCCAATTCAGCGCACTTCTATCCCTCGAGGCGAAATATTTCTATTATTTCATAGAGTAGCCTATGGCGCTACTACCCAATCGGAAACACCTGGTGTTGATTTTGGCCAAAGTGACACAGTTGTATTTAAACTGTAGCTTGTTCTTGGCGCTTGTTCCCGACCCCTTATGTAACTGATGGAATCTGTAAACAGCCACGTAACTGCCGCCAGTGGCCATCATATCTACACTTATCTTACAAGTTTATATTAATATAAATTACTTTTATTTGTTTCATATTTAACTTGTATTTGAATTTTATTTGAAACATTATTTAAGGTTGAGCATTGAAAGGATTGTAGGCTGTGCGTTCGCCAATGGTTTTCGCCCACTCTTGAATTTTTAAATATAATAACGTTATTATGTATATTTGTAAATTTATTTATTGATATCTTCTTCCTTATGACATGTATTCATTAATAAAAGTGTGAATAAATGATTACAGTTACTTGTAAAGCGACTATAAAATAAATAAAAGTTCAATGTTAGGAGGTGAGGTTCCTTGGTATCTTTTCATACGCCTTGGTCTGAAATCGATTAGGAATAGATAGGTAATCGATTGGGAAGCAAGTTGGAAAAGTAGTTTCCAGTTGATATGGAGCTTATCACGGAAGGAGAAGTGTCTATAAGGTAGTACTCTAACTTGAAGGATTTGAAGTCCACTCATCGCCGATACGTTGTTTTAATAATAAATCTACGTAGCGCTCATACCGCCTCCTCTGTTACCTATGGACTTAGCAGGATTTGATTTGAAAACAGAATTTTAAAGGTCATTTTGAAACGAACTTAATAAGTTTTGGCATCAATCGTCAGGCCAGTAAATAAAACATTGTTTGCACTGTGTGAATTCGATAAGCAAAAAAATTTTAAAATGGATGATTCTAAAGGCCTCCATAATACTAACATTTAAGCCCATCGAAGCTTGTTTTTATTTAATATTTTTATCTCTTATATTTAGTAAAATTACTTTAATGTCTTGTTTTGTTTATATTCTTCCGTCTTTATCCATAAACGTTAATCTCCCTTATCAAACCCTCAATTAAGAACGATAATTATCCGACAGAGGAATGTTATTTGGTTGCACTTAGACGCCATATAACGAGCTACAAGGTTGCTCTAACCCTCCAGACTGTATCACATGTTGCAGTGTCTAGCCGAGGTATTATGTCCGCCAGTATCCAATTACAGGCGGATACTTTGTAGGTTGCACTGTTTTTTTAATGACGTCTTTCCAGTGTGAATATTGCCGTTCGTGTAATTGACCTTATGCATGACAATGAATGTGATTTATTTTTTTTTTTTTTTTTTTTTTTTTTAATAGTAGGAAGTATTAAATTCCATTCAGTGTTTGTTATCAGTGAAACATAAAACCGCATCGTGACGGCCCATAATGAGAAATATTGTGACAGTGGCACTCGCATTCCTTTTAATAGAATATAAAGTCTTTATCAGCAACATTTGATAATAGCTCATTATTCTGGTCCTCAAATTTTTATCTTAATTATGCTAATCGTCTAATTAGGAATTGATAAATGATTTGTCATTTTCATGATTTATTTGACTTCGCATTCATCTTCAGCTCTAGATCTAAACAAACATTCGAAAGATCACAATTTTGATAATTATTATTCAATAACTTTTTATGCTGAAGGAGATTTAATAAATTATTTCAGTCTTTATTTGGCATAACTCCTAACATGTAGCTATATGTTTCAGTACATAGTTCCATCTTCAGGTGTCTAAAAAAAAAAAATAAAATACACTGATCTTTATAATTACGCTAATAGTTTTACAATTATATTAAATTTTTGAAGAGAGAGAGACAATGTGAAAATAATCACGCACAGATAAATAAGTAAATAACATATTGTATATAATTGTAAAACTATAAGTATACAGATTAAAGTATTTTCAAACAATTTTTAGAAGCCTGAAGATGGAACAATGTTCCGAAACATGTAGCTACATATATTAAATATAATAGGAGTTATGCCAAATAAAGACTTTGATAATTATTATCTTTATGTACAAAATGTATGATAAGGAATCAAATTCGTGACATTCACGAAGTCATTAGTGGATAGAACAACTTCACTGCTTAAAAACTGAAAAATAAATGTTATAAAAGATATTCACCATTTTTCAAGTAAACATCACTTTTTTATTTTAAAAACCATTATTGAGTATTATAATCTTCCTCAATTGAGAATAATAAGTTTTAAAGATGTCTTTATGAATCCGTTGACAATCATCATACATAAGTGATTAATAAAAATTCTATGGTTGACTGTATTATGTAATAGTATAGAAATGTTCAGGGATGCAGATATAATTAACACATCCAAATTTTTTAATAAAAAAACTTTATATTTGGAGTGCCGACGTTTCGACCTGCAGGTCTTCTTAAGATCTAAAATAATAAAAAATGGCTAAACAATTAACAATTTTAATTTCTCATATTTCCTCAACCTCTTCCTTCGTTTTCTATGCTAACTTTATTGGCATAGCATTTACATGAATCTGAGCGTCTGCGACAATGAGTCCGAACAAAGAATCTCAGTGCGTACTAGCCTTTATAGTTATAGTGCAGTAACTTTAGTCGAACAGAGGAAAAATCCAGGAAAATATTAAAGTTACTTTCTCAATTGATTTTTTTTGTTTTTGGCTTGCTGAATCCAAATTTAAACTTAACACCATCGAAAACCACCTCCATACTGAAATCATTGAAAAATTCCCCATTGAAATAACCAACAAATTGTACGAAAATAAAATAAATTAAATTTCTTAGAAGTTATTCTTATCATTGTTTTTGTAAAAACAACTATTTAGGCTCTAAGTTCGTGTTGAAATAAAAATGAGTTTCATTAGATAAGTGTATTATACTTAAGTAGTTCATTTGTCAAGAAAAACGACTTTATGTTTCATATTGTGGTTATTTTCTAATAGATTATTTTTAATGGAAGCATAAAACTAAAAAATAGCATATTTTTAAAAACGTGAAAAAGTTTAAAAGTTCAGATTCAACACTCTCAAAAATATAAAAATTGAAAAAATAAACTTTTAATTTTTTTTTCAAACACTTTCTACTAGTAACGTAATTTGCCATGTTAATTCCACAATACTCGACAAGCAACTGCGACTCTACAAGCCTATTGGCTCAAAGATTAAAAATTAAAATAAATGTAAAATGGATCATTTATTATATTTGAATAGTTTAGCTATTTCTATTAAACAAGAAATTCGATAGTTTCTTCCCTTGAACTGAGACGAACACAGAAATACACACATTAGAATGAAATACACAGGACTAAAGAGGTGATAATGGACTCTTATCTAGGCTGGTTGACAGACGCTCAAAATTATCTTACAACTTAGTTGTTGGATGTAATTATTTAAATCATTATGCAGGCAAGGAATAGAGCGCTGGGATTCGTATGAAAGCTGAACTTTTAAATCATTAATTAGTTTCATGTTGTAGTTTTATTTATATAAAATATTTATTTTTTAAATAAGCAATGTTGAAGTGGAATAATACCCTGTAAACATACAGATGGTTATGAGACAAAGCAGCACACATACAAAATGAAAGAGTCTCAAACCAAAACTTAATTTTAATATTGGGTTGTTTCACATGAAATGTCCGTTTTCAAGGTAAAGGGATTTTAGTAAAAATACAATATGAAAACAATATAATTTTATTCGAAGTATTTACCTTCTTTTTCTACACATTTTTCCCAACGTGACAACAACTTTTTTATCTCGGATTTGAAAAACTCTGAGCTTTGAAGTGAAACAAAATCTGAAAACGCACTTTTGATTTCAGCATCATTTGCAAAAAATTTTCCTCTGCAGAAGTTGTCTAAATTCCTGAAAAGGTGATAATCTGTTGGAGACAAGTCGGGAGAATATGGTGGGTGCGGAAGAACTTCGTACCCCAGCTCTTTCAATTTATGCATGGTAAGTTTTGAAACGTGGGGTCTAGCGTTGTCGTGTAGGAGTATAGGGCCCTTCCGATTTACCAATCCAGGTTGTTTTTTTTCAATAATTTTTCGTGCATTTGGCCAATTTCATTGCAGTAGGTTGTAGAGGTAATGGTCTCACCTCTAGGCAAAAAGGAATAATGTATGATTCCAGCCATGGACCACCATACTGTAACCATCAATTTTTTCGGGTGCAAATTTGGTTTTGGCATTTCGTTCATTTACACTCCTTTCCCCAAACGCCTTACAGATGTTTCTAGCAGCCTCAGCTGCCTAACGACCTAGTTTAAACTCATAAAAAAATATTACACGAAAATCGCGTGTTTCCATGTTCATATTTGAAGGTATACTAAACAGTGTGTAATTGATTGGGAAGCTAATGTTTATAAAAGAAAAGTAGAGGATTAGTAACTGCTTGATTATGATATGTGAACTTTGGAAGTAAACAACAGAGACTCGCAAAATCCTCTATGTATTTGAAATATTATAAAATCGGACATTTCATGTGAAACAACCCAATATATATTTATTTTTTTAATTGGATCTTTGCTATTAGAGCTAACTCGATGTATTTTTTTTTTTTATTTTTTTTTTTTGTATAAATTTAATTTATTTGCGTTAATGTTAAAGAATTGATTCAATGAACCACTGGAATTGAAATAACCATTACTAGAATTTAATTCATCCCACAGAATTCGTGATGATCAAATATAAAAAAAATTATCTCTGTTAATAGCCCGCTCTCATACATAAAGAACTTAGATTATTTTAACTAATAATTGAATTCCATTTGTTTATCGATACAAATTTTGTATTGAAGTATGGAATTTAGCATTATTTCCTTTATTTTTAATCTGGTCGAAATTGCATTGATTAGGTGTTTGAAGTGTACTTAAAGGGATAATTAGACATCCAATTAAGCAGAAATAATTTTATCGGTCCATCTGGTTGGATAATAATTTCTAACCATTAAAGTATATGACAGTTGGGCAAACCTCGTTTCTGGCACTCAAGACTATAAATTGTAATCATTATTATAGTAAAACTTATTATTATAAACCTTCCTAGAACTATGAAGATGTAGTTAAAATTTGGTACAGTTGGGTTTCATAGTTTTACCATTGCAAACTCTGTTGCAGAATGGCCACGTATCGGTCGATGTTTAAACTGAACTGGGATCCACATGTACATATTTACAGCTTTTTTAATAATACTTGAATTGGAAATAAGTAAATTTTATCATAAATTTCTAGCTCTATATAACACCGTACCTTTGTAATCTCTCTCTAATGGTGGTCGCCACTATCGGTCGATTATCAAACTTCGCTGCGCACCACATATTTATCGCATGTTTTTGGCAATATAATTGAAGATCTTTATACTTTAGTATTGCTAAAAGTTCCTTGAACTATGAAGATGATGTGGTTAAAATTCAGTATATATTGGTTCAGTAGTTTTTGCGGTTAGTGATCACAAACGAAAAATCGTTTGTCCTAGTGAATTAGGTGAAGAGAAAAAACGTCTTAGATATTTGTTTTAATCTTTAAAACTGTATTGAATTCTGTTAATTCCTAACTTGAACCAAATTAATAAAAATGTATCAATTTGGAAAAATGAAAAAAGTGAAAATATAAATAAATTTACTTTAAATAAAATAAATTTATAAATAAATAAATATAAATAAAATTAAATAAATTTCAAAGTCAGTTATTTTGATTATTTTTTTTATTTTAGTACATGGTACGACTAAACAATTACTACTTTCTTTAGTCTCTTGATCGTTATTTGAATAACCTCTGAATATAGGGATATTGTTCTTAAAGAAATCACTGACAATTTAATTTAATTTAAAATTAAATTACAGAAAGTCGTGAATGCTCAAAGCGTTTTGTTGCATAAGATCTATAATAAACCGGGCTTTATTCTCATTTAACCCATTTATTTATTTTTTTATTCGCCCAGAATATTACAGTTAAATAATAAAATTGTCTATTTCACTATACTTCCTCATCAAATAAACTTATGATGCGGTGTAGTAAAATGTATTATATCCCATTTCAGTATTATTAAATTTGAAATGTGTATGTATATAAAACTTCGTTATAGGCTCTTATTTCTGTCAATAAATTGATATAGGCTTTAGTTAGTGGAGGCCTCTGCTCTGCGCCTCTGGGGTTTATTTTATAGGATTTTCTTCGGTCAGTAATTTTGTTACTGCTATTAAATAAATTTCATTCGGAAAATTTATAGATAAGTTTATGATAATATTATCATAAAGCAATTAATATTTTCTATTTATTATCCCTTATTTAAGTTTTATTTCATTCATATCAATATAAAACTGATATCAATAGTTTTTTATTATGCTGTTAAATTATTTATTACTAAATTATATAGTTATTTTTATTTAATGGTTTTCCTTATTATAATAATATTATTTATGACTGGCCTGAATTAAATAAATTATTGAACTAACAACTTTAACCCTTGATTTTAATTTAACACATGTTGAGTAATATATATTAAAAAACAAAATTATGGCATTAAAAGTAAATTTATTATTATATTTTGAAATTTTAAATATTTCTTTTTTCTTATGTTAAATACATTTCATTATTTCTTTAAATAATAGGTGATATAAGGGGTGTTTGACAGGTGGCGCTTTGACGATAGAAGATGAACTAACAAAACACCGGTCGAATTGAGCCCTTCGTGTCCCTATTTCCATACAACAAAGTCAATGCGGATACTATGCTGATTCTAAACGCTCATAAATTATATTTATTAAATTTATTATTATTACTGATATTTTATACGTTGAGTAAAATTATTATTTATTTAAACATCGTTAGTTATATACTCAACATTATTACTCTTAAAAAAAACAAAATATTGTTTCATAATCTATTTTATAGCCCAATTAAAACTTTTTTAAAATCCAGATAGCGCAAATTAGGCATTTTATCATATATCTGTTGTCATTAAATACTCGTTTTATTGTTTTGAAAGAA
Source organism: Euschistus heros (assembly GCA_003667255.2). Lineage (NCBI taxonomy): Eukaryota > Metazoa > Arthropoda > Insecta > Hemiptera > Pentatomidae > Euschistus > Euschistus heros. The sequence goes on along the minus strand of RCWM02000007.1, from coordinate 3,762,329 downwards.
AATTACGCAATAACTAAAAAAAAAAAAAACAATAATATTAATTTATTATTTTTATCCATATTTGACAATTTTTTTGGCAATTTAAACTACCAGAAGAATTTTCAGGCATTTAAATTATTCTTTAAACTAACTTTTACTTTTTATTTTTAAAGTAATTATTATCAATATAGTCTTTGCATTTAAATAATTATAGGTAAAATAACTTAGTTTAAATCGTTTTGTTTTATAATTTTCTTTTAACAGTTTATACTCATGAATTTAACAAAAATCTACAACTGTAACTGAAGACCGTTTGAAAACATTTTAGTTTTCCCAAGCACTGAATAAACCATAACGTGAGTTTGAACAAGTTAGTTTAATGAACTACTCTTTAGGGACTGTTCCTTGCATTTCTCTGCAAATTTGTTTTTCCTTAACTTCGTAAGTTAGAATTAGTATGTTAATTTGTCAATAGTTTTCATTTTAAAGCTTTCTTTTTTTTTGTTAAATATATCGATTAATAATACTCTGTAAGGGAGACCTATAGGCTGTTTAAATTAAATTCGATCATGTACAAGTAAAGTGCATCCCCTATTCCTGGTCTAGCGATTGTAAAAAATTTATATATATATATATATATTATTTTTCACATTTTATTTCTTAGTTATATGTTCAACTTTTTCTAATAAATCTCAACAGCGACAGCGCTTCTGACAGGTCTCCTGTTTCAACCATCGAAGAGGGTTGTTATAAAAATGACTAAAGACTTGATAAAGACCATAGCAAGGGTATAATATAAAATTTATGGGTAGAATATCGATGACGAAAGATATATATATATATTACGAAGGATGCTTTTAGCTACATAATATGGAGCATTTAAAATAATTTTGAAAACTTCCATAATGAATTTAATGTCCCATATGCCGCTAATTTGGCCCAAACCAGATACGATCATAGATACCTTCTTTGGTAAGCTGTATATCCTCTTGAATCCACAAGTCTCCCAACTTGCATCCTATTCTATTCCCGATAACAATACAAGGTGTCTTAAAAGAAGATGGCCTAGGGACCTTCCAATATAGAACTTTTATTGAAGCTACCTAAAAAGTCATTGATGTTCGATTAATTCACAGTTCCGCTAATTTACCTGTTGTTTATTATTCAGTTGTAACTATCAATAAATAAATAAAAAATAAAGTTTAATACATGATTATTATTCCCTATTTAGCTACTCAATAATCGCTGTGGTAAAGACACAAACTGCATTAACTGACAATTTTTTTTTTATAGTTAGGTTTGCATTTTTGTTTTAACGATGCTACCAACTGTTAATCACAAAAATACCCGCGATCTCCAAATAGGGCCGACTACAGGGAATGGGTTAATAAGTTAAATATATGTCGTTGTTTAATTTAAGAATTGGACCAAATAACGGTCTATGTGATTTTTTTAAAATGTTTCTGGAGAAAGTAAAATTCATTACTAAATTAGGTTGTCGATTTTTTTGTCTGGAGAAAAAATACAAGCCTTCATTTCATCAAATTTTTATGTGAAGTATATTGATTATTTATTCATTTTTTTTTTCTTGCAATATTTCTTTTCATTATGGATAAAGTATTCTGTTTAACTTTCTATACGCGTGACAGTTTGGCAACAGGTTTATTTTAACAAAATAATAGATGCAATAGAATGTTGATTCATAGGGTTGGTAGTATACAGATTCATATAAGTAGTTTATTATACCTAAATATGCATTTGTGGACGTTAAAGTGAGAAAATAACATTATAGGAATTTAATTTTTGGGTGTGTGTGTTTTTGAGTTTGATTATTAAACCCATATCAATAAACAATATGGATGATACAGAATCCATTCATACAATATGTACAATTAAATTAAATAATAAAAAAAAATCTTTTAGCTATACCAGATATTAATATCAAATAAATTAGAGTATAAAACTATAAACTATAGTATAATAAATTTAAAAAATAAATAAATAAATAATAATTAGCAGGAAAAAAATTACATCAGATAATTTTTTGAACATCAAGTTTTAATAATTTTCTGAGTCATTAGTTTAGTGAATTCTAAAAAAAATTCAAATTGATTAGATAAGAGGCTGAATTTTATATTTTTAGACTATTGTATTCATTGTACTTCTTTTAAGTTCACATAGTACTTTGTGTTAGGATCGAGCATAAAAACGTAAATCGGCCATCAAGGCTGTATTCCATCCAAAAGTACTTACTTTACTTAATCCGACCCTCTTTTACCGCTGAGCAGTGTGAGTTTCTTATACAGCCTGGCCCAAGAAGCCCTGTCTTGCACCAGCTGCCTTCTCCTTCCCCAGTCCATTCCTCTTCTGTTAAAGCCTCTTTGATTCCTTCCTCCCAGGTCTTCCTTGGTCTTCCCTCTACTCTGGCCTCGTGGATAACTCTGGCAATTTTGTCTTCAGCCATTCGGGAGACGTGCCCAAACCACCTGAGTTGGTTTTCTTGGATAATTTCTTCTGCAGGCCTCAGGTCTAAGTTTGTTCTTATGGTAGAGTTCCTCACACGATCTCTTCTTGTGTTTCACAAAAATTTCACAACTTTTTATAATCGTCGTTTCAAACTTTAAGATTGTAGTTTAACATAATAGGATAGCGATGAGGTTTGTTAGTTCTTGTTTGAACCTTCTTAATGTACGTTTTAAGGTGATGGGTCATAGAATTCAAAATCCCATTTTTTAAAAACGTAACATAGATCTTTCGCCGAACCCCATCAACTGAAACTTTACAGACTTTATTGTAAGTTGAGAAAGAACATAGGAAGCACAGAATAACTTTTTTTTCAGTTGATTCGTTTTGAATTTTTGTCATAAAATTATTTTAATACTGTTGAAGCGTCGATCTCTGCCTTCGACGTAGTCTGATGGCTGCTGATCACGTTTTACATCTAAACAGTTAAACAATTCTATACTATTCTTCGCAGCAGTCGTAAAAGGTTATAACTTATTGTTAGTAATAAAATAGAAATATCTATTTATTGCATTTATACAACCGGAAATCGTAAACTCACATTTCGTTTTTAGTATTTTATTTTTTTAGTAATTTTAAACTTCATTCTAAAGTGAGAACTCGGTTCTTATACTTTTTATGAATAACATGTTCAAAAATAATGGGTTAAATTCCGGTTTCTTAATGTTGTTTCAATATTATATAGTTTGATGAATTATTAGACTAGAGTAGTCTGTGATAGTTGGTTTTGCTGTGCACACCTATCTGGACAATACCTTTGACGTCAGAGTTGGTGACGTTCTCCATTGTCCTTTTTAATACGGTTTTCATTATCCTTTCTGCTATTCATTGATTCTATCGTATTATTGAAGCGGTTAATTTAAAAATAAAAATCGAATATTTGTTGTAATAAGAATCATGTAAAAAAAAAATAAATTATCCTGGAATCAGTTCTAAGAACAATACTGTACAGGAAAATAAAAAGTGATGTTGATTATTAAAGGAAATAGATAACATACACGCAATTGTGAGATCTATATCTTTATATACACACAAAATCGTTATTTCTTTCCTTATAATTACAAGGAAAAATTTACTTAAATTAAGAAAAGAAGATTAAAACTTATAATAAATTCTTTATTCGCTTTTAATTTCATTATTGAGCTAAGCAAGGAAAATAAATACATTGAAAAAAAAAATATTCCTTAAGATTTACATCGTAATTAAGTAATGTATGATAATACCTGCATATAAAACATGGCTGATTTAAAGAGGAAGAGTTTTTTCAAGGATGCAAGAGCGGGTAACAATGTTAGTGCTTGGGATGGGTATCGTAAGAATACTATCGATTTTTTATATCGATAATTCTTTCATTTCTTAACGATATAATAATGGATCCATATTTGAGGTCACCGTTATATCATGATTTTTTTAATGAAAAATTTAAAGTATTCGAAAAACGTTACAGTGCTGTTCCTGTTTATTTTATCGTTTTAGCTAATTTATTTCACAACTTTTTTATAAACAAAATTATTTAAAATTTTGAAGAGAAAAGATTTGCCCGGTCGGGATCTTTTCTCCCGACCGGGCAAATCTTTTCTCTTCAAAATAAAAAATATATTTATCAACAACAAATAATTATCTCATAATTAAAATTATTTTAAAATGTTTAGAATTTAAAAATAGTTTATTATTAATTAAACAGTAAACAGTAGGTGCTTATACTTGTATATATGTGCACCACGTGCAGATGCAACCAGTAACAGTCTTGCCAACTGTATTCTGCCTCTAACATAAAAACCTTTCCCTAACTTAAACCAATTTAATTAGGTATATAATAATATATATTTATATTATTATATGTTTTTCCTGTTTTTTACAGCTAAAATCAGTCAAAATATTGTTTAATAATTAATATTATTATTTATCATTTCTGGTTAATATTTATCGTTTTCATTATCAGCTATTCCTTCATTGCTGTGATTAAATAAATATTTTTGACTTGTTCTGTTAGCTGCTGAAAGACCTTGTTCGTCATAAAATTCATTACCTAGTTGAGTATTACTCATCGCTGTTGAATCGTCTTTTATAATAGAAAATTCATATTTCCATGAATTGTAATTGTTTATCGTAATAATAATGACAACTATTCACAAAGTAATTGCCTCAACTAATGCGCACCAGTTAGGCATAACGCGAAAATAATAGTGGTATTGTTATCTAGTTTATATTGCATGTCGACCATCTTATCTTTCATCTGCGTCTCTACGTCTAGTATTTTTTTGCTCTAGCTCTCTGCTCACGATGATTATTGGATTGTTTTATAAATTGTGAGCAACCTTAATTATGTGAAGTTCTAAGTCGTTAAGTTATCAGTTTGTAACGAGGATATGCTTACACTTATCTAAATGAGTTCCAGTGTATGAGTACAATCTATAATGTCTATAACAATATCAGGAAATGAGAAGACATTTCTAAATGGAGTTTTACTGATAAAATCACAATATATTTATTATTTTTTATTTTTGTGCCTTGTATCATATTCTGATATTTTGCGATTGTTACAGATTCAAAATCTTTCCACTAAACTCGATGGTTATCTGTTGCCTCGATGAATATGGAATCGTCAAAATTCCTAAAAAAAAAAAAAAGTTTTAAAAATTCTATAATTGCCTAAAATCCTCTATATATAGGACATGTTTCTCTTTGTTGCCTTTTTACATTATTTTTATTTTTTTTCAAGCATTTATTTTTACAGAATGTAAAGGTCAAATTTTCAATAGACTTGCGAGCTCAAAAACAGTGAATCAACTATTTAGAAAAGATTTTGTTATATTTATTCGAATTTATCATTTTTTAATTATTTATATCAGATTTTTTTTTTTTTTTTTGAGTAATAGTTCCTAAGAAAAATGCGCCTAGAATTAATAGTAAATTTAGTTCTGTATTAAAAAAAAAAAATTAAAATAAATATTTAGAGACGATTTTTGTCTAATCAAAAAAAAAAAATCATATTTGAAAAAAAATTTCAATATGATAAGATCTCCCGCGCGATTAATGTGATAAACTGTTGTTTAAAGATATTATTTCTGAAACCAGAAGCTGCCTAATTCCGATCCACATTTTCAACTTTCAATAAAACTGGAGGGGGCGGGGCACTTTTTGTCTTTTGGCTGGGAGTCGGTACCTTTTCGGTCTAACGTTTTTTTCATTCTCAAAAATGCAACATTTTGACACGCTCTAGCTTTGTTGGTATTCCTTATCAGAAATTTAATAAAAAATATTTTAAGTTGTACATTTGTTGCTAGGACTGACCGTTTAGGATCTATATTGGTTTGAATTTAAAAAAGTCATGTTTGAAACCTAATATTTTCTCTCAACTTTGTTTAATTCGAATAATCATTTATTTTTATTGTAAATTGTGGAAAGCAGTGTATTATAGATAGACATATTTATGATCAATTGTTTTTCCCAGTCTGGGAGACTTCCAAAAATTTTTTTTTTTTTTAACCAATAAAAAAGATTCAGGACTCTAGTAATTGTTTTTGGATTCAAGGGAATCTAAAAGTAAATATTTTGAAGAGTATTCGAATGAAAATATTTTGTTGTCTATATTAAAACATTAACTGCCTGTGAATTTTTTTTTTTTTTAAACCTAAAACGACAAGAAACTGCCCGTCGTTACAGACTACTTCAACATTTACTAGACAAACCTTCAAAGCTGCCAATTAATTACAAAAGACTCAAAAACATGACTGTGGTTAGACCTATTTGTGCGGACGGAGTTGAGCTTAGGGGCTCCTCTAAACCATCCAATTCATCTCGTATCCAATCCTTACAATCCATAATCCTTCGAAAAGTCCTCAATGATCCTTACTTTGTCACCAATAAACTTATCAATGAAGAACTTAATGTTCCATATATTGCTGAGTTAGCCCGAACCAGACCTATTCTTTCATGGTGAGTTCCATAGCCACTCAAATCCGTTAGTTTCGCAACTTGCTTCCCACTCCATTCCTGATAATCCTCCAAGGCGTCTGAAACGAAGATGGCCTAGAAGAGACTTTCTAGTGATGAGTAGTTCTTTTCAAGTTTTAACATGTTATTGTAACCGTTGTCACTATATCTACTTGATGTATATATTTTGTACAGTTGTAAATTTCAATAAATGTATTTAAAAAAAAAAAAAATCTAAAATTCTAAATTTATTTCTTTTAAAAGATATAGGATAGCATATTTCCTTGCCTCTTCCATTCCACATCAAATAAAAAATATATATCTCTTTCTCAGAATTTATGTTATTTCTCAACGTCATGAAAATTACTTTTTCGAAATACACTGGAGGATCTGTTCTACGAAATTGAAATACGTTTTGAGCCGGCCTGGGTTTGGAACACTCCAGACCGGTTTGTGACTCAGAATCCAGTCTTGTAGTGCTTACCCTTTCGGTGATCTGGATTGCTATTTTTGGAACCCAGGCTAATTAATTTTTATTTCTTTTTTTAAACCGGTATGTAGAAGAAAAAAAAACTAAGCCGTATATCTATCGGTTAAAAATAGATTCATGTCCGTTTGAAATGACATTATCAGGCTCATATATCTGAGGCATTAAGTAAATGAGTTCACCGATTGAGACTAAACACTGAATGGTACGGGGTGTTTTAAAAACATTTGTGGGTACTGTGCTACATATTTCTACTGTGGTCCATTCTTTTTTAACTGCCAGTTAAAAAAACTCTCCAAAAGCGTCTCCAGGTTGTCATTATTATGAATATTCGTATGTATTCGAAAATTACTTTTTGCTCTAAAGGTTTTTTTTTTTTTTCTCTCAATAATTTTAGCGATTGATCAAGGTCTTTCATTGACCTTGTAATCAATCCTGACTGGTTCAGCAGGTTTATGTCAACGTACAGCAATCACCTTTTGTATTTTGAACATTCCACATAACAAACCACCTTAACCAAAATCCAAAATCTCCGGTAGCTAAAGCTGAGCTAATTTAATTTCTGTAATAATTTTAAATATTTATTAAAATTAGACGTCTTGCAGTCAAAGAAAAATCATCATAAATCGGTAGGATTATTTGGAATCAACTGGATGGGTATCAGTTTTTTAAAATAAACTCTGTATTATTTTGTACAATTATATAGACAAGAACAAAACCATTAACTGAAAACATTTAAATTCTCCTTTAAAAACCTCTGTCTGGAAATTCTAAACGAAATTCAAGTACCTTAGTACCCCAAGGTTGGCTAAAATATGTGAACCTATATAAAATTTAAAAAAAAAAAAAAGTTTTTCGTTATTAGGATAGTTAAAAAAAAAAAGTTTTTCGTTATAGGTCAGGCCTGTTCAAATAAGAGATGAACCTATAATATAATCTCATAGCAAATAAATTTAATAAAAACATATCTAAATATTTACCTATAAATTCCTTCAGGACAAGGAGAGTGGAAAAAAAGTAAGTTGACTGGTATAAAATTCTGGATTTTATCAAATACTGAAATAATGAAAAAACAATCATATGATTCATATTTTTTTTTCTTTTTTGCACTTTTATTTTTGAAATCCACTCCTTTCAAATAAATAATTTGCAATCAACGGATGTGCTGAAGTATGAATATGAACATGATAAGAGATAAGTGCCCCATGTCTCTCTATTCGTAATTTGTAACACTAATTTTATTCCTATAATAATAATGATAATCATATTATCATTCAAAGATTGCTGTCTAAATTTTTTGCGGACTCGATAGCCGAGTAAGTTGAGGTGAGGACCTCAGCGAGCTCGGTGCTGAACGTTGTAGGTTTGAATCCCACCTCGGTAGTTCAAATTGATTTCTTGATGGACCCACGAAATGAATGTTGACCTTTCCATTATGGCTGAATTAGGTTGGTAACCTTCCTTCTTGCCCTTGTTGGAGTAAATAAGAACATTGAGCCTAAAAAAAAAAAAAAAAAAAAAAAAAAAAAAAAAAAAAAAAAAAAAAAAAAAAAAAAAAAAAAAAAAAAAAAAAAAAAAAAAAAAAAAATTGTCTGAGTTATTCTATAACCATTCTTTATCGAATTAGGTTTTACATTATATTTAGTTGGAATTGACTTAGGATGGAGTCAGTAAGAATAGAATGAAGTTGGGATTTTTTTTTCTTATAAATACGAATCTTATTTTATGACTCGTATTAGTCTTAGCTTTGATTTTCCATCTTTATGTCTCTTATTTTTATTTTCTATTTAAATATCCGTCTTGGTTATACGCAATCCAAGGAGATTACGCAGTTTGATACCCTGCCAGCGGAGAATGCAAATGATTCCCTCCTTGGCTTTTTGCGTTGAGTCACTAGGCAAGGATCCGTGAGTCAGACGAGGCCATGTGATTGAAGAAGTGATCGCATAGGAAGTCACTGGAGGTGCTATTATATCGTTTCCATCCGAATTGGGGGTTCGTTTCCGTCTGATTGGTGGCTTTTAAAGCGATGACGGTATCAATGATTACTTAGTCCGAATAGTAGGTTCGAATTTGCATCCATTATTTTTGTATGAATTATTGCACTCAGTCACCGTCTGGAACATGTTCCAGTGCTCAAATCGGCAACATTATAGTTCTGACCCTTTGAAAATACACTGTCGAAAATACTTCACTTATGCCATTCATCTATTAATTATTCTTATTTTTATTAGCCACGGTTTGATTCTTGATTGAAATCCTTTCACATATTTATTATTACTAATTTATATTTTAACAGTATCCCATTTATAGATAATGTACATGAGGTATCTTAAAACATATCATGTGCAGTAGACTTAGGGTAGAAACTTATCCTGCGTCGGGTGACAGAAATCATTGACTATAGTTTAAAACATATCAATAATAATAATAAAAAATGAAAAAGAAATTAATTTCAGGTTAAATAGTATTCTGTGAAAATTATGATGTGAACGGTTTGTAACCATCACCATCTTAGCTTTTCTTTTCTGAAAATAATTTTTAGTAACTTTGTTTTTCAACAAATTATTGTTAATTATAAATCACTGATTGGATATAATTATATATGGATATGTTATATTTTTTGTAGTATGTATCACAAAACGATTAGTTATATCCCTGGTTGTCGTAAAGAAGTGGATAAATCGAAATTGTGTACTTTTGATCATTTTCCAAAATTCTGTAATCACTCTAAAAATACCACATTTGCTTAAATAAGTACTTATTGAAAAAGCACAATTTAACCAGTTTTTCAAAAAGTAGGTATTAAGAATCCTGCTTTGAATGTTAATGATTAACTCGTTTTGAGAGAAATTTGATATCCACTTCATCACAACCACCAATATGTAATTACTCCTAAATATACAAATGATGGAATATAGAAACTAATAATTGAATATTATTTTAATACATTAATTTTTTTTTTTTTTTTTTTGTAAAATTATATATATATATATTTTTTTTTAAAATAAATTTCAAACATAAGAAAGAATTTTCCTCATTTGCAAGCGGCGGATAAGAGAGAGTTTTACTGTACTTTGATTTGAAGTCGAGTCCTCAATAACTTGAATTTTCATCCGACTTTCTCTGCTGTCTCTTTGTAAGTGTACTATTACACTCTTAGAAAAGAGTATTGGAAGTTGATAGGAAAGTTCTCAATTAAATTAGTTTTTTAGAATATTAATACTATAACTATCGGTCTTTTTGAACCGATATAGATGACATGAGGCGTAGGATTCCAAACCATTTTCTATTTTTTTTTTAATAGTTTTTTTTACTAGATTATCTTTAGGTGGAAGGTTTTCCTCTCAAAAGTAGTTAAACGGCCATTCAAAAATAAGATATGTTCGTTGATAACACCATTAAACGACCTTTACGTACCAGCTGTGAACGATTTTCAAAAATGGATTTAGCTGGATTTGGAATTCACCGCCTTACATATATCTGTACCATTCGGGGAAAACTAGGGAAGTCCAAAATCACTGGTGTTCAAAAGACAGTTCTGTTTTCAGTGTAAATCGATTTTTTTTTTTTTTTTTTTTGTAATATTTTTTTTTCCAACCGCTATTATTACACAAATTCTTTATACTTTATTATGGAATGCGTCCATAAATTCTATATATTTATGTATGTATATGTCTAAAAATTATCGATGCGTTTTAAAGGAAACTATTGACATTACGACTTGCCTTCTTTCACACGATGTGTAAAACACCAATATTGGTTGCCCAGAGTATTTACCTCGTTTTGATCAAAAATTGAATTATCTAGTTTTTTTTTCTAATGGCTCAGATATAGACCATATCAAATTATAAACAGTATAAAATAAAATTTCACTTTTAAATTCATATCTTCCTATAATCTGCACCTAAGATTATACTAGTATTGATGAATTAATTGCCACTACTATTGGAATTATTTTATTAGAATACTAGTTTCGGATGCTAAACATACAAAATTTTGTATGTTTTAGAACTGAAGATGAATGTTTAGTGTTCAAAAATAGTATTCTAATAAAATAATTCTAATAGAAGTGGCAATTAATTCATCAATCCTAATTGTATTAATCCCTTTAGGCCATCAGGCGTACCTCAAGTAAGATGTTAACTATTGTAATTGACATTTTGCAAACTTACAGGGGTATATAGTTGTAACTAAAGTAACGTGAGATTACTTCCATCATGTCATGACAGATACAATATATTCACGTTGGCTATGACGCCGCTCATTAGCCTGTATACATACGACAACTTCCCACTCATGAATATACATATCGACAATGCAGTTATATTTATAAATCTAAAACCGAGATCTTTTTATTTACGTTAGTTTACCTCTCAGGTACAAAAATCCTCGTTTCAAAATCCTCAAAACCTAGATTAAAGCGACATCAGGGGTTTGTATGAATTTTTTTGCAAATGTCCTTTATTCACAGAAAGGAATTCCTTTATTTCCTCTTGAAATTTTACACAATAGACTATATTTATTTGTTTCTACTCTTACAAGTAATTATCGTAAATTAATAGTTTGAACTTTGTTTAAAAATTTGAAACTATCAGAAGTACGATATTCCTCGTCTATTCTTCGTCGACTAGAGCACCTTACTGTTTGTAGCAAACACAATTCTCGGCGTAACAATAAATGAACTATGTGATATGATGAAAGATATTCCATCTCACAGTTACAGACAATTACTGTAGGTTGGGATGTCGACCTCGCCATAAGTAACTGTGAGAGAACTCGCTTTAGGCTATTCGCAGCCGGGACTATTCTATTTCCTCCTCATTTACGACTGCTTGTTCTCCAATGTTTGGCGTTTGTATTTATCTCTTTGCCAGTTTAAGCTTGCTAGTTTCTATTTTTGGTTTAATGTTTCTTTTAACTTCATGTTTTAAATGTCTCAAGGTTTTGAAAAATAATTTACTTGACAACCCCAAAATAAAAAAGATTACTTTGACTACAGTACCTTACATTAAATAAAAATTATCTTATTATTATCATCGTCAATGAATATAAGCATAAGCAATGTTGTTCTAAAATTTAACCTGATAAATGGTTTTATATCTTGGTCATTTCATTTAAAGTGACCCGTGGTGGTTGCTCGACTATTTTGAAATATTATGAAAGTTAACAAGTTTCCCCTCTGTCTTATGACTTCAAAACCCTTTTTTATTTTTTTATTTGATTTAAACAATTTATTTATGGCGGCCATTTTGGTTTTGTTCCACACACCTAATTTTCTGAGTTTACAAGAACAGTCATAACTTTGAAAGTGTATTTGAAGAATAAAACAAGAACCATCTTGTTTATGTGGAAAAAAATTCCAAGTTTCGAAAGTCGACTTTATAGTGCAGTGGTTGCCGTGATGTCGATAAGTCAAATTTCCTTGTAAACGAGTTAATTTTTTTCTTTAAAGCTCGATTCTAGAAGACATTAGCGTTGTGAGAAATTGCTATAGTTAAGGTTCTTAACAAGGCCTTATGAGTGTCTATTTTGGCACAAGTGATGCTTTTAGAGCAATTACAGGATTTTGAAAAAATGTAAAATATGCTTTGCGACAGCCAGAGAGTTATAATTGATATTTAAACTTTAAATTTATGAGAATTGAGGTGCAGAATTCCATATCCAATTTTGAAATATGTTTACAGTTAGTCGATAAAGGTTAAGGTCTTGCATATTTAGGAAGAGGTCTTATTTTTTGTATTGCCGTTTTCAGTGTATTTAACTACTTTTGGTAGAAAAGGTTTTTTGAATTCCACGCCTAAAACTAGTATTTTTTTTTATTTTTTTTTTAATTCTCTATTATTCTTATAGGTCTACCTCGAGCACAATTACTTATTGCCCTTGATTGTAGCAGATTTTGAATCTGTCATTATGAATAAAAAATTAATCATATCACTGTTTCAGTATTTTTTTTTAAACTTGTATTCAGGTGACTGTCTTTTGACGCACTTAACTACAGTCAAAATTAAATGTGGCTATTTCGTTTTATCTGCATATTCCTACATTTGTATTTTAAAGACATATTTTTCTGATTTTTTTTATTTTATTTTCGTTGATTTTTACAAATTTAATACTTTAGTTATCATTTCCAAAATAAAAAGCATAATGAAGAATTGATCTTGTGATCTCTTTTATTCTTTTAGCCCGGTTGAATGACGAAAACAGCTGTGCCTTTTATAAGCGTCAAAGCCGTATACGTGATTTTAATGTTTTTTGTTTTCTTTTTTCTTTTTTTTTTTCAGTCGTGAAAGAAGCCTTAGGAACCGGGGTCCATTCGACTCGAGAACTCCTTTGCAGAAGTTTTACTATCGGAACCGTACCGTTAGTTTTCCTTTTAAGTTCTTATGCGCTGGAGGCGACATAAAAGCTGTAGAAAGCAGTCTCGACGGCCATAACTACTAGTTATTAAGCAGAATGGTCCCATTTATTTATTTCTCCTTAATATTCCACTTGCATTTCTGAAATTATAGTACTCTTAGCCATGAGAAAGGGTTTTCTGGAGTTATTTGTGACGCAGGAATTGTTGAATACTAGTTGCTATGATGAAGCACCACTTAAAGGTGTTAGTTATTTGCTAAAACATTCTATAAATTATAAGTATAAAGGATCGCTATGATTATTGGACACATAATGGCCCACAACTGTCGTCAGTTATGGATTTTACAATTTATATAGAAGTTAAAGCTATAATGCTTCACTATTGCGCCTGTAATTGTTTTATAAAACATACCTATATGTCATACTTAAAATTACTAATTTATTTTTAATTATTCTTTTATATTTTCAACTGTGCAAGAAATACGTCAGGTAGAAGTGATGAATACTGGATTTAATGACTCAATGATTTTTAAAGCGACGACCCATAATAACTGTTTTAAGTCCAACTAAAAATGTTGTATGTTAAAATGTCTAGAAACAAATGTTTGACAAAACTGAGATAAAAATTATCGATTTTAATAACGTAAATCTCGACAAGTACGTATAGGGAAAATCTGATAGGAAATTTAATTACCTTTAATTTTTATTTGTAACATATTTTTCTATAGTCCACCGCTTTCGAGATATAATCGATAAAACCAAAAATGGGACATTCTCCCCTCTCTCCACAGTTAGCTCAGCCCCCGGGGGCGGGGACTTTTAATATGTTGATCTTCTAACTACTTCTATCGAAGCCCTGAGGTAAAAAATAATCGCATATTTCTTGCACTCAATACAATATGTTTATGTTTATACAATATCCTCAAATCCTTGTATCCAAATAGATCTGATATTAGGCTTTTGTAATTTTAAAGCATTTCAGAGCATTTTTAAAGTAAATGTTGAAAGGAGTTAAAATGAAGAGCAGTTTCAGGCAGTATTAACAATGTTCGTTTTGTAAGGGGTTGCAGATGTCTGGTTCACTTAAAAAAAATCAGTTCGCTCCCTAAAGAAATGGTGGGAATAGAGATCTGATTCACTGGAAGGAACTTACTGATCTCACACACAAAAAGAGGTCAAGATTTATTGGGCTTAGTTCCTTGTTTGAACTACATCTGACAGATTTGGTTTTCCTGGGTTACCGACCTAGGCAGAGTGACTGGCAGAGTGACTGGGTTTATCTCTCTACTTTTTGCTAAATCTATATATTATATAGATTTTTATCTAACATAACAGTTTAAGGAATATTTTTATTCTTCCTTCTACACATCCTAGGTAGGGGAAGGGGCAATTAATTACTGCGAATTAACACCACCCTGACTGGATTCGAACTTTATTACAAGTGCTTTACCTCTCATCTATACCCGCCCATTAATTTAGGAAAATCAAAATTGTTGAAAATTTAACGTTTTACAAAGAATATAAGATTACATTCCACAAAGACAAAAACTTAAGGAAAGTAGAAAACTTAGTGGCTTTCCTTTTCTGCCTAAATTTTCACAAGATTCTCCAGGTCAAATGAGCTCTGTATTAATTTCAAGAATTTTCATTATTAAATCCAGAGGTGAGATACCACTTCTTATCTTTTGTTACTAATCACTCTCTTCTTAAAGAGCAGAAAACCTTTGATCATTATAGAGATCGCTATTGTCTAAACTTAATATTATAATGTCAGGCTACATCTTTGGTGTCATAGGTTGATGAAAAAAATAATTTAGAGACAAAAAGGCTAATGAAGTTCTTAGAGTGAACGGGGCGCATTGTTACCCACACAGAGCCATTGAAGAGATTTCTAGCATCTAATAGAAATGGATTTCGTTCAATGGAACTCGATTGTTTCTAATGAAGGAAGCAATTAACAGCTCATCTCATGTGATGCATCGCTTGATGAGGCCTCACCTTCAAATTAAATTTATGATGAGGTTTTTAAACTGGAATAGTTTCGTAGTAAATTTAATAATCTTATGCTTTAGCATAATTAGCATTCCTGCTATGTTTCCATCGGATATTATAATTCAAGGTTTATTTAAATTTTTTATGGACACTCTACATCGAAGGCCATTCTTCAATCTATATTCATTTCTTTTTAATTTTGAGCTGTTTTTAAAATTTGTATTAAACAGGTTATATTATGTAAGGAATTTGATAATTATTTCTATAATACTACTATTATCACCAATAATAGTACCTCCAAACTATTATTCTTTCTAATCTTGCCTCCTGAAAATAAGTTGTTTGCCTTCTTACCTTTGCTTTATTTATGCTTTGCTGTTTTTAAGGACTGTGTTACTAAAAACGGTGAAATAGTTGATACAACTTTGTCTAAACAAACACAATATGACACGTCTCCATCATCCTTAAAAGTCTCAATTGAGAACTCACGTACCTACTTCCTAACAGGATCTATCGTCTTTGCATGAGTCATTTTCGGTATTTTAGGAGTACACAAATAAACAGTTGACGAATATTGTATCTAGGTGTATCTAGAGACTGGGTATAGGAATAATGGTAGAGAGAAGGGAAATAAGAAAAATGAAGTAATGTTCCAAATATTTGAGCAGAGCGAGAACGAGAAATTAATCCGATTCAACAATTTCGATCGAAAGTTCGCGCAAAAGGAAACATCAGGACCTAGAAAAACACGAACTCATTCATTTGGTGGAACAAAGAACAGGAGTTCCCATAGAAATTTTTCGGTTTTTATTTATATTTTTTTTTTGTCTCCTCGGAAACATAAAAAGTTTCAAAAGTCAAATGCTGATACGCTGCATATGCAAATGAATTTGCAGTTACAATTCAGAATATGTATTTATAGTAAAATATGCAGATATATGCAATATAAAAAACCTCAAATTGATTCCAAATGCCGAAGAACATTAGCATTTTAATATTAGATGTTTCAGTTGGTTAGGAGAAATATGCAAATGCATATATTTCACAGCCCTAGTTATATGATAACCATTGTTAGTCGCGTATTGCCGATACTAAGTCTAAGTATAACAATTTCTTCTCTTGTTGCGGTTAGAACTTTTGCATATTCTTATTTCTTTTTCAACAGCTTTAAATTTGTTTCGTTCCTCTAAGTTTTCCAAAAGCTGGACACATTTAATTTTGTCTTTATTAAATATCTATTTAATAATTCTGCTTCCTTGGCCGATCTGCTGCTTTATTGCCCTTGATCCCCACGTGTGATGGAATCCAGACAAGTAATACATTCTTTTGCAGATTTTTTACCACTGATGCATAAACTTGGGCATTGATAATTAGATGAGATGTTTTTATACTAATTCAATGTTTTGCGTTTTGTTTCCAATACCTTACCTTACCTTCACATTCTTGGAATCATTTGCTTTCTTTACTATTATGCACTAACATATCATGGAGCTAAATATAACTTCCTTGTCAATATTTTGTATTGACAACGAACCTTGTCCTGAATGGTGTTCACTTCCGATAAAATATTCTATTGCAATAGATAATATGTACTAAGAGTGGATTCTTTTTATTTATTGATCGTATGTGTGTTATATGTAATGCAAATTATTATTAATACCTAATAATAATAATAATATAACATAACGAACTCCCTGGTGTTACTGCCCCTCAAGGGTCTGAGCTTCCTTTATTCTCTGACTCAACCTTTTCATCTCAAGCGTGGGCGCCCCCTCATTCTCCCGCTAGGTTTTCCTTCCATAATTTTCTTTTGTATCCTATCCGCTATTATCCTTTCTATCCACTCCATATATCTTCATCTATTTAATTTATTTTATATTTGTTATATGTAATGTAATGCAAATTTTCATTTTTAAAAAGATATAATAATATGATTACAAAATAATAATTATAAATACAAATAAAATTCACTAAAAGATAGAGCAGTAGGTTCGAGTCATTTTTTAAGTAAATTTATTATACTTCAACTATTGTTACCTATTACATAGGCTAACATTTTTTTTTTTTTTTTTTTTTTTTTTTTAACCCCCTTTTTATGAAATTGTTACAGGTATGGATCTTTATATGCAGTATATATAGGAATAAAGATAATGCGCCTTTTTTCCGTAAGTAGCTTACATTTTAAGTCGGGTTTTTTGGGTAAAAATCTTAATATGGTCTTTCAGGTTGTATCGGAAGATGTTGACTTTTATTCTGAACTTTTCCTAAAACCAGAAAGATTAATTCAATTAAAGCTTTATATACCTACAAATTAAAGTTTTATTCTTTCAATTAACATGAATTGCTCAATTAAGTATTCCGATCTTACGATCACCGATTGACGCAATCTGAAAGGTTGTTAGTTCAGTTGTAAAATATTGCTCATTTTTTTAAAACAGTCCTGCATCTGTGATACAATACAGTTATAGACACCTCAAATAATTAGTAACGCTTTATTTAGTTTTTTAATTTAAACAAAAAAAGACTGAAGTAACAAAAAATAGAGAAAAATTCCCTTTAAATCATAGAAGTTAGCTGTATTTTCAATTTTCAATTATGTTTGTCTGCTAAAAAAAAACATTTGATTGAATTATTGATATTACCTTAAGTGTATCAATAACTTACTTGCTTATTCTATTTTGAATTTAATTCATAAAAAATAATTTAAGTTATTCTCTCTCTCATATTTTTAATGGTTGAACAATTTTTTCTTTTAACTGGTAAAATTTTAATCTCGAGAGTTTCCTTTAATCTCTGTGTCGTAGTAGATACTTGTTAGGACAACCTATGCAACTATGGCGCCGTTGTGACGCCTGACTCATGCATCCTGTTAAATGTCAACAGATAATATTATTATATTATATATTATATAAAACTTATTATATTGAAATAATAAGTATTGATTCTACATTTCATATACGTCTATATTTGTTTATTTTTATTTTTTTTTTTTCATTTATTGATATTTACAACTGTACAAAATAATATACAACAAGTAAATGTGTTGACAGTGAATTCAATGGCATGCAAATAACTTGTGAAGAACTACTAACTAGTAGCCTTTCAATAAAATCTACACTAAAAGGTCTCTAGGCCATCTTCTTTTCAGACGCCTCGGAGGATTATCAGGGATGGAGGAGGAAGCAAGTTGGGAGACTAGTGGATTTAAGTGGTTATGGAGCTTACTATGGAAGGATAGGTATCTGGTTTGGGCTAAATCAGAAACATATGGAACATTAAGATCTTTATGGATAAGTTTATTGGTCACAAAGTAAGGAGCATTGAGGATTTTTCGAAGGATTTTGGATTGTAAGGATTGGATACGAGATAAATTGGATGGTTTAGTAGAGCCCCAAAGCTCAACTCCGTACGTCCAAATAGGTCTAATCACAGTCATGTAAATGAGTCTTTTGTAATTAATTGGGAGCTTTGAACGTTTGTCTAGTAAATGTTGAAGTAGTCTGTAACGACGGGCAGTTTCTTGTCGTTTTAGTCTTGTATGTGGATTCCAAGTTAGTCGTTTGTCCAATTGGAGTCCTAGGTAGCGGATCTGTTCAACAGGAATTAGTGGAATATCATGAAAGGATACTGTAGGGCAGGATGTTATGGGTTTACGACGAAGGGTAAAGGTTATTTGATGGGATTTATTTGGATTTATTTTGATTCTCCATTTTTGACACCATTCTTGAAGGTTTAGGATATGGGATTGGAGTGTTTGAGAGGCAATAAAGGGATCATTGTTTACTGATAACACACATGTGTCATCAGCGTAAGTGGTGAGGACAGTGGTAGGATGAGTTGGGATGTCAGCTATGTACACTGTGTAAAGGATAGGACCTAGAATACTACCTTGAGGCACTCCGGCAGATTGGGTAAAGAGGGGAGAATAGGAAAATTTATGGTTTACTTTGAAGGTTCGGCCACTGAGATAAGATGTAATGACGAGGAAATATGTAGAAGGTAAGAACTGACGGAGTTTATATTGCAGTCCCGGTCAAACGCTTGTTCTACATCAAGAAAGGCTCCCGTGCAGTACATTCCGCGCTCCAATGCAGAGGAGACAACGTCCACCACACGATGACATTGCTGAATTGTCGAGTGTGATGTTCGGAATCCAAACTGGTGATCTGGGATTACATGATGGGAATCTAGGATAGGATACAAACGTTTTAAAATGAGTTTATCTAGGATTTTACCCATGATTGGCAAGAGAGAAATAGGACGGTATGAGGATGGTAGCTCAGGTGGCTTTTTGGGTTTAGGTATCATTTTAACTATTGATAATTTCCAGGAATCAGGGAAATATGTGGTGCGGAGTACAGCATTATATATGTATGTTAGGAATTATACGTCTATATAATTTATAATTTTCACATCAGATTGTTTTATAATTAATAACAGATGTGATCAGTTGTTTGCGTTATTGTGTATCACTGTAGATTATTTTTACTATTTCAAAGTCATCCTAATTGATGATTCCAAGTCCTCATCTTCATAAATAAATCATTTACAACCACCGCCGAAAAATATTGAACACATATCGTAAGTCCTTCTTCCATGCTTTACTAGAGACATATAAAACTGATTTATTCATATTAATATTGTCATTGGAAT
This sequence comes from Euschistus heros, assembly GCA_003667255.2. Taxonomy (NCBI): domain Eukaryota; kingdom Metazoa; phylum Arthropoda; class Insecta; order Hemiptera; family Pentatomidae; genus Euschistus; species Euschistus heros. The sequence continues at coordinate 3,742,399 of RCWM02000007.1, read as the reverse complement.
AAAGCAAAAACAAAAATATTTATACAAGATAAATGAGAAACTTGCGAGTGCCTCTATTTCGCCGGTTTATCATTTGGAAAACAACTAAGTTGTAGCCTGTAAGCAAAACTGGCTATAGCAGCGTTACCTTTGGTGTTTTGTGTTTTTTTTTCCAGCTCGAAATTTGACGTTTATGATAAGGTCCCTATCATATACATTTTTGCCAATAAGTAACTTACAGTATGTGGTTACTTGAGCATCAATTTGTTTTTGTCTGTGTTATCGTGCAAAGTAAGCGAACGTTTACCCTGTAGATTTCGAAATATTAAAATCTAGTATTTATGAAATGAAAAAGGGTATGAATGTAGAAAAAATAGGAGATACTATTATATATATATTATTGTTGTTGATTGAACTATCAGACTACAATATCTCGTATAGCGGAGAAATCTGTCCTATATCGTAGAGGGTCATCATTTGTTCTATAGAATCTTAATGATGTCTGATTCATCTAAATAATATGCAACTCTCTCTTTTGATACATATTCTTTTAGGTTTCTGGGCTAATGTACCTTGCACCTATTCACAGGTTATAAGATTTGTGCTGAAATATAGAAAAGAAAAACGATTGGACGTGAGGCCATGATGGAAACTACCATAAATTTAAGCTTATTTTTTAGTTTAATGAGATCGTTCGTAGAATTTCCTACTAGCATTATAAATGTATTTCAATGAAGTTTGTTCTAGTTGTGTATATAATACAATGAAAATATCCCTTAGATTTAAATTATAAAATAACAGAGAATAAATAATGCAACAGAAATAAAATATAGTAAAAATGCCTGATATTGAAATAAATGATATAAGCAACGATAAAAGAAGGAATAATTTCTATTGTAAAACATAAACGATAAAAATAACAACTGTAGAGAAGGTGAGGGAATAAAAAAAATGGTGATGTAAAAAAAAAAAAAAATAGATAAACAAAAATTATCTGGAAAAAATTAAAACATCATTATAAAAAATTCTAAATTCAGGTTTGTCTTTTATATTTGAATGACATTTATTATGGGGCATCCATATAATGATATAATTAGAGAATTATTAGATTAAAGAGCCTCAGTATGAAGTGAAAAGTTGTAGAAGAGTACTGTTTAAAAGTTTCAAGAGAATAAGAATTGCGAATAAAAGGAGGGAGAGAATTCCAGGGGGTAGAGAAACGGGCAAGAGAATGTAATTGTATATAAACAGATACATGAAGCTTCTCATTAAAAATCATTTATATTATTAGAATATAGTCTTCAATAGATGTGCACAAGTCCGTTAGCAGTATTTGTGATTGAACATCTTGTATTTGTGCAATTTTTTTTTTTTTTTTTTTTTTTTGAGCAGTCATTTTTTGTATTCGTAAGAGAAAATATCGTCTGTATCGAAAGAAAATTCTTTTAACTTTACAGAATTGCATGGCATATCCTGGAATTCCATTCCACAGTTCATTTTGATTAAGATTTTTTATTTAATTGCTGTCCACTAATTGGAAATTAATTGTCGGAAATACCTCTATGATCGTTAAATTTCCAGTTTAAGATGAAGTATTAGTAGCTATGACTAAGTATTTAATAGATCATCGGAAATCCAGTAGAAGAAGAATTTAGCTTCTTTATAGATGAAAGAAGCTAAAAATAGCTTCTGTATATACGTAAACTGTTTGAACGAACGTTATTAGAATTAAAAATGTTTACGTACATAACAATAGTTCGTAATATTAACATTTACGTCATTCGGGAAGTCTGGTCACATTCATAATGGTTACCAACCTAAGAATCAGTTGTAAAATTAGTTAATTTTCTATTCAAGCTGTTGATATTTTTTCTTTATCAACTCGATGAATGAATTTAAGCTTAATGTTTTGAAATAATGTATGAACTATAATTTACACTGACAGGTTGAGAATTCCACTCAATTGATTTTTTTTGTTTTCTCAGCTAAACTTTTAATGTTTTTTTAGAAGTTTACGCCTATATCTTAACCAGGGTATCTGAAATTTATTAGGATTATTAAAAATATTAATCATATAAAATAAAGCTGTATTTAAAAAAAGTTACCCAACAATTTTAAATTAATTAGGTTCATATCTTTGTCTTGCGTTCGATGGGTTGGTTATAGGTCTAATGTGGTTTTAAATAGATTCTTGATTGTTGTTCTCCAATTTATACAAAACTGTAATAAATCATATTAATTTAAAATTTCGTATTAAATTGTGTTCTAAATACTGTTTACTTTTATTTAATTATAATCTTTAATAATCCTAATAATTTTCACGTGCCCTGGTTAAAGTATATAGGGACCTAAAAACCTAAAAAAAAAAAAAATAAAATAAAATTATTAGCGAAAAAAATAAATTGGCTGTAATTTTTTGCCTACCAGTATTTTTCAAAACACTAAAGTTAAGCTGAAAATCACTAAAATTAATATGGTTCTCGATAGAGTTGTTTATGTTCAGCTTAACTTTTTTTTTTTTAACGATCCCTTTTCTTTTATATACTTTATTTTATATTGCTTGATTGCACATTTTACATTTCACCATTTAAACAAGAAATAAAATCAGTATATGGCGTTGGTTGCATCAGATTGGCAGGTCCGTTCCTTGACAGTGGGGCATCAATTGAACCCTATTAGACCACTTACTGACCTCTCCTCCCATCATTTCTTATATCAAGACTGCATTTTGTCAGTTAAGAGTAATTTTTCACTTAAACCCTTAGCCAAGGTAGTCTATTATATAATAGTTTCACACAAACACACCTTGACTTAGATCCAATCGTCGAGTTTCCAGCGATTATCTTAAAGTGGGTTGTTTTATTTCCTTCAAATCCATGAAGATGAGGAGGCAGATAAACAATGCAAGGTTTAATATTTTTCTTATCCTGGTATACAAAAAAAAAAAAAAAATTAATTTGAAACATTTGTTTTGTCCACGGTTGTGGTAATTTTGAAAATATATAGGTGAGTATTCATGAAAAACCCTTTCTCGAAAAAAATTTGCAAAAGCATCATAATTTTTTAATACAATTGAATTTAAATTTTTTACAATTGAAATAAAATATGATCAAATTTTCATATTGCACCTTCTGTGGAATACTTCTCCGAAAAATTAGATTTTAAATTTTTTACACCAAATCATTCAAAATAACATTATCTTTACAGTGTGATTGTTCAGTTGGTGGAGGAGAGGCGGAAGTTACATTTCGAAAGTGGGGAATTAACTGAAGCCTTTCGGGAGTGACAGACAAATCACAGGCTGTCTATCTTTAAATATTAAATATTGCTTCGGCTGCATTAGGATCAGAAAAATAAACAACGTACGATTAGAAAAAAAAACAATAATTAAAAAAGGCAATTTGGAAACAGTAAAAACTTTAAACAACATTTCCCATATGTTGAGATTTTTTTAGATGTTACAGTATTTCACGGAAGGTGCGGTATATTAAGATATATGCGCCAATACATGCCATATGTAACTGTGTAACAGTTTTTTTTGTTTTTTGTAGACTGTTTCTCTTAAGTTATATTTATATACATTACATGAATACATGCATTCATTTGAAAGCAACAGTTAATAAATAAATTATAAGTAATAATATAATTAATATATAATAAAATAATCATAGTCATAAGTAGAGGTATATATAACAGCTAAATTAACCAATATTTTTTATTGGGATAGATACTAAATATAGTGTTTTTTTTATTTATTTAACTCAAACTATTTTTCTGGAGAATGTGAGTTCTGACACTCTAAATTATTTAATCGTGGTAAACAGTAATTTTCTGAATTTTTTTTTTTTTTAATCTTAAAATGTTTTTTAAATTCTAGTGGGTGATAGGTAAAGCAATGAGGGATGTCTGATAGACGACCTCAATATGTTTCATTTTTTATTTTTATTTTTTAATTGTTGTATCAAGAACATTTTTTAAACAATTAGCTAATAATTATCCTTATTGTTGATATAATTGTCGGGTCGTGAAGGCTAATTGTCTACCCCGACGCCATGGCGCCTCTCAGATTATTATAACGTTTTAGAGAACTCTGACCCGCTATAACGAGCCATAGTTTCTGGGTTAGGCCACGTAACTGCTGTTCGCTAACTTGTTATGCATTTGTTTGTTTGTTCGTATTATTTGTTTGAATCTTTGTTTACTTTGTGTTGAATATAAACAAGAATATCTCTTCTATGCTTATGCTATGGATCTATGCTTATCGGCAATTATGCACTAGTATGGATGTAAAATAATGTTTAATTTGAAGGTTTAGGATAAAAAAGACGTAAAATGAATGGCTAAAGTTAATGAACAGAAATAGATAAATAAATTATAACAGATTAGTAGTACGTTGCAAAAAAATAAATACATGACATTGAAGCATATAAAATTATATATAAATTAAAACAGTATGCATTTAGTTAGTAAAAAAATATTTTGTTTTTTTTATAACAATTTATTGAAATTTACAATTGTACAAAATATATACATCAAGTAAATGTGTTTTTAACTAATACAATAACGTGGCAAAACTTAAAAAGAACTAGGTACTCGTCAGTAGCACTTTAATAAAAATTCTACACAAGAAGGTCTCTGGGCCATCTTCTTTTCAGATGCCTTGGACGATTATCGGGAATGGTGTGGGAAGCAAGTTGAGAAATTAGGGGATTTGAGTGGTTATGGAGTTTACTAAGAAAGGATAGGTATCTGGTTTTGGCTAACTCAGCATATAGTACATTAAGATCTTTATTGATAAGTTTATTGGTGACAAAGTAAGGAGAATTGAAGATTTTTTTTGGATTGTAAGGATACGAGATGAATTGGATGGTTTAGTGGAGCCACAAAGATCAAATCCGTACGTCCAGATAGGTCTAATCACAGTTATGTATATTAGTCTTTAGTAATTAATTGGGAGCTTTGAACGTTTGTCTAATAAATTTTGAAGTAATCTGTAACGTTTTAGTCTTGTATGTTGATTCCAAGTAAGACGTTTGTCCAAGTGGAGTCCTAGGTAGCGGATCTTTTCAACAGGGATTAGTGGAATATCATTAAAATATATATATTTGAAATGATTTACGTAAACGAGTATAACAATACAAAGATATGAGAAAATGAGGGAATACAGTATAGATAACATAGGAATAACAGTTAACAGATACTTTAACAGCTTAAGTTAGTTAAATATTAGGTAGTTTTAGATATGTTTATCTTATACTTCTTATTTTTTATTCCGTTTATATTCATTTTTTTGTCTACATACTAGACTTAAAAGACTAGAAGCTGCTCGTCGTTTCTAACAACTCCAAAATTTAATAGATGAGATTACAAAAAAACTTATTTACACGAAAGTAATTAGGTCCATTTGTACTTACGGAGTTGAGCTTTGAGGCCCCACTAAACCTTCAAAGTCTTCTATCCGATAATTATAATCCCAAATTCTTCGCAAAATCCTCAATGTTTCTTATTAAGTCACAAACAAATTTATCCATAAAGATCTTATTGTTCCATTTGTTGCTAATTTGACCCAAACCAGATACATATCCTTTCAAAGTACTCCATAACCACTCGATTCCACAAGTCTTCCAGCTCGCCTCACACTTAATTCCCGATAATCTTCCGAGGTGTTTAAAAAGAATATGGCCGAGAGGCCTTCTAATATAGAACTTTTAAGTGCTACCAGTGAGTATTTCTTTACTTGTTGTATATAATGTATACAGGTGTAAATATCAATAAATAGTTAAAAAATTAAATATTCTTGTCATATTTTGTTTTTTATCTTCTAACCCCGAAGAATGCTTGCACTGTAAGCCGAAACGTCAGCAAAATAAATTAAAACTGTTTAATTGTATCGTTGACTATACACCCCAACTATCTACTTCATCGTAAACTTCTGCAGTCAATTGATGTAATTTCATTTATTTTTTTATTTATTTTGTGTCAAAAACTACATTTGAGAGATATATTCCAAAAAAGTATTCAGTCACTTGAAATAACTCACCTATTTTATCCTTTTTTCTTCTCGCTTATCCAAACATTTACACGAATAACAGAGTTACTGTGCCCATAAATTTCTAGCTTTGGCTGACGTGAACGCCCCGTTCCCTCCCTAGTTTTCTATTCTAGTTCCCCTAGGAAATATATTTCCCCCTGAACTCCATTTTAAAAATAACGTCCAGGAACGGATAAGTCACTTGACGTGACAAGAGGAGAGAATTTTAATCGGATGGCACTGACTCAGACATCTTTCCTCTCTTCTCGTCATTCCAAAACAAGGTATGTCTTTTTAGGTCTGGCAGTGTCTTGATTTTTAAATGACCAGCCATTATTCATGACCGATATAATAGTATTTTTATATCGGGGTTAATGTGCTACAACGAATTTACTTCTTTTTACGAACCGCAGTCCATTCATAAACTAGGTAGTATTGCGGGGGGAAATATAAAGTTTTTATGTTTTTAGGGGTGCTTAATCCGAAGTTTAGGTTAACTTTGAAACCTCAGAAAGTTTGGTATTTTCAAAACCAAACTAATGATAAAAATGAGTTTTGAGTTTTTCAGATTTTTGGTTCCGAATGTAAAAAATCGTTGTTTTGTTACACAAAGAAACTACCCTTAATTTCATACAACTTTTGTCGTATAACCTTTTTTGTTAAATCAACTGTGTGGTTGTGTACTATAAAAATATAGAAGTTATTTCCTCCATAAACTTTTATGTGTTTTAGGATGCTGAATCCGAATTTGAACTTTGCCCTTCCGAAAAGTTTGAGCGTTTCAAAAAAAGGCAAAAACTTTCAAATAAAATATACTATTTTTTAAGTTTTTTGTTTCAATATGAAAAAGTGTGAATTCATTTAATAAAACAAATTTTACAAAAATTAAATACTATAAATTTTCTTAGAAGTTGTTTCATATAGGTTTTTCCCTATCAAATAAACTATTAACGCACTAATATGCATTTAAGGTACGCATGATGGTATGGAAGGATCAATACAATTAGGATTGATGAATTAATTGCCACTTCTATTGCGATTATTTTATTAGAAAACTAGTTTTAAATGCTACACCTTATCTTCAGTTCTAAAACATACAAACTTTTCTACACATCAGTGCTATGTCACAGGGATTATATTTACCAAAGTTGTCGAAAATGTAAGACAAGAAATCAAATATTGGTACTCACCTGAGAAGATTTAATAGATATCTCTAGATCTCTTCAGATGAGTACCAATATTTGATTTCTTATCTCATATTTTTAAATACTTTAGTATAAATACACCATGTAACATAGTGCTGATGTGATGAAAATTTTTGTATGTTCTAGAACTGGAGATGAATATTTAGCATTCGAAACTAATAAAATAATTCCAATGACGTGGCATTAATTCATCAATTAATTTCATAACATATGCATTGAAGTTCGCGAAATCATTTTGAGTATATCTAGTTTTACCAAGTGACTAAATTGATTTATTAAATAAAACCATTGTTAATAGTTTAAGAATTAATATTTTTTAGTGAAATCTGAACAGTTAATTCATTAATTTTTAATAATTGTATTAGTTTTATATTTTCCCGAAAATGTATCACTTTTCATTGTAAAATATAATCTTGTTCATTTTCTTATACCTTACAAAATAATTTTGAACATAAAACGTACAGTCCTCTGTGCTACGGGATGCACAGTTTGAACTGATTTATGTTAATACACCGAAATTTAATACCAAATTCTGTAAATTTCTGATATATATTATTTTGTATTGCCATTTGTAAATATTTCCAATAATATTTCTATAATTTGTCGTACTAAGAAAACAATTGGTTACATAAGTAGGATTATATAAGCTTAAAAATATGTGGCGTGCCCTACCCGCAGGGATTCATAACAAACATGTTTTTGCAATAGGCTGATATGTATTGGGGTCAGAAGCTTTGTATGGATTCCGAAGCATATGGCTATACCTATTTCTCCACAGATGATGCTTGCTTACTCATAGTTAATTTAGTCTATTTATTTCAGTTCTATTTTTCCATTCATAGATGTAAATCGCCTATGATGTTTTAAACACCATCGTGAGCAAGTCACAAAACAAGAAGATGAATTATTTGACTAGTTTCGAATATTAAACATGCATCAGCATTTTGTTATTATTATATATAGATAATATCTATTAATTTTTTTAATTAGAAAAATTTAATTATTTAGTTACTTTTTTTATTCTCTATAGGAAAAGTGAAATATAGTAAATTGAGAAAAAATTAGTTTAGGAAAAATTAGGAGATTGGTACACATCACTAAACTATTATCAAACTGCCCTTATCTGAACTTTAGTGTTTTCATTCGATTTTTCGATTAACTGCGATTGTTGTTTAGCTTAACCATCTAAGTTTGAAATATAATAAATATTTTTAGCTGTAGTATATTTTATAATATTTATATAGTCTATTCATACTACGCCTCAAATTACGAAACAATTTCGAATTTTTCGACTTCTCTAACATTTACTAGACAAACGTAAAAAGCTTCCGAATAATTACAGAAGAATCATTTACGAGACAGTTTTTGACGTACGGAGTTAAGCTTTGGGACTCCATTAAACCATCCAATTCAGTTTGTGGTGTCCAACCCTTCGAAAAATGCTCCTTATTTTGTCACCAACGCACTTATCCGCAAAGATATCAATGTCCCATATGTTCCTACGTTAAACTACTTAAACCAGATACCTATCATTTAATAGTAAGCTTCATATCCACTCAAATCTAGTCTCTCAACTTGCCCTCCACTCCATTCCCAATAAACCTCTGAAGCGTCTGAAAAGAAGATGGCCTAGAGACCTTCTAGTGTAAAACTTTTATTGAAGTGCTACTGATGAGTAGTTTTTTCGAGTATTGCACGTCATTGTAATCACAATCAATAAATTTACTTGATGTATATATTTTATAATGTTTAAATATCAATTAATAAATATTAAAAAAAAAAATTTTCTTTAGGTTATTGGTTAAACATTTTGCTCTTCACAGTTAAGAGAGTAATGGTTTAACGTTCTACTCGACGCACGTTTAATTGCCATTTTATTTCATTTCTTATCTCCTTTGCTCCATTTACTGACAATAACAAACCTTACTCATTGTCTATTTATAGTATTAACTTAACTCCGCCGCACGGCATATCCATGAACTTGGAACATTTATGGAGATCGGAATGTCGCTTGTCCTTCGGGGAGTTGTTTATCAACTGATCACGGTCCCACAAAGAGATAGTTGGTACCTGAACCATCGCTTGCTGTCATCAGCACTTACTGAGGATAAAAAGGAAAATTTATTTTATTTAATTAATTTTTTATATTTCTCGTAAGTTTGAAATTAATATACTAAAGATTTCAATTAATTATTGGAATAGTGAGTGCTATTGTAAATTTTTAAGAAATTAAATGCCTTAATAAAGTTGACTGAGATACAAGTTAGTTTAATTTAAATAATGTATTCATGTTTTATACCTTCTAAATACATGTAAATCTTTAACTGAAAGACGTCTGTAATTTATAAATCACTCAGCTTGAGTATATAATTATATGTTTTATAATCACTGACAGAGATAATATTTAGTGTCCATCAATGGAAATTTTTTTTCTTAAAAAAAAATTACTATTAAGTTGATTTTCATTAATAGGAAGTAGACATCTTTTTACAAATTAACATTTTTTATCTAATTATTTAATCGCCAATTAATATCCGCCTTGTAATATTTAAATTATATCAATCTCTCCTGCTGCTTATTCATCTTTTTGCGTATCACATCCGATATCTTGTGGGACGTTGTTGACGGATCATAAGGTTGATAGTCTTGGGACGGGCATATGGCCTTGCTATTGTTGTACAACGTTGCACAACACTGCATCTGCAGCCGTATGGCATCTTTTATTAAATTTATATAAAAAATACAAACATGTAATTTATTTATGCATTATTTAATATTGTCTGATTAAGAAAATAGATTTATTTTTATTTTATTATAATTTTTTATTAACTCTCCTTTACCAGACGAACTTAATGTATTTTTTCAATGCTAAAACTCTCAATTTTAGAACGACCTTTCCTCCATTTAAATTTTTAAATTACTAAACAAACGTTTAAAGCTTCCTATAAATTACAAAAGACTCATCTACATGACTGTGATAAGACCTATCTGGACGTACGGAGATGAGCTTTGGGGCTCCACTAAACCATCCAATTCATCTCGTATCCAATCCTTACAATCCAAAATCCATCGAAAAATCCTCAATGCTCCATATTTTGTGAAAAATAAACTTTTCCATAAAGATCTTAATGTTCCATATGCTGCTGATTTAGCCCAAACCAGATACGCATCCTTCCATAGTCTACCACCACTCCAATCCACTAGTCTCCCAACTTGCTTCCTTCTCCATTCCCTATAATCCTCCGAGGCGTCTGAAAAGAAGATGGCCTAGAGACCTTTTAGTGTAGATTTTATTGAAGTGCTACTAGTGAGTAGTTCTTCACAAGTTATTTAAATGCCATTGTATTCCCAATCAACACATTTTCTTAATGTATATTAATTTGTACAGTTGTAAATATCTATAAATGAGAAAAAAAAAAAAATTTAAATTCCTTGGGCAAACATTCCTTAACGCATTTTTGTAATATTTTAAATGCAAAGGTATTTGATTTTGTGGTAGGCTAACATATTATTTTAAATAAGTTACTATTACTGCTGAGGTTCAATAAAATTCAAATTAACCGTTATTTTTTATGAAAGTTAATATACCTGACTTACAAATTTATATTTGGCTATTATTGAAAGGACTTTTACTTTAGAATTAATATTTATTTACAAAAAAGTTATATTTATGTAATAATTTACTTGAAAGTTTAATTGAAGAATTTTTTATGTAAATTTTTAAAATTCGTTAGTTCAGCCTTTTAAGTTAGCAATCAGGGTTAGTAACTGTTTTAAAATTGTCTAATGATAACCGTTATTAAAGTTGTTACTTTAATGCCTGTTATTATAAACATTAAATTTTACACTCTATGAACATAAAGAGAATGGAATCTGCTTACTATTTTTTATTTTTTTTTTATTTTATAATTTAAACACTCCTTAATAGAAAATCAATATAATTGTATTGTTATTAACAGTCTATATATTATTTCAATTTAATCAAAACTATTTTTACTCAGAGAATATAGTTGACTGTAGAATTTTATGGAAAAAGTAGTCAGGGATTGATTCAGGTTGAATAAAAAACAAGCTGGTATAGAGTGTCTTCGTTTCGGTCTGTATCGCAGAACTTCTTTAGGGTTACGAATGAAAGACCGAAATTTGACGATAACGGGCATATAACATAATATATAGGAACATGTAACTAATAAGTAAGTAATGTTAACTATAACAATATAATTAAATCACTATATGAAATATAATATATAATTAAATCACGAATATAAGGAAGCAATAATAATAATAATAAATATATAATTAATGAAAATGAAAGAAATAAAGAGCTACATTGAATTTACGCCACTAAATGCATATAAAGTTTAATGCACCCGATTTATGTTTTGTTTTTTCAGCTGTGTCACTGAGTATTCTTTCTATAAAATTATTTTAATATTTATTTTAATAATTTTTTTTTTATATATATTTTCTGTACAACTATTTTATTTATTTGTATCTACTTCAGTTTATGTTATGACATGGAGCTCTAGTAACAGCGGTTAGTTATTGTCTTAAAGTTTGTTCTACATCCGGAAACTAGATTCCTTCCATAACTATATCACTAAAATATTGTATAAGTTCGATCTATATAAATAATCTATAATTCGGGGTCACCTGTGGTGTAGTGGTTAGCATAGCAACCTACTAAGCCCAAGATCGCGGGTTCGCAGCCCGGCAGATGACCTTAGGATTTTAAAGGGAGTAAAAAATACTTAGTTATGCCGTCCTTCGGAAGGGACGTAAAATGGGGGTCCCGAGCCTGTGCGATTTCAGGTACTCGTTTAAGATCTCTATCCTAATTACACCTGGATAAGCAAAATTGAGGACACTCACCGTAGCATCGTCCGATTAGCCATAGCAGCATAAAGTTACGTTAAACGAAAGAAACAAACATAGCCTGTAATTCGATCAAAAAATTAAATAATTAGTTTGTTCTGTTTTTTTTTTTTTTTTGCAATCTCTTTTCCTATGGAATTCGTTCTTTGGTAAACCGGTTAAATGTTTTCACTTTGTCAAGGAATGCGACAAATATTTACTTTTCGACTATTCTATCTTCAATTGTCTTCACTGATATCCTGGACAAATTAATAGATTTCAGCTATCACCAGCGATGATTGAGTCATTGTTTGCAGTTGGGGTGTAGATTACGAAGCTGCATAAGCACGCGGAAGATGCCATCCAATTTGAATATACGACCCTGGGCCTGATCGTAGGTCGGATACTTTTACTTCCTCGGCCATGGAGCACCTACTTAGTAAGAAAATATTCCTGAAAACCTTGTTTTACGCAGGTTGCGCTGTAGTCTTTTTGTTTATACGATTTGGGATTGGTATTCTAATAGGTTACCCGACTTCGGAGCCAATATAATTTTGCGGATAGTACTTTTGTTTGTTGGAATTAGAACGCTGTTATTTGTTTAAATAATTTATTGATATAAATCAATTCTTAGAGCTCGTTCACTCTGCAGATAGCGGTAAATGGGAGGTTCGTGCATATCAGTAGCTGAGCTGTCTCTGTATCAGGCTTTCAGCGAACCATGACTCACAGCAGACATGCAACATGACATACATCACGACTCTAGGCCATCTATCAATGTCATAACTCCTCCGTCCACCTCGAAAAATAAAACTTCTAATTGTTACTGGAACAGACAGATTTCTGTAAAGCGGTTCGTTGACTCCCTAACTTGTTCGTGACTTTTTGGCCTATAAAATATTCATTGTGGTCGATAAGGCCATTTAATTCACAGATTAAATTTGGTTTTATTAGATACGCTCTAGCTCTATTGGTTTTGCTCCGTAGAAAATTTGAGGAAAGATACCTTTCAGAAATTTAATAGAGAATATTTTTTGTTTTATAACATTTGTCTGTCGCTAGAATTACACGTTTTGGAGCCATATCAGTTTGAATGAAAAAAGGTCATGTTTGAAACCGCTATTTTCTCCTAACTGTTAATTTCAAATAGTTATTTGTTGTTAGTTTTATTTAAATATTAGTTCAAGAGGTTTGATTCTTTTAATTCTAAAATGTAAATTGAGAAAAGCAGTAGATTATAGATAGACGTATCAGATCTTATTGTTTTTCCAAGCCAGGGAGAAATTGAGTTTTTTTTTGTCAAAATCTGATCTTAATGCAATGCTGTGAATGTACCAGACCAATTTTAATTTTTAATTCACTTTCATTGTCACATGTAATCAAATTTGAAATATCGGGTTATAGAAATTTTATTTTTATTTATTCAGTTTATTTGACGTAGAGAAATGTATTTATTATGCAGAAAAAAATATTCATAAACCAAAATTATTATTTCATGATTCGGGAAAAGGTTGGTCAATTTTTAATTTAAGCAAACGAAACAGTAACTAAACTTCACTTTATTTGAGTTCCAACATACACAACATGCCGACCATCAAAGCAGAAAAAACAATATTAGTTAGCAATTGACCCTGAAAAAGCTGAAGTTACCATGAACTTTATTGTTCAGATGTGTTGCTTTCCAACGTCCTAAGTACTCCAACTAGAGCGGGAAGGTTTTCCTACTTACTAACAATCTATTGTAGTGGATATTGGGAAGTTCGAGATTCATTCTTTGGGTTCGCCGCGAAATAAATTTCAACCTGCCCCCGGCCGTATTCGAACCGGCTCCTTAGAAGTAATGTACTTTGACGCTCTAACGCCGTCGGTTATCCTTTTAGTTTTTATTTTATTTTATTTTTTTTTTTTCTACTCTTATGATGACCATGAATGTTATGTTATAAATATTGGAATCAATGTAAATGTATCATAAACATTTCTTTTCTTTTTTAATTATTGAATGATCCTACGAGTTCTTGAATTGTGTATTTCGGATCATACTATGCAGAGGAATTACTATCATGGTATCAAGATTTTTTTTTTAATATCTACTAGTTAGTAAAAAAATCTATCACTCTTTGGCTCTATGAGTGAGTGTTAACCTTTCTGGATACAGCAACTAATCCGAATGTCCTATAGACTCTTTCCCTAAACGATATTCAACTATCCGTGTTTATTTTTTTGTTATGCGAATTGGCTACCATTAGTTGCTGGCTGGCAATATATGAATATATTTTGATTTATGATTATTGCGAGGTTGTAAGAATCAATAATCTTATCAGCTATTGACAATAGAGGAACTGCGTATCTTTGCTCGATTTTGAATAATCGTTTCCATTATGAGACGGTGGGTTTTAAACTTTGAAGCCTGATTGTTGTAATTTGATATTTAGCTATCTACGACCCTTATCAATTATGAAGCACTAATGATCACTTATTGTGTTTGATAGGCACAATAGAGAGTCATACAGATATTGCTTTGATTTACTGTTTTAGGAAAATCACGATTTTTTTTCCCCCCAAACCACTGTACTCCTTAGATCCCTTTTAAAATGCTTAATTGATACAGTAAAAGAGTTGGGATCCATTTTTTTAAAGATATCAGTTTTTTTTTTAGCTACATAAGCTTTGAAAAATGATCGTATCATAGTTTCAGATATTACTGACTTTCTCACATCTATCCCACGTATTACCTCATACCCATCTCACTAGCCACAAATAATTATCTACTTATTCCAAAATACTTAGCTATAAACCGGAAAGGTTGAAAAATTACTTTAATCATTTAGAAATAAAACAATATAGAAGATGCAGTTCTCGGTAATTTTTTTCGTAAATCGGTCAGATTTTGAGGCTGCATTCAATACAGTTTATACAAAAGTTAAATTATATCCCATAACATAAAAGCCTTAGTGGAAAATGGCGTAATTAAGACCGTTTTCGGAACCTGCGTGTTTCAATTCTGTTGAATTGATATCAAGTATTTTATCTGTTTGAGCACGATTTAGAAAACGCATCTAAATACGCCTAGTTTAAGTAATTACACTTAGTGAGTGTTATTTAACTGCTGTGTAAATGGTTAGTGTTTAGTCGCTTGAATGGAACCTTAACATTTGACTAATTTAAGCCCAGATTTAACTAGAAATGCACCTGATTCTGACAGCAAGACTTGCCGAACCTTGTATTCAATAAACTTTCCTTGCATCTTATTGATATACGTTTCATTCAGAGGTTGCCTTATACCCTCGACTGGATAAATAGGCGTGAAACACAAGATATTATTTTTAGTCGAATTGTTTGATGGTTGATTTAAATCTTTCTGCCTACCATTTTAAATGAAAACATGGACAGGGTTTCTACGGAAATTTAAATTTCGAATTTTTTTAAAAATAATTTTATACAGTTCGTAAGATGAAGTTCATGTTAACCAGAAAAAAAAAACAGACTAGTCGTTAGTTCAACCTTTCAAGATAGCATTTAGGGTTGGTAACGTTTGTGAAATTCTTTACATTCCACATTATTGAGGGTGTTACTTCTGCCATCTCAGTGAATAAGTGGCTCATTAAATGTTCATTTCAAATAACTATGTTTTAGAATGTTCAACTTACTTAAACACTTATTCACTTTAAAGAAAACAAATCCACGTTTCTTTTTAGTTACTTAACTCATTTTGGTCAAAATTAGTCTTAAACACTTATTTAGTGGGATGACAGATTTAAAACCTTTTACATTAAACACTGAATTTTTTGTGAACTTGGAGAAAACGGATTTTTTTTTCCCCCGATTCAGCCAGCTGGCTAAGGACCTAGGGCTAAGGAAACCCTTAGCTAAGGACCGCGTCATTTCAACCGATCCTTACTGCGTCCAGCTTTAATATCCACCCAGTACTTAGGCATTCGTTCTTGATGCTGTTGCTTCATTTCTTAAGTACACTTCTTGCATGTTAGAACCTGAAGCTTTTCTTGGAAACATCGGTGATCTGTTAGTTTCTCTTTATTGGGGGCGTGTTCCCAAATATCGGTGTTAGTGATTCCCACCTCTTCCAAATCTCCTCAGTGAACCAAACCCTAGTTTTCTTTTTGAGAGAGTATGTGAAATTCCTATTTGTCAGTCGCATTGGGTTCAATAATACACCTTATGTTTAAAACGCTTTTATTAGCTTTCATACGTTTCAAGGTCCAATGACAATACAATAATTGCACAACTTTGTTCTAATGTCCTCACATAGTCTACTTAAATTACCCCTCAAATAGGGGTTTGCCTTGCAAAAGATGCAGTTTTAAGTTTTATGTTTTTGGTTCTAAGAATAAAATATCAAAAATGAAACTAAAGTTGATTAGGGGAAAATGTTTGTGGGGCAAAAAAAACCCGAACTTTTTTCAGATATTTAAAAAAAAAAATATTTAGAAAAATGCTTTCAATCGGAAAATGTCTTATTTGCAAAATTGAAGTTTATTAAATTGTGCGTTTAAAAACATCCCTTATGCTGAATTTGATTTAGGCGTTTAGGCACAATCGATTGTCAAACATCGAGTTCTTCCAACTATTACAAAAAGTTAGTTTAGGAGTCTATAACGCAGAAAAGGCTAATTCAATCAAAAAATGTTGTATACTAAAAGTTATAGATCATTACAGTGCAAGATAGGATTTTTAAAGTGTTTTGCCCATTCCTACTCTGATATATTTCAACAAAACAAAAATTGTTAGTTTATTTTGGATAAATTATGTTAAAATTGCAAACAAATACCGAATAGTACAGGGAAAGTAGCTTCGAACCTTAAACTCTAAAAAGTAAAAGGTCTGACTGCTGCAAATTGTTCATTACGTTTAGCTTTTTAGTTAGGTTTGCTATAAAAGCGAGTTTTCTAAGTTTTTTTAAACTATAATTTTTAGAATTCAAATACACTTGAATGGAACATAGAAATTTGACTAATATGAGCCCAGATTTCACGAGAAATGTTCGGACAGCTAGATTTGATTATCCTAATTCTCGATGAGGGTACATGCTACTCATTGGTAGCTTATACGTTCGCCTGTTAAGTAACTGTGCCATCAGCTCTCGAATAACGAACCAGAGTGGAGAGTATTAGAGCGGATTTTCCGACACGATAGATTGAATACTATAGGTGGTGAAGGAACGCATTTTACTGTCTAAACAACAGAAAATTCGCTCCGATGCGCTCCGCACAGTTCTGTCAGTAGTGTGCGTTAACATTTATTCCGAGGGTTGCCTTGGATCCTCGACCCAATAGTCTTGCAGCACAATTTTAATTTTCATCCAGTCTGTTGAAGGTTAATTCCAAACTTTCCACCCATCACTTTTAATTGAGACTCTGACATCTTTTGAGGGGCTTCTTTCAGGACATCCCAACTTTGTCAGCCTTGCGAACACGAGTTTTTTTTTTTGTAATTGCATCGTTATACTCTCCATTTAATGAGCCCGGGAACCCTTAGAAGTGTCGAAAGAGGCAACCCTGAGGATTTGAGGCGGTGCAGAGCGGGTGCGCGGGTCGATACTCGAGCAGCTCGACTAAGCGAGAAGTGGGCAGTCGGGAGCTGGGCCGCTATGTCTGCCGCAGTCCTCTCCCACAGGCTAGACCCTGGCCTCCTCTCCATATACATGTTCATCAAGGACTTCATACGGTAAGCTTCATAAGGGTCATCATATCTTATGTCGATTACTACAACTGTCTTTTTTTTCTTTTTTTTTTATCAATAGTCACTACCAAAAAAAAAATAAATAAATAAAAATATATACATGTATAAAAAAATATTGTTTGATTCCCCTTCCATCCCATTTAACTATATCTTAAGTGAGCTAAAGTTGTATGTAATATTTGTTAAACACGCTTTGTGTCGTGCGATTCACGCCTATTTCAACCTTCACCTGCATCTCTCTGTTGTTTACTTTTATTTTGCTAACATCATTCTCTTTACATCAGTTTCTTAATGTCACTGGGTATTACCCACTAACACTATTCAGTTATCCATCTATATATTTGTCAACTGTCTATTTTAAATTTATTATTATTAAAAAATAATGTTTAAAAAATTCACAAAAACAATCAGACAACTTTCAAATCCTAATTATTCCCTCAAATTACATTAAAATCGAATAAAATACATCTCCTCTAATTGGCTAAATTGGTCTGTGTATCTGAAAATTGGAAGCTTGTCTGCCATCTTTGGATCTAGAGCACACTAGGTAATGTTGATTCATGTCGATCAATTGTATTATTTACTAGTAATATCAGACATGGCAATGATTTTACAGTTATGATAAATATGAATTAGTTTAATTTTTTAAATAATGTTTTATTATAGTTTTTATTGACTGCTACACGTAGAATAAATGGTCAAGTATTTATTAATATAAACGACACTGAATTTCACAACCTTGCACTGCATTGTTGTTTTTCGTTTTCACTTATTTAGGTAATCAAGTGATGCAATGTATTGGCTATTGTTAACAATTAGGATGACATTTTTTTTATATATTGTGTAATATAGCATTTTAATTTTTATTAATATTATTTCCTACATTGGATATTCGAATAAAAATTATTCTGCCTTACAACACCACTCAAATATTTTTATTTATGTATATTTCCCATTCACTTGTTGAACGTTTCTCATCTTTTTGATATCGGATTTTTAAGATTAAAAATGAATTTAGCATATAAAATGTATTATTGTTATATATTTGTCTGCAACATCTTTGTTCTACGATCTATTAGCAATTGTTTTAAACGATGGAGATAATCAATTTTTTCATCATTGCATATTTTATATTCTTTTTTAACAATATAGCTTCATTAAGAAAATATATCGAATTATTTATAATGTATTTTTGGATGTTGAAATGACAACCGTTCCTCTTCAGTTGATTTCAAAAATTCAAAAAAATGATTATTATTAAAAACAACAGTATATTTCGGAGTATACTCTGAAATATTCTTTTTAATTTTATTATTCACGATTTTTTGTTTTGTTGGTAAAAGTTTTAAATAAATATTTACTAGGATTTAAATACACTTGAATCTGCTGTCCAACGCCTGTTACCAAAAAATTTATTTCCTATCACTTCATGGACTTCAGGTTCGGGAGACATTCCTAGGGTACACTCAGCCTCTATAAAATGAGTACCATTAATAGGGGTAACACTTTCTGACACACGGATTTCGGCCAAATCTCCTTTTACCAACGTTGGCCTAATACCAGTAATACTTACTAAAGTATTAAATCTATGAATCTTCATGAGGTGTTTTTTTTTTTTTTTTTTTTTTTTTTTTTTTCCCTAGGATTCTAATAAGTTAAATTATTTTTTTATCTTTCGAAATAATACTATTTATATTCATGGGTAATTTGTTGACTAAGAGGTATTTAAAGATGTAGGTATTTAGGGTATGCAGTCATAGGTACATATCAGTTAAAAATAAATTTTAATTGATGTGTATCTATGACTGCATACTTTAACTACCTGCATCTTTAAATACTATTTATCGCTGGTCTTCTATTTTTAGTGTAATACTAGTCTATGAGCAATAAATATATTATTAATAAATGATTAATAAAGATACCCTACTTTTTTTTTTATGAATATTTCAAACATTACTCCATCATTCTTTAAAAACAAAAAAATGACGCCAAGTCAGTTTTAAGAGAATTTATGGAGAGGAGTTTTTCATCTCAGTTAAAGAAGATTTTTGAAAAAACATACACACAAAAATACTAATGTTAAACTAAAAATATTCCTAACTAATATAAATGGTATACCAAGATTATATCTATATTTTTCATTTTATTTGGAAGGATCATTCTAAGAAGTTATTAAATATTTTATTTAATGGAGGAACTTTCATAATCATTATTCTTTCATAGCCTATTCATTGCCTACTGAATTTAAGAAGTAGTAATTTCTTAAATTTAGTTGGCATGATGTACTTGTTTTATCCGACGTTTTTATCCGTTCCATATTTTAAACTATTAATTTTTAATTCATTACGTTTATTGTAATATTTGTTTATATATCATAATATACTATAACTACATTTCATAATCTAGTAATTTTTATGTATGCAAGTTTGTACAATTTAAGTAAATGTGTTTACTTTTTGTGTTCAAAATTATTGATGACTATGAACGCTAGTCACTTCTATTCATCTTTTGGATTTTTCACTTGAGATATTCCATGATGCTGTAGAAGAATCAATACAATTAGGATAGGTGAATTAATTGGCACTTCTATTGGAATTTTTATTCTTAGACTTAGTTTCAAATCATCAGTTCTAGAAACATACAAAAAAATTGTTGTGTGTATAGATTTTTTTTTTAAATTTATTTATTAATAAATATCAAAATTCTGAACAGAAAAACAAAATGAACATAAATATATACCAGACGCAATAATTTGTTCAAAATATTTTCCCTTCACAATAGTTCCTTTGACAGTATAGATTGATGACTTGATCTTTCTCAAATATTGAACCCTTTGATTGATAGATAGCAATAAAATTAGGGGGTTGTGGCGTAGTATTACAATCGATACTGCATAACTCATAGTTTACGCAGGATATTAAATTTAAAGTTTTATTTATGTTTTGAATCAAATGAATAAATGATTACTGATATACTTAAATTTCTTCCATATTGAACTAGAACTGAATTCGTATTTAAAAATCTTGATCTCTTAGATAACTCGCCATGATGTGGGTTCAATTACAGGAACTTTTTTCCTAATTTTTATTTATTCTTGTGGTGTAAAAATACATTCTTCAGAATTTTAGTAGAGTTTTCTTGTCGAAAATCGAACTTAATATTGTGTATCACATGCCTGACGACCATAACCCGCAGTGCGCTAATTATACACGGCCTTCCTAATAAAAGGCCCCCCTTAAAAGCGATTTAAACCATATTTTGCTTCCCATATGATACTTTATATTTCCCCCGAGGTTGTTCACCTCCCAGAAGAACACGCGAATGGGCCTTATATTTTTCAATCCATGTCGTCCGTGTTCGGAGACCTTCGTGACTCTGCTGAAACTTGAGCCTCTCGATTTGGCAGTTTTCTTGCCGCCATTGGACCATTCTGGATGATTGATGTCTTTCACCAACAGTGTCTGGTAAAATAATTCCCATCTCAATTCACTGAGGGTGTTTGAGCAAGAGCCTAGCTTTAAAGCATTATTTCGTATGCAGAAATCTTTTGATGGGTGTAAACGTTCAGTTGAATCCTTTTCAGCATCAACTTCTTACTATCTCCATTTTTTTATGCGATAAGGAAATCCAATAACCTATGAAAATGATAGGTATGTTCAAATTCTTATAATATTATTTTACAAACGGATTAAGTAGGTCAACAAGATCAGAAAACAAAATTAATCAGACAAAAAATTTCAATATTTTTTGTTTGCTGCAATTTATAAATTCCTTGGATCTTCCTAGCTCATCTAATGCTAAATCAAAAATAAACATATTTTAGTTTCCGTTTAGTATTGAAGTTTATTTTTTGCTTATAAATTTTATAAATGAGCTAGACCCATCTCCGAATTAGGTTTTGAGTTTTAGGAAGAATCAGTCACTCAGAGCTTAGTCTAGAATTAAGTATAGAGCTGCACTAACTACTAAATACTTTATTAGCTGGTCACAAAAAATATATATAATTTCACGAAAATTAGATGAATTTTATATATGTTTTAGTGAAAAGTAAAGAAATAATAATAATAAAAAAACACCTACACAATCCTTGAAGATTTTCGATTCTTGGCATGATGATGAAGTTCTGTTACTTTACAAGTGTTATACCAGGACGTGATGTCAGCAACCACACTCAATCAGCTGGTTATACCCCCAACCCTAGGCCAAGTACATACTTCGAGGCTGGGTAAGACTTATGAGGGTATTTCGACCCCAGAATATATTTACGGCTCGTATTACAAGAGATAGTCTCCCAATCTGCCTCTGGTAGTAAGGAGTTCAGCCCCTTGCCCACTGGACTACCTCACTATACCCCACCAGTCGTAGGTCATGTAATTTTCATCTTCGTTTATCCCGTTCATAATATAAGTATTTGATGTTCATTATATATCTGGACGATATAGATTAGGAACCTTTTTGTGGTCACTAGGATTGATTTGTTAAAAATCGTAACTTTTTAAAGGGGAATATTACTTTTAAATTATTCATGTGAATTCAGTTACTGGGAAAAATAAAAAAATATTAATATCAGTGTTACTTAAATAAAAATACATCTAGCAGATAGATAACTCATTTTAGCCCTTTTCCAACTTAAAGGGAACTATTTTTTTTTTTTAAATGTAATTTTAATTAAATTGATCATCTAATTACTTATTTGTAATGTTAAGATCGTTTTTATTTAAAAATTGAATTAAATGAAAAACAAAATAATTTTTTCCATGAATGTCTATAAGGGAAACTCAATTTATTTTACAGAATTTGCAAAAAATTAACTTCTATACATACATTAATTTTTGTCTACTGAGAACTATATACTTAATTAGACCATTTCATTTGTTTCCCTTAATATCTTCCTAATCATTTGGTTGGTAATATATCCCTTTGTTTTGAATCGTTCTTTGTCAGGTTTACATCTTCGTGATCACTTTTTGTATTAAAAATTACATGTCGTCATCCATATCAACAAAAAGGAAACGAGAGCTCTTTTCATTTAAAGACAAAACGGAAATAATATCGCAGAGATTTCTCTTGATATCCTGAGAACTGAAGATGAATGTTTTAATAAAATAATTCGAATAGAAGTGGCAATGGATTCATCAATCCTAATTGTATTGATCTTCCTACACCATCATGCGTACCTCAAGTTTTGGTAGATGCTGTTTACACATAATAATATTTTTATCGAATTTGATTTATCCGAACCAACCGTGACTATATTAGTTCGGATAATCAACTCTCTACTGTACTTTATCTATCTTTTGTTGATTTTTTTAACTATAAATCTTTTGATGTCTTTCATTATGGTGTTTCTTGCCGAGCTTGACTCATCCTGCCGAAATTTATGAATCTTGTGGTAGGTCGTGTAAGATAACCTACCACAAGATTCGAAAATTTAACATCCTTTCTTCCGGATTACATATCTCGTTTTTGATTTTTTTTTTTTTTTTTTTTTTTTTTTCTCTTGTTCCATTTAGGTTGTCTGATTATAATAACTTTCAAGGAAATGGGATAATAAATGAAGTGAATATTTTAATGTATATTTTGATAAGTGTCTGATTATATTTATCACGTGCTATATATGTACACTATTTACGTACTGTTAATTATTTAATTTGAATCCTTAATTCACGATATTTGACAGGATAATCTTTCGTTAGGTTCTGCATCAAACGGATCAATAACTAGACGTCTAGTGGGCCAACACCCAACCCCTTGTCCCTCCCTAACCAACTTGCACCACCTTTGTGTCAGAATCCAGTTCCCGCAGTATCCCATTGATTTAATCGCGTGCACAATTTTGTTTACATAAATAACTATCTCTGTGTTATGTACACATCTGTCCTTATTTTTTATTAATTATTTTGTGGTCTAATAAAAAAATGGTATTCAGTATTTACTTTTTAATAATACCTTTTCTACCATTATTTATTTATTTAAATAAAAAAACTTTTGTTAACAATACCTGTTCCATAATTCTACAATAGTTGATTGTTAACGAAGAATTTCTTCTAATTATATATATTTTTTTTATCATCATAATCATATCTCCACATCATCCATCCATCTCATTCGGGGACGTCCTCTTCCTCTCCTGCCATCTGGTTTCCCGTATAGCATTTTCTTTGGCACTCTTTGGTCGGTCATTTTCTTTCTACATGCCCTAACCACTTTATACGTGCTCTTTTTATCATGGCCACGATGTCGGGTTCCCCGTACAGAATTATAATCTCTTCATTATATCTTCTCCTCCAAAAACCATTCTCGAAGACCCCGCCCCATATTCTCCTCAACACTCTTCTTTCCCAGGTGTTGAGCATCATTTCTGATTTTTTTGTTAAGGGTCTTGTTTCGCATCCATACATCACCACTGGTCTTACAATGGTCTTGTAAATAAGAATTTTCATTCTTTTAGAAAAATAACCGAAGTTGAAGACTTTTTGAAGGGAGAAATAGCACCTGTTTCCTTTTGCTATTTTTGCTTTTATTTCACTTTCAATTCTATTGTCTGTTGTGACCAGGCTTCCCAAGTACTGGAACTGGTTTACAGACCTAAAATTATGATTTGTGAAAGTTACTTCTTCATTTTCTTCGATTCTCCATCCTGACCTTTTCATGTAGACTGTCTTATTTATTCTCGTTCACTGCAAGACCCAGTTGTATAGCTGCCTCTTCGATTTGTTGGAAGGTACCTGATAACGCTGCTTGGGTTCTAGAAATTATAACCACATCATCGGCATATGCTAAGTGTTGTGATAGGCGATTATATATAGTCCCCCCCTGGATTTGTCCTGATACTGCGGATAGCTGCTTCCAGGGCTATATTAAACAGAATTGGAGATAGAGGATCACCCTGCCTTAGGCCATTATTAACACTAAATTCGTCTGACAGGGAATTTCCATACTTTACTTGACAAGTAGTCTTGGTTAACGTCATTTTTGTCAGTCTAACTAGTTTTTTTGGTATGCCCATATCTACCATAATTTTTAGGAGTATCCCTCTGTCCACACTGTCATATGCCTGCTGAAAATCCACAAAGAGAAGATGCATTTCTACGTTGAAAATCATGACATTTTTCCATTGCCTGCCTCAGGGAGAATATCTGGTCAACTGTTGATCTTCCGGGCCTGAAGCCTCCTTGGTATTCTCCTACATGACTTTCAGTGAATTCAGTCACCCTTTTTTGTAGAAGCACTGCCATTATTTTATATATTGTACTTAAAAAAGAAATGTCTCTATAATTGTCGCATACTAACTTGCCTCTTTTTTTGTGTATGGGACATATTGCTGCTTTTGTCCAATCTTCGGGCATGTTTTCTTCTAACCATATATCAAATATTAAATTATAAATTTCTTACCATAGGTCATTACCACCATGTTTTAACATCTCTGTGGTGATCTCATCACCTAACTAACAACATATAGTTTCAAAATATGGAGGAGTATGAAACTACTTACAATGTTACTGGTGGATATGCTACTGGTATCTACTACTAATCTATAACAGTTCTAGTACACAACTGAACTGGGGAAATTTCTGAAAAACGTAAGAGAGGCTGCGTATTTCCGAACTAGTGGTATTCTCAGGTACACGTAAAAGGGATATACTTGTTATTCCAATTTCATACATTCAGACTAATAATACACATTTATATCATTATACATCTTATAAATCATTTATCCATTAATATATTACTCAGGAATATTGAAATCTCTTCTACCTATACCTGGGAATACCACTAGTTTGGAAATACTCACCCTCTCGTCCCTTACCGATGATACTCACCGTCCCGTCCCACCCTTATAATTTTATTGTAACCCGGTTTTTTCACTATAGGGCATGATTATGAGAACAATATAGTCTCGATATGTCGCCAACATAGTTGTTATTTTATTGACTGAACCTCAAGTTGCTGGCTAAAATAGGTTAGGATTAAATCCGTTATAATTTTTATTTTTTCTTCTTTTTTTTTTAATTTACTTAATTTATTATTTATTATATAACATCTTTTAACGACTTCTTTCTGGACACATATGCTATCATTAGGTTATTTTTTATATTATGTTCTAAACATAATTTGAGCTGCATTCACAAGATACTTTACTTAGCTAGATTTGCAATTTTATATGCCTATTGACCATACTTGTATAATAAATTAAAAAAATAACCTGACGATTGGATTCATGTCCTCTGAAGGATGTAATAATGGGATATTGCAATAAAAGAAGAAAATGCAACAAAAATAAAATAATGTAGCTATGTATGAATTTTATCAATGCTCCTATATGATACATAATTTAGAATTAGTATACAACATTAAAGAAATTTAAAAAAAAATGTTTTGATTAACGGATAACTTATCGATTCAGGAAACAACCAATTAACATTGTTATTTGGATTCTTCATACGAACATGGCGTGTTTATTTTTTTGTCAGGGTTCTAAAATTATGAGATACTTCAATGGAAAAATTTTACTTAGACGTTAAAGATAGTACATAATTCACATTGGAAGTACATAATTATTTTTCAATGAACCTTTTTCGTTCTCTTCAAGCGTCTTAGATGCAGTATTTATTATGAGACATATTATTTTTAATCTTTTTATATATATATATTATTTTTTATGCCTGTGCTCACGTGTACCGGCTTCCGAAAACGAAGAATAGAAGTTGTAAAGAGGTGGCGTTTCCGTTGCATAAGGGGTTGCGAACCTGTTATTTTTGTATTCACAACTGTCTGGCCCACGTGTCTTGGAAGACCGTTAATCTTGTCGCCTATGTCGTATAATGAGCTAGGGTTTATAAATATTCTCCTTTTATTTATATTTGTTTTCTTATTTAATTATTATATAGATACTGTATTTTTTTAAATTATTAAGTATAGTTTTTTTCGATGATGGAATGTTATGAAATAGCTTTTTCCGCAGACTAGTGCCTTGTTTTAAACGATTTAAAAGATATTGTGCTAATAGATTTAATTAAATATTTGTATAATAATTACGAACTTTAGTATGTTATGATTTATTTTGCTTTCTTCTATGACTGAACTACTGCAGAACTTAATGGTTCATGTTTAAACTCTGGTTACAACATTTTTAATTCCGTATCTAATCTAGAAAAACTCAAGTAATAAACATAGTTTTAATTAATTTATCCGTTTTAATTTATCTTAATTTAAAAAAATATTTTCTAAATGCCATCTTCATTTTCTACTTTATTTTAAATTATCAGTAGAAAATTTAATTTGATTACTACAGGTTTTTGTAAAGGTTAGTTTTTTGTTTTGTTTTTTTTAAAGTTAAATATCTGATTGTGAAAATATGTGTTATTTTTTAATAATTTAGAAGTGTCTTGATTTGTCAGACCATTTTGTCTCCGCTTCTGTTTTGTGCATTCCATAAGAATGTGTTGTATTGTCTGATTTACTTGACATTTGTTGAATTTTGGGGGTGGCTTGACTTCCAGTAAGTAGCTGCGGGTTAGTTTTGAGATAACGGTTATTCTAGATTTAAGGAAATTTTTTCTTCTTCTATCGGCTCAACAGACACTTTTGGTACCCTTGACCTGCTCAACAATAGCCAACTATCTTCCTCGATCTGTAGCTTCCGTGACAGAGATCCCTAGCGCCGAAGATCCATGTCCAACGCTATCCCTCCATCTTCCCTTTGGCCTACCACGTGGACGCTGTCCATCTGGGACATTTTTGTATACTCTACTGGCCACTCTATTATCACTCATCCTTATCACATGGCTAAGCCGTTTTAGCCTCTGTATCCTGATGTGAGAGAAGATGCTCACATTCTTTGTAGAGCTGGAACAGTTCGCTATTTTTCCTTCCCCGCCCTGACCATCCTCATATACAGCCCTCAGAATTAGCCTAAGGACATTCATTATATCATACAAAAAAAAAAATTAGGAATGGATATTACATTTAAATACTGATCATGATATTAATGACCAACACCAACTCAGATGAGATTCCCTCTAGTCGGTTGTACCAGGACAAAACAAACGGCTCAGTTGTAAATAAACAGATGCAAAAATATAAGCGGAGACGGTAAGAAAAAATGGCAGGATGTGCCAGACAAAATTAATCCTGCGCTAAGGGCAGGGAAACAAGAGACGGAGAACGGTGCCAAGAAATATTGTGTGCGTGTCATAGAAGGTTATAGGGCTGTTATTCAACCTTAGGCCCTGTACTTAAGGGCTGTCGACTCCCTCCAATGGCTTCCTCTGACCCATTTTCTTTGAGGCGCAGTTTTTCCTCAATGACAGTCATGATGTATTTTCGTGCGGGCCTGATGGATTATTCGTTGGTTGGCTGTCTGGCCTCGTTTTGACGCTAGTTTTCCTGTTGTTTTTTTGAGAAAACAACTTGGATTGTGTAGATTGTGTTATGTGATAAGTAAACAATGAGCTATTCGTGTTTGAAACATTATATGATCAAAATTATTACCGCAAATGCTAAGCATAAAATTGAACACGACTTTCTTCTTAATCGAAGAAATAAGGACCGAAGGATATTCTAAGTAATAATTAGAAACGTTATAGCAGAGTCTTGGAGGGAGGATTGAGGATTGAACAGCATGGAATGAGTCTGACTCGATAAAGGAAATTTTCTTTCCAGTTAATTGGTAACGTATAGTGCACAATACCGACGGATCAGACGCTTAGGTCCGTCAGTAGTGTTTTGGTTTTAAAACTTTGGTTGAGAAGGTTTATTAATTTTTAAAATTTTCCTTTAAAAAAAAAATACATGAACCTCTACAACCCATGAACGGAACGGTCTTAGGTTCAGTATTTACGTATCCTGTTCCTGGACAAACGGTTGTGAAATATGGCTGAAATCGCCCTCAGCCATCAGGTTTACTGGTACGTCCAATTAAGGTTACCCACTGTACAGAGGCTGGCTGTGCCCCAGGATGGCGTCCCGACCTCATGTCGATTCACTGCTGAAGTAACAAAAAATAAATTTTTTACCTTCTGCCGGACTAGAACTCAGGAACCGTAAGCGTGGTAGTCTAGTGCCTTACCCATTGAGCTACCACGCCTCCCTATTATTTTCATGAAATTCAGTTCAATAGTTTTAGGAAGAGAGATATTTGAAGGGTATTAGGCTAGGAGGAATGTTTAGTTTTGAATAAATCGCAAAAGTAAATTAAATCTATATTCTTTCTCATTGGGAAAGGTTTATAAGGACCAAAACTTGTAATAATCATCTTTCTAGCTCCTATGAGACCACCTCTTAGTACAAGGTACTAGCTAACTGGTATTACGCTTCATATTTTATGTTTATATATATATATATATATATATATATATATATATATATATATATATATATATATATATATATACATTTATTTATATATAGACTTGAAATTAGACTAAAATACTTTCTAACTCTAATAAAAAAAATTAGTAAATTTCTTATTGCTTAAAAAAACTAACTAATAATTATAATTATTTACATATTGTATTTACATTTTAAATATTCATTTGAGTCGAAATGTTGCTTACATCCTCAACATGTTTAATATAGTTTATTCAATAATGAATAGGTTTTATTTTTTAAATTTGTTCTGTATGCTTTTAAAGAGTTTCTACATTGAATATCATCCTCAAAAATGAATTGGTTCCAGAGTGTCGATAAAAGAAAAATTTGGATAGGTTAACCAAATTTTTTTGTTTAAATAAAACAACTGCTTCCTTAATTGTTCTATTAATATGCAATAATTAAATAATAAAGTCATTTGCGTGAGATTCTTACCGTTGTAGCATTCTTACTTGCACTTATCTTTATAGCATTGTATTATAATGCTTGTAAAGATAAGTAAGTACTTATGCTATCCTATGATTCGCTTCACCTTCTGTTATTTATCACCACCTCTGATTAATACACACACTTTGATTACACACTTGTGCTTGGGCCTAAATGGCTTCCTCCAGAGATCGATGACACTGTTCTCATTTCTGAGGCGGCCTACCTGTTGCCTCTTGCCGTTAGCTCCACCATTACAGACCTGGCCGCCACAAAGCTCACCACAGACCCCCCTCCTCACCGTCCTATCATAGTTTTGCTATTGTATCTATGATTATAGTGATTGCTATTATAGCTGTTCGTACTCCGTTCAAAGACAATTTTAAGCTATGGACAACTTCAAATATTGGTAAATTTAGATATCACTTCCTTCACCGAATGTATTATAGCACATGATCACTTATTATTTGCTCCCCATAAGGCTGCCTCACATTAAAGCATCTGTATTTTGCAAAATAGTGTTATAACTTAGATTAGTGGTGGATGTATTTTTGCGTGATACATTATTAATTTTGTTTCTTCAAAATCGCTACTTGATATATAAAAATCCGTATTCGTTATAAAAATATGTAGTCCAGTCAATAAAGGATTATAGAGTGCGTTTTCTGTAATCTAGGTGTTTTCTTCGGGAACATGTTCAGGGTTGTTAGCAAGTAAACATACTAATAAAAGTCCTGGAATTTTCGGGCCTGGGAACAGAAAGGGGGGCGCGAAAAATCTCTTTTTTTTTTTTTTTACGCTCATATCTCGAAAACGGTGCGTCCGTCGTATGCAAAACATGACTATTTAGTAAATTAATGTTAACTAAATCTTCTGCAACGTTTATATTTTACACATTTTTCATATTATGTACCATTTCCGAGATATACGCTTGGCAAAAGTGAACATTTTCAAAAAAAAATTTCACCTAACGTTTTCTGTTAAGCTTCCCCGCATATCTTATAAAATGTCCATCCTACGACAAAAGTCTTCATACATAATATTGTAGAAAATTAAATTTCCTACAAAATACGCATAAATATACCAATTTATCTGGTTAAAAATAACTAAAAGTCCTTCACATTTGCCAATCGTATATCTTGAAAACGATACAGAATATGAAAAATGTGTATAGGATAAAGGTTGTAGAAAATTTAATTAACATTAATTTAGTAAATAGTCATGTTTTGCATGCGACGCACCGTTTTCGAGGTGTTGGCGTAAAACCCATAAAAAAGTACCTTTCGCCCCCTTCCTGTCCACAGGCCTCAAAACCCCAGGACTTTCAGTAAGTTTACTTTCTAACTACCCTGAAGATATTTCCGAAGAAAAACCTTAGATTACAGAAAACGCACTTTACACCCTATTTCAGGCCTTCATTGACTGGACTATATGGGTATTGTTGTAAAACAATTTAAACATCCTGAATTATTACTGTACAGTTACCCACATGTAGGACTAGAACTTGACCGAAGAATGAATGACATGGGGCCTACCCAGGCGAAACGTAAAACATCCAAAACCTAAGGTTGCTTTATTTATTGAGCCTTCCTAATTTTTCCTTTGGTTTTATTGAAAATTAGACCTACAACAGAAACGCAATACTTACACTTACTAAAACCTATTTGGACAATACCTCACAAATATACCGAACTGCTAAAAATTCGCCTATACTGAAACTTCAAACTGGCTAAAACGTTTTGGACAATAACACCTTGGTACATTACTCTGCATTCGGACTTACATATGCCTACCATTGAAGAACTCAGATTTACTAAAAAACCGTTCAAAATAGACTTCAGGGTCATACAAATAAACTCATACAAGGCATGTCTGTAATTATGGTACCCAACAATATTCGTAAAAGGTTGAAAAGGAGGTGGATGAGAGATCTTGAATAAAATGAAATATTATTAAAAATGAAACATTATTGCCTCTGGTTATTCTCCTAATCTTGATTCTCATGTCAAATAAATTAAATGTTATATTTCTTATTGAGCAATTCTTTTCCTTCTATTGGTTGTGATATTTAATTTATTAAACAATGATATGATATGAATTACCTTTTTTGTTTTGGGAGAGGAGGCACTACCGTACTTGATATTCACAATTTTTTTGACTTAACAACTTTTTGCACTATCTTGCGAATTACAGAGTCGTAAACCCCTAAAATAGAACATTATCAGCCCGTACATGGTCACTCACGTGGCGTTAAATGAAGGTAAAAATATCTTTACATAATGTTTGTTCTTTGAAGATAATTTCCCTTCGCTACTGCTACAGTAGCAATAAACTAATTTTGCTATCTATATAAAACAATCGACTTCATTTGGCCTCCTTCGTAATCTGCTAGAGCTTACTCTCAATTTCTAAAGTTGTATTTGGTTTCCAGAAACCAGATACCTATCCGTTCATAGTCAACTCCATAACCACTCAAATTCTCTAGTCTCTCAACTTGAATCCCATTATATTCCCGGTATCCCTTTGGGATCTTCTAATTTAGAACATTTATTAAAGTACTACCGATGAGTAGTAGCGTTACAAGAAATCAATATGATATTATGAACATTATCTTTACTTTTTTAAATTAATTTTTTAGATATATTATAACTAAATATAGTATAAAACCGCGTTTACACTATATACAAAAGTTGACAACTAAGTTTTCCGCAAGTTGCGGCTATTTGTTTCTTTTTCTACTTAATACAGCAACTTTTTCTGTCTTCCACTAAAGTCTGGTTTCCTGCGGAGTGTCGGTAAATATCAGAGGAAGTTGACAACTAAAAGTGGAAGATATGTTGCTGCCCACTTTGCGCAAGCAACTTGTAGAAAACTAGTGGAGAACTGTTACTCTATACAGATACAGATCTCTAACATACACACACTACATAAACGATAAAGTAGACAAAGTAAAGAAAAAAAAAAAAAAAAAAAAAAAAAAAATCGTATACAAGATGTTTCCTTACTTATACAAAAAATATAAATTAAGTCCTAAAAATAAACTTATATTTTATAAAATAGTTATTCGATCCCAGATTACATATGCCTCACCTGTGTGGAGCTCAACTTGTTCGACCAACTACCGTAAACACGAAAGGATACAAAACTTGTGTATGAAGATAATCAATTATTACCTTCGGTTTATAAAAATATCAACAATGCTTCACTTCTACGATCAAACAAAAACATACTTTGGGAAAACAACAATTTCAGAAAATTCAGTTATCTAAGAAATCGGTAATTACAATAAAACATCATTTAAAAGATATATGCACAACAGAACGAAACATGTACTCCTCACTTAATCTAAATCTTTCGCGCCAATTCTTTGGCAACAAGTTTTCCACTTGTTGCTTTCAATTTGAGAAGAGCAACTTATAGTTGTCAACTTTGGTGCAATCGCAGCTTAATAATTAATGCAATAAACAATAGTGTAAGAATACAAACAATACTTTTTTTTAATTGGGGCTTAACGTCCTTATGTACTCCAACTAGGACATAAAGGATAGATTTACTAGGTGTATTTTTTTTTCTTTGTATACAGTTGTAAATTACAATAATCAGAGTAACATTTGGTTTGATCTTTCGAGTGATGATGAGCGATAGAATTTTTTTCTATTATCTCGATGCAATGTGCATTCATGATTCATTCTTTTATTTTTTTAACCTATTTCCAGTAACATTCATCACTCACTTTCTCGTTGTAATGGAGACGTCCATCTTCCCTTTAAATGGGGCAGTAGACTAATTATTTAACTAAATCACAATCACTATCGACCTTTATGTTCTATTTAACACAACCACCTAAAAAATACACCTTTACGCTGATCATTTTTATATTATTACCAAAAATTGATTATAATAATTAATAAACATGTTGGCATATTCGTTTATAAGTAAGCCATTGAGCCTTATTTGATTTTTTTTTTTTTTTAATAAATAACTTGCTGAGTTGAAAAACCTTGAGGATTAATCTTGATAAAAATGCGAGGTACTGCCGTATGCCATGTATGTATAGATTAAAATAAATATTAAAATATTAATAAATTATTGACTATTATATATTAGAGAAAAACCTTTTCTTTTTCATTTATTTTTAAATAATATTATTCATATCCGATTTAATAAATTACATGAATTAAAATATGTTATTTTATTATTATTATTAATTATTTGGGCCAAGTTGGGGGTAACGTTGCTCGCTTTTGTACAAGTTGTACACGTGCCTGGTTAATGCTAAATGAGCATATGTGTTGTTGCTTGTGTTGCACTTCGCAGGTTGCACTTTGATATCCTTAACAACAGCAACGTCGAAAATAATTTCACTGACTTCAAATTCAAAATTCAGTGCAATTTCGATCATCAAACACTTATGATACCAGAGGGGTCCCGGATTACCGAAAATGGCGGATTACTGGATGTAAAAAATGGCATTATAATTTGTAACAAATATTTAAAAATTATTGAGAAGAAATAAATCTACTTATGCGTATCTAATTATAGCACTGTCATTTGCAAACGACATAAAAGTCAGACGATCATTTGATATATTTCTGCCGGGAACAGAATCTTCTTTTTCACTGAAGAAATTTTCTCGAGGTATGCCTGATGGTATAGAAGGCATCCACTTCTATTGGAGTTATTTCATTAGAAAACCAGTTTTGAAAGCTTAGCATTCGTCTTCAGTTCTAAAACATACAAAATTTTCAACTCATCAGGACTATGTTAGATGGATTAGTCAAAAAATCAAATATTGGTACTCACCTGAGGAGATCTAACAGATATCTGAAATATATCCATCGTGGAAGAGGGAAGGGCTAGGTAGGTTACATTTTTGAGATCTCCATAATCCATGTGACATAGTGGTGATATGTTGAAATTTTTTTTAATATTTTTTTTTTTTTTTTGTAATTAATTCATCAATCCTAATTGTAAAGAAAATCTTGTTCGGTGGTTCTAGTGGTTCTAGACTGGAGGTTCTAGTTTTTCTTGTCGGAGTTTTAGACTTGCTTTAGACCCTACTTGAATTTTTGACCCTTTGACCCTAAAAAATTTGAGATGCAAATTTATCTTGGAAAGGTTTGACAGCTGAATGATTTGATGGCATTTTTTTAAATCCAGAAACCTTGAAATTTTTTTTCCAGTAATTTTATTATAGAATACTTTAACTCCCCATTTACATTAGAAATGGGTGATTTCCGCCGCCGTTCTTAAATATACCATTCAAACAGTCGTTGGCAATGGCGAATAAAGGGAGGGTTATCGCGAGAGGGCTTGATTACCGGTGGTGTCGGGTTAGTGCGAGACTATACTTTTAAGCATTAATGTTCCTAACATCTTAGCCTGGTCCACTTGAGCAAGGTTGCGATGTGCTGCCAGAGGTCGAATAGCCTAGGTGTTAATTTAAAAAAAAAAATGTCTTAAATAGTTTTAAAAAATATATATATTTGAGAATGCTTTGGATCGAAAATAGCCCTTATATTTTTTGTTTTCTTTCAACCGCCCGAAGTTCTGGTGAAAAAATAACACTATTGAAAAACAATAGTTTTCTATTCTTAGGATAAAAAAAAATCTAGTCCGTCCTTGCCTTCTTTGAAACATAGGACCATATAAATATCTTGCTACTGGTCATATTTTAAGGAATAACGTATAAGTCATCCTGATATTGATGGTTATACTTTTTGTCCCGAGAATTGTCAAAATGTGTTTCTTTTGTGGAATTCCATGGCTACGGTATAAATAATTCACCGGTACCTCTATAAACTGTTGCATCAGATTCTATAGGAACTGATCGATCAAAATCGTAAAAATTCCGGATAAAAAGTTTGTTGTTCC
The DNA here is from genome assembly GCA_003667255.2 of Euschistus heros. NCBI lineage: Eukaryota > Metazoa > Arthropoda > Insecta > Hemiptera > Pentatomidae > Euschistus > Euschistus heros. The sequence continues at coordinate 3,706,960 of RCWM02000007.1, read as the reverse complement.
TTCTATTACCAACAATGAAGAACGTGTCATTAAGTTGTTTTTTAGTAGCCTGTTATTTTAACAATTATTTTCTATTTTATCTGTTCAGCTATTTCTGTACGTGTTATATAACGTCCTGTTTGTTGAAAATAATTGATAAAAAAAAGTTTTATATTTTATGCTAATCAAATTTTAGTTGTTCTGGATCACGTCCAAGATTAGTCGGTTTTTTATCGATGATAAATAATTGAATTAGTTTTCGACGAATTGTGGTTAATTATCATATTATTCTTGAGTTTCAATTAGTATATTTGTTTACGTTAAACTGGCATCTGCGCTTTGGCCCTGGGCATTATGTTTTCTTTTTTATTTGTATTATATTTTTTTTTTATAGATATTTATACTGTTGATTATTTATAATTTTCTACGTAATTTAGATTATTTCTTATATATATTCATTTGACTGCATTCATAAGTTCTATTCGCGTATTACGAACATGTATGTTAAGATCATAACTTTGTGATTGTGAGTTCTCAGTCTGCTTTTCAGGATTTCGCTCATCCCTTTGGAATAGTTTATACATCTAACCTGATATTATTATCTACTTTTAATATCATTGATACTAGAGAAAAGTATCGGTAGTGGAAATCGACCTTATGAATTATCATTTGTTTGTGTACGATCATTTTGTTGTCTTTAACAAGTCCAATCGTTTTATTATTTTAATTCCATCGTACTGATTTTCAAGCCATTATACACCATAAAAAAATCTTGCAGTGAAATATCTCTACACCTCCTTCATATGCATTATCTAGAAACAAGTTTTTTTTAATCTTGGTAATAATTCCAATAAAAAAAAAAGAAGTAAAAATAATATAAAATGGAAAATAAAATTTCCATTACATACAGGGTGTTCGAAAGATCGTTCGCCAAAAAATTATCTCGGGTAGGGAGGTTCATTTTGAACCTATTTAAGGTCACTTACCTATATACAAAGTCTTACGGTTTTTTTTTTATGAATTTTTTTGTGTAAATGGCCAAATCCAAACATTAATGCCTTATAACTCCGTTGTTTACTGATATATCAACGCCATTTTTTCCCCTGTAATTACTAATACATTGTCCATATAAAATAAAAAAGATATGGTACAAAAAACAAATACCAAAAAAGCGGAAGATCGTTAAATTTTGTCAAAGGCAAAAATAAAAATTATGAGCTTCAAGTTTAGGTTCAATAAAAAAAAAAAAGTAAGCGCAACAGCCAAATCCAAATTGTTTTAAAAACTTCTCTATTTAATACTCTTTAAAAAAATACCATTTGCAGGCACGCAGCACATCTAGTTTTTTTTTTTTTTTATAAAGTAACAAAAGGGTGCCACCAGCGCACATTGACAATAATAATGAATCGAATCATATTTTTTATGCAAAACGTAACAAATAGTTGTGTTTCTTTATAGCATAGGTTAAACTGCATATTTTCCTTTCTTTCTCGGAATTTCGATTTTATCAGAGTAAACTTTATTATTATAAAGTTAACTTTATTATTATTATAGTATTAAATAGAGAAGTTTTTAAAACAATTTGGATTTGGCTGTTGCGCTTACTTTTTTTTTTATTGAACCTAAACTTGAAGTTCATAATTTTTATTTTTGCCTTTGACAAGATTTAACGATCTCTCCCTTTTTTGGTATTTGTTTTTTGCACCATATCTTTTTTATTTTACATGGACAATGTATTAGTAATTAAAGGGGAAAAAAATGGCGTTGATATATCAGTAAACAACGGAGTTATAAGGCATAAATGTTTGGATTTGGCCATTTACACAAAAAATTCATTAAAAAAAAACCGTAAGACTTTGTATATAGGTAAGTGACCTTAAATAGGTTCAAAGTGAACCTCCCTGCCCGAGATAATTTTTTGGCCAACGATCTTCCGAACACCCTGTATATATTAACTTTTTTGTCTTATAATTGTACAATATTAATTTATTAATTATTTCCCTAAACTATGCTTAGCTATGTATATTATTATAAATTTAAAGAACTTTTTAAAAATTGTATGAATCAGAAAAATCTTTTACAAGAAAATTTTTATATTGCTATATTTTGTCATAATTTTTCTTTTTTTAAAACTGGCATCAACTATCAAATAACACTAACTACTAATGAAATGTCAGTCAAGAAAAAGTACAGCATCCTGTAGCATCTCTTCAGGTGCTAAATTCATTTTTATTATATTAAATAATAACCTACCTGTGGAAACATTCCGTAGCCATAAAATATGAAATTATTTATATTACTTACATAATGTATGTACCTATCTGCAAAAGAACAATTCCTCTCCAATTCTTTCAAAAATTCAACAAATCAATTATGAATCTTTTGAAAATATAAAATGCATATATACAGACATGCGTTATATGTGTATTTGAATATTTTAAGTACCATAAGGTTCCGCTAACAATGAAAACCGGTTGTTTCAGAAGGAAATAAAAAATTTAAATTTAATTTTAAACTTTGTGATCATACGTATGTCGGTGTTATTTAAATCAAAAGAAAATTTTAGTTTTTTTTTGTTTTTTGGTATTAAAAAAATACAATTCTTGTCATTACATAACCATTTCTTTCCTTGGTCCCGTTCAACATAGGAATTCAACTCTTATTTCATTTTTTAAATTCTTAATTTTAATTAAACAAAAATAAATTTCCAGTTATCTCTCCTTCAGTAATCCTGTAAGTGAAGCGTGTAAATACACGCTGAAATAAATATAAAATAACGAAAACAAATATTTTGTACATTAAACGAAATTAGCTACGCCTAAATAGCTAATTTCGTTTAATTCAGGCATGTCCTGGACGATTGGGTGGGCACATCTAACCCAGATAAGAAAAACTCAACTATATCACTTTTTAATTTACTTTATTCATTATCTATTTACGTATAAGACTTTAGGTTAATAATCTACTTTTTTTTTTCTGTTTTACTGTGTTTGCTATTAACACACGTTAGGTACAATTTCATTATACGTTTGTGCTAATCGAAGGAAACTTTGTGCCTCTGTTAAAAATTGTTTATATTTATTTTAACATTGGGACGTCTCATATTTGAAAAATTAGGTTGACAACAAATTTTAATCCAAAAAATTGAGTTTATATGGTTAACCAAATGTTGCCTCAAGATGTTCACATTGTAGTCAGTACCGCTCAAGTTGATATAAGATAACGCAATCTGGACACGATAACGGCCAGTGGAACGAACTTTTCGACAGATAAATAAGAATTTTTTTTTTTTCATTTCTGACCGTATTGAAATTTTTGAATTTTTTTGTAATTGACAAATTTAACGGTCCGTTACGTAAAAATTGCGAAATGTTAGTGTAAAAAAATAGGACTGACGCAGATGAGCCGAGATAAGGGAGATAAATTTACATAGAATCGGAACACATGGACTGTTTGGAGGCTATCTCAGATCGTTCAACTTCCTATTCCAACTGCGAAGTGGTCGCCTTCCTATCGAGCGGCGCCACGGTATATCGTACGGTTATCTTGCCAACTGAACCCTCGAGTGCCAACCGTATTCCAATTGTCAATTAACAAGTGTGAGCCAATTATGCTCGATAAGGAATCCTTCAGAGATTATAATTGGTTAGATAAAGAATTGTGTCGATACCTAAATTTTTCGATTCTTGATACCTTAACCCAAAACCGAAATCGATACTCGACACATTTTTCTTTTTTTTTTTTAAGAATTATTTTATTGAATAAATATTACAAGCTGCCTCTCTCAAGGGCAATGAGTAATATGGATGGCAAAGAATGTATCAATGTATGTGTCAAACGATATGTATAATTAAAATAAATAAAGGAAAAAGAAACTAACAGAAATATGATAAATAATAATTAAAAAAAAAAATTAAAATAAACTCAAATAGAGAAAAAAGAAAAAAAAAACTTAATTCCAGTCAGTCTATATATATATAAAATTAGCATTTCCAGTCGCGGTTTCGCCACCTCTCATGAGTAAATAAGTTACATAATCTTAAATAATAATTAAAGCTGTATTTGCTTATCTGTAAAAATATTGTATTGAAGTATTTGCATACTTTATTCAATTATATTTCTACGCATAACAGCAATTTTTCAACGCATAGAGCAAATATATTTTCATTAATGAATAAACGACAGGACTATTTTTAGTATTAATAACTTTTATGATATTGAAATTTCAAATCGTAAGCTATAACTTTATCTTACATTAATGACGTGGTCTATAAATAACCTTAAAAGCCAACACTTAATTTGTTGTCTGAACCCTCCCTCGTCTTATCTTCTAAAGTTTATTCTCGACTTTCCATTCAACAAATATTCTATAAATTATGCTGTGGAGATATGATACGCAATATTCTGCCCCTGCCTAATTTCTCCTCCCATAATTATTCATGAAGGGGTTTGGCGTTGTGAATTCAAGGAGCATCGCTTCGCCGAAAATAGCGACTCTTTCAGTCCTGGAATCTATTACAATATATTACTGGAACTGAAGGGGAAACCCATTTGCGTACAGTGCTGCAGTGTGGCTGCTTCATCAACATTTTAAATGTTGAGGGCTAAGTATTGTGCTTGTTCGTTAGAACAAAAAAAAAATCTATTTTTGTTGCAGATTTTCACTTTAAAGTTTAAGAAGCATATGTGTTTTATTTTTTATTTTTTTTTTTTTTAGAATGGCTTGGAGTATGAATGAATGATGACATAGAAGAATCAATACAATTAATTATTATGGATGATTTATTTACCACTTATTTTGGAGTTCTTTCCAATGTAAGACGTTCTAAAAACAAACAAAAATTCTAAACATCAGCACTTTTAAAACAAACTGTATCACCTTAAATACATACCACGTCAATGTATTAATTTAAAAAAACGTACCACAAGAAATCAAATATCAAAATAAGATGCTCACCTCAAGAGCGGAAGGGCTTCTTGAAACTCACTGTTCATTGAGTAAATTTGTTTGTAATTACAAAAAATATATATAGAGTTAGTCTGCGAGATAGGTAGATAGACAATCCTTTGTGTTTCCCCTATGACTAGTTGGTCTTTCTGTTCCTAATGGAAACAAATTTTAAATCTCTCAATTGGGAATATTTCTCTGGTCATTTAAGCAAAAATTTGGACAGGTTTTTAACTATTATTTCTAATGATTAATAAATTTATAATTTTAGACTATTTTCTCCGTGATGTAACAGCTTCACTCTTGAGTCTTCGTTGACTTCATAGTTATTTTCATTTAAATGTTCAACGAAGTAGGAATACGCAGAATTCCTTTGCTTGCCCTCTTGGGTAAACCAATATGTTTGTTCTATTGCCTTGCATTTCTAAAATTGTTATGAATAATATGTATATCAAAGTGATGTTTTGAATTCGTTGTACTTTTCTAGAACTGATGACGATTTTGAACGTTTAAAATTATTGCTTGAAAAAAATAATTCATAAATCGTAATTGTATTTTTCCCGAGATGTTACTTTCATTTAGCAGTCATGTTACTTTCCAATTTATGCAATTCCCGATCTTCTACTCGAACTTCCACCTCCTTTTCTTCTAATAGTCTAGTCTAATTGTTAAGTCGATGAAATATGCAATTATTTTTTACTTGGAGTAAGGTTACGGTGGGAAGGGGGGAGAATCCATTTTAAGGGTTTTTCGATTATATCTCGAAAACGGTATTCTCTATAAAATTATGTTTCATATAAACATTAAAGCTAATTACATTTCCTATAAAATTGATCCTATACATATTTCTTGAACTTACTTTTCGGTTTTCGAGATATACGTTGTTGAAAATCGATACTATTTGAAAAAAAATAATTTTTGCCTCACTTTTTGTCAAACATTTGCTTCTCATGCCTTCCACGATCGTTTCTCAGAAAAAATGTAATGATCAAAGTTGCAGAATATTAAATTTACTTTAATTTCATATATATATATTTATTTCTGCCAATTGAAGCTAACGTGAAGCAACACCCCTCATTTCAGCACTCATTGACTGGACTATAACGGGAGATATGAAAGCCCACAGGTCAATATGAGTTCCTTTCTTAAAACATAATATATTCCATTTCTGAAGATTTACAATTTTGAACTAATTGTCTAAGAACTTATTTAAACTTTTTAAAGCAAATTCCTTCTAACAATGGCTGTATTTGTATTTGTGAATTTAAAGATAGACTAATTACTGTTTGTATTACCGTTTTGTCATTTTTTCAGTCTTTACGGATTACACGAAATCTTAAATTTTGTCTTCTATTTACATATCTTCTATTTTTTGTATTTATAGCAGGAATACATTCTTATTAATGCCATCCTTCTTTAAAAATAAAAAAATCGCTTCTATGATAATTATAATTTTTTATAGCTACTAAACCCAAGATCGCGGGTTCGCAGCCCGGCAGATGACCTTAGGATTTTTTTAAGGGAGTAAAAAATCCTTGCTATGCCGTCCTTCGGAAGGGACGTAAAATGGGGGACCCGGGCCTGTGCGATGTCAGGTACTCGTTGAAGATCCCTATCCTAATTATACATGGATAGTCAAAATTTAGGACTCCCACCGTAGCATCGTCCGATTAACCATAGCAGCATAAAAGTGACGTTAAACGAAATAAACAAAGAAACAAACAATTTTTTATAGCAGTGATTTTTAAGAATTTTTCAACATCTATTGTACTAGTTCGATCTGCTATTTTTTTAAAAATAAATCTTGTGTGAGTTACAAATCGGGGGCCTGTCAGGAAATTCCAAACATTTTGTTCTCGTGAGTCACTCTCCTTTGGAAATATTAATCACGAATCAGAGCACGTTCCAATGTTCTTATTGATAACATAATGTGCAGAAATTATTTCTTTTCTTTCTTTTTTTTTAAATATATTTTCAAATAATTTATTAAGCGTCATTGCGAGTAATAAGGTACAGTGTAAGCCCGAAAAAACACAAGATTTTTAACTTTATTGTGACTTTACAAAGACAAAAATCATTTTATATATATATTTTAAGGAATTAAATTATTTGAAAGACAATAAAAAGAATTTAAAAACCTTTCCACGTTTCGATTTGTTGGGTAATAATTACAGGTCTATTTTATAGCTTGCTTCTCTACAGATATAATTTATTGATCTGTTTTACTTATCAATAGTATTCCAAAGATTGTATTAATTTTTTTAATCAGCAATATTGTTAATAAATATGTATTTATACACACACAAACCCAGTTAAAACCTCTGTATTTATTAGTTACATATTTGTTATAAACGCTAACGTTGAAAGGAAGTTTATTCATGACCAGTAGTTTATTTTTTTCTTTTCTCAAAAAAAAAAAAAAATGAAGTCTCGATTCTGATATGGCGTGCAGGGAAGGAATTTATGAATATATATAAACCATTGAGCCTCCAAAAATGGCAGAGCTCATGAATTCGAAACAGACTATAAAAAAGAAAATCTAGATGCTGTAAAGAAATTTATGGTGATTTAAAAATTCTTCGAAAATCAAAGAAATGGCCAAATAGACCATATTGAATGTTCATTACTTAAAAATATATTTGCTAGTTTCTTGGATGTTTTAGAAAAAAAATATGTATACGAAAAATCGTTATATTTAATTTTTATAAAATATAAATTAAAATAATTATAAATTACCTAAAAAAAATACAATATATTTTTCACACATTATGAATTTTATAAGTGACAAACGTCGAGTAAAGCGAACGCAATAACATTCTGATTGCTGAGAACTATACCTAATTTCAGTGTAGTTCTTATTATAATGATTACACTATTCTTTATATTACATAAAATATTTATGTTTTATCTGATTTATGTACAAGTTGTCTGAATCGCTGTTTTACTATCCCTGAACTGTAATGTGTTAACAAGAACATGGAACATTAGTTTAAATTTTGCATTAGTTTAAATAGATAACCATTTGTAGAGAATTCAGTGGCATAGATTGGATTCGATCAATCCTTCGAAGTATATTCGCTGTTAAATTTTCAATATGTCTACGCCTGTTACCACTAACACTAATATGATGGTTCAAATGACTCTTTTCGGAATTTTTGGCAGAAGATCTTGGAAACAACATTCATTACTTTCTTCTTCTTCTTACAAGTTCGGCCATTTGTAGACCACGCTCAACAATTTATTTCTTGCTCTTCCTCTCTCTCCAATATTTCTTCATTACCTCTGCCTGATGCTTTCTTCTTTCATCTTAAGAAAAAAGAAACCAAGACCACCGTCTGTAACTTGTGTCTTAACCATTTCCGGAAATTTGATCCTGTTGACCACTGTCCGAAATTGGTCTCTGTCCCACATTGAATTCCAATTCACATTTGCCACCCTCATATCCTCCTTTACCATCCTTATCCATATTCTTTTTCTGTTTTTGGAGGCTTCTTTCTTCCATTCTCATCAAATGGCCACAAAACGTCAATCTACGTTTCCTCATTACATCACTCAACCTTTCAATGTTTCGATATATTTCCATATTACTTTTTAGTTTAAAACCTTCTTCAGTCTTTCTTGGTCCTAATATTTTTCTCTCCTTCTTTTCCGTATTTTCAATTTCTCCCTTTTTGTTGAGTAGCAAGCATTCAGATGCATATAAGCTTTCAGGCCGAACAACTACTTTATAATGACGCAATTTAGCCTTAATAGAGAGATTTTTTTTAATTATATATATCCTTAGTTTTTAGGAAGGCAAATTCCATTTTGCTGGCTCTTGCAAAATTTGCTGCTTTATCTAAACCATTATTTTGAATTACTTCATCCACATATTTATTACTTTGTTTTTGACTTTACCACTTTTATTAAAAAGTAAATCAAAAGTTTTTTTTTTTTTCAATATCCACTCCTCTCTTATTGCTGTTTTTTACCGAGACATTGTGGTAGAAAAAGTTTACATAAATGTCGCGGTAGTTTAGAGTTAAGTTATGCATTATTTATGTCATTCATGACCTAACGCAGTAAATAAAATAATGCTGTAATGCTATTGATTATTTATATGATCAGCTAGATTAGCTTATTTCAAAGAATGAGGAGCACAAAAAGTCTATTATCAGCTTCTTTTACAACTGTCAGCTGTTTAGGTTCTGATTCTACCTTTGTACGTTCAAAATAAACCCTATTGAACGTTTTCGAAAAGCTTCGCCATTTTACTTCCTTTTCATCTCCTCTTTGCAAAAACAGGTTTCGGAATCCTCCATAAGACCGGTCCCAAGGATGTCCCTCACAGGTAGCCAGCATATATTTACGCCAGCTGGAAGAATAGACCTTGTCACAGTTGCGAATATGGACTGATGTTGGGGTAGTGCTTCCAAGAAGGCGACGTGACCGAACGAACGTCCCTCGAGGCGTACCTGGAACAGGACAGGCCAACATTTTTGTTGGCTTCTTTCGTTTACCATCTGTTAACTTTCTGCTCAATCTTTTTTGTCATTCTTTAAAATTTTCTTTAGTTATGTTTTTCAATATTTATGAGGTATTAATATTAAACCACTGTTCCATCCATGCACGCGCCTAGAATACCTTTTTATCGATTTTTACCTTCTTCTGATTCATTTCGATGTTAATCGCTATTTTTTGAGAGGGAGGGATATTCTCCGTCATTTATACACAAATCCTTGTTCAAACTAATATTAATTTCTGTTCCACCTTCTCGTATTAAAATGAGATATGTGCACTGGAAACTTCTCGTATAAGGGATGGGGAAATAACAAAATATCAATATATAGAACACTAAATCTATGTAGAAAGTAATGTTAATTGTGTTACACTAAATCCCTGTTGAAACTCGTGTTTATAACTTCTGTTTCACCTTGTCACATGTGAGAAGACGAAATATCAATATAACACACTGAACAATACAATCCTAGTTGAAACTGTAGAAATGGATGTTTATTGTAAGGTTATAGGAAAGAGCAATCGATGAATGTAACACTCGAAGTGAGGTGTCGCAATCGACAGTTCATTATGGATAGAACCGATTTTGTGAAGCTGTACTTCGATGTTACCATTTATGACGTAATGACGTAAGTAAGTTTGGACATGTTATAGGAATCCCTTTCTAGATATCAACTAAGATGGTAATGGAGTTAGGTGTGGAGAAAATAAGAATACCTGGATTAATAAGATAGACCTGGATACCTATATTATAAGATAGATCAGACATAGAATCAGGGAAGCCATGGGTATTGGCCACTGGAGGAGAATAACAAAACATGTTAAGGTTAAATACAAACAATTCAATCGAAATTCCTAAGACTGATAACAGATTCCCCTCCTCTCTAATAATTTAGCTTCACGCCTGGAGAATGTACCACTGGGAGCTGACTCCCTCATCCCTGATCGTGTCTGTTGTTTCAATGTAACTTCACATTCACTGGTTGTCCATTGTGTACAGTTGTAAATAAAGTTATTATGTTAAAAAAAAAAAAAAAAAAAAATGTTAAGGTTAAGAAAAACACTTGAGCGGAATATTCCTTTAAAAAAACAATAATTATAATTTACTGACCCGACAATAAAAAGAACGATATTTTAGCTCATCTTCCAATAGCCATATTACCCAACAATGTTTATATTAATAAAAAACATACGTGTCAGTGCAGCTAATATTAAATCTTCCCTCCCATCGTCTTTTTATCTTATCCTTTTTTCCGACAGATATTTTCCCATCCGACAGGAAACGGACGTCTCTTCTATATTATCACTATATATGGAGGAGTTCCTCAAGGATCAATTTTTACCCCTTTTCTGTACGTTATATTCGCACACGAGTTGACGACTTTTCCAAACGTAATAATAATAATAGCAATACAGCAATTATGACTAGTTCTTCAGACATATTTAGAGCTTCACTGTTTATCCAATAACACGAATACTTCTAATAGCGTCCATTAAAACAACAAATTTCAAAAGTTCGTATGAGTAAAGAACATATTGAACAGAAAAAACTTCATGAACCTTCTACAGGAAAAAAGAATCAGATCCAAAAACTGCGAACTTAGTCTTACATATTATGGTATATTAATTACTTACCCTGGTACGTCTTCAAAACATTAATTTTATACTTATAAGTCTAAGCAATTCTATATTTGTGTAAAGTATTCAACACATAACGTATGTTAGAATGATAATTATTTTTAAAAATTGAACTTTGAAAACAAAGAAAAAGCTATTGTTTCTTAAATATTCAAATAATAATTTTGAATGTATGTTGAATAACATTTTTCTGAAATTGGTTATTACTGGACCAACAGAATTTGAAATCCAAATTTTATCCTTGGAGTGAAATTTTCCAAAAGTCTAATATAAGGGAAACCGGCAAATACAAAGTTTCAGGATGTTTTTGAGGGTTTGTGGCCCGTTGGCAGCTGTTCTATTGAACGATTTAGCCGCTGTTGGTTGAGGGAGTACAGCTGCTGCTATTCCCCTTACGGTAGCACCAGATCCTGCTAATAATAGCAAGAATTAGCACAGAAACTATAAATAACATAATGTATTTTGATTAAAATTTAAAATAAAATTCATTACATTAGTGTAGCTTATTTTAGCATACGTTTTGCTGTACTTAGATTAGTATGAAAATGTGGAATAACTGAATGGAAACGGTTTATATAAAAATTTATAGGTATAAAAGTTTTCTCTTTTTTTTTTTTTTTTTTTTTTTTTTTCCCCTTTTCTTTAGTTATTTGTCACTCTATCTTTAATTCTAAATTTCTCTAAAATAGTGTTTATTTGAGGTGTAGAATTCCAAATCCAGCTAAGTACATTTTGGAAATTTTTTTACGGTTGGTTAATAAAGGTATGGCTGGTTTAGGAAGAGGCCTTATTTTTTATATGGACTTTTATATGTGATTTAACTACTTTAGGGAATTAACCTTCCACATAAAGATAATCTAGTAGAAAAACTATTAATATGTAAATTGGAAATGGCTGATTTTCGAAATCCTACGCCTCATTTAAATGATAATATTAGTAGCGTATGATCATGTCTTATTTTATTTATCAATTCTTTTATTCACGATCTAGTGTTTTTTTTTTTAGGGTACATTTTTTACACGTGACCTAGTTGGTCAAAAGTGTTTGGATTTGATGAGTTCAGTTATCCGATGTTTTCTCTGATTTGAGGTGACGTCTGCCCTAGAAAGGCCGAACAAGAAGGAGTCTACCGTAATTGTAAAAGTAGCTGCCAGATAATTTATTTTCATCCATCAGTTACTATCTTGCTCAGGGTATTGTGTTTCCAATAAATAGAGGTCAGGAGGTCAGGGGTTGAACCGGCACGCCTCTTCGTGTTCAAGTTAATTTTTGTTAAAGGGTTAAAAATGGAGTATGATGAAAGATTACGAGGTACATATTTCAATGAAAATACATAGGTTAATGGGAGTGGTTGGGGAAGAATTATATGTGGGATTATAAATATATATAGCTCTGTCACGGTTCTGGTCATGGATGTTATTAAAGATAAAATATCATTAAAGAGCTCAAAAGAAATTCATGGTCTAGTGCGTTTTAGAATTAGTTGTTAACCTTATATAGATGGCTTGGGTTAAGGAAAATTTGAAGAGGCAACATTTGAGGGGTTATCTTTAAAAACTTGGCATGTCCACTACAGAAAATTGTTTAAAAAAACAGCAAAAAACCTACACTAGTCCTGCCCTTGCTTTTAAATCCGAAACAATTCAATTATTTAAATCCTCGATAGATTTCTACTAACGAAAAAAAGTATAGTGGTATGTGTGGCTCGAAAGTGTGGCTGTGGAAAGATATTTTTACTAATCCTGATGTGATTATGTTAAAAAAATAATTAATTACTATATTTTAGTGCACCGTCTGTTATAATTCCACCGTTTTATCGCGATTATCCCAGTCGGCGATCAAAACATTCGGTTTGAGAATGTAGTTACCGATGTTTTTTTTTAGACGGTTTCTATTTCTTAAGGTCGCAGAATCCGAATTTCAAGTTGGCCTCCCCTTGTGGCAGGTCAGTTTCAATACAAAAAGGCGGCTAATGAATAAGGAAATTTCAAATAAAAATCGTTCCTTTAACATTAACATTATTTTTTTATTAGAAAAGATGATGGCCTCGGGTCCTTCTTATATTTTATAGAACTTTTGTTAGCGCTACCAATGTGTAGTTGCTTTATAAGCAATTGACATGTCATTTTTAGTATTATCATCACATTTACTTGATGTATTTTAATGTTTATTGTATATAGTTGTACATTTCATTAAATTGCTATAAAAAATGTTTTGTAAGTATTTGTATAATTTGTATAATCATATCGAGTTATGTATTCTAAATCCATTTTAATATTATTATTTTTTTTTTAAATAAAATTCCACTAACCCCTGTTAAACAAATTCTCTACCTAGGACCATAACATTTTCTTTTTCGTGTCTCTACCTTTATATTACATTTTAATTATGAATTATTATTTTTTAATCATGACACGAAACCCAAATTGTAAATTGAAAAAAAAAAACAGGAGGTTACGTAAGTTCTATTTGGATATACGGAGTTGCGATTTGCGGCTCCCCTAAACCATCCATTTCATCTCGTATCAAACCCTTGCAATCAAATTCCTTCGCATAATCTTTAATGTTTCATATGTTGATGATTTAACCCAAACTCCATAACCATGCAAATCTACTAGCCTCTCAACTTGCTTCCCATTATCTTCCCGATAACTTTGAGGTGTCTGAAAAGAAGATGGCCTCGGGACCTTCTAGTATCGAACTTATATCAAGTGCTGCCAATGGATAGTTGCTTTAAAAGCAATTGGCATGTTATTATGAACGTTATCTTCACATTTACTATTTATATATACATTTTTTTTTTACACTGTTATAAATTTCAATAAACATATTTTTGAAACATTATAAAATTGAAGGAGTAATTAGCTGATGATAGATTTATTTCGCACCACCCTCCACCGGCGGAGTCGCTGACCGTGGAAAGAACAAAGATAAAGTTGCCCCGAGGCGCCTCTAAAATCGAATTATCTATGCCCGGGTGACTAAAGCAGAATCACAAAGCCCCCAGCACTCGTTATTTTATATTTATTATCTCCAGGGGCTTATTAGTAGGTAAGGTGGGACTTTTTTTAAGCCCTTTGTATTCCGGATGCCATCTTTCTAACATTGTGTGAGTATATTTTAGCTTCCATTCGGAAATTGTTTTTATTTCTATTATTTCTTAGTTGCCTAAAGAATGTACCTTACTTTCCCACAGGCTATATTACTTTATATTTTATTTAATACACCTTGTCTGTCTGAAAAAGTCATAGAAGACTTAATGTATTTTATTTCGATTGGCCCCTGAATTTTAGAAGTTTAACATTTACGGTTCATTTTTTTTTTTTTTTAATTTGTTTATTAACTTATTCTGTATTGCCTTCCTTGCAATTATTTATTTTACCATTATAAATTAATAAAAAAATTTAGGCTAGGTAGAACATAAATAGATAGGATATGTGAGATGGAGAAAATTATAGGTTTTGATGTTTCTATTTGAGTATTATACACTGAAAGGCGAAAAATTCTTCCGAATTGATTTTTTCATTTTCTCGACTTAAAGTTTCATTCTATTTTTAGGTGTCTACGTTACTATATGCTTTAACCAGGGCTTATATAAGGTATTAGGATTTTTAATAATTTTTATTTAAATAAAATACAGCATTATTTAAAAATATTACCAAGCAATTTAAAATTTATAGGTCTAATGTGATTTTTAAAAATATTCGTGTGGGAGATGCCTTGATTAATGTGAGTATAGATTTAAAAACCTAAAAAGAATGAAACTTTAATCCAAGAAAAAGAAAAAATCGATTGGGTGGAATTTTTTTTCGCCTGTCAGTGTATAGGATGCAATAAAAATGAAGAAAACCTTAACCAAAGTAAGCCCAGTTCTGGAAAAAATAAATTATTATATTTTTAGAATCACAAAATAAATTTTACTTTTTTTTTTTCTTTAAGAGCGAAAAGAAGCTGGATGAAAGATCTGCCCGAATGTTTTTTTTGTATTTTTTTTTCCATGCCAGGAGGAGGTAATATTATCTTTTTTGCCTATCAGGCCATGTACAATTCATATGGATAGCAAATTCACTTACTGTTGTATCTGTAAGAGGTGAGAATAAAAAAATAAAAGGGGAAAAAGACAACCGACATCGTTTAGCGTAGACAACCTCGAAATTTAAAGACTGGTCTATAAATATTTATATTGCTTGAAATTAAATTATTATTCATTTTTTAATCACGTCTTAGTGTCCGGATTAGCGGGATGCAGTTGTGTCAGGATTATGATTAATATATATCTAGAGGTGTGTGTAAAAAGATTATAATTTATAACTGTTAATTTTTTTAAAATAGTGTTCATCCATATTTATTTTGTGTCTGTGTTTTACGCATGTTTTAATTTAAAATATTTACGTCATTTGTCCTTAAAAATATGACAAGTTTCTCTAAATCACAACTTAAACTCTAGTTAATATTTATCGCCTTTGCTTAATTATCCGTAAATTATCGTTATTTCTTTTTTTTCTTTTTTTTTTAAAGTATCGTATTGGGTAATAATTAAATTAAAATATTAAGGTGTATTAACAGGTTAATTACTTGGAGGCCGTTTATCCACTTTTGTTATCATCACTTATCCCTCATTATCGCTGACGTTTCCAAGGCTTCTTAATTTTCTTCCTGTAAGATTTATGACGCCAGGAAAATGGAAAATTTAAACCGATGGCAAACACCGCCTAATAATACCTTGAAGGTTTATAAATCTTAATAATTACATAATGTCTTAAATTCGGGTAATTTATGTTTCTCGTAATAATACCTATTACGTTTTAATTATGTGCGTTGTATGTGTATTCTATTTTAATAGTAGGGGAAGGTGCTGTACCTGAAGCACAGTTGTACCTGTGGACTTTTTTAATAAAGAGAGAGTGGGAGGAGGGAACTTGAAATTGTTAGATTGGTAGTGCTGTAAGCATTACCCTGCAGTTGCACGTGTGTTTTCAAGATTGTCAGATCAACAGTTTTGTAGAAATTATTATTTTTAAGTTTTTTTCTTCCAAATCCTGACCAATCCAACCAGTGATTTTAAATTGTTTAAGACCTACACTTATAAATTTTCTAGGTAGTAATATTTCATTGGTTTGTCCGATAAATTTATCATAACTTCATATGTGTTCATGTCAGTTATCACTTACGGGTTTTGTGAAACAGAGCTTTCCACACAACATGGCGTTCAGTTGTACCTGTGGACACCATTGCCAGCTGAACCTGTGGACAGATAGTTAAAGTGTCCACAGGTACTACAGATTTTTCTTTTTTTATTAATTTATTATTTCATTATATTGCATATTCATGCATACTATGCATACTATGCATAGTCATTTGAATGTTTCTGCATGAAAGGGAGTTCGGCAAAGATCAGAAGGATCGGGATGAATATCAGACTCGAAGCTCTTTGCGTTGAGCTAATCATTTTAATCCAGAGAACTAATGGCGAATTAATACAGCCTCGAGAATCATTAAATGTAAGCAAAGACTAGCAATATTTTCACTAGTCCGTGACAGTAACTAGACAATATCCTCGTTGCGCGATTTCTATCGAACTAGACTTAATGAGCATTGTAATAGCACCTTTTCCAATCTCAAATATTGATTTCCTAAAATTTGCTATATTATTATCGTTAGCTACGGAATTTTTTATAGCCGTGTGTAACAAATCTCCCATACAAAATATATACATAAAAGAAAACAAATTAGCTTAAAGAAAAAAGAGATCACGAACTTCTCAAATCAATTCGTTCTAATTGCGCCATCTGTTGTTCCATCAGATGATCTCACCTTCCTATTCCTCGTCAGCTTGATGACATTGAACGAATCGCTCTAGGACGACCGAAGCGAAAAATTGCTGACATCACGGGACAGTTTGAAAATTTTAAGATCTATTAAATGACGATTGTTGGTACTTCTTTGAATCAGAAGTTGCTCCACTATGCAGTCTGTCATGGCTGGTCTTAGCAGTCTGTCTGAGCTGTGTCCTTGAGGAGATGAGGTAAGGTACTCCTGATTTAGTTTTTATTCATAACGACCAATTAAGTTCCAACACGTTATCCTCGAAATCTTGCGTCCGCTTGATCCGTAAATTTTGTGAGAACCGAACAAATTGTTTTCTGAAAAGTAAACCAATTGCAGTTTGATTATGTCACGCCCACACATTTCGGCGAAACGTAAAGCATTAAACCCACGGCTAAGGTAACTTCATTTCCTCATTGGACGACTTTCTAAATTAGACTTAAGACAAGAACTCATTTTTTTTTCATTTACTTACTAAAACTTATTTGGCCATATTCGTCTCAAGTATAAGGAACTGTCGAAACGACGCATATACAGAAATTATGGGTCACCTGTGGTGTAGTGGTTAGCATAGCAACCTACTAAACCCAAGATCGCGGGTTCGAAGCCTGGCAGATGACCTTAGGATTTTTTAAAGGGAGTAAAAAATCCTTAGCTATGCCGTCCTTCGGAAAGGACGTAAAATGGGAGTCCCGAGCCTGTGCGATGTCAGGTACTCGTTAAAGATCCCTATCCTAATTATACCTGGATAGGCAAAATTTAGGACTCCCACCGTAGCATCGTCCGATTAGCCATAACAGCATAAAGTGACGTTAAACGAAATAAACAAATACAGAAATTTTAAAAGTTTAGGACAATCACACAGGCACCTTGGTACGTAGGTAACATAACTCTGCATATGGACTTCTTATGGCTACCATGGAACAACATACATACCGACCTACTATAAAAGATTTCACAATAGACATCAAGGGCATCCCAATGAACTATCTTACAAGACATGTCCATGACAAAGACGCCCAACAATGTCCGTAGATGGTTGAAAAGGAGCGGATGAAAGATCTCCTAGAATGAAATGAAATATGATTAACTTGAGAGCTGAGTTAATTCTCCTCCTTTCCTAGGTATGGGCAATTCTCCCCATCACTTCAGACCATCACATATCGTGATGCAAATGAATATTTTATTTATTAAAATGTTGAGTGAGATATAGCTGGAATTCGTTAAGTTGTTTAAATGACAAAGCTAAAACCCTATGTCCTGATTGACCTGGTTATAGTTATATAGATGAGGTTTTTTTTTGTTTTTTTTTCAGTAAATTGTATGTTTACAACGTTTTCCCATGTAAGATGTTGGATTCTTTCAATTAATTTTTATCTAATTATTAACAACAAATCTGATTAATTTGTCCAGAACCCATAAAGCACGTAAACTTTAAACAAAAATTTAACTATTCCAAAAATTATATGCTTAGTAATCAACTACTATTTATTGATTATTATTCATTAGCATATACAATCACTTCTTTATGGTGCTCTTTAAAAATAAGCCTAGTGAGAGGTCTGAATTTTAATTTATTTAGACAGCAGTTGTTATTTTTGTATTAGGTACTCACATCTTAGTTATTTTTATATATTTGTTTTCAACTTCATGGTTGACTGTTTAGCGTTGGTTTTTGCACTGATACTTTTAATTATATTTTTTAATTTATCAGTTCTCTCTAAAAATCATAGCGGTGCCTGGATCATGTCAAACTATGATATTAACAATTGAAGAGATTTTTGCTTTTAGTGTAACTTGAGTAATTTTAAGCTTACGCTCAACTAATATTCCTTCATCATAGCTATATTGTATGTAAATGTTGCTTTAACAATTTCAAAATATATTTTTCCTTGAAAATAGTTTTCTTCTCAGTCAGTGACCGTTTCGATTTTCGCGGTTATTCACTTGTCAAGTATCGATATGTGGTCGATAGTAGTTGAATAAATGATGATGGCGGTGCTCGGCGCCCTCTTTCACCTTACTCATTTTATGGATTTTAGTTGTCAGTGTGTCTCTAGAAACTCAAGGCTTCCGACTCCAAACCTCCTTGCCCATGGTTATAACCAGGTAACCATTGCCGCTAAGTATTTGAAGAATCGTCATTCTATTAATTCCTGATGTCGGAAACAGAATTTGATTTATGTAGCAATAGGTTGAACTTATGAAGGAAGAAATAGAATCTGTTAATATTATATATAATTTTATTCATGATTTGAAGTCTTGTTATAATAAAATTATTCTGGATTTTATCTCTTTTTTATTTGTTTTGTACCAAAATGATTTTTTTTCTTATGGTTCTATTTATTTATTTTTTTTTAAAGTATAATAATGATTATTAATTCTGAAATAATGATTAGTATTAGTTCGGAAAAACCCGTAATTCAGTCCAAAGAAGTATGTGTTTTGCCGGTGAGGTATCTTCCTGGGTGAAGGGGCCAGGCCTGACCTCTGCCTTAGACGTACCATGTTTTTTTTTTTTACTTTCATGTGTTTTTTTTAAATTTTATAATTATCTCGTATGTAAATAAGATTCTACAAGAGATATTTTATTATATAATGTAATATAGATACAAAAAAATAATTAAATATTGTGTCAAATGCTCATTTTATTTTCTGTACATCTTTGTTGAAAACCAAAATACTGAATAATTAATTGGATTTATTAATTAAATTCAGAAAAATTTCATTTCAAGATCATAAATATTTTTCAGTACGATATTTTAGATTAGAAACTTAAAAAATTTTAGGAAACAATGTCAAAAGGCATGTTTAAAATTTAGCAATAAAAAATAAGCCAACTAAAAAACTTTTTTTTTTTAATGTTAAAGTATAAACATTAAAAAAAAAAAAGGCTTTAAACCCTTCAGTCACTAGTTTGTAGTTAATAAAATAATTTATATTTACATAAAGCTAACCATTTATTGCTTTTAAGAGTTTTTCATTGTTGAAAATTAATCAAAAAAAGGGAAAGGTGTATTATCTGTAATGAGATTGTTTCCTGATCCCTGGATTGATAGTTGAATTAAAATTAATATTTCTCTTTATAAACTGGATTACTTGCTGATGTAGTCATCAAACCTTGAAGTATGATTCAAGTGTTATTAATTTAATCTCAACATCCCAAGTTTATAAGTAGTTACATAAAATAATTAATCTTTTGTAGCATTTTGAACAAAAGTTCTTTGTAGTCTGAAGTTCTGAACTAACTTGACTCATATTTAAAGCAAATTAAATCCAATTACAATTGGCATTTTAAAAGCATTTCTGACTTAGCTAACCTTAGCAACCACAAAACAGACATTGTTGCATCCCTTTAGTTAAAATAGTTGTAACACATCCAGGTTTTTTTTTTTTTTGTTTTTCATTTAAAATTAATATGAATCTGAATCATATTTTAGGTCTACTAGGTTATTTTAATCACTTAAATTTTCTTTTTAAAAAAATGGATTTAAATCAATTTTTAGAATTCTCTCTATACCAAGAGATTTAAAAATAATTATAATGTATTTAGTTTTTTCATGAAATGTCCCTTATATTAAAAAAAAAAATGGTAAAAAAAGATTAAAAATGTCTTCAGTTCTAACCTATACTACTTACTGGTATTTAAAAAACAAACTGGTGTTTTTTATAGGTTGCTATTAAAATCCATTTGATTCAAACTATTACAAAAATATATTTATAATAATTCAACTTCATTACAATTCCAAACCATTTATGAAGGGTATATGGTATATATAACTATTTTTTTAAAAAATACTTTCCTATCTTATGTCCATTTGTTGGTTTTCCAAAAAACATAATTATTAGAACTGAAGGTGCTAGGCTAGTAGGGAAAATTTCCAATGACTGTAGTTCTGAATAAATCGCAAAAGTAAATTACAAAGCCTATATTCTTCCTCATTGGGAACGGGTTCTTAAACTCCAAAACATGTGAAAATTCTCTTTCTAGCCCCAATGAGACAATCTTAAGTGACAGTATGTGGGACAAGGTAACAGGTGGTGATGAAATTTCAGTTTGGATTTTTTTTGGACATTTCCCCATTTAGACTCACACCCTTCATTTAAGAAGAAAAAAAAAAAAAAAAAAAAAAAAAAAAAAAAAACACATTAAGAAATAGAAATTCAAGAGTGGATTTGATAATTTTTCAACTATAGATTAATGAATTCAGTTTTTCCATGAACTCTAATTTATTTTATCATAACCATCATTTCTGTTGGAATAATGTCATAAGATTCTGACAGAGCATTCATTGAATAGAACTTCACTCACAAAAGCTGACTTTAAACTTATTTTTATTTCAAAATTCGGCAGTATTTTATTTCAAATTATTTTTTAGTTTTATTATTTCGTTTAAAAAGATAATAGTAAAGTAATATTGAAGACACCGGTACTTTTAACAATACTAGCCCATATTTCAAAAACCCTGTTACTTTGCTGTTTCATTTTATCTTGTCTCTTTACAGATATTTTCCTTCCTTCGGCAAAATAAATAAAGATATATAAAAGGGTGTTTTATCTCGACGAATTTCCTTACAAACATATCCTAAATTTATAATACATACTCAACTGCTATTTGTGCTAAATATTTTTTTGAAATACTTTCCTATTCAATGTCCATTTACTGATATCCCAAAAAACATTATTATTAGAATCTTAGATAAAAGAAAGATTACTGCATTTGTTTCCAATAGCAACTTAGCAGTGTTAACTAGATTTTTTTTTTAATAGTTTTTTTTTCTTTTCTAAATTCATTATCATTACGATAAGCCGTTTTATTTATTTTATAATTTTTAACTCCATACATTTATTGCATGGTTTTTTTAGTGGCTAGTGGCATTGCAGCTCTGTTAATATCAATTCACCTTAATGTTATGTTGGTGTGATGATTAGTAGATATAAACTAATTTTTAGTTTTAAATCATCTTTATGCTGCCAAAAAACATGCTGCACATCTGATAGCAATGAAAGGATAAATTACTCAAAATTTTATCTGTTTAGGATAATACTATTAAGCTTGTCTTGTTTTTTAAAAGCTCGGCCATTTTGGAAATATACATATTTGTCTGGCTAACTCAGAACTTTTATTTTCTTGAAGTTCTTAGTAAAATTAAAATAATGTTCAAAAAATGTCTGTTATATTACCAATATTAGTCTCTGAATGATCACTTTTGATTTGTGTTCCTTTCATGCTTGATGTATGGTGTATTTTAAGTTAGTAACGAACTTGATTATTTAATTTTTCTTTTGTCATGTTTATTTTTAGTTTGATAGATAGACTATTTGATGTTGGAAAAAAAAAAACAACTATATTTATTTCTGTTTCAGCACTTCCGGGGCCAATGCAGTTGCTATCGATAATAAAATTGAGCAAGCCATGGTGAGTAATGACATTTATTTAGAATATATTTTAGCTTTGGTTTAGAACACATTATTTATTGAAATAATTCTTATTGAAATTACTTATTAAATTCAAATCTCTCAGAAAGTGTTAATAATTGAAACCATTGGTGGAAGAAGGTGTTAACTTACTTTTATTAAAATGTCCAGGAGAAGCATTTTCCCGTTACTGTTTGGAACTTTTCCGGACATTAGTATTTTCTTTATAAAATTGTTTCTATTTATCATCCATTGTTTATTTTGATCTTATGACTAACCTCACTCTATTGTTTTTTAATAAATCTATTGATAACTTTTGCTTAAGAAAAAAAAAAAATCATTTCCTTGATTTGACCGATCTTTTAAACTGCACATTAAAAACTAGTTTACCCTGTCTTTGACATTATTGTTTACTAAAATGATACGAAAACGTGAATAAACTATAAAAATCATTTTTGAATTAATTGAGGTAACAACTTCCTCTAATCGCTTCAATTGTAATTAGAAAGAGATATATGCTTTATTAATACATAAAACATATTGCTGCCCAACTTTATTGGATTGCTAAATACACAGCACACCAATCAAAGTTAATTAAAGATAGCAACACTGTATATAATAGCAATTCATGATATTCATTATTTGGATACAATTCCTAGATATGAATTTCTCTCATACTTTTTTGTTTTGTTTTTTCTTTCTAATTAATTTCATTCTATGTTATCCTTTTTTTTATATATTTCCCTCATAGTAATAAAAAAAAAAAAAAAAATGTTTATCACTTACAAATGCAAGCTTTTCAAACTTATTTATCACCCAAGGTAAAAGTTGCTTTAGATATTGTCATATAAATTAATGGCTAGTACAGAATTGAAAGTTTAATCAACAAAAAATAATATATAAATAAATATAGCTGGCAAGCGATAATAGGTTATATCGATGTATTTAATGTTTTTGTTTTATGTTAGTTAAAACTGATTATGAATTGTTTATGGGTTCAATATTCACTTGATTTGTCTCACAATCGTAATGAATTTCTGTACACAGTTTCTGATCTGAGGGAGAAGCTCTTTCTCCCTCTTTTTTTCTTTTTCAGTTCTTTCCTTTTGTACATATTGTGTAAATAGATCCTTAATCATATATATTACTTACTACTATTAATTGAGGAAGTTTGTAATATTTACTCAGTAAAATCAAGATATTAAAAAAATTTGAATGTTAAATATTCGTCATTTCTAAAAACATAAAAAAATTCAAAACATCAGTAATTTGAAATGCCTTGTTGATACTCACCTGTGGAGCAAAGGAGTAGGACTTCTTCAAGATATTGTTTCATTGAGTGACTGTGGGGTGATAGAAAGGGGGAGTATTCATCTAAAAAATCAGGTAAATAGACAATCCTTTAGGTTTTCCGTATGACTGCTTGATTTTTCTGTTCCTACTAGAAAAAAAAATAACATTAAATTTATAGAAATTTGTATTTGTTTATTCAATTTATTTACTGTTATCATCTATCTAATAGTCCTATTTTAATTTTGTTTCTGGTAGAAAGAGAAAAAGCAACTAGTTATAAGGAAAACCTAAATAATTCTCTATTTATCTTATTACACCTTTCTGTTATCATGCTGTTCACTCTATGAACTATTAGCTTAAAGAAGCCCTTCTGCTATGTTCCTTAGGTGAGTATCAACATGCACGTGGTTTCTGGTCTTATATTTTTAAAATAATTTTGAATTAATTTTAAGCTTTGAATAAATTAAATACCAATAGAAATGGCGAATTTTTCATCTATTCCGTAATGTATTAATCCTTCTATATCACTAGATTAAAAAAAATCACTTTAAGAAATGTAAACAAGCACAATAAATTTTATCCACAGCCCTCTATCACAGTAATTGAGTCATGATCCTTTATTTTTTGGTGATCTTTAATAGTTTAAAAAAAAAAATAGAATTTTTTGTTTCAATATACACCTACTATTATAATTTCTAATCTGAAGATCAGAAATCGTTAAAGACGTGTTTGTAAACTATTGGATTTATCCACATCTCTGTTGATGACCCAGAGGTGTTTAAACAATGTGACAGGATTAATATGGTTTAAATTGGTAAGCCTTAGGTTTTTTTATTTATGCAGTAATTAATTGATGTATGGTTTGATCATTATTCCAGTATAGCAATAAAGATCTTGAAATAAAGAAAAACTTTTCCTTCCCATCCTAGCTAGAATAGGTTGGTAACCTGTAGGATAACCTGTTCTTTCTGCTCTAGTTGGAGTTCTGAAGGACATTAATTAAGACACAACGAACAGCTGTTAATAAAAATTCAAAATTATTATACAAATTCAAAATGCCCGTATTAGAATATTAAAATAATTGTTTGTACAAGATGAAAATGTGTGCTTGAATGAAAATTGTTTTTTTATCCATTCTTACTCAATCTGCTGTGCAATATATATGGATCCTCAATTCTTTATTTCTCTTTATTTCTGGTTTTCATGCATCATGGTTTTGATCCCCTCTTCTTTTTCCATCATTTATTAGCTAAAAATTTAAGTTCCTTGTCTTATCTAGATTATCTGAACTTTTGGTATTTTAATGTGCTTATCATTTGATCTTCGTCATTTTGAAAGGTTGAAAATAATCATCAGTACAAGAGTATGCCGCACATATTGGTTACAGTTGACTTGATTTCATATACCATAGTGTTCGATAAAATCTTTATTTTTTATAGTTTACTGAATACTATAGTGGAATACAGATTCACTTAAGATTTTAATTATTTTTATTACTCTTTATGGTACATAGATCGTTTTTTGAAAGTCTATTTGTTCAAATCTCCTAATCTATTTAGATATACTTCTTACCTGAGCTCTTATTTTATTTATTTGTTTAGATTTGTGAAGTTTTACTCCCTTCACAGTTTATTTTATTTTTTTCTGTAAATTATTCATTTGTTATAATTTTACAAAAATATTAGAGTATAAATATAAAAATACTTTTTTTCTGAAATATTCAGATATGATATGTGATTTTAAAAACAGAATGTATTTATGGTAGAATGAACCTGTTTAAAAAAAAAAAATACCAAAAATATACATTAAAAGTTAGTAAGTCCAACAATTGTAGTATAATTATTTCTTATACTTGGTTTTCTGGCATTAAATGTTTGTTTTTGAAGACTGGAATCAAAAGAAATAAATCAACAAACAAATCAAATACATTTTACCTGAAATTTTTACTATCATTGCCAACACACTTTTCCCAATGTGTAACAAAATTTTCAATGCCAGATTTGAAAAAAATTTGGGTTGCATGATTAAACAAAATCAGAAAAGCAATTTTTAATGTCTGAATCATTTAAAAACATTTTTTTTTTTACAAAAATTTATCCAAGCTATGAAAAAAATAGTGGTCTGTAGGCAATAGATCAGGAGAATATGGTGGATGATGTAGGCCCTCACATACCAACTCCTTTTATATGCTGTTAGTATCAAAATATGAGGTTGGGCGACAAAATAGTTTCTCACCTGTTCACGAGTGCAGGATGTTATTTGATGAAATTTTGATTCATTCGCTCAATTTCTTGGCCATATGATGTTACGTTAGTTGTTTTCCCAGTAGAAAATAAAAATGGATGACTCCAGCCATAATTTGTTCAGATGGAGATTCAGTGTAACTAGGTAGCTTATCGACTTCTATCCACTGATCTGGTCGGTGTCCATTGACATTCATGATCCATGGCAGCAGAATCACCAAGTTTGAACTCATAAAATGAATAGCGTGTTCCCATTTTCTCATTTAAAATGAAACTAAAATCTGTATACCTACTTGGAAAAAAAACATACACTGCTCATAATTGGAGTATTTGTAGTGATCATTCATAAAGTATAAATATTTTGCTAGCAATCAACAGACAACACTTTAATCCTCCATAAACATTATTATTTAAAAAATTGAATATTTCATGTGGGATAACCCATTACTATAAAATGTTAACAATTAACTAAAATTATAATTAAAAAAAATAATAATAAACTAAAACTAATAAAAAAATCATCAATTTTAGTAATTATATTTTCTGTTGCATATTTCTCTATTTATAAAGTTACGTTTCTTCTTGAAAACTCAGCTTTCAATTTAATAATTGAATCATTTATTTCAGAAACCACCTAAGTGACAAAATATCAAAACATGTTTTTTTTTGTGGTACTGTACAATTGAAAGATAAATACATCTTTTAGTGCAGAAATAACTTATGTTCCATATCAGCAATGCTTTTTGGCAGCCTTGAAAATAATCCGTTTATTTCAGAAAGAACCCAAGTGCAGTTTTTTTTTTAGTTTTCCGAAAGTTGAAAAAAGTGCACTTAGGTGGTTTCTGAAATAAACTATTCAATTAAAATAAAAGTTCTAATATTCAAGATAATTTTTTTAAATTATTATTAGGGTAAAATTAGTTTTGTCTTTGATACATCATTGAACAATAATTTAACTATTTTACAGTCCCAGTGTCCACATGGCTGAAACAAGAAAAAAATAAAATTTTATTGAATAGAATAGAAAATAAACTTTATTTTGGGACGATGTCCCTTAAGAATAACATAATGTACAGAAATAAATACAATTTTATGTGTGTTAAATTATATATATTGCAAATTTATTAGTGTTTGTTAAATTTTTAGAGATGAAAGATTTTTTTCCGAATCAAGAAAAAAATTACTGAGCTAATGCATATACAAAATAATACACATTTGGTTTTCTTTAACCAGTATTGTTGCAAAGTGTCACACATGACACATTGACTTAAGCATTTTTTTTTTTTTTTAATCTGGTAGACTTACTACAAGTATTTCACCCTTTCCATCTCTCTCAGGAAAATGAGTAAACAGAAAAAGGGTTAATAAATAAATATGTCTATGCTCCATGTACATAGAAAATAATATATAGTGAATTTGATTGAATTAGCTCTTAATGCCTTGAGCAATGTGTAGCATCTATTTTTTACTTATTTATTTTCTTATTTTCATTATTATAAATGTTAGCATATATTTTTTAATTAATTTTTTTTTTTATTTAAAGCATTGGGGAAGTTCAGTTAGAAAGATTCCTATTTGTTCTCTCAGTAATAATTTCTAATTATAGCTGTATTGTGTAATAAACAGCTCTGCAGAGTTATTGTGAAATGAAAAGTAAAAAAATTATATTTTATTGTTTGATGTGAAAAATATATCTTTAGTATATGATATTAATTTTTTCTAATTTTTATTTATTTATTTAATTCTAGTCACATACTAACTTGGTGACGAACAAGTTTGTCAGGCTTTGTTGTGTGTTACACTATATCTGTACTTCGACTTATTTTCTATAGTACTTCTATAATACTTCGATTGATTTTCTAAATAATATTTATCTAGTTAGTGAAAATTCATCGTAGTACTGTATTGAATTTCATTTACCATCAAATGTAATCAATGAAATGTTTGTTTTTAGGATTTGGTGAAGTCTCACCTGATGTATGCTGTGCGAGAAGAAGTGGAGGTGCTGAAGGAGAAGATCGCTGAGTTGATGGAGCGGATTGGTCAGTTGGAGGCTGAGAACGCCACTTTGAGGGCAGGGGCCACCCCTGAAACCCTTGCGCTACTCCCACCACCATCTCAGACCACTACCACCAATCCTTAGGTAGGTTCAATTATTGATAATCTTTAAAATAATAAATAATTTTATAAATTAAACACTTTAATACTTGCCAACTTTGCATTTTGAAGATAATAAGCTAATATGTAATTGAATTAGAAAGTAATTTAATTGGTCATAATTATTATTATAATAGACTCGTTCTTTTGTTTTCAATTTGTGCCTCATAATATATTTATAGTTAAACTTCAAAGGTGACAGTAATTTCTTATATCCCCTTCCTATCTGATAGATAACATTAAAAATTCTCTCAGCTCAAACTTTCCTATCCTAGAAATAGCCTCAAATCAGTCAATATTATGCAATTCAAATCCTACGTAGTTTACCCCCTTAAAACCTACATCTACCTTTTCACCTCTTCTGAATATCTCCCCTCCAAACTTTCTGAACATTATATTATCATTAATCCATACTACTGATTTTGAAAAAATGTCTATCCTTGCTTGCCACTGTCCCCAACGATAGTAAACGTCCATCATAAAATATATTCTACAGTCAACCATACTATTTTTATTATTTATTAATTTATTATTATAACCATCTCATTTTCTGAGTATTTGGCATTTTTTCTCTTAGCAGCTCTTAATCCATAGTTCTAAATCCAACATAAAGTAATGGAAGTTCTTTTTAAGGAGTTAATTTACAATATAATTTCTCACTTTATTTTTGTGGAAAAAATAATTTTATGAATGTATCGAATAATTTATTAATTTTTTTTCTCTCTTTAATTTTCAAATCCACATCTGTCACTTATCCTGTGACAAGCAGATGTGATGATTGTGTGCAAGATAACTGAGGGAGATCAGAACCCAGTGGAATAATTTAGCTCAGTCGGTAAGGCACTTGAATGCCATGTTCCTGGGTCCGAGTTCAATGCCGATTGAAGGCAGAAAATTTATTTTCTGTTATTTTGGCTATGACTCAACTAAGAGATCAAGAGGCCCTTCTGGGGCACACCCATCCTCAATAAAGTAGGTACCCTTAATTGAGGAAAAAACCTGGCGGTTGAGCATGTTTTTGTTTATTTATTCTTCTGTTTAGCTTGAAAAATAACATTAAATCAAAAAGTATAATTAAAGTAAATTAAATCTATCTAGCCTCAGGTATAATAATTCATATTTATTTGATTTATTTCTGTTTCAGGTTACACGTGTGTTGAGTGTAGCCGAGTTCCACACTTGCGTACTCCGCACCTGGCCCATGCCCTAGTCAGATTGGATTCACCTTTCATCAGTTGACCTTTTCTATTTAGTCACTTATGTTCTCGACTGTTTCTTCACCTAATTATGTAAATGTGTTGTCGATAAATTAAAAAAAAAAAAAATGAGTAAAAATATTGCATTTTTACATTTAGTTTTTAAAAATATTTTTTATGTTTGAAGATATGCGTGTATCTATATTAATGTTCCCTCATAAACTTTACCTTCCACTTGTGTCATTGTATGTCTAGCTGTAGGTCTATGTATGGATATGAATAAGTTGTATATGAATGTTGTAATCATCATATTGGAACTAGCTTTTAAACTAATATATTGGCAACTATGTTTTAAGCAAGTTATTTTCACAACTAAAACTTTCATTGGCTTATATTATTTTTTTTTTAAATGTGATCTTATACAGGGAAAAGGCTTTGTTCTGCTAAGAAGGAACCGACAATATCATTCTGCTCAAGGATAAGAGGAATACAAAATTAAGACGAGGTTTTAATTAACAGTAAGTAAACGATGCTCAATTCATATATATAACTAGCTGTTGTTAAATTTTACAAACTAAGAAGAGGGGCATATCATAGCCGATCATATCGAGTTGAGCATCCACTGTAAATATTTTATTATTGTTATTCTAACCTGTCATAGCGCTTATCAAGTTCTCCTGTGCACTTCTGATACATTAGATCTTATCAATTATTTAAGATATTTCGTCACTAAAGGGCGAGCCCTCTATGCCTATCTATACGTACGTATAAAACCTAACTTGCAGAGCTTAGCTTTGAGTTCTTTGAAAGTGACTATGCATAGTGAGATTGTTGTGAGAAATGCTTAAGCATAGAAAGTGATGCCATACAGGCTGTGGTAAAGATAGTATATTTTCTGTATTGTATATTGAAATCAATTTTTAAAGTTTATTTGAATTTTCTTCAACGGTCTAAGTTTATTTTGTAGATTTATAGTCAATATAGAGCTTATCTAATTGTTTTATGTAATATTATGATTCATATTTATTTATTATTTTAATAATTACACATATATGAGTGTGATAGCTATGAGATGTTTTGTAATCGACGATTACCGCCTAGAGCGAGCACAATATATAGCAGATATTATATTCTGCCGGGATTTATCAATTTGGAAATATTTTTGTATCGTGTCAGAAGGTTTTGCAAGTGATTTGTATCGTTAAGTGTAGGCTATAGACTTGTTATATTTCCTACTCTTACATTTCAAGTGTATGCAAACTTAGATTTATATACATACATATATACATATATATATATATATATATATATATATATTGTCACCAATATTGATATCTATATAAATCACTAATAAGACTAAACCTTGTCCTCAGTTGAGAGATGAGCGTCATTGATAAATGAAAGGGAACTAATCTTGAAATGTGATTTAATATGCAGTAACTTGCAAGGTTACCAGAAAAGTGTCAATCGATTTAAAATTTAAACTTTTTTTTTTCAATACTTGTAGTCTTGTATGTTATTCCATTTCAGTCGATCATACTGAAATTAGTTTAAATGTATTTAAATTTGTATATATTATTTGAATTATTAGTGTTTAAGACTGTAATTTGCCTATAGTATTTTCACTGAGTTTTCAATGTACATCTTATTGTAAAATGGAAAGAAGGAAAAAAAAAAACAAAAAAAAAACAAGTTGAAAACTGATTATTTTATTAAATTATGACATCACAAAAAATAAAACTTGAAATTTGTCAATAGCTCTAATTTTATTAATTGTAGTTGATATTAAATTATAGCAGCATTGACATTGAAAGCAGTCCAATTAGCGAAGTAAGTAATAACTTCATTTTGGTTGATATACTCAGTATTTTTTAAATTGTTAATTTTTAATATTGGTAACTGTCAAGTCATAAAGAACTGATGTCGTCATGTAAATTCAATTCATGACTTTTATCCTTCCCTGAATTGTGACCTATTTATTCATTCTATTGTCATCTGGATCTATAATAACTGACTTTTTCTCTGGTTCATAGAACTGCAAATAAATTAAAATCTTTACTCTTGTTTCATGAAATTGATGCTTGTTGTATAATTAATTGTAATTTCTGTTTTAGCAATTCTTTAGAATTTCAATTTCATGAGATAAATTCACCAATTTGCTCTTCTATACCAAACCTAATAAGCTTATATTTTGTAAAATAACACCTTTGGATGTTATTATATTTCAAATAAATAATATAATCATTATTACATTTTGTTATGTATTGTACAGCCTTAACAACCTTCGAAGATAAATAAACATCTATTTAGTTTTAGAATTAAGTAATTAGGCCGAGAAATATAGTCACTTTCCAATGTTGTATATTTACTTTTCAGAACTATGGTCATTATAAAACTTAGTCATACATAATAACCATTGTGTATCTTATACATAATAAAAACCCTTTTCAAAGCAGTTGATTGCAATTATAGTTTTCCAGTTTGGTTTATGACTATAACTGTCCTTAATACACCTACTCACGTACTTAAGTGTCTTGGCCTTTTACACATATATCATTTTTTACTGTAAAAAAATCCGAGTCTTACTCCTTGGGCTACAGATACTGAAAAAAATTCTGTGAAGTGTTTTTCAAGGAAATCATGGAAAACCTCATTATTGACCGTCTATAATATTATACCTTTGGGCAACTAAATTAAAATATTGGACACATCCCCTTTAAATTAAAACCTGTTGTGAAGAAAATGTTTATTTTTCTAAATCATAACAGTTATTTTTTTATTAAAAAAAAAATACTGAAACAGATCTATCTCGTGGATTTATTAGACTGTTAGGCTGGTGAACAAAACATGTTGGAAACAAATTCTTCAAATCCTACTTGACTTAGCATTCATGGTGTTCAAAATTTACTAGTTATAATTTAATCAAACTTGGCTAGAATGTTCTGAGATCACCTAAACAAAAATGTTGCAGATCTGCAATGGTATGCATCGAAGGGTTAACTCCCATCATCACCAATTTTAATTCAACTTTTTGTGAACTATTTTCTTTCTATCATTCCAAATTTCCAAATTTTTATCCTATAATTCCAACACACAAAACACCCTGATATTTTGCAACAATTTTAATAACAGAACTTCAAGTAAGATAAATAAATTTAATTCATAGTTCAGGTAATAAAAATTTTTTCATGGCATGTAAAATAATTAAGATCTGGTAATGTCTTAGCACGTTGCTGTGCCAAAACTGTCAAAAATTTGATTTACTTTACTGTACTGTACTGCATATCAGTTGATCTACATAACAAAACTGCAAAAGTCAATATACATTGGATTTTGTTTGTTCAAACTGTCTCTTATTTTTTAGAATATTTAAAAAAAAAAAAAAAAAATCTAACAGAAGTGGCTAATGATACATTAATCCTAATTGTATTGATCCTTCTACACCATCATTCATACCTCAAGTGATTCCTGATTTTATACATATATTTTTAGTAACAGAAATTTCTGTGTATGCCAATCTAAGCACTAGATTGTATTCCAATAATTTATTTTCATAAACATTTTGGGTTGCTTAATCGTAATGACGACCACTGATATTCATATTAGACGAAAGGGTTTTAATTTATAACCGTAATATCTTGGTGCTAAGTGATAAGTTAACAATATTTCTCAATATGCAGCTAGAGTTCAGTGTGCAGAGCAGGTGGCTCCAGTTGCAAGGATGTGCTTTTTTGACAGATTTAACTTCTTTTTTTTTTCAATTCTTTAAAGCTTTGAAAAGGTAAGTATGAACTAATATTTTTATTTTTATAAAAAATCATAATTTTTTATTAATAAAAAAAGTATTTATATATTAAATTTCTGCTGTATCTTTTTTTTGGTGGAGGGGAGGGGATATATCAATTCTAGTATGATAATATTAAATGTATGAAACCCCTTTGTACCTTAGCATTAAGTGATTATGAGTTAACAGTAACTGATTCAATTTGTATCTTGGTACGATATTAATGGAGAATACAGTTCCAATTCACACACCCTGAATAAAAAAAAAAGTTTGTTTTTTTTAATGCTAAGGGATTCCATATTTTGCCCACTTAAAATTCAAGGAACCCCTATGATTTTTTAAAAATAAAATTAGATCTACTCATTTGACTGTCAGAGGAGAGAAAAGTTGCTATGATAATTAAGATATGAAAAGACAGTAATTTTCATATAGGACAATACAATTTTTTTGAAATATCTAGTACTGGTAAGTCACCAACAAATTGAAGTTCCATATTATGTCTCTTTTCTTGTACAATTCTTAAAATTATACCTACTTTGGAAGAAACAGTACTAATTTTATACACTAGAGCTGAAGTAATTAATAAGTAAGTAATAATGACATCCTTTATTGTTTGTTATGGTTTTAGATAAACTAAAAGATCTTTATAATAAGTAATAAATTTTATATAGTCATCCATAATAAGTATAGCCATTCTTACTCCAAATAAGAACTTTCATGACGGGAGTTGAGTGAGCCCGTGCGTTCCTTCAATGAAACTATTTTTAGTTTAAAGAAAATAATTAAATTTTGAAAAAATCAAAATCAATTTGTTGGAGTAACAGAATAATATTTTATGATATAGATACCTGGAAAATAGGACTAAATATGGCAAACATGAGAAATGAATATTAATCTGATATATTTATATGTTAAAGAAAAATAAATAGATGTTTTCTCACCCAAACTTTTATTTACATATGCAGAGTACTGTAAGGATATCCATTTTCTGTCATCTGATCTGGCTAGAATCATATTTAATTATGTTCATAATCATTCACAGCTTTATGGATTTTTTTCTGCTTACTTTTTTAGGTTATGGGCTCTTGAGATTTTAAATAAGTAAATTTTAAAATATTTTCGTCTTAAAATATAATCACAACATATTTATATTCATCCAGTCACTCCATTTCTATTTAGAATGTGATATGAGAAGACGCATTATGACAAACTTACCAGATTAAAACTACCTCTAAGTTCTCAGAAGAAGTTTACAACTACTTATTCTTCATTCTTCACAAGGTGTTAGAATGATACATCTTTAACAAATTATCATATAAGGAAAATATGTGCCAAAGTTTAGCTCTGATTTTGTGATAAATGTCTAATATTTTAAGCCAAAGCTTACGTTTTTATATGTTTAGGGTCAACGATGTCCTTTTCATGAGTATTTTAATTATTTTTCTTAAATGAATTTTCATTCACAAATAATTTAAACTGAAGATCCATTATTTTTTTCATATTGTTTATTTTTAATTAACTTATTTGTGGTTCTAATGCTACATTGTATTTACCATTCAATTAAGTTTAGTATTCTAGATATTTATTATTTCAGATTGTTCAAAGAACCTAAGTATTTTGATATCCAGAGTAGCACTACCAGTTACCATAATTAAAACCTGAAACCTCTCTTTTTTGCCAAGAGATGGCATTAATTGTTTGGTACTAGGACTTACTATGTTCATATTCAATTATAAGAAGGCTCTTTGATTATTACTATTGTTTTGTAATTATTACCTATACATTAATTTATAACATATTCAAAAATTTTGTAGTAAATAAATACAACGGTTTTACAAAATGAAGATGGGTTTAGAACATGTATAAAATTGTCTGTGAATAATTAAGACATTGATCAAATTGAATTTATAGGAATTTTGGTGCTTCTCTTTTCATAACTGAATATTTTAGTTTTTATTTTTGTATAGTATTATTATACATAGTACAATATAATTGTATAATTATATAAAATACCATTGAGATTGATTTTACTGAAACTGCCTTATTTAAGGCAATGACTGAGAGCTTTTGTTGTTACACTTCAGTCATTGTAGACCATTGTTAGTCAGCATTTACATCACTCTGAAAAAAAAAAATTAACTTTTTTATAATGTGTAATACAATAAATGAAGACTCTGATCTCTTTAAATGAGTGGATGTGCCTTAGAAATTTATAAACATTTAACAGAAACTAGTCATTACCATTTACCTCTTCAAAAGAGTATATGAATAAGCATTTTATGATTTTCTGCCATAAAACTGGTTAATTGTTGTAAATATAGAATATCTATTTTAATAAATTAATTTCTACATTGTACAAAAAAAATAGAGACAATTTTTACATTAAGTAAAAACAAAATATGCAGCTATTTTATTAAAGCACTGAAATATTTATAATTTAATGCAATAGCAGCATTGATAAGGATAGTAATTTTACACTAAATTATTTTGGATGGTTCATCAGGAATGTCCTTGAATGTCCATTTAAGAATGAGTGACAGAACTGATAATATGTTTACAAGAGAGATGCTTGTCCTGTTGATTTGTCTCATTCCATTGATTAAGAAACAGCCTTCTTTATTTATAATAATTATTTTAATAATAATCTTTATTTATTCTTAAAAATATTCCTTTAGAATAATACCATTAAGAAAAGAGAGGCTTTAGAGCCTTGGAATAAATATAAAATATACAAAGAAGTAATTTAAATAAAACGACAAATATGAAAAATTAGTAAATAATACATAATCATAAATATAGACATAACTGGTGAATTACATGGGATTTAAAAGTAAGAATGATTTTTTTTAATATAGGGAATGATCTAATTAAGTCATTGTCAGTTGAATTAAATTAATAATATGGACAAGGATGGTTACCTTTAGCATTACTTCTGGAACATACAGAAGGTTTGGGTGGGCTGAAGGGCATCAGGGATCAATGAAGGAGAATATTTTTGAATAACTTGATAATGAAGATGTCAGGGAATACTGGACTAGATATTTGAGGTATCCCTCGGACCCTAAGAAGATATTGTTTGAACCAATCTATTCACCCATTTAGTAAGATAAATTTAATTTTAAGACTTTATTCAAATATGTGGTGGTAATTAATTAAAATATATCAAATTACTTGAAATTGCATGTTCATTATACCCACATTTAACAGAATATATATATATATATATATATATATATATATATATATATATATATATATATATATAATATATATTATAAGAACCTAATTTAAGTATATAGAAAGGAAAGAATAGAATAAGCTTAATGTTATACCTTGGGGCTGCAAGTTTAAAACATGGTCAAAATTAGCTTTAAACTTTTCTACTGTGCTCGATTGCTTATTGCGATTACAATACATCAAAAATAAATAATTAAAGATCTTCCTCCTTCAACCTGTGAATGAGCTCCAAAAGAAGAACTCTTGATATAATGAATTGATTTCAGTGCCCTGCTTTAAAACCAAGCCAAATACTATTCATTAATATTATTTCAAAAACGTTAATTTTCCCTTTAATCATTTTTGGATAGGATTACATAATGATTATATCGGTGGTTTTCCTGAAGATGTCGGATTACCATGAAAACGAGTTAACTATGGCTTGAAAACTCGATTTTAACAGATATTAGCGTTGCGGAAAATTGTTTGCTTTGTTTCTTAGCAAGGCCTTAAATATCTATTTTGGCATAAAAATGTGTTTTTAGAGTAATCACAGGATTATTATCAAAAATTTGTCAACTGAAAAGTACACAATTTTGACTTATTAACTTCTTCATGACAGCCATGGTTGTAATTTCACACAATATAATTATATAATCAGAATATTAAATTAATCGTCTTTAATGGAAGAGGTGTTACACAGATTGCCAAATTCTATATTCCTACTCATAAACGAATATATTTTCTTAAAAATGTGTCTCGATTTGCTTTTTTGTATTCACACATTCAAATAAGTACCCATGTGGGTATTACACCAAAATGATATTTCATTAATTATTTTTGTTGTTTTAAAA
Organism: Euschistus heros; assembly: GCA_003667255.2. Lineage (NCBI taxonomy): Eukaryota > Metazoa > Arthropoda > Insecta > Hemiptera > Pentatomidae > Euschistus > Euschistus heros. Next base: position 3,669,910 of record RCWM02000007.1, on the reverse strand, counting down.
ATAATCACGAAAGTAATAGAGATTAAATTTTATATGACCTAAAACGGCTGAGTGACGTCAGCATATCTCCGACCTTCACTTTTTGGTCTACGCCGAGCCCAGTATAAATGATAATGAATCTCTAAAAGACGTCAACTACCAAATTTGTGAGCCAGTAACGTTTATTTGTTACTATAAAAACTTTTTTCTTGTTGAAATTGACTTGATAAAAATTTTCTAGTACTTTAATTATAACAATAATATGCATTTTTACATTTTTAAACTAATACATAATCCTCTTTTTCCGTCGCTTTATCTTGTTGATTTCTATTATGTATTTGGATGCGATGTCTAAACCAAATCACCTTTCGTTAATAATATGAAATATCATATTATATCAAAACCGTATCTTAAGCTCAAGGGAAGTGATATAAATGTGAATGTCTTGTCAAAAGATGCTCATTGAAAAGAGGGTGTAAAGTACAAGCACAGTTCAAAGGTAAATATTTGTTATTTAAAACTTGGAGGACATTTCACGAAATGAATTAGCGATGTCATCTTTCAATTTTCAATCAACTATAATTAATTATCTACCGCGCAGCAAATTTGAAAATAAATTAGTTGAACCATTTTCACAAAACTTGTAATAATAAACTTATTAATTTAATGATGCCAGTTTATTATTTAATCGGATAGGAGACTGTATAGAAGTGATTACATCTCCTCATACCTCTCAAAAAACTAGGTATCACGTTAGATAATCAAATGTTTGTTTGGAAGTTAGTTTTCTAACCAAATAGCTAATACATAATCGTAAGATAATAGTAATCTAAAGAGAAACTGATTAATTCCTTTAATGTAAATGAACTCAAGGATAAATTCCTTTCTTTTTTTTGTTCTGTCCTGTAATTGTTCCATTTGCTTACTTGAACTATTCACTACCTCTCTCTTTTTGTGATAAAATAAGTTTCTTAGAAAATAAATATAATCTTTTATGTGATTTTAAAGATTTTAATTTCCACGGTAAAAGTCAATTTTTTTTCTCCTGTACCGGGAAATCGTTGATCTGTTGATATATTGAAAATAATTCAATTTTGACAGAACAAGAACTTCCACCCTTCTCCAACTGGAGATTTTTTATTTAATTAAATATCCAATGCAGTTGCAATCTATTAAGAGTTTCAATAAATAAATTAAATCTAACCTAAGAACTGAATGTGCTGAAATGTGTCAGTTGGACAGGTAATACAAATAGAAAAGAAATTTCAAATAATACATTACTCCATTAGCACAATTTTAGGAAAGAAAGAGGTAGAAGGTCATGGCTCTATATTTTCAAGGACGTTTACATACTTCTCTTGACAGCTGGAATGGCGAGAATAGAACAAAGAACGAACCCCTGCTTTCGAAAAATGGGACAGAATAACTGCATTAGAAATGAATTATCTGCGTAAAATAGACATACTGGGATAAAATCAGAATTGGGGTCATCAGAGATGAATTTATTGAAGATGAGCAATAAAAGAGGTCCTAGAAAAAAGAGCTCAAACGAAGATCTTGGTTAAATGCAACCCAACATCAATCTCGAGAGGCACAGACAGTTAGTCAAAAATTAGAATATAAAATCTCAGTTTTATACCTGTTTTATTAAATCTGAAATTTGAGGTTTCCGATTTAACGTTCCCAAGTTTACGAGTTAAGCTGGTTAAAAGCATATATTTAAAAATCGCTTGAATATATTTTTTATCACTGAAAAATTGGGAATTGAATTATTTTCTATTCCTATAATTTTTATTTGACCAGAAGATTAGTTTCAAACGTAAGACATTCATCCTCAGTTCAACAAATACATAAATATCCAAATATCATCTGTTTTTATAAATATATATTTATTAGATTAATTAAGTAAAACAAGAAATCAAATGCCTGTTAGCACACATCACGTCCATCATAGGCACAACTGCTTCGCTGTAATGTTTTGCCGTTTTTTTTTTTTTAAATAATGACAATTTACTGTATATTCACAGGAACTAATTTAATTTCTAATATCAGAACTGTCCTTCGTTACAAAGTTATCAGGGAAGGCCACGGAGTCCAATTCGATAACATTATCAGACATGCCTACGTTGGATTAAATATTTGCTCAAAAACGTCATTAAAGTGAAGTGAACGCCAGCTGAATCATCAAAATATGAATGTATAATTTATTTCATTGACAGTGATGTTAGGATATAACACTCTTCTGGGTCATTATATGGGTAGCATTGTCACTCAATCATCCCTATTGTAATATTGTATTTATCATCATCATCAATGGCCCCTCATGTTTTTGATATTTACCTTTAATCAATTGGATAATATTTTTAATAATTACTGAACTAGTTTACTTTTAAGTTCATCGTGTGACCAACAATTAAATGATTAAATGATAAATATACTTTACCATCTTTAGTTTTATGTGTATGTTGTACATAGTACACACACGCACGCACGCACACCCACCCGCACACAAACACACAAAAACACACATACTGAAGGGAGGTTTTGATTGACTCATCAAAGAAACACTCAAAAAATAATAAAACACTAAATCTTCAAACTTTTTATATTAATACATTGTACAGAACTCACGGCTCAATTATTTGAATCAGATTCAATACCAAATTGCGATGATGTTATGATATTACCTCACACTACAGAAAACTGACCGGTCGTTATATTGCGCTGAAGTCCAAGCCAAACACCTTAAAATGTTCCAGGAAAGGGAAGGCTACAGCACACAACTCTTGTTTATAGAATTAAAACATTCTTGGAAAGTGAGAAAGAAAGAAAAAATCTTTTAGATTGAATATATCTTGTAGTTTTTTTAAAGGAATCAGTCACACTAAAATAAGAATTGAAGACATAGGTGGAAGAAGTTGTTAACTCTCTTTTTGGAATTTTTCCGGACGTTAGTGCTTTCTATTCAAAATTCTTTTTATTTTATCTTTTTTCTATTCTGCTAGTATTTAATTTACATTCTATTTTCTATTATGCTGATAGTAGAAAACCTTTTTGCAATTTCCGAAATTCATTCTATTGAGTTGACCTTATAATGTGCAATTTAGGCTAGTTTGCCCTATCTGTTGATATTTTTGTTTACTAAAACAAAAACTACAGGTGATAAAACGTGAATAAATAAAAAAAAAGAAAAAGAAAAATGATTTTTGTAAAAACAACTGAGTCAACACCTTTTTCAATAAAATAAAAACATTATTTTACTATGCCAACGTTTCGGCCATAAAACTGTTAAATCTGGCCATCAAAATGTTAAATAAAAGACTCAGGGAATATAAAGAGAAATACAATTTATAAAAATAAAAAAATACTTTTTAAATTCCCCGATTGTCTATTAATCGTTTTCTTTTTCAGCTACTGATGATGCTTATCAATGTTAATAAAATAATTTTTTAACCATCATTATTACCTTTGACTGATCCCTCAAAGAAATCTACAAAATATAAAACATTAAATTAACTATTAACTTCTATATACACGTACCAACTTAACTGAAAAACTTTCACTGAGTTCTTGATCAGTATATATATTTTTCTAATCTTTATCATTTCATTTATAAAATCTCACCTGCCCGGAAGTCCTGACAAAGCGGGAATGTGCTTTGTAATAACTATTAATGTACCATTCTAGGCACGAGGAAGAGCGTTAAGCGACGATTCTTGAGGTTGAACAAAATCGATTGATGGGAGGGGAGGTTCTCCATCTAAAAATCTATTTTTTTTTTTTTTTAGCGTTATGAGGGTGTTATCAGGAAAATAAATTTAAGCAGTGCATGCACAAATCTGTCAAGTTCTATGGCATCAAAGAACACACCATCTCCTATAAGTTCAAATTTTAGGGACAATGCGGGGAGCGATAGAACCTACCATTAGATACGACCATACTGTTCCGTAGTAGTGAAAAACTTTTTCCAGAGAGTGAAGATTGAATATGAAAATAATAAAATTCTTCTATTGCTTCTTAATTATGATTGATGGGATTCATCAGTGACGTAGCTGATACAGCAGTGCTATTATCTCTTTGGATCTGGCTTGTATCTCCATTTGTTGGACAGGTTTAGTTCGGAGTACACTGGTCGAGTGTTTGTATATAATGTATGTACAGAATGATAGTTTTCAAAAATAAAGTACTGCGTGGTATATGTGGTCCAAAAAAGGATGAACATGTGAGAGGATTAAGAAGGCTCCAGAATGCCGAACTGCTTTAATTATAACCGGTACATATAGTTCACGTAATAGCAACGCGACGCAACAATGACCGAATTCCAATTAAAAGTTACCATTGAGCTGTCGGATAAAAGTTCGAAAGGTCGACTGAAACGTAAATAGGAGGATTTCGTCAGGGCCAATCTTATGAATTTGGGTTTTGGTGGAATGGGTTGGAGGGAGATGTATTGTCAGAAGTTGATGGTGTCGGCATCGAACCTTCCAGTTCGCTAAGCCTTATATTTTATTTTTACAAAATGATTTTCTTAATTTTTTTGTTATCTTTTTCATACTTTTATTATTATTTTTTTTATTATTATTTGTAGATATTGTATGAAAGGATTCATTATCATCCATTTTACGTATTGCTCTTGAGTGATACCGAATGTAAAATATATTCAATAGAGCAGTTTTCTAAAAAAAAAAAAATGTAGTTGAAAATCATTCTAACTTTTAAAAAAGAAAAGCTATTACGCTATTCTTTAAAATACTCCCGAATATCAAATGGGGCTCAATATGTTTTCTCAGCAAATTTGAAGACCAAGCCATGGGTACAGTGGTTCCAACTGTGATTAATTAGCTGATGAACCGGTGCTTTTTACTTGGTGTTATTTACCATAGATATAGTGTGCTTTGACAGGAGTAGGTTCCTCAAAATGTAGATATTTAAAAGCAGAGAACTAAATTATTCTAATAGTGTATCACCGCCGGAATACACTCTACTGCTCTGGTAAAATACAGCCCAACAAATCGCGTTAAGGTAGAGAGAAAATAAAAGGTTTTGCTAAACAAAACAATCTTTTGTAAATTAAAACCAAGAATTAGCTCGAGTTTTAAAGAAAATCGTTTAACGTTAAATTTTCATGTGAATTTTACTCTTTTTAACAGGCTATAAAATACTTCTCGATTTTTTTTTAAATAGTTAAAATATAGAGAAAAACTATAATTTAAATATTATATGGCATATAAAAAAAAAAAGTATGGCTAGAATATCATCAAGATGTAGCAAGAATGATTTGTCAAAAAAAATGTACAAGGTTTATGCATTTTTCATATCTTGAAAGACATAATAATGTCGTTTCAATTCTTCAAGGTTTATTTTAATTAAATAAAAAAATTGAAATTTAGTTTCATCGATGTCAATTCTATTATTGTAATTCAATGCTCTTCATGAAAAAATTAATTTAAGACCTGGATTGCATAGAATTCCCACGAGAATTTTATTGAATAACAATTAAACGTATTGAATAAATGTAGCATAGTCACATGATTACATATTCAAACGAATGATTAATATTTAGTATAATGTTTTTTTTATAAACCAGAGATAATGATTTTTGTTTTGTTTCGGCACAATAGTATTTATAATCAAGATGGCGGTCTTGATGTCGTAATTATAAAACATCGTACAATCAAATAATGTTTGATGAATTTGTTGATTTAAGAGGGATCAGTCAATAAATAAAATAAATGTTAATGGATTTATTTAGATAATATATTCGATTACAATATTCATATAAATATATATCATTAATGTATTTAATAAATGTATTAATGCAGTCACTTTATCGAATAATATGTTGTTCCTCCTAGCCATACACATCCTTGGTATTTGTATGTATGTCAAAAGCTATATTTCTTAAAATTCAAAATAAAAAATTAACTATAATATTTTTCATTGTTTTATTTATTTTAATTGTGTATCGAATTTTACAGAGGACATTAATTGTTTTAACAAAAACAACTTTTAGTTTTTTTTTAAATATTTTTGTTTTGCTGTGTTGAGCTATATCTATTTGTTCTATATTGAATAGAACTCATTTTTTGAAAATATTTTATTTTTTAACACAACTCAAAAGCAGTTTTCAAACTTAATTGATTTGTAATTTCAATTTTTTTATGTAAAAAAACTGTGCAAACCAAAACTTGAGGGTTCTATTTCCCTCCAAAATATTTCTGCATTTTCAATTTATTTTGATTCTAAATCAGGTCTTTACAAATGGAAACGTAATTTGCGAAAAAAAAAATTCAAAAACAAAGTTAGCTAACAATAATGTCCTTGAACGATAGTTTGCATAAACGGGACCCTAGCCGAGAAATAATTATTTTATTTACAATACTTTCTTAATATATTTAATTTTTTTTACAGCCTCGTAAAAATATAGAAAACATAAAACATAATTACATAATTAAAACATAATTAAAACTAAAGCCTCATCTTCATCATTATATATATTATTTTTGTTTATTGTATATTTTATTTCGTGTCACTATAAAAGTTAATGGGGAAGGTGGAGAAAATTTAAACTTCACAACAATGGATTTCCCGATAAGTTGGATTTCTTAAATTAAATGATAGTTGGTAGTTATGAATTTTCGAAACTCATTAAGAAAGAAGAGATAGTGTTAGTGACAGTCATATTCATACTCCAAATTATATTTTTTAATTTTACAGGGTAAAACACTCACACCCATATTTAAGGAATTCTCATATTAAATAACAATATATTTATATTAGTATACTATATTAGAAACAATGAATAAATAATATTGTTTTTAATTCATACGACATTCATTTTAATACAGTAGGATAATTCATCACTTTTTACATGTAGAAATAAAATATATTTATTTTATTGGGTATCCTCTCATTTTAATTAACTCATGAAGCTTTTTATATATTTTGATAAAAAAAAAAAAAAAAAAAAAAAAAAAAAAAAAAAGAAGGAAAAAGTGGAATGAATAGAGATGTAATGTATGAAAATGATTACCACTAAATGTTGATGTAGGTTTTTCTAAACTTAATTTGTTTTCCAGAATATTGGGTGAGTTTAGTGGTTGTTTTATCTAAACCTCCTTATCATGGTTTTCATTCTTTAATCCATCAAGCATTGCATTTCATGGTATAGAAAACTACGCCATATATGCCACATATTGTGACGGAGAATATTGAAATAAAATTATATTTTATAGGGACAGAGTTTTTATTATTTGTCAATGTAAGAGACTACAATACTTACTAGAAATCGGTGATTCAAATTTGATTTTTTTGTCTTTAATTACATTATTATAAAAAATAGTTCATTTAGTTTTTAAAAAAAATTTCGATTTTTTGTAATATATTTGCGTTTACAGAATGTGTGTATGTCGGGAATTAGCGGGTCTTTTGCACTTGTTCCCCGCATTTCATTTTGAGTTTGTTAACATATGTTTAGGTTACGAGTAACCCAAATTTAATAACATCTCATCTCATCTCATGTCTCATGTCAATGAGAGATTGTTCATTGTTCCTATTAGCAAATAATTAAATAAAAACAAAAAAATTACAAAAACAAAAAAAAAATTTATTTAAATATTTTATTAAGTGTTATTCGATGTAAAATACCTTTTTCCTGAAGAAATTCTATCGCTTTTTGTTTTGTATTTCTTCGACGAATTAAATCGAACAAAGACATGATGCGTATAATAATAAATTTTGTTTTTGTAATTTTTTTTGTTTTTTATTTAATTATTAAGTAATAGGAACAATTCAAATGATCTCTCATTGACATGTTATTACGTTTAGGAAGGTTACTCGTAACCTAAACATATGATAAACTCAAAACGAAGTGCGGGAACAAGGGCAAAAGACCCAAATTAGCAATAATGTTGTGGTTTTTCACAGAACATTTTATGATTTACATTTGCAATCAGTTATCATTGTTCAAACAGATAAATCTATTCCCGACAGAAAGTATTTAAGGATGTGCAAACCAAATTTAAATGCCGCCATAAACAATAGTACAAAGGTCGTTAGTCACAGACTAGCCGTACATTGCATAACTTAGTATCAATGGGACCGATAAAAATAAGATATGATATTAGACTTATAACATTTCAATTGATAAAACAAAATCAGATCATGGAGGGTGTGACATTTCTCCCGAACCTGTCATTGTTGCTGTTATTCCCAAACTTTGCAGAAGCAATAAATTAATACTTAAAATAATCGATTATAAATTTTCATTATCCCCTAGCCTATCCGATGATTTTATCGCAAATGTTAATTTGACAAATTTTACCAGAAAACTAAAATTCGCTCTTTAATTAATAACAAAATAAAAATTGTTAATTACATTTGATTAATTACTAAAATATAGTTGTTATTATACAATAAAAATTTATAACTACTCAGCTCAATTTTTCACATTTTAGCATTGTGCAGTGCCAAACTGATCGTGACAATGGCCAGTTCAATTATTTCTTGCTGACTTTTGCAAATGAATTAATGCTTACAGAACTACGTTTAGAACTTTGCACTAATACGTCATTCAAAAGTATCAATAAAACGTACAGTACATCAGAACTTCTAACATAAAAAATCTTATCTTCTTAAAACATTAATCTGTTATATAATTGTTGGATCATAAAGAGTGTAATCAGAATTGCATTTGTAATCTAATTTACTTGTTTCAGAGTTTTTCGAATAAATGAAGGAATGTTAAAAAAACCCGATTCAGACATCGCCACTTGTTCTGTATGAAACTTTTAGTCATAAAAAAAATTAAAAGGAAACAAAGCATTTCAATAAAAACTTGCTTAATGGTTCAGGCATATGTACATCAAAGGACTATCCACTACGTAGGAAAAACTTATCTAAATCAAAAGTAACCATTTGTAATTTTAACGTGCCCATAAAGAAATATCAATTTTGTTTATTATTGATTTACTCCTCGCCAAGATTACAATTCAATTAAAAACATTGATATTGACATTTTCTTTTTTCCTTTTATAAAAATGAGTTTATGTTGTTTCGGTTTTATTGTTTAGGAGCCAATGCCTGTATGATCATTCTCATATTAAAATCATAACACCGCCCTTCTTGCCCTAGTTTAGGACGTTAAGCCCTTACAAACAACAACAAACCGTAAATATGCTCTATATGGTCCCTTGCTTCTAAGCAGGTTTCAGTAAAAATGGCGAAAAGAGTGTAATTTTAGAATTTAGAATAATAGTTTTCTCCAATCGAATAAAATTAAAGAATCAACCTATTCTGTGCGATTTGTGTATTTCCTATTATTTTAATTCAATTAAAACACTATTATCTACATAAGTGTCCAAGCACGTCTGTTGATAGTGTCTGGTCATGGTAAAACATAAAAAAGTTGTTGCAAAGCTGTAAAAAAGAAAAGACAATTATTTGATTCTAAATTTAGTAATTTGTATTATTATTGAAATAATATTTTATTGTTATTTCAGTTTATTGTTGTAAATATGAGCAATAGAAAGGAATGAAAACTAAACTCGGGGGGGAGAACATTGAAGGTGTCTACTATTGTACTATGCAAAAAAGAAACTTTAAAAATATAAAGAAAACTTTTCTTTAAAGTAACTTTTGAATTTCAATGATAATTTTTGATTTATTACATATATATAATATAATTAGGAATCGATGTATTATTTTCCATGAGCTTGAGTTTATTAGAATTTGCACCATCAGCTGTGACAAGATATCTCTTTCTAAGGTAAATGCCTTCATGGATTTGATTTTTGTGTTCATAATATTACAAATTTAATCTGAATATCTAATCGCTGATCCTTTGAGTGTTTGTTTGTTTTTGAAACTGAAAATGAATATTTAACATTCTAAACTGGTATTCCTTAAACTAAATACCATAGAAGTGGGGAAATAATTAATAAATCATTATGTATATTTTACATTATTAGAAAAAAATTATTGAATAAAAGGCTATAGAACAGGGTAGTAAATTATGAATGTGTGAATGAAAGAATAATCACACTAGAAATAAATTTGTTTGGGGAGGAAGTAGTGATTGTAGGAGTTTATGCCCCTACAGAAAGTGCAAACAGCAGTGAGAAAGACATATTCTTCGAAATGCTTAACCATATCATGGAATCTATCCCCTCAAGAAAGACAAAAATATGTATATGGGGGATCTTAATAGCAGAACAGGAAGAAGAACAAGCAGTAGGGTGGTTGGAAAGCATGGAGAAGATACAGTAAACGAAAATGGAAAGCGTCTTATAGATCTGTGTGAGGAGAAAAATCTAACAATAATGAACGGTTTTTTTCAACACAAAGACACTCACAAATATACATGGCAACAACACGCAAAGAATCTCAAATCAATAATAGATTACGTCATCATGAGAAGAAACGGCCGTGTGATTCCGCTGGACGTTCGTGTAATGAGAGGAGCAGAATGCGGATCGGACCATTTCTTGATTAAGGCCAAATTCTGGTTTAAATTCACCTCAAAAGCAGCAACAAAAGAACATATGAAGCAAAACAGGGAAGAAAAAGTAGAATATAATATTGAAGGCCTCAGTCAGGAATCGATAGAGGGACTAGAGGGACTTTACAATAAAAGGCTGCAAGACAAAATAAGAGATAGGTCCATAAAAGAAGAGATGACCTATGAGGTGTTAAAGGAGATTTGTCACGAAGCGGCGCGAGAAGCTTTAGGGGATAAAAAGAAAAGGAAATTAACAAATAAGTACTGGTGGAATGATGAGGTCGCTAAAGCTGTAGATGAGAAGAAGGAGGCATATAAGAAATGGTTATCAGCAAATGACTCTACTACATTGAATGAGTACAGGAAAGCAAAAACCGTCGTTAAGAAGAAGAAGAGAGAGGCTGTAGAGTTGTTCTGGGATCAAAACTGTGAGATGATCGACCGCTGCATCCAAGGACAAAAAGTAAAAGAGGCATGGAAAAGGCTAAAAACGATAAAGACCCAAGCCCGGCAAAAAAATAGCTCTAGACTGATAGAAATAAAAGAATGGGAAAAGTATTTTTCTGACTTACTGCGGGCAGATAGATCAAATACAGGATAGAGGACCAGGAAAATGACCAGACTAACTACGATATTAATGATATATCCTTGGAAGAATTGGAGAGAGCATTAAGGAGGATGAGAAATGGAAAGTCACCAGGTCCAGGGGATCTGCCGATAGAGCTTATCAAAGCAGGACCAGTTAAACTCAAAAAAGCGCTGGCTATGATTTTTACAAACTGTTTGAGTACGGGTAAGGTACCAAGGGATTGGCTGGTGGGAGACATCATCCCTATCCATAAAAAAGGAAAAAAGAACATGTGTACGAACTATAGAGGAATCACGGTGACAAGCAGTGTTGGCAGACTATATAGTCGAATCCTGAAGGAAAGGATAGAGGAAGAAGTCTCCGGCCAGATGGTTGAAGAGCAAGCTGGCTTCAGAAATGGAAGATCTTGCACATAGAAGTGGGGAAATAATTAATAAATCATTATGTATATTTTACGGTTAAATATTGTGTTTTATTAAACTTCCAATATTTAATCTTAGATTTTAAACTTATTAGAAAAAAAAATTGTGAAAATATTTTGGCAACATAATACGAAACTCACTAGTTTTATTTCAATTTAAAGAATTATCGCTACCGAAAATATTAAAAATCCGAAGTGGAGAGTCCAAAAACCTGTTATTATTGCTGTCAACTCTTACCTCTGTGGTGCTGGCAATCACTGATTCTTTTAGCTTCCGATACGCCTCTTATCACCTTAACTACTTTTAATATAAGAGAGCTCTAAGTCGCATCTTACTTACCTTTATTTAGGTGTTTATACCTTCCCATTTAACGAATTTACAAGGTTTGATCATGCGTATTCGAGAAATTTATGGTGTTTAGAGAGGGGCGTGGAAAGAGAATCTCCATGGATTTTAGTGAAATTCTGTTGTGCTCTGAAGTCCGGAACTCAACTCACCGAACGGAAAAAACACTATTTTTCTAGAAATTACTTTATTTGGACTAAAGGTGCTTCTAAATGAGTATAAATAAACTGAAATTTGTGTTAATTTTTTTAATTCTATTGCAAATAAAATTTTAAATTTTACTTTCTTATCTTTAGGTAAATCGTAAATAATCGTTTCATAATTCACCGAAAAAAAAAAAACAAGTGAAAACTTTTTTTTTTATCGTTTTTATTTTGTACACAATCAATTTATCATATATTAAATGCACCTTTTAGAAAACAAAAACTGACCAATGGTGTCTATAAATAGAACAAACACAAGATCCACTGATTATTATATTACATTACCCGATCTGTGAGATATAATGGATAAAGGTATGAACTATATTCGATATATCTCGTTCCTAGTTACACAATAAATTTATTTCCACACTTTGTAGGAATTTAAAAAACGCGCTAAAAGTAGAAGTCAATTGAGCCAATAGGAAGGAGGCAGCGGAGATAACCTCTATGAAGTGGTCATGTGACTTGGTATTGCTGTATGACAAGGTAGACGGGGTTTGTTCTTCGTTAATCACCCAAGGACGGTTCTTCGAAATTATTTCTTCTTCAGCAAGTTTTCTAGTCTTTTAATTGTCTCTAGTTTTTATTTTTAAGGATTTTTTAAATAACCGGTTTAATTTAATTCTGTATTTATTTGATATAAATTAATATTTTAACTGATCAAAATGTTCAAACTAAGTTTTAACAAATTTTCACAACTCAAGAACGAAGCCAACATGCTTAAATTGCTCAAAAGGCTCAGTGAAAGGTATGTTTTCATTTCATGCAATCTGTTTTGGAAGTTTACCCTTGTAGTATTGTTATGATTAGTCCTAAATGTATGAACCATATTCACAAGTTCTACCCAAGGATTTTATATTTGATTTATTTGTATAATTTTTCTAATCTGTCGATCACCCTAGTTTTCACATTTTCTAATCTTAAGCTCTTTGAAAACAAGCCATCTTCGACTTATTTATAGTTTTGGCAAAAAGTCTAATGTCAAAGACTACCTTTTTTTAAAGTGTTCATTCATTTTGTATAGTATTCCTCTCCTTTTAATTAATACTTCCAGTAGTTATAGTATAATGCTTATCACATTGCCCTGTATTTAATTTTTCAATTTAACTAAGAAATTAATTTAATATTATTTTACTCCTAACTATCCCTTTTATAAATTACATAACACACCAATGTACTATTTAACTTGAAATGGGTTATGATTGAATTAGTAATTAGTTTGGCACACTTTCCACGAAACTGAAAGTATTATATTAAAAAAAAAAACATGTCTTACCAAATAAAAATTCTACACTGCATTTATTTTATTCAAAATGATACCTAATATTTAATATGTTATTGGCTTTGTATATTATATCTCTGTTTGTCTTAAGAAAATAACTCGGTAATTCAAATATTTGTATAATGTAAAAAAAAAGGTGAATTCTGTTTGTATGAATGTTTTGAATGTTCAAAATTAGGACATTGAAAAAGTATATTTATACCTAAAGTCAGTAAAAATTAATTAAGTATCCATTTGGGTTCTATTAGTCGTTAAAAGAGTAATTAAGGATAACATTATAGTTTAAGAAGGGTAATATCGTAGAATAATTCTATTTGTTCAAAAAACATTTTTTTTTTTTTTTTTGTAAAATTATGGGAATTATGTGAAGCTTTAAATTGTCAATCAGAAAATTTAAATAATAAGGTAATTTTTTTACCCCGACCGTAAGGGTTGTTTCTTTTGAACATGCTTTTGCATTCATTCTCTAATTAATATTGCTTATTTAAATAATTTTTATTTTAATAATTAAATTAAATTATTAATTTTTTAATGATATAATGATTATATGATTCCATGCCTTTCTTATATAATTTGTAAGTCCCAAAGAAACCTTTTATTATTGCAGTTTTATCAATAATTTTACTAGACAAAGTTCCATATCTTATCAACTTAAAGAATATTCTATTAACTTATTATCAGTATAAAGCATTTTGTTATTAACATTTTATTACTCATTGTCCAGATAATTTTTCTGGAAAAAAAAAAAACATTAGAGATTAGTTAATTAAGGTTGATACAGATTTATGAATCTATTACCAAGTTAATGAAATACTTCAAAAATTATATTAAATTGTAGGCAGCTTGCTACTGCTGCTGCACAACCTAAAGAAGAACCCAAAAGCGGACCCAAGGAAAACATGTCTTTTATGATGAATCTATTCCGTGGTGTTGTTCAGCCTGCACAAGTCTTCCCCTATCCCGAAGTACTAACTGAAGAGTTGACAGACAACCTTAAGATGCTTGTTGACCCTGTCCAGAAATTCTTTGATGTAAGCTATCTCTAAAAATTTCAATCCAGCCTTCTTTTTTTTTTTTTTTTTTTTTTTTTTTTTTTTTTTTTTTTTTTTTTTTTTTTTTCAATATTTTATATTTATCATTTTATGGAATTATGATAGTTGAAAAAGAAACAATGTTTCTAAATAGCTATAATTTAATAATTTTTTACTCAAAAATATGTCTACAATATTATTATAGTTTCACATTAAATAATATGCAATTATTTGAAACTTAAATTTTCTAAGTAATTTATAGTTCATGCTAAGTACTTGATACATAAATTTTCCAGTTTCAACATCCTTTGCATAAAAGAAATAGTAAATTGTGAAAAAAAAGGTTATTTGTAAAAGGAAAATCAAGAGATAAAGTTTCTCCTTGAAAGCTTTTTTTATACCTGTATTGCATAAGTTAGATAAGTTTAAAGGGTTTTACCTACTTTTTTTTTTTTAATTTAAACACTTTCTAAGTTAAATAAAAGTAAAATTAGAAATAACCTAGAAACTTAAACAAATTAATAATTCATTCTATCCAAATTTTTTATTAGAAATGTTGTTCATTTGTTTTAGGAAGTAAACAACCCTGAAAAAAATGATGATGCTTCTGCCATAGAGCCCCATACCCTTGAAGGTTTATGGGATTTGGGCGCTTTTTCACTCCAAGTACCACAGGAATACGGAGGGTTAGGTCTTACTAATACACAGTATGCAAGGCTCGTCGAAATCGTTGGTGCTCACGATTTAGGTGTTGGAATCACTCTTGGTGCTCACCAGTCTATTGGCTTTAAGGTAATTCGAATATTGATACTGCATGATTAATTTAAGTTTCTAATGGGTTATTGTTTCTATTATGCTTGTAATTGTTGTATTTAAATATTAAAGAATTTTACGGAAAACAAATTTTGTTCTGAAGATATTTATTCGAATGTTTTAAAATAACTGCCGAAAAAAAAAAGTTGAATTTTTAGAAACCTTTTGTCTTTATGACTTATTAAATTAAACTTAAAATCTATTAAATGATATACACAGTGTGTTCTATAATTATACTTATATAATTTATAATTATATAAGGTTTTATATAATTATTTTAGGATTTGTAATTAAATTTTAAACTATCATAAATTTTTTTATATTTTTGTTATATTATTCTATTTATAAGTAATATTCTAAGATGATCTAATCTGCTTTACACTCCTGTAGCTTGATTTATTTCAGACTTATGTCAGTAATCAATTTTTAGGATCTAGGGGCCCTAGGATGCCCTAGTAAAATATTGTTCATATCTGAAGTCCCAAGGTACTGTTAAGAGAAAATTTTGTAAAACAAGCCAATATTTTAAATATGTATGTGTCCGTTTAAATATTTAAAATATAATTTTAAAAAAATAGTGTTTCATAATTCTTAATTACCATAGTATTAATATTTATTTCTCTTTCATAATAAACACATAGCTTTTTTTTTTTTTTTTTAATAATGCATTATTTTTTTTAATATTCTCAATAATATGTATTCTTTGTTTGTTTGTTTG
The DNA here is from genome assembly GCA_003667255.2 of Euschistus heros. NCBI lineage: Eukaryota > Metazoa > Arthropoda > Insecta > Hemiptera > Pentatomidae > Euschistus > Euschistus heros. The sequence continues at coordinate 3,654,030 of RCWM02000007.1, read as the reverse complement.
TTTATTTCGTTTAACGTCACTTTTATGCTGCTATGGCTAATCGGACGATGCTACGGTGGGAGTCCTAAATTTTGCCTATCCAGGTATAATTAGGATAGGGATCTTTAACGAGTACCTGACATCGCACAGGCTCGGGACCCCCATTTTACGTCCCTTCCGAAGGACGGCATAGCTAAGGATTTTTTACTCCCTTTAAAAAATCCTAAGGTCATCTGCCGGGCTGCGAACCCGCGATCTTGGGTTTAGTAGGTTGATGTATTCTTTATTCTTACTATTTACAATATTCACATCTGGTGAATAACTTTTGTGCTTAAGATTTGAATTGAGACATTTTTTAGTTAAGTGTTGTATCCGCCGCTTTATATTTTTTTGCTAACTATATTTAGTGATTTTTTATATAAAAATGTACTGTTATGTTTATGATATTATTGTTTTACTGTCTATTGTTCTAGTTCAATTTTAGCTCAAATATAAGTGAAAATTTCATGGTTTAATAGATATTTTTATTTGTATTTTCTTCACTCATTAACTCTTTGAGAAAGTATGATATTAATACATGACCTTGTTTCTATTTTTTGTAGCCACTAGTTATTTTTATTTTAATCATAAAAACACAGATGTACACACAGGATAACATATGCATAGCTATAAATTACCATGATTGCAATGAACTAAATCATATTGTCATAATATGTATTTGTTAATTTGTTAAATTAAGATGTCGAACCTTCAGTTTTATCTTGAACTGTAAATAGGACTTGTTTCTTTAAGAATAGATTTCTTGAACCTTTGATGCCAAATAGTTTGTTGGCATCGTCAATAAACTTGACTGACAGATAGTTGCATTTGCTATAATTTTTAACTTTAAATACACATTAACGAGTACATAATGTCAAACAGAAATAATTCAGAATCATGATAAAATTATGTGTTTCCTCCACTTATCAATTTTATTTTTTTTAATTTTAAAAAGTTAAATAAATATTATTTTAAAAAAAATTGTCTCCTGAAAACATTTTTTAATACACTATATTGATGACTTTTATATTTCTTATTTCATGTCATGAAATTCATCAGTAGTAGGTATGGGAACTTTGTAGTGGAATTTTTCCAACAAAATGTCATTAAAAATTGTTTTAATTTTTTTAAATAATTATTAGTATGATTGTTACAATAATTCTAAATTTATTTTAATTGAGAATTCTGCAACTGCCTATATTTTTATTTTAAAAAATTTTATCACAATACTTGTATGTGATCAAGTTTTTTATCATTAGCTTAAGTCTCTGAACTAACTATATAAATATTTTTTTATTTCCAGGGTATCTTGCTGTTCGGTAACCCAGAACAGAAAGCTAAGTACTTACCTAGAGTTTCAACTGGAAAAGAATACGCAGCATTCTGCCTTACAGAACCGTCCTCTGGAAGTGATGCTGGCTCAATCAGGTACAGTTCTAAATTTGGATAATATTAGAAAATAAACTGATCTATAAAGCTGTTATTTAGATAAATAATTATATATAAATATAACTAATGTAAAACTGTTAAATTTTGAAATTTTTCCCTCTATCATAAGGGTATAGTATCATCTGTTTTCTACAGTCTACATTCAATGATAATTGAATTATCAACTGTCCATCACAATAACTATACTAAGAAATTATTACAAATTTAAAATAGCTTGAGACTAAAACAAAGGGACATAAAGTACATAAAACTGTATTATAAATAAATTAATTAATAAAAAGAAAAATTATTCTGGAATATGATTTCCCATGAGAATAAAATATTTATGCCTCACCAGTAACATAAACTTTAACTTTGGCTTTTTTAATAAAATCTAATTGGAATTTTAAACTCATATTGAAAATAAACATAAATTTTGAAATGGTATTTTTTAAATTTTTTCATCAAGAATTAATTATCTTGTGATTAGTCTTATTTTAGGCTGTTCAAAGATAATGAAATGTGAGTCCTCTGTTTTAAGAAAATAGAAAGACAATACAGCTCTTCAAGAAATATTACCACTGGCCCTCTGGTGACTTATTTAAATTGTAAAATCTCCCCTAAAAAGAATATTTTAGGTACAGAAGTATAAAATGAATATATTTGGATACAGTGTTTATGTATTTACCATTACAGTCGAGCTTTCAAATTTAATGACTTTTTTTCTAATATTCTGTTTTATATTGTAAACATATCTGTGAAACATCTTTACATGCCATGATATTAAAATTCTCATTTTTTAATTTTAAATGCATTAATTTTGTGACTTAAAAGTTCAGGTCAGCAATGACGAAAAAAAAAAATCTTTTCGAATGTCTGTTAGAAAGGTGGATGGAAAAATAAAATTAACCACTTGTGATTTTTTTTAATGGATTATTTAATTTATATATATTGAAGCAAAAATAATATATTGACTATTTATAATTTAATTTTAATAGAACAAGAGCAACTTTATCACCTGATGGTAAACATTACCTCCTAAATGGTGGCAAAATTTGGATTAGTAATGGAGGTATTGCCGAAATCATGACTGTCTTTGCCCAAACTACTGTAAAAGATCCCAAAACAGGTAATAACCTGCACAATTTGTAGCCTAGATGTAATATTGAAAATAATTTTTTAACTATTGTTACTAAACAAGTTTAGTTGAGTTAAACAATAAGGTTTGAGTGCAGAAGTCATAAATAGATTTTTTTCAATTCAAAAGCATTATTTATTGATAAAATTTATTACATTGAAAATTATTTTATAAGATTGTTTTTTAATCCTAAGGTTTTCTTTGTTTTAATAATGCAACTTTTCATTTTATTTTTTAAAATTTTTTAAAAATTTAATTTCTTTTTAAAAAAAAAAAAAAAATTATTGGAGTTCACAAGTAGTTGAGGAATCACACTTGTATAATTTATGTATAGCAACGTTCTTAAATAATTTTTTTATTATAAAGTCTATTTTAATTTATATAGTTTATATATATATTTACGTAGTTTATTTTTAAAATATTAATCTTTTTTTATTTCTGTTATTAATTTTGTGATGAATTTTACATAATTGGATTTTTAATATTAAAATATATTATTTGTAATATGTTATTTTTACAGGAAAAGATATTGATAAAGTTACAGCTTTTATCGTTGAAAGGTCTTTTGGCGGAGTCACAAATGGTCCACCAGAAAAGAAAATGGGAATTAAATGTTCAAATACTACTGAAGTTTACTACGATAATGTCCCAGTCCCAGTTGAAAATGTTTTAGGAGGTGTCGGACAGGGTTTCAAGGTAATATTTTATGTTATGTCACTATATATGATGCCTTTTTTATAATACAGATATGAATTTATTTTCTGTAATGTAATGTTATTTTTGAGAGACATTGTCCCAGAATAAAGTTGTCTTTCTAGTCTATTCTATATGAGAATTCCAAATTCAGCCAAGTCTACTTTTAAAAATGTTTCAGAGCTGGTCAATTAAGGTAAAGGTCTGACAGGATTAAGAAGAGGCCTTATTTTTTTGTATAGCCATTTCATATGTGATTTAACTACTTTTGGGAGAAACCTTCCACCTAAAGATAATGTAGTAGAAAAACTATTAAAAAATCTGGAAATTAGACTTGGCTAGTTTTGGAATTCTATGCCTCATATGTAGTATTTTATTTACTCTTGAGATACCTATATTAATTTCATTAAAGTTAATTTTATAATTCAAATCAATCTTTATGTTTTATATGAAGGAGGGAGGCAAAACATTTTTTTCTATATAGGTAGAAATAAAACTACAAATTTTATGGATATTGCTATATTGATAATATTTCATTTATAAACATTAGTTAATTTTTGTACCAAATTATTTTTCATTATTAAATTATATAGTTGATGTGATAAAAAAAAGTTGAGACATTAAACTTAACATTAAGTTAACATTAAACCTACCATGACAGGTCAAATGACTCTTTTTGGAATTTTAGGCAGAAGTTCTTGGAAACAACATTTATTACTTTGGTTTTTGACTGTACTACTTTTATTAAAAAAATATATCAGTAATGATTTTTGAACATCCACTCCTCTCATATCATTTATTTTACCCAGCCATTGTGGGGTATGTATGATTATGTATATATGAAATGTCAGTAGGTTTAGTGTTAAATACTCTTTGAGTCAAAAGTTTCCAAAAAATGCTGTACTTTTACAAGAAGTGCTTTACAAGCACTCTCTGCTATTGCTACTAATCAGAAACTTAAAAAGGATTCTAATTTTTCCTCCTATTTTCGGAAGATTTAATTTTCTTATGAATTGTTTAATACTTTTAAAAGAAGAGAAATTATCCCAATATATATCAGAGCTACTATAACTACTAAATTCCTTTATAAGAGCCAAATGCAGAGAAATATTAGGTGGTAATTCTATCCTTTGAATACAAATTCATGAAAATAATTAATTAATAAATTTTTCAATTACTATTAAAATACTAATATGTCATTTTTGTTTTGCATTGCCCTTTCCGAAGTTAAATCTTGTATCATAAAAATATCCCGTCCTAGCTTTTACAATGCAGGAATAGCGACATTGTTTTATACTGTGTATTATTAAACTAATCCAAATCCAGTTTGTTTTTTATTGTTGTTGATCTAATAATTTGTAATTAATAATACAATTTATGACGGTAGGTTGCTATGAATATTTTGAATAATGGGCGTTTTGGAATGGCAGCTGCACTTTCCGGTACAATGAGAGCAGTCACCAAGAAAGCTGTAGAACATGCTACAACTCGTGTCCAGTTCGGTCGCAAAATCGACTCTTTTGGAACTATTCAAGAGAAATTGGCACGAATGGCAATGTTGCATTATGCCACTGAGAGTCTCGCCTATTGTATCTCCGGTAACATGGACTCCGGCAGTGCGGATTATCATCTTGAAGCAGCTATTTCAAAGGTAAGGCATCCTCTTATGTACCAACAGACTTAATTGATTGTGTTTACCCTTATAGAGTGACATAATTAGCATTTTTATTTAAATAATTAACATGTATTGAAACCTGCTGTAATAAGGTATTTAATGAATGAGAAAAACTGAAATGAATGACTTAAGAACTTTGTAAGAATTGATTAATTATTTGCTGCTTCTATTGGTAGAGGAATAACCAACTTTGAATAAATATATTTTAATTCCATATGTTCCATATTCCAACGTATTCAGAAAAGAATTAAGAAAATTAGGATTAAATCCCACATTTAAAATTGAAAAATCATTATTATTCTATTTCCCTTTACCGAAAAATTAAATAAACCTTTTCAACAAAAGTGGATTATAAAAACCGCAATGACTGTGAGCCTAAATACATGGAAAAACTTGACGATCACACAATCAAAGATTAAAATAACATATAAGGGCATAAAATAATAACATGCAGAATTCAAAATATACCAAGAGAAATGACAAATAATTCATCATACTATACCAGCATTCGTACCTCAACTGACTAAAATATATGTTGCTATTATTAATTTGTAGTTACATAAAATAGTTACATAAAAAGTAGCTTTTATACCTCAATGAAAATTTCCGTAATTTCAAATTGAAATTTAGTAATGTATAATATAATTTAGTAGTACTCTCCTAGGTTGTGTGAATCTATTTAATTTTTTTGTTATTATTATTAATGAAACCACTTGGTTTCATATTGAAGTGCTTTATTTGAGCTTTTAAATTTTTAACTTTATTTAGATCCCTTATTATAGCAAATATTCCAATATGGTGGTTGTCCTGATTGTCTACTGTTAATATTAAGGATAGTTTACTGTTTTAATTTCAAAAACATATGTAATGCTAGGTCTTCTGTTTAAAATATTAAGTTCATGATCCTCTCAATTAGAAAACTAAAAAAAATAATTGAAAAGAACTAACAAGGGGAGGACACACTCAGTCTCTCACGGATCTTTGGCAATTTTTTTGGAGGTTCCTGGTCAAAAAATATAGACACATATTTTGCCGTTCCGACCAATGGGCCCTAGAAGCCTCATCAATTTTTTTTATCTCGAAAAAAATGAAAAATGATTCTTGCACCAAGATTTTTAGTTTTCATTGCGAATTAAAGGAAAAATACAGTCGCTCCATAGATTTTGGTTTAGGTTAATTAAATTCTAAAAAAATGATTAGTTTTTCAAGCAAACTACCTCTATAGATTTTTTCACACAAAAATTGAGGTCAGATTCTAATTCAGCACCCTCAAAAACATTAAAAAACGGTTATTCAACAAAATCAAAAAATATCATTTTTTTCACCCTCTTCCAGGAAAATGAAATTTTAAAACCGATTATTGGTTACATACCTTTAAATCGTCATTACTTTGTCATGCAATTCACTGGTTGGTATCGCTGGAAAGAGGAGGGTCTCAGCTTTCTTTTGATGTATATAAATGTAAAATTCGATGAACAAAAACCTATTAAAAAAATTGGAAAATCCGAAAAACATTTTGATTTTTAACTTGAGTTTGAAACCAGATAGGATGATGAAACCAAATACATTTCAAGCGTATTACCACCCTATATTTTGTGTAAAAAAATAAAGTTGATACGTAAAACCGTCTAAGCGTAATTCACGTTTTTATCAATTTAAACAAAAGTTGCCTACCATTTGGTCAGGCAAACTTTGAAGCTTACAAACTTTTATTTTTCTATTTGGATGAAATTTCGTATTTAAGGGTTCTCTTGAATGCTGAATTCGAATCCGATATCGGTTCTTGTGAAAAAATTATATTGAATATACTTCACTTGAAAAATTTTAGCTTTTACACTGTAAAATGTGATAGAAAATTCTTTTAGCCCTAGAATTCCATCTCAACACCCTCAAAACTCAGGAAACGTATGTATATATATATATAGATATCAATAAAAAAAAAAAAAATATATATATATATATATATATACTAATTGGGAGAAATAATTTGTTACTTTAATTATTATTAAAATAATTATAATTATTAATTATTTATTGTAATGATAACTTATTACAAATTAATATTTACATTATATACAGACAGAACCACATATTAGATTTGATTGTTAAGTATTTACAATGTTGTTAAAACAAACATCTCTGCATAATGAAAATCAAGACCTCACCGATTTGCAGATTCTGCAATAGGGAGGACGAGACGCCTTACCACATTATATGCAAATGCGATATGCTGGCAAGGAGAAGGTTTCTTCACTTTGGGGAAGAAATCATCCTAGATCCGAGTGTGGACATAGACCCCATTAGCATTATAGGGTACATGAAAACACTAGGACTGTACTAACAATGGTACAGGATAAACGGCATAGGCACAATGAGCCATAGGGCTGAGGTGCCACTAAAGCCGGAAGGAAAAAAAAAAAAAAAAAAAAAAAAAAGTTATGTAACCAATATTCGGTTTAAAAATTTCATTTTCCTGGAAGAGGATGAAAAAAATGATATTTTTTGATTTTCTTAAATAAGCGTTTTTTTAATGTTTTTGAGGGTGCTGAATTAGAATCTGACATCAATTTTTGTGTGAAAAAATCTATAGAGGTAGTTTGCTTGAAAAACTAATCATTTTTTTAGAATTTAATTAACCTAAACCAAAATCTATGGAGCGACTGTATTTTTCCTTTAATTCGCAATCAAAACTGAAAATCTTGGTGCAAGAATCATGTCGATATCATTTTTTAAACTCGAGATAAAAAATAAATTAGTTTAATGCTATTTTATTTTTTTTCTCGCTTTCTAGGGCCCATTGGTCGGAACGGCAAAATACGTGTCTAATATTTTTTGACCAGGAACCTCCAAAAAAATTGCCAACAAGATCCGTGAGAGACTGAGTGTGTCCTCCCCTTGTAAGTAATATTTTCACTCTAATCAGATTTTGATGTGACATTGGGATCAGATTTGAAATTGGTTGAACTTTCAACATTTATTTATTCAGCGATATTTTTAACACAATTATTATTCTATAACGGACATTGCAGTTCATAAAGGATTGATTTTATAAAATGTATCCGTTTGAAATATGCTCATTCTTTTTTGTATTTACTTATTTTTTCTGATTATGCTGGCTAACAAAATGAAATTTTGTACGTGTCACAAACTTAATAACTGCTAAAACTGATTTAAATAAACAAAACATTCTATTAGGTTTAATTTTTCAAACAAACTTAGTGCTAGATTTTCAGATACATAATAAAACTTAAAATATCTAACAATAAAATAAATACTTGTATATTTCTTAGGTATATGCTTCGTCATGGCCAGAATTTTCATTTTTGGTTAAGTTCAGCAATAAAGGCATTGCCAAATTGTGATCTACTGATAGGATATACTATATATTGTTTCTTATTTTTATTAAACCCTATTTTAAAACTCATTTGGAAATTGACAAAACTAGTGATTGGTTCATATTCTCTCCATATCATAAGAACAGTTACATGAGGAGACCAAAGTTAATCTTCATGAGTCACCTTGAAACTAAAATATTATTCGAAGATATATCTCTTTCGATCAAAGGTTACTATTTCTCTGTTATTGAAATTTTGACTCCCCTCAAATATAACCAAAAGTGTCAGGATCATTTAGATGCCATTGATTTCGAGAAATCACATAGATTTTTAGCTCTATTTTATTTAAGTCAAAAACTGTCACAATTAAACTACTTAGCAAGACACTGTCAATACAACAAGATAATTAATTAAAACAATTCAGATTATTATTGCTGAGCTTATCACATTTTGTCCTCTTTCATTCTAGACTGGTAAGAAAAATGCAAAAAAATAAGATAACTGTATTATTTTTATTCAAGTAAAAAAATTATAACAGAATCAAGGCAAAAATACAATAGAAATAGATCTCAGAAATTAGGAGAAAATTTATCACAACCTTTAACAATGTTGCTTATTGCTTTTAGCCAATAGAACCTTGGGGCAAATTTTTAATGAATCTTTGAATGAAAGCAAATTTAAATTAATCTATATATTTTTTTAATATATGGTAATTTTAATTACTATTATTTTTATTTTTTGTAGGTATTTGCTTCTGATAGTGCTTGGACAGTCACAGATGAAGCAATTCAAATTCTTGGTGGTATGGGTTTCATGAAAGGAACTGGTCTGGAAAGAGTTATGCGAGATTTGAGGATTTTCAAGATTTTTGAAGGAACAAACGATATTTTGAGGCTCTTTGTGGCTCTCACAGGTTAATATTTAATATTATATCACATAATTTATGATTTAGCAGTGAGATTAATCAAGTTGAGCCTAGTTTTATTTAAATGAAACTTTTATTAGAACTTACAAAAATAAGAAATATTAGGTGTGTGAATATGACAATGCCCTTATCCTACCACAACTTACTTCGTATCTGGTATTTAATGTAATGTATGAATTAATGTTGAGGTTTAAAGAAATAGTAACTTCTTCACGTTTAAAATGTATAGTTTCATTCTAAATAAACCTCATTAACAGTAAGTTTTATTTCATTATTTTATTGCAAAGAAAAGTGCCCTAGAAACTTATTGTTTGCTTGTGTATATTCACTGTGATGATCCACATTAAATAAAATTTAAAAAGACTGATTTTGACAATTTAAATATAATAATTTTAATGCTGAGGACAATGACCTGAAAAATAAACCTAAAAAATTGTTGAGTTGATGAAACTGATTAATAATCTTTACCGATGGCAACTAATGCATTAGATATTAATTTTTCAACGTGAAAACCTCTTACTGCAAATGCCATTGAAACATATTTTAATGAACAAAACTATGAAATTCTATCCACCCCACCTGCCATATTTACCATACATCACTTATTCTGATCAATGCATTCAGATCTTATAGGGGAGCAATTTCAGCTTCATATGAAAGCATAAAAATTCGACTTGAAAGATCAGGACTTCTTCAGGCAAGGAATCCGTAAATGCTCAAAAGTTGTAGCTGCAGATGGAGCATACTTTGAATAAATAATTCTTTCATTTAGTTAAGGAACTAGTATGTTTTATTTTTGCAAAAAGAGCATAGTCATATTCAAAATTCCTATATTAAAATCATCATGAAATATTCCTGTGTAATTTGGTAATTTGCTCACTTTTTTGAAAATATGTTTTATTTATTAATCATATTGTATGGTTGTAAAACCTCTTTAATCTGACTTCTAAGGGACCAAGGGGTGGGTTGTAATTGCCTAAAGGTCGGATTAACTGGAGATTACAATGAAACACATGTTTTTTATTGTTAAAAATGTATTATAATTACATTAAAAGTTATATATTAATACCTAAAAAAAAATTAAGGAAATAGAAATGAACTTTATATAAACTAACAGACTAATATGTTTTAACCTGCTGTTTATATATCGATACGTTATGACCTATGGAGCAAAATGGAACTCGCAAGTGTCGGCTCTTCAAGATCCAAAGCTTGAAATTAAGTAAACAAGCACAACATTAACAATATGTAAATTATTCAAAACTACATGACCTTTTGCACACCAAAATGTACAAATTTACTGGACTAATAGGCATTCCTCAAAAACATTGTTCCTCCTTCCCCGGACTCTGCAGGAGTGTTGTACTAGGCAGATTAGTGAGGTTTTGCTTAATTTTTGTAATTAAACATTCAAAAATTGTTGTTATATGAGTAACATAAAATATCTATGGTTATAAAATAATGATTTCTTTCAAAAATTAAATATTTCCTTTTTGACAGGTATCCAATATGCTGGCTCCCATCTAAAGGAACTCCAAAAGGCTTTCCGGCAGCCAACAGCTCACCTCTCTCTGATCTTGGAAGAGGTGACCAAGAGAGGCCTGAGGACAGTAGGGCTCGGTGGTACTCCGTCCCTTTCTCACCTTGTCCACCCCAGTCTCAATTCATCTGCTACTCTTGTCGCCAAATCGATAGCTGATTTCGGACCTGCAGTTGAGGGACTGTTGATGAAGTTCGGTAGAGGAATTGTTGAAGAACAGTTCCTTCTCAACAGGGTGGCTAATGCAGCTTTTGACATCTATACCATGTCTGTCGTTCTATCTCGGGCCACCAGATCTCTCCAGAAGAACCTACCCTCAGCCCAGCATGAAGCACTTATGGCTAAAGTTTGGTGCTCTGAGGTATTTGCTAATTATTTTTCTTTTTATGTGTCCTCTAGATGTTAAATTGCGACTATGCCTCATTTTGTTAAAATACCTTGTTATGTTTAGTTCAAAGTCCTTAGGTCAATTAATTTTTAACATAATTTATGTCAATTTTTTTTAATTTAATTTTTCAATTCTTTTAAATTGCTCACAGAACTATACTTTTACAGAAAATGTTTCTGTGATTAGGACAAATTTTAAAGCTATGATCAGTACCTGAACTACCTAGATCATATAAAAATTAAATTGTTTATGGAAAGATGATCTCTAAAAAAACTTAGATCTATATACTGTGTAAAGATATTTAAGCATTATGTCTTAAAATAAATTATTATAATTTGTTTAAGCAAATTAAGTTTCTAGTTTGATATATTTTAATTCATTGCCACCCACAACTACCTGGGAATTGTATAGTACCTCCAAAAATCTCTATCACAAAAATAATTCCAAAGAAATTTGTCTAATAATTAGCAAATAAAAAAATTAGCATGTGGTCCCTAGTTTGACAAAAAAGAAAAAAGCAAATTGTATTTAATCAAAGGTAAGATAATCAATTTTGCACAAAGTTTCTATAAAAATTGTTATCTCTATGAACTTTGATTAAAAATGTTAAGGTTGGCTCACTTGAAATTATATATACAGTATGATCCCCATTTTTTAGGGCTCTAAAAGGTCAATTTTTTATTTTTACACCATTTATTTTATTGTATAATATTTATTATTAAAAATGAATATTTATGATTATTTTTAACAATTACGTATGTTTTATTATATTTTCTTCTTTAAAATAATTAAAGTAAATTATGAATGGAAAAACCACAGCAACTCATATTCTAGGAATGAGAGTTTTTGGTAACTATTTACTTATCTAATTCATATTCTAGGAAAATTAATATTTTAAAGTCATTCTATGAAACTCCTACCTGTTTGCATTAAAAACGAAAATATTTACTCAATTTTGCTTTTTTTCTCCATTTAAATATGGATACATTATAAATACGAACTAAAGAAATTTCACATAAAAAGAAACCATGTCATTTTAACCTATGAACAGAAATTTTCGTAAATTATTACTTAATAAATGTATACCTCTAAAATGTTGGTGTTAATAAAAGTGATAATCTTGATTTTTTTTTTTTTCTAAATTAAGCTTCTTATCTATCACATTGTCAATAACATTTTGTAATTCAATTATCCCTGAACCTCCATACCCATCATTATCCTGGATATTTTCATAATTGGGTAGAGAATTACATTCTACTAATTTTTTATTTTATTATTTTTATTTTTTATATATTATTTGTATTCTGATGCGGAATGTTCAATTCCTATATCTACTTCTTACCAGATAGAACTACATTTGAAATTTATCAACTAATAGCTTTGTATTTAACATGTTGCTAAATGATAAAGAGATTCAACTGTAAATCTGTCTAATATTATTTTTATTACGAAAATAAATTGTTTCTGTGATTTAATAATTTAATAATAATTTTTTTTTCTTTTTTAAGGGTTCCATGAGAGTTGCTGCTAATCTTGGAGCTCTGAAAAGCTCTCACCACTCATCTAACTTCGCCAACATGTCTCAAATAGCTAAAAATGTTTGTGAAAATGGTGGGTTTGTTCAACCCAATCCACTTAATTTATAAATCAGTTACAATGTCTTGAATTGTCCATGACACAAAGTAGCTTCGTATCTGTATATAGTGACTGACTTCCTGAATCTTTTTACTGAGAGTATTTTTTTAAACTGTATGAATGGCTGTAAATATAGTACAAAATACTTTTTTTCAGAATCTATTTTATTTTATTTATAAATCTATGTTTATGTATACTTGTAAAAATTATAAAATTAATATAAATATATTTTGTTAGTTTTCTTTTCTTTTTTTTTTAACATGTGGATGTGTTGCAAAATGTACAGAAGCCTTTGAACCCTTAAACGTCGTAAAAACAAAATTGTGTAAAATTTTACTTCTATTTTAGCCATTAAATCCAGCTGTTTTATCTAGAAGAGCTGTTTTAAAACTGAATAATGATTTTTTCAATAATTGAAGAGTTAGTATGTATATGTATATATTTCTTTTGTTAGATGACTTTGCTCCAATCATCTGAATCATAAGATGGGACTGTCTCTCGTGTTTGTTCAATGTTCAAACTGATTTAAAAATTTTCACGAAAAATTATTAAGTGGAGCTTCCTTCTTTTTGTAGCAAACCCTTCAATTGCTTAAATTATTCTTTAAATTACTGTTTATATTTTTTAATGGTACTTTAAAAAAAAAAAAACTTTATTTTTTGTTAGATTTAATTTTTTTTTTTCTTTGTACTGTAAATCAGTGACATTTAAGGGAATTACATGTAAACAAAAAAAATTAGAGTTGAAAATTTTTTAATTTCATTTAATTATTATGTGGTTCTTCTTTTTCTTTTTTGAGTTCAATGGTACTGAACTAATAAATGAGTGATAAAAGTTATTGAGAAGGGCCAATCAATTGTATTAAAAAATAAACATTGTTGAAATTAAAAAGACATATTTTTAAAAAAAATATTTCTTGTAAATTGTTATTTCTAGGTAGTTAAAATGTGGGAACAATAAAAAATGAAAACAAAAAAAAAATCTATTGAAAGATAAGAAACATAGACATTAAATTATTTATAAGTAACAGTTACTTTTATTGTATAACTTTCTAATAGAAGTCTGGAAATATTTAGACATGAAAAGTTTCAGTGTTCCTTGTCGCCCAACTTGTAGTACTGTGAAAGTAAACCCTCCCAGTAATTAGAGAAGGAGAAAGGGTATAGCAGCTCTTAAGTATGACTATCATCATGATGATACTTGCTATACATGTTTTGTTTTGTGTAGTCATTCTAAGAATTACTTAATTTCAAATCACCTCCTTTGAACTTGGCCTATTTTGATGAAACTTAATGATTTTTTTTTTTTTTTAAATTCCAAACTAGTGATCTAACATACTATCGGAATCTAGGATGGGTTACTGGTGAATTAAGATGAGTTTTTCCATGATGGGCTTGAGAGATAGTGGACGTTATGGGGATTTATGTTCGGTTCACTTCATGGACTTATGTTTCCTCTCGAGTATTTATAATTCCAAGGGTCAGAAAAATAAATGGTGTGGAGTATAGCATTAGATCTATAAAAGTAGCATGAAAATATTTTTTCTTATTGACTGTTTTGTGTAGGCCAGAATAGGAAATACAATTTATTATTATTATTACTATTAATAATGGGGGAATAGATGGCCAGGCGAGTCGGTATGAGGGTCTCAACACACTTGGTACAGAAAGTTCAAATCCCACATTGGCGGGTGAAAATTAATCTTTTTGCGGGTCCACGAAATGAATCTCTGCCTTCCCAACCTGGCTAGAATGGAAAATAAAATAAGCTTTATTCTGGGACCATGTCCCCTAAGACTAATACAATATACAGAAATAAATACAATGAGTCTGGTCATCCAAAGATAAAATAAAATAAATTAACAATCTGATAAACTATTTACAATTTTACAAAGAACAAAACAGACAGAAAAATACAGATGAAGTAAAAATTATGAAAATCCAATAATTGTTGGAAGAAATAAAAAACTATGTACATCTACTGAATGCTTTTTTGATGAAGTTTTGCTAATTAGTATCATTCTGGAGATAAAGGAGGATTTTGAAGAGAAGGGATTTAAAGAATTGGTCGGTAACCTGTAGGATTAAATAAGTAGTTAAGCACCAACAAACTATTGATGATAACCAATATCCATGTTGTATTATTTATATTTTTTAAATAATTATTTTACTCTATATTTTCTACTTTTTGTCCAATCATTCCAATCCTGGGCTGCTGCCATCCAGTTCTTCACAACCAACATGAACCTATCATCACCAGCCACACTGTCACTCCATTGAAGCCCTAGGCCTTCTCTCCTTGTTCCGTGTAGTACTTCTGTCATTATTTTCTTTGGGAAGTCATTCTCAGCTATCAGAACAATTTATTTGGTTGATTTACTACTAAGCCCCATTTGAGCTCCTGGTCTGTTCGACCTCTCTATACTTAGTCAATCTTAACAGTTCCAAAGATTTTACATAGTATCTTTCTATCAATGATCATAAATTCTGCTCAGCATTTTTGAAAACAGACCTCGTTTCTCAGCCATAAAAAAGAATTATTAGCCACTTCTATTGGTACTGTTGTATGGTATTCAAAGACTAGTTTCAAATGTTAAACATTTATCATCAGTTCTAAAAATTTATAAAAATTCAAAACAATAGCAATTTGACATACAGATTTAAAATTAAAATATAATAAGACAAGAAATCCAACATTTTAATACTCACCTAAGGAAGGGAGCATGAAATCTATGAATTCAATAAATGTCTCAATTGTCGAAGTTTTATTTTACCAATATTCTTTCTTGTTTTATTGATCGAAATTTAAATTATATTTATTTATGGATTAATAAGTTACATTGCTGGATGCTTCCAGGCTGTCTCTGATGTATTCATAAAATTAGCAGAAACAGCAAGAAAAATAAAGCTTAGAGTAAACACAGCAAAGTGTAGAATATGCTATTGAAAAAGTTAGGATCAAGAAATCTAGGATCCCTCTAACCTAGGATATTAAACTAAATGTAGTTGATTCAAAGAAATTGTTCATACTCAGCTTCCCTTTTAGCAAACATCCATTACTTAATGACCAAACTTTAGCATAAAAATTTAACACTCGATTTAAATTTTCTATGAGTATTTGTTTGTTTTAAATAACTTTCCAATCTTTCTAGTTAGCTCCCCCCCACCAGTCGGAATTCCTAAAGTCAAATTCTATGAGAAAATTTTGTTTTGCTTTAGGAAATTATGAGATTGCAGGGGGTTAACTAATTAGGTCGCCTCTGTAGATGGGGTAGTGCTTAGTGGTGGTTCAGAAATACTGGACCTGTTATTTTGTAACAGGTATGGGCTGACTGAACCGCGTCCCTGTTACCGATATTCAGAAGTAACAGGGACGAGATACTTGTGTCCCCACTTTAGTACTGGGAACAACATTCATACCTGTTACCTTCGTACTGCGTACTGTCCCAGGCTAGTATTTTTTTCTTGTCCTCTCTACCTGTTACCAGATACTCGTTTACCTAAACCAGTATTTTTACTTCAACTCTCATACGAGTATTTTCTGGTAAAATGTCAGCCGGTCTTCATTGTATTAGACACTCTTACATTATTTTGTATTTTATTATTGTTAATTTTAATTATCATTAAAATATACTCAAATATGAAATCTATACATAAATAATTATATTATTTTTATGGGTCATAAATCATAAAAAATATGTATGCTGTAATAAAACATCCAACATCTTAAATAATTATATATTTTATATAACCTAAGGAGATTTAAGTGTATAAGGAATATTAATTAGCAATATTATCTCCCATCACAATTATATTTAAATAACTATGTTACATAATTCCTTTTATTTGGGCAACTTTTCATGGCCCATGCCACATTTTTTAGCCCTAAAAACATATATATATATAAATTACCATTCTGTGTCATCTACAATCATTTTGATTTGGTCAAAGAATATAATATTGAAAAAATTCAGATTATTTTTATTATTATTTAATGTTGGTGTATTATTTGTATTGTCTATTGAATCTATATTATTCCTTAAATGTTCTATTGTATTTTTGTTATTTTTATTGATTTAGGAATCGGTTATTTTCTTTTGAGTGTTTCTACCTTTTGTTTGTTTTATTGTCTTTTAAATTATCCCTGGATGGTGTGGCTAAATGGTTTATATTTATTTTATCCTCTTTTATATTTTTTGTATTTAAGTTCTAATACCAATATTTGTTAATTATACGTTTTGGTATGAAATTGTCTTCCAGTATTTTGTATATATATATTTTTTTAAATTTCTTTGATATATTCTATGTCTGTTATGGCTATTGCTATGAATATTACAGTATTTATGGTGTTTGCTGTAGTAATTTAGTTATCTATTGGTTTTTGTTGTCTTTTTGAACCATTTTGTTTTGATTTGGTTATTATCCAAAATAATAGTCATATCTAAAAAGCTTATTGTTCTTTATAGATTTTTCCAGGGTAAATTCTATTTTGTTATTGAATTCATTATATGTATGTAATAGATTATCGATTTGATCCTTTTTAATTATAATGAATAAATCATCAATATATTTATGTAATTCTAATGATTTATTATTTAGTTTATTTAAACATTCATCGATTAGATAGTTCAACCATTTTCCACTGAAATTTACACTAAGGTTAGAGCCCATTGGTACTCCATCTAATTGCCTGTAAAATTGTTCATTTTACATGAAATAATCATTATGTTAACATAATTTTAGTTCTTCTATGTATAGTTTTTTGTTTTTTATTGTGTTATATGGTTCAATATCATTCCAGTTTTCATTGATGACTTTTAAACAAGTATCTATCAGAATAAATTTTTTACATCAAGTGTGTGTTTAATTCATCCTAATTAATAATTAATTCCTAATTAGTGTGTGATTGATTAAATCATCCGGTTTTAATATAGATAAATGTTTCTTTAAATCTATTGAATTTTTTGCATCATAGTTGTTATTATTGTTGAAATGTAATTATGTTTTATTAAAATAGATAGTTTTTCTACAGGGCCATATTTTCCATTTATTACAATCTTAAATTATGGTTAGCTTTGTGTAATTTTATTAGTCCATGAGCTACCAGTGTGGTGAAAGTGTTAGGTGCCATATTATTCTTTTCTTATTTCGTCATGAATCCAGATTTTTCATCCAAAAAGTTTGTTTTATTTCTAATTTGATGATTTGTTAATACATATTATTGATGAAAGCATTATTATTAGTGGCACAAAGGAAACTGTTATTAAAAAGATTATCCACACCTATTGCTAATTCCACAAGATGTTTAAGGCGAATGTTTTGTTGTAAGAAATTCTTTAAATAATAAATTTTGGAATAACAATTGATTATCTTAAAAATAAAAGATGCATATTTATTCACTTTATTAACAATTATATTATATGGTAATTCATTAATTGCACATTTTTTGTCATGATACAACTTCAGGCCTTAATCACATGTATGTTCATGTAGTGAACCGTTTAAAAAGGTAGTTGAAAATGAAAACTTTTGATTAGAGCCGATATTGAATTGGTAACAGATAGGCGAGTAATAGGTATGCTAGAATATCAGTATAACAGGGTAAACGAGTACGAGTATGGAGAGACGCTGACCTTGAAACAAGTAACAGGTATTTTGTAACAGGTATTTGTAACAGGTATTTTTTTGGACCAGTATCGGTTGTCCCTGTTACTGAAAAATATCGGTTTAGACCATCCCTAGTAGTGCTGCTCCTGCCTGTAGTTTTTAAAGTTCTAGTTGGCGCTGATAGATGCCGCTGACGTTTCTCCAGTCTTGTTGTGAACTCCTTTTTCTTCTTGAAGTCCTAATATAAAATAAAATTTTCCTGACTGAGTCGACACCGACTCCTGGATCACTCAGACTGGCGCCAAATATGAACGAACTAGTTTTTGTGCTGTCGTCTATTCAGTTTTGTTGAACCAAAACTATGCTTAAAACTTTTTTAATTAACCAATTAAAAAATTATTAAAGCTGTTTTAGAACGTTTTTAATTTTATTATTTTTTAATTAATTAATTAATTAATTAACATTAACAGTACTTTTGTTTTCTCTTATGGCCAATCCAAGAAATAAACCTAAATAAAAAAATATAGAAATATACTTATTGAATTCAAGGCTAGTAGCAACGTTATGTGGTGAAGTTTTCAAGCTTCAAAAATAATACGAATTAACATTTGAAAAGTAGGCAAAATCAACCCGGTTAACGGTATGTTTGGACATATTACATTTAAGCATACTTATTAAACGTTTTTTTTAAATAATGTAAAAATTCTTTTACGCAAAAATAAAGTTTCAATGAAAATTAATAATTATACTATAATTCGTTGCCGAATATTTGTTTTATGGGAACAATACCCACCTGCTTAAGAGGTTATAATTGTAGGCGGAATCTTTTGAGCTGGAATCGTTATACAACACATACCGATCATTGCCGTTCCAACTTTAGATTAGGTTCTAAGTAGTCGTTCCACTTTTTAGCTTCCTCTTTATCTGGTTGTGGGTTCCTTAAAGATAACCTCTTGGGTTGTCCTGTTCTCCTAATACAGAATTACGATTCACTACTCGAAAAAGATGGTCGGTGGGGGAGGCCGACTTTTTTATTAATTTTTTAAACTTTTTTATTTTTTATTTATAGTATCTTTTAGTATCTTGGGGGCTTTAGCCATATTTATAGTCAGTAATTATAGCACCAACACAGAGGTACAACCTGGCAAATATCCAATGAAGATATAAAAGAAGCTTTAAAGGAGGGGAAGAATGGGAAAGCGCCAGGACCTGGTGGAATACCTATGGAACTCTTGAAATATGGTGGAGAAAAAATCACATTACTTCTCACAACCATGATAAACAGGATCTTAGCTGGAGATAAAATACCCGAAGAAATGAAATTAGGGTATCTATGCCCGATATACAAAAAAGGTAATAAAAAGATATGTACAAATTATAGAGGCATATGCGTGACGAATCCCTGTATGAAGGTCCTGGGTAGAATCGTTAAGAATAGGATAGAAAAGGAATATGAAGGTACAGAAAACCAAGGTGGATTCACCGCGGGAAGATCATGCATAGACCACATTTTTGTAATGAGACAAATCTTCGAAAAGCATCTGGAGAAATCGAAAGATGTGGAATGTCTATTCATTGACCTGGAAAAGGCGTACGACTCGGTTCCTAGAAAGAAATTATGGGAAGCTCTGAAAGAGGCTAATATTGTGGAAGACATGGTAAACATTATAAAGGAAATGTACCACAGAAATACATGCCAAGTGAAAACGGGGTCGAAACTTTCTGGAGAATTTCAAACCTCGAAAGGACTACTACAGGGATGCTGCCTTTCTCCAACCCTTTTTAAAATCTATATAGACGTCGCTCTCAGAGAGTGGATGAGAAAATGCGAGAGGATGGGTATAGGGACTGGGGGAGAAGCATACATCAATAACCTTATGTTTGCTGATGACCAGGTAATCTTGGCCCAAGATAGAGATGACATTAACTACATGCTCAGGAGAGTTGAAGAGTTCTTGGCACCTCGACAGATACCTTGCCAATTGAAAAAGGTATCAAAACAGTAGAAAAGTTTAAATATCTGGGATCAACGTTCAATAATGAAGGCACTTCCACCAGCGATATTGAACGAAGAATAGGAGAAGTAAGGAAAGTCACAGCAATGCTAAATGGTGTTCTCTGGAGCTCAAATATACAACCCAGTACTAAGATCCTAATATATAAATCAATATTCGAATCTATAACGACATATGCATCTGAGACATGGGTAATCAATGTAAGGAAACGGAAAAGACTACTAGCAGCTGAGATGGACTTCTGGAGAAGAGCAGCGAGGAAATCCAGACGAGAAAGAATTAGAAACGAAGATATCTGAGAAATGATGGGGATAAATAGGAATATCCTATCGACCATTGAGGAAAAAAGACTCAACTGGTTCGGGCATGTGAGAAGAATGCCTCCAGGAAGATTACCGAAGAAGATAATGGACATGGAAGTGGATGGAAGACGGAGAAGGGGAAGACCCAGAGTGAGGTGGAGAGACGGAGTTGAAGAAAGCCTGATGGGACATGGCATAACAGAGGAACAGGCCTTGGACAGGGAAGGTTGGAGAAGGATCCTGAGGGATATTTAGGGGAAGGAAAACCACATTAGTGGAAAACTCCTATAAAAAAAAAAAAAATTATTTTTTATTTTTTTAATATAGCCATAATTTTTTTTGAGTACCAATTAAAAATATCACTAGGTGGAGATTTTATACTAACTATTGATATTTGTCCTTAGTTGCCTCAACAATTTATTCATCTCTTTAATATGCCCAATCTACTTCTGTATACATTATTTTCAGTCAACATTTATATATGTATATATATTTTTCCCAGAAATTATGTATTATAATATCTATAAATACTTTTTTTTCTAGGGTTAATGTGGCAGAACGAAGAAATGTCAACTAAATTTTTAATCAAGGATATATAGTTACGCTGATTTTCTTTTATATAATATCAAGTATCCTGCCTCACCGATTTAAATTATAGTGCGGAATGTGAGTCAGAGATATTGACAAATAAAGTAAAGGTGAAACTAAAACAAAATTTTTAGAACCTAAAATTGCCAAGTATATGTAATGTGGAAGAAAATTACAGTTTAAATTTACTACAGTGTGATTGAAAAAATCTTATGATATATAAAAAAGTGTTTATAAGGTCACCCTAAATAGGAAGTCTGAAAACTCCTATATATATTAAGGTTAATAGGTTTATTTAATATGTGTTTTTAAATGCCAGTGGGTCCCATCAATCATAGTCAAATATTGAATACTTAAAAGAAACTAGGGGTTGTTATGATATCTCTAAAAGAGAATTATTCTTTCTATTCATTTTATTATTTTTAAAATTTGAGTAATTTTAATTGTGCATTGCTATTGTTTTAAATAAATATGTTCTCGTAGTAAAATTGGTCTTTATTTAGAGTTGTCTCAATGCTAGTTAATCTTTCTTCATTGTTATAAATTATTTATATCAGAAATCCCATAAAATCAATGGAACAATTAATAATATATTCACCTGTTAACACGTATCACTAATTGGCTTTTTGTCTTAGCAGGCTCAACTGTTGCAATAATTAAGTTTTTTAATTTTGCTGTATTGCATGCAGGAGTTAAGGCCTCACTATGATTGTGATATATAATGCCTGTTTGCTGTAACATACTGAGCAGATAAAAACAATTTTTTGTAATACAAATATAAAGATCTGCTCAGAGTTTGCTTCTGTATAATAGTTTACCTTTCATCAGTAGTACACAGACATTAATGATTTAATAAAAATCTTTCTGAGAGTGTTATTATGAAAATAAAAAATAAGAATCCATTATTGCTAAATTGTTTGCAACTAAAAATAGTACTATATATTTTTTTTTTTTATTTTCAGTGAAAAATATAACAAGGTGGAGAAATATATGTGATACAATCCTCAAAAGAGAAAAAAAATAATACCACTCAGGACAACCTGCTACAAAGACACGGCAGTACATATAAGCGAAGCAATTGTATTTTTTGCTAACATTTTTAGGTTAAGTGTTTCCGTAGTAAACAGTTGTTGTAGATTATAAACGATCTCATTCTCCTGAATCCAAGACTATTGAAGAACCAATAGTCACACATAGTTCATCCATATCTTCTCCAAAAATAAGCATCCTCCTCCTCCCTGACGGGATCACAGAACAGAATTGGAGAGCTCTCATAAAATTTTTGAACCAATCAATTTCAAACATACTTCCGTATGATGATCAATCATTTTTTGATTCTATTCTTACTAGAAAAGGATTCAGATATTGGTGCCAATAGCAACACATTGGGCTCCACAATGGCCCAGCCAGGGTTACTATCTGGGGGGGGGGGCTGGAGATATATATATATATATATATATATATATATATATATATATATATATATATATATATATATATATATATATATATATAGAGAGAGAGAGAGAGAGAGAGAGAGAGAGAGGAAGATATTTTTTTATGTTCTAGTTAAACTAAAACAAGGAATGGGTGATGTTCGACACTATATAAATAAAAATCATAGTCATCGACTAAAAAACATTATTCATTTCGGTCGTCTGGGGAGGGGCTTAGGGGCTGAAGCCCCCACCCCCTTGGTTGCGCCAGTGGGCCCATAGCCCTATAGCTACAGTCCTGAACCCATTTCTTTTCTGATTCCTTTCCATCAGGGACAGGGCTTGACTCAGAGGTAACACACTTGGAAAACAAAGTGCATTACTCTAGCAGCCATGGCAAACGAAAAATCAGAGGTTCGAACCTGACTAGTGTAGGGTGGAATTATTTCTAAGTAATTCCCCACCCCCACCCTTCCAGTTGGAAAACCCTGTGTAGACTAGACGACAAGAGGAGAAACAAAAAAAATGATTCCTCTCAATCAGATAGGATCTGTTGATGTTTCAGTCCTTATCTTATTCCCCCCAGATATCTTCATTTCCCTCAGAGCATGAACAACTAAGTAGGTTACATATTACTCGTTTGTAAATATTTATTATTTTTATTAAACTTTTAAGAAAACAATATGTATATTATGTTAAAAATGCAATCCATATTTTTTCCTTATTTGAGGCAGATTGTAATACTTTGTCAATAAAAAGATTTATATTATTAATTTAGAAAAAAAGTAATAAAATTTTCATTTCATTTTCATTCATTGTCAGTGTTTAATTTTTAGTTTAGTCCTATATTTAGTGATAGGTAATAGCTCAACTCATTAATGCATAAGTTATAATTCTTTTTCACAATTACATATTTTTTTGAAATTGGTTTAATCATCATTAAAGTTTTTAAATGGTTTAATCCACTAAACAGTTATTCGTCACCAAAAATGTTTTGACAGATTTTAATACATCTTAGATCTTTTGTCTATACCCCTCATTATGTAGCAATGATGGTGATACTCATGCTAGCTTATGAATTATGGATCAAAATGACTCAAAATATAAATCAATTTTTATTTAAAATACAAGTGGTTTTGTGAAATATAATAAAATTATAAAATCCCATGCTAAAGTACTAAAATATGAGTAGGAGGAAATGGAAATAATACATAAATTAAAGTATTTATAATACTTGATGGAGCATAAGAATTTATTGAATGCATGTAAAATCTTAAATTGTGATTCATGAAAGTACAAAAAATTCACGTTTTACTTAATACGGAAAGAGCCCAATTGAAATTATAAGACTGTAATTATTATTCAACTAAGTCAAATATGATATAATTTCAACTGGCTACGGAAACGATTTGAAATAAACTACAAACTTTGATCTTTCTTTGAAGTTCTTTAAGAAATTTTACCTAAATTACAGCAAAAAAACAGTAATAAAAATCTATTTTTATTGAAAAATTGTTTATTTAGAAAGCTACAGTGCTGGATGTTAATTTGTAGATCGTGATTATGAAATTGAATCTATTTTATCAATGATAAATCAAATAATAAAATAGTTCTTAGGCATTATGATTAATTGTTACAAAGTTTGAACTTTCCATCATATTTAGTATTATGAATAAGTATCTTAAGTGAGCTAATAATATCACCATCGTCATTAATATTTAACTTCTATACCTGGGGTAACTTAAGATATGGATGAAAATAATGGGTATGTTTCAATAAAGAAAAAAAATCTCTATGGACAGCAAAAGTGGGTTATCCCACAGAATACCTATCCTAGTTAGAGTGAAAAGGCCAAAATTTATTTTACAAGTCCGCCACATAATATGACATTCACCTTAGGCCAAGCTTGAACCTGTGCAACTTTTGACATGATCTGGTGCCAAACAAACTAGGCCTTTTTGGAAAAAATCATCACATTATTCAAATAATTAATTAATTAAATAAAATATATAAATTGCTTACTTATCTCACAAACAGAAATGAGAATAAATTGACCCCTGGGGCTTAAATTGAAACTTTAAAGATTTCAAACTTTAAAAATTTTACTATGAGTCTTGAAGCCTGTTGATCTCAATGATAGAAAAACTAGTAAAATGTTTTTATAAATGAAAAACAAAAGTAAATGTGTTTTTTAAAGTAAATTTTTGAAAGATTTTTAGATGCTTGATGATACGAAGCATTGGGCTATCCTTATAAAATGCTCTAAAGTAACATTGTTTAACAGCCTATCTTTTATTAAGCCCCCTTCATCAGTATAACCTGCCCATGTAGATCAAAGAGCTACTTAATCTGCAATTAGCCAGACCCCAAAATGGAGGATAAAACTAAATACATTAAAATCTTTATCTCATGACATGTTCATGTGGCACTCAGGCACACCGACACTATGAGCCAATTCTCAGTCATTGAATTGGAAATACTTGGAAGTTTCAAAGACTGCCTTAAGAACAATTACATAGCAGCAAATAATTTGCTTCTTAATAAGGCCACAATGCTAAATGTACCAGGAGAAAATAAAACAACTCAAGTCTCAAAAAATCACACAGTTTTAACAGTACAAATAAATTAATTTTAAAATAAAGGTGATATAATGTTTTATAGCCAATAAATTTAAATAATGACAACTACAATTTTTTACACAAGTATTTAAATTTCTAATAGCACCAGGCAAGTTCTAAATAATAATAAGGTATATAAATAATTTAAAAAAAAAACAACATTAATTTTCTGCCAGTTCGAAGAATGTCATAAAAAAATAGCACATTTCAATAAAAAGTGATATGCAAATATTGAGTGATGAACAAGCTCTAATAAAAACAGAATTATCGAAAATTGTCTTTATCAAACCCAGATCATATCACTATAAAGTTTATTTACAAAATTCACTTTAAACAAGCTCCGGATTAAATTAATAAATACCTATTTTATGTATTAAAGGAAAAATAAAAAAATATATATATACATAAAAAAAGAAATTATTTACAAAATAAATAACTTATCAACAACTTAAGTTACTAATGATTAATAGAATAGTCTTAACATCACAATGTGAATTTGCTGAGATAATACTCTTTTATTCCTTACATGCATCGTAACAATTCCACATAATCTAAACATTAAGTATACAATTTATAAAAATTCAATCATTGCACATTATTTCAAAGATTTTTCATAAAACTAATTATATCAATTTTATGAAGTATTACATCTATTCGACGGCTGAGAACAAGTAGACTAGAGGCTAAACAAGTTTTATTTAAAGTACATTAAGAAAAGGAAGAAGATGGGTCGGAACCTTTAACAACATCTAAAAAGATTCAGGAAGAAATTATCTAATGTGCACAGACCCCTAGCTTACATAACAACCCCAGACCAATAATTGACCCATTTGTACAATTAGTTGAATGTGCACAAAAATAGAAATGACACCAATAGATAAAACCAAAATAGGTTTCTTAAATAGCCACAATGCTTATTTGACGGAGAGTTGAGAATAATCAGTCATCATATTCGGATAGAGATATTTCATGGAACATATCGCCTTTCCAAGCAACGCAAATACAGTAATGTTGAAACAGCTGAGTTAACAGCTCCTGTTCATCTAATAATTCTATTTTCTCAACTCTCTCTCTCTCGGTACCATCTATCGCAGCATACACTTCAACCATTGTCCATGCTTTGGCACCATCCCAATTGGTCGTGATAAACCTATGAAATTAAAAAAAAATAAGCTTTAGTGAGATAATTGAAAAAAGATAAAAAATTATTTTCTATAATAGCCCCATGTCAAAGATAAAAAAAAAATATAAATTCGTTCAAATCATCCCTGCCTTGGTAAAAAAAAAAAAAAAAAAATCATTCAATTTCCATCTTTAAACCTATATCTGTCTTATCCAGTCGATATTACTACCGTTTATGTTTCATCATTGCATCTCGGGTTGCCTGTAATGGTTGGCTAAGTTAAAATATTAATTAATTGTTTCCTTTGATTTTCCAATCACTTTCTTAGTTCTTTTATACAGGGTGTATAGCAAGTAGATGACAATAAGCAAGATGGAGAAACTAGATAAAAAATGTAGTTAAACAATGCAAACCGCATGTTACTATCTCATTCTGTTCCAGACAAGTATCTTTAACCGCAATAATATATCAAAAAATATAAATTTTAAAAACGTTTTGTTAGCTACAAACTTTTGAGGATCACTACTCTTCCAAAAAAAAGAGTGCAAGCTGCCGAATCTCACAAAATTTGTGAAATTTAATTACCTTTCCAACGGTGTACTCAGAACTGCAATTATCTCTCAATTTTGTATTGTAATTGGAATGGGAAGGGAAAAATAACTAATGTCATGGTTATTTTGTGTGGTCTTGTTTTCAATAAATTTAATTTATTTCTTATGTAAATTACAAGGAAACCTACTGGGGGAGAGTTGAAACCTAAAAGAACGTGAGGAACGTCTGACGTGAGGTAAGTTCTTGTTTATTTCTCATGGATTATGTCCGCATTACGGTTTGTTTACCTTATCTCCCTCATTTTTAGTCTGCCTACTTCGCATAGTTAATAACAATAATTGTCAGGACCGTGCAAATATTCAGACTATTATATTTGTTTTTAGTTCAAGAAGTACAATGCCAAATTTATACACAGCTGAAGAGTACGTTGATATGATTTTCGCGTATGGGGCTGCAAGAGGCTCTATTCCAAGACAACCTGTTATGTTTGCGGGCCAAGCTCACAGGGAGGTTGACGACATTTTGAATATTTTTGATAATGATCCATCAACAAGTACCTGTCGCGCTTCAAATCAACTGAGAATATCTCACTCTACAGTCTTCAGAGCAATCAAGGAAGACAATAGATATCCTTATCACCTGATTACTGTCCAGGAGTTGCTACCCCGTGATATGGAGCTACGGATGGTGTTTGGGCGATGGTATGTTCAACAGTGCCACGAGAGGCCTAACATCCCTGACCGTATAAGTTGGACAGATGAGGCAACATTCACACATGCGGGAATATTCAACTCTCACAACTCTCGCCTCATCATGATCCACGTGGCACTAGGGAGCACCACTTCCAACATCAGTTCAGTGTGAACGTATGGTTAGGAGTCTGTAGGCAGCATATGACACAGCACGTTTTTTTACCTAGTCGGTTGAATTCAAATGCTTTATATGATCTACTTCAGGATGATATAAGTACAGCACTCCTCAAAGCAATACCACAATGGTGGAAAATGGATGGGTGGCCAGCGTCTAATGGACAAGCTATAACAAATTGGCTCAGCCAACATTACCCAGGACGATAGATTGAGGAAGTGAGATCGGACCTATGCATTGGCTGGCCCGAAGACCTGATTTGACGCCACTTGATTTTTATATTTGAGGTAGGCTTAAATCGGAAGTGTACAGAGTACCCATTCAGGACATTAACCACCTCATCGCAAGAATAGCAATGAGAGCTGACCATGTATAGATTCGAAGAGCTACATCAGCGGTGTTGACCAGATGTCGTCAGTGTATACTGCGAGGAGGAAGCCAGTTCCAGCAACTTTTATAATTTTCAGACATTTTCTTTACTATTTAACTTTAATGTAAGAATTAACTTAATTTTTCTTTGTAATTTACATAAAATATAAATTAAATTTATTGGAGATAAGACCACACAAAATAGCCATGACATCAGTTATTTTTCCCTTCCCATTCCAATTGCAATATGAAATTGAGAGATAATTGCAGTTCTGAGTACACCGTTATAACCTTTGGAACGGCATATGTCAGGAACGGAATGAGATAAAAACATGCGATTGGCATTGTTTAACTACATTTTTTATCTAGTTTCTCCATCTTGCTTATTGTCATCTATCTGCAATACACCCTGTATATTGTTCAGAGTTACGAAGCTCTGAGTCTTTGTTTCATTTAATCAAAATTAATTTTAAGTTACCCAGGCACTGATTCTATTCAGGTATTCTTGAATTTTGGCAAAAGCATTAGATAGCTCCAAAGGGGGAGTGGAAAGATAGATTAGGGAATAATCATTATACAGGTGGCAGGAAAGGTAGTGAATTGAGTTAAAAAGATCATTGATGTAGGAATTGAAAAGCTGATGAAAAATATAGGATTCCTAAGGAGTAACTGAGGTAAGTGTGAGAAAAGTTGTAGAAATATAATGAGTTTTTAAATTATAAAAAATAAACTGCAAATTGTTTAACAAATGAAGATCAGATACTAAATCTTGGTAAGTGTAATGTTTCAAGTCACAAAAATCAATATTAATATTAATAACAAATGAAACACTAATTTAAACCATTCCATTAGGTACGTACCTATTTATTTGTGAATCAAGAGACTTACAAGAATCGACACCAGAAAGAGGGCATCCTCTGGCTCTTAAATTTTCCAACATTATCTCACCAAATCGGTCATTCATGTTAACCTATAATGAGAGAAGTGAAAACCTCTCATACACAAACTAATATAATATTGCAGCAATAAATATTTGTGCCTTGCCTGTTCATAATTAACAAATAGAGAAAGAGGAAACTGTGATGTAAGCCATGAAAGAAGATTTGAAACAGAAGTTGATTCTATGTAAACAAGTACACATTCAGCAAGAAATAAAGTTGGAAGCTGAAAATTGACTTCTGATTCTCTAAGCTTCAAAGCAACTTCTGACAAATTTCGGATATCAGCACCAACAAGATGATAATTTCCACCATGCAATTCAGTCGAACTCAATCTTACTTCACCATCTTAAAACAAAGATATACATTTTTAACATAATGAATTGAAAATAACATGCTAGAAGATAACTTAAGAACCTACCAGTCACACCTAATCCATCTAAAAGTACCTTACTTCTCTTAATAGCATAACATTTCCTGGCAGTAACAGAAGGGAAATCTACTTCTGTGAAACTCTCAAATTTACACTCTTGATCTTTGAGCCTCCAATATAAGGTATCAAAACCGGCACCAAAGTTTATTATCTGGCATTTAGGGCCTGCTATCTGAAATGGAAACTGGATTTAGTAGTTTTCGAATAAAACAACTAGGATATGCATGTACTATGTCTATTGACATGCCTTTAAAAAATTCCTTATGAAAATCGCAACACCCTCTGTTCGAGCGAAGTAGCCACGGTTAATTTCTGGAGGCTTCCTTTCTGAAGAACGTACAAGAATCGGAAGAAAGCGATCATTCCAATATCCCAGACGAACTGCAGATTTCTTACACTCACTAGCGTCATCATTCGTGGATTGGACTGCTTCGTCGGATTCCATTTTATATACGTCGCAATTCAAGAACCATAGACAACAGAATAGTCAAACTGAATAATAAAATTTAAAAAAGTCTGTGGCAGTAGAATGTTACGAAGGTTATATAGTTGATAATATAACCTCCCCTAATCGTTCAAAAAGAGAACTGTTTAGAGACAGCCAATGTCGTTCCTTTCGTAGGGAGCAGTTTCTTTTGATATAGTTTTTTACTGAACTAGCTCCAGTGAGCTGTATAATTGAAATAGTATAGAAAGGTACCTCACCTCTATATTGAATCTGAGGTTAACATTACAAATAATAACAATTAATTAATAACAAGAAAAGGTAAAAATTAAGAATCGTTCCTATTATGTTTTCCCCTGTATGATAGTGTTAATTTTGTTTTTAATAGTTTTTCTGAGGAATCAGAAAAAAGTTGTATTGTTAAATTATTAGGTATCCACTGATAGTTGTATTTTTTTTTTTTTTAAACAGGTTTGAATAAATTAAGTTTAAAAAAAACTATATTAAGAATTAAACTAACAAAAAAATTAGAGCTCTCATTATCTTATAAAGTAAGCTAAAAAAAATTAAACTTAATTTCTCATAAGATCCTGGATATGTCTGTCTATAATGTGCTGCTTTTACCAATTTACATTTTAGAATTAAAAGTATCAAATTACTTGAGTGATTAATTAAATAAAATTAATAATTAATGATTATTTAAAATAAACAAAGTTGAGAGAAAATAAGGGTTCCAAAGGAAATTTTTTTTTTCATTCAAATTAATATAGCTCCTAAACAGTATGTTATAGTGACAAATGCTATATAAAAAAAAAAGTATTCTCCATTAAATTTCTGATAAGGGCACTGTCGGCAAATTTTCGATTCGAGCAATATCAACAGAGCTAGAGCGTGTCAAAATGTTCCATTTTCAGTCAAAAGACATATCCATGTCAAAAAGATAAAACCTTTATTTATTTTTAGTAATAATTTAATTGGAAGTGCAGTTGCTCAGTAGGTTAGGCAGTGGACTCCTATTTTCCAGACTTAGGTTCGGTTCCGGCTGAATCAAATAATATTTCCAATAGTTAATCAAACATTTCTTATTTATCCAATTTGACTGATTTTTTTTCTACATATTTTCCTTCTTATGTCTACAAGTTATTAGCCTTAATCCTATCTCTAGTTACAACAAACAATGTACTTGTATAAATAGAGCTGCATCAGAGCAATAAACCAGTTATTCTTTAACAGTTATTACGTGCGTTTCATTATCCCTTTTATTTCTTTTTTTTAAAGTTTAGTTCTTCAGTCTATTTATATATATATATATATATATATATATATATATATATATATATATATATATATTTTATTTTTTGAAGAGAAAAGATTTGACACCGGTTGGGATTCGAACCCAAGTCTCCACCTCTCTAGCGTGGTGCCTTATCCACTAGGCCACCGAGCTCGTATCCGAACCAGGGAAATCTTCTCTCTTCACTGATCCATACCCCCGGGCACTCGCAATTGCGATGTACAATTCGGGGATGAATGCTCAATTTGAACATTACTTTAAACGGATCTATTGACGAGCTGTCATATATATATTAAATTATGAAATGATTCTTGATTATTAAATATTTTTTTTAATATATTTTTTTATTTTTTAAAGAGAAAAGATTTGACCCCGGTTGGGATTCGAACCCAAGTCTCCACCTCCCTAGCGTGGTGCCTTATCCACTAGGCCACCGAGCTCGTATCCGAACCAGGGAAATCTTCTGGTGTGGATCAGTGAAGAGAGAAGATTTCCCTGGTTCGGATACGAGCTCGGTGGCCTAGTGGATAAGGCACCACGCTAGAGAGGTGGAGACTTGGGTTCGAATCCCAACCGGGGTCAAATCTTTTCTCTTCAAAAAATAAAAAATATATTTAAAAAAATATTTAATAATCAAGAATCATTTCATAATTTAATATATATATGACAGCTCGTCAATAGATCCGTTTAAAGTAATGTTCAAATTGAGCATTCATCCCCGAATTGTACATCGCAATTGCGAGTGCCCGGGGGTATGGATCAGTGAAGAGAGAAGATTTCCCTGGTTCGGATACGAGCTCGGTGGCCTAGTGGATATAGTCCAGTGGCTCCAGAGAAGGTGATTGTTGCACGGATATGTGTACAGCAAATTTTTGTTCTGGGTGTTTCCCTGACCCATACTGATCATTTTTATCGAGGGTACGCGTTTCTGCTATGGGGAGATTTTTCGCAAAATGGCCGCCAATGTCCGAAAATGACATCAGGACAATCCATATATCTCTTAAACTAATCGTTCTATCAAATTACTTTAAAGGAAAAATGTTGCTCAAAACAATTTTTTACATTGAATAAATGCTTTTTTTTTTCTTTTTTTTTAATTCCTTAAATTGTAAAAATCATCGTATTTAGAATATAAAACATGATACTATCATAATTTCATCTCTGAAAGATTCTTTCCAGCTAGGATTAATAAAGGACAACAAATGATCAGAACACTATTTTTTATTATATGTACACTATTTTAGATACAAGTATTTACAACGTACTAAACAGTATTTTTGCAACTGGTCGATGAACCACATTTACAAAATTTACAACATGAGATAGAGTTTATTCTACATGCACACTTCTTTTGAAATCCGCAAGTCTTGCAAGAGCATGGGTGTGTAAAGTCCTCTGGTAGACTGTTTTTAATAATATTTGGCATCCACCAAGATTCAAATTCTCTCATATCCATAGTAAGAAGGGTCAAGATGTAGTGAATTTGCTCTTCCAACAGGTTGTACCACCGAGCAGCTTGTAAATATGCTCTTTTTATGTGCAGAGAAACACTTGATGATGTTGGAGGAAGCTTTGTGAAATCTAATTTATTAATTTGGTGATACATAGTTGTTCGAAGTTCATTCATATTTTTAAAATCTTTGCTTAGTACTCTTGTCAAGTATTCCTCAGCTCTTTGAATCATATCGTCTGTCAACTTTTTCTTTCCAAAATCTTTAATGAGGTATGCACAGTCTTTGGCTTGTGCTAGAGCAGAGTGTTTTGTGCCAAATTTACTCGTCGTATCACACCCAGTCAGTGAGTGAATGGCAGGTAGAATTTCCATAACATGTTTATCCAATGCTTTCGATAGGTCATGAAGTGGTACAAATCTTGAGGTTTGCCCAGTCCCAAAAAGAATCCATAATTGCTTTAATCCATTAGGGTGAAACACTTTGTGGAAGTAGTACACTGCGCACACAAATACGTCTGTGTCAGATGATGCTATTAGGATATTTTCTTCACCCGTAGTATTGATAGCATGATTAATGTGCATAAATAATCGTTCATCAGCTTCTTCAAGAGATGATTCTAACGCACTTTCTTCTGTGACCTCGTTTTCTATAATTTTCAGCGCCTCTTTGCCTAAAGCACCACTTAAATAGACAGTTGCTTTAGAAAATCTGCTCTTATGATCGAGAAAATATTGTTTAAAGAATGTTTGTAGTTGAGTTTTGTTGTGGTTTGATGCCCAAAACGCGTCCATATCCGTTGGCAAACGAGTCAAATGGGAAGAGATTGTCATGTTTATGGGATCTTTTTTCATGCGTCTCAGTCTTTCACCCGCTTTGATGCTGTTGTCCACATATGAGTCAAAAACTATATCCACCCTATTAGCTCTTTTTGAGAGAGAAATAAGTCTGTTCAAAATTATATCGGCAAAATCACTAAAGGTTCTCATAGAATTTCCAGCACCAGCGGACAATAGTCGAGCATGTTGCATGAAATCAAATACTAAGCATGAAGCGGCTGGATGCATTTGGAAATTCAGGTGAGATGCACAAAGGACATGCTCTCCAGATTCTTAACCATATCAGATTTATTACCTTTTCGTAAAAGTCCATTGTTAGTCAAGAAAAAAGATGTACTGGTTAATTCATACTGTAACAGTTTGTCTAAAGAATAACCCCGATCCCTTGCGATGTCTATAACTCTCTGAGCATTTAATGTTTCTTTAATTACATCAACGGGTTTTAGTTCCACCCGAAATTGATTTCTTGACTTTCTGCTCAGCGGGTCAAACAGTTTTCTTGATTTTTGAACAAAGATTTCTTGACGGAAAGTTTCATACTTTTTTTGCCCTTCAACAACAAATGTTTCCTTAAACATTTGTTCTTCTTTTTTTGACATATATTTGCCAGTTGCAAAGTTTAGTACTTTATCTTCATTTTGCAAAGAAAATATGGTATTTCGTTCATTGAGGAAATTCATGATTTTAACTATCAACTGGTTGTCCTTTTTTGTTATAGACTCAGAAAATTCGTGATGTAAGTCATACTCATCATTGTCCGTCGTTCCACAAATTTTTCTGTGAAGCATATTCATAGAATATGGTTCGTGCTTTACTATGTCCTGGAGTGCTACCGCTTCTTTTTCTGGTCATACCAATAATACCACCTTGTCCTTTTGCTGGCTTGTAGCACATCTCAAGGCCTTGATCCATAGCAACACTACTGAATTTCTTAGTTCCATGTTGAACCACAAATTCACCTTTCATAAATTCATTATATATGCTAGGATGTTTCTCTTCTAGTTTCATACAGTCTTCAAGATAAACTGATCCCCATCTTGCGTAATTAACTCTAACACAAGAAAAAAATAAGGGGAGTGCTCTTTTAAATGCAGATTTTTGCAGTTTCCAGTTTCCTTCTCTGTCAGCTCTTTGTATGTCCCGTAATATGGGGTACAGTGTTTGAAGGAAGGTGTTCCAGTATAAGAACATCTTTGATTTATCTACCCCTGCCTTAGTGAACTCAGCAAAGTCGGAAATGAATTCCTGCCGGAGACTGACTATGTTTTCAACAGTCCTATGTGCATTAGTAGAGTCTATTACACCACCAAACTCTTCTAATTGTTTTATGTGAGTAAATAGAATTTTGTATTTTTCTTTGTCATTGTTAAGAAAAAACTGTTGAAATTGTAATCGTTGCAGAGCCTCTGCTATTATTCTCATACCTCTAACTCCTCTAGAATAGTGTTTTCCTTGCAAAACACTTTCAACAACGTTAGGTCCAAATACCTCTGTTTCTACCAGAGCTTCAGTAATACCACTATCCTTGAGATATTGACCTATGCAGTTGATAACGATTTTCGCTGTATGAAAAGAGCCCAATCCTAGAAATATATTTTCAAATTTGCAAGGAAAAAGCAATTGCAGTTCTTTTGCTATACGATATACTCCCTCGTCACTCCAGAGAGCTCCACAAGTTTGATTAACTTGTGACATTGCATCTTGAAAATTTACCATTGTTGTAAATATGGTGGCTTGATCTGTGGCAGGATGAGGAAGAATGGGTACACAGGCTGAAAGAGTTTTTGGTATATGTTTGTCTGTAATTAATGAATTGAATGCACACCAAGAGGGTATTTTACAGCAGTCTAAAAGAGTGTCATCTATGAAATTAAAAGTGGACAAAAATCTGGCCAATGACCATGTTAACTCAATGTCCTCTATTGTAGAGGTCACAGAGTCTGTTCTTGTGATAGTGGATGGAATATAATCGCCATCAATGCATCACCTCTTTTTCGGTTTAGTAAATTGTACTAGCTTTTGGCAACTCAAAACATCTTTTAGTTTTTTCTGTTGTTTGTCAATTTCTATATCATCTATTATTAGACAACGGGTTTCATTATGTTCACTTTCACTCTGGAACAAGACTAGTACAGTATCATGTGATCCACCGATCCCAGACATTGTATTCTCCTCGTGATCAAAGTTATCCATTGACCTGCGAAGTGGCTTATCTTTTACAAAGTGTAGAGGGAGTGGTACCCTATGATTTTCTCCTAGAATCAGTGATCTTTCAGCAAAATAATAATTTGTCCTTTGGAGCGTTTCGTAACTACAACATAAGCCAACATGATTTAGGGATGTTATTAAAGTTTTGGATTTACAGGTTTCGTGGATTGCTTGTGCAGTTAAAATATGAAAAGGAGTTTTCTTCCGGCCATTGTGGAAGGTATAATATAATATCTGAAAGAGAGTATTACTTTTTCTTTTCACACTTTCATTTTCATAACTTGATTATGATGTAGTTGACGATGCCATGATTGTTTTAAAAAAAATGTCCCAGTATTCCAGTCTGTTGTTTTCAAAATGAAGTAGACTCATTTCGATGTCCCTTGCGTCACAGAATTTTTCCTCAAGTTGGAAGTCATAGTTTTTAAGCTCTCGTGCTAATTTGTCAGTACATCTTTCAAAGTGTTAGTGCTGGAGATTTTTTGGATTGTTTTCGTAACACTTATGTTTGATAAATGTACAATCTGCGACTTTGAACGTACCTTGGGATAAGTGAAAGAAATTTCCTTTCCAAAATGCTTAACGAGTAGGTTCTTCATTTGTCTATTTAAAAGCAAAGACTCTAGTTCACATTCAGAATTCATAAACATCATGAGTTCTGACAGTTCATAACCATTTCCAGAGAGGTCTAGATGATCAAGTAGTTTTTTTAAATCCTTTTGTAACTTTGGAGTCTTGAATTACAGCTTCAAAACTGTCAACATATCTGAAGTACTTAAATAAGTAGTTAGTCATACATATTTTATGATATAGAACATCAGCTGCGAAAACACTGTCAACATCATCTATAATGCTCATCCTTGAAAAAACATCATCTTGAAAATGGCGTGTAGCTGTTAAAAATTTGTCTGCTCTTTCTCTTTCACAAATTCGTAAAAGCCTAATATCTCCTTTATATTTTTTGTTATTACAAATGACACACAAATCTCTATCTCGTTTTTGCCTTGGACTTTTTCTTCTTCTGGTTTCATCACCATTCTCAGATTTTGTAATAGAAGCTTTATTAATTTCAACTAAGGAACGTTTTTTTTTTGTTTCCTATCTGCTTTCAAGCAGTATTTTTTGTAGCACTGGAGATGATAAAAGAAATCTTCTTTCTTAAGTTTCTCAATCAATTCGACATCCTCACTGTTGTTTGACGCTTCGGTTATTTTTTTTTCTTCCATTAGGAGTCCCACAGGTCTTTTTCCCCGTAATGTTTTTTCACATAACACACAATGTTGTGATATATCGTCCACTTTTCTCTTCTTCGAGGCTGGAGTAAGTTATAATTTGATCATATTTGGTTTGTTTCACTGGGAAATAAAAAAAAAAATCCGAGAATCACTGAAAATCTGAAACAAAAAAATAAGTTTATTCAAGAAAAAAATAACTTTTTTTGTTTAACTATTCAATTTAACAAATAAGTTTAAAAAAAAAAAAAAAAAAAAAAAAGCATTTATTCAATGTAAAAAAGTGTTTTGAGCTAAATTTGTCCTTTAGAATTATTTGCTAGAGCGACTAGTTTAAGAGATATATGGATTTTCCTTATGTCATTTTCGGACATTGGCGGCCATTTTGCGAAAAATATCCCCATAGCAGAAACGCGTACCCTCGATAAAAATGATCAGTGTGGGTCAGGGAAACACCCAGAACAAAAATTTGCTGTACACATCTCCAAGCAACATTCACCTTCTCTGTAGCTCCTAGACTAATAAGGCACCTCGCTAGAGAGGTGGAGACTTGGGTTCGAATCCCAACCGGGGTCAAATCTTTTCTCTTCAAAAAATAAAAAATATATTTAAAAAAATATTTAATAATCAAGAATCATTTCATAATTTAATATACCAGGTATGCAAGTTTAAAATGTCGTTTATTTCTTAAAATATATACACAGTAATTTAAAAAAAAGTATAATATATTTTATTCAAAGTACTGACCCTCGCTTTCTACACATTTTGTCCATCTCTCGGGCAATATATGGATACCATTCCAAAAGAATGCTTCATCTTTATTTGAAATCCATTCATCGAGCCATTTTCGTACGTTTTCGAAATTGTTGAAGTGTTGCTCCGCCAATGAGTGTCCCATCGATGAGAAGAGGTGATAATCAGAAGGCGCCAGGTCAGGTGAATACGGCGGGTGGGGTAGGAGTTCCCAACCAAGCGAAGAAATCGTTTCGTTAGTCAATCTGGCTGAATGTGCAGGAGCGTTATCATGCTGAAGAATGACTTTGGCGTGCCTGTGAGCCCATTCTGGGCGTTTTTCGATCAATGCGTGACTCAAATTGATCATTTGTTGTCGGTAGCGCTCGGTATTGACTGTTTCGCCGGGTTTGAGAAGCTCGTAGTAGACCACTCCCTTCTGATCCCACCACACACACAGCATTGTCTTCTTCCCAAAACGATCCGGTCTTGCACTCGATGTGGATGGTTGTCCTGGCGTTACCCATGATTTTTTTCGTTTGGGATTCTGAAAATAAATCCATTTTTCATCGCCAGTTACAACTCGATGCAAAAAACCCTTTCTTTCGTGGCGTAAAAGCAGCATTTCGCACACAGTTTTTCGTTTTTCCATCTGTCGTTCGTCCAATTCATGTGGAACCCATTTTCCAACCTTTTGAATCTTTCCCATAGCTCTCAGGCGATCGGAAATGGCTTGCCTAGTGACATTCAACTGTTCTGCCATCATTTGTTGGGTTTGGGTATTGTCTTCGTCTAATAAAGATTGCAATTCGAAGTCCTCAAACTTTTTTGGTCGATTTTCTCGTTTTTGATTAGTAACATCAAAATCACCACGTTTGAAACTTTGAAACCAACGTTCACATGTCCTGACGGTTGGAGCAACATCGCCATAAGTCTCAACAAGAATTCGATGACATTCAGATGCCTTTTTCTTTTGATTAAATAAGAAAATCATGACATGCCGCAAATGCTCTTTATTTGGCTTAAAATTAGACATTTTTAACACCAAAGAAAGGTATGATACGTCCACGTAAACGACTTAAAAACAACTGACTTTTGTAAACAAATGACGAACAAACAAAATAGCGTTTAGAGATAAGCAAATCCTTCAATAGGCTAAGAGCGCATTCTATTGGAATTAAAACATTTTAAACTTGCATACCTGGTATATATATATATAATATATATATATATATATATATATATATATATATATATATATATATATATATGTTTAGTAAGGTTCTATACTATACATTTAATAGTAACAGTCAAGAAATTTATCTGAAATGGTCTCTCTTGACCCAAATACAAATAATGAAAAAAAAAAAATGAAAATATTTTTATTTTAATTTCTAAGATTTAGAAAGCAGATGGATTGCTAAATGTTCCAATGTAGGTGATTTTAGATTAATAATATTTACTAAGTTTACCTCTTAATTTTTCATATGACCAAGGAAAGAGAACAGCAGATGTTTATATTCACTTATAGAAATAAAATATTAAGATCATTTAAGAATAGCAAAGGATGATTTTATTTTAAAACATGATCAAAAATGTTTCCCTGATTTGATCAAAAGGATTTTTCAAAAATAAAGTGAACTAAGGTTTCTGGAAATTATAAAATAATTCTACTAGTACTCGAGAAAAATGGCTTATTTTACTAGGCCTAATTCAGGGATATGAGGCAATTGCCAATGCATCTGTTCGGTAAAATTATTTTTACAAAATATTCCATTACTTATTTCTCCCAACACTGTAAAAGTAGTCTGTATTACCTTCCTATTCTAGGAAACACCCCTTAGAATTACAATTGTGAAGAGCACTAAGTAATAAAAAGCAATTTAGGATTGTCCAAATAAATCTGTGATATTAAAACAGTAGTTTAATTATTTAAATTTAATATTAAAAGTACTAATAAAATCAAAATGACTTCACCAAACAACTAACTTTAAAATTCAAGAAAAAGTAGCATAGCATCTGTCAACTCTTAACCCAGGATAAAATTCCAAGCAGCTATGAGTGAAACTTCTCCATAGGAAATTTGTTACCTTTGAGTCAAGTCCAGACAGAAATCTGTGCTCAATAATTGGTAGTTCTGTACATAGGATGGATCTAGCTTATAATTTCCTAGTTTCCGAAGACACCAAAAGGAAATCAATTATAAATATCTACTGGATAGAATGCATACCAATATCACTATGCTAGCACACTAGCAAGCTTCTTAAATTTAAATAAAACCACAGAATTTGTTTTAACCATTATCCAAAAGATCATTGACATGATTTAAATTGCTAAAAATAAAAAAAAAACCTGCTAATTCGACTAACATCAGCTAATTTTCACCCAACAAATTATTTCGTCTTCAACAGCATACTTCAGTTCAGGTAAAGTAATGAGCTAATTGTAAACATATAGTTTTGAGGAAAAGAAAGAAACCATTAGTCCAACCAACAATCAATTCAATCTGCAAGTTTCACCTTCAGTAATTCTATTGACACAAATGTAGGCGGCATATTGAGGAAGCAAGGAACAGGATCTTATTAATGTTCTGAATTGCATACTTTTTTTATTAGTCAATTATTAAAGTATTATTTTTTGATAAAAAAAATCACATTTCTCCAAAGGTAATTTATGTTAATACTGGAGAATGAAATTCAGGATTTAACAATAATAAAATATAGTTACATTTCAAACATGTAATTTACAAATGCTCCAAATGTAACAAATTGACATATATCTATTTTTCTATATTATTATATATATATTTATATATAATTTTATGTATGTATAATTTTGTACATAAAAAAAATAAGTTTAAATTAGTGTATACATTTGAACATAAGGCAGTGCCGGAACAAGTGATAAACGAGCAAAAGATATGACAATATTAAAAAATAAATATGTACATTTTATTAAGATGAAAATTACATATAATTAACAAAATAACAAGAAAAAAACATGACTGGTTATTTGAATTTTTTCAATTGTTTTTGTACAACACTTGCCTAAATGCACTAACATACAAATAAACAATGAGGTCGCATTTTTCAAAATAGAGAAGTTAAAAATAACTACCATATATTTTTTAATTTACAGAATACAAACGATAGTTTGAAAGATACGACTGAAAATTAAGGCAAATGTAATACATAAGCAATTGTTTTATTGGAATATTGTAAATATGTTTAATGCATTCATAATTTTATAATTTACTTAATTAAAAAAAAAAAAAAAAAAAAAAAAACCAAATCCAGGTACAATTTTTCAAAACAGGTGGTCATTTTAAAATACAAATAATATTAAAGCCCAGTTCACACATAACAGTCTCCACATTTATTTTATTTTTTAATATTTAAAATTATTACTCGTTCATACAATATGCAATGTGTTTGATGTAAATAACCATGTTGAAGTGTCGACAATGAACAGTAAACACTAAATATAAACCAACTGAACAAATTAAACAAAAATGGAAAGTGCTGTTAAAATAAACTCTATGCCCTAAACATTAAGGGTTATGTAATTACATTAAGGCTATCAACAAGACGTTTAATAAAAGCCACGGGATAGAAATATACACATAAGTTATTTGATATTGCTAAGAAAGTAAATAATACATGCAAACATAACAGTTAAGGCACGGTATTTAAGATAAAGACATGAATGAAATAAACAACAATCCTTAATACTAATTAAACACAATGGCATATCAATGAAATCAAGCAGTCTAGTGTAATAATATTTAATAACCTATCCACGTTATAAAACCATTTTACGAATGTAATGTTTGTATTTAAACTAATATAGTTGAAGCCCTAGATACAGAAGTTATACAATAACATTTTGGTATTTATCATTTATAATAAGCAAATTTGTAATATTTAAAGAAGAAAAAAAAAAGTTACCTAAAAGAAGCAAATTTTACAGAA
Source organism: Euschistus heros (assembly GCA_003667255.2). Taxonomy (NCBI): domain Eukaryota; kingdom Metazoa; phylum Arthropoda; class Insecta; order Hemiptera; family Pentatomidae; genus Euschistus; species Euschistus heros. Next base: position 3,612,236 of record RCWM02000007.1, on the reverse strand, counting down.
AGTAATCTATGTACGAATTTGAATGGAATTAACAGTTTAAAAATTGCTATAAAATATCTTCAACTTCAATATATAGAGGTTCAACTGACTTTTAAAAGAAACACAAGCATACGTAACTGCGGCAAGAGGGTAAAGTGTTTTAAATCCAAAAATATAGTTAGTAGAATTTATCTTTTATCTAATTTGATTTTGATAAAATTGGATCGAATAGAATACTAAAAAGACAGAGCATACACATAAAACAATGGCATACACATTTAAAAAAAAAAATATTTATAAATTGTGATTTCCCAAAATCAATACATTCGGATTTAGAACACTTAACCCTGTAGTTACAGATATATATGTGCGTGTACAAAACAATGTCAAGAAACAGAAAGGGTTTTTAAAACATAACATATCAACTGAGGTTTTGGAATGTCTTTGAAAAAAAAAAAAAGAAAAGCTATAAAATCATTTGTTAAATTGATTTAATAACATTTTGAGACTATATTATAATAGAATATTAAAATTAATAAAACTGCATAGACTGCCATGTTTTTAGGGCTTGAGATTTATAATGAACTTATGAAGCCCATTTTAAGAGCCATCACATAACTTAATAAATTAAAAATTAATACCCCACCCATTCAAATGGTATAGCTTCATAAGCTTGTTTTTAAAAAAACATTTTTTTGGGGGTATTTCTTAAATAACACTAATAAATAAAAACCTAACACTAATAAAATTGTTCTCTATACATAAAAACACTTATTTTTTTCTTTTTCTTTTCTTTTTCTTCAGAAAATTACAACTAGTTCTATTCTGTGTAAAGTCTTTATCCTGTTTCAAAAAATTATAAAATCTTTTTCCTATATTTACCTGGTATTTAATATATATATATTTATTTATATATATGGTTCTTTGGGGGGGGGGGGAATAAACAAGGAAATATATTTACAAGAAACAAAGATACATTTGTTTATAATGTTGGATTATCGAAATTGACTCCCCTTTCTATTAGAATGTCAGCATATGATGACTCTTGCTGAAGTTCCACTACCTGGAATTTCTTAAGCATGAGAAGGGAATAGAACTTCTGGGCAGCCTAGAAATAATAAAAAACTAATTAGTAAACAAAAAATTGGATGTAGTTATAAATAAACAATTTTTTAGTTATAAATTGTAACAGAGTTGAATTTTTATTCCTGATGATCTTTCATAAAAAAACAACAGGAAGTTAAATAAAAAAATTAACTGACATTATAGAGATAAACATTACCTGTTTCCTGTTGTTCCGAACAACAAGAGTGGAAAAGAATATTGACTGATCATCAGCAAACTTTGTCCTCACAAGGTTGTACATGTGAGCTGCTCTCTTGTTTAAGACTCGTTCTTCAAACTGCTCAAATGTCTCATCATTCGCTTGTTCTTCAGGCTGTAAAATTATATAATTTAATTTAGAATATAAATAAAATCAATTTAAAAAATGATTATATTCATATAAAACAAGAAAGGTATATGGGCCAAATATTCTACACAGTACTTTATTTTCAAAAACTTTAAGGCGTTATTCCTCCCTTAACATAAGCAGCCATGCTTTACATCCGTAGAGAACTGCTGGTAGTATAATAGTTTTATTAGTAAGCGACTATTAGTAACCTCTTGTCAACTTAAACAGAACAAAAGCTCAATGTTGTCAATCAATATGCGTTCCCCGGATTGACATATCCTCTCCAGACTGCACCACTTACAAAGCTCAGCCCTGCATTGTTGGATGGGATTGATGTGATGATCCGCAGGAGCATTAAGGCTATTGTTGGACTCCCTGCGAACACCTCAACTGCGATGCTCTATGCTCTGCAGAGGTACCGTGGGGTAGGACTGATCCGCTGTCAATGGGAGGCTCCTCTGCAGCACTGGTCTATTGCTCAGTGACTGTCTAATGTTCCGGACACTCTGTTCCAGTCCACATTCCATTATGAAAAAGAGATTGCTGAATGTGCTAAGAGAGTGGGTGCTTTTGAGGAATGGGCCAATTGCAGGTGGCAGGGCGTTGGTGTACATCATTTTAAGGAAACGCCAAGAGCTAACAGATATATTTGTGAAAAACAAATACTTTCGGGGTCTGAATGGACCAACGCCCAAATACTCAACATCAATTATGCACCCCTGTGTGGAGTCCCAGGTGCCAGCAGACAGACAGGAGAGGTTGGGTCCCTTTGTCGCAAGTGCGGCAAAGAGTCCAAAACACCAGCCCATGTGCTGTGAAAATGTCCCAACTCACACCTGATCACACGCCGTCTCCACAGGGTCAAGAATGAATTGATAAGGCTCCTCAAGAATAAAGGCTTTACCTGCTTTGACGAGGTATACTGCATCGATACCATCGGATCCACGAGGTATGCGGACATTGTCGCGTTTCCGAAGAACGGACGGACAGCGCTCATAGTGGATCCTACTGTAAAGTATGAAAATGGATTTATGAAAAATGTATCCCTTTCCTCAAAGAGAAATTCCGCAAGACATTCGGAAATAGAGATTTCTCTGTGAAAGGATTATGGTTTGGGTCTCGCAGAGTCATCCTGGAAAAAACAAGGAGCTTCTTGGAGGACCTTGGCGTGGAGGTGAGAGATATAGCGATAATGGCCGAAAATATAATATTGGGCTACCTCAAAATTATCTACCACCACATGCATGGTGCATAGGATAGCCCATTGCAATTTATAGTTATTAAATATGTAGCAATTTATATGATTCTTGATTCTATGTGCATATATGTATATGAATGTGTGGTAGGTAAGTAGTATTGATTGTAGAGAGAGAGAAAAGGAGGGGAGAAAAAAAAAGGGAAAGGAAATAAGAAGAACGAGATATGTGAATATTAGGGGGGAAATAACATAAAATGAAAGAATGAAGTGAAATAGGAAAAGAAGGAAAAAAAAAGAGGAGAAAAGATAATGAAAAAATGAAGAGGAAGGGGGAAAAAAAAATGTTATTAGTTTGTCTAGTATTAGGTAGTATTAAGTATTATATTATAGAACTATAACTGAATTATAAATTATATTGTTGTCTTTAATTGGATATATGAGTATGCTGTGTTCATAGCAACCCAATAGAGTTGGGCAGCACTATGTTTATTGTTTATTATCTCAATAAAGCATATAATTCTCCCAATTTTTAAATATCTCGAGAGTAAGCGTGAACTGAATAGTTTTGCGACCGAGAAATAACAAGCATTACCGGCTTTTATCCTAGCCCGTTTCCTATTGAATATAATTTTCTCTTGATATAATAGATAGTGGCCAAGAATGTTCTTCGGCCTCAAAAAATTGTCAGAACCTGGCAGATCTGTAAAACAGTATCATAGCAGGAGCCATCTCTACATTATGACCACTGATCCTACTTTTAATTGGAAATTATGGGGAGGTAATCCTGGCAAATCCAGCGAGTTCAAAAATTCTGGTGGATAATTGACGACATCATCCTGGTTAGTTGCGCAATCAACTGATTATTAGGTCCTTAAATCACCAGTAATTTCATTTTGGATTTTGAAATTTATTTCATTTACATCCGTGTTTTTGATAGCTAATACAGCTCGTTCACTCAACCAATAATGATCTCTGTAATTTTGAGCGACGTTTGGGTACACCTTTTCTATAAGCTCAGTTTTGGATTCTGTAAACTGACAAAAATTGACAGGAAATGTTATGCAGCCTGTCATAACATCTACAGGGATTTTACCATTACCAATGTCAATGAGTTGTTTTGAAAATATTTCTCCAGATCGATCATTTTGCAATTCGACACGCATATTCTTGCACAAATTTAGTATCTTAATTTATTTCCACAAAATGGAGGACTTCAAACATGCATTCAGTTCATCCACTGGTGTAGACCGTGGAATAACTGGTTATGTTTGACGAAAATTTCCTGCTAAGAAAATCATCACACCACCGAATCGGTTTTGGTTATTTCGTAGATCTTTCAGAGTTCTGTTTAATGCCTCCAAATTCTTATATGTGCTATCGTGCATTCATCCCATACTATCAACTTGCATTATTGTAAAAGCTTTGCCAAAGTCGGAGTTTCGTTGCTTTGAATATTCAATGGTAATTTTAGCGCTGAATGGGCTGTTCGGCCGACTTCCAACAATGTAGTCAATACCTGAGGAAGCAAGTGCAAGTGCAATTCCATTCTGTGGGCGAATTGTTGCTAAAATCAATGAAATTAACAATGTCTTAACTGTACTACCAGGAGCTTCCAAAAGGTAAAACCCTCCATCATTTACAACTTTCATAATTGTATCAAAGATATACTTTGTTGATGGTTCAAATACAACAGCAAAACATATATTCGAACCGATTCCCTTAAAGCATAGAGTTCGAACAGTTTTTTAAGTTGCAACTCTTGATTAAAAGGGTCATGCATTTGGCGATTAGGCGCTTTCGAATTGGTCAAGCCGTTCTCGCGTTTTACGCTTAGCAACACATTTGGCGATTCATTTTTATTTATATAGATAAGAACCTTCCTTGTGACTTAACAAAAACATTAAAAAAAAAATTAGCCGAATTGGCCAAGCCGTTCTCGAGTTTTACGCTTAGCAACACATTTCGCTATTCATTTTTATTTATATAGATTACAAAACTACAATTTAAAGTGAAAGAATCATTTCTCTATCTTGACTGAGAGCTATGTATATGTATATATATATATATTTTTTTTTTCTCGACTCCCAATGCTCATTGGTGGCTATAACTCCAAGTTTTGCACTATTGTGGGTCCTTACTAGCCCACACAAAAATCTGCATTCAAATCTGAGAGTTACGAGTCAAACATTCCCTTGTTAGTATAATTTGTGTGATTACTAGAAATATCAGTACAATATTTACTGTAATACAAATTTTTAAAACCTTGTTTGAATATTTTTTTATGGGAAATATTTTCTTTATCAATGATTATATTTTAAATAATTAAAAATTTCCCAAATTAAGATAACATTTGGAACAAACAAGTGTAGAACAAGATGTTTTTCCATGTATGCTGTGGATTACTGTTGTAGTTTATAGGTCAATATTGCTTGTTTCTTTCATTATTTTATTAAATTATTCCTAGCCTATATTTATATATCATATATTTTTGTTCCTTGTTGATTTTTCACGTTTTTTTTTTCTTTTTTTCTAAGTATTTTACTTTTGTTTTGTAACTGTTCAATTTAAACAATGTAATATGTTATTCTGATATCCCATGATCGGCTGTCATTTGTTTTAAGACATTGTGAATTTTAAATTCAATTGAATTCCTTAAATGTCTGTTATATTTAATGTTTTAATATATTATTTCCATTGTTATTTAAATTAGAGATGAGTTAATAAATTACATTTTTTTTTATTATTTGACAATCTCACAACATTCCAATGACACAAAATTTAAGCATAATTCCAGGTTTTCAAGGAATACAATCTGGTGGCGACCCTGTTTATTATAAATTAAGACAGACAAAGGTTTGTCCTTATTTAGTCAAATGTTCATGTTTTAGGCAATGGTAAAATGGTAAAAATAAATACATTTATACTGACTGATCACTGAGAAATAAACTAGACCATTAATAAAACTTTATCTGAAAATGGATAAATCAACTCAAGACTAATATATAGCACATAATACTTACTGGACCTACTGAAACAGGGAAATCATAATCATCATTCCAAGGAGTTGGAGCACCCTTTTCAGAAAGGGCACCAGGTGTTGTTGGGGGAGGAGCTCCTTCATCATAGCCCATATTGGCCATTAAACCTTCACCACCTTCTTCGTATCCCATATTATGGAGGGGTGTCTGGCCAGGGCGTAATGATTCTTCTAAAAGACTCATCTGTAAAGTAAGAAAAAAATGTTTTTACATCTGCTTATAAGAGGCCATATCAAGAAAGGAAAAAAGAGTGTGTGAGCAGATATTAATAGAATAATGAAACTATGTTCTGAGACATTATTTGTGAATAGAACTCACCTGCTCAGGTGGAAGGTGAGGGAGTGATGAATCTATACTAAAAGGTGTCATATTGGGTGCTTCATGCTGCTGGTCCAATGGAGGTCCAACAGAAAGAGGAGGCACTGACATAGGGTCTAACCCATCCATCGGCGCTACGGACATTGGAGCAACTGAAAGTGGTGCCACTGAGAGAGGGGCAACCGAGAGAGGCGCTGTATCCAAATCAGCAGGAGCAGGTGTGGGAGGTGCCGGTGTAGCTGGAGGAAGGGGTGTTTGAGGTGGGGGTGGCGGAGGCGCCACCTTCCTCGCCTGCTCTTCTACTTCTGGGTGCTGTAAGAAACATAAAATAATTATTAAAATTTGAGAGGAAATCAAATTTAAATTTTGACAGCTATACTAGTTTTAAAATTATATTACAGGCTCCTCAATTTCTTGATTCTTTCGTTTGCGCCCTCTCCTTGTTGGTGGGGCTATTTCCTCAGGAACTTGATCAAGGTGCATAGCATCCTTCTCACTATCCAGGCCATCATCATTAGGAGCTGCACGGGAGGTCAAATGTCTCTGGTAAATCTATAAAAAAAAAAGTATTGAATTACTTAATGATCAAATTACCATTAAAAAAAAAAAAAAAAAAAAAAAAAAAAAAAAAAAAGAGAAGAGATAGCTATAAGAATTTTTTAAAAAGTTTAAAACCTCTTCCTACTGAGAATAGAATTAAAATAAATTACTGAAAGGTAAAATGCTTTTATTATTTATGTTGTTCATAGTAATAATAATTAATTCAGTTGTTAAAGCTAGTTAATATAATATATTGAAACAAATACATATAAATCCCAGTAAATAAAAAACAAATTTTACTTGATATATCTATTACAATAGGAACTACCACAATTCATTAAAAAAACAAAACAGTATCACTGAAAAAAATTAAAATAATTGTTAAGGAACATTAGCAATAAGTGGGTAGAGAGTGCTGTTAGTGATAACTGGGAGTATAGTATTAGACAGAGTTACATGGGGACAATGGACAATTGATTATTTTAAAAAATTATGTTACAGTACAATTTTATATAACGAGGTTTGTCAAATAATACGATAAAGGGAACAATTAAGAATGAAATATCATTAACACTTACTTTAAATAAACATCTTGCTGAAATATTCCTTCCTGGTAGAGCAAAAAGTTTTTCAACACCACCAGTTTCCTTCCAATGCATGAGCCTCTTAGTTGGGGGTGCGAGATCAAGTGAAGTCACAATATCGGTGGTGTCGCTCAACTGAGCTTTCATTTCTTCACCAGAGATGTTTTTAACTTCATCAACAATCAGTTTCCTTTTCCTCTTTGTTTTTGTGGAACCTGATTTAAAGGAAGATTTACACTATGAATATTGTATTTACTAAATGTAATAAAAAGTAATACTTCAAAATATTGATATTGATATGCATGACTTTTTTACTTCAAACTTTAACATGCAGGCTAAATATAAAAACGTTTCAATTCTTTTAGAAGCTTCATTCATCCTTTTCTTTTTAAAAAATATGATTTTAACTCTAAATCATTTTAGTTTGAATTTCAGGCAAAATTACACCAAATATTATTATTATTAATTATAACAACAGAGAATCTGAGAATGTTTGAAACTTAATGGAAAAATATTAATAAATGCACTATCAGTTTTAAAAATGGTAATGGTGAAGAGAATCAAACCTTTAAGAATAGGAAGATTTCAAACACAACCGTCATAAAAAATGATAAACTGAAAGAAATTGATCCACTAATCCACAACACTACATTGTTTGTGAATGAGAGGATAAGAACGCTGGGTACACTGACTGTTCAAGACGTCTCTGAATTCTTAAGAACTTTGACGAAAGCAAAGGCCCAAGATTTAATTAAATTTCTGTCGGAAACCAAAGCTCTCATATGATAGAGAAAGAAAAAGAAAATTCAACTGAGCACAAAATTAAATAAAATTAGATAGTGCTATATTGGCAATATAGGACTAGTGTTAGCAAGTCTTTAAAGCCAAAAAAACAAACAAAAAAAAAACACTACATTGGAAATAAATGAATTGTTTAATTGTTTCATAGCATTCAGAAAATATTTAGAGAAAATTTTTTTATAAAAAAATAATAATAAAAGAAAAAAAGCATTATGATTAATGACACCATTTTTTAAAACAATTCAACATGTAACCTTTATTCCAGTTTTCTTCACTTTACAAAAAAAGGTATATCACATAGATACCACATTATCAATTGGTTTTAACCTAACTAGGTTTCTTAAATTACTTTTTAATAAACTTTTTTCTATATTATTAGATCCTAAAGTTGAATACAAGGATATGACTATGCAATTGTAAAATTTATTCAGATATAAATTAAAATTTTGTAATTTTATATGGTTGACTAAGTATGTTTAACATTTTTGCATAACTTTAACCCAGTGGGTAACTTTAACATCTTATAAGGCTATTGACACAACTAAAAGAAGTTGCATCTTCACACTTGTTATGTATCGATGTAAGAATACTTACTGTCGATACAGGAAAAACACCTGAGGAAGGTTATGTTTTTACTACACATAATAATTTTGTACCACATTACGAAAGTGTTAATGTTATAATATTATTGTTATTTGTGTACTGTAGTAGTATTTTCTTTTATTGAATACATAACAGCACTAAAAACTAATACATGCAATTAGGTAAATTAAAGATAAATTCTTAATTAAAATTGAGCTCGCAATTGGTAATTGTAATTAAAAAAAATCTATTAAACATTTTTAAATTAATTACAAGAATCTTATCGATAAACAAATAAAACTTTAATTTTTAGTTGAAATTATATTTAGTTATGAGGGCGGGCGAAGATAATTATTAGGAGAAATTGAAGTAGAAATAATGACTAACCTCTGAGAGCAGAGGCATCCACTGGTCCCAAGGCAAACGACTCTTCCTCATTGTGGAGAAGAACTGTTTGATCAGAAGTGGGAGGCTGAGGTACAACAGGCTCAACCTCAGGTACTGGTGGTGGTGCCATCTCAGTGGGTGGTGGAACAGGAGTAGCAGGGCGTGAACCACCATCCGAACTACAATAGATTATAAACATTTCAAGTTGCCATTTTTTAAAGCACAAATAGTGTATATAATGCAATGGATATGACATAATGGGAAACTAAAATGCTGTAAATAATTTAATAACATATATCATTTTAAAAAAATATATAAAATAAAACAATAGTGAAATACCATATGGCTATATACTTTTACTAAAATTACAGACTGGAAAAAAACCCATTGTTATCCATTCGTAGCAAATTTTGAACAAGTTTGATTCATGTAAAAATAATGTATAAGACAATAATAAATTTATTTTAGCTAACTTAAAATCATTTGTTTACCTAGGGGCTGCAGGGCTTGGGGCAGCAAACCTGTCATCGTCATCGTCATCTGACTGAGGTTCGGGTATGGCAACAGGTTGTTCTGATGCAGCTTGTGGATCCTCGGAAGAAACTTGCATAGGTGCATCATCAAACAACCCTCCTTCAAATAGACCGCCACCTACAAATGATAATAAATTAATTGTAATTTTAAAACAGTCATTATAAATGAATATAAAACCAAGACAAAAATATTGATTAGAAATATTAAATTTAATGAATAATATCCTAATATGATGCTCAAATGAAAATATAGAAGAATTTCAAATCCAACTTGAGGTACTGAAAATTAATTTCAATTTAACTGAAGAAATAGGTGGATACAGTAAACTCCTGTTTACACGCAAAATTGGGTAGCATAGCAACTGCAGATAAACGAAAAATAGCCAAACAAACCAGCAATTATTATTGGGTTGGTGTGAAAATAATGCAGGCTTTGAATATTCTTTTTGTTTAGGTAAGTGCTTGCCAAGGTAAAAGCTTTTTTTTAAGGAACCTAATGTTGTTAGAGTAATAAAATTAGGGAGGTTAAGCTGAGCAGGACATGTAGTCTGGATGAAAGGATCTGAGATCCCAATAAATTCTCGAAGAGCGAATGCATTATACAAGAAGCGTTGGCAGACCGAAGTTGGAAAGAGATGACTGGTAGAAGCACATTGAGGAGGCCAGGACCGACAAAGGGTTGCTGAGCCAATTAGATAGATAAGTACTTGCCAAGTAAACAAAGATAATCCTCCAGTCTAGTTAATGGATTATGATGGTTATTAATGTAGCTTTTCCTCAAAGATTAGTTTAGTTTGTATTATATTTTCTATGAGTAAAAACCTAAGAAACTAACAATGTCAAAACAAGATTTTAATAAAAAATTTTTTACGACTTTAAACTTGGTCAAAGTGCGGCCCAAACCAAATATATCAATCAAGGGTGAAGGGAAGTATTAATGAAAGTACAGTGCAGCGATGGTTCCAAAAAATTTTTCTTGGAGATTTTGATCTCTAAGGCAAAGAGGTCACGATAAGCCTTCTGCTGTTGATCACGACCATCTGAGGGCTATGGTTTAAGAAAATCCTCACAAAACTACTCGGAGACATTGTGAAAGAAGTAAGTGTTGACCACTTAAGATTATAAACCACACAAAATTATAATTTTTTTTTTTTTTTTGCCACATAAAAATCTGTGTCATTTTGGCACTAACCCAAAAGTAAAACTACAGTAAAAGGTCTAAATAAAATGAGTTAATAAACACTATAAGTAATTATTTGCTTTAATTCAGGGTATAGTATGCTTTCAAGTTATGTTCAATTGTTCAACTTATTCCACTGGTGGAAATTAAAAAAAAAAAAAAGTTTCTAATGTAGGTTATCTTATTCCAGGAAGACTTATAACCGAGAAGTCCACTGATAATCGATAGTTTACTGTATCACCTTAAAAAAATTAATTATAACCTCAATAGCCTAGAGAAAAAAAAATCAAATTATATACACACATCTAACGATTTAAATATTTTATAAAATAAAACGAAAAATGACTTAAAAATTTGAACAATAAAAGTAATGGAACCGAATTTTTTAAGAGAGATTGGAAACGCTATATAGTTTTTTTTTTTTTTTTTTTTTTTTTTTTTTTCAAATCGGAAAGGTAAAAGTTCCCTAGAAATTTCCATTAGTTAAACATACACATATTTTTTAAGACCGGAAACGTATTTTAATATGTAAGGGATTGGGAAAAAATTTATTTATCAAAAGTAATTATAAAATGTTAAATAAAATCATTACACTCTTATTTATTAATAAACATGTAATTTTTGTTTTCAATAAAATTAAAAATATGACACGTTTCTTGATATTTTCATGACAGGATTTCAATATTTCTGCTAACAGTTTTAACTCTTGAAGGAGTTTCCAGTTCTCATTGATAAAAAAAAAAAAGTACTTATTACTACCCTGAACCTGTGGTACAACCATTTTTCTTCCAGAAAACCGTAGTATTACATTTACATCAAATTATTAACTATGAAGTACAGCCAATAATTATCAGCTAAGTAAAACAAAATAACAATTGTTGCTACCTGGCAAAAGGTTTTAGGACAAACTTCTGTATCAGGTTTAAGGACAGCTTGAGGAAGGAAGGTGATAACGGGAATATTTAATTGGGTAATTGGTATAAACCTGAAAATTAAATAAACAATATTAAAACTAAAATACAATTCTAATTCTAAGTAAAATATTTCATAATACCTACTTTAAAATTAAAATCCTAAAAATAGATTAACGTTGAGATAAGGTATGGGGGTCAGGAAGGTTTATGTTACTTGAAGTTTATAACATTTTTCATAAGCCTTTCTAAAAAGTGCTATTTAATTTTTCTCCCACCCTAGTTTTTCTTGTAGCATAGAAATGTATTTTCAATTATGTAAGCAGAAAATTACAAAGATCATAACTGGATGTTATAAATTTGAAGGTAAATGATGAAAACAACTAATATTCAAAAGAACTCTTATTAATCGGTCATCGATATCGATCAACTTATTCTTGTAGAAACCAGATATAAGGAAACTGATTCTTATATATCAGTAAAAAAACAAAAACACGTTTTTATAAACAAGAAAATATGTGAATCTGCAGATGATAGCGAAAAAGCAGATCCCCAGGAATAGGAAAATAAAATAGGCCATGAACAAAAAAAAAAAAAAAAAGTATAACATTATACAGTATAACCTCCATCAGGCAGAATGGTTGGGGACTGGCCATTCTTCTGTTGAAAAGAGGTTTCCGTTACATGGAAGATTATTGAAAAAATAAAAAATAAATTCATCTATTATTTTTGATTTATTCTTCAGCATATAATAAATTTGAGTTTAGTCGCATTTAAATTTTAATACAATATATTTTTTAGGCAGTTTGTCCTATTCCCTCAATTCAATCACTTTCACCTTATCTGACAGACAGTAGAGCACACTTCATGATACTTTAAATGACAACATTTTAATAAACGTACACAGTGAAGTTTCCAAAGAGCTACTGATTTAGTTAAAAGGAAATATCAAGAGAAGGGGAAAGAAAACAATTAAGGAAAACCAACAGAAACGTAGCTGTTCGCAGATAATGATAATTAGCCGTAAGACAAAACAAGAAAGCTAAGGATCCCAGCAATTCCAGACGTAAATAAATAATTTTTCCGTTACTGAGAAAGGCTTTGCTAATTTATTTAGAACAAAACGTTTCCGTAGATTAGAATTTCTGGATATGGGAGGTGATTTTATCCTCTGAGAAAACCAGGATTTATGAAATTTTCTGTTTAATTGAGGTTTCGGTTACAAAGAGTTTCCACTTATGAGAGGTTATACTCTATAAGTAAATGCAATGAGTGAGAGATCCAACTTGATAGAGATTTGTATATAATTAAGCTGAGGATGGAACCTATACAGAAAGTGCTTGTTTAATGAAAAAAGGAAAAGTAAATTGTCGATGGACTAAACTTTATATCTTTTTTCACAAACATAAAAAATACAGATCTAATATATGAAGCAGCTCTCTTAGTAGGGTTTGAAATCAATAATTAAAAAAAATAATAATAAAAATCAAATCCGATCAAGATTTTTATCGGGAATTTTTAAAATAATTTGATGATTTGTATTAAGATCGATTATTATTTTTGATCATAAGCGATAAAAATCAAATTCTGATCATTATTTTTGAACAAAAGTTTTACAATTAATAATAATAATTTTTGAGTAATTCCTTTCTAAATCAGAAAGTTAAATTATTTGAATTATCTCCAAGATGTATTTTAAGTATTTTGTATAAAAACATATTTATCAATTTGTGTGTAAAAGGTGATTTTTATTTTCTGATCAACATTTTTCTGATCGCAATTTAATCATTATTATTTATGCAATACCGTATCACTAATCAAATCAATAAACATCAAAGATCAATTAAAATTTTTATTTATAAATCAGGAATGATTTTTAAATTAAAAATCAAATATAATAATTATTATAGGATTTTTTGAAAAAAATAATTATTTATTTCAAACCCTGCTTAGAAGAGATATAATTTAATAATTGTGATTTATCAAAAATATTTTAGTTATAAATAGACTTTTATAACTTAATTTCCTATAACAAGAAAAAAAAATGATCAAATATATTTCCATAAAAAATTTAGATGTTCAATTCTTTCTTTAACAAGTGAAAATCCCTCTCCAGTAAGCTTAAAGTTTCAGTTTCATAGAAAAAAAGTAATATTGAGGAGCTTAGAAGGTGTATTCCATTGGAGAGAGCATCTGAAAATAATAACTTTCCTTTTTCTTATAATAACAAAAATCTTTTTCTGAAAGAGCAAATTTGGATGGTCCCTTAAAACCTGTGATTGGAGGTCAGTAATATATGATTATAACCACCCACTACTTAAATTTTAAAAACAATGTATACAAAGAAAAATAGCAGAGGTGTTCAGGGATAACGTCAGGATCTATGATCAGTGGCAGTCATAATAAGTTATAAACATGTGAATGTAAAATATCTCACCCATTAGATCATGAGCCAAATTCCCACCGAAACCGTCGTCCCTTATGGGAGCATCAATATCTAGAGGAGGTCTTTCAAGTTGGGCGCCAGATGTTGAAGGCTGGGGTTCTTTGTCCTTTTCAGTTGGATCGACACTTAGACCTTCACTGAACAATAGGTTGGCCTGCAAAAATTGAGCAAGTAAATTATATTAGAAACATTAAGTACAAAAACAATAAATAAGTAATACAAAGAAAATTTCACGGTGATATTTGTAACCAAAAGCTATCTTTCAACATATAAACAAGCGTAATGCTATAAGTCACATTTTGGACAAAATTAGTTAAACCTTTTCCCTAATGTAAAATTTCGTGGTGGGTCAATTTCCCATGCCAGATTTTGAAAACAACTAAAGGCAATATTGCTACAGCCAGTTTGGTCTACATGCTACAATCTAGATGTTTTCTATGTGATAAAGAGCTAAAAGAGGGGTAAAGGAGGCATTCATAAGTTTTGGATTTTTTCTCTCGAATAAATTTGAGCAATAAATCCACTTTTTTTTTTTTTTTTTTTTTTTTCTCCAAAGTTAAGTTTTTAAAAACAATATATTGGATACATTATTTAAGTGTAGGGGCTTTTTGGACACACTCTAGCTCTCTTGGTGTTGCTCAGATTGAAAATTTGCTGAGCTTCCTGATCAGAAATCAAACGGAGAATATTTTTTGTTGTATAACATATATCGCTAGGACCTACCGAGCTATATTGGTTTAAATGATAAAAGTCATGTTCGAAACCCTTCTTTTGAAGTGTAGTATTATACTGTTTAGTGACTGTCAAGAGGGAAACCCCTGGAACATGTTCCATGCTACACTTTCTGTACCTGACAAGCTCAAGGGGACCTTAAATTTTTTTAATCAAAATAATTAAATAGAGAAAAAAAAAAAAAAAAAAAAAAAAAAAACTCAAGTAAGATAATCCTTCAGTAAACTCATCTTTCCATTTGTTATATCTTCACTTATGCAACCATATGCCATAAGTTATTTTTCCCAACTTAGCAGAAGACAGCCTCCATATCCTCCAGAACTTATGACAGCCTCCATTTTTGCCATGTAATCACATGGGAAAACAGCTAAGCAGTAGCATGTGGACAAAACTGTGACAGAGATGCCTTTTCTTTTTTTAAATCTAGCCTCAGAAATGGATCCAGGTCAAAATTTTACATATAGGATGCCTAACTAATTTTGGCCATCTGGCTGCTTAAGCTTGACATTAAGAGAGAAGCATGAATTACCTGGCAATAGCAAATTGCCCTATCCATTTGTAAAATAACAAAATTCAAATGACAAGTTTAACTATTTTGACCTAAACGTTCTCTCGCCGAAAATGGGCCTGATGCTAGTCTGGTTTTAATCCTTTAGAGGACATGGGGGAAAGTTTGACACATGTGTAAAACAAAAGATCAAACTTCATAAAAAAAATGTCATTTTATTATAAAAAACATTGAATTTATAATCGATTACAGGGTGTATCAATAAAAACATTCATTATTCAAATAAAAATTAAGATAGACCGAAAACCTTGCCAGTCTGAAACTTGAAAAATTGAGTCCAAGAAGATATTCAGCTCCACAGCTTTAAAAAAAAATTATCATGTGAAGAAAGCAGATTATAAAAATGGAAACTTGGGATGTTTGAAGAGAAATAGATTGATCTGATGGAGAAATAAACCGAAACTGGTCCGAAGTCAACAATCTGGCAATAACTGAGGTCAAGAAAAGACCTTTAAATACCTTGGACCATATATGAAGGATAAAGCCTCGAACATAACTGAGCAAATCGGAAAAAAAGAGCAGAATGTCCGCTTCTGCTACAGGAGGCTTCGTAAATAGGAGAGAGTATCAAAAATCAAAATCAGATTTCTTCCGATCCTGATGTGCTCTAATGAAATCGATAAAGAAAATAGGCAACAGAAATTAGGTTTCTCCAAAATACTAGAGGAAAGGCAAGAAGAGATAATGTCCATACTACCACTAGATTAAGCCAAGACCTTATGCCAGCTAGCAAGATCATAGGAGAAAATAGGCTAAACATGGTGTGACCGCCTTAACCCATTCAATATGGATGTATCCATTGAGGGTAAAATGTCAGGAAAATGAGTGGAGGAGTTTGGGGAATCAGTAGTAAAGTTAAATGCAATGATCAGGCAATGCATTTAATGGGAGAGATAATTTTACTAACCGTAGGAAGAATAGTAAGTCAGGTTTATTTGAATTGGACTCCAGAGCCTCTGTAGAAGTCCCCTGAAAGGTGGAACGATATAAAGAATATTGAGCAAGCTCAATTGAAATATGAACACCAACCCAGGGAAGAAGTTAAAAACTACAAGTCAGGTTGCCCACCATGAAAAAAGGGCCTTCGGGAAACAGGAATTAACTGCAACAATAGAAGCCAGTTTCCTGATACTCTAGTACTTACAAATATTATTAAGGCAGAACAAAATTCTGAAATAAAAAAATTATACCAATTTCCACTACAATAGGAATAATCAGAAACATTTTAAATATTTCAAACGCACACACCTGATCGAGAGAGTCCAGTCTCGAAGCATGTCGCAGTATATCTTGACCGTCTGCACCAAAGCCCATGTCCCCAAAACCTTCTTCGGGTTCAACAAGTGAAGACATGTTTCCATAGTCTTCACGCATAGTTATCTCTTCGGCTCTTGATTGGTTAAGACTAAATTGGGCTTCGATGTCAACATCACTACAAAAATAACTTTTATGCTTTTTGAAATAAACTCTTCAAAAAAGGAAAAAAAATATCAAAACAATAATTTTTAAGAAGTGAGTAAACTGTCAACAATGTTACATTATCTAATAAAAAAGTATTTACTACATTATTCCTAAGAAATATAAAAATTAGGTACAATTGATAACATAAATATCAATTTAGATATTTATTATTTTAATCAAAGCAACATTAAAATATTTATTCAATGGGCTAATAAAGCCTATATATATATACGAGGGTAAGTCAATAATTATCCGCAATATAGCTATATTTTTGTTTATGTTGGCAGTACTGTTCTTTTGTGTTGATGGCGCATGCTTTGTTTATCGTTGTTATGTTTATGTGCGTATCAAGCTGGTAGGTTAGTTTTGTTATCGCTGTCGTGCTGTTAATAATGGCCGCTCCACTTTCTATTTGCACCAAAGAAGAGCAACGTTCAGTGATTCGTTTTTTGTGGTCGGAAGGTGTATCAGGGGCCGAAATTCATCGAAGACTTTTGGTACAGTACGGGAACAATTGTTTGCCACAACGGAGTGTCTATGAATGGATTGAAAAATTCAAAAGTGGTCGCACAAGTGTTACGCAAAATGAAGGAGCTGGACGACCAGTTACCGCCATAAACGAGGAAAACATTGAGCGTTCACGTGAAATGATTCTCTCAGACAGACGGATAACTGTTGACGACGTGGCAAATCGTCTGCAAATTAGCCACGGTTCTGCCTACGAAATCATTTACAGCAGACTTGGGTTTCATAAAGTTTGTGCAAGATGGGTTCCAAAACAACTGACACAGTTGCATAAACAAACGCGCTTGGACGTGTACACAAAACATTTGGATCGCTATGTTAACGAAGGGGACAACTTCTTAGACAGGATCGTTACTGGTGACGAAACATGGATCCATCATTACGAGCCGGAGAGTAAACGGCAGAGTATGGAATGGAAACATCCAAATTCGCCGTGCAAGAAAAAATTCAAAACCCAACCTTCCGCAGGAAAACTTATGCTTACGGTTTTTCGGGACTCACAAGGTCCATTACTGGAACATTATCAGGAAAGGGGCACAACAATAAACAGTGAACGTTACAGTGAGATGCTTACTGCTAAGCTGAAGCCTGCAATTCGAAGCAAACGCCGAGGACTGCTGTCAAAAGGCGTTGTGTTGTTGCACGACAATGCCCGTCCGCATACAGCTGCCCACACTGTGGAAACGCTTCAGAAACTCAATTTTGAAGTATTGAATCATCCTCCATATAGTCCCGATCTCGCTCCATCTGATTTTCACTTGTTTGGTCCACTCAAACAGGCAATTAGGGGCCGTCGATTTGCCTCGGACGAAGCATTGAAAGAAGCGGTGCATTCCTGGCTCGCATCTCAACCCAAAACTTTCTTCCATGAGGTCATCAGGAAACTTGAACAACGTTGGACCAAGTGCGTTGAAAAGCAAGGGGACTATGTCGAAAAATGATGTACTTGTAAGTTTCCTATTTCATTTCAATAAAATTTTATAACTATATTGCGGATAATTATTGACTTACCCTCGTATATATATAAAGGATGAATAGGAGGGTATCTAAAGTAAATGTAAAACTACATCAGTTATTATTCACTCAAAATAATTAATCTCAATATATAAACAAATTTGGATGATATAGGTTTTTTTTTTTTTTTTTTTTTTTTTTTTTTTTTTTTTTTTTTTTTTTTTTTTTTTTTTTTTTTTTTTTTTTTTTTTTTTTTTTTTTTTTTTTTTTTTTTTTTTTTTTGAACAATTGATAGGTAGGTACAGTATTGATACAAAAAGAAAATTCTTTGAAGTGATGATAAAACATCGATAAAGAAGAATATACCAATTGCTATTTAAAGATAAGAGGTGATGGTGATCAAATATGCATTTAGTGAAATTGTAAATGTTATATAGGATCACTGGAAATTACTGATAACTTATCAAAAGCTGGCATATAAGATATCACTGCTAAATTCAATCTATCTTTAAAGAATTTGAAACAATAGTAAGTAATAAGATCATCATTTCTTTTTATTTTTGGAAGTTGGAAGATTAGATGTATTTATTTATTTTCCAAACAAACTAGCAGATTTTTGCGAAACCTATTAAATTTCTGTACTTCTTATTGGCAAACAGAATTCACAAAGCATGTAATTTGATTTAATTTTAAATGTAGTTTCATTAGTTTAAATTCCATATTAATTTAATTTCTTTGCTTCGGTTGCAGCCATTAGTTTTTAGCGAATCTACCCTTCCATTTGTGAATCTCTTAAACAGTACATTGATTTACCACTAGTAATCTAGGCAGTAGGTTTTAAGTTACTAATAACAAATATTTTGGGAAGGGTTGAAGTCTTTTCATGAATAGCTTATAAAAACCGCTTAAATATTTATCAAACAAGAAAAATAATTTATGGGTTAAATTTTATTTTTATGGTTAACAGTGCCTTCATAAAAAAAAGCCTAGACTTAATGTAAACAATCAATAGTCCATAAGGACAAGCCATTTTTTCACTTGAGGTACGCATGATGGTATAGAAGGATCCATACAATTAGGATTGGTGAATTAATTGCCACTTCTATTAGAGTTATTTTATTAATATACTAGTTTCGATTGCTAAACATTTATCTTTAATTCTCAGGAGATCTAAGAAATAACTTAGATTTCTTTCATTATTAATATTTCTTATATTTTTATTAATATCTTAGATTATTTCTTAGATATCCTGAGAACTGAAGATGAATGTTAGCATTTGAAACTAGAATTCAAATAAAATAATCCCAATAGAAGTGACAATTAATTCATCGATCCTAAGCCATTATTTGTTTGTGATCATTAACCGCGAAAACTACTTAACCAATCTGCACCAAATTTTAACATCATCTTGATAGTTTCAGGAAGGCTTAGAAATAATAATATCTGCTGATTTTAAACTAAATTGTCATTAAAAAAGCGATAGTATGTAGATAAGAATGAAGTTTGAAAATTGACCGATAGGTGGTGAGTGCCATTCTATATGAGAGGTTACTAAAAAGGTTATATAGAGCTTGAAATTGATAATAAAATTAACTTATATTCAATTAAATTACTAAAAAAGAATTAAATGTATGGGGTGACATGTGGAGTTTGAAAATTGACCAATATGTTGTTAGCACGGTTCCGCAATAGAGTATAGAATGGTAAAACTGAACCATTTACCTGCTCTATCTACGTAGCAACTTTTAAATACATCATTTTCCTAGTTCGAGATGGTTTAGCAATAATGAAATTTACAATAAAAATTTAAATGTTATTATTAAAAGCGGCAGAAACGATAGTCATATACTTTCATTTAATTAAAATACAACCAGATGAAATCAATAAAATTATTTCCAAATCAAAATGTTGTTCCTTTGCTTTTGATATTGTGTGTAAAAATAAGATTCATGAGTTTTTAGTATAAGATAATGCATCCATTATCCGCAAGAGTTTCTTAATAGTCTCTGCCCATCTGGATTACTGATTCACACATTAAAATTAAAAATTGAATGTCTAATTATACTTTTACATAATCTTCGAACACCCTATCAGTGCAATTTTAACACAGTTATAAAATTACTGCTATGCGTGAAATTTATCGATTAACAAAAACTTCAATTATTAGTTAAGATTATATAAGTTCTTTACTTATGGGAGCAGGCGAAAAGCCATGACTGGGGATATAAGTTTAGCATAAATAGAAAATCATTAGTCCCAGGTTCATCTGATACCTCATCACCAATAGATTCGAATTTTTACTCACAAAAAAGTTAATAAAAGCTAAACAAAATAATAATCACACATTTGCCCCCACTAATTAACTCATTAACTTCTCAAGCAGTACATTTATTTTTATATTACCCATAAACCAATTATGTATTATAAAATTTATAAAAAATATGGTAGTTCTGCAATATAACAATTGGAGGCTAATGGTGAAGGGTAACTACCTAATTTATCAATAGAGTAATTCTGTCATAATTGAGCTGTGTTTTAGTTTTTTGAGTTCATCACAATGAAATAATTTTTATTATTTTAATTTCCCATCTGCCCTGATGATGGCCATCAATGATACGGCTGAAACATTGGCAATATAATAAAATTTGGTTTATTAATTTTAAACAATGCCTAAATTTGTTTGAATGATTCCTCACAACAGCCTATTCTATTCTACAACTAAGTAGTATATGCTTTAATGAACACTAGAAAATTTGGTTTGACCGCTGTCCAAAATATGATTAAATCCAGTAATATTCTACCAAAAGAAAATTTAATAACACTTTGGAATATTTGAACTAGAACCCTAACAGCAGCTATTAAGCAATTAAAATTGAATGCTGGCTATAATCACTTTAGCAATAATATTAAGAGATTTTATAATAAGAAAACACGTAATTAACTCAATCCCCTAAATGACTAAGATGTTATCATACATTGCTCAGGATCTTTCTGATTTATAAACGAATGCAAATTAAATGTGGAATAATATACTTCAGCTTTTTTAAGTGATACAGAAACCACAACAGATCCAAAGAAAACTATACGTCAACAGAGGTAAGATAGATAACAGAGGCAATAATTAAATTACAAGTAATCAGTTCTCACTGATTTTTCAACACTGTTCAGTTTTAACTATCATCAAATCAATATATCTGTACCTCGGAGGAACACAACGCTATGTCCTTTTTTTTAAACCAAAAATACATTATTACATATTCTTATTCACCTTTTTCCCCTTTATACAGAGGTATAGAATTCTATGTCCTAGACAAATTAATTGTAAGGTAAGTTACATAAAAATGTTTTCATTTATTTATTTATTGGGAGGAGGGCATAACATCCTTATGTCCTCCAATTAGGGCAGGAAGGACGGGTTACCAACCTATTCTAGCCTGTATAAGTCAAGATTTATTTTATACACATAAGTATTATAAATAGTTCAGGAAATGAAATATTTTTTATTTAGACTGCTCCCCTGTAATGTTACAGAAATGTGACATAGTGTTCTGTACCTCCGAGGTACAGATATAACAAAAAGAAAATAATAAGTTCCAAATTAATTTAGTAGAGACATGATTTAAATAGTGATCTCAAACCTATCTAGTTGATAATTAAATAATTAAAAAATAAATTACATAGTGAATTGCAAGCTGCCAATTGATTTATTTTTTACAATCTATATACGATGTCCTCAGAAAATTCTATACAAGGATATTTTTGATCTAACCTTCTATTTTTAAAATGATATAAAATTTTAGAAGTAATCACTTTGAAACAAAAAAATAAATTAAGTTATTATATTAAAAATGCATAACTCCCCATTTGCTTTAGAAGAGATGACCAGTGAGAATATCACAGTGTTAGAACCTGAAGATGGAGCAACATGACAAGCTCTGAAACATGTAGTTAAATGAATAAAGCAAATGGGGAGTTATGCCTTTTTAATAACTTGATATTAATCTCCTTAAATGAAACATTTAAAGTAAAAATAAATTAAAAAAAATTGTAATAATGCCCGCCCCATTTATTTTGCCTTCAATATTAATCAATAGTAAAACCGCAGGAGTTAATATTAATTATAAATTTCTGAGATGTTTTAAAATAACAAAATTAGAATTAGTAAGATTATGGAAGGAAAGTATTGTATTGATAAAGGTAGATCTCAACCTCATAGTTGGGAATGCCCAATGATACTCAAGATGTGCTGCGGATTCACCTCATTGGAAGTACGTCAGAAAATGTTACCATTTTCTCTATTAACAATAAAATAAACACAATTTGGTACTAGTTCCTAGGCAGATCTCTGCCATCCAAAACACCTTATCACCCATTGAAATAATTTCTTACACCTTATCAATTAAAATGATTTAAAAAATTAAGGGTAACGGTTCGGATCGGCAACACCACCAAACTAGGTTGACCCGCGCTACACCGACCAGTTCGATCCTTACGCTTCACTTCATGTTTACATTTTCCGATAGTTCATTCCTATAACCTCACATGTAAACAATCATTTCTACGGTTTCAACTTGGATTGTGTTATTTATTTTGTTATATTGATATTTAGACTTCTTAAATGTAAATAAGTGAAACAGAAGTTCACAAAATGAGTTCATAAAGGATTAAGTGTTTTATGAATTCATGTTTTCTTATTTCATCTAATCTTATGTGTAAAAGTGTTATAAAACTTAAGAAGATTAATTTGTACATGGATTTGGTGTTTTACGTATTTATATTTGTTCTATCAATTTAAGTGATAAAATTTACAACTTGTAAAAGTGTTATGAAACTTAACAAGAATTATTTGTACATGGATTTGGTGTTTTATATATTTGTATTTGTTGTTTCAATTTCAGTGATAAAATTTCAGTATACATATTTTGTGAATGGATTCTTTGTCATCCGTATTACTTTTTGTGCTAAAGTGAGACAGATTGTATAATTAATTCAATAAAACATATCAGTTTATAAATAAATGTGAGAAAGTATATCACAGATTTTTTATGTTTTCTTATTTCCACTTCCCATGAGAAAATATAGCAGAAATTAACATCATCACTTTCAACTAGGATTTTGTCTTATATTATATAATGGCTTATAACATGGAGAATTGAAAATGTGAAAATAATCACAGATTAAGAGGTAAATGACACATTACTATATAATTGTAGAACTATTGGTATAATGTTATAGATTAATGTTTTTTTAAAAAAATTAGAAGCCTGATGATGAAACATTATCTCCGAAACATGTAGCAACAAATGTTAAATAAATAGGAGTTATGCCAAATAAATACTTAAGGATTCTGTCTTTTTTATATTTATAATTTGTTATTTTCACTTCTCTGACAGAAAGTTCATCAGGAATTAACTTTACTGGTGGTTCAGTAGTATATTAATTGTTGATTAAATTAATATTAATTAAAAATTGATTTAGTGTCTTATATTTCGATATTTCCTTATTTCCACTTTAATATTTCCTTATTTCTCATTTTAATATTAGAAGGTAAACAGAAGTTAATATTACTTTGAACAGGGATTTAGTTTCTCAGTAAATGTAGGAGAATAACCTTCCCCCTTTAAAAGCAGCGACTAGAACATCTAAATAAATCGGAACAAGGTTGGAATCGATAAAAGGTATTCTGAGCGGGTTTAGGGGTTGGTGTCGCCGATCCGAACCGTTACCCAAACTAGTTTAGCCCAAAGAGAATACAGATTTACTAAAAATGTTAGCTGGTTATGTAGCATAACGTGTTAATAAAAAAGGCCTTAAGACTGATTTTCAATATGATGAAAAAACTGGAAACTCAGTACTGACTGGGTTTCGGTTTTGTCAAGAGGTGCCCTAATAAATCCGTCATCAAAATGGTGAACCAATGTTTTAGAATTTGAAAAAGACTTTCAAGGATTTCACGGTGATGGCTTGAATAACAGTCCTCAAGTGATGAAGAAGCTGATCGGTATAATAAAAGGAAAGTTAAGTGAAGTGGACGATTTTGCTATTGCAACATATGTCAGAACTTGATCCTTTATAAGAATGAAAGAACTAAAAAAGAAGAAAGAACTGAAAAGAGCAATGAAGAAAGATGAAACTTCTGACACTGCACGAAAAAAATCAAAGAACATTAAAAAAAAAAAGAGTTAATTACCGATTCTCATTTTCTTATTATTTAACCCCTGAACCTTTTTAAAATACAGTTTTGTTGGGACGTTTCACTATGAAGAAAAATTGGGTTCGATTGTCTTGTGTCTTATATTTCGATATTTCCTTATTTCCACTTTAATATTTCCTTATTTCTCATTTTAATATTAGAAGGTAAACAGAAGTTAATATTACTTTGAGCAGGGATTTAGAGTTTCTCATTAAATGTAGGAGAGTAACCTTTCCCTCTAAAAGCAGCGACTAGAACATCGAAATAAATCGGTACAAGGTTAGAATCGATAAAAGGTATTCTGAGCGGGTTCAGGGGTTGGTGTCGCCGATCCGAACCATTACCAAATTAAGAATTATTATCATAATAATAAATGTACTCTGCAATAATTTATTCTACTGCCTTCTAAAAAATCTCCAGTTTTTATTATTGTAAAGAGGATAAGGTACTAGTAGCCTTCATAGACTCTATTCCTGTCTCTGCAATTTTTTTTGACCTTTCCTCGATCTATTTTAATGTTTTTACAACTTTTTTTGGAGGAGTGAGGTTGGGCTCCATGATCCCCCACACAGAAAGCAAAACTACCTATTTTCGAAACTAGGTCATTTATTAACAATAACCACCTCTATAAACTACCATCACATATATTATCACTATTAAGATAAGAATTTCTTACTCCTTATCATTCTTGAAAATTATGGAATAGGATCCTGGAGAAAAATTGCCAACTTTATTTCCAAAATGATATCTAAATTCAATATCTCAGATTTTTAATAACATATTAACATGGTTGATATCATTAAAGAGAGGTACTATAATGGAGAATGAAATAAAAAAGTAAGTAATAAAACAAGTAATGATTTCCAATGGGAAGGTTATGGGAAACACATAACGATGAATATTAAACTTGAAGTGAAGGTAGAGAGGTCTGTGGGGGTCAGCCCTAAGGGCAGAATCACTGAAGTAAACTAATACGAATGATAATATTAATTATTACATCCTTATCACTTTGAATAACAAAATAAATGATAAAACTATCACAATATCAGTAAAAATGCCATAAAAGTTATAAACGACCACCTGCTGAATATTTTAATATCATGTAGCAAGTTTGACTCGACTAGGGCTCGAGTTGGAGTAACCCACGATTTTAACCTTCCCTACCACTTATAACTGTGACCTACTCATATTGATGAACATGCAACCCGGTTATTTGTTTTTATTAAATCCTCTGTAATGATCTATTGTTTTTCAAAATTTATAAACCATAAAGAAATGTAATAAAAATATGTTAGTTATACTAATCTAAGTAACCACCTGGTGGATAAAACACGTTTTGATTGATCTCTTAAAATAGATTTACAAGAAAATACTTTGTAGACTTAAGTGAAATTAAAGGTCAATCAGAAAAAAATCAACTTGATAGGGACATCTTAATGTTATAACAAAGTTAATTATATGGAGAACGCTATTTAAGTACATAAGACAAAGTCCCTATCAATACAATGACTTGAAGAGCTAAAGTCAAGGAAGTACATTTCTATTAAAATTCTATCTAGTAACATTGTTGATAGTTTTACTCATAATTAAGCAAATATATATACTTACTTTAACTCAGGCATAGCAGTATCAAAATCATGGAAAACTTCAGGGAGTGTGATAGCGTTAATGGCAGCTTCTCTATTATCTTCAGGTAAGTCAACCACCCCTGGTCGAAAAGCCATTTTAATTTTAACAAAAGCTTCATTACAATCAGCCAGTAGATATTTTGCTTTCCGAGAATAAATACGAACAACACCCAAAAGTAGATGTCCTGACGTTCGCAGAGCCATCTTAACCTGTAAGCCATTATAAAATTAAAATACTGTTCATGAAGAGCAGCAAATAAACAACTACAGTAAGCATACAAACAAATTATTACCTTAGGTTGAAGGATGCCATCAACAGATTTTTCAATGTTAGTTTCGAAAACATGAGCTTTAGTCAACTTCTTATCCCAATGGGCTGCAAGCCAAATTCGGGCTAGAGGCCCTTTTTTGGCTAATACAAAATGTGCATAAAACATGATGGCAAATCAGCTTGAGAATCTAAACAAAAATAATTAGGACATTGTTAAATAAAACATTAATTGAAAACAAAATAAATATATCCTACTAAACAACACAAAAAAATTAATAATAAACTAAGTAAGTAATAATATTTAACTCGGTTTCATAGATGAATAGCATTTGTGAAAGTTCAATGTAATAAAAATAATCAAAGCATAACCTCAAAATTAATAAGTAGGGGAGCTATACAGTTAGACGGAACAAGCTAATAATAGGCAAATGAATCGAAATATAATCATTTTATGCTAAACTGGAGTTAAAAAGCAATAATTTTTGGTTTGGCGCCCATTTCAAGAATGCTTAGATAAAGTTATATGTCAGAATTTGGAACACTAAACACCGTTAAAAAAGTATGCATAAAACAGAAAAGAATCACATTACCTAGACTCAACACAACGTAACTAATACACTTTAATAGGAAATACAATTAAAGATGAATACAACGTAACACAAATTCATTATCAAAAACGTAAATAGAACACAACTCCTCACTAACAACAACAGACTTATTAAACATGGCGTCTAACGAACGCTCCCTTCCCTCGTCATCAAATTCTAATACCAACCTAAACAATTCAAAACCCATTCCTTGTAGCCGATTTCTGAACTAAAAACTTAACTTTTTTAAACATTTTGGAACATTCGACAATATAAGAAGCGTTTTCACCAAAAAATATATATATCTAACTTATAAATAAAACTATTTCATTCTTTAATTACATAAATATATATTAACTTTGAACATTACATTTCTTGAATTTGTGTTTTTACTGATTTTTTTTTTAAATTAACATTTGTTAAAAAAAAATACTTGAACTAACTTTAAAACAACAAATTGTCTTAAAATATAAAGAAACAAATTCAAAACATTTACTCCTTAAAATTGAATTCAATGCGTTCTTAATCAAAATAAAGATATTTTCCTTTATATTTATTATTGGTAAAAATGTCAACCATGCCACTTTAAAGTAAATCGTTAAACTGATTTATTTTTAAGATTCGTTTAGAAAAGGTAGAAATGATTAAATAATGTTTATATTAAAAAGACCATCAATCTAAAAATGTTCTATTCTATCAGAAAATTAATTTATTTAAACACTGAATCTACAACCAAGATTAGGATGCTCGTTCTATCAATTCTTTTTCCTTTATAAAGTTTTGTGCCCTACATAAAGTTATTTAATCTTTTGTGATATAACAAAGAAAAGAGAAAAAAATATGAAATATTAGTAAACCAAACGAGTTACAGTCATAGTCGACGAATTAAGCAAATCCAGGTAACACCAATTTTTGAACCCAGGAACCCTAAACCTCTTATTAAAACAATATATAATAATTAGTTTGGATTTAGATCTTTGCATTTTTAAATTAGCTTTGCAACCCTGTCTTTAATGCAGATCATTGGATCTCTGAAAAATGGGAGTCTCCAGCCAGGCCCCACTTTATATATGGGCTCACTGGGCTATAACCCAGAGCGCCAAATTTCCCCAAAATGTTTTTTTCAATATTGTTTTGTTGTAATGTTCCACTCTAAAAAAAAATCTCAATTTGGAAACAACAAAAAAGCTACTCTGCTTCTGTAAAAATTATTCTGGTTCAATACAGTGTACCAAAAGAACAGTGTATTATTACTCTGTTTCAGTACAGTATACTGTTACAGGCAAAAAACTTTGACCAAGCGAAATTAAGAAAAAAATCTGTCATTTATTTATGTTTTGTTTAGCTTTATTTAACTTTATTCCTTTACTAAAGCTTATGTACCTTCTATGTCTTATTAATGAAACTTGCTTTTGCTATTCTATACCCCCTGACCCGTCAGCAGGGAGGGGGGGGGGGGCTGTTCACAGCCCAGGGCGCTATTCACCCTAAACTCGGGCCTGTCTCCAGTCACGCTATTGATGAGAATTTATTGCTCTAAAATTCATATTAATTAACTATTAGAAATTTTCGATCCTAATCAAGATTTTTTCGCACTGTATTTATCATGGTTCGAGAATTATTTACAGTTTAAAGTCGTTGCAAACAATGAGAAATTTTGTCTACAGCTTTATCAACCGGATTGGTGCAACTCATCTCACACTTCATGTCTCGTTTCGATGTTGGCATCTTAGGATCCATAAAATTAATCTTACATTGAATTATCTTGGAGTATGGCTGAGAAAACCATGGTGTATGAGTTAAGAGGGTTCGGCTTTTTCGGGGAGAGTGGATTATTACCAAAATAAAATATTCAACTTTTAATTTATAATTAGTAAAATAAAACATCCTGACATAATGATATGGGTATTGATGCTTCCCATTTCCAAGGATATTTAACAGATTACATTGCTACCACTGTTGTTTATTTAATTCTTTCTTAGTTTAATATACATTATGAATAATAATAGTATTTGTAAAATTTACGGCTTCCATAAACAGAAGAGGAGGTTTTTGAGTTGCTACTTAAATTCAGTATTATAGAAAATAGATTAATATTAAAATCAGTAAACATATTTATGTGTGGCAATATAAATCTTAGATGGATGTGATAAATATAATAAATCATAATATAATAAATATAAATAAATCATGTATCGATGAATTAGCTGTGGTAATTTTCTTTTTGAAATGATTATCTCCTCAATATCATAATTAATCCATTAATAAGAAAGATTATGTTTGGCTGACTGACGTGACAAACATAAATATGAATTATTTAGAATACCTACTATACACTGACGGTTTGTGCTGACACTCATACCGATTTTCTCTGGACTGTTCCGCTTTTTGACAAGTCGTCTCTTGTTGCAATGAATTATGTTATAGATCGTGTTTGGTCTTGTAATTCTATGATCCTTTTAATCCAAAATGCCTCATTCCCCTATCTTTATCAGCCCCTACATTTTCAAAAAAGCCAAAGATTGTAAAATATGCAACTAAGGAGTCTTTGGCTTTCAGGGTTCCACCACTAAACGCATTCGTTCAGATGGAATCAGAATTGGACTGATATTCTCATGACAGTGTTCAGTAAATTTGATAACAATGGAATTTCCAATCTACCTGAACATGTTCATAAATTTACTGAACACTTCATAGATAAAAACAGTATTACAGCCTCCATTTCCAACAACATATATATTGGAAAGTGAAATTGTAGGAATAATACAGAAGACCATCTTGAAGATTGACACCAATTTTTTTTAGCTTATAGAGTCTTTTATTTTTATTATAGTGAGTTACTATTACCTGGGCCGGTGACGGGAGGGGAATCCAGGGGGCCCGGGCCAAGGTGACCACCTGTTGGGAGAGGGCGATTAGGGTGCCTGGGCTCTCCGCGGCCCCGACTTACTTTTTGTTACTCGCAAGTTTTACATTTTTTAATAATAAAAAAATGGTATGTAATTCAATTATTTACAATTCCCCCTCTCCCCGATCTTAAATTTTGTCGTATTGAACGACCCTATCAACAACCATTAGTATCTGGAACAGGCTTGGCAAGCCTTTATCACCTGTAAATTCCTAGTATTGATGACACTGGTTGCTTTGAATGGTTTCTATTATAAATATAATGGTCATCTATAAGGATTCCACTGACAAGGACACTAATAAGGGAAAGGATGTAAAAAAAAAAATGTAATAATATGGGATATAAGTAAGGAATCTTGTTCTATAGGATAAGGCAGCAATAAATTTTAAAAATATAAGTCCCTCAATTTTAGAAATCCTATTATAATGTTAAAATGTTTTGCCTCCTATCACTTTTCCACAGTGGCAGTACCAGAGGATGACAAATCAACCTCTAATTAGTTTTTTAAAGGACTAATTTTCTTTAAAAAAGACATAGATTCATTCGTTAAAGTATTGTTTAACTGTTACTTGCAAAGCTTGACCGATAAGAACTATTTTATACACTAAAACCCAAAGATATCCAACCAGAGGTGCCAGAAAAGAGGCAACGTTTACGTTATTTCATATATTATATTTACTTTAGGTCAAATAATTACTTTTAAGGCATTGTGAGAAATGTAGAACTTCTTTCTAAAATGACTCAGCTCAATGTAATTTTCAAATTTTCTCTTTAATTTATGCCTGTCACAAATGCTACCAAAGTGAATTTGTAGTCAACATAAGTTGTACCTGGCCTGAAAGGCATCAAGAAGAGTAGAATAGAACAGTGGTATAAAAAAAGAAATGAATATTTTGTTTGTTGTGGCCAAACTTGCTTATGACCTGCAACTATGGCATGAAGGACAGGCCTATCCTAAAGGAACCAATCAATTTCAGCCTGAGTGGGAATACTGAGACTCATTTTGCAGTAATATTTCAAAATAAAATTAACTAATCAAGTGGGAATCAAACCCACGACATTTGCCAAATGTGCTTAGCCATTGTGGTCCCATATACATATTTTTACTTGTTACATTACAACATATGGTATATTATATTAAACGAATAACAATATTAGGTATTTATGAAATTAGATTGTTACAAAAATTGTGGAGGGTGTAGCAAATTTTTTTATATGATGGGACTTTTCTTTTTGTCCCATTCCTTGCCTTTATGGCTACACAGGGATTTCTGGCTGAGAGAGTGAGGGTGGGTAATTAATTGCTTTGAATTTATTTTACCCTACACCAGCCAGGTTCAAACTTGGGATCTTTCATTTGCCATGGATGCTAGGGTAATGCACTTTTTTTTGCAAGATCCATTACCTCTGAGCCAAGCGCCGCCTCAAAAAAACTAATTATATATAATGAGACTGGGGACACAAAAAGGTTGGAAAACACTGTTATAAACTATTCTGTTTATCGCCACCAGACAATTCTTCTATATTTTAGATATCCCTTCCCAAAGGACAGGACCACCCACACTTAACTGATCTATAGGGAAGCCAATAATGGTTATGATGCAAAGGAAAAATATGTAAAAAAAAAAAATAACAATTCAGCTTTAAAATGCTTAATGGCATTTAATAACATTAAAATCTATAATGTGCTCAAAATATTCACTTCAAAATCACTAAAAATTTACAAGAAATATGATAATAAAAACAGGTATTTTTTTTTTTTTTTTACATTATACAAAAGATTAATCAGACATACTATATCTACACAGTATATACACTATGTACAATAAAATAAATAACTCCTATAAGCTTAAAATAAAATAAAAATACATATAAAAATACATAGTATTACATAATTACATATTACATATGTATTAAAATACATATTAAAAATACATAGTAAGAAACACTATTGCAGAAACAAACAAAATTGAATTGAATAAATACGTAGAATAAATTTAAAAAAGTTGTGTTTAAAATTCAATGAATGTCAAATAGTTTAATTTAAAATATATTTACAATTTTGCAATATATACAAAGTTCAATAATAAGATGAAATTCACTTTATATATATTTTTTTTTTTTACTTAAAATATTCCTATTATCACAATATTATAGGTATAAACTTATATTAATTTGTAAAATCAGTACACAGTAAAGGAAATTCTTAAAATCATAAAATAAATATCTAAAATGTTAAAATAATAATTGAATTGTACTCTTCTCTGGTTTAAAATCTATTACCTATACTATGAAAATGAATTACCTACATGATGGTTAAACAACGCCAAGGTGGCCCCATAATCAGTTGAAATTAAAATAATCCTAATAGAACAGCAGATTATGATTCTGAATTGATAGGTTCTCGGGCGTGGTGAGTTTTCACATGTTTATTGTGATTAGACTTGGTAGAAGAAGTTTTATTGCAAATATGACACGAATATGGTTTTATACCCGTATGTATTCGTGAGTGGTCGACCAGGTAATAGCTACGGTGGAATGATTTACCACACTCGTTGCAACTGTACTTCTTTGCCTGTAGGTGTTCTTTTTCATGCCTTTGCCAATTGTGCTTCCTATTGAACTGCCTACCACAATGATTACAGGTGAAAGGTTTCGTTCCATAATGTGTTCGAAGATGGGCTTGTAACTCCGATAGCCTTACAAAAGCACCTTTGCACATGGAACACTTAAAAGGCTTAGACATCCTGGATGCATGAGTCCATCTATGGAAATGTAAGTTCCATTTTGTTTGAAAGCGTTTTCCGCAAACTATGCATCCATATTGTCGAGGAGAACTATGTTGTAACATATGTAATTTTAAGGATTTCTCCATAAATACCATATTGCAAATTGGGCATGATACATTCTTTTTTTTAATGTTAGATTCAGTTTGTGGAATAAAATGACTGTCATGAGCTTTACGAATGTGTCTGGTCAAGCTAGCAAGATGGACATACCTTTCACTACAATACATACATTGTTTAGGTTTAGATTCATGAATTTCTTTATGCCATTCCAGCTTCTTTTTTGTGTTAAACGTTTCTCCACACTCACAAAAATAATCTTTGGACTTTTTTTTAATGTGTAAATGAGCATTGTTTTTATGCTGTTTAAGGTTTGAATAGCGCTTAAACTTTTTATCACACAAATTACACTGAAGAGGCGTGAAACCGGTATGACCATTCATATGCTCCTTTAGTTTCTGATTGGTAACAAAAGTTTTAGAGCAAAGAGTGCAAGCATAGGGCTTAACAGGCATATGGATTTTAGCATGGATGTAGAGACTGCTTTTGGTATGAAATGTTTTACCACAAGTCCTACATTCCAAAGGATGAACTTTCAATAAATGTTCGGCATAAAGTTCTTGGGTAACAAATTCCTGATCACAGACGGTACACTGCCGAGAAACTCGTTTATGCTCTGTTCGCATATGCTCTTTATGTTCTTTTTGGGATTGAAGTTGTAGACCACATTTGAGGCATATCACTTCTTTTTGAAACGCCTTGCTTTCTGAATTTTCAGAACAGTGCAAAGTCACAATATGTACTCTTCTTTCCTTGGGACAGGTGAACTCTTCATGGCAATGGAGACATGGAAACTTCTTTTCTGTGTCTTCCTGCTTGTCGACCCATATTGGATCTGAAATGACTGATGCCTGTAACAATTGATCTGTATTATTAAATGAATTTAGCATAAAAATATATTAGTACAAGTAAGAATTCTTATGAAATAATACTAAAATTTCTAATTAGCTTAATTTTCATTGCTCTTGGAATTAAGAATTAATACTAATTTTTGTTTTGTTAAATAATATATTCTGCCTCCACGATGGATTATAAACTTATAAACAGAATTTAAGTTTGTAACAAACCAGTGTTCAGACCAATTGATCGGTCAACTTGATTAATTTAAATCAGATTTAATAAATCTAGATTAATATATTAAACACAATTAATAAAATCCATCATTTATTTGATTAAACATTAAGGTACTTTTTATAATAAGAAAAATATAAATAAACAAAGACTACATTTTCAAATAAAATTGTGTGAAGATGATGCTACTTATAGTTTAAAGTTTAATTGAATGATGCAGTGATATAAAACAGAATAATTACAAAACTTAAATTACATTAGAACTACAAAGAAATCACTTGAGGTAAGCATAATGATATAGAAGGATCTTAAATATTATCATCATTCATCAATCCTAACTACAAAGAGATCCGAATATTGGAATAATTCAGATTTTCATTACTTAACATCACAAATTTTAAAATCCAAATAATCTAGATTCACTAGTTGGATAATTAATTCTGTCCACAGGAATAAAACTATTATAATTTATTTTCTTTATTATTTTATTTTTTTTTTTGGAGGGGAAGAAAGGAATAGAATTAATATGTATTATAGAATGATTCCGCTGATTTCCATACAATTTGATAATAAAGTTTCTTAAACAGATACTGAATATTTTCAAGAGTGAAAACTGTTCTAAAGTCCTTTTAATACCAGAGGTGAGAGGGGGGTGGGATTAGTATTTACCATTTAAACAAATTCATGCATTTATTTTAATATGAAGAAACTTTATTTTCAAATCTTAAGAAAAATTTAAAAAAGTAAATTAAAGAAATGTTAATCCTCTTAAATGGTTAGAGAAGGCAGGTAAGAAACTTGATCGTTTATTTATAAATAAATCATCCGAATTTTATCTCCTTCCGAACTGAAATCGAAAAAGTGAATGTTCAAACAATTTGAAACTTTCTTTAATTTTATGATGAACCACAAAAAAGAGAAAAAAAAAATTGTTTCTTAATAAAATTTTTGAAATGGAAATTATAAATCCAAATTCATTATTATCCAGATATTAAACCCAGTTTTGATACCCAGATAGTGAATAATCTACATAATCGGATATTCAAATTAGAGATGTGAAATCTGAGAATTTGATAATGTAATTTTTCGAATTAAATAAGCCTTTTAAATAATAAAATTAACCTAGAAAGATGGCCAGCGATACAGTAAGGAGTAATAAACCGTCTTCTACATAAATTGTATCATACACTCAATCATACTATTTTCATAATAAAATTAAACTATCTATCTATCTAGTCTCTAAGGCCTGCCTGCTAGGTTGTCATGGCATATAAATAAGTAAAAATTCTAATTACTATTTTAATTTGTAAAAATTAGAAAAAAATAAATGAATGAGATGAACTTGTTTTATTGAATTATTGTAACTACAATAATCATATCTTTACATAATAATTAACAATTAGTAACCATGATTAACAAAATGTTTATGGTTAATCATATTAACTATCTGCCAACATTGTACCTAATATAAAATTGTCTTAATCTGTTGAAAATTGAAATAATCAATTTTAAATATGTTTATTTATTATATCTTCATTGGATAATTTAATTAGATTAAATCTTTTCTACATTATTTTTAAATGGTTATTAAACAATTTACTATGCACAACTGACAAATATCCAAAATTCCAAAAAGGAGTAGGGTACATGGTAGGGACATTTAAAATGATACACGTGTATATAAAAATGCGTACTACCTCTGGAAGCCAGACTGAATTGACTGTGGTTCCAAGACTTTCTT
This sequence comes from Euschistus heros, assembly GCA_003667255.2. Taxonomy (NCBI): domain Eukaryota; kingdom Metazoa; phylum Arthropoda; class Insecta; order Hemiptera; family Pentatomidae; genus Euschistus; species Euschistus heros. The sequence goes on along the minus strand of RCWM02000007.1, from coordinate 3,576,801 downwards.
GTCCTGAAAGTTCTCCTCTAGGAGGCATTTTCTCATCAGCAGCGATGTTGAGACCAGAGCTACTCAATTCTGGATCGTTCTCTTCATCTAAATGAGCTTTACCAACTTCTTCGTCTTCATAGTCTAAAATATTATCAAATATTAAAGAAATATTTTAAGTCAGGTTGAACAGTAATGGGAAGACTATATTTTTAAGAATTATAAACTTAGTTTTTGCTATTACTTTACTTTAGTGGCTCTGCCCTGCTACTATAAAATAATTAGTTTTATTTTTAAAATAACTATTACAATTTTATTAATTTAATCTGCATATCTAAAATTTTAAAACATAATTATGAAGAAGTTATCAAAGGATTATATCCTTACAAGTTGTATTAATAAAGAAAAGATTTCTTATAGAAAATAAAGAGGTTTAATAATCAAATAAGAGAAAAACTAAAGTGACATAAAATAACTGAAGAGTCCATAAGAAAATGGGGGAATGTCATTGGGAATGCATTTCGAAAAAACTAAGATTTAAGATTCCGATCTTTAGTAACTTAAGTATGTTTTCATAATTTTAATTGTAATTTTTGTATGCCATTTTCTCATTGCTTTTGCGAATTAAAATTTGCCTGAATTTGCGAAATTTGGCCGAAAGGGGTTGTTAATAATCTAAGAAATAAAGTTTTAAAGAAAAAATTGCATTTTAAACACCGAAGGAAGGAGAGTTCCCCCTTCCTACTGTGTTTGAATGATAAAATGGTCAGTGGTTCTCAAACAGGGGGAGGGGGGGGGGGATAAATCAGTGGCAGTGTTTTGAGGGTGATGAGAATTCAGAGGGAGAAAAATCAAACTCTGCTGTACAGTAGAACCTTTTGCAGATATTGTTGAAAAAATTAATGGTCAATACAAGGCTTCAAGGAAACAATCCAATATCAGGATCCAATGAATAAATAATCATTTATAGCCAAGTTTGATATTCACAACGTAAATATTGGTCGTTCAGAGCTGACTCAGTTTCCGACCACTAAAAAATGATCAGTGTCAGATAATGAGATTCTTGAACTTCCTGGAGACAAAATCTAAATTTTTAGTCACCTTGACCAGTTAGAACTGACATGGAATCAAGATTTGAACAAGTTAGAAATTTCAGATTAGATTCTAGATACATTCTTATTTGAGCTGTGGATACGCTTGATAACTCTCTACATTCGGAGTTTCTAGATTTAAAGTATGTTCGTGAGGCGAAAATCATTTTTAAGCTGAACGGTTATGAGTTAGCCTTGGTATAGCTCATGGACACTTATTCACAACTGTGAGGAAATCATCATTTCATCTCATTCCCATCAACATATTTAATTGAAAAATGATTTAGTTCTGTTGTCTAGCTCCTCACAAAAAAAAAGGAATAAGTTGGACATTTGCCTCAAAGGAGACTTGCACCTGAACTTAATTAATATGAAGCCCGATATTCAAGCTTTGACTGAAATTCACAAATTCACCAAGCACAAAGCAGCCATAGAAACGGTAAAATAGAATAACAAAATATTCAAACTGTTATTTATTTTTTTTAAATTTCAACTATCAACTCTCTTCATTTTTCCAGATTATAGTTTAAAAATGAGAGCATATACTCCTATTTTATACATACTGCAGTTGTGATTATAAATAAAATATATTATTTCATTTCTTTGTTCTTAAAAAAAACCTGTGAAAATTTACATTTTAATTTGTTTATTTAAAAGTGAGGGAATGAAAACGCTTTGGTTGTTTTTATAGACAGTAATAAAATTGTTTCAAACAACAAAACTGCTTTATTATTTGCACTTGACTTCAAATTAAAATTAGGCCTACAATAAAAATGAAAAGGGGGCAATAAAGGTCAGTCAACCTCCAGAGAGGGGTGATGGGCCACAAAAGGTTGGGAACCACTGGTCTAGGTTCATTGAATTTTTCAATAGTTGACACGTTTATTTAAATAAATTAGGGAAGTGTTGACTCTTGGATTCATTGATTTTTGAGAAAATAATCATAATTGGGCCCACAGAATCATTTTAGGTGTTATAGGATCTTAAATTTTTCCTAACTTTGAAAAAGTAAACAAACAAAATTTCGTTCTAATAAAAAGTGTCTCCCCCTTTTCTAGCTTTCTCTAAGCGGATGTTCCCACTTTCTTCATGTATGGATATCTTTCAACCTCTTATAACTAACTTACAGACCCTTTTTCCAGCTGATATATTTCACCACTTATTTTATCTAACAACATGAATATTTTGGTTTATATAACTCCATTTCAGAAAAAAATTTATTCTCCCCCTTTCTCCCATGGACTCTTCAAATGTGATTTTAATATGGTTAATCACCATTGAAAATATCTGTGCAAGGTTAGAACTTCATGATAAGTTATTTCACAGGGGAAGAGCTATTAAAGAATAAGAGATAGCAAAAATTTTAATATTACTTAACATTGGAAAGTGTTATACAATCATTCCACCCTCAAAAATAAATAAACAAGTTTTTGTAGCAACCCATAACAGAGTAATTTCACTTTTTATATAAGAATATACGCATATAATAATCAATTTGCAAGTTACTTCTAGGAATTAACCAAACGTATGGGAGGAGATTTAGTGCCATATTTTTCTGAGTAGAAATAAAATATTAAAAACAACTATAAGATATATTACCATGATCATCAGCAACAATTACATTATCACAATGCCTGTCTTCATCCTAGAAAGAAATGAAAAAACATTAATCAAGCGTATAAGTAAATTGGAAAAAGCAAATATAATTAAAGTTTATTATATACTGTAATATGTGTTGCTTCAGAGTGATGGCTCATTGGTGAAGCAGGGTGACTTGTGCTTGGTACATCACTTAAAATAATCTCATTGCTTTCCTTTATTTGACATTGCTCAGGAATAATTTTTTCAGGATTTTCATCCTCAATTTGTTCTCTATTATAGTCATCTTGATTCGAATAATTCACTAAAGTGGTTATAACTCCTGATTCTTGTCCAGAAATATTCAACTGAACGGATTCAGACTGAGTAAATTCACTTGAACCCAAGATTTGCTGATTGGGATAAACCGGATACCCCATAAAGGGAGCATGAATTATATTAGTCGTAACTTGTTGTCTACCCAAAAATATATGTTCTTCTGATACAACTTGGTAAGGGTTAACAATAGCTGGAGGGCTATAAGCATTAAATGGTCTTCCAGATGTATATAATCTAACTAAAGCTTCTATAACTTGATCTTTTGGATGAGTATTTAAATGATTTTGCATGGACATTCCTTCCCGAAGAAAGAGTGTACAAACAGGACATGCTAGCAACTGCTGTTCCATTTTGACCTGAATTAAAAACAACATAATAATTAGATTAACAATACATGGATTTTAACAGGTTTTAATAATTTATAAAAATTAAACAACCTATTATTAAGTAATACTAAGACTGAGAGAAAATATCACTAAATGAATAAATTAAAAAACACGTTCTAGGGAAAATGAAAGACAAAACGATGATTCAAACATTAAAAAAACCACAAAATGATAAGTAAAATATCAATATATGGATGTACTCACCAGTATCTGATATGCTTTACACTTAACTGTTATGGGGCCACCTACTCACAATAAAACAAGATACAAATATAACAACTACCACAGACGAAAATTACCGTTTTCCTGCCGAAATTCGTAGGTTTTCATTAATAAAAATTAAGCTAAGCTGAGCTACAGAAAATTCAATAACGTAGACTGAAGTCCTACAGGAAATTCTAGGAACTAAACCTCCTTTGTGGACAAACATTTTGTTGTTTTTATGAAAATTTGTTTTCTCAATAACTTTATATTATTTGAACAATAACTACTAAACATTGGCATAGTCGATCAATCGCTCGAGAAATTATTAGGTAGAATGATTAACTTAATACAATTCAAAACAAATACAATCCTATCCGAGCATGACAATGGCGACTGATAGGTATGCTGTGGTCTGTCGAAAGTCTCACAGCAGCAGTGCTGTTTCACTGTTGCCCTGAAGGCCGTAGCAAGGAAGGTTACAACTCAGAGTTGAAAATGAATTTCGTAAGAATTGTAGTAAAAAGGCCTATTTATTTAAAATTGTTATCCCCCAGATCTCCTTTATTAATCGGGCGGTGTAGTAATCATGTTTTAGATTTTGATTTAAGTTTACATGTAAGTTCGTACAGTGGTAGAAAATTATTACTTTTTAAGGAATCTCCGATTTCACTTGTACAACGATTTAAATTTAAAAAGACATCTAAGGTATTGTTTCGTTGGTTTTTGATTTATAAAATTATGAATATAAATAATAGTTGATTATTAATATATTTACTGTAGGTGGAAGAGTCTAATGAAGAATTGAGTGATGATGAAGATGAGGACTTAGATGATTCTAAATTAATTATAGGCCATGTATTATCTTTGAGAACAGATGCTATTTTAAAGACTGGATTAGGAATGGCAAGAAAGTAATTTTAATTTAGAATTTTGATCTTTTTAAGTGAAGTATTTTGCAATTGGCTTCCTCCTTATTCTAGATTTGAATCTTTCTTTCTAAAATAATGTCTCATAAACTACAGAAGTGTCATAAAATTACTTAACTACTGGTGCTTTGTAGGCTATGCTCATTGGAACCGCAATCCGTTTTAACACTTTTTTCAATCAGTTATAACATTTATTCAGCAATCCGTTATTACAATTTTTTCTTATTTGATGAGAAGAAACTTCCAAGTTATTTATTGGACTCCTATTCACACATTTAATATATTTTTATATAGTGTCACCAAAAAAAGTTTCAATCTAATCCTTGACCAATCAAGATCTGAAGGTAGCAGCTATTTTCAAACTTTAATTATAGAAAAGAAAAATATCTTTATGTATATATATATATATATATATATATATATATATATATATATATATATATATATATATATATATATATATATATATATATATAGAGAGAGAGAGGAGGAGAGAGAGAAGAGAGAGTTTTGCAATTCGATCGTAAAAATGTAAAAGTAAACAGTACTTTTTCCTTGTATAATGTGTTCAGATTGTGTCATAAATGCTGGAAAACACAACTGGGTTGCGATAGCTAGCTTGTGAAATGCTTGTAGCCAATACCTGTCTATGAGTTATCGTATAAAATCAAAATTGCCCTATTAATTTTAAATTTATTTCCTAATCATTAATCTAAACAAATTAATATTTTTTTTTTTGTAGCAAAGTTGATACGTACTTCTATGATAGCAAAGTTCGAGTTAATGGCAAGAAAATTCAAAAGAAAAGCCATAAGGTAATTCAATTACTACTTTATTGTTTTGCTATTATTCAAATTGGATTTAACCTGCATATTTTAATAATGTAGTCACAATGAATTACAATACAGAAATACTTACAACAAAGTTCTAGAGATATGATAGCAATATTTAAAGTATAAAAGAGATACTCATATCCCTTAACGTTGAATTGTTTCCATATTTTGGAAGAATCAAACAAACAACAGGATTCTTGATGCATAAAGAAAGCCGACTTGAGGAAGTTAATTAAGCCCAGATAGAGATGAATCATCTCATATAATCAGTTTTAATTTTTTGATTTTCTTTCTCTATTTGTTTAGACTGTTGATGTTAGATATGCTCTCTATTTGACTTGCATTAACATCTATTTTAATCCTAATGACTTAAGTATTAGTTAAATATATCTTAGTTAGTATTGACTGATATTTAATAGAATAAAGGCTTTGCTTGGAATCCTCCACAAACAATTTTTCTTTCTTTTTTGAGTTTATTTTCATTATTTGTGTATACTCTATGTAAATATCATTTCCTTCAATAGCAAAGTAGTTCTATATTTATTAAAATAAGAACTATAAAACTCAAGAATGATCTCAAATAGCAAATAGCTAAATTTTAATTGAAAGTGGTGCTCTGGTGTAAGTATTTGAAAGCTTTGAATGATTTAATCCAAGAGATTGACTTAATGTAACAAGTTGTTTGAAATGTCTAATCCAATAAATTTAATACATTTATAGATTGAATAAAATGGGTTACCAACAACCAATGTCGTAAAACACTCTATTTTCAAATATTTTTGAGAATATCTCAAAAACTGTTAGTCCGATCGGCTCCCGACTAGATTCAATTGATTCAGGGGTGTAATTTACATGTGGGTTAACAACAACTTAAAACACAAGAAATACATGTTGGTAGATTTAGAGTTTTTTTGCCGAATTAGCTACTCTGGACCTGGATTATCCTTAAGGATAAAAAAAACTAATAAAATTCCGCCATCTTAAAACAGCATCCTTAAGGACGAAAACTAATTCCAATTGTGGAAGGAGAGAGTGGGCAAGGATGTCTTTCGGCCTCAAGAAATCGTCAGTTCCTGGCAGATCTGTAAAACAGTGTCATGACGAATGACTTCAATTTCCATAGCAAGCTCCTGGCATTAGAGTGCCCTGTGATATAATAGAATACTTGATCTTGTGTGGGTTACTTTTCTTTGCAATAGTGCAAAAATAGTTGTTGGAAAGAGTATCTTGTAGAATAATTTATTATCCATCCTGTTCAATGGTTCGTGCAGTAATGACTGCTCCTAACCTTCCTTTACTCCAGTATCACTTACACTGTATCGAGAGTCATAAGAAAGAGAGTGACCTATCAAAGAATTTTGTGTTTGAGACTAGTGCCATGTCCATCCTTTAATCTGACCTGATTGAGAAAATTATTTACCTTTTAAATGGAGCAGTAATAGTTGGCCTAGGTATGTAGTGTCCCCTAGTAGAATATTTGATTAAGCATGCAGTTCTAAAAATAATGTAATGTTTGAAGACCATCCAGGCATATTCTAATGTATTTTATTGTTACTGGTGTAGGAAGGTAATCTATATTACATGTTATAGGATTTGAATAAAAATAGATATTGGATGAAGTATTATTTAATATCCACCTCATATAAGTACATGTTCTATTTTTTCGGGTTCGTGTTTCTTTTTTATCACACTCCAACTAATACCTTTATTTAACTAATGGTCAACTATATTAATACTATAATCTATTTAATAAATTTTTATTATATCCTGAAAGATACGTATGCCAATGAAATGGGTCCCTGACATAGGTGGTAGAAAAGGGAAAAGAGATGGTATAAGAGTGTATTATTGTAAATAACTTTAATCATAAAAAACTTGATGGGTTTTTAGTGCTAAGTACTATACCCAAAAAAATTTGAACCTATGTATGATTACCAATATTTACACTTCAAGTTTAATACATTTAAATTGGTAACATTCCTAGTTCTTTGGTGTTAGTATGATAGTCGGGATTAAAACATTGTTTTGACTAGGTTATGAAGTGTTTAGAAGTACTGTGTGTGTGAAATATTGCTCTTCAAAATTTCATCAAATTAAATCAAACATGCTCCTACACTAGGCTCTTTCCAATTTTCCTATTACAATACCTGCTAAGAATCCAGACAAGTGCTTACTAACAGGGGAATCATGCAAAATAATTCTGGTCAATATACAGTAATTCAGTTAAATCCAATTCAAATAAATTCGCTTAACAACTATTGAAACTTATTTTATTTTATAATCTGACACTGAAGACCATCAGAAGTTGAGTGTCCAAAAACAATTTATCTACCTACCTTATAATCCAATATTTTAACTTAGTATACGTTGAGAATATGTTTCTGTATGTGTATTTTTTTTTTTTTTTTCTGATTTTTCTAAATCGTTTATCTTCCTCTTCTCCTCTTATGTATACGTAGCCTCTAGTACTTTTTTTATTTTATGTTTGTACATTACAAATGCAAACCTGTTTTAATTTTTACTACTTTTATACATTTAAGTTTCTTCTATTATATTTATTATTGTTGTATCTGCTCAAAATTTATGTAGACAGACAACAGAAACATGTCATTGTGCCTCCATATTATTTTTAAGGGATGGGTCGTAGAATAAAGTTTATTTTTTATTTCATTTCAAATTATTTGGAAATATAGTAAAAAAAAAAAATTAAACCAAATTGAAAACACAATTCTGAAGAGAAAAAATGTTGATTACTTTACTTGTAATTTTAAATTATAAGCATGTTCTCTGTAGCATATGGTAAACTCATAATAACTATCTATTCAAAATAGCAGACAAGAGTAATACTGACAATCACCATCAATCTTCAACTAAAACAGACCTGCTGGCTAACCAATGACAATGAATTTCTAGAATATTTAAATAATGAAAAACAAAAAACTAACAAATGATGTATAATATATATTTCTGATATGAGGTTTTTTTTATTGGAGTCATTGTTGTTGATAAAATTATATCTGATTTTTTTTCAATGAATGCGTTATTTTAATTTGTATTTATATTTATTGATTATATACGGTGGATGCTTTCATCTAGTTTACCTCCATTGAACACGCCTTGTTTATCTTTGTAAGTGTTGAATGCTATTCGTATAAGTTTATATTGAATTATTTATTTGTTATTCATTATTTTTTGACTTATCTCTATCAGATTATTCATTATTTTGTGGATTACATCAAAATGTTAATTATATGAACTAATCGAGACCAATGAAAGGTATCATTATTAAAAAATACTGATTTATTCATAATTGATTCAGTGAAGAAGGAAATAATTGTTCATTATATTGAACAAATACTAATGAATTAAACATAAATTTCAGCAGCTGTTGAGACCTTATATCTTGCAACAGCACTTTGGCAGGGGAGAATCAGCATACTGATAATTTTTCCACCTTCTTGTTGGAAACTTTAATATTTGTGGTATAGCTTTCAATAAAATTGATCAGTAGTTAAGTGCTCTGCTTGTCTTTTTCAGGGCTAGAATAACAAAAAATGTATGTGACCAAGATGATACAAAGTAAATTAACTGACCAAAGAATTAATAGTTGTTTACCTAATAGGAAGAATATTTGAAGGGGTTAGTTACAGAATTGAATTAAAAAATTATACAGATTTTTACAATTTTAAATCTGTATCATTCAAAAATTGTTTAATACATATTGAATCTTTCGACTATACCTTGCTACTGTTTCATATTCAATTCTGCGAATAACCCTTCAGATATTCTTCCATTATGTAAACAACTATTAATTCTTTGGTAAATTAATTTACTTTGTATCATCTTGGTCACATCCATTTTAGCCATGAAGAAAACCTTAATTAAACGCTGGAATATTTCAAACACATTATCCTTAAGGCGAAAACTAACATATTAGTGGCCCACAGATATCCTTCCGGCATCTTAAAATATTACCGTTAAGGATGAAAACTACTAAAATCGTTAAATCTTGAAGAAAAAAAAATAGTATCCTTAAGGATGAAAACCAATTCTAAGTGGGGAAGGAGAGTGGCCAAGGATGTCCTTCGGCCGCTAAAAATCGTCAGATCCTGCAAGGCAGGCTGAAACAACAGCATTCCGAGTATAGCTTTTTTATTTAATATAACTTAGAAGTATGAATTATAACTGACTGCATCTCTAAGCATTTCTCTACTAATATTTTTAATATAATATTGAAGACACCTTTCCCGAGAAAGTTGATGTAATTTTGCAAATATTGCATATTTTTAGTTGATATTTATTATTTTTGTAAATATATTTTATGAGTGTAACTAAATTAGCTCGTCTTCTTCTTTAGGTGAAAGCTCAAAATAAACTTATGTAAATGTGTCTTTTAACAAAGTTTCATCCAGGATATTATTATGGATAGGGAAAGTTTTAACAAATATTTTTTTTTTTTTTTTTAAGCTAAAGATTTTTATTTTTTTAATTGTCAATACTGGTCAATATTACAAATTTAGATATTATGAAAATAACAGTTAAAATCAAAATAATTCTATGAATTGTAGGTTAAGGTTGGTGATGAAATTGATATAATCAGAGGAAAAAATCCTGTAAACGAATCCCTTTTGAATATATCCAGGGTTGTAATTGTTTCAGTGAAGGAAAACGAAGAGGGTGATAAATTAAAAGTCAAACTGAAAAGGTATAAGAGTTTAACTGTTGAAGACTATTCAGAACCATGGAACGCGAAGGAAAAGTGAAAATAAAAAAATCATAGGTAATAAACCATATAATATAAATTTATTCTTGCTTAATTTTACATGGTAACAAAACCTAAAAAAGCATTTAATTAGCTTTAATGGACAGTAATTCAGAAAATTAAATGATTGACCTTTTAATGTCTTATGTTAGTGAAAATAATAGAACTTTAAAACAAATTCCTACCCTTCTTAAGGCAGAATATATATAACAAAATAAAATATAATGACTTTTAACAATGTATTTTAATAAATATTAAAACTGCTTCTTCATAACAATAATTGGAATATTCACATTAATTTTAAATATAAAAATAGCATCATATACAGAGTTCTTTTTATACACTTATATATATTTTTTAAAATAAATTAAGCAATGAAATATATGTTGTGCTTTTTGAAAAAATATATATAATCCTGGTTTACAAAAATTTTCTTCAAAATTTAAAACCATTATATAAAACATTTAAATGACCTTTTAAGAAAGCAATTCTTAAAATTGTTGGTACCAATTAAAATTAGAACTTAAGTTCTAAAACTTCCTGGACCCTTTAAGCAACAAACATATATTTTACAGTCCCAGCATAAATCATATTGGTGTTGCCTAAAATTGAAATTGACTTGCCATTTATTCACGCACCATTTCTTCTTTTACCAATCATATTTATCATATTTCATTAAAAATTGCAAACCATTAATTGAATAAATATTTTCTGATAAAACTTATCACAATTATTCACCCATTCTATCAGGTGAAGTAAATTTAGCTATGAAATAGATCTAATTTATATGTTCATGCCTTAAACTAAATACAAGTATTATTCTATGCCGTTAATAATCAGGAACATATATTTAAAAAAGTACTCATATGTACTTAATGGTAACTAAAAAGATTTTTTGAGTAACTATACTGACCAAAATAATTTCTTCCTTTGTTAGTTAACCTATTACTCAGATAACACTTTTAGATTACTGAAATTGACTAAAGCTGATATCTTTTTCTTTGTTTTAGGAATTTCTTCCTTCAGAGTATGATGGATCAAGAGATCAAGGAGATTATGAAAAGACCAATTAAGCCATCGCAGAAGCTGGAAGAGAACTATGTTTAGGTTTAGTTTTATTAATAAATACTTTTATGCAGCCATTGAAGTCAGCACTGACTAAAACATAACCACTGGTTGTATTTGACCCCGAACCATTGCTCTCCAGTTCTTCAATATGGCGCATTACTATGTCAGGATTTGGAGAGAATACTGCACATGTGACGACGGCATTGTGAACTTTGATTCCTTCCCAATAATCATTCCTATCACGCCTTACAGAAGAAAATTTTGAATAGTCGTGGTTGCTTTTCCAAATATATATACACTGGTTTTCTGAGCCACTAACAATAAATTTTCCATCATGAGAAAACGAAGCCTTTATCTGACTTGAAAAGTTAGCATAGCCCTTATACTTGCAAGAAAGGTTAAGATCACGCAGATCATATAAACGTATGCGACTGTCATTGGAAGTAACTAGAATCTTGTCTTCACCCGGCATTGGTTCAATCCCACTTATTTTTCTTCCAGTCGAGTTTTTACCTCTCGTAGATCTAACGTGTATCTGCGTATGATACTTAAGTTGATCAGTTGTATAAAATATACATCTGCCATCATAAGAACCAACAACTGCAAATTTTCCATTCTGAAAATTAAAAATAGAATGTAATGCATTGAAGTCTTAAAAGTTTGAAAAATATGAATGTTAAAGGAAAAAAAAAAATTATAATGACAATTTCATAAATCTCACTAAGACATTAGAATATTTTCTTTATAGCACTAAGTACAAAAGAATAATACTTTTATAAAACTAAACAATATACTACAAATTTATGATCTTAAATGTATAATTAAAGCATAACTATTGGTCTGATCTAGTGAAATGTTTTGAGAAAAACAAAATTTATTTTCTGCCAAAATATAGATAATACAATAAGATTAATGGCTGGCTGAAGGGTGCATTAGGTTAACTTGGCTTTGAAGCAGTTTACATTTTATTTATCCATTATAAAACAATAAATAAAATAAATCATTGCTTCTGAATGCGAGCTAGTATTGAGCAGAGTTGGACAGTAGTTAACTACACAGACAACTACATACATTCATAGTTAGTAGTTGGACATGCAACTACTATTTGTCAATTACTATTTACGTAGTTGTAGTTACGGAGCAACAACTACATTTACTTTGCTTTAAAACAATTTAACCGATTTGCAAAAATTTTGACATTAAAGTTACATCCATTTATCCATACACTTTTACAGGGGTGAAACTGACTGTGAAATGGACTCAGACACTGATAAACAAAATATACACTGGTAAACAAAATGAGGTAAAAGTCAACTCTAACCCTCAATGTTTACAGACCATTGTTGATCGTAAGCTTTTTAAATTATTACCAGAGAAATTTTTTTCAATTTAGTTACATTATGCAAAAAATGTGAGCCTGAGCTTGTTGAAATCAGAGGACATAAAAACTCTACCACAAACTTTTTAACAGATTAAAACAGGAAAAGGCAGTGCAGGAGTACTAAGTATACAAAAAAATGTCACTACACCAAGACGAACGTAGACAAATTGAAGCAGTACAGCCTAAAACCAACATGAATTTGAGATTTGATTTCCAGGTTCGTGGTTAACTCAAAGGACTGTTTCGTGTTGTGGAGGACAAATGGTTTTTTGAAATTTTTCGACGCCTTAAAATTGAGATATATGCCCTTAAGTTCCAAGCAGGCGTGCATTGATACAGAATACTGAAAAAAACATTGATTGATCACAAAATAATTATAAAGAATTGGTTGAAAGGTGTTGACTATGCGAGTACTGCAGATGATATATGGTCAGGAAAAAGGTAAAGTTTTTTAGGTGTCACTGTGCATTTGCATAAAGCAAAATTATGAGAGTCGGCAGCACTGGCATGCAAGAGTTTACAGTTTTATATATATGTAGGCAAGTGATATACAACATATTCTTCCAAATGGCTTGAATTTTGTAGGAAGCATTCAAAAAGTTTGGGATTGACAAAAAGTTGAAAATCCAGCACAAAAATTGTTTCCAGATGATAGTGAGGTTAGATAACAGAAAAGTGAAAGTGATTCAGCATCCGAATCCACACCAGGGTCAGGTTCCTCAACCGAACGAATAGAGCATGAGCATGAGTCAGTCTAATTCTATCAGTGATGCGCCTTTATGTCTACAACCATTTGACCAATCTTTCTGAGGCTAAGGAACATATTCTCCCTGATCATGTAAGATGTTTTCATACACTGAATTTATGCGCAACATCTGCTAACATGTTAATAAAGCTAAAGCTAACCATTCATCATTGGTGAATATGCACAAATCAGTTATGATGAAATGAAATGCCCTTTGGAGCTTTTCTTCAAGACCAAAATCTAGTGAAATTCTACAAGAAGTATTAGGGTATCAATGCCAGGAGACACCCGATGGAATTTGGGGTATTGCTGAAGCAAATCATTACAACTAAGGAAAAATCTCGTCATTTATACTGCCAATTAAAAGTTAAAAAACCTCATTAGCAGGCCCCATTAGCATTTGTCGTTGACTTATTACAAAGTGAAATGCATTTTTTGGTATGACTATTCCCTTACTAGTAAGTTTTGATATAAAACTTCGGGATCTACAACAAAAAACATGGTTATACTGCCAGACCATCATACACAGCTGTCTGCAGTAATTTGAGGAATTCTTAAAATATCTAAACTACTGGTGGAAATCGCTGCTTTCTCCAATCCATTATTTAAAATGCAGTGGCTAACTTCCCTTGACAGCTTCCATCATGACAGCCTTGAAAGCTTTCATGGCTGCAGTTGCAAAATTGATTCAAGAAGAACTTACAAATGAAAACACGCTAGAAGAAGAAATACCACCACCGCATTTTGGTTTATTGAATTAGATTCAAGAAAAACATCTTAAAATTCGCTTCAATGACTGTTGAATAAACCTTAATATGCTGGACAACTGCCCCTGGATCATCAAGCAATTTAAAAAAAAAACAAATACAATAATGCCATCATCAGCACCAGTGGAGAGGCTCTTTTCGTTTGCCTCAATGACTAACATATGTGTGAAAGGAGGAGATATCATGCATACATATGAATAATGAATTTCAGTTATATCCCCTGGTCATATATAAAATTGATTATTTAATTGATATTATGTAACTATTCTCAAACATAAACTTAAAGCTGTAAAACCATGTATTGTCTAATAATTCAGCGCTACATTATAAATTATTCGATTCGAATTATATGTTGCAGGGAAACTATAGTTGTAGTAACATAACTACAACTACACCTAGGAGTTGGTATTCACCGTCACTATTTTTTCTAAAAACTGTAGTAGTTTTCAACTGCAACTACATAACTAATTATTGACAAATAGTAGTTACCGTCCACCAACAACCAACTACTACCCATTGTCACCTTATTGGATATTTTACAGGAGGAAAAAAACATATTTTTTGATTATAGAATGGCGCACCAACACATTGTTGGTGAAGCTTATTCAACCAATATCAGCATTGAATGTGCTGAGAATAAGCTCAGTATGCTCATATTTTTGAGTTTAGATGAGAGGATGAGGAAACTCAGCTGTCAAACCATGAGAAAGCTATGGATGATAGGCAAACTCCAGACTATTTTTGTAACATGTCTTAAGGTTATGAAATAACGACCCAGCAATGAAAAGATAATTTTTTCACACCTATAAAAGTGTTTGTATAAATGTATGTAACTCAAATATAAACATTTTCACAAATCAGAAATGTTTTTTTATATATTTTTATTGTAAGTATTTATAGAATTTCAGTTATTTGTTTTACTTTTTCTATTTAGAAAATAAACAGTTAAATGTAATTAAATCAATTTTTTAAATAAATTTCTTAAACCCCAACAATGCATTTTTTTTTTTTTTTTTTTTTTTTTTTTTTTTTTATTTTATTTTTTTTTTTTGTATTTATAACAAACAAATCTATCTGTCAATAATTAATTTTATTATAGAATAGCATGTACTTATAATTCCAAGACATTTAAATCAATTTTGTAAATGTTTTACAAGCATTACATTTGAAAAAATTTATTTATCAGCTATCTGAACAAATTATAAGAGGCATTTAACTCTCACATAATTAAAAATAAATAAAACAAATATAAACTTGATTCTAACTATATTCAGCTAATATTTAATTTAATGGTGTATGTTGGCTGTTCATAAATGGAGGAAACAATACAAATGAAGAAAATGGTTGAGGGTGCAGTTAATAGAAACAAACTACAGTAAATTGTTTCTTAACCGGGCTCGCTAACCAGGAAAATTCTTATTGTATTTGTTTTCTTATAAAAAAAAAAAAAAAAAAAAAAAAAAAAAAAATTAAACTTGTCTATTAAATTCAAATACATTACATTTACTACATTAAAATAATATTTAAAAAAGTACGGATTATGAATGATGACTAAATAATAAATGCAAGCAGTTTTCCATCCAGAGAGGTCGACAACAGTAGAAAAAGATGAAGAATAAACAATAATTTGAATAAATGACAAACAAAGAATGTAAGGAGACTTCCTAAAAAGCACTTCATTATATTGAACGACAATCATCTCTCACTATTTCAGACATCTTAACACTAAAGAAGTAGTGGGAATAAGCAGCACAGAACAGTGTAGTATTCGCAAAACTGATTATTTTTTAAGTAATGATAATATTTTTAAATTTATTAACCCTCCTACCACAAGGCGGTGTCAGATACGACAGCTTTTTTTTTGTTTTCGTTTGGACAGGAAGCTGTAGGAGGGGTTGGAGGCTGTAGCCTTGAATTACCCTAGTATTCAGTAACCAATAAGATTGTGGTAAGGAAACGTAAATCACTGATCTCCAATTTCTTACTTAATTTATGATTTACTATGGCGCGCTCTGTTCCGGTGACAGATACGACACCAGCTTGTGATGTGTGGCATTTTTTTTTTTTTTATTATCTAAGCATAGAGTACAACATTATTTCTGGATTAGTTTTTGTTGTTTAGCAGACTATTATGGCAGATTATAAGCAGTTTATTGCAGATAAAAGAAATTCTCCAAGAATTGCTTCGGCAACAAGCTGAAGAGACGGATAAAGATGGGAGTGACAATACTTCCAGCGAAACAGAGGATATTTATTATTTTACTGAATGACGACGATGTGGATGATGATGCTGCACTGCCTAGTGATAATTTTTCAGATTATCCTGATGCTGATGAATATTTTTCCACGAGCGAAGTGGGAAATATTGAACTTGGAAAAGATTTAGAATCAATTTGGACAGATAAACCTGTCATGAGTATGTTTTCACGTACCCCACGACATAACATTATCTCTCATCTTCCAGGTCCTAAAGGTAGAGCAAGAGGACTCACTAATGAGTATGAATTATTTAACCTATTTTTCACTGATTACTGTCCTATTAGTTAAGTACACTAATGAAGAAATTGACTGTAAAGAAATCCAATACAAATCAACACAGTGGTACATCGGTAGAACTGATTCTACAGAAATCAAAGCTGTCATTGGCTAACTGTTTATGTCAGGGGTACTGAAAAAATTCAGATTGACTGTAACCGACATGTTTTCTCAAGTTTACGGCTCTCCTATTTTTCGATGCTCGACAAAAAATAGATTTGAATTACTATAGAGTGCAATACGTTTTGATTCAAAAAGCTACCAGAGAACATTAAAAATGAACAAAAAAAAAAAAAAACCCAGATAAATTTGCCCCATTTCGGGAATTCTAGAATTTGTTCAATCATAATTGTATGGAATTCTACAGTCCCTCAGAATACGTCACTGTTGATGAGACTCTTTTGACTTTTAGGGGCAGATGCCCTTTTCGTATGCACATTCCCCAAAAGCTGTATAAATATGGGTTGAAAATAATTTCCATGTGTGATGCTAGGACATTTTATGTTTGTGGGGGGATCCCTTATGTTGGCCGAGAGAATAGACCACATAGTGACTTATTGCTACCAACTCAGTACGTTCTAAATCTTACTAAACCATTGAAAGGAAGTAATAGAAATGTTACGACCGATAATTGGTTCTCCTCATGTGAATTAGTAGAGTTAAAGAAAAGACAGCTCACATTAGTCGATACGCTACGAAAAAATACGAAAGAACTTCCTCCGTCCATGATAAATCCAAAAGGTTGGAAAGTCAATTCAAAAAAATTTTTGTATGATGATGAGATGATTGCTTCATACTGCCCAAAGAGAAATAAAATAGTACTCCTCATATCCTCCATGCATTCCACTGGCACAGTAGTTAAAAAACCTGAAATAGTTGAATTTTACAATTTTACCAAAGGAGGTGTGGACGTTGTTGATAAACTCTGCCACGCAAAATCAGTTAAAAGAATGATAAAGCGCTGGCCCGCCCATGTGATATTCTTAT
This sequence comes from Euschistus heros, assembly GCA_003667255.2. NCBI lineage: Eukaryota > Metazoa > Arthropoda > Insecta > Hemiptera > Pentatomidae > Euschistus > Euschistus heros. The sequence continues at coordinate 3,559,220 of RCWM02000007.1, read as the reverse complement.
GGTATGTTGGATGCTGCAGCAGTGAATGCTTATGAAATGGATTACACAAGCTAAATGTGGTCCCGCAAAATAAACTCAACACCTATCGTGCTGAATTTTAAAAAAAACTTGCTTTTGCCCTCGTCACACCACACATGAAGGAGAGGATTACAAATCGCTATATCAATAAAACACTCAGAGAAGAAATATGCAACATAATAGGAGAAAAAATACCGGAAGACTGTGCATCACCAGCTCCATCAACTTCCGGGAGACCAGGAAAATGTTCATTTTGTGGAACACAAAAGAGTGATTTGTCCATCCTGTGTATAATATTTAATTACAAAATTGCTATAAAGTAAAAAAATAAATGTTCCAAATAAAAGTTTCCCTATAAAGATAAAATAAAATATTTGTTACAAATAGTTTCTATCATAATTTGCAAATATATCAATCTTCTTTAATTTGTATTTATTTATTTATACCTTATTGACACGAATATTAAGGGAAAAAAAAAACACTTTTTAAAGCTAAGTGTCCTATTCGACATCGCCTTGTTAAATGTGTTCTGATAGTCCACCTTGTGGTAGGAGGGTTAATATAAAATAATATATTTAACTTTAATATTCAGTGCTTGAAATGTAAATGTAAAATATGTTTAATATTTGTCAAATTAATGAATTTTTTCTTGGTTGATAGTTGGCCTAAAATAACTTTTTTTTTTTTTTTAAATTATGTTTAATAGATATAATAAAATTCATTATTGAAGATTATTTAATTTAATTATCCATACATTTTTTTCTAATTATAATAAATGATTTATATCACCCTCTATTTTCCCTTATCCAATGCATTGTCGGCCCCAACAACACCAGATAAGGAGTAAGTATACTTTAATATGTTATATATTTATTGTGACTTGATTTGTAAGCCTTAACGCTGACACTATAAGTCTATAACATATTATTGTGTTTTTATTGACTAACCTTAATCATCTTCTAAACTAATGTTTATAAGTAAAAAATTTTATGTATACAAATTCTTCCACAGGAATCATTAATACTTTAAGAAATCAAAATTAAAAGAATAGTATAACAATTAAAAAAAAAAACGTGTTCCTATCAAACTATTATATATATTTTTTTTTTAATTTAAGTTTTGGTTTTAAGAATAAAAAAAACTTACTCATTTAAATCTATGAATGATTGTTTAATCAAAATAATTATAAACATTTAATATTTTTAATTAACTAAAAGAATAAGAAATATTATAATTACCTGGCAAAAGTTAGCAGCAGTTATAAGCTTTGCAGGGCCGTCAATCTCATTCCATACTGCCACCTTTTTGTCAGGAATGTTCCATAGTCTCAATTTTCCGTCTAGAGAACCACTGAGAAAATAACGGTCATCTCGAGGATGAAATACAATGGCTGTTACAAAATCAATATGTTGAAAGCAGCAGAGACATTCTCGGCGTGATATGTGCCATAATCTAACCTAAAAAGAAATGTATAAATAAAATAATATTTTATTTTTTTATAAGGTCATTATTTTTATTAGGAGTAAAGGTTAAGAATATAGATTAAAAAACATGTTACAACGTGACTTTTATTCAAAACAATACAGCTCCTAAATAGTAGGTACTAGCGACAAATGTTATAAAACAAAATATATTTTCCATCAAATTTCTGATAGGGGAACTGTCATAAAATTTTTTATCATAACAACACAAACAGAGCAGAGCATGTCAAAACATTACATTTTTGAGTGTAAAAGAAACATTACACGAGAAAAGTATAGAGCCTCAGCTGAAAAAAGTTTAATAATGCTAATTGAAACTTACAAGATGAATTCACATGTCAAGGTACCCCTTAATGATTTTTACAGTCAATAAAATCAATGAAATATTGTGAATATGATATTGCGGCCTAGGTGGCAGTAGCATGTGAGAGTGTTATTGTTGAGTCCGAAACCTATCTTTGTGAGTCAACTTTTATTTTGTGCCAGACCCACAGAATAAATTTCAACCTTCTCACTCTGGATAGAATTGGTAGGTAACGTGTACTTGGCCAACCCCCCCCCCCCCCCCCCCCCAAGAATGTAGCAACAAAAGAAAGTTAAATTTAATAAATATGAGCAACGTTGCGTGCTTAAAGAAAATGAACTAATACTGCCATATCATATTTAATTATCATGAAAATTAAAAAAATTAAAAACATGTAAGCAGTGAGGTGTAAACCTGAAGACGTAATAAAATAAAAATACTATAAATTTATTATGGATTTTAATCTGCTAATAATTATACGCACAATCTTAGTAATCCCAGCTGATTTATATAATCAAAAGTAGAGATAGTATAAAATAAACTGGCAATAAAACCAGAAATAAGAATTATTCAAAGAGACTTTTACCAAATAAAATGTTCAAGAAATTGCACAAGACATTTTCCATCAGAACTACACTAAGTTAATAATTGATTTTAGTTGTCATAGTTTTTTTTTATCTAACATTCCAAAATTCAGTGAAGGCTAAGTGATATAAACATTCTTTAATGCTTTTTTTTTTTTTTACACAAGATACTACTTGAACAAAATATTTAAACAAAACGTCAATGGAAGACTAAAATTTTAAGAATAAATCATTCATTGACATTTTTTTCTAGGCTTATATCATTTTTTTGTCATTATTGTAATTATGTTGAAGGAGGTTTGATAATTAACCTTCCTCCCCTACCCACTGGGTCGTGAGCGACCCAGTGCTGTTTTGTCGACACCTGCACTCTCCTGAGTGAGAAGGTAAGGTGGGAGGTGCCCAAATACCCTCTCAGCATGTCTTCCAGGAGCCGTCCTAGCGATAAGGTAAGTAATCTGTTGCCTTTTCTAACTTATATTCTGATTTTATCTGGAAAACTCTATTTGTGGGTTGCGTATGACCCAGGGGTAGCTTATGTGTCATGAATATTATTAATTGTTTTCGTATGTCTGGTCTAATTATTTCGCTTTGCTTTGCAGCAAATATGGCCGAACGTCGCTTGTTTATAACGGAAAAGATGGTTTAGCAGTAAGCAGAGAACCTGACGACGAATTTATCCCGTTATTCATACGAATTTATCGTGAACGATGACGATTACGAATATATTTCTGACCAGGTAGATATATATTCATTTTATACATCTTCACTCTGGAGAAGACATACATTGGTCGGGACCCTAAGAAAAACCAAGAGAGAGCTTTCTCCATCTGTGGTCGATTTAAGAGGCCAAGCTGTTGGATCATCAAAATATTTTTATGATGACACAAAAACCATCTTGTGTTACATCCCCTCCCCCCCAAAAAAAAAATAAAAATAAATGAGTTGTACTTCTGTCCTCGATGCACTTATTACATGTTGTAGATGAAGCCAGCCACAAACCAGAAATCATAGAATTTTACAACTCCACGTTGACAATATGCCATTTTCTTCAAAAAGACATTGTTGAGCCAGAGCCCAAAAAATCTTCTACCTCAAAACGTCCTAGGTGCAGTGCCTGCCCTTGGGGAAGGATCGAAAAAGAAATTCGAATTGTCAGCTTTGCCAACAATCAATTTGTGGTGATCACAAAATGGGATTGCCCATCTTCTTTGGAAAAAAGCGCGAATAAATAATTTAGAAACAAGATTGGAATAGAAGAAAACCTATATTGTATTATAATACATAATGTACATAGTTTATTGGAACTTTGTAATATACTATAATTTAATTGTAAATTAATATTTATCTGTTCGTGATTTTTTTTATATAACTTGTTACTTCAATTTATTACTTTTTTTTTTTACTATTGTTCGCCTTTTCGTAAATAAATATTATGTTTCTATAATTAAAAAGTCTTGTACTTTTTATTTTAAACCCTAAATCATTGATTTTTTAATGGCAAGGTGAATATCAAGGCCATGGGTTGTGCACGACCCAGGAGTAGCAATTGTGTCATAGGATAAAAGGGTAGGGGAGGAGGGTTAATAAAACAGGCATTAAACCCCTTTATTTATAATTGGCTTTATAAATAAACCCCTCATTTATAATAAATGAGAATTTATTCTCATTGAATAATTTCCTTAGAACAATTTCTACAAGTTTCGGCAAGTTAATAAAAAAAATAGAACCTTTCATTGTAAACTATGATAGTACTTTTGACACCCATAAGTAACTATTACTTTGAACGTTAAGTAGAATAGATTATACCTAAAAAAATGTATTAGAAGTTATTCCAGTAATACAGATTTTTTTTTGACTTGTGATAACTGTAAATAAGGTAATTAAAATATTTCTGTAAAATTTATTCATATATGTATATACTACTGTAACTTGCAGAGTTGTGAATTGTTTTTAAAATGCTATTGTTACTGAAGATGGAAAATTAATAAAGGTTATTGAAACATGTAGAAGTTGTTTTAAAAAAATTATAAATAAAGTAGTGTAATGCCAAGATGTTCAATTATATCATTATATTAATTTAAAATTAAAATGAAAATTTCTAAATGAACAGTTAAAAAATAAAATATTTACCGTTTTATCCATTGAAGAAGATAGTATAAAATAATTTTTTGACCAAGCTACATCAAGTAGATCTGACGCGTGTCCAGAATAAGTACAAAACGGCTTAGGCATAAAAGGTGCTTTCTCACTAAGTTCTTCCATTATGTGAGATGTATGAGGATCCTCTGAGGAAATAACAGAAACAATTGATTCTTGTGAAGGGGTAGGTGAAACTTTTTCTGCATTGTACTTTGTGCGCATCTCCTAAAAAAATATATGTATATGGATAAACAACCCAATGCTCTAAGGTCCACTTAAGGTACTATTGTAAAAAAAAAAAATAATAAAAAAAAAAATAAATGAAAAATCTACATACTTGAAAATAAGGATAAGCATTCCGCACAACCCATATTCTCAATATTCGATCCTGGCCAGCAGTTGCAAGGAGACGCCCGCAAGAAGAAAATTTCATACACCAAACAGGGCCAGTATGCTCACCACTAAAGTCCTATAAAATAGAGAATCATGAAATAAAACATAAAATTGTTTTTAATTTTTATAAATATGTACATTGGTTGGTCACCGATTCAATTTCAAATATAAGTTCTTCTTACTTCTAACTCGTAATAATTTTGTATCTTGGGTGAGTGGTTTATTAGCCTTCCTACATTCAAAGCTCCTTTTAGCTTTCAGAAAAGCCACCCTTTTCAGACAAGCTTGAATCCCCAACCTCCACAGTTCACTTTTACAAATGTGTACCCGGTATAAACATGTATATCGGTAACCCAGAGAACACTAAGCCCTCAAAAGGGCAAGTCAGGGATTGACATTGATAAGGATAATGGTCCTGAGAGGCAATAAATTATATTTTTATTATATATCAACACAAGCAATAAGTAACTAAGTTGAGAAATGGCCACAATGTTAAGTGCACTGTGATTATTTTCAAAGACTTTTGAAAAGGTGAATAAGTTTGTAACTCTTAGGCCTATTAATTTCTGATTTAATGAAAGTAGACAAGGATGACATTGATTGATATTTCCTATATATTAAACAATTGTTAAATTGATAATAAAAAATCATTAATTACTTTTCTTTTAAACAATAGTTATATTTATATTTTTTAATTTTATTTTCCATTGTAATAAAAACATTTTTTAGCAAACAGCTGTTTTTTCAATAGCACCTACCTATATCTAATATATATTTGTCAAATACCACTTACTCATTTAACACGAAATCTCAGAAACCACCGAACGGATTGGAATGAAATTCGATATGTAGCTTCCTCTAGGGCCGTAGGTGCTCGCTAAGAAAGGAATTTTAAAAAATCGGCCTGGATCGCGGCTAATTCACGAAAAATGCGATTACAATTTTTATTGGGTGAATAATAATAGATAATTTAATTGTCATATGGTATTCGGAGATAAGCTAAGTTAAAAAATAGGTTAGATGCTTAAGCCACACACTTTGACCACAAATTAAGTTCCTTATAGTTGTAAATAAACAAAAATACGATCTATGTTGAAACCTCATAATATGGTACTTTCTGTGAACTCATGGTGGCTGCAGATGTGTAACTTTACAAGTTTGAGTTGTTTTGTGACGAGAAGCTATGTTAAAGAGGAGGTTAAAAGACTTAGGTTCTCTGGTGATGAAATGTGAGGCCAGTTCGATGTACATATTTCTTACGAGCAACCCACCAACCTGGCTCCACTAGCAGCTTCGTCCCCCAACTACTCTTTCGTCAGCTTTCCGGTCACAAGATAATTGTTCTGAACTATAATTGGCCCTCTTCAAATCTGTTTTTCTCAACCAGGCCCAAGTTGTATTTCCCGAATCTGGACAAGTTGTACCTAGCCTTTCTGAATTTTATTCCTTGAACCTAGGATCTACCCTTTTCTCAGTTCAGATAGGTTTATTGCAACATTGAAGTAAACTCATCAATCTAGAAGTAAACAATGTAGGAAATGATTCACAGATTCAGTTTGCAAAAAACAACTAAGGAACTCGGCTGCAAAATATATTCAAGCACATGTATCACCCAAATATACTTAGAGGGGCTGTACAGAAGTATAAGGAAAACCCATCCTGCAATCCATAGAAAGTCTTCAAAAAAGTACTCAGAAAATAATCCTCATGTTAAACGTGTAGCTGCAACCAAAGCACGATGAAAGATGTTCAATGGAAAGATTACAGCTAGTATGATCCAAAAACTGAATATGCAAAAGACAAAACAGTTGATATTGGACAACGGTCTACTTGAAATTGGTGTTATGCTGTACAATGGAAGGACAAGAGCCCTGCCATGTGCTGTAGTAATGGGAAAGTCCAACTTCCTCCCTTTCAAGAATATCCTGAACACTTGCACAGCCTCCTTACTTACGAACATCCTTAGGCTGAGCATTTTATAAATAATATTTAGAAATAGAACAATTGTTTCTAAATGACATTGTTTGGAGCAAAAGGAATAAAACAGGAAGATTTTATGCCAACATTTAAGGTGCGAGGACAGGAATATCACAGAATAGGGAGTTTGATGCCTGGAACTCAATAGCAACCGTCTTTTATTTAGATAAATTTTGTTGGCGATGACAACTATGAAAGAGGCATTCACTGTGGTTACTTTCAATATGTCTGCATTCGTAGGCCAACTCCAGAAAATTCTTCATGAACATAACAAGGACTTCAGAGCTGCTGTTGAGTTTGTTCCCAAAGATCTACAAGATTTCCAGGTAGTTATCAGTGCTGACGTGCTGACAAAGCCTTCAAATGCTCATTGAGGACGTTACAATACTCCTACCACTAACAAAGTTGTTTTCTTGATTGTTGTCCAGGTGTTTGAAGAGCTAGACATTGTTCTCCACAGCAGGGACAAGAAACTGACAAGAATCAGAGAGAAGATGGGTACAGTATTAACATCCCTCAGAGTGATCCAAACACCAATACACCACTTAAGAAAACTGTGTCTGCAGCTGATTTTTACGCCTAAATGTTGATGGAGCGAAGAGGTGAAGAACCTTATTTACTTTAATTTCATAATCTCCTGAACCGATTTATGCTTGATATGTACGCAAAAATGGAAACATAAAGACTAAACATTTATTCAAAAAAATCAAAAAAAGTTGAGAAGTTGAGACTATATTCACTTAAAGTATGCCATAAGGAAAGCTGGTGGTATGGTATCAGAGCTGGGTAAGATGGTTGCGCTGCCTCGATGCTTCACTGGAGGACTGTTAAAATAATATAAAATTAACTTTTGCAAATTGTCAAATTTACTTATTGAAATTATTCTAAGAATGGAATTCTTTACGTTTATTTAAGTAATAATAATTATCAACATTAAGCTTTTACTAATTTAAGTTGTCCTTAATCCTAATAATATTAAACTGTAGCGGAGCAGGGTACTTTCAGCTAGTTTTCTTTAAATTTATATAAAATGGTATCAACTCAAACAAGATAAAAACCATGCTTAATAATATGGTAGTTGGGAACTAAGTTAGCTAAGTCCAGTGAATAAACTGGCAAGTTCTGGTGAATAATTAGTTAACTAAATAAAAATCCTTGAATGACTTCAGTAAATACATTTTTTTTTTCAAACCAATTAATAAACCTGCTAATTTGGAAACATTGATGTCAATAAAAATTTATTTAATCAAAAACTGGGTTTACATAAAAAGTTGAATTTTAAAAGGTGCTGACCTCAAAAGTTGTGATTTTAGACACCAACTTATTCCCTGTGAATATATATATATATATATATATATATATATATATGTTGAGGAATCGGACAGATTCCAGATAAACATTTAATAATGTGAAAAAAAGAAAGAAAAAAGGATAAACATTCAGATAAATAATATATAACTAAAATAACCTTTGTGTCACAATAACCTACGAATGGTCTTGGGTTACGTACACAACAAAGATGTACAGTTTCAACAAAGGATGTTTCTATAAGCTAGGTCTTTTAAAAGTGAAAATTTTAAAAATGAAACTAACGGATTTAATATATTTACTGCCATGTATAAAGCTATTATATACATACCTGTACATGCTGTACACAGTCAAATTCATAAGGACCTTTATGACTATTGGAAGCCTTCAGCTTTATGTATTGTTCACCTGTCGTAGATGCGGCAGCCTCACTTTCAACCTTTAAAAAATATAATTATAATAGATTTGCGATTAATGGACATATACATTATATTAAATAAGATTAATAACAAAAAAATCTTAAAATTTACTATTGAACAGGCATGAACTGGAATCAGTTAATAGACAATTCAAATTTGTCAATGTCTACTATTCTTTATTATTTTTAATAATATTTAACCTGTTAACTGGCTATGAAGTTTACTACAATTAAATTAACTATATTGAAGGCACTACATTTTATGCAGTTCTCAACTATTAAATCCCTAAGTGGTTTCATCATACTGTTGTTGGAGTATGTACTTTCATGTTATTGCAATATGTGAATTTAGAGATATTCTCTAACAAACACCTGCTGATACATAGTGATAACCTATACTATTCCACTGATGTTTGGTCAAAAGGGCTTAAGTCTTGGAACGTGAAGATTACAAGATGATTTTCCAAAGGTTTGAAAACTCATTTTAAATCCTGCCTAAGTATTTCTCTATTGATGAATCACCATATTATATCATATGGGACTATTCATTATAGTAAAATACAAACTTAAACAAAATATTACTTATTTAAAAATTTTTGTTTTTGTAAAAATGACTCAAGTTCTTTTGCCTGAACACCAGTGATTCATAGTTTGGTTCTATTTTAGTCTACCTTTGAGTACTCACATTTTAGTACTAACTTCTTGATCTGAGTAATAAAATCAATAAGTTGTCAATGTTATATTGATTAAATAGATTTAATATTGATGTTATTAAATGTTATTAGAATTGTACAATATTACTTATCACTGCGAGAAAAAATTACCTATTATAAACAAGTTAAACAAAAGTTTATTCCTCAATTAACAAGTTAAAAAAATTTATTAAATAATATGTCATGATTCCTTAAGCATATCCAATCATTTTCCCGTTTGTTGATTTAATTTTATCTTTCGTTTTTAGAAAAAATGTTTAGAAAATTTCAAAATATCTTAAGATCAACAAATACTGCTGACAAATTAGTTCTGTCTCGATTACGAAATTTTTTATTCAAATGCTCCTACTCATATAACCATTTTCAAAAAGCCTTTTATGATTTAAAAATTGTTGTTTTATTTAAAATGTTCCATGTAATAATTTTTATAAACTTTGATTCAGTAGTTATAGAAAGAATGAAAATATTTTGAGAAAATTTGTGAGAAAAAAAATAAGAGTTATTGAGTGAAATGAAGTTCTAATATTAGGGGGGGGGGGGGAGAAAATATAAATATATAAATACTTAAGGTAAGGGGTCAAATAAAAATGACAATTTATCTATTTACCAATTGACAAGCAAAAACAAGCAGTTCTCTGGTATTCAATAAATATTTTTATTTTCCCATAAAGTAATCATTATAAACTTATATATGTTAAAAAAAATGTTGACATGAATTGCAGAACTGAAAATGATTCAAAAATGTAATGAGTTTACGAAGCTGAATTTACTAGAGATAAAATAAATATCTATAAACCGGATCCTATCAATAGCTCAGTAAACAAAAGATAATATGTATTAAAAAAATAACATAGTATAATAAAAATAACAGATATTTACATCTAAAGTATCCTCTCTGTTATGCCTTCCAATAGTTTTTGCTTTTATCATCGTTTTTCTGACAGTGGATCCGAAAAATTTTTTAAGTTGAGCAGTTCTTCTTCTCATACCACCTTTACCCTCTTCATCTTCATCTTCCCTTCGGGATACTTTAGAATCAACCGATTCTTCGTCAGATTCTTTCTGTTTTTCTAATGAGGTATTGGAGACATATTCGGATGTGAGCCTCATAATGTGAAGTGACAAGGGGTTAATACATTGGGGAAGTTTGTCCTCAGCAATACTTAAAGGAACCCTTTCTCCAGTGTCTAAGTTGAGAACAGTCACTTGCTCCAAAATTTCCTTTAAAAAAAAGAAAAACATTTAAGTTTCACAGATTTCAAATCAATGAATTACAGTTTCACTTATATACTACAGACAATATTTGTTTTATTATACATTAATTTTTAGAATTCAATTCAACAATTATTAAATCCTTTTCAATAGGCATCTATACTAATAGGGAATTGTATAACTTGAAATAGAATAGAACTTAACCTTCTGATAGAAGCAATTAAACTGTGAGATGAAGTGACATGTTTTTATTTTGCCAATGGAGCAGATCTATTGGTGGAGGGTTGACACTTGATTTTTTTCCTTACTTGATTTTATGATAATGGAAAGTTTTATAGTTACAAGTAAGTTAAATTTTAAATTGTGTTTGTAAAGAAATGACCATTTTTTTTTCTATTCAGAAGTCTTAGAATGTTTTTTTTAGTTCTTACTACTTTTAAAAAATGATCTAGTTTTTTTTTTTTAATTCAAAAGTGCATTGTGATATGGAAATGTAACCTAAAAACACAAGTATAAGTAAAAAGTTTTAGTTTTATATGTTTTCTCCAAAGCCCACACAAAAAATGGTGTTAATAATCTGTCAGATGAATGCGTCTATCGGAAGGTTAGTAAAACTTAGTTTATAGATTCCGTCTATACATTTTAGACGCAGAGAAACACTTTATTGAGCAGTCCAGCCCATTTTAAATTGGTTGATAAATACACAGTATACTTAATCAATCTCAATTTGACATCTGACAATATTCAATATAAAATAAATATAGCACAAACCCCCTCCCCCCGTAATAGTCATTCTTTTAAAATATAAAAATCTAAATGTTAAAATGATCGATCCCACGCGGATTAAAAAATTACAGTTAAAAAAAATTTAAATATTAAAAAGATAACATATAATCTTATTGGTAACAATTAAAAAAATTAAAGGTAAAAAAAAATTTAAATATTAAAAAGACAACATATAATCTTATTGATAACAATATAAAATACCAGCCCCGAAAGTACCCTGCTCCGCTACGGTTTAATATCATTAGGATGAAGGACAACTTAAATTAGTAAAAGTTAAGCTTAACGTTGATAATTATTATTACTTACATAAACCTAAAGAATTCCATTCTTAGAATAATTTCAATAAGTAAATTTGAAAATTTGCAAAAGTTAATTTTATATTATTTTGATAGTCCTCCAGTGAAGCTTCGAGCCGGCACTATCATCTTACCCAGCCAGCTCTGATACCAGACCATCAGCTTTTCTTATGGCATACTTTAAAGTGAATATAGTCTCAACCTTCTGATTTCCTCGAATAAAGTTAAGTCTTTCTGTTCCTATTTTTGGGTACATATCAAGCATAAATTGGTTAAGGAGATTAGAACATTAAAGTAAATAAGGTTCTTCACTCCCTCACTCCATCAACATATAGGCGTAAAAATCAGCTGCAGACATACTTTTCTTTAGTGGTGTATTGGTGTTTGGGTCCCACTGAGGGATGTTAATACTGTACCCATCTTCTCCATAGTAGAACATGAGACGATACTGAAGAGAATCATACACTTAATAGAACTCACTGATTCTTATCAGTTTTTGGTCCCTACATCGAACTGGCCTTACATGTCATCACCAGAGAACATAAGTCTTTTAACCTCCTCTTTAACATAAGTCTTTTAATAGCTTCTCGTCACGAAACATCTCCAACTTGTAAGGGCCCACCTCTACAGCCACGAGTTCACAGAAAGTAACATATTATAAGGTTTCGACATCGATCGTATTTTTGTTTGCTTACAAACTATAAGGAACTAAATTTGTGGTCAAAGGGTGCGGCTTAAACATCAAACCTATTTTTTAACTTAGCTTATCTCCAAATACCATATGACAATTAATCTTTTATTATTCACTCAATAAAAATTGTAATTGCATTTTTCGTGAATCAGCCGCGATCCAGGCCAATTTTTTAAAATTCCTTTCTTAGTGAGCACCTACGGCCCTAGAAGAAGCTACATATTGAATTTAATTTCAATCCGTTCGGTGGTTTCTGAGATTTCGAGTAAAATGAGTGAGTGGTATTTGACAAATATATAGTAGATAACTAAAAATACAATACAAATTACCTTAAGCATTCAACATAAAATGATAAATAATATCACAAATATCAGATAATATTAGAAAAAGGTTCTATAAATTTCTGAATACTCACAAGATCTGATAATGGCTTTCCTGATTCTGTTCTTGTCCTGACAAACATATTAAGCTGATTCGGAAGGAGGGCTTGCTCATCTCCAGCTGATCTTCGTCGTTCCCTGGGAGTTCGAAGAGTTGCTCCACCTCCCAAAGGATAAGTTGAACTGTTTCTACTGATACTTCTACTACATTTCCTTTTCTCATTATTTTCCTAAAAGCAAAACAGATATATAGAGGATCAAAAGTTGGTCCTATTTAAATTAAGGGAATCTAGGCTTTGTAAATAATCCAACAAACAGATAGTTGATTTACAGTAAACACTTCATCAAGACTTTTCTAACATTTTTGTTTAGGTTTAAAACATGTTAAAATTTATGAAAACCTCATATTTATATAGATTATACATTACCTGATGCTGAACATGACATTCACCCTTAGTAGCAGCTTTTATGTCAAGGGAATGTTCAAATTCTCGTGTTATTGATTCAATGGTACTTGCAGGACTTGGAAGAGTTGACCTCTTGTAGGCTGGTTCGTCCACACTTATACTCTAAAATTATAAGCAATACATTAATATTAACTATTTTAATTCTAACATTACAGGAATATTTAATATGCTAAAAATAATAATAATATTATAATAATTGTAGAATAGTCAGTTTTAAGTAAATGTTTGTGTTTAAACAAAGATATTGATTGAGATAAAAATGTAAAATTATGTTTTGTATAGTGTTAAATTAAATATATTGTGTGTGTGGATATGACTCTGCCCTTTTTGAATAATTTATTCAAAGTATGCTCTATCTGCAGCTATCTTAGATCACCTTTCAGGCAATTTACGGATTCCTTGCCTTAAAAAGTCCTGGTCTTTCAAGGCAATCCAATTATCATGCCAAATATAGATTCTTTAATAAGAAGTAAGTTTCTACTCCATAAATAAGTGGCAATCTGAAGGAGTGATGTTTGGCGAATATGGCGAGTGGGATAGCACTTTCCAGTCCTGCCCATTTAAATGTTTTAACATCTGCAGTATTGATCAACATTTAATATTGCTGCCAACATTAAAACAATTCAGATTGTGTTTTATAACTATCTTTGACCAGTAATTCAGCCAATTCAATGTCTTTGTGTGGTTTTCCATTTTCTTTGCCTGATGACTATTATTAAAATCATTATTTTCAAGTTTTCAAAACCAATTTTAGCCAGTTGTATTTGATGGATCGTCCTCACCGTAAATATACAAAAGCAAACAATAAGTTTCTGCACCACTTTTATTAGCAATAAAACTTCCCTCAAATGATGTTATTAGGAATGAATTTTAAATACGATGAAATTACTAGTTGTTTAAACTTCAACCTTCAACCTTATACTGCATTTAATAAAAGATACAAAATACTTTAAAATACAAATATTGATATTTGAAAAATCTTACACGTATAAGTGGTGATACTAGCAAACCTATAAGATAAGGGTGGAATCATATTCGCAGATCCATAATATATCTTAAATCTAAAGCAGTTTCACAGAAAATAGTTTAACAGAAAAAAAAAACAGCCAACAATAAAAAAACTAAATGTAAATAATAATCAAAATGTTTATATTCTGTATTAGGTTTTAACAAGCAAAAACATTCAGCACCTTTGTAAGTTTAGAAGGCTGCTCTTCCTTCTTCTGTATGGCTAGGGTAGATGGAGGTTGGGTAGCCTTGTTCTTTTTCCTCTTTCTAGGAGGGGCAACAGGAGCAGGAAGTGAAGGTTCAGTGGATGTTGTCGTCACATTTGAAGAGTGTTGGATACTGTTTGCTTTGGTGCTGGCAATAACATCAGGTTCTTGAAGCTTTGGAGCCTCCTCTGTCTGATTCTGATTCGATTCTTTTGGTTTTTGGCTATTTTCAGAACCATCATCACCTGGGTCTGATGGACATTTCAATGTATTTGTGGAACCTCCAAAAACTTCTGCTACTGAATCCTTTTGTACATTCTGAACCGCCGCTGATAAAATAAGAGTAACAAAACAAAACATAAAAAATAGGTAACAAACTTTGACATAAAAATCTATTACAACTAATTATATGTAGGGTGCAGATGAAAAATCATGAAACTATTTATCCGCAAAAACTTTCTTGGCTAAGCTTTCTTAATACACTAAGACAACAAAAACTTTTTTCAGATTCTTTCAACAAAAATCAGTTTATTATTTACATTCTTATAACTTAAGCAATATAAAGATTTATCTATGTAAAATTAATTATCTCAATACAAGTTAATTACTCATCTGCTTCCAATAATATTTCATGAACCAATACTTACAAAAAAAAAAACTTTTTAAAAAGAAATTTCGATAAAAAAGTTATTAAATTAAATTCATACAATGATCATCCACTAAAACTTTGAATATCATTAGTATGATGAAATTTTTTGGTGATTCAACAATAAAAAAAAATCTATATACTCTTTTCCTATCTTCTGATGAGGCCTATGAGCTGAGAGCTAAATAAAAATATAAAAATTAAGTAGTACTTTTTGAACGAACAATTAAAAAAGAAATGAATTCCAGGTGGCATGGAAGCACGACACGGGGGCAGCGACCAGTAGGCAGATCGAGGCTTACCTACAATTGTTATATGGAGAGGCTCGGAGGCGAAATGGGCTGCTCTCTGGCAGAAATGAAGAAAATGGCTTGGAATAGAGAACAATACAGAAGATGGTGTGAGGCTACTCCATGCCTTACGGCACAAAGGAGATAGAGAAAGAAAAAAAAATTAATAGATTAGCCTTTTAGTAGATTTTAAAAACAAAATTTAAAACAAAACATGTTGGTAAATTTTAATTCGACATACCATAAAAAACAACAACTTAGGTTTTGTACTATCATCAAAAAGAAAAAAATAATTTTTTTTCTATACAATTTTGAGGAGGGCCAAATTTCTGAGCATAAATTTACTTTTTGTTTTGAAGCTCAGTTCTTTTTTCAGTTTATCCAATTTTGACGTCTCTTGACAAATTGAAAAATTTACTGTTTTCACTCATATATTTAAAGACTGTTAAAGACAGAAGTTACAATAACAATTAGAAGGGTTCTCCCTTGGTGAATTAAGAGTCGAAAGTTTTTTATTTCTTAATTTAGGGATTTCTGAGGTACTAAGAACAAATCTGACACCCATTTTGAACCAAAATTTGTTTAACATACTTCACTCACTGAAGAATAATGTTTCCTCATATAAAAAATTCTATTTCGCATTAAACAATAATTTTTTATAAAAATAAAAAGAGGAAAATATACTTTTCCAAACCAGCCAGGAGAAATTAAAATTAAGGAAAATATACAAAACTTCAAAACAAAAAGCAAATTCATGGTCTCAATATTTTCTCTCTCCTCAAAACTGTGAAAAAATGTTTTTCTGTTTTCAATAATAATTGAACTGTTTTATTGATGTATTGAATTAAAATCTGCCATCACTTTTATTAATTAAAAAATCTAAGAGGCTAGTTTAATCAATGATGTAAACATTTTTTTAAAAAAATGTTTGATCAAAAATTACTGATTTCTAAAAATTCTTGTTTAATCTACTTTAAAATAAAAATATTTTGTTGGAAGAACCATGTGAGTTTTATTTTTCAAACTTGAGATATAAAATAGGAGTTCCACAACAAAAATAAAAGTTTAATTTTTATTTATTATTATTACTATTATTTTTAATTCAGTTCCTAGGGACCATTGCAAGAAAGAAAAAGTAAGTATCAATTTTTTTTCTTTCTGCTATGTTGAATTACCAAAACATTTTGGATCAAAATTGGAAATGGGCGGAAGGTACTACATTAACCCTTTAATGGGCAGGCTGGGAATTTTTGAATTCGTTTCTTCTTGTTTTTTCTTTTGAATGGCTATAGCCACGCTAACCCCCGCACATGTATCATGAAATTTAAGGTTGAATAAAAAATACTAGACGATAATGAGTAGGATAATGCGTCGAATATTACATCATTTATTGAGCAAAAGGCATTAAATATGTGTATCCTCCAGGATACATTGCCAGTTAAAGAGTTAAGCTGAAGGTGAGACAGAGAAATTATTAGGAATTGAGTACTGAATAAAGCAAAGTGGATAAACGAGCATTTAATAATTTTTTAAAGATGACGTAAATGATAAAATTAGCATAAATATGGCAAAAGGTATGTCAGACATGCTGGGCTGTGATGAGACGACTATATGAATGCCAATATAAGACATCAACTTGGGGACGAAAACTTTAGGGGAGGCTTTAGCTGCAAATGTACTACAGAACTAGATTAAAGTAATTATATCTACCAGAATAAAATAATTAAACAGTAATATATTAACAAACTGTAAAAACATTAAACATAAATCAATGATAGACTACTTATATAACACTACTTAAAAAAAAACTTGTACTTCTACAGTCAATCTAAGATAATGGGTTCAGTACTCGGTAACAAAGTAATATTTTGTGACCAAGGTTATACCAAGAAATTAAAGTAGTTAACATCTACACTCGACCATCAGGTTTCCCCCTAAAATAATCAAGGGTCAGGGAACCACTTTAAAAAAAGTTTGGAGTGGCACAAGAGTGTCTCTTGAGCCCACAATCAATTCCCAACCCAGAGTCTTCTGTGGAATATATAATATTCTCCTTTAATTACTCCACTTATATAATAGTAAACCACTTAAAGAATATTACCAGGCTCTTGAGCGTTGTTAAGCAGCCTACCAATTCTACCCAAGGAAGTGAGACTATGCAGGCTCAAAGCATCATGTTCAATTATCCTGAATGGATGACTTTGAATTGAACGAGTATCTGGAGCAGGGAATACACCATCAAAAGAGGATGTTTGACTACTTGTAGGAGATGTGCCAACAGTATTAAATATCTCTTCATCTTCTGTTTGCATACGCTTCCTCACTTCCCTTAACTTATGTCTCTTGATTTTTTCAACTCCCTAAGACAATTCATTAAAAAAAATGTTGACCCCATTATAATTATCAAATCACAATTCTATCATATGGACTAAAATTTAAAACACTTACAGTTTTTTCCAATCCTGTTTGAAGGGAAAGTGAATTAGGTACTCTGGGGGGTATAACTGTGTCATACTTCTTGTCATCTAGCTTCAGAGTTGATTGGAAATCAGATTCACTCTTAGATGGAGTCAAACTAGTAGTTTTTGGCTTTCTCAACAAACAATGTTCACTGACAGAACAGATGTAAAAATGTCATTATTAAATCATATTATGATATTAATGAATTATATGTGACTTTTCAAATCTTAAAGAAGTCTATTAAATAATTTTCTTGGAATAAATAAGTCAGAAACTATTAAAAAATAAACAAATTCAAGTCAGTATATAAGGACAGGTTATGATAAGAACAATGATTTCTACCTTACGAGCTTGTTAGAAGCGTGATCTTCGGCATCATAATACTCATCTGAATCGCTGCTACCAGACATTTTAAATTTGAGAACAATTAATGAAGTATTTTATGACATTTTTAAGAAATAAGATTAAATAAATGAACGTAAGTTAATCCACAGCCTTCTACATCTTGTATGATCACTCCTACCAATGGGAAAGGAGAGAACCAAGTTTATGGGATTCTATTGGTTGTAGTAAGTTATACGAGGCCCGTTGATATTTTCATAGCAATAGCAAGATGGATGACCTAGAAGTGGAAGTATGCGGCGAAAACGGTGCTTATTATAAGGTAAGTTATTAAAGAAGTATGTATTCATAGTATTAGACAGGTGTACAGGACTTTTAGGCTTTGTAATTTCGTGTTTTTTTGGTGATCTTGAAATCAATCCGTGGCTCTTTCCCTTGCGAATTTGTTCCATTGGTGGCTTTCAACATGGTTAGGACGCCATGTCTTCTGTCAGGGCGTGATTTTTCCATGTGCACGAAATAATTATTGTATGAATCAAACAGTTTAGTGTTATAAATAAATTTACGATTTATTTGCAATATTCCAAACTTTCCATCCATCGCCTAACCTTGTCGAAGTATTGAAAACTCGATCAAGTTTCCTCTCACAAACTACTATTTTACGTTTAGAGACATAATAGCCGTTCAGTTGTTCGGTTTACTCAGTTTATTTGAAAAGAAACACTATAAGTGTCTTATTCATAAGATTCATTTGTATTAAATTTTGTAGTTGCCAACTGAGCTGTTTTCTCTTTTTATTACTGTCCCATCACACTATACTGATGACATTAAGTAATTCCACTTGTTTTATTGTTTACCTTGATATTTTATATTGAATTTGCTTTGATTTTCTTATTATATTTTGTTTGTGATCCAGTTATTTACTATATTATGGCATTTCTAGGCTTATGTCACTGATGTGTTTGAGAAAGAAGTGTCAGTTGCCTTTGAAAATGAGTAAGTAATTTATATGTTATGTATTCATTAATTATTTGAATTAGGTTATGGTATCTATAAACTATTATTAGATCTAACTGTAACTCTACTTCCTCCATTTTTGGAATTATCTTATTTTTCTATTCAGATGGCAGGCTGAGTCCAGGTTTACCTTTAATCTGGTGCGGTTACCTCCTCCTAAGGATGCCCCTAAAACAGAATTCAAGGAGAATGAAGAGGTTGAAGTTCTCTCTCGATCTAATGATCATGAGTCATGTGGATGGTGGAGAGCTGTCATTAAGGTAGCTGTGTATTTTTCTTCTGTATTTGATATTTTTTGGTATTTTTTTGTAAAACATAACTTATTATTTATTTTAGATGATGAAAGGGGATTTTTTAGTATTGGAATACCTAGGTTGGGAAACAACCTATACGGAAATTGTCCCTTCTGACAGGTTAAGGCATAAAAATATCAATCCTCCTATTACAGCACAAACATTCACCAAGTTTGAAATAGAAGTTCCAGAAGAGCTGCGGGAATAGTAAGTGTTATAATTATTGCAAGGGTGAAGTATTTCTTATTATTATGTTCAACACTTGTGAATATATGAATAATTAGTCTGTACGACTGTAGTGCGAAGAAGGAAAATGTTCATAAAGAGTTCCAAAAAGCTATAAATGCATCAATCTGTCGTTATATACCTGAAAGTGGAGTTCTAAGCTTTATCTCAAGATGTGAAGGAGCTAAAAAGAGGGCTACTATGCTACAAGAAATGCATTTTCGGAATTTACATCAGAAACTGTTACTCTTAAAACGAACTGAAGAAGCCCAAAAACAGCTAGAATCCACCAAGCTCCAAAACACTGGAGGGTAAGTTTACACTCGACAAGTTATTTTCCTAATTTTAATGATTGGGATTTTTCTAAATTATATTTTGTTTTTCTTTTAGGTTCTCCGATGAATTTTCTGTAAAGGAGGACCTAATGGGCTTGGCTATTGGTGCTCATGGAGTAAATATACAACAGGCAAGAAAGTTAGACGGAATTACAAATATTGAATTAGAAGAGGGTTGCACTTTTAAGATATATGGTGAAGTAAGTTGTAATTTATAATTAGTGATTAGAAATAGCAATCTAATATGGAGCTTCATGATTTGCTTACTAATTGAAATGTTATTATTTATCATATTAGTTGTTATTCGTTTCGGTTTATGCATACGATTCTGAGTTATTACGTTCAAACATTAAGTGTTTAATGATTCTTTGAATTTAAGTTAACTGCCGTAATAGTTTCCAAGCGGTGAAGGTTCACAAAATTCTTTACCTTAAAGTTGTGACCTGCCATTGATATTTGTCTATCATCCTGTTTTATCCGTTGCCTGTTTTAGAGAGGAAGTTACTGTTATCTTGGCTGTCATGAAGGGGAACTTGACATTTCTTCAAACCACATGTTATTGCCTCCTTGTATGTCATCAGTACCTTGGTGGTTTTTACAAAATTTGATGAAATAAAAAATAATCTCTTATTCCTCATAACTTTAAAACATGAAACAAATTTAAAAACAATCGTCACAATATTTACTATGCTTCTGTCTTTTTTAGTGACCAGTTCATTGTTGACAACATTTTACTCTACCAATTAAATTTATAATGACATTTTTAAATCTTGTCTCTTCTTAGGTTTTGTTTTATTGTATGTATAAAAATTTTGGTAAGTGTTTTTCACTGTTTATTAGCTTTATTTAAAGTGATTCAAGCACTTTCTTTATTTTTGCTATATTTAGTTGACAATAGTTATGCCACAGATTTAGATCTGGTTCTAGTACCTGAAAATGTATTAATTTTCATTATTATTAGTTTTTTTAATATGATTTAAATATATGGGGAGGCATGGTTACTCAGTAAGGCACTTGACTGCCATGTCCTTGGGCCCGAGTTGAGTCCAGCTGTAGGCCCAAAAACTTTTTGCGTCATTTTAGCTGTGGAAGGACGACAGAGTCAGGAGACCCTCTGGGGCACACCTAGCCTCTTTAGAGTGGGTGCCCTTAATTGGGGGGGGCATTGTCTGATAAGCGTAATTTCGGCCAAATTTCTTCCTTCCACGGTTGTTGACCTAAGTACATCTGTAACAACATTCTGAACCCAAGACCCATCATAGGTTATACTAGCAACGTTTTAGTCGTTTATTTAAATTGTAAATATTTATACTATAGTCCTTTTGACGTCTATGCATGCATCCTATCCAAATCTGTATAGTTGAAACATTGTGTTTGTTGAAAGTAAGGGACAAGGAAAAGAATATCCTCGTTTCTCCTCAAAATATTAACCATACTAGCAACTTATAAATATAATTAAATTATAGTACCTTACTTTATTTTTGATAATGTATTATCCATTTTTTTAAAACCTTAATTAAATTTTTATAATTTTTTTTTCTATTTTTAGACTAGTGAAGCTGTTAAAAAGGCAAGGACCATGCTGGAGTACAGTGAGGAGTCAATGCAAGTTGAAAGGAGCCTAGTTGGAAAAGTAATAGGAAAAAATGGCCGCATAATCCAAGAAATAGTTGATAAAAGTGGAGTTGTAAGTCGTTTCATATACATTCCCGATAAAGGAAGGTTTTTATTTTTGTTAGTCTCTAAATGTATTTCATTTATAATGCTTTAGTACTGTGTATCTCTAAGTTGGTTTATTTTCTGTCATTTATAGGTTGTATCTTAGTTTATAGTTTATTGTATTAGGTTAGTGATAATAATTTTGGTTTATACCAGTTGGTGACTTTAAAGATGTTTATCTCTAATTATTCTTATTCATTGCTACCATACTGTAATACGTTTGAAAGGTCATAGAACACACTACATATGATATTAGGCTAGTTGCACACACACCGGTTTTGGACGGCCGGCTTTTTACTGGTTGTCCAAATTTCAATAGTGGACCACTTTTCAAATAGTAACCTTGCACACACGCCGACCACTGACTGGTGCCGGTGAGTTGCTGGCGCCTGCCACTGCATTATAATTACTGTTTTATGCACTATAATTACAAAAGCTACTGCTTGTTTGAGTTACTGAATCGAATGAAACAATATAAATTTGTTAATCAGAAATTGTTAAAAGTTTTAGGTTGAAAAGTCAAAAATAAAATAAAATTATAATTATAAAAAAAAAATACTAATTGTTTGACCGGTAAGTGTGCATGCACCTAGCACCGGCAAAATATCGATCGGTTTTTTACCGGCCGTCCAAAAGTCGGTGTGTGTGCAACTAGCCTTAGTGTTATTAATTTACTCATTGTCAGTTAAAAGTTATTGCACTTTAATGTTGAGATTTCAGGTCATTTTTGAGCCATTATTAGTTTAGAGGGGTCTTGATGAGGTGCTGCCAGTCCTCTCAGTCCATGCACAGAAGCTTCATTTCAGGGAGGGTTTTTGTTCCAAAAAAAAAAAAAAATAAGAAGAAAAATGCAGTACTGGCTCATTTAAAATTGTGTAGTGTTTATGGTGATGAGTTTTGAAGCGAACACCCGTGTCAAAATTGAATTGCTCATTTCTTCCTGGAAATTTTGATGTTAATGATGAACCGAGCCATGACTGGGCAGTTGAATAAGTCAATGAAATTCTTCAGAAATTGAGGAAGATTGATTTATTTCATCTCGAGACATCACTATAGAAGTAAACTATTGATAAACTGTTAAAATCATTTACATTAGAAAAGATACCCTAAGAAGTTTGACGATTGTGTTCCACGTGAATTAACAGAAAGAAAAAAATTTATATTTTAAATTTCCATTTGTGAATTGCTGCTGATGAAGCGAGCTATTATTTGGTGGTAAGAAAGTCTGTATTGATTCCAAGGAAGCTGAGTGTTTAGTGTAATAGGAAAGGAATTTTCATTTTGAACTGCTTAAAACCAGTAATTTGACCATCTGCTGCTAACAGCAAGTGGGGAATGGGGTTGAAACAGGCGATTTAAGAAAAACGGCTAGAATTGATCTGTAGAAAAGGATTTGTCTTTTATCATAATGCTGGACTTACATATGTTTTATTAGTGACTCGACAGAAATTCAAAGAGCTTGGCTGGGTAGTTTAAATGGATCTTCCTTATAACAAAAACCTTACCCTTTCTAACTACCATTAGTTTTGGTCTTAGCAGAACTCTCTTCTTAGCGTCAAGGTAGCATCAATAGAGGTTGCTACAAATCACCTGTTTCAGTTTTTTGTCCAGAAATCTCAGAACCAAAGCAATGGAATTATGGCTTTACCTGAAAAATGGCAAAAGGTTGTTGATTGAACCCGTATTTATTT
The DNA here is from genome assembly GCA_003667255.2 of Euschistus heros. Taxonomy (NCBI): domain Eukaryota; kingdom Metazoa; phylum Arthropoda; class Insecta; order Hemiptera; family Pentatomidae; genus Euschistus; species Euschistus heros. The sequence continues at coordinate 3,535,818 of RCWM02000007.1, read as the reverse complement.
AGTTGATTAGTATTTGAACTCCATTTAAATTTACTTTAAAACCATGAAAAAAACTAAATAATTCTTTCGCGACCCCATTATTTATAATTGTATATTTATTTATCTCTGCTTTTGTATGGTTTTACTTTTTAATAATATGTTTAAAAATGTGCGTCACAGGTGCGGGTGAAAATTGAGGGGGACAATGAGCCATCTCCATCTGTACCTAGAGAAGAAGGACTCGTCCCATTTATGTTCGTAGGAACTCTTGAGTCTATTACGAATGCCAAAATTCTCCTGGAATATCACCTTGCCCACCTCAAGGTAACAGAAGAGAAGTAACTATATATTATCTTAACATTTTTAAATAAATTATACTAATTACCACTAATTTATATAAAGCGATGATCCCAAATGGTTATTATAAATTATCAAATTTTTAGTAAGTGCTGCTTATCGAACTGAATCTATTCTCTCTTTATATTTATTCTGCTATAATTTTATTTTCTCATTTATTCTTTCGATTTAAAAATCTATCTACTAAATTTAGGTATAGTAGCTAGATAGTCGATACCAATGTTGATGTACTGATAGTTTTATTCTTATTCATAACCATTCATGCACAACAAAAAAAAATTTCTTAATTCTTTAATAAATACTTTTTATTAATTTATTTTAATTGGTTGATTATTCTTCTTTTACGATAGCACATTCTTCTTACTTGCCCATTTCAATTTGGATTGCTTCCATTCCATTTCCTTTAAACACCATTTATTCATCTATCTCCACTGTTATAAATCTTCCAAAACTATCTAATAAAATATGATTATAAGGATGATGTGTATATAAATTTAATTTTAATCCCTACCTTATATATTTATAAATATCTTTTGCACTTAAAGGTGCGTTTACAACAACTATCACGGTAGTTAATATCAACTTTCGACACTTTTTCTTTTAACATTTTTAGTGAAAAATCAAAATACGATGACATGCCGTGAAATTTTTAAAAAGTCTCGTTTCATCTGTCCTCACATTAGTTAGCAGTTGCACATAATTTCTTCCTTTCAAAAACAAAGATCCCCGCATTCTGCATTTCTTCCTCTGGTGGTGTTTCTCGATTTCAGACAGTATCAATATAGACGCAGAACAAATAGAAAGTTTTGATAACCTGGTGCCATTCGGAAGTTCTGTTAAGAACAACTGCTCGTAGGACGTGCTCAGGTGGTGTGAGTGGGTGCCCGTCCTGCATTTTTGCAAACAATGCTCAGTTGGTGTAAATGCACCTTAAGACATACCCGTGAATTTTTTTTTTCATTTGAGTTAATTGATACTACCAACATCTGTTATATCATATCAAATGAGTATTTCATTTAAAGGCTATTTAAATAGAGAAATGAATTTGATCAATTATCACATTAAGTTCTGCTTTATAAAGTGGCAAAATGATTATGTAAAAATGACTACAGAGATATGGATTTTTACAGTAAACAACATGCTCTAAATTTTACAAAATATCACTGTTTTATGAATGACAGTTCTGTGTGAACATGAGCAAAAATGAAGTTGTCATGTTTTATGGTATATACCAAAATATTGTTTAACGATTGCTTATTACCTTTAGAAAAGGCTATTTCATTACTTTGTTATTGGGCTAACAAGTAAACAATTCCTAAATTTTGTAAGAAAAAATTAAAAATGTCAAAGAGGAAAAAGTATAAAAATTATGATTATTTTACTAGAATTTTGTGTAGTTTAATAGATAACATGCCTTAAGAAGAGTGATGAAGTATTTTATTTATTTTATCACAATTGAAGCCATTAGTGATAGGTGTTGATTCACTTATATTAAATTTTCAGGAGAAGCATTTTCGCAAGGTTTGTAACTTTTCTGGACATTAGTATTTTCTTCATATAAAAAAAATTGTTTCTATTAATCATCCTTTTGTTTATTTTTGTCATAGGGCTAACTTTACTCCAAAGTTTTAAAATAAATCTGTTGATAACTCATTGCTACAGATAAAAACTTCACTCTCTTAAGTTGACCTATCTTTTAATGTGCAATTTTAGCTAATTTGCCCTTGCCCTATCTATGGATATTTTTGTGTACTAAAATCATTACTGCAGGTGAGAAATCAAGAATAAACAAACATGATTTTTGTAAAAACTGAGTTAACACCTTTCACCAATGGGTTCACATTTGATTCTTTTCCTGTATACTATTTTACTTTCTGGTCACATCCTCTTCAATTCTTCCTAATTCTGAAATCGCAGGATCAGAATTGAATTCTGTGGTGTGTCCAAAGTGCTGAAGAGCTACTTATGTCTTAATTTATAGTCTACAGAAGTTACTGTTTGAAACATATGCAATTAGACATGGATACTTTTTTGTACATTGTTAAAGATTTGCAGAAAAACGATATTATTTCTTTTATATCATTTTTTATTTACATTTTCATTTCATTTTAATCAAAATTATTGTAGGAGGTTGATAAGCTGAGACAAAACAAAGAAGCCATTGAAAGCCAAGTTCGGAACATGCAGGGAACAAACATGGGATCCATGATGGGATTTCCCATTCAAAGGCGTAATGAGAGGTGACTAATTTAAATTTCATTACCAAATAATGTATTAAACATTTATGCAAAAAATAAAAGAAAAAATTATAAAAAATTATTACTTATGGTTTAGTAATTAGGCTAAATAATTATAGTTAATAAAGATAGTTATAATGAAGCGATTTATAATATGGTACTTTTTTTAATACAAGAAGCTATTTCAAAGACAGATGTCATTGTAGAGCATTTTACCGTTCGCCTATTCTGCATTGTGGGTATAACTATTTTCTTTTCTTTTTTTTAAGGACCAGGACTTGCCATCTGCATTCATTATACTAGTTTTTTAAAATAACAATTTTTTTTTTTTTGATTCCGTCTTTTGGCTATCTAGTGCGAGCCTACTTTAAGGCTTGGTAATTTTAAATCAATTGTTTTTAAAATGCATTATATTATGTTATATTACTTTGTTGTTAAACTTTTAATTTTTTTGTTACAGAGGTTATAATTCCGATATGGAGGTTGGTGGTGGGCGAGGGAGAGGAGGTCCGCCTAGAGGGCGAGGAGGAAGAGGTAGAGGTGGCCCTGGTAGGCATGATTCCAGGTACCAAGGTACGTAACATTTTCATCTAAGCTGGTAACATTTACGAGTTAATGTAAGTTTTATGGATTGTTTTTGTCGTTATATAATTTCTTCAGCTTGATAGAATACATTCCATACGTTACTCTAGATCGTAAAATTTACTGTTCTAGGTTACTACTTTACAATCATTATGCATATAATGGCATAAAGTATAACAAGACACATTACATTGCTTTAAATTCTAAGGGAATTTACATTTCATTAGTCTTTTACATTAAACCATGGTGTATTACATTCTGTCGGGATAAACGTAAAATATGCATAAAATATTACATTACGTCTCAAGGTATATATGCCTTTGGGGATCATTGTTATTTTAACAACTGTAATATCTATATATATATATATATATATAAAAATGAATGTGTGTTTGTCTGTCTGTTCTCGATAGATTCAAAAACCATACATCCAATCGCCGTGAAAATTTGGGAAGTTATTAAGTATATCCCCGGGAAGGTTTTTGTAAATTTTTATTTAAATCAGAGTTGGGGTTCAAGAAATATCCCAAAAATATCAAAATAATATTTATTTTATATAAATATTACTTTAGTACAGGTGTTATTAAACAATTACCAATAAAACATATGTTCTAAACTAATCTATATCTCCTTAGTTTTTTTTTGGAAGGTTTTAAGAAGAATAAAATTCCGTAAAACGATTTCAAATTCATTTTGATGTTTCAGGTTTATATGTAGGTATGCTATTAAAATAACATTTAATTAGTAATATTTGTTAAGAGTTTAACCATGAATAAATTGAATAATTAAATTTTTACTCATAGAATTTACTTTTATAAAACAAAACTAACCGCAAAAAATACTGAACCAATCTTTACCATATCGAAACTACATCATCTTCTTAGTTGAAAGAAGGTTTAGCAATAAGAAAATTTACATATTATCAATTAAATTGTTGCTAAAAAGAGATAAAAATGTGGTACACAGTAAATTTTGAAAATTGACCGATATGTGGCGAGTGCCATTTAAGAGAGGTTATAGGTTATAGGTTTAATTCCAATAAATTGTTATAAAAAAAAATCTATAAATATTTAGTGTGACGTGTGGATACTAGGGATGTTTAATAATCGAACGATAAGTTGTTAGCACCATTCTGCAACAGAGTTTGCAATGGTAAAATTATTAAACCCATCTGTGCCAAATTTTAACTACAAAATTGTCTTAGTTCTAGGAAGATTTTAAATAGTATAGTTTACTATAATAATTCTTTAGGTAATAGTCGGCTTACGAGCCACCACCAAGTTTGATCCTTACGCTTCACTTCGAGTTTACATTTTTCGATAGTTCATTCCTATAACCTCACATGTAAACAATCACTTCTACAGTTTCTACTTGGATTGTGTTGTTTAGTTTGTTATACTGATATTTAGTCTTCTTAAATGTAAATAGGTGAAACAGAAGTTAACAAAATGATTTTCATAAAGGATTAAGTGTTTTATCAATTCATGTTTTCTTATTTCCTCTTATCTAATGTGTAAAAGTGTTACAAAACTTAAGAACATTAATTTGTACATGGATTTGTTGTTTTATATATTTTGATTTGTTGTATCAATTTAAGTGATAAAATTTCAGTATACATATTTTTTTTTTTGAATGGATTCTTTGTCATCCATAATACTTAATGTCCTAAAGTGAGACAGATTGTATAATTAATTCAATAAAACATAAAGATCTAAAAATAAATGTGAGAAAGTATATCATAGGTTTCATATTTTTTTATTTTCACTTCCCTTAAAAATAATATAGCAGAAATTAACATCCTAACTTTCAACATGGATTCTGTCTTATATTATATAATTCCTTATAACATGGAGAATGGACAATGTGAAAATAATCATAGATTAAGAGGTGTACTGTTGGTAATAGCTATTGGTGTAATTTTAAAGATTAATGTATTTTTTTTTTAAATTTAGAAGCCTAATGATGGAGTATTTTCTCCGAAACATGTGCAAATGTAGCTACAAATGTTGAACAAATAGGAGTTACGTTAAATAAATTCTTATTGATTCTGCCTTTATATATTTATAATATCTGTGGCACCTGTGCATAGTGGGCTAAGTATATTGAAGAAACAATGCACAATTGCATTCTTCAATACAAGACTTTTATAGATAAACAAATTATTCTTAGTTAATCAACTATTAGTAAAGTTCTTTAATTATGAGAGCGGGCGAAGTCGCTACAGGGAAAGCTAGTTATATATATTTATGCGAATGAGTCTCTGAGGACTATGCAAAGCATTTTGATCTTCCATATCTCATTCATTTTTTCACTGTGTACTTTCTTCCTATCTTCCAACCATTTGGTTTCTGTTTTCATTTTCATTTGGTATATTATTATATTCAAAATCTTTTTAAAAGAAAATAAAATGTTAAGCTTCGAAACCTCAATGGAAATAAAAGAACTTTAGATTATTAAGATTTTGATATACCTAGTTTCAGTTTATTTAATTTTTTTTACTGACTTCGGTATGGGTATATTCTCTCTCTCTCCTTTGTCCTTTTAACTGAAACTGGCAGATGAGAAAAATTCTAGCCATATACTGTTAAACTTCGATATAATGCTCCCGTTTATAATGATTTCCCAGATATACACTTTTTTACCTGGGCCCCAGTCCAAGTGGAAAATTTTTGAATGAAAGTTTACTCGTAACACTCCAATTTCCCATTTATAAAGCCTTGATGGAAGGTACACAGACATTTTTGCATAACGCCAAAATTCAATTACAATTGTGTTTACAAAAATAAATCAAGCGTACAATTGAATTAAAACCTGATAATAAACATGTGCCATGATCTAATTTATTCTGAGGACAGAATTTGATTTAATTTTGTCTCTTAATTTTATCCCTTACAAAATGTTTCTGCGAATTCTACAGCACTTATTTTGTGTGTAATACAGAAGTAGAATACAAAACTTTTAAAAATATTAGTATATTAAAAATTGCTGTATTAAAAAAAGTTTATTTTTGTTAAAAAAAAGGTGGATGGATATTTTAAGCCGACGTGCTCATTTAAGTAATTTTAATATTTTATACATAATTATACAAACAGAATGATTATTTTTCAACTTTTAGTTCATATTTCATATTACTTTAATTTATTTTTTTAATTCAATATTTGTCTATTGAATGCATTTCTTAATAAGGGTCTCCATTATCACTCACATAATGTTAATCTTTTTATTTTTGTATACTATCACATTTCCTGTTTGTCATTATTGCAGTCGGAATTATATGAAGTTAAAAATTAAAAAAAAATAAATGTTTTATAAGGCTCTTCTTTATAGAAAGCTCTTAACTATAGAGATTTTACACTAGTATATTAAGGTTCTTTATTCTGGCTAATTTGTGGTCCCCATTGGCCGAATTAAGGAGCTTCGACTGTAATTGATATAATAAAGTAAATTATACTTATATTTATTTAATAGTTTGATTATGACCACTCTACTTTAGAGACTCCATTCAGTTCTAAAGAAAATTAATGTCAATTCTTCTCCAGGTTCCCGACACCAAACTCCTGACACCGATGAAAGAGTTAATAAAGAAGGAGGAAGAGGTTACGGAGGGGGAGGTCGAGGTGGTGGTGGAAATTACATGCAGAGGAGGGACAGGGGAGATAGGGGAGGCCCCCCAAGGGCGAATAACCCTCGAGTAAGGCACGACGAAGACCAACCACCTCCACAGGATTTCGAAACAGGGGACTCAGGTAAACATGTGATACATTTTACAAATTAAACACTTTGTCATTTTTATGTTTCTCCTTCCATTGATGTAGCTTGAAAACATCTGTTATCAATGAAAATTATTATAAATCTAATAGTCAAACAATATTTTATTTTCAAAAATAATCCTTAGTTATATAATTATGGTGCCATGTTAATGCGTTCCTTTCTTTAAAAAATACAATTAATTTTTAATAATACAGTAATGACTCATTTGAGTCCTTTATTTCATTAGTATTTTCTTATCATTTCATAAAAGTCATTAAATTATTTAATAACTTTAAATGTTTACTTGTTACATACCTTTTTATTTTATACTAATTGGATTTATGCTGCAATGTTATTTATTTTATTCTATTATTATGTTTTATTTGGTTGGTTGTATTTATCCCTTCAGCCATCTCTGTTAATCCTCCCTTGTCATACCCTTAGTAAAAATTATTTTATTGTATGTGTCCGCTTTGGATTAAATATTTTTTGCATAAAAACTACATAGCAAGAAGCAAGAAGTTTACAGGCGAAAAGAAAATTTTATCAGGAAATGTGAAGAGGTTTTAAATACAAACGATTCCATTGGATTAATGAATTGTATTAAGTTAAGATTTCTTAAGGATGGAGATGTTGGTTAATTCATTAGATCAAATATCTACCTCAGATAATGATCATTATAAAATAGGTCGAGGGTTGAGAACAGATCGGTCTTAATAATGGGTTTGGGTTCAGTTATTAAGAACATACCTATGATGGGCATATTCAACTTCAAAACTAATTAGCATTAGTATGAAGATTCTGAACATTTTTCCAGCGTTCCTGTAGACTCAAGGAACTTCCATGATGGATGAGGAAGTAACTTATTTTGCGATATCTCAAGGGACCTGTAAGTATAAACATTATGTTTATCTTCTCAAAAGATAAGAAATGAATAATGATTTATCAGTTTATAATATAAAACTATTATAAACTAATAAACAAGGGAAGTTTTCTTTGGCAATTATGGTTGAGAAAAAATGGGAGAAGTATCTTTGATTAATCAAGTGGGTTTTTAAAGCTTGTTTTTAGGGGTTATGTAGTATGTTATAATTTTTAATATTTAAAAAAAAATGGTACTAGCCTAATCAAGCAGCCCTAGCAAAGGTTACATTGTTTTTTTGACCTATGCATGCTTGTAAAGATTAACAATGTGGTAGTTTTAAGTGATTTACCCCTTCTATGATGTTTAGTTTACTAGAAAACTTTATATTTACTTTTCTTAATCTACCAGTTCTTGGTAGGAGTCATTACCTAGTAAGTACATTAAAGCATGGTTTTGATCCGCTTCTTATTGCCAACTGCCACTGGAGGGATACACTTGTTTCGAATTATTTTATTATAATACTTCTTTGTTTAACTCAATTATACTCCTGCTTTGGCGGTAAAAACTGTCCATCCTACTGGTTACCATTTTATTGTAACAATTGAATGGGTGGGTCACCTCAACAACAGTGTAACTCACAATTTATCAGAAACGGAGATTCTGATGCTAAATAGCCTTGATTCTGGCTGTGAAAGAGCGATTGGCTGATAAGTTTTTTTATTATGAAATCAACAATTATCAAAGACTAGAAAAGGGTCATTTTTGCTCTAAAGTATTCACCCTTCCCCCTGCTTGCTGGGAAATGGGTAACAACAGAATAACCCTTGCAGGTTGCTACCTTATTGACAGAATTTATACATCATTTTCATGTTTTTCTTTGAGTTAGGCATCGAATATGGCTGAATGTTTTTACATGGTTGAAACAATGCGACTACGCTATTTTCAAGTTAGAAAAAAGAAATTGCTTTAATTGTACTGCACATTTTAGGCTCTCCTGAAAAATTTCGCTTATGTGGGTTATGCCGTTGTTGGGGTCACCCATTCAATTGTTCACAAATTAATATTGTATTTTGTGTGCTAACAAAAAATATAAATCAATAGTCATAGATTCAAATTGGTGATGCTTTAGTCATAATTAAAAGTGTCAAAGTGCTACCTCAATATATTCTGCTACAGTTTTTTAAAAATCAATGTTCAGTCTCTATACAATATTTTTGACAAGTTGGTGATAATGGTGCTCACATTCAAGCATGAAAAAGTACTATTGCTGGCATGTTAGTCTTAAAATGTTATTTTATGTGTTATCTTGTTTCAAAATAAACAGCTCACTTAAAAACTGCATTTTATGATTTTTCCCTGTATCTTACTTACCACTGTTGATTCTTAGTATTAATGCTGTTTCTATATTGCTGATTTTGATTTAGAGAGGTAATGTGTATTTCAACAGTAGATTTGTAATAATAATTAAATAGGAAATTGGTAAATAAGGTCACTAAAGAAAAATAGGAAATATGGATGCTAAATGGAAATAAACTTACTTTTAATTTTTTTTCCCCATTAAAAATATAAAAAGCTTATTTATGTTGAAAACATCTCTAAAAATAATATTATTTCCATCGAATTAGATTTTGGTAATATAACCTGTTATGTTGTAAATAAACAGTATGTATATCACACCCTGAGAAACATAGTGAATCAAAAAGTTTGAATAAAATTGAATTGAATGTGTAACAATAAAATAATGTACCAAGTATACCAATAAAATAATGATTTATGTACCTTAAAAATTAAGGGTTGGGGGAAAGAACGATCATAGTCATATTCTTCTAAATCCTCTAAATTTAAGAAGCGTTTCTTGGTGAGTGATCATTGATGCCTGATAACCCTGTATCTTTTCCACAACTTCAAAACTACTCTCATCCTTGCCCTAATGTTATACATGTATACCGTCAGTGATGCTATCTCTTCGCAATAATGAACTATGGTCATTCTTTTCTTTGACTTTATGAATTATTACATTTATTATTGTTTTATAATGTTAACTTATTTATTTCATTAAACCCAAAATTTACTTCTGTATTTTTTTGCTTTTAATCTTGGTTGTTATTAGCTTTAACGAAACCCCCCTTTCTATCTATAGTTAAACTGAGGCATCATGATTGTTTAATAAAAGGATTATTTATTTTATTAGATGATTTATTATTTTACATTCAAATATTTCCTTAGATTAGGGAATGTCTAGAAGGATTTTTTTTTTTTTTATTGCTTCTTAAAATGCAATTCTAATAGTGCATAATTTCACCAAATATCATTATGGAAGGAGAAAATTATTTTTATACAGTAATGAGTCAATTGTGTGAAAATTAATTTTGACTAAATTTATGTTATTGTATGGGGGAAAAGTTGATTAGTAATGGATGGTCGAATACTTAACAAAATTTTTATGTTTAAGACCAGAACTTATACCCAGTCATTTTTATTTGTTTTTCAAAATACAGATAAAATTGCTGATAGTTTTTAACATTATTGCTTTATCTCACCCATTTATCTATTTATGGCATTATAGTTCATACTTATGTATATATCTCTATTTATACAATATATACCTCAGGATCACCTTCCCTGAGAAGACTCAGATGGCAGGGGGAGAGGGGGGGGGTTATAACTTGACCACAAGTTGTCCTGATGTAATAAGGGCTTTTTTGCTGGGCTGAACACCCGTAAAAGAATAAAATAGATTCAAAGAAATTTATATGGCTTCAGAAACTCTGTTGGTACTGTGAGGCCTGGCAGTGTTGGATTGAGGCCTTTCTTTTATATTTATGGCACAAGAAGAAGTGTTTCATAAAAATTTAATTTACTGTTTCTTAAAACCTTAAAAAAAAAAAAAAATTTCTGAATGAAAAATGTTATTTACTAGGTTTATCCATACAATTTATTTCCCCTAATTCGTGCATCTATCTTTTCGATGTATGTAAGTCCTTTCATCTTGATTGAATGATTTCCATGGCTCTTTACCATTAATATATTGCACAACATAATAAAGATTAACAAATAATATAGTCGTTTACATCATTTTTTATCTTGGGTTGGAGTAATTTTTTTTTTTTTTCAAGGCCCTCAACCACCAGGTGCAAAAGTTTTTTAACAAATCAAATTTAATTTATTATATTTGTCTGTATGCTACATCATGAGTAGGAAGGACAAGTTACCAACCTATTCTGCTCTGGGTGAGAAGATCAAAATTCATTTTACAGTTCAACCCTGAAATATGAGTTGAGTGCTTTCGGGCTGAATTGGAGAATCCTAAAGCTAAACTTAGTCAACCTTAGAAGGGGGAAGTGTCCAAAAAACTTAAAACTGAGATTTCATCGCCACCTGTCAGCTTGTTCCACGTACTATGACAAAGTGGCCGGTCTAATGGAGGCTGGAAAGATGATTGTCATATATTTTTGAATTTGGTAACAAAACTGTAATAGGAGAGGAGTAGATATTGAAAAAAACGATAATGATATATTTAAGAAAAAAATGTAAAGTCAAAAAGCGAAGTTATGAATGTTGTTTCCAAGAACTTCTGCTAATAAGTCTGAAAAGGATCATTTGACCCACCCATCAAACCTACCAAGGTTTAGTGTTATGATAAAAAATATAGACATTATAATTTTCATTTTTGATTTATTCAGAATTGTGGTTACCAGACAATCCCCCTTCTAGACTAACACCTATCATATATAACGTAAATCTTATTTAGAGGTATTAAATTGACAAATTTCAGGATTTTTTAGCCAAGTTAGTCATCCTAAATTTACTCTGTATAGAAGCTTTGTATGCTTCTTTTTGAGGTCTATGGTTTAGATTGGCCATCATCTAAAAATTAAAAATAAGTAAATCAGGCATTTAGAGTTGTCGCATTATTTCTCTTAAAGTGGATTTTAGGCACCTTCACCAGAGCCCTTGACAGTTGCTATACTAATTTTTATATTTTTTATTTGTTACAGCTGCCATTAACAGTGCGCCTGTAGAGAATTCCTCAAGCAAAGAAGCTGTGAATAGTACTGAAGGACCCAAAGGTCCACGCAGGAATAACAGGCAGAAGAGGACCGAGAAGGTGAAGGAGTTGTACAACGGGACGACCTAAAGAGGAAAGATGCGGGGGAGGAGGATCTAGTCACCATGGCTCACTGCCTGTTGCTAAAACAAGGACACTAACCGATATTTCCACTTCTCCCTCGTCCGCATAACTTGCTACTTTGTTTTGTGCTGTGCCAATGGCTACAGGCAGTGGGCAAAGGAAGAACTAGGTTTCACCATTGCTGGCAACATCTCTTTCCTCATTTTTCTGTTCTTTTTTTCTCTCTTTCTTTCGTTCTATTTCTCGGAAACAAAAATCTCTTTCTTATATCTAATTCTGAGTTAAACATCAAGCGTTTGACTAGAAAACCCCTCCTCATATTTATTTGTAAGACGTTGTAGATACATTGACTTTTCTTTTCTTTTTTTCCCTGATTATGAATATCTTGCTCAGATAGGTTAATGAACAGATTTTCTTTCTGTTTTCTCTTGCTATACAATTCTTGTGTTTGTGTTATAATGTGTTATTCGCTTAATATTTTGGCTAACACCATTTACAAATATTGCTATCTGCAAATAAAGGATTTAAAATCCAGATCGGTAATTTTTATTTTTATTTTTTTTTTTTTTTTTTTTTTTTTTTTTTTTTTTTTAATAATTTTTATTTAACATCAAGAAATTGTTTTGGAGGGGCGCTTACTGTACTTATTAATTTCAAATTATTCATGTTTGTGAGCTAATAAGATTTGATATAAATGATGAAGTTAAAAGATATAATTTAATTTTGTTTGTTTGATTTTTTTTTTTTTTTTTTTGAAACTTATTTGAAAAGTGTATGTTATGAAAAAGCTGTTCATACAAATGCTTTGTAAGTTTTTGATAAGTAACAAAGTTAAATCAGATTCTTATAATGGTAATAAATACAGATATTTACTTTGGCAAAGACATAATTGTGTTTTGGGAGAAAAAAAAATAAATATGGGTTGCACTACATACTTTACAAATGCTAATTAAACTTTTTTTTTACCTCAGAGGTTCACAAAAGAGTTTAGCGAGTGGTACTGTATGGAGATTTTGACCATAAAATCATGAGGATCTATAAATTATAAAATTAAAGCCCAAGGACAGCTGGATTATACTGACGTGACATTATCCAATGGTAGTCGCTGATGTATTAACAGTTATGATGTTATATTCAATAATAATATATATAGATATTCTTCTAAATAATTTAAATCTTATCAATTAAGATTTCTCATAATAATATTAATATTATTAATAAGAATAATAGCCAGTATATACATATACTGATATATGTATAATAGTTTATGCCACTTGCTTTATTCCCTATAGAATTCAGTCTATTTGTTAGTTGTAAACTTATTATAGGTGAACAATGTCAGTTAAATTTTTCTCACATAATTTAGCAGTTTAGGAACAGATTCTATCATATAAATACCCCTAAGAATACTGATTATTTTCTGTACATTTATTATTTTCCGACCCTTCATGGTATGTTTTCACTTATTTTATTTTGAGAATACCAAAATTGTATATTCTAATGTGTGGTGTAGTTATTGTTTTTGATGTGTACCGTTCAAGCCAAGTTGATTATATAGCATTGTTCTTAAATATGTTTAGATTACTAGTGAAGTAGCCAATGTTTTTTGCCTTCATGTAATGCTAAGATTTGGTTTCTTTTTTTTTTTTTTTTTTTTTTTTTTTTTTTTTATTTAACTAATCTATATCTGGGGAATAAGCAGAACTAAAAGTCATGATATGTTCCCATAAAAATACGCTTTTAATTTTGTAACTTAATTTGACTTTCATATTTATTCATTGTTTATTATTAACACAAAGATTGAGACTTTTGAAGCGTACTGTTTTAATATGTACGAATTAATGTGATCCATGTTATGAAATTGAAAGCGTAGTTTCTTGACATTATTTGTGTGATTATTAAAGGAAGATGTGTATTACTTCCTTACCATAATATTAATACTATGTAATATCTATGCTCATGCTACGATATTCTGATTATCACTATCACTGATCAAAAAAAGGGTTCAGATCACTTATTGATTTGCGTTTTTATATAAAAATTTTATTTGTGAATTTGTTTTTGCGTGATGGTCTGAACTTTGTAAAATCCCAACCGAAGTCTGCGGAACACTAATGTTGACAATTACGAATATCAGAAGTGGATTTTGACATTGAGCACAGCTGTTTGTATTACGCTATGAACAGTTAAAAGTGTATTTGTAAGTAATATTTCTTGTCATACCACGGGCGTGGAAACATTTTTGATATTCTTTCCCCACCCGTTCCTGAATATATATATAAATATATATATAAGATTTTTTGTATTGTTAGAACCCTGTAATTGTATTTAAAGTGATTGAAAAAAAAAAAATGTAAATTATAATTTGCTTTTTATTTGTTCCCTTCTGCTTTGTTTCTTTCTTCAATCTATCAAACCCTTTAGTGTAATCTTGTTCCTTTTCCTGTTGATAATTTCATTTCCTTTGACAGTCACAAAATGTCTGCCTATTCCAGCACTGTTTCTGTTTTATTAATGGTTATTATTTGTGTTTTTATATCTGTAGGCTATAAAGTTCGTGAAGACAAAACAAAATGCCCGAAAGTGAAAGCTTTAAGAAGTTTAGATTTAAATCAAGTAAGTTCTGTTAAAAAATCCTACCAAGATTTTGAAAGTCACTTAAAAGTATATTGCAACTGCATCATTTTAATTTTTTTTTTCCCTGTAAGATGTTAGGCTTTTGGTATGTTGTTCAGTATTATGCCACTTCTGAAGAGGAATTGATTTATAAGTGTATGAGAGCAGTGTTTTCAATGCCGACAGAAGGAATGGAAGTAGAAATGAATGTCACTTACAGCTTCATAGATGATCCTGATAACGACTTACTTTGCGGTAATATCACCTGGAGGATACCCGATCCGTCTCAACCGGCCCATTGGCTTCACGAGGAAGATACCTGTATGTATTTATAGCATACATTATATATCTACATATATTCACAAACAAATAGTTTTTACTTATTACTTCCAGTTAAAAATCGACCAACAACTTTAAAAAATGAATATTGCTCTTTACTGTGAGATCACATATTTAGTTTATCAGTTTTTTTTCAAGCAATCCTAAATATTCTGCATTTGTACATTTAAAAACAATTAAAATATATAACAAAAGAAAACAAGATTTTTTTGGGGGTTACAAAATGTAGCAATGTAATATAAAAAGAAGAATAAAGTAAATTTGTTTTGTCTTAGATGAAAGTTTAAATTTTTAAATACTAATATAAACATGGTAATAATAAATAATGTAAAATACTATAACTGTGCCACTTTTTATGTTTTTTAGTGTTAATCTTGTTTATAATGTAAAAAAATAAATCTGTTCTGATATGCTGCAAAAAAATTATATATACCTACTCATAAGGAGAGAATTTATTTTTTGTAGCATATAATGTTGGGACGCCAAGTGCTACAACTTTCTGCCATGCCATATAGGATATGCTGAAGTATTTTTTATGTTGAAAAAAAAGTTTTCTTTATTGAGTTGGAAGTGGCTGAAAATAAAAATCTTTTTTAACAGTTTTCAACATAGTCTAATTAAATATTTTCTATTTCATGAAAAAAACAATATATTCACACATAAAACAGTATCAACAATGTGTTAATGTTTAATAACATTAAATTCAATATTCCAACACTTAAAACTATGTATAGATACTAAAATGTACTGTGGATATTAAACAAAAACATAGCCTTAATTAAAATGTTGGTACCTACATTTTATTTTAATGAATAAGACATTCAGAACTGTGAAATGCTTTGCTTAAAAAATATTTAAGCTAATTACTAAAAAGTTACCAAAAATGATATTTGTTGCAGTATAATGTATCTATAAAACTACAGCAGCAATAGATTTTCCTTTTCGTAATTTGAATTTCTATAAAGGTTCAATTTAATTTTTATGTAACAAAAAAAAGATGATAATGATTGAAAATTGGACGATTAATTATAAGTATGATCAATTATATTACAAAAATATACCATATCTGTTGTCGATAATAACTTAAATTTGTAATGATGCAACGCAATAAAGATTAAAAAAAAATATATATATATTTATATCTGTTTGTGCAAACATGAAAATTATTCTCTTGACTCGCATTCTCTAACAGCTAATTAGTTTGAATTACAACATTAAATTCATTTGTCAAGTAAAACATTCTGTTTGTTTCTGAAAAGATAATTAAATTACATCAGGTAAAAGGCTTGTATATTAAGTTTAATTTGTAACTTTTATTTGAATACATCTTACATTATTTACTGTAGCTCCTCAAGTGACAAAATTCTCAACTTCAATAGATTTGTTAACAAAATGATTTTTATTATAATGTTAATTCATATCAAGGAGATGAATTTGTCAGGTTGAATAAACAGCCAGTTTTTAAATGAAAAACTTATATTTTGGCGTGCCAATGTTTTGACCTGCCTTGCAGGTCTTCATCAGGGCTAAAATTAAAATTTATATTATTCAATTTAATTACTTTATTACAACTGTATTTTTGACTAGACTTTACTACTATTTTGTATTTAATTGTATTTGTATTTTCATTTTTAAATTATTTTTATTATTTATTAATTTTTTTTTTGTTTGTATCATCTTGGTCACATCCAATTTTTGTTATTTTAGCCCTGATGAAGACCTGCAAGGCAGGTTGAAACATTGGCACGCCAAAATATAAGTTTTTCGTTTAAAAACTGGCTGTGTTTATTCATCCTGACAAATTCATCTCCTTAGTAAAAACTCACAGTCAACAATACAATCATCATCGTTAATTCATATCATTATGGAAAATATTGACAGGTGTCTTTTCTTGAGTGTTAATTTATTTCATAATATTGAAAAAAAGAAAAGAAATTATTCTTGATAATGTTCTTTGGTTTTTAATATCCTGTTGGAATTCATTGACTATGAGTGTTTCTTGGCTTTATTTTTTTAATTTGACTTATTTATCTTTTTTATGAATTCATTATATAATATTGGTAACAATAATAAAATATTGCATATTATGAATTGTTTCTTAAGTTTTTCTTTTTCTTTTTTATTTTTTTTATTTATTTATTTATTTTTTATTTTTTTATTAAAAATTGAATTACACATCGTCAATTCTTGTTAATTTGAATCTCTTCATACTCGTGTTCACTTGAAAAACACTCAATAAATAAAAAAATCAATATCTCTCTACAATTTGAAGTTTAGCAGCATCTTGATTGACAACGCTTTATAATTCTCTTTGGTACATGTTTTGATTACGTGTGGATCGGTCTTTTGTAAACATCAACTGATTCGAGTGTGATGTAACAAATTCTTTCTCTCTAGACTCAAGAGGAGTGTGGAAAAGTGGGACTTCTACCTAACTGAAGTTAGTTAAATTTAAATTGAAAACTCCAACACACACCAGATGTACAAACCTGTTTGTAAAACATCCTGATTCAAGTGATATTTAACAATTTATTGTCTAACCAACTAAAAATAAATATTTAATATAATTTTAATAGGCAAGTGATAATAGATTTATTGTCATATGGTATATGGTGATAAGCTGAATTAAAAAATAGGTTAGATGCCTGAACCGCACACTTTCATTAATGTTATTTTAAAAAATAGTTTTATGGTTAGAAATTTATTTAATTTAAAATCCAAACAAATGAAATCAATAAAATTATTTCTGCAGAATAAAAATTATTACCAAATCCAAATTTCAATCCTTTTCTTTGTGATATTGTGTGTAAAAATAAAATTCAATAGGTCCTTTAGGTAAAAGCACAATGCAGTCAATGCAAGAGTTTCTTAAAAATATGTCCACCTGGACTACCAACTCAAACATTAAAATTAAATTTTGATGTCTAATTACGATTTTACGTATTTTTCAAACACCTAATCAGTGCACTTCTAACCAGTTTAAAGTTCTTTTCTTATGAGAGCGGGTGAAGCCGCGAAGGGAAATGCTAGTGTTTTATACTTTTACTCCTCTATCTACTTCATTCAAAAGATTTGGGTAACTAACTTGATATTGAGGACATTTTCTAGTAGAGCCTCATGACATAAAGGCTTTTTAGACTACAAGATGTGTTATAAGGTTACTGGTATCTTGGATATTATTGTAACTTAGTAGTAACCTTTAAATTTATTATTACTGTAACAAAATAATTGGTTAGTAAATACAAGTCTCGTGGGTTTTAAAAAGATGCTCTTGTAGAAAGTCATTCTATTAAGTGTCTTAGCAAGTTTCTGTTATATATTTGTTGTATTTAATTGTCAATTTGAGAATCTCTAATCACTTTTGTTCTATTTACAATTATTATTTGATGGTAGTGTTCTATTTTTCAGTCTCTCCATAAAGTAATTGTTGATCATGTGGAGAATGAGTGAATACCTCAATGATTACTTGGTACTTTGTCATCCTTTACACTATTTTATTGCCACTGGAATGATAACTATCTCAAACCAGGGGTGGGTTTGATAATCTCTCTCTCTCTCTCTCTCTCTCTCTCTCTCTCTATATATATATATATATATATATATATATATATATATATACACAGGGTGTCCCGAATTTAAATGACAAAACTTCAGGAACTTATAGGGGACCGAAAAACTAAGACAAAAAGTCCTTTAGAGATTTGCTCGTTTTTGCTTAGTTTTAGAGAAAATCGCGAAAAAAGAAACAAAACTAAAATGGTACAGGTAGCGATCATCACCTTTCAAAGTTCGTCAGGCTAGGCAGTGAGATATGTAAACACTTAATGTTATCCTTTACATTTCGGCTTCCTTCTAGGATTATAATTCCTAAATCAGTCTTCAGTCAGTTACTCAGATATTTTTGTGTGAATAGCATCAGCCACAATGTCGCATACATTTTCTAATGTTGAATACGCTGATATGATTTTTGTGTATGGTTTCTGTAATGGTAATGCTTTAGAAGCGGTGCGGGAGTATGCGCGCCGATTTCCAAATAGATGAGTGCCTAATCGACGAATCTTTTCGCTAACTTTTAATAGACTACGAGAGACTGGGTCATTCTTAATAAGTAATGAAGGCGACCAATTCCAGGCAGCAATAAGAGCAGATTATCGGAGAAGAAATTGTGTCCAACGCCACTTCGATAACAATCCTGAGACTAGCATCCGAAGAGCATCTGCTGCATTAGCAATATGGCGAACTTTGAAAGGTGATAATCGCTACCCATACCATCTTCAAAAAGTTCAGAATTTATTACCTCAAGATTATGTCAAGAGATTGAATTTTAGTAACTGGTTTGACAAAATTCACGATTACATTGACCGATGAAGCTACCTTTACAAGAGGAGGAATTGTTAATCAAAGAAATTATCATTTATGGGCTCTTAAAAATACCAGAGCTATTAGAGAGAATAGGTTTCAGCATGAATTTGCTATTAATGTTTGGCTTGGAATTTGGAACGGATTACTGGTGGGACCATATTTTTTAGCTGGAAGATTGAATGGTATCACATTTACACATTTTTTGGAGAACGACTTTTCTAATTATTTAGATGACATTCCCTTACAGCAGCGGATTGAAATGTGGTTCCAACTCGGATGTCCAGATCATTATAGCAGAGTTGCTTGAGCTTGGCTGGATATAAATTATCCACAACGATGGATTGGACGTGGAGGAGTAGTACCTTGGCCACCCAGATCACCTGATATAACACCCATGGATTTCTTCGTATGGGGAACCTTGAAGCAGAAAGTTTATTAGGTGTCAATCAACTCAAGAGAGCAACTAAGGGACCGAATCATAGATGCAGTGCACCAAATATCATCAGAACAATGTTTAGCTGCAATTTATCAAGTGAGTGCTAGATGTAATTCTTGCATTGGTGCAAGAGGACAACATTTTGAGCAATACTTACATTAAAAAGAACATAACATAAATATAAATGTAAATAAATAAGTATAAAAATGAAAACTGTTTTGTTTCTTTTTTTGCGATTTTCTCTAAAACTAAGCAAAAATGAGCAAATCTCTAAAGGACTTTTTGTCTTAGTTTTTCAGTCCCCTATAAGCTCCTGAAGTTTTGCCATTTAAATTCGGGCAAATCTTTTTGTATACAGGGTGTTCAGCCTAAGAGTGCAGTAACTTCGGGAGACGATTCTGGGCATCATTTGCAACAAAAAATTCCCTATAAACTATAGCTCTATTCTCATCCGTTTTATAGATATTTTTAATTTTGTTTTTTCATAAAATGTATACTTTTTAACAAACAATTGTCTATATTCCCCCAACTATTAAAGCTAGAGCAATTTCAATATGCTCGTTTAATTAGAAAGAAGATTAAATTACCTTTAAAATAAGCTTTTTTATACTTCAAAATAGCCGCATCCTGTATTTAACTTTGTGATCCAAACATAAGAATGAGCAAGTTTCAAATTTCGTTCCCAAACTTTGACTGCATTTTTCTCTAAAATATTACATATGTTAGAAACATACACTATTCAAAAAAAAAACTTCTACAAATAAACATCTTTGAATGGTATACCATGAATAGCCATAATTTTTAAAATTGATACTGAAATCTCTTATTAATTACAAAAAACAGGGAGAGATACTGAAATACTGAGAGAATGCTCAGAAATGTTAAATAGTTTATTATGTTTTATTAATAGGAAAGTAATTTAATCACAATTACCTATTTATCTTATTCTAATATTTGCAAATTAAGAAACTTTTAAGATAATTTAATTAAAATTTACATACTTAATTTACAATAATTGTTCAAAATGTCCTCCCTCTTCTCTGATACACAGTACCGATCTTCTAGCACAAAATTGTATTGCAGCACTCATAAATTTTTTTGACCAACTCCTCTCGGATTTCTGATCTTACTTCTTACTCTTTTTACACCTAGCCAAACATTCACCCTGAATTCATGCTGGTAATGGGAAATAACAGAACTCTGCAGGTTAGCTTCCATCCAAAAATGAACTTAATGAGTGCTGCAATATAGTGCGGCAAAATCGTGATGAACTTCACCTAGCAGTAGATACAGTCAGAAAAAGCTGTATATCACAGAAGAGGAAGGACATTTTGAACAATTATTGTAAATCAAGTATGTAAATTTTAATTAAATTATCTTCAAATTATATATATATATATATATATATATATATATATATATATATATATCTATATAAAAATCCTTTCTAATGTTAAATATTTGTTTTTGAGCAACCATAAAAATAAAGTTCCAATTGCAAATGGTATTATGTAAAAATTAATAAGTAAACACATTCAATAGCTATCATTCTATGTGTCACTAAAAGAGCTGCATTTAACAAGTTCCATATATTAATGGAAGTCACAAATTAAATTAAAGTTTGACAGTTAGTATAAGGGTGGACGGAAATACCATTATAAACAAGCTTTTTATTTTAAGTCTTCTATGGCATTGTTAATTTATCTTGTTTTTTGTTACCTTTTTTTTTCTTCCTTTGAAAATATACAAAAAACAAATAAATTAAAAAAACATTTCAAAATGTTTAAAAAAAGGTATCTAATTTTTGGAGCTGCTGTTCTGGAGGACTGAATAGCTGTCTTGAAAGATTAATTAAACAGAAAATTTATTTTTACATGTTTCATTTATTAGATGAAGGAGTCTATAATACATTTATACTGGACTCAGATAATAAAGATTGGAGTTTGTTGTTGCATTGTGCTGAAAAGCCCAAAAGTCCACGATACCTTACCAGTCTTATAATGAGCAGGAATACAACATTACCAGCAGGTGTTATCAGTTACCTGAGAGATAAGCTTCCAAGGTAATTAGTATGATATTTTCATACTGTATTTTATAATATATTTTTGTTATAACAAATTGATAGGCAAAGGTTCCAATAAATAATCCCTAACACGTTATACAATATTTAGATTTAACCATTGATGAAAAATGAATACGTCAGCAAACCTAACAATATATACCTACTATGGACAAATTTATTTGTATAGTGAAAACAATAGATGGCATTTATCGTTAGGCAAGATATCAACTATATCTGTTCATAGAGATATTTTTTTTATTTTTTTCTTTGAAACGGTGTTTCCCTTCGTTGGGTTTCCGTTAGATCAAACTATTCTTACACAGTTGTCTGTCCCATCAATCACCATCCCTCAGACCTCTTCTGCCATTTCCTCTGCTATCTCATTCTCCCATCTCCTTGCTGGTCGTCCTCTCCTATTTCTCGAAGGGTTCCATTTTATAACCATTTCAGACAATCTTCCAGGAGGCATTCAACGTACATGTCCATAACATATTAACTTCTTCTTCATAACATGTTCCGCCACTCTCTCCATAATTTCCATTTTCCTCCTTATATCTTCATTTCTTACGCGATCTGCCCTGGTTTTCTGGATACACCTCCTCCAGTAGTCCATCTCAACATTTAATTTATCCCTAATACTCTTGGTGAGGGACCATGTTTCTGCGCCATATGTGAGGATGCTTTCAATCAATGATTCAAAAATCCGTTTCTTTTTCTTTTTGGATAAGGTCCTCCTCCACAAAACCGGATGCAAGATTCGAATTGCCTTGCTAGCTATTCCACATCTGCTCTGTATTTCTCTTTTACATCCTACCATATCCAGAATGGAGCCTAAATATTTTAATTCTTCTACTTGTTTTCATTTTGCTCCTTCTATCCAGAGATTCTCCTCCTCATTCCTCTCTATATACATGTATCCGGTTTTGTCAAGATATATGTTTATTCACCATGCTTTGTAACATCGCATGAGCTTCCTATCATAAGAAGACATCAGGTCTTCTTTATCCTGGGCCACAACCACCTGATCGTCTGCGAAGATTCATAGAGATTAAGAAGTCATAACTCGAATATAAAGGCAGACCTGGTGAAAAGAAATTAATTTTTGTGATTGAAAAAATATTCCATGATTAGCTTTAGGTCTCCTATTTTGAATGCCAGTCATGATGGCTTTGTGCTGGTCTTTTCCATTTTCTAGATGCTTAAGATGACCATTCTCTATCACACCATCACATTGTATACTAATGTTTTGGAGTGTACAACACTTGATCTATTCATTTTCATCGAACCTCATTTGATGACTATTATAATCTGTACAATCCCATAGGTGTATTTGAATACTCATAAATATAAATAAATGACCTGTAAATACAGGTCATAATCATTGTATTATTTTATCCATTCATCCATTATTCAAATTATTCCTCCCTGTATTCTTTGCTCAAATCTTGATGAAGTGAGCAATTCACAGTAGTGAATGTCCTCAATTCTGAAAAGGTCTAATGAAAAAAATTGTTTAGTCTTACATTTGTGATACTGGATAGGGTTTAACTTCTTAAGTATGAAAAAAACGACTTAAGTATTGTCACTAACAACTTTTGAACTGAGCCCAGTACCACTACCATAGTAGTAGTTAACAATGGTCAAGTAGTAATAGTTAAGTGCCTCCGAATGTTAACTTCAACAAAATTCTACTTAATTTTGGAACAACAAGGAGGAAGCTGAATTTTATATGTGTTTTACAAGTTATTAAAGCATACATCTAAAAAATCCCTGAGGAACTTGGCAGAACGGGTTCAAACGAACACTTACTGTGCTTGTACTTTGGGCTAGTTGTAATGGGATTTAATTTAAAAAAAATGTTATAACAACTTAAAACCACATATATTACAGACATAATTTAATTGTCTATAGAAATTATTCATACCTTTCTTACTTTCGAAATCTAATTTAGTCAAAAAATAAAAATCAACAGTTTTTTTATTAACTTATAAATCAGGGTTTTCAGTGAGAACAGATTAATTTTATGAAAAATATCCCAAATAAATATTTTACCACGGGCCATGAAGTTTCTGCAATGCTGCTAATTAAAAAAAAAAATCCTATACTCATTCTAAAAGTAATAATTTTATTCTAGGCCTACTTGCAACTCCACCATTTCCATTGAAATCTAATTATTTATTCTGCATAATCAACAAGTAATATATTGATTTATTAAATACAAATTTCTATTATTATATATTATTTACTCTATTATATATTTTTTAAAAGTTATAATAATAATTGTAGTAGTTTTATCCCTTTAAAAAAATTTTTATTTGTTCAACATGAATTTAAAAATAATATTCTAGCGTTATAATTATATATTAATGTTTTAATTTAATTATTCATCCTAAATGAATTTATTTTTTTGAATTAGTCATGACAACAGAATACATTGTTTTTCAATCCTTAAATTAAAAGTTCAAATTCGTTTTATTCTGACATTTTGGATTTTTCTAAAAGCAATAGTAATCTCTTAAGGATGGAGGGGAAATGCACCCAGAGATCTCTTCCCTCCTCCAATAATTTGAAAACCCAAATATTTAGTGGAGAACTGAAATTTTGTAAACCACTTAAATTTGTGAATATTGTAAAACATTTTTTGTCCAGTCAATAAACACATTGAAGAGTGCATGAAATATGCGATAATTTTTGACTTTGTAGCTTCTTTAATAATAGTTAGAAGTTAAACATACCAGGTATGCAAGTTTAAAATGTCGTTTATTTCTTAAAATATATACACAGTAATTTAAAAAAAAGTATAATATATTTTATTCAAAGTACTGACCCTCGCTTTCTACACATTTTGTCCATCTCTCGGGCAATATATGGATACCATTCCAAAAGAATGCTTCATCTTTATTTGAAATCCATTCATCGAGCCATTTTCGTACGTTTTCGAAATTGTTGAAGTTTTGCTCCGCCAATGAGTGTCCCATCGATGAGAAGAGGTGATAATCAGAAGGCGCCAGGTCAGGTGAATACGGCGGGTGGGGTAGGAGTTCCCAACCAAGCGAAGAAATCGTTTCCTTAGTCAATCTGGCTGAAAGTGCAGGAGCGTTATCATACTGAAGAACGACTTTGGCGTGCCTGTGAGCCCATTCTGGGCGTTTTTTCGATCAATGCGTGACTCAAATTGATCAGTTGTTGTCAGTAGCTCGTAGTAGACTACTCCCTTCTGATCCCACCACACACACAGCATTGTCTTCTTCCCAAAACGATCCGGTCTTGCACTCGATGTGGATGGTTGTCCTGGCGTTACCCATGATTTTTTTCGTTTGGGATTCTGAAAATAAATCCATTTTTCATCGCCAGTTACAACTCGATGCAAAAAACCCTTTCTTTCGTGGCGTAAAAGCAGCATTTCACACACAGTTTTTCGTTTTTCCATCTGTCGTTCGTCCAATTCATGTGGAACCCATTTTCCAACCTTTTGAATCTTTCCCATAGCTCTCAGGCGATCGGAAATGGCTTGCCTAGTGACATTCAACTGTTCTGCCATCATTTGTTGGGTTTGGGTATTGTCTTCGTCTAATAAAGATTGCAATTCGAAGTCCTCAAACTTTTTTGGTCGATTTTCTCGTTTTTGATCAGTAACATCAAAATCACCACGTTTGAAACTTTGAAACCAACGTTCACATGCCCTGACGGTTGGAGCAACATCGCCATAAGTCTCAACAAGAATTCGATGACATTCAGATGCCTTTTTCTTTTGATTAAATAAGAAAATCATGACATGCCGCAAATGCTCTTTATTTGGCTTAAAATTAGACATTTTTAACACCAAAGAAAGGTATGATACGTCCACGTAAACAACTTAAAAACAACTGACTTTTGTAAACAAATGACTAACAAACAAAATAGCGTTTAGAGATAAGCAAATCCTTCAATAGGCTAAGAGCGCATTCTATTGGAATTAAAACGACATTTTAAACTTGCATACCTGGTACTAAAAGTCACAGATTCTGGGGGGTGGGGGGAAGGGGAGAAGTTCCATTTTTTTTTGGTTTTTCGATTATATCTCAAAAACGGTTGACTCTAGAAAAATATGTTTCAAATAAACATTAAAGCTAATCATATTTCCTATAAAATTGATAATATATATAAATTAGTCCTAATTCTAGCCATTTTCCAGATATTTGTTATTGAAAATCAGTGGTTTTCGGGAAAACTTTTGCATCTAGTACCTTCCACAAACGTTTTTCATAAAAAATGTTAGAATCAAAATCGTAGAGCATTCTTGATTTTGAATCAGATTTATCAT
This sequence comes from Euschistus heros, assembly GCA_003667255.2. NCBI lineage: Eukaryota > Metazoa > Arthropoda > Insecta > Hemiptera > Pentatomidae > Euschistus > Euschistus heros. The sequence continues at coordinate 3,509,798 of RCWM02000007.1, read as the reverse complement.
GAAACCTATTTAATATTTCCATTCATGTTAACTAAAAAAAAAAAAATCATAGTTTGCTTTGTTATTACTAAAGCCCGGATTTTCGTGCAAGAAAAATTCTGAAATGTGCAGTAAAAACTTGAAATCGTGCAAAGTCGTGCAATAAAAACTTAAAATCATGCGAAATAAAATGCAAATGATAAATAATGTTGAACAAACAATTTGCTAGTTACATTCCTTTCCTAAAAGTGGTTTTTATCTTAAAATTTATTGATCCGGTCCTTAGTAAGGGAGTAGTTAAATAGTCCTTGCCTAAAACGCAATAAGAACAAATCGCATCTCTTTAATGTACATGCTATACATAACCTATGTGTACATATTACTTAGGAATATATATATATATGTATATTGCAATTACAAATAAAAATAACCGTACATTTATGCTCTAAATCATTAAATAGGGATAAAAATTCAAGTTAAAAGCTTATTCGAATTAGAGTGTGCATCAACATATGACTTTCTTTCGCTGCCAATAGTTTTGTCACAGAGCCCACAATATATTATTTGTCACCGGATTTTAGTTCCGGATATTTTACTATCCATCCTGGTATCTTTGAACTAACACTAGCTGAAATTTTAGGTATTTTAATGGAGACAACGTTACTCCTTAGTCGGAACTAAAAAGTCGGAAACTAAAAAATTATTGCTTCCGATGAGAAAAGTTATGAGGGAGAGTCAAAATTTCTTGGAAGGTGGTGATCCGAGTTCCCTAGCTCAAGTCAATCTAAACATTTCTAAGAACACTATAGAAGCGTATTCATTTTAACACGCTTGGATTTTTTATATTTTTGTACTAAGAATAGTTTATATCACTTAAAAAAGAAAAATTATCACCTATATAAAAATAATAATTATTCATTCTTCTAAAAGTTGCCACTTTTTCAAAAAGAAGAAAGTGTTGTGCGCATTCACGATTTGAACCCAGGAATTTTGTGCATTCAAACTGCAAAATGTTCAATTTTATGCATTAAAACAGCAGAATGTGCAATTTTATGCATTCAAACTGCAGAATGTGCAATTTTATGCAGTAACCCCCAAAATGTGCAATTTTGTGCAATATTAAACTAGGTAAATTTGGGCCTAAACATCCTAATTCATATCAATAATTTGTCCCTGGCTGATTACGAGCTTGCAATAAAAAGATGCAATTGCACGAGAATCCGGGCTCTAGTTATTACTATTAATGCTACTAAATAAATAGAAGTGTTAGAATAATTGTAAAATAGCATTCTAGATTTTAAATCAATTTTATCACAAAAAATATTTAATATTTCCATTCTTGTTAACTAAAAAAAAATTCATAGGTTGCTTTGTTATTACAAATTATTAAAAATTTATTACTATTAATGCTACTAAATACATATAAATGTTCGTAGTAATAGTTCAAATTTACCTAAACAGCCTGTCCATACTTATGTATTTGGCATTTATTTCATTGTTAGGGATAGCTATTGAAATTAGTGTAATCATAATTATTGTAATTATTGAGTGCTTGCAAACAATTTTAAATCTGAGAACATTTTTATTTTGGATACTAAAAAGGCTTGGGGAGTTCAAACTGGCTGTCCAAGATTTCTGAGCACTTTTCCCACCCTGAGACTTACGGATGTTAGCTGTATATTACATTGTTCCTGGTTTAAGAGTTGATTATAAAATTAAAACAATAATTTAATTTAAGGTGGTTGTGGTTAGGCTGAAATTGAGCATAATTAATCAGCTAGTGTTTGGTTGCTTGAAACATCAGTAAAAATAAATTAAATCCTGTACTAATACAACCCATGAAGGATCTTTAGTATCAGTACTTAGGTAAAAAATAGTGTAAATCCTTGAACAACAGTTGTGAAAGGAAGAGATTTGGTTGAAATCCTGTTCATTCCTCAGGTTTTATGTTTTTTCCCAATTAAGGGCCCCAAATTCTAGTGGCTGAGTATGCCTCAATTTTTTTTTTTTTTTTTTTTTTTTTTTTGGGGGGGGGGGGTTTGATTCACATCAGTGTAAGTTATATTTATTTCGGGGTCATGATATCACCAAAAAGGACCACCAAGGTTGGTGATATTTCATAGTGCCATCGATAATCATCACATTCGAAAATGGCATCATTATCCATTACACTATTGATGACATTTTGGATTTTTTTTCGACAAAATGCACATAAAAATAAAAAATAAATGATCTATAGTAGAGCGTCGATTATCCAGACTAATGAATGCCTGACTTTTTTCATTGTAGGAAACATAGCCCCATACCATGGCTGTCCACCACCTGTTTTACTGTGGCAGAAAAATTTGGTTTTTCATTTCCTCATTGCGCTGTCCCTTATTTTCATAAGAAAATACAATATTTTCCTAAAATATATATAGTTTTTTTTTACGTATTCTCTGGCAAAAGCACTACTAATAAATGGTTTCTTCCTTGGTACACTATTCTGGAGGCCCTCAGATTTTATGAAATATTTTATTGCCCTTGCACCAATAAAATAAGTTTGGACCTTTAGAGCCAATTCCTGAGAGCGTCTTTTGGTCCTAACATTCAGTTTCTTTGGACTACCTGTACGCCTTCTATTTTCGGTAGTACAACGCCGTTCATATCTCTTTAATTACATACCTGACTAGTGAAATTCACCCGTACTGAATCTCCTATTTAGCGGTAGGATATTTGTTGATTTCGCTAGAAAACCATTCTTTTGCGAATCGTGACACTTATTTCACTTCGGCATAATAAGTTTTCTATTAACAGAACAATAATAAATTGCTAATTTAAAAATCTGATTAGATAAAAAGAAAAAATACAATAAAGGATGGATGATAAAGAAGAAAGCAATTATTTTTTCCATAACAACATTCATTTATATCAACTGATAAAAAAAAAATCTGTCATCTAAAAATAATTATACTTTGGTAAGTACAATAATTTTAAAATCTTTGATATGGAAATACTTTTTGCCACAACTCTGCTTGCTTATACATAACTTATAACACGAGTATAACTCGAACAAAAATGTCTGTTCGATGTTTCATGAAGTCTATAAGTCTGATCATCTTAATCCAGAAGTTCACTGTCTTCGAAGCTCGATTTTTCATATTTGCGTTGTGAAAAATTGGTTTTTGTCCCTCTTAATAAGATCTTATGTATCTATTTTGGCGTAAATGGTATTTTTGGAGTAATTACAGGATTTTGGAAAACGATAAAACATTTGCGGTGCTCTTCTGAAATTTTAACCTTTCCATGTACTTCGTAACAACCAGGTAGTTAACCCTTTGTGCTTTTTACAGCAGCTTTATTTTATGGTGTAATTAAATTAAGAGTTTTTTAAGTACAAAATATGGTCCAAATGTTTTCTTACCATTGTTTTGGTTAATATGCTTGGTGAATTAACAGATCAGCTCAAGAGTTATTTGTTCCAATCCGGACTGTTGGTGATAACGTTTATTATAAATTTAAACGTTTGTCCTCTGTGTAGAAAAGTAGGTCATATTCCCTTGCTGTCATGTTTTCAGTTGATTGAGGCGATTCAATAGACAGCCAATTTTTTGCTTAATACTGGTATTTTATGACATTAATCTAATGATCCATTGTCTCTGTTTAATATGTGAATTCCATATTATTTTATATATTAATTAGACTATTTTTTGTTTTGTAATTCAATGTTTTTATTTACTGTTAGGTACGACATCACTTTAGAATATATGTTCCCTATGCAACAAGTTGAGTGCGGAGATCCTACACGAAATTTGCATTATGCTGTACCAGTGGCTAAACACTCAAAACATTCTTCAAGAAAACACCCTTTTCGCCATAGAGGTCGGCGTTCTAAAGCCAATAAGAAAAAAGAAACGACGTTGGCTTGATTCTGTTATGTTCTGTACATATTCATTATTAATAAAATATATTTGAAAACTTTAATAAGTGATTCTTATTATTACTTACTACCAGTTTGAAATTTACTTTATGTATGTATTTTAAGAAATAAAATCGATGTTATTAATTTTGTAATTACCCACTTTTTTATCCTGTGAATTATTTAATATAGGAAACAAAGGAGAAAATCAACATGAGAATATTGAAGAATCGTAATATTTCAGTGCATAGCTTATTTTTGTTTAATACTTGATATGTTATGGTTTCTGCATGATTCGTTTCATTTTTTAAAAGTGCTTCCTTAATTTTCGTGTCTTTTACGAAAACCGCCATTTTCTGACTTCTCTTAAGACTATTTCTTTCGTGTTTCTTTTGTATTACTCTTAAAGGATTAGTTCTTTTACCTAAAAGTTTGCTCATTTGTGACTTCAATGCTTCCATTTCTTTTTCAAGAATCAACGATTTTTGATCTTCCTCGAAATCAATCTCATTTTGTTTCAAACAGATCTTTAAGAATTTCGTGAGAAGCTGGCTATCTATGTTCACTATTTGACAGATATTACTGATATTTTTGTTTAATTCATTTTTAACCGTATTTACTGAATTCAGTACATGTTGATTAATATTTTGTTTGTAAGTTTGTAACTGATTATTGCCTTTATAGTCTATAAATTTGCTCAATATATTATGAGGGGAAGAAGTGGAGAGGGATGGTTGTTTCTTGTATATTCGATTTTGACCTTCGATGAGTGGATATGTTGTTTGAAAATAGAAGACTTGTTTAGTTGTGTCTTTCTTCATTGGATAAGCGTTATGTATGGTATTAATGGACGCTGATCTAAGCATATTGTTAAATATTGATTTGTTGAGAGAAAAGCGGCCTGTTCCTTGATAATTATTATTTGAATTAATTAAATCATTTTTGCTTGTGTTTTTTTGTACTATGTCCTCGAACGTTACAAAAGGATTGAAGCAGAGACTATTTTGAACTTGAATGAGATAATTTTTATTTTTTAAATCGTTGCTTCCTAAACTTTGGACCAATTCTGCATCTTTCGTCGTCTTATAGCGCTTTTCATCAAAAATGTTCTGTTCTTTGTGGATGCCCCGTTTGGATGGAACATTAGTAATTTTATTTGGGACTTCATATTTTCGGATAATATTTGAAAGATCGCGTTTTTTGAAAGTATTGTTTCTTGCATACTTCTCAGTTTCATTGGTATCACGATTTTCAGGAATATTCGGTTTAAGGTAAATCTTACCAAGATCCTGTTCTCCAAGTTCGTCTTTGTTATTTGTTTTGTGTTCATATTTGGACAATAGAAATTTTCTGGTTTTGTTGTATTGGTGGTAATACTTATGTGATACGTTAGGCTGAGGTTGATTAAAACTTTCATTAGTTAAATGTTTTTCATTTTGGATCTTTCGTTCTCTATAAACATCCGTGTATTTTTCTTTCAAATCCGCGTAAGAGCTGTTAGACAATTTTATTTTACTTTTTTCCTCGGTTTTCTTCTGGTTTATTTCCTGAATACAGCTGTCGTGGCCTCTGCGACGTGGTTTGTTTTGAACCGTTGGTCTAACATCGTTAATGTACTCTTGCCTTTCCGTATAAATAATTACCTGATGGTAGATGCCGGTCATGTGATACTTTATCCCTGTTTTTATCCGTTGTTCAAGATATTTTTTTGCATATCTAATCGTTTCTATATTTTGATCTGCAGATTCTTTTGTCTTTGGTAACTGCTCACTAGGTCCCGGACCACAGGCGGCCTTGTCTGCTAAACACTGGTCACAATTTTCAAGTTCCAATGCTTGGGAATACTCGCTAAGCTCATCCTTGTTATTGCACTCTATACACTCATCGATATTTTGGGGCTCCATTGAGTTCAAGATGCACTTAAATAACTGGTTTCCAACTTCTTCCAAACCTTTTTCATCTTGTTTTGGCGTTTCAATTTTACTATTTTTGACCGTAGTAGTCTCGCTTGAACTTTTTTCTGTTTCTATATCACTTTTAGACTTTTTATTGTATTTTTTCACTACCATTTTGTATTCATGTTTTACATTGACCTCTTTAATCACTTTAACTATTGATTTTGGATCATAGACTATATACGGGCGACCAGTATTTTTGTCGTATTGGATAGGAATATTCTGAAGAAGCTTGTTGACGCGGTCGAGGGCAGTAATAATGTTACATATGTTTAAGGGTTTGTTCTTTATACATTCGTAATCCATCTTGAATGTATACAATTTCGTAGAAGAGTTTTGACCTTTCAGTGGCTTATTCTTTTTTATTGTAGGTATAGATTCTGTGCTAGACATGAGCGATTGCTTCGACTCCTGTTGTGATAATTCTGACGAGTTACATTCTTTTTGAACCGTGGATTCCAGATTACTGTGTTGGCTGTCAGTATCGATGTTAATGGATGATGCGTGCATACTGAGATACGTACATGGCTCTTTTTGAAAGTTCAACTCCGTCAGGGAATCGTTTTTCGTTAAGAGTAAAGGTGTATGGATTTCTGAAGCTTTAACTTGCTTATGCAGTTCTTGTAAGATAGCAGTAAGCCTTTCTTCTTCAGAAATACTTTCTGGCTTGGATTCTTTTATTAAAGTTTTTTTTCTTTTTATATTTCTTTTTTCTTTAAATGTGAACTTTTTGTTATGAGAAATCTTGGATTGTTCTGTATCGTCTGTATAGTTTTTCAATTTGTCATGTGCATCTGTGATTGGATGATCATTGTTAAGAGATTTGAACAATTCATTATTTGATTCTGAATCCACCAAATAATTTATTAACGGGTCGTTTTTGTTAAAATGTGACTGTTCATTTTCAATACAAGCCTCTAATTTCTCTTCTAGACCAAACTCCGTTTCGTTGTAGCTGTCGTCTGTTTCATTTCCGCCTAGTTTTCCTATTAGCTCTGATAAACTTATCCCACTGGATTGTTTTGTGCATTTGCTCTTTTTTCTTGCACCAGCATTGTATGTGTTGTTCATTTGATATTTATTAAATTTTTTGTTTGTAGGTTCATTATACAGGAGATCTTTATTTAATTCGTCTTTGAATTTTTTTACTATTTTATCTGTCTCTTTTGAATATTTATTTTGTGAGATAGCCTCTTCAACATCATGGAGCAGATTTATGACGGAAAAATGGGAATGCACACTCGGTTTAATTGAGTTAGGATACACTGAAACATAAAAAATATAATTTTAGCGTACTACAATTATTCTGTGTTTATGTACCTTTAAATTTTCTTAATCTATGAAGACTAAATGAGGACTTAGGTTCTATTTCAAGTCAGGTCTAGAAATCGGGTTCATTTTGTTTGTTTTTTTAAAGTATTATCATGGGAGGTAGTTATTTTTGAGATTTTTATAAAATGTGGGGGCCCAGTCCTAAAATCAAAATTCATGTCGGTTGTGATTAGTCTTACCTGTCAACTTTCATACCACCAAGTACCATAGTTCCAACATATTTAGATCGCAACTCCAGTCTTTTAATACTGATATCTATTCCGTGAGGAATCCGCGTAAAAATCTCGACATTTCACTACTTCAATGAATATCTCTAATCTCGAGGATAATAAATAAATTAGTCGGCCTGACAACATATAAAAGTACTTAGAAAATAATGTAATAAATAGTGAGGAATATTTTATGGCTACTAGAAAGAGGAGCAAGCAGTAGGTGCCCCGGGAAGACCTTCAATCTTAAATTACTTATATTTAAGAAAATTCACTACTCGCACGATTTCGGTATTTACTGCTATGATTTGTTTGAGTCCAATAACCATCTTCTGCAAGTCCAAATTAGCCTGATAAAGGACATGTATATGAGATTTGTTTTAGTGTATTCGTTTATCGAATTAGTGTAGAAGTAGTCAAAATAGGCGAGTTGCTTCTTGTCTTTATTTTCTTGTGTGAAGGTTCCTCTTTAAATACAATATTATTTAGGTAACTGCTTATCTGTCCAAGTTTTAGTGAAATATTAATTGAGGCGTGGAATTCCAAAACCTGCTAAGTCCAATTTCCAGATTTTTTAAAATAGTTTTTTACTAGACTATCTTTAGGTGCAAGGTTTTCTCAAAAAAGTAGTTAAATCAGATATAAAACGGCCATACAAAAAATAATTCCCCTTCCTAATCCAGTCTGACCTTAACCTTTATCGATCAGCTGTTCAAAAGTTGAAAAAATAAGATAAAAAATAGAGTTATATGGTTTTGGGATTCTCTATGCTTCAGGTAATTGTTTTGATTTATGTTTGCTATCAAATGTTGACATAATTTTTTTAAGTACGCAGTATGCGAGCAGGATTTTTGGGATTGAGTAAGTGGATCATCATTGAATCATTCAGGAATCTTCAGCATAAGTTGTGGTGGTAGGTTAAATATGAGTTTTATCTATATATTATATAATACATAAAGGATAGGAGCTAGTATACTGCATAGAGGAATATCAGCGAATTGGGGAAAGAAGGATTAATATTAGAATCAAGCAAATTGGAATCAAAAAAGAAATAAAGTTATAGAATTTAAAAGCTTGTGATAAGCAAGAAAGGAGAACGTCGGATATTAGTTTTTTAAAGGATTAGGGATAATTTTTATAATTGATAATTTCCAGCGATTGGAGAAGTATGTTCAGAGTAGAGTTTTATAAATAATCGTTAGGAATAATACTTTGTATGAGTTTGAGGATTACAGAAGTGAACATTTCATGAACAAAAGCTTTGTTATAATTTTTTAAAAATCAGGAGGCATTTCTAAAAAAAAAACCCATGAAAGTGTCTTGTGTTCAAGTGCTTGGTAAGAAAGCTTTGTTTCGTGACCAACGGTTATACAAGCAGGTGATGTTTACAGCAATCACGCTCAACCGCCAGATTTTTACCCCAATTAAGGATACCTGCTTTATAGAGGCTGGGTGTGCCCCAGGAGGGTCTCTAGACCCCGAAGTATGTCCACGGCCAAAGAAACAAATTAAATTTTCTGCCTTCAGCCTAATTCTGGTACTGTTATACAGCAGTTCAGTGCCTCACCCACTTTACTACCCCGCTCCCTAAGTATTTCTAAAATGTAATAGTTAATGAATTAGTAAATGCTTGTGTGCAAAAAAGAGTGGATTGCTTTATAAAAAATAAAGTTACCCCTATGCCTTCCCATGAGCCTGGATTTTCCATACTTGGCCAAAAGGAAGCGGTAGTGAATCCTGGTGGCTTGGAAGGTGGCCACGGGGACCTGCCTTGGACCTTTGTTCCACTTAGAGCTGCTGAGCGCCCTTGCCAAAGTTTCCGCAGGGATCATGCAGGCCTTGGATCTGCGTGATCCGTTCCTCGTCCTCCTCTTCATGAATACTTTTGACCTCAACGTGTGTGGATCGAAAAATGCATTGAGCGAAGGAGTCCTTCGTAGAATGACTGCCTGTGGAGGCTCCTCTAGGGCTGTTCCCCACATCGGCAGGGGGAGAGGAGGCACTATCGGCACTGGTTTGATCTCCTGTTCCGTTATCTCGTTTTGCATTACGAAACTTTTGTACGTTGATTTCATTGACCATTTTAGGTCTTCTACAATTGATTTCTTTTTAAAATCTTTCTTCCAAGTAGATAATAATTTCTCCATCGATTCTATGTTTCCTACCAGAGATTTGTCTTTACTACAGGTTCTTTTTTTGACTATCTTTTTCGAATTTTCTCTCAATGTCAATTTATTTCTGATTACCTTGGTTGTGTTGCTTTTTATCATTTCACAGATATTACTGTAATGCAATGATCTAGTATTTTGTTTCAGTACTTGACTCCTACTACATTCCTTTTTCTTTCTTTTGGGCTTTTTGTTGATTAAAGTATATACAGACTCACGCATACTGAATTCAGTTTTTGCTGTTAATTCTGTTTTTGTTTCACCATTAGTGGATTGATTTGTTTGTTGGTACACGATTTTTTTGGCAAGTTGTTTCATCAAGTTATACGTTTGCTGTTTCAACGATTCATTCGAAGTACCTTTTATTTCTTTCTTTTCTATTAACTTTTTTACTATACCTGACATCGTTTGAGAGAACTCTTCTTCCATGGAAGTATTTACATGCACCTCTGTAAACATCTCTGCGGCTTCCTTCCCTCAATATTTTTTATAATCAAAAATGTTATTCCAAAGAAAAGAAACGATTACTACTTACAATTTTTACCTTTTTATACTAATTTTAGTATTTCGAAAGTGTAACCTTAATTTAGATTTCAATAGAAGTAATCAAACGATTTAGAATAACATGTGAGCTAATTGAAAAAAATTGGATATATTCATCTTAAATATTATGCGAACATTTTCACTCGTAAAGGTTTAAAGTTGAATTTAAGTTCAAAAGTCACAAGTCTTGCTATGGTAAAGAAATAAATAATAAAATTTAATAAAGAATACGAAGATAGAGGAAATCTAATGATACATCTCCAGAACAAATTATAATTTGAAGTTAATTAAGGCGATCCCTATTCCAGAGATCTTCGTGTGGTTGGTAAATCTCGTGTAGGCAATTATTGAATTATAGAATCTTACTTACAATAATTTAATCGCGATGGGTTTTGAGTAATTTTTAAATATGTGTGTAAATACGTTACTAATATAGGTGCGATTCCATAAGCCCATTTTAATCTGAGGAGGTAAGCATATAAAAGTGTGTAAGTGTTTCAGTTGGTGGTAATTTAATCAGTCTATTTATAAGATCCAGAAATAATATGAATCGCGTTTGGCTTTTGGCTTTTTGATTTGATGTGCGGAGTTCAGGTAATCCAGACAGTTACTGCTGTTTTATTGTTTCAGTCTTATCCTAAAATTGGTTGTATAACAAAATAAGTAGACTTAAACACGCTGATCTTGCGATTTTCAATGCAGTTTTCCCTTTAACACATCACCTTTTTAGGGTATCAAGATGGGTTTGACGATTATGAAAACTGCCCTTGGTGCTTATGTGTGGCTTACTTGACTTTGTAATTAGCGTACCATTTTCATTACGTCTCTAAACATACATGTTCTGTTGAATGCAGATCTGAGTTGTAAGCTATGTATGGCAAAAGAGCGAATAAGGAGAACAATGGAACTTCTAGTCTATCTTTTAAATAAAATCGTATTATTTGATAATTGGTGCATTAACTTTCAATTTATAGATGACTACTGCAAAGCATATTCCATCAAACGCCTACTGTTCGTCAAGAAATTATTATTATTTTTTTTTTTTAAATTAAGTTAGAAAAAATAATAAAATTACCTGGCACATAGGGCAGTTGGGGCCTCCCAGGAATTTTCTATTCTCTACAAACTTTACGTCTTTATACTCTAATATCACAACGTCTTCCTCCTGTTGTTCTTGTGGCCTTTTCCTTTTACCATTTTGGCCATTCCTTTTCACATGGTCTTCCGGGGGTTCCATTGAATTGTGGAATATTTCTATTCATTTTAGTCAGATATTTACCCTGATTTCAGAAATTGAAAATATCTTGGAATATTTTTCGAATTTGGGTAATATTGTTGAATTACGTATAATAATTCATGACATTTATTTGAACTAAATAAAATTCATCAATAAAGAGATTAAGTGGTTATATTTATGAGAAATATTATTTGTCATTTTACGATGTCTCGGTTTTCAAAACTTTCTAAAACAGTCAAGTGCTCTAACTGTATATGCTCTAAATAAATATTACAATCTGCTTCACTCAAGGGCAATACGTAATATGGATGACAATGAATCAATTCAATTTATACGTACATTTAAAATAAATATATATAAAACAAATTCAAATTATACAAGATATTTTAAAATATAATAAACTAGCAACCCCCGTCGCGGCTTCGCCCGCTTTCATGGACAAAAAACTTACAAGGGGACGTTTGCAGTTGTAACTCACAGATTTGAATGCCGATTTTTGTGTGGGTAGTAGGGACCTATAACTAGAGTTATAGCCGCCAATGAGCATTAGGAGCCGAAAAAAAAAAAAAAAAAAAAAAAAAAAATGCAAATCACGTTTTATTTTTATTCTCAGCTCTCAGTCAAGATAGAGAAATGATTCACGTTTAATTGCAGTTATGTATGCTATTAGATATAAAAATACTTTTGTTATGCTCAAGACACTGTCCGGCTTTAGGGCTTTTAAAATTCCAAGGAAATCCGCTGTAAATCAGTGGAAACTTTTTTTCATGAACAACTGACCTCAAATTTCGATTTAACGCACCATTTTATCAAAATAAAAAAATATTGATTTTTTACCCCTTTCTAGGAGGTTAAAATTTTCAAGTTGAGATTTCATCAAGATTTTCTACCGCCCATAACAACTGCTGTGTTCAACCAAATACAACAATAATAACATCACTAGAATCAGCATACATTCTGTTTTTTATCCATGCATGTAACATTGGATTTACTCCCGATTTTAGTGGACAAAAACTGATGTGAATGAAAAAATCCAAGGTCAGCTATAACTTGAGATATTTCAATAAGGGGAAATCCTGCGACTTCCGGATTTGACAGCATCTTGCCTTCTAAAATCCTACACAATTTTAAGGGTAAAAAAAATCAAAATTAAGTTTTTTGAGATAAGGAATCTGGGAATAATATCAGTTTTTATTTTAAAAATTTTCCTCACCTATATTATATAAATAAGACGTTTTAAAATATAAAAAAAAATATGTATATATTTTTTAAATGGTCATATTTGAAATTTATTGTGTAAAAATTAAAATAATAATAGAAGTAGATCATTTTAAAACGTCTTATTTATATAATATAGGTGAGGTAAAGTTTTAAAATAAAAACTATTATTTCCAGATTCCTTATCTCAAAAAACGTGTAGAAACTTAATAATCAATAACAATCTTATATTGAAGTATGCTATTGAGAATTATATCTTGAATGATATTTTCAAAAATAGCTCTAATTTTTAACTTGGTACAGTAGCGCTGATTAGGTGGTTCATGATTACGTAAAAGCGTAACTATTAAAAAACTTGCGGATAATTGACGCATTATCAGTGCTTACAACTAATGGTAATTAGTTGTAAGCAGAATTAGTTGTAATTAGAATGGATTTTTTTTTTTTTTTTATGATGGATTTTTTAAGTCTATGAGTTTGTTATGATTACTCGCGTCTTCTGGTTGATGCTCTTCGTTTTTTAGTTTAGTACAGTAGTATCCAATAGTTGAATTGTAACCAGCCGAACTGTCAAAAACGCGTAATATCAAAATTTATGCTGTCCTATATATCAATTATAAAATCAAGGGAAAATGAGGTACCAACGGGTAGTGAGTCTTCATCATTCCTCTTCAGCAATCATTTATTATTTTTCTTTTTTTGTCGCAGCACCTTCACTGATTATTATTCGACTGGTGCGAATACACATCTAAAGTTATAAAATAAAACTGTTTTCATAGGCTCGGATTTTTTGGATTGTTGCACTATATTGAGATGTTGCACAATCGACTCTCCTGTTATCCGACCCTCTCGCGGGCGTCGTTCGGAGGGAAGGAAGTGAACAATATTTTCGAGGAATCCCTAATAGCCCAGTAGAATTGTACATTTTGGAATGCAAAAGCTCAGGTACATAGTTTTAATTTTTTTATATGTTGTTCTGCTACTGTAAGACAATTCAAGTCCTAAAATCTTGAAGTGCCACCACTCTAATTGGTAGCGTCAAAGCTTCAAATATTTCAAACTTTTCTACCTATCCCCAAAATATTGGTTATATTCAAACAATGCTAGACTAAATTTAATACAATTTGAGCAGAAAGTAAGCTCCGCAGTTTGAACGGGGACTAAGAAAACTTCAAATGTTCGGAATTCTCTAAAAAAGTGGGTTGACAATTTTCTTAAATTTATTTATTTATTTTTTACGGTGTTTACTCATAAGGTCCTTAACAACGAAGTTTAGATACTTAATTATGAACGATTTTAAAAATAAGTTAGTTTGCTATAAACCAGACATAGTACAGTGTTATTTTGGCAAATGGTTCTATTCATAAATAGCTGCCTGAAACATTTCTATGCAAACATATTAGCCTATTGTTGCATATAGCCTATGTTTCTATTTTTTTTTTTTTTTTTTTTTTAATTTATGTATAACTTTTAATATAATTATAATACTCTTTTAACTACGAAAAAAGATCCGCTTCATAGAAATCTCCGGTTAATCCGACCATTTGGCTGTTCTACCCTAGTGGTCCGTTAGGGGTCGAATTACTTATATATACGGATTATGTTCAACTGTAGTTAAAATCGTTTATTTCAAAGGTTACGTAATAATTTGCCACGGCTGTGTTGATCTTATTCGATGTGAGTCGAAATTGTTATACAATATAAACAGTTTGTTTACTATTGTATAGAGAGCGATGCATCCTTGGACTTAGCTGTTAGCTGAGACCGCAAGGTTCGTTACACCTACTCCAGCTGTCTTGACCAGTGACAGGGCCAAGACTCGGTATTGACATTTCCTGGGCTGCGTATGGCGGCCGAAGATGCTGTTGTCAGGGCGACGGAGCTTAGAGGAATCGCCGCTAGAAGCGTTAGCGTCGCCACGTGGACTTCAGTCGTCGGGGTGATCCCGCAGTGCAATGGTGGTGTTGTTCAGCTCTTTGGTGGTCTGGTGATGGCTGCTCTCTGACCTCAGGGACGAGTGATGCCGCGAAGGAAGCCGCAGTCTGCAGTCTCAGCAAAACGTAAGTGATGATCAATTTTCAGAAATAATCTTTCGAATCTACCAAAAACGTTCGAGATCGGAATATGATAAGGGGCTGTAGGTTATCAGTACATGTTTGACATTTAACATTTGCCACAAACTTACCGCAGTTTATGTTTTTTGGAACTAATGTTGTGAGTTAAACTTACTGAGGATCCTTCCGTAGCGAGATGTAGGCCTTCAATATGTTCGTACGTGAGCGGAAGTATTTAAAGTTGACAGGACCATCAACTCTGCAACATTGTCAGTAATAGGTTCTTTAATCTTAACTATATGCAGTTACTCATACTGTATGCATCATTTATATTACATTCTCTAATTTTTTAACTTCTTTTCTGTATTAAAATCTTTTCAATAAACATTTGTTCTTATCCTACTTCACTAAAATGAGATTCTACTTGTAGATTTTATATTTTCAAAACTTTTTATTGATAATTTTAATGAGACCAAACACTTTAAATGATATCTATTGCTTTTTTGAATATTTTGACTTTATTTTATTAGTTTCCAGCTGGTTTGAGAAAAAAAATTATGATTGTATGTGCACAATCATAATTGTACAATTGGTAATAAAAATATTGTTCCTATTCGGATTAGACAAATGTTAACTTTTCAATTTATTCAGTAAAAAGTATTTGCTAAAACGTGAATACTGCAAAAGCGGTTTAAATCAGATTAGGAGGCAGTGTTGAGGCTGACAACTCGGCGGAAGTGACTTGATAACGTGATTAAAGAACTGTAAATTTAATTAGAATTGGCAGCCTGTAGTCCAGTCAGGTGTGTAGTTTTGTATGCTTTATTTGAAAAATTAATGAAAGGATTTATATTTTATGCATTTTTTTGTTAATGTAATAGTTGAGTTATTAATATATTCTTTCTCATCTATGATATACATAAACTTATAATATAAATTATAATTATCAGTGCGGCAAATCAAACTAACAAAACTATGTTTAAATTAAACCAAAAGTACTTTTTGAACACTTGAAATCAATTTTGTTGGTTTTTTTTGATTTTTTTTTTTATTTTTTCAATTGCAACTTATAAGAATTTATTTTAAAATATCTGTTGGTATTTACGTTAATTAGTTTTAAATATTCAAATATGAAGCTTACAAATTACTGGCGTTCTGTTATTATGTTGAATATTCAAATTTTTATTTACGAATGAATTTATTATGTTGCTACGATAAGCTGATATTAAATATAGAAAATCCAATAAATATGAAGATGGTGATTAGTTTAAAAAAAATCAGTTTTTATCAATGAATTTCTAGTATTAAAATTTTTTGTATTATGTGCTGTAATGAATGAAACAAGTTTTTAAGGTACACGTTTTTTTTTTTGTCACATTATTCAACATTCATTTAATTATTCTATCTTAATTTAAGGGACTTTATTATAAAAAAGAATGGAGAATAAACAGTTGTTTCTTAAAACCCCAAAGATAATTATTTGAAAACTAGCAATCATGTTATGGAAACTATTTTATTTCCCGTAAAATTAGGAAAAATTCAGAAACTACATATTTCAAGATTAAAGTTGTTTAAATATTCATGAATATAGTGTTTTTTATTGCATAGCGAATTATTATTATTTTTTATTTTGAAATGTATTGGACTGAATCTTCCATTTCAACTCTGATTTATGTCAAAAATAAAATTAATTAATTTAGTTAATGAATTTCTTTTATATGTTATCTCAGGTATCTAAAATCTAAAATTAAAATGGAGGAGTAATACTAGCCGTTTCATAAAATTAAATATTTAATTCAGCAATATTACCTTATATTTAGATATAATTAGATTTATATTTATTTCACCTTAAAATACTAGTTCAGTATCAACAAATCATCTCGTGTTGTCAGGTCGTATTCTTCCCCCTCCCTCCACATATGGTCGCTGAAAGTAGTATGATATATCATGAACTGCCAACTTGATTATCTCCATGTAAGAAGTATATTTATTATTGTTCAGATAATTATCTGCAAAAGGTTGATAAACCTTATTTAAACTTCATTTTTATTTTTAAATTAATGGTTGTGTTTCGATGTATTGAGCCTTTCAAAATTAGATTCAATTAGCCCCTTTTGGTAAATGGGCCATTTGGCCTAATAGGAGCGACCATATTGATGTAAGTAGCCTCCGCGGTGAGAGGGAAGGCCGTGACGTGTGCTCGGGGATTCCTCGGTGGTGGGGGTAGCTGGAATGTGCAACCAGCTCTTAGGACCTTCCTGAAAACATCCGCCGCTCTGTTTATAAGCTCATCTCTCACTCGCCAATTATCTTCGCATTCTCATTCCATCATACATCTCGTCCCATAAAAGCCAATTATGTCTCTTTATTCGATTCCGAAGATTAGGATATTTTGACTGTCCTTTTGGAATAACGGCATTCATGACATAACAACTGGCAGGATATGAACGGTACTAGAGGTTACAGCGTTTTCCACACCCTCTGCGCTTCAATTATTAATACCCAAACTCAATAAACAATATTTTGATTAAAAAGAGACCCAAAAATGGTTGTTTTTTTTAATCTATTCATTAACCATTACAACTTTATTTTTAAAAATTACAGGTAGTAAATGTGATTATAACGTTCACAAAAAATGCTTGTAAAGCAACTACCCATTGCCTTAAATAAAAGTTCTATACAAGAAGGCCATCTATCAGACGTCTCGACTAGTTGTCGGGAATAGAATTGGGACCAAGTTGAGAGACTTGTGGCTTTAAACGGTTATTGGCTGATGCTGCTGCTAAAGGGGCTTGAAATATGTTTCCTGTGCCCAACTTACCGATTGTCCTCAGCGACTACCAAATATATATTAAACAGTAGTGCAAGGAGGCATGGATTAATTATTTAAGGGTTCCGGAGGCAAATAAAACTATAAATGATCTGTCCTAATGCTCAACCATGGCCACTGCTAAGCGGCTCTAGGAGGGAACAAGTAGTGATGACTAGGCTGCGCATCGGACACATTATACTCACACATCAGCACCTACTCCAGGGTATATCACATCCAACGTTTTCAAGGTGTCCCTCTATTAGTGGTGCAAATATTCAGTAACTGCACCCCAACACCCCACAGCTGGAGCAGCTCTCTCCAACAAGGACCTATGCACAATCTTTCAAAATTATCAACCGGATGTTCTAAAGTTCCTCAGGGATTGCAGGATCTTAGTATCCTTTAAGTAAACGAGAATATAGGGTTTGCCTCTGGCCATGTCGCAGTACACGGCACCTTAAATAAAAATAAATGGTTATTAAGTTTGCTATGAATACCAGGTACCCTGCAAAAACCAGCCACATATAGAACATTAAGGTCTTTATGGACAAGTTTATTTGTAGCCTGTTGAAAAGATCATTATGGATTTTTCGAAGTATTTTGGATTGCGAGGATTGGATGAGAGATGCATTAGATGGTTTAGTGGAGTCCCAGACCTGAACTCCGTATGTCCAAATAGGTCTAATTACTGAAATGTAAATGTGTCTTATGTAATTAAACTGTCTTAGAGCGTTCGTCAAGTAAATCCTACAGGTTACCTTATCCTACTGGATTCACCCGAACTGAATTTTGAAACCCACTGCAACAATGAACATGAAAAATTATTAAAAAAAATTTACCTGAAAGGAATTTACCTAAAGTTAAGGGTGATTTCCTTTTGCTTTGATATTTGTTTGCACGTCTGTTGACGCCTCATAAATCGATTATCGGCGTTTTTCATCGATTCAATGGTTTATTTATCTATGTATGGTGCTTGAATATATGTACCGTATCTTAAACGTGCACTCAAACCGAAAATTATAGTTTAAATTACGCTTGAAATTTTTCTTTACAGGATAAATTTAAATTTCATATATAGCCTTTAAGGATATAATAATCGTTTTAGATCAATAGGTAATTAATCAAACCAGTAAAAATTATCAGTAATGTACTGATATATTAAATTTCAAAAATATTTTGTCATTGACTCTGAAGAAGCAGAAGCTTCTAAATTACCAAAAAAAAAAAAGTACAAAATAAATTTAATGGACACCGACCAAAAAGCTTTAAAATGTCCTAGAAAAAAGGACATCTTTTAATTAAATTGGTTAATTAAAACTAATAAGAAGAGGTTTATTACCTCTTTTAATGCATAATTTATTTTTACATTTAATTCATAATTTTTAATTTAATATACTTAAGCTCACTCCTTTTTTTTTTAAATGGATTTATCTTTTGGCAGGGAATCTATACTGTTTTTGGTGTAACATTTTTTTCACACTCACTTTAAAAGGCTTTAGCTTGGTTTTTGTTGCTCGGATAGATAGTTCCCTAAA
The DNA here is from genome assembly GCA_003667255.2 of Euschistus heros. Classification (NCBI taxonomy): domain Eukaryota; kingdom Metazoa; phylum Arthropoda; class Insecta; order Hemiptera; family Pentatomidae; genus Euschistus; species Euschistus heros. Next base: position 3,490,858 of record RCWM02000007.1, on the reverse strand, counting down.
TATAAATTTAATGGAGAATATTTTTTGTTTTATAACATTTTTCTCTAGGACCTATCTTTTAGGAGTTATGTTGGTTTAAATGAAAAAAATCACATTGAAATCGCAATGTTCTCTCAACTTTCTTTATATCGAATCATTCATTTAATATAATTTAATTATTAATTTACGTAACTTGATCATTCAATTCTTAAATGTAAATTAGGAAAAACAGTAGATCATAGAGAGACATATCTAAAATCTATTTTTTTCTATCCCAGTCAGGGAAAAATTGAATATTTAATAATTTGTTGTTCGGAAAACGATGCATCTGCCTTTCTTTAAATTACCCGTTTATATTATAAAATGTCAACGTTTGACGGATTATTCTTTTGTATGGATGTCTACCCTTATTAATTCCACAAAATGAGAAATAAAAATATTTTTATTGTTATTGTTCATTGTAGTTCTAGAGCGTAAAACGTTTAGGTTACCAACGCTCAGGAAGAAAATTTTTTTTATGTATATTTCATTTAAAATATAGCTTGGGTCTATGAAAATCCAACTAGGGAGGATTTCTTGAACCCGAATTTAAAAATTTACCTACATGTTTTTAAAATCTAAATTTGGCTTGAAAAAGGCCTATATCTTCTAAGTCTAGGGAATCTTTCTCGCAGCCTGTTCAAATCAAGATTTTTTTTTTTTTTGTATTTATTTATTTATTTTTAATGGCATTGGAATCATCCATGCAGCCAATTCAAATCATGTTATCAACTCAATTATATTTTTTAGGCTTTTGGTATTAAATTTACAAAAAATATTCACTTTTTGGGTCCAGTTAACGCTGGGTTAGTTGCAGTTTTTATTAAAAAAGAAAGTTAAATTAAAATAATAATTGATTTATGAAGATTGGCAAAAGGTTTTTATAAGTGACACTTCAGAGTTAGTGATTCCCAATCAACTATCTTTATCAAGTTAGCGACTGAAGTCATATGCAGTTAATCGCTTCTTAGTTCATACTCTCTGGTACTTAATTCGGCCTTGGAAAAAAGAGAATCTCTTATTTTTGTTTGTTTTAATCTTTAAAAATCGATAGAATTATATAATCGTAAAAAAAATAACAGATTTGTAATCAGCACACTATTTTCTACTTTCTCTTCCTCCCGACTTTCAAATTTCCCTTCCAAAAATATTGAGCTGAAACGTGATTTTGTTGTATTTTTCAATTGATGAAATTTCATTCCTCGTTCATTAAATTTTAAAATCATTGTTTTATTCTTTAAATTGTGTTTGCTTGAAACCATAGGTAACCCTTTTCCTGAACCTGGTAAACCTGTCTTGGAACTGGGGTTCTCTTTTCAACTCTTCTATCATAAAAATGAAATGAAGTTTCGACTATTTTATAGTTATTTTCTTTAGAAAACAAATCAATCTATATCTGATTGAAGTTCTGAGGAACAACAAAAAACTTACTGAAAATGTCATGTTCGACAGTCTAACACCACTTGATCGCGGATATCGTCGAACAGATATTGAATCATCGCGTTTTCTTAACCTGCAGGGCTGCCAACTTGATGAGAAAGGTATTCTGCTAAGTGCAACACTGTTTGCGAGGACCCTAGTGACTTAATATAGTTCGTACTAACTTAAGGAGAACTATAGTTCCTCTTGCCAGGAAAATGGTAATAATTATTCTTCATCAAATATCCATTTTTTATCGTACCTTATTTTCCAAGTTTTCATAAATTGGTATTTTCTTTACATTATCCTTACTTAAAAGAGTTTTTTATATGTCAGTCTTAAAGTATTTATAGCTTTTGTAGCAAATTAATTTTTAAAAAACCCAGGACAAGATTCGAGGTAGACGATCATTAAAAGATATACAGCTTCTTGTTTGTTAAGTTTCTATTCTTGGGCACTAAAATCGTGAAGGATATGGAAAATATTATTGTAAAATTGGTTGCCTTTGGATCTTGAATCTTCAGGTATGAATACTTACTATCTTTGCATCGATCTGAGTATAAAGCTTCGAAGACTATTGACCTTTAATATGGAACTATTTTATAGTAGTATTTACATATAGCAGGCTTAAAAGACAAGAAACTGCTCGTCGTTTCCGACGACTCCATTTACTAAGCAAACGTTCAAAGCTGTATTAAATTACAAAATACTTATTTAAATGACATAATTAGACCCATTAGGATATGCGGAGTAGAACTTCAGGGTTCCACTAAACCTTCTAATTCTTCTCGTATCCAATCCTTCGTAAAATCCTCAATGCTCCTTGTTGTCAAAAAACAAACTTATCCATAAAGATCTTAATGATCCATGTTGCTGATTTGGGCCAAACCAGATACCCATCCTTTCGTAGTAAACTCTATGTCCACTTGAATCAACTAGTCTCCCACCTTGCCTCACACTCAATTCCCGATAATCCTCGGAGGCATCTGAAAAGAAGAAGGCCTAGACTTTCTAATATAGAACTATTGAAGTGCTACTAGTGAGTAGTTCACATGTTATTGCCATGGCACTGTAATGATTTTTCTCAAATTTACGTGGTATATATAATGTATAGAGTTATAAATATCAATAAAATGTAAAAAAAAAATTTTTTTTTTTGTTAATTGCTACTTGACAGCAAGGTAATGCGGAACGGTTATGAATTATTTTCTTTCATTTTTTGAATTGCTTATTTCTCTTTAAATGTTTTATTTATATACGTCGTTGAAAGATGAAACCACTTCCATAAGACGAGAGTAGAAGCGCCCTAGGTCGAAGATATGTTGATAATCCTGCAAGTTGATTCTACGCACGAGCTGCGATCCTCGTTGTGGGGACCTCCACCTGCTCCCCGTGACCGGTTTGCTGCAAGGAGCTCCGCTGAGGCCCTTGCTATTAACTGCATTCACATGCTCGCTCTGTCATCCGCCCCATTGTTCATGCCTCCTCTTTTAAACTACTTCCCCCCCATTCTTAGTCATATATGAAAGAAGTCTAGCCGGCCTCATTGTTTGTTGTGAGCGAGTTAAATGTTCGGTGATTGTTACGATAAAAAATTATTTTATAGCATATGTTAGTATTTTCAAGTATGTTTTGACGTATAAATATTGACTTATTTGTCATTGCTTGATATTGGTTATTAGGATTGATAAAATATTAGCTACTTCCATTAGATTTTTTTTTATTCGAAGAAAACATATTTCGAATTTGTTCAAGTAGGAACAGTTAAACCGACCAATCATAGGGAAAACCTAAAGGACTGCCCATCTACCTGACTAATAATTTAAGGGTCAATAAGTTATTTATTGAACGTATAGGTAAAAAAAATCACATGTCTTCTTTATCGACTGCCATAAAATCAGAACTAAATAGACTTATTGACTTATTAGTAACCTTCGTTATAATTAATCAAAATATTATTTTTGTGGTGAAAGCTCCTTAGTCTCTCCCCCCTTCACGTATCATATCAAATAAAGATTATAAAACCACTATAATGTGTTTTAAAACACGTCTACAGATTTTTACTCTTTTTATCTCAAGCTTAAAGATAATTAAAACATATTAAAAAAATCTGTCATTCTGGCTGATTTCCGTGAAGGAAAAAAAAAAAAAATACTAAATTCCTGACTGGGGAAAAACAATATATCATGGATATGTCTTATCTATATCCTATTGCTTTTCCCAATTTATATTTTAGAAATAAATGTATCAAATTCCTAAAATCAATAATTTAAATTAAATTAACAGTCAATCATTATTCGAAATAAACAAATTTGTGAAAAATAGCGGTTTCAAGATTGACTTGTTTCATTCAAACCAATATGTCTTCTAAACGATAGATATTAGCGAAAAATGTTATATAACAAAAGATATTCTCCATTAAATTTCTGATCTGGAAGCTTCAAAAAATCCTTACTTTTTTGTTCTGAGCAACAAACACCAACAGAGTTAGAGCTTGTCAAAATGTTCAAAAGACCAAAACCAAAAAATTTAAGTTCATGTATGTCATAAAGAAGGACCTAGAATTTTTTTAATTTATTGATATTTATATCTATTCAATAATACAAGTATTAAATTAGCTGAACTAATTTGATGCCATGTCAATGAGTTTTTTTGCACTTCTCTAAAAGTTGTATATTAGAAGGTCCGTAAGTCAACCTCTCACTAAATAAATAAATGTAAATTAATATAAATTATGATCGTACTTCGCAGGTAGTTGATGAGCTATATTACTCGAAGGGAGTTTTCATCGTTGTTACGACTTGTTCCTCGAAATGTCCAGCAACAATTATCTCTGTTGCCTGGTCGCAGCTAGACAATTGACCGCACCGCCCCAACACCAAGAGGCCCTCATGAGACAGACAGACGGACGTTGAAGGACGTTAAAACCCCGAGTGACCTCCCCAGTATTGGATGGCACAATAGCCCTCCACCCTTTGTCAGGGTCCACTCTACGACAGGTTTGGACCACTGTCTCTTCTCTCCGGCCTTTATCTACAAACATCGTTTGAAACAATTATCTGTGTCCTCATATAACAAGGAACGAGTTTGAATACGTAGGGAATTTAAGAGTTATGTGTAACATTTCAAATAATAATTCGTTCTTAAAAAGTGTGAACATAATTAATTAAATAAGGTGATGTGTGTACATTATTCGGTAGCGACATGAAAACATGACTCCAACAAATTCGTCACACCCGCGTAGCCGGTACTCATCAATTGTGCTGCTTCACTTCGAATTTCACATTCATCGAATGCTTTTTCCTGTAACCTAACATAAAACTTCCATTCCTATAGTTTCAACATCGATTGTATTGTTCATTTTGTTGTATTAATATTTTCGTATTTCCTCTTCTCAGATATAAAGTGTAACAGAACTTAGCAACGTCAGTTTTAACATGGATTTAGTGTTTTGTATATTGGCGTTATTCTCTTTTAATAACGATACAATTTTTCATGCTATTAATTGGGGGAAAAAACTAAAAAAACATTGATAGATGAGCATGATTTAAGCCAAATCTTTAACGAACGTTGCCTGGAAACTGAACACTATTTTATTTTTTTAAGTTAATCAGGTCTTTAAGCCGAAGAGGATCAGCGAATGTGCTGAATACATAATAAATAAAGATTACATTTAAAACATGAGAAGACCAGTAGTACCCTTTCGTACTTCCTCCTGGCTATTTCAAGTTATTTGTTGCTTAAGGAGATGCCTCATCCAATTCATTTTTAGCCTTCGTTTTGTATTGTTAGGAGTATTTTTTTATTGTTATAATAAATTTCGTTATTAATGATCATAAAGTTTATTGTGAAATATTCTGTATGTATTTTGATTTGATATTGTCAGGTATAGTGGGTATACCTCTATTATTTAGGTACCATGAAGATCGTGTATTTGTAGTTTATACATGTCAGTTTTTTTGGCCTATCTATTATTATAATGTTATAATTTTCAATGTTAATTTTTTTTTTTAGTAAAAGTCGAGTTTTGATATAAAACTATGTTTATGGTAATTTTAGTAAGATATACGTTTCTTTTTGGTATATTTATAATCAATCATGCAATATATCACGATTTCTTGATAAAGTAATCAAAGATACTTTCGATTGCCTTCAATTTATAAATTGTCAAAAAAAAAAGACTTAAACATCTCTTTATATTAAAAAATGAGTTTCTTCGTGATGGTGGTATAATACATATCATTGAATTTTTTTTCTATATTGGTGATTTTATATTCATGGAATAAAATGTTTTATTGATTAATAATATTGAACATCATCGAATTAATTGAATATCGCCAAATTGAGTAACGATTCCTGCTATAATTCCACTCTCGAATCGACATGAAAGACTACACGAGAGACTACGCACTGTAATCACCTGCAATTGAAAGGACGTTTCAGTAATTGATGCCTGTTCTACTTCTGGTGGCTGTTGCTGAAACAGCACTCTCTACTGGTTATTTCCAGCAACAAGCAGCTTTGTGTTGTTTGTTTTCATTATTCCTCTTTGGTTTGTTAACGTGACGGCAGCGAAATATTACAATTGGCACGGATTACGAGGAATGAGTAACAGGAATCGTTCAGTTATCAATATAAACTATTTTTGTTGTAGAATATATTTTTGTTTTTGAATTATGAAAACTATGTATAAAAAAGAAAAAGAAATTACACCCTATGTTTTTTTGTTTTTTTAATTTTCTCAGCTTAAAGATTAATTTTTTGTTTAGGTGTTTATTTCCCTATATTTTTTAACCAGAACATAGGATTAAATAGGATTAATAATAACATAAAATTAATAAAAACATTAATTCAATAGTAGAACGCAGTAATTAAAAAAAATAAATTCAAAATAACATAAGATAAACTTACTGAAAGTCCCCACCCCTGGAGGGTGAGCTTAAGGTATGGAGAAGGATTTTTGGATTTTTCGATTATATCTCGAAAACGGTGGGCTCTAAAAAAATATGCTACCATTCAAAATTAAAGGGATTCAAATTTCCTTTAAAATTGTTTGTATGCATACATTTCGAATATTCAATAGTTTTTGAGATATACGTTATTAAATGTCGATAATTTTCGAGAAAAAAAAATAATGTTCAGCTTACTTTTTGTCAAACAGTTGCTTCAAGTGTCAAAAACGTATTTATGAAATTAAAGTAAATTTAATGCTCTACAACTTTGATTCTGACATTTTTTCTGAGAAACGATTATGGAAGGCACCAGAAGCAAATGTTTGACAAAAAGTGAGGTAAAAATTATTTTTTATGATTTCGATGTTCAATAACGTATATCACGAAAACCTTTGGAAGTTCGACAAATACGTATAGAATCAATTTTATAGAAAATTTAATTAGCTTTAATATTTATTTGTAACATATTTTTCTTGAGTCTACCGTTTTCGAGATATGATCGAAAAACTTAAAAATGTGACCTTCTACCCTCCCCCCACCGTTAGCTCATCCCCAGGGGTGGAGACTTTTAGTATGTTTATCTTTTAAATACACCTAACGAAGCATTGAGGTTAAAAATAATCGTATATTTCATGCACTCTACAATATGTTTATTGACTGGACTTTTTGGTGGAATAATCCTTATTATTTAAAAAATATTATCTATTGTATTTCGCAGTCAGGAATAAATGTTTTTTTTTTTTTTTTTTTTTTAATCACAGATAATGGAATTATTACCTCTAATAGGCAAATGTGACTACTCTAAATTTTTGTTTGTCTTAATTACGAAAAATTCCAATAGAAGTAGAGAATAATTCATCAAGATTTTTTCTAGCCATTCTAAGGCTGTTAACATAAAAATTAAAAGTTACAAACTTTTTTTTATAATTGAATGATTGGTGCCATTTTGCGTCGCGAACCTGGCGCTATCTTAAATCTGTGGAGGCAAAGTAAATATTGACACTGAAGTCACATCACTAAGGTGACCCAATTAGTTGCTGTAACCTATTCTCCGAACTTCTTCATATCTTCGTTTCTTGATTTCCTGGAATTATTTAAAAAAAAAAATCTTAATGGAAAACAACTCTGGTTTAATTTAATTACGAATAGATAATTTAATTTATTTACGTTTAATTAATTTATTTTATTAATTGATTTGTGTGGTATTCCGTGGCCTAGAAAACACAATATCGTTGTTTAAACCTTTTGTTCACATATCGATAGATTTTAGATTTAAAAAAAAATAAGAATAAATAGATCTGTGTCGAAATTTTCGCTGAAGCAATTTTTCATATTATAAATATGAGATAAAACATATAGAACAAGAAGTGACCTACTTCGTGCATGTTTTTAGTGAAATTTTTTATCTTTGAAATATATGCCCGTATATGTTGGTTGTGTGGACACAGATTACTGAATAGCTATAAATAAACAAATTTTTGTAAATAAGAAAAAAATTACGAAAAATTAACGCATAAGGCATTAGTTAAGACTAAGACCGAGATTTATTAATACCAAAAACTTTTAAACATGTCATAAAAGTTGCTATAGTATACCATAAAAATATGATCATACACAGTATATTAATAAAATAAACTAATAATGTAATAACCAAATCTTCAAAAAAAGTGATAAAGATAAAATCGTGATCCATAACTTGTTAAAAAGATAATACAATTTTTATTTATAATAAATGATATATTTATGGTATAGATTTTTAAATATAGAAATAAATTTAAATTTTTTTTTTTTATCTCAATTTAATCAGCAGTACCTTGATTTTATTTAACAACTTTGGTTGTGTTATTCTGCTCAAAAGAATTATCCTAGAAATTAATGCTTTGTCGTACCATCCGAAATAAAAAAAACTTTTCCGTACTTGGAAACCTGCATTTAGTATACAACTTGTTTTTATTAAAATAAAATTCCATTTGACTTATCTTTAATAAAACCTAAAAATATGATTAACATTTTGTGAAATATGAAGTTATTTTATTAATTTTATAAAATATTTTCATTATACCTGATATAAATTAAATTTTTTAGAATAAGTGAAATTTTAGCCAAATATACGCAAAAATGCGTAACAGGAAAAATTTCCAAATTATTCCGGATAACCCATGTTTTAGAAAAAAATTAAACAGAGAAAATATGAATTAGCATGTAAATCAGAGCCATAGTAAAAACTAATAGTTGATGACCAACGATTGTACCGGAAACTACTTTTGGATCCTATAATTCTACTTATAAGTTCTTAAATATTGTTTTTAAGAGTAGAGACCATAACAAAATATTTCTTGGTCAAAACCTTGCTAGGACCAACCAGGATGTTTTTGGGATGGACGGAATTCACCCCACGCACCCACCCCACTTCACCTCGGCAAACTATATATCAAACCTACCCCAAGTTTTTCTTAGCTGTAGCAGGCATCTCCATAGCATTGTCTGTTGTTAGAACAAAGAACGAAGTGTTTTTATATATTTTTTATTTAATGATATTTTGTGAAGAAAATTTTTTAAAGTAAATAATATATTTTATGAATTAAAGTTGTAATAACTTGCTAAGGAATTATTTATTAGTAACACTCTAATAAGTGTTGACTATTATCATCAGCAATCAAATAGGTAGTTTAGATACTCATAGTTATGGAGTTTATGATAATATTTGGGTAATCAACGTCAGATATCCGTTGTACCAATAAAAATCACTATGAATAATCTTTTTTGGGACATACAAAGGAGCTTTCACGAATTTCAGGGTTTCACGAAGAATTTTTGATTCCTAGGATCGTGTTTACGAGAATTGTGTGTTTTGGTAATGTTCTAAAATTTCAGTTACGTACTCCGAACAGATTTATTTATAGTGAAATAAATTAATTTTTGTCGTTAATAGTAAGCATTGAGGACATAACTTTGAGATCGTGTTTACAATTATAATCTTCATCTATACTATTATATAAAAGGTACAGCCATTTTTCGTTTGTGAACACTAACCACGAAAACTACTGGACTAATCTGTACTAAATTTTAACCATCTTTATAGTTCCGGGAAGGTTTAGCAATTATAAAATATACTGATTTTCAATTAATTTTTTATTAATAAAGCGAAAATATTTGGATAACATAAAGTTTGAAAATTGACCGATAGGTGGCGAGCGTCATTCTACATGAGAGGTTACGAAGGTACGGTGCTATATAGAGCTTGAAATTGATAATGAAATTTGCTTTTATTCAATTAAATTATTAAAAAATCTTCAACTATATGTTGCGACTTGTGGATCCCACTAAGTTTTAAAAATCGGGAGATATATTGTTAGCACGATTCCGCAATAAAGTTTCCAGTGGTATAACTACTGAACGTCTGTAACAAATTTTAACTAGATCATCAACATAGTTCCAGTTTAGCAATAAATAAATTTAAACCTACAGTGTTGAGTGGCAGAAAAGAGGTTTGCCACACTGTCATATAATTTTATGGTTATAAATTAAAATGCAACCAGATGGAATCAATAAAAATATTTCGGCCGAATAAAAATTATTAACAAATCAAAATGTCGATCCTTTGATTTCTGATATTGTGTGTAAAAAGTAGGGAATACAAAACCTAAAACTTCAATCATTGATCCTAGTTAATATTTTCCATGATTTAAAATCGAAAAAAAAACTTCTGTTTCATTGCATTACTGTAATTATTATTATTTTCTTTTGGTTTAGTGTATTTATTAATTGCTTTACACCATTTGTCTCTTGGAATCTCGAGGGACACCTCTATCTAACTATTTCCAGATTTTACCGGATTGAATTAGCTGTTTCTTTCAAACTGCCATCAGTATTAGAGATCTCTACATTAATTTCAAAGCTAAACATATATCTCAGTTCGAGTTTGCTCCCTCCCACCATAATGTTCCTCAGATTTATATACCCCTGCTATCAACAGATCATTCCTAATTCAGCTCTAGCCTCTCTGGAGCTCCATCGTTCCCTTTGCCAGTCAAATACCCTTCCTATTTCCAAACATCAGTTCTTCGACTATATATATCAATAATATTTAAACAATAATATTACATCCCAACTTAAAAGACAAGAAAGTGCTCGTCGTTTCCGACTGCTCCAACATTTACTAGAAAAGCTCCCAATAAACTTCAAAAGACTTATTAGCGTTTTTCTTCTTCTCGTATCCAATTCTTACAATCCAAAATCGCCAATGCTCCTTATTATGTCACAAAAAAACTTATCCATAAAGATCTTAATGTTCTATATGTTGCTGATTTAGCCCAAACCAGACACCCATCCTTTCATAATAAACTCCATAGCCACTCGAATCCACTAGTCTCCCAACTTGCCTCACAATCGATTCCCGATAATCCTCCGAGGCGTCTGAATAGATGGCCACGAGACTTTCTAATGTCATTACTTATAAGTGTTTTTTAGTTGTTAATTTCCTCAAATTAACTAGTTGTATATAATGTATACAATTGTAATATCAATAAATAGATAAATACAACAAAATGAAAAAAAAAAAAAGAAGTAAAGTAAAGCAAAATTAAAATCCCTTATTTTCTTTTACTTATTTAGAACGATATTTTAGCTCATCCTCCAATAGTCATATTACCACATTATCATACCATATTAACTATGTATGTATTAATTTATTTATGTCCTTTTAGTTTTAATTTTGAATAATTACAAGCTGACTCACTCAAGGGCGATGAGTAATATGGATGACAAAGACTCATTCATACAATATATACAATTTTATATAATAATGTAAAATGAATAAAATACAGAAATAAAGAAAGAAAATTAAAATGAACAATATATGTCAATAACGTGTCACGCTATTACAACTACACGTAAGTAGTTCTTTACGTATTATTGACATGCCTTTGTAATTATTTTCCTCAACTCTACGTGTTGTATATAATGTATGCAGTTGTAAATATCAATAAATAGTTTATGAAAATAAATAAATAAAATAACAATAATATTCTTCCAGAATTTTAAATTCGTATAAATACGATTTAATTTTTTTTTCTCTTAGTACAAGATTATCTTCTTTTTCATCCTCGGTAACCTGTAAATGTTATGATCTTAATATTATTTTGTTAATTAAGTAAGGAATTATTCCGGGAAAAAAAATTAATTTCTCTCTGACGGAAAAAACAATAGATAAATGTCTATCTATAATTTAATGCTTTTCCCAATCCACATTTTAGAATTAACAGTATCAAACTACTTGAATTGATAATAAAATAAAATTAACAATTGTTGATTATTCAAAATAAACACAGTTGAGAAAAAATAGGGATTTCAAACGTGACTTTTTTATTCAAACTAATATAGCTCCTGAACAGTATGTCCCAACGACAAATGTTATACAACAAAAAATATTCTCCATCAAATTTCTGATTAGGAAAATGTCAGCAAATTTTAGTTCTGACCAACAGCAACAGAGCTAGAGCATGTCGAAAATGCTCCAACACTTAAAAATTTAGGCAAAACATAACTTTTTTTATTCAAACCAATATAGCTCCTAAACGGTAAGTGCTAGCGACAAATGTTATATAACAAAAACTATTCTCTATTAAATATCGGTGTTAGCGCATCAAACTTTTACAGTTTTGAGGGTGAAAACAGTTACACCAAATAAGTGTAGACCCCCTAGTCTAAAGAAATATCCATGTAAAAAATAAAGCAATATCTTGTAATGCATGTAACATCTTTAGTTCCTTGAATTCATACAACGTACCAAAAGAACTTACTAAGGAAAATGGAATCTTCTTCCATTTTATTTCCCGAAATTTTTTACGTTTTTCAGAATGTAGTTATATACTACTGACAAAAATACATTTCTGACTAAATTAAAGTTACATTATTTTTCAGTATTAGCCTAGAATATAGCATAACCCTCCGATGGCATAAGCCAAGTGGGGACAAGTGTAACATGTAATGGTAGGAACTGGAGCAAGTCACAGGTTACATATTTTTTTAATAGTTTGAAACAGAACTGGAAAATTAGGTGATAGAATTGCTCATAGGATAGGAAAAGCTAAACTATCAAATTGTTGAAGATCTGCCAAGATGCCTTGTCTATTTAAGACTATATACCTCGTGTTACTCCACACATACACTTGGACAATTACGTTATACATATATGTACATATATGTTGTGTACTTAAGACCATACGGTGCTGAGAGCTCAGACCTAATTGATAGACGCCATTTCATTGTTGTATGATCCTCTTCACTTAAATGAAATTCCTCCTAAAACATGTAGGTAAAAAAAAAAAAAAAAAAAAAATGGCAAGAGATGGCAGGATCAAAGAGCTGACTGATGCTCAACATACATTCAGTTGAAGGAAGTCTCGATACCTCTATTGAGAATGTTTTATCGATGCAATTGAGATGGTTTGGACTTGTCTGCAGGATGGTGATCAGTGTTGGAGGTCCTTTAAAAAGTATGGATTATTACTACAATTCTGAAAGCACGCCATAGGATGTCCATCATATAATCAAGTATCCACCCTATTCTGTCCAAGAAATGTGGACAAGACCCTGGGGCATAGCATCGAAAAAAAACAAAACATTTTGCCTAAATTAGGGATGTATGACGGACACAGCTGCAAAGTATCTATCCATCCCCAAGCTGAATGAAAAGCACTAAGGGAGGTTGCGAAAGAAAAAGAAAATGGTTCGAATACATACGTAACTGGAACCAACGTATTTTTTTTTCTTTCTGAATTTGAATTCAGTAGTTAATTACAGCCGTCATCGTTAATTTAAATTTTGATATGTACTTAATTTAATTTTAGGTAAAAGGAAACATGAATGTTCATTTCGGATATTTTTCGATCAACTTTATATTTTTTAATCTTGGAAATAACCATAATTTTTATTACTGTTGATGCTTTTAATCGGATTTCAAAAAACGTTTTAATTTGGTTGCGTCAATTTGTGTACACTTCATCATTCAGAAGAGCTTATCTCTGAATACATGTATTAAAATTTGTTTTCTAATTTTCTTAGAAATTGAGCAATAGTTATCTCTCCAATTAGCGATTTCCTAGAATAATTTATATTAGTTGTACTATTGTAGGTAAATTATTAAATAATTTTTTTTCCCGGAATTGGTAGAGCTATTGATAAAATTTAAAATGTCTATAGTCACACATTCCGGACCCACCACAATTGTTCGATATTGATCCAGCAGGTGTGATTCTATTAATAAAAGGAAAAAATATGTCAGCACCCGTTGTTTCATCTTAATATTTTATTTCTAAGAAAATTATGAAAAATTCTTCTGACTTCCTAATAATTAGTCATATATTGTTTTGTCGTTTTCTAAAAAAAAAACCTTATAGAAATATGTTAAGCATGACCATATTTTATATGATTTAGTATTTAAATTTTTTTATAAAATAAAAAACTGTACTTCTAAATCCCATGAAGGATTGCATTTACAATACTTAGTAAGGGAGTATTGCTCCGTTGCCAGCTGTGATACAGGGAGGTGATGTGGTCAACAATCACGCTTAACCACCAAATCTCCAAATAATCCCAAATCTCTCTTTAAGGTTTTCCACTTTATATAGGCTGGGGTGTCCCTGAAAGGATTCCAGACTCCGAATAAATCTATAGCTGAAATTACAGATATTGAATTATCTGACTTAAGCCGGACTCGAACTCGGGCCTTCGTTATATAGCTGAACGAAGAGTTCAGTGCCTTACTCACTGATCTACCCTGATTCCCTTGTTTTTATGCTTTTTTTTATTTAAATTTTATTTTTTATTTGCGTTCAGAGAAAGAGTTCTCAATCTTAGTTGAGATAGAATCCCATCTTAATGGTGTCTTTGCAGCTACAGATCCATGAAATTATCCATTTTTATTTATTAAAAAAAATAATTATAAATAATATTGACAACCACATTTCCCTCTCTTATATATATATATATATATATATATATATATATATATATATATATATATATATATATATATATATATATATATACACAGGGTGTTCGGAAGATCGTTGGCCAAAAAATTAGGCCTCCTCGGTTAGGGAGGTTCATTTTGAACCTATTTAAGGTCACATACCTATATACAAAGTCTTACGGTTTTTTTTTAATGAATTTTTTTGTAAAAATGGCCAAATCCAAACATTTATGCCTTATAACTCCGTTGTTTACTGATATATCAACGCCATTTTTTCCCCTGTAATTACTAATACATTTTCCATGTAAAATGAAAAAGCTATGGTGCAAAAAACAAATACCAAAAAAACGGGAGATCGTTAAATCATGTCAAAGGCAAAAATAAAAATTATGAACTTCTCGTTTAGGTTCAATAAAAAAAAAAAGTAAGCGCAACAGCCAAATCCAAATTGTTTTAAAAACTTCTCTATTTAACACTCTTTAAAAAAATACCATTTGCAGGCACGCAGCACATCTAGTTTTTTTTATTTTTTATAAAGTTACAAAAGGTTGCCACCAGCGCACACTGACAATAATAATGAATCGAATCATATTTTTTATGCAAAAAGTAACAAATAGTTGGGTTTTTTTATAGCATAGGTTAAACTGCATATTTTCTCTTTCTTTCTCGGAATTTCGATTTTATCAGAGTAAACTTTATCTACATTTTTGTAAACAATAATCAGGGAACAAAATTTAACTAATTTTAAATTATTCATAAATTTAATTTGTAGAGTATCAGAGGTATTGCTCAAAATGATCTCCACTATTTCTAATACAAGTACGATATATTTTTCTTATTTCTGTGGTGGTTGGTCTAAAAATGAATTCTTCCTTCATTATGGTAAACGCGGCATTGATTTTTTAAATAGGTTCTTGTTTTGGAAAAGCCCACTACAACTTACCTGTAAGAGAATGTTTAAAACAATTGTTTCCCACAATCCTGGATAGGAAGATGGGGTCCAATTGAGTGGCCAGCACGGTCTCCAGACCTCACGCCGCTCGATTATTACGCCTGGGACCGTGTCAAAGATTTGGTTTATAATGAAGAATTGTTTTCAAGACAACAATTTATTCAAAAAATCAATGCCGCATTTACCATAATGAAGGAAGAATTTGTTTTAAGAACAACCACCACAGAAATAAGAAAAAGATATCGTGCTTGTATCTCCCGTTTTTTTGGTATTTGTTATTTGCACCATAGCTTTTTTATTTTACATGGACAATGTATTAGTAATTACAGGAAAAAAAATGGCGTTGATATATCAGTTAACAACGGAGTTATAAGGTATAAATGTTTGGATTTTGCCATTTTTACAAAAAAATTCATTAAAAAAAACCCATGAGACTTTGTATATAGGTAAGTGACCTCAAATAGGTTCAAAATGAACCTCCCTACCCTAGATAATTTTTTGGCCAACGATCTTCCGAACACTGTATATATATATATATATATTTTTTTTTCCCTTGGACTTTACAACTTTAGGTCATATGCCAAAACCCTACAAGTTTGACCGCCACTATTCTCCATCTTTCCAATTTCCCTCCGACAAAGCTCCCACTGCCATTACCTCTTCAGCTCCCTGCAACCATGTTTCCCTTCCGTCTTCTTCCGGAACATACTCTAATAGCTTCCTTGGCAATCTCTTTGTCCCCATTCTTTTATTTTAATTTTATATAAATTATATTTTTTTGGAATAGAAAATTTTTACTTGTGGTACGCATCATGGTATAGAAGGATCAATACAATTAAGATTTATGAATTAATTGCCACTTCTATTGGAATTACATATTTATTAGGAAACTTCTTTTTACGAATATTCTGTTCTGAGATCTAACAAATATCTGTTAGATCTCCTCAGAACTGAAGATGAATGCTTAGCATTCGAAACTAGCATTCTAATAAAATAATCCCAATAGAAGTGGCAATTAATTCATCAATTCAAATCCACTAGTCTCTAAACTTTCTTCCTATTCTATTCCCGACACCCTAGGCGTCTGATTAGAAGTTGGCCTCCGGACCTTCTCATATAGAACTTTTATTGAAGTGTTACCAGTGATTAGTTGCTTAACCCTTTAACAGGCAATGTATCCTGGAGGATACACATATTTAATGCCTTTTGCTCAATAAATGACGTAATGTCCGATGCATTATCCTACTCATTATCGTCTAATATCCTTTATTTAACCTTGAATTTCATGATACATGTGTGGGGGTTAGCGTGGCTATAGCCATTCAAAGGGAAAAAAAAAGAAGAAATGTATTCAAAAATTCCCGGCCTGCCCGTTAAAGGGTTAACAAGCATTTGTCATGTTATTATTAACGTTATTATCAAATTAACTAGAACTATACAGTTGTAAATTTCAATAAATGGTTAAAAAAACAACACATTTTCCATAAGAAAATCTCTTCCTTCTTCAGAATTCACGAGGCCTTTTTTATGAAACCTTTGTTTTCTTTTTCATTTCTTTTCATTTTTGTAAAATTCATAAGTTAATATTCACTTAATTAATTTCAAATTTGTTGGTAAGTACATCTCAATCTCATAAAAATTACTATATTTTTTTATATTACTGTCAACTCGCTTATATTATCAAAGAAAATAACGATTTCACGACGATTGTAATATATAGCCAAGATAAGACCTGTCGACTACTGTGTTTCGATAGTTCCAACTAATCGATTGGTCGTTTAGTTTAATGTCGACAGCCAGTTCTCCCAAGGACGGCTGATGAGTAACTCTGTCGTAACTGAGTGACGTAAGCTCCCGGCGACTGTATTTGCATGAGTATATTCCGCGCTATGTAACTAGGAACATTTTCGTATTTTATACAACGCCGAGCCAAGAAGACATATAACTGTTTATCTTATTTGAGTACAATGTACATAATTCTATTTATAAATACATTGTAGTATTGTTCGAATTCCTAATAATTTTTTATTTATTTATTTTTATTACATTCCGCATCTACTCACAAGAGTCATTAGCGGCTCAATATACATATTAGATTTTGTCGAACAGTTTACAAAATTTTAGAAATTCAAAAATGTTTTTGATTTTTTTCCTCTGAGTCTTCCAGTGCTTTATCTATTTCTGAGGGTATATTGTACTTTGTTCTGGCGTCAGAGTATAGTGTACATGTTGTTACAATGTGTTTCAATGTCAGTGTTGTCATGCATGTTGTACAAATCGGTGGTTCTAGGCTTCTCATCAGGTAACCGTGGGTGAAAGCTGAATGTCCTATTCTTAGTCTCGTCAAGATTATTTCCTCTATTCTAGATTTTCTACAAGATGTTGTCCAGGGTCGTGTGTCTTGTTTAATTTCTCCCTAATAATTAAAAAAAACAACAAAACTTTTACAAAAAAGTATATATATTTTTCCTTTTATTATTTTTTTTGCCTGTTTTTTTTTTTTTTTTTTTTTTTTTTTTATCGTTTTTTTAACACCCAAAAATGGTAACATTTTGACACGCCCTAGCTCTGTTGGTGTTCCTTGGATATTGGTACAACAGTTTCCTAATCAGAAATTTAATGGAGAATATTTTTTGTCTTATAACATTTGTCGCTAGGGCCTACCGTTTAGGAGCTACATTGGTTTGAACGGAAAAAGTCACGGTTTGCCTAAATTTTTTGTGTTAGATTTTTTTTTTGAAACGCTCAAGCTCTGTTAGTGTTGCTTGATTTTCCGTCAGTTTCCTTATCACAAGCAGTTGATTATTACTAGACATTTCCATGAGCTATAGTTGTTCCCAGTCAGGGAGAAATTGAATTTTTGTATAAGGAAAATCCCAAAATCGAAAAATTAACTCGTATGATCGCTGATGATTTCTTGCTTAAGAGAACTTGTATAACAATATCCACTCATATTAAATCTAAGGAGAATGATAACCCATGAGCTATGAAATTCATCCATCAATAAGACAATATTTTCTAACATATTTATTTAGCACTACCCACAAGCGAGTCTTGGCTCCATCCGTCAGCAATCGCTATGCGTCTCTAATTTGTGCTGCTGGCATCCTATTTCTTACTCCGACATGGACTTTTAGTATGTTTACCTTCTAACTACTGCTAACGAAGCTATGGATTCAAAAATAATCGCATATTTCATGCACTATACACCCCTCTTTTCAGCACTCATTGACCGGACTAAGATCAATCTGCCAAGCTATTTTATATAGCAATATTTCGCTTCTTTTTTTTTTATGCCACAGAAATGCACGTAATAGCAAATATTTCAAAAGAAATAGTAGACCTTTTAAAAAAATACAAAAGTTTAAATCAGAATAGTAATGGTTCTACAGAAACAACTGATTTCAGTCATATTTCAATGTACCTCGGTTAATGAAGTATATTTACATGACTGTAATGAAATCTATTTGGATATAAGGACTTACATGTATACATTTGGGGCTCAACTAAACATTCCATTTTGTCTTGTGTCCAATCCTTACAATCTGAAATCCTTCGAAAAATCCTCAGTGTTCCATACTTTATCACAAATAAACTTATTCATAAATTTCTTAATGTGCCATGTGTTGCTGGTTTAGCTTAAACCAGATACCTTTACTCTCATAGTTAACTCCGTACCCACTCGAATCCACTAGTCTCTCAACCTGCCTCACAATCCATTCTCGATAATCATCCGAGGCGTTTGAAAAGAAGAGGGCCTCGGAACCTTCTAATATAGAACTTTTATTTAAGTATTACTAATGGATCATTGCTTTACAAGTTATTATATTCATTCAAATTTACTCGGTGTTTATATTCAATACATTTATATATACATGTATGTATCAGTAAATACATAAATTAAAACATGTAATTAAAATAGGTATTCACATCAGGTACATAAGAACGAGTGATTAGACCTATTAATTTTACTTAATAAAAATTTTATTTAGTGTACCAGTTGGTTTGTAAAAAAAAAGAAAATAGTTTTTTTTATTGATTTTGTTAAAACTTTCAAAAGAAAAATGCTACAACTTCGGCTATAACTAATGTTTTACTATATAACCCAGCCAGCGGTGCACTAATAGCAGTATGCTAATTATATTGTGGAAACAGTTGAGAAATTTGCATTTACCTTTTGGGTTCCCTCAGGGCACTAACCTTGGCCCACTTTTCTTTTCCTTTTTGATGTTCGAAAACATTAAAAACACTTTTCTTGTAATATGTCTTACTCCGTTTTATCCATTTTTGTTTGTTTTTTATTAGGATCGCTTTAAAATTATATTATTATTTGAAATATATTTTTTAAATACATATTAACAATATTTTATTATTTTTTTAAATTATAACATTCAAATAATTTTGGTTACAACTGCAGTCCTTTGAATAATATATTTCACTATGAGTAATCAAATATTATTATTATTATAATTGCACACTATTAGGTATCTCTATCCGGTTGTGTTTTGTGAGCTTAGTGATTATTTTAAAATCTTGGCCGATTCTGAGAGAAATAAATTTCTCCCTAACCGGGAAAACAATAGAAGATGGATAAATATATCTATAATCAACTGCTTATTTAATATCTACTGCTTCTGGTGAGGAAACTCTTTAAATTTCCGACCCGAGTTATACCAACAGAGCTATAGCGTGTCTAAAAGCCCTAACACTTAAAATAATATTTTTTCATTCCAACCAATATACCTCCAAAACGGTAGGTCTTTGCAATAAATGTTATATCGCAAAATCACTATTTAATTTTTGATATGCAAACTCTTGGCGAATTTTCGATTCGAGCACCGCCAACGGAGGTAGAGCTTGTCAAAACGTTGCATTTTTTGAGAAAAAAAAAATAGATTGTAATATCTAATATTTTCTTCATGGTTCTTTTATCCTTAATTCTTCCCATATGGCCAGCCCAACGCTGTCTAGTTGCTTTTAAATTTTAGACAAATGTCCATATTTTTAGTATATCTGCGATTTTTGCATTTCGTCTAGAGTGAACAACTGACACATCGGAGCGCAGCGCATCGGAGCTGATTTTCCCACACGATATATTCGTTGGTTAGGTAGGACTACGCACACAACTATGTCGGCACGAAGCGTAGCGCATTTTCCTTATTACAAACTGAAATCTTTGCTTTGCTCTGATCCGTCAATAGTTTGTGCTAACCTTAACTTTTTACCCTCCATCTCCCATCAACCCTTGTTGCTCCATATGACCAACCTTCCATCGTTGGCGATCCTCTGCAGATAAACATCAGATTACTTGTCCATAGGTGATGAGGCGATGATAAAGGTGAACTTCAGTTTTCTTTTAGTGAATTCCACATTTCACTCATTGCTGTTCGCATAATACGCTTTATTTCAAGCTATCCTGTTGGATTAAAGTTTTGTATCTATCTGTTTGCGACTTTATTTTTCAATAGAGGAACCGTTATTAGGAATTTATCTAAGGCTAAAAAACAACAACATAGAATTTCATGAAATCTAAATTGGAAACATATCACTCACTAAAGCGAAACTTATTAATGGAAGAATTTATTTAAGATTTTTATATGTTTTATAAAATGAAACTATTATTATTAGTTTTAATACTAGATATTAGTAGTTATCAGAAGTTGTAAAATAAGGGACAGACAATAGTTTCCGCGTTTACGGGGTATATTAAATACTGGACTCATAATTCTCCATCAGTCTCTATTACAAAAATAACTGTATGTAGTGGATTTTTGATGCAATATATATGCTTTTTTTTTCCATTCCACTTAAGTCCCAAATAAGATTTCATGCATCCTAAACCTATTTGTTTCCATTTTCTTCCTCTGAAATTGAATAAATGACTTAAAGGACCAGATCACCATTTGCTATTTCTTGTATTTTGTAAACTACAGCCCTTAGACAGTGACCTACTTTTACACACTTGATACTGCCTCCACTCCTCTAATGCAGCGAGCCATCTAACTAATAATATAAGTCGCCCTTGCGCTGGTGCACGGGTCCAGCGAGGGTTGTCCTTGTGCAACAGTTTGTTCCGTGAGCTGGTTGCGTGCGCTCAAGCAACAAGTTGATAAATAATATAAACATACATATCTCTCTCTCTCTCCCCATTCCTTTCAACGGACAACTCATTAGCAGAGTCATAATTAGTTTATAATTATCTCTCATTATGCCACCGCAGTGTTCCATCATTACTGCCACGAGGCTTCTAAGTATCAATACCCACTATCATTGGAAGTACAATAATTTAGTGATTATTATTGGTTTCATATTTTAATCATATTTATTGATAGTTACAAGTGTTCCTTTGTTTACCATAAATCGAAGTTGTGTTCTTAATACTACCGGTAGTTTTTAGTTATTCTGGCATTATTATAATAGTGCCTTTTTCTTTAAAATTTTGTTTTAGTACTTTACCAATAAAATTCAAAACAAAAATCGTTTTAACGATCATAAACCATTTACTGCCTCCCAGACCCTCCAGTCACGAATCACTTCCCTCAAAATATGGTGTGGTAATTAGAGAGTTGAAAAAAATTCCAGCAACTCTCAGCAAATAACCTTTACTCAATGTCGAAAGCCTACCACATCCTGTACTTCCTTATATTTTAACGGAGTACCGTTAAATGATGCTATACAGATACGATATCTTGGATTTTATCTAGACAAGAGACTCATATGAAACCCTCACAGTAGAATGAAAAGACAAGAAGCTGCTCTTTTGACTGCTCCAATATTGACTTCGCAAACGTTCTAATCTCCCTGCTCAGTTCAAAAACTCATTTATATAGTTATACCAATCCGAAATCCTTTATACTCTGTGTTTCAAACGAACTGATCCACAATTACCTTCATGTCCCATATGTTTCTGATTAGGAACGAACCTGATAATAAACTACATATTCACCCAAATCCACTTGTTTTGCAACTTGCTTTCCATTCCATTCTTGATAATCCTCCGGAACGTTTGAAAAGAAGATAGCCTCCAGATCTTTTTCTAATGTTGAACATTCATTTGAGTGCTACATATGGGTAGTTTCTCTACTAATTTCTAATTCTCTAATCTACTAATTGAGGTCTAAAATGTTTGATACAAATAGAATGTAGCATTTATAGTCTTGGATTATGAATGAGATTTGACGCTCTAGCTAAGACTTGGATAGGGAGTCAGGAGATCCCTGGGCCATAGCCTTTTTTATCCTCCTTTCTGGTTCGGTGCGTAACAGGCAGGTTGGGAGCGATTTCACTAGTTGGTTGGAATTTGAGGATTGAATTTTGATTAATTGTGTGTTTAAAATTTAACAGGCGGTATTACATATTATTTTATGAGATGTAATTTACAGTGCTTCGGAGGATTTTAGATAGCTTTGTTGTCATTGTTAGACAATGACAAAAACTATCAAAATCCAAAGTATTACACTGGAATAAAGAGTATCCTTTTAAAAATGAAACAATCAAATTGATTTTTAAAATGAAAACAATAGCGGAATATCCTTCGACAGTCAAAAATCGTGAGATTGGGGAGTATCCTTTTATTTCCTGATAAAAGGATTCAACGAAAAGAGAGAAATGACCTTCTAAAAAACGAAATAATTAATTCAATTTCCAAAAGGAAGAAAATTATTTAGTCGGGAAGGAGTCACATTTTTCGGATATCTTTCGGCAGTCAAAGATCGTCTGGTTCTTGCGGATCGTTCAACCCTTTTCACAGGACACTGAAGAATAATTGTTTCAGATCTGCAAGGATCTGACGATTTTTCAGGTTTAAGCTCATATGTAGTCAATACAAAGACTTTTAAGAAACCTGTCCAGAAATACAAAATTAATTATTTAGCAGACAAAGATACGACCAATTGTGACGTACATGGTTCAAACGTGAATCCTCACAAACGATAAGAAAGAATCATTCTGTAATGAGAGCTACAAAGTCACATACTTCAATAAGAAAAGAAGATCAAAGTGCTTTGTCAACTAGAGAGAATAGGATTCATGAATGTTATTTGCCAGGCCTGGCGGACAGAAGTTGATAGACCAAGAGTGTATGCAAAATGCCGAAAAGGATCTCCTAAAAATGAGTGAAAGAAAATGACGAATAATAAAGAAAATTCGACAGGAGTGACTACAATTCCAGAAGGGACCAAGGTTTTTCATTAGCTGTTCAGCCCGTCAGTAAGCGAGTGATTTATGGAATCAGTGAGGGTACAGAACACTTCGCATGCTCTTTTTAACCTAGACATATGTAATTTGTTGTAATTTTTTTGAAAACAAAACGTTACAAGAACAATCCTCTCCATTAAAAGTTTTTCTGATGAAATGTTTTCCAACACGGCGGAATGATACTGTATGGCAAGACGCCCCACTTATTGAGCTGCACGATTTCTGAGTGATATTTCTTCTTTGACATTTGCTCTATCGTGATATAATATAATTTGTGGTGTAAACGATATTTTGCATACGGACCCTAGAATACTAAGATTCCCTATGACCCATAATTCTGGCAGCTAAATTTTTGTAAATTCTTTTATTTAAGTTGACTGATAACACCTGTTAAAGTCTTCCAACAGCCACACAATGCTATCAATAATTTACTCATATTTCGCTGTGAAATACTTGCAGTAAGTCCGCCAGATTTGACACTTTGCCAGAATGAGGTTAGAATAAATTCTAAGAGCATAAAAACTTTTAAATGTAGATGTTTTATCAGTTGACTTCTGACAATACCAATAAAAACTTACTAGAATAAAAGGATTTATTTTACTAAGGGAAAAAATTACGAATTTATGAATGTGACGAACTTTATTCATTAGAATTAGACCGCAGTCATTTTCTTCCACATGCTCTTTCGATTTCATACCTTTTTTAGTACAGCGGAATTAGCATCGACTTTTTGAAGTCCAAAAATAATGTCTGACAGCTGGAAATTGTTCACCACCCTTACTTTTAAATGTGGTGAAAAGTCTTTAGGCATTTTTTGATCTAATTTCCCTGTACTATTTCCATTGCATACCTAATTCTAAAACCCAATTTAATAAGATGATATCATTCAAAATTTGGAATACAATCGTTTTATTCTGATACGTCTTCATCCTATTTTTTTATTTTTGGTTGGGTAAATATTTAAACTTTTTATCTATCCCTAATACTGTATCTGCACGTTGTATAAATAAGATAAATATCTTCTAAAGAACAATACTGTTATCTAATTCTGTTCCTGGTTGTGCGTTACTGACTAATACTTTTATATTGATCCTGTAACCTTTATTATAGGTTCTTCTTACAAATTAGTATGCATGATTTTTTCGTTTGATTGGTTTTTATTGCCTATAGGCGTAAAACCTGTTGTTTATAATCGCTGTCAGCAAACTCTCTGATTTCTAATAAATAATAATACTTTTGCTATAAACATATATATATATATATTTTATTCTCACCTGTTATAAATGTAACAATAAGTGAATTTGCTAAAAATGTAGCAATACTGGCCTTTTAGACATGAGGTGTCTAATCTACCACATTAACATTGTGACATGGATTAAAAAAACCTAAACATTTATTGAGCAACTCTCATTCAGCTTCTTTTCAGCCTTCTGAGAGTATTTCTGAGGATGACAGTCATTGATACGGAAGTGCCCATGTAATTCATGAGTATGTTATTATTTCCATGAATTCTGTAATGATATCGTTTATAAAAGATGTGCGTATGTTATTTTACTGTGGGGACATTCAAATATGAGTGTGTGGTTTGTGATTGACCAAGGTGATTTAAATTGAAATTGAAAATTTGATTCGCTGTCTCCAAGAACCACAGACATAAGTTGAATATTTTTCTATAATGTATATATATATATATATATATATATATATATATATATATATATATATATATATATATATATTTAAAAAGGACATATGAGGCGCAAGGACATATAAGAACATATTACGCTCAACCATATGAGGCGTTGAATTCCAAAACCAGCCAAGTCCAATTTCCAGATTTTTTTAATGAACAATTTTTCTACTAGACTATATTTAAGGTTTTCTCAAAAAAATAGTTGTACCAGATATAAAACGTCCTTACAAAAAGTGATTCCCCTTCCTGATGTAGTCCGATCTTTTCCTTTATTGACCAGCTCTGAAAATTGAAAAAAAAAAATGGACTGGTTTTGGTATTCTACGCTTCATATGTTCCATTGAGAGAAGGCGCATGCCCTAGAGACATTTCGGTTCTTGTTTCTTTTGATATTAAACAGCCATAGGTCATTTTCGCATGACCTATTTTTTGTTTATAACTTTTTTTTTTTTCATACTGAACTATTTCGGTTGAAATAATTTTTAATTTATTATGAATATTATGAAAAAAATAAATATTAGTGGGTTATAATTGGTTGTAGTCAGGGCCTAAGCCAAAAAAAGAGTTGTTTACAAAGTAACTAGAGGATTGATTAGAAAGTGATTCCGTGGAAAATGTTGCATTGTGACCGAACTCTCGGCTGTTCAATTATTAATTACAGAGATTTAGTCTCTGCATCCTATATCTCATTTATTTCACTTTGGATTATTTAACTCTATTATACATTTTTTTCTTAACATTTACGTTATTTAGGTTATAGGCTGTTATGATTTTCATAGCATTCCGAATACAATTCTTCTTGATCTCACAAGTAAGTAACTTACCATAGCGTTCTTTAAGTTCTCATTCACTAAGGATTTGCTAGCTAAAGTCTGTTCGACGTCACTAAATAGAGAAATAGTTTGTTATACGGTATGGTATACTTGCCGCGCCTGACGGAATCAATTGGTAAATTTTCATTCTGTCTCAAAATAGAAAGTTTTGTCGTATCTTAATGTTAATTTTTACATAACGTCATTATATCACAAGTTCATTCATCACCGAATATGGTAGAAAGTCAAACAATATGATAAATCATTGCAAAAGGAAGAAAAAGTTTCCTTCTTGCATAGTTAAAGGTTAAGTCATCAATGATTTAAAACTAGATCACATCCTTGTAGCTAACTTCGTTCTTTACAGTAACAATGAAACAATGTTCCTTTACTCAAACTTTCAAGCTCTAAAACCCTCTTTCAAGCCAATAGGCTACATCCTCACCCTTACGGTATTCAAATTCCATTTCTTCCTCCAGTTGTTCATTCAATCAGTTAGAAAATTGAAAAATCACCCGTCGTAGAGAAACCGTTTTTCTTTGTCTTTAATTATAGTTTTCTGTAGTTATCCAGGCCTATTATTGCGACAACTAGACCACCATTTCGTATGTTCATCTTTCCTTTTCGAGAAAGAATTCTCTTCTGGTACTTTTAGCAACTTAGGTGCACTGGGTCTTACTAAAAACTACTTGCTATAAAGCAATATCAAACTATTGTTGACATTGTTTGACTATTCGTTAGGGCTGTAACTATTACCTTACTCATATGCTTACCTTGATTAGTTCGGGTCTGTTGATCCTGTATAAATGTAGTCTCTGTTCCTTGACCGAGGAAGGAACAACTCTTCAGTTCCAGAAATACATTTATTTTCCATTCATTCTGAGCTTGCTAATAATCTCATTTCGTTGAGATGCAGTAATAACTATCTCGCGATTACTTAATCCTATCTGCTGATATAAGCTATTTATTTTGTTTAGCTTTCCTTCAAGGAAAAAATGAATTGCTGCGGTGAAAGGTCAATAATTGCTGGCTACTCGGAACAGTGATATTGTTAATTCCAGTTAAACATTTAAACTACACCTGGATTGGTCGTGGCCTCTCGTGGGGAATACCCAGGTGATGTGATCCTAAACACCACAGGCGTTTCCTCCTGCGTTGTTGACCTAGACTGTCTGGAACGGGGCGATATCCTTTTCCACGAAAAGAGGAACTCGGCGAATGGTAGTGTCAGTCACCGGCCTTAAGAAGGTAAGCAGGAAAAGAGATGGAGGTGTTGTGAAACTCAGTGGGATTCTTTCATAGGATGGATTAGTATCATCAGGAAATAATTCATCAACATCGGTTTCTGATTCTAAATGAAGCTTTCAATAGTATTATTTTGATTTTATGTTGTGTTATTCAAGCGGTATTTCTACACGATTATTCGGCTATGTAATTTTATTGAACTTGATAGTAGTTAGATCCTTCAGAACGATCGCTTAGTATGTTTTTCCAAATATTGCGTTTTTTGAATCTTTTTATTTTATTGAAATTTACAACTGTATACAAAATAAAATACATCCAGTAAATTTGAAGATAATGATCATAATCATAAATCAATTGCTTGTTAAGAAACTACCATTCTGTAACACTATGATTAAAGTTCTATGTTACCAGGTCCCGAGGCCATCTTCTTTTCAGATGCCTCTGAGTGTTATCTAGACTAAAATGGGAAGGAAGTTGAGATACAAATGGATTTGAATAGTTATGGAGTTAACTATGAAAGGATATTTGGTTTGGGCTGAACCAGCTAAGAACGTGAATAAACATCTTTATGGAAAAGTTAGTTTGTAACAAATTAAGGAACATTGAGAGTTTTTCGAAGGATTTTTTATTGTAATGATCGGATACGGTATGCATTGGATGATTTAGCGGAGCAAATCCGTATGTCCAAATAGGTCTAAATACTGTTTGGTAAATGAGTCTCTTGTAATAAATCAACAGGTTTGAACTTTTGTCTAGTAAATGTTGAAGAAGTCGAAAACGACGGGAAGTTTCTTCAAAAATCTAAAATAGATTATGAGAAACTGATAGAATTAAAGCGATAGAATCTGTGTTTTTATAACTTCCATCATCCTGATTACAAAGAAAAAAAATCCAGAGTAGCTAATTAAGAAACTAGAGGATTGATGAGGAGATGGTTATTCTGAAGATGTCAAAATAAACCAAAATGAATGGCCTTTCAATGTAAATTATGTGATTGCATATGGTACAGATATTGGTGTATCATATAATCATATAATTACTGATTTCAAGCATAGTTTTAAAAACCTGAGGTGCTTTTAATGTTTGATTAATGGTTTTTTTGGAAGAATAAGGTGGTTATATATTATTTGTTTGAAGAGGTTTATCTGGTTAGTATTAAGTGCACCAAGAAGAACTCAATCAGTAGATAAGACCGTTTTTAGTGACTATGTATAGCATTGCTCAAGAATATTGGTAGTCGGTCTATGGACTATGGCTGTTCAAGGTCGTCTGGCAGTGAAGGACCGAACGAATCCGTTTCATATTAATTAGAGTATGTTAATCATAACTTATGTTGTTGGAAGAGTGATTTCTTCTAGTTTGTGGATCCTTGCTATCATCTTGTGGGGTGTCAATATCTTCCAAAAGGAATTAAGACATTTCCATAGTTTAATAGGTTTTTTTTTAGAGATGGGCCGATTATTCGGCCGACTACTCAGCCAAGTAGCTGCTTCCGTAGGTCAGGTGACGTCGGCAATGTCCGAGGAGCTTCGGTTATAGCTTTATAGCCGTCTGTACATTTAGATACAGGTTTTTGTTTATCTTATATTTTTCTACCGTTTTTTGCAAATGGACCACAGTTGGGTAACTAAAGGAGTTGTTGTTTTTTTTTTAGAAAAATAAAGCGAATTCAGCAATTTACTTAGCGTAGAGAGTTAATTGTGTAATTCGGAATTTAATCATGCCTAAATAGATAAACTTATAGATGTAACAGAAAAATATCTTAAATTTAATTATTAAATAGAAGTTTCCAACCTTAATATTACATTTCAATTTAAAATCAATATGCTTTAATTATGAAATAAAACTAAAACTGTTATTTAAAAAAAAAACAAAAAAAACTAACAAAAACAGTAGGTTACGTAAGTTATTTATTCAGTGCTCTATTAGTTATCGAATTTATTTTTTGTTAATATCATTAGCAAATCTTAGCAAGGCAAAAGATTCCTGGCTGAGAAGATGGATTTTTTGAGATCAGCTAGAATCTTAAGGATTTAATTAATCCGAAATAAGATTATAAGAGAAAGAATGGATGTAAAGAGGAATATCCTGGAGGGAAGAATCTCCAAAATAGCATATGAATGGGAAACAGAGGGAAAAGAAGGAAAGGTAGGCCTCGCATCAGGTGGAGAGATGTTGTGGCTGAAATTATGGTGCGGTGGGGACTAACGGAAGAAGAAGGTGATGGACAGGGAGGAGTGCAGGAACTGTCTGAGGGAGGAGTTTGGTTGAAGGAAACTTCGAATAGCGAAGAAAATCCTTTCAAAGAAGAGGTTAACATCATGATCATTTTTAAAGTTTGATAATTGATTAAAAAAAAAGAAAAGTTACTATTCTTGGAATAAATAACAAACAGTAAAGATGAATTCAAAATTAAAATTATAATCAATAAAGGTTTTCATTTTTATCAACCTTTTTTTAATGTAAATGAATAAAATGGCCGACTAGTCGGCTCATCTCTAGTATATTTCTCTATATTTGTAATTATCCCTACCAAAGATTATATTTCTGTAAATTTACTATGGAAGAATTATTTTAAAGGATAGTGACGATCTGGTGATAGTTCTGTTGAAGTGATGATTTTTCGTGATTAATTAATGATGAATCGTGATTGAAATTCCTCTAAGATTAATATTCTAGTTAACATTCACCCAGCTAATGGATTTATTCACAGCTTTCTATTTAATCACTCGTTGAAACTTTTGTATTAGACATTGGGTTTGGAGACTAAAGGATAAATATCAAAGAGGCCAGTTATGGGACAGAGAGGGCAGCTCCGTTACGGTTAGCAAGTCATGCCTGACACCACATTCTCTTTGTCCATCGTGGGTCCTCTTTCCTTGTCAATTTTTGAGATTGTTCATTGTAATAGTTGTAGTAAAATCTTTCTTAACTTTAATTGTATAATTTGGGATTTTCGTTACGATTACTGTTATCCGGAACCTGTTTACTTATAAATAACGAACCATGACAGTGGCAAATCACTGCTAGTTTACATTACTAAAGAAGCCGTTAAACTGTATCAATTATGACATTAAGGATCTTGGGTTCCTACGTTGAAGGAAAGGAATTATTTGCAACCAAATACCCGGAAGTATTTTAAGTTGAAACATGTAATTGTTATACAAGGAGATAAAGATTATAAGGATTAAAAACAGTGATATCTCCCATGCATATAAAATAGTAATTAACACTTTAAATAAGATAAACAATGTAAATATTAATACTTTTTTGAATTAATGCACATGCAGTAATAATAAAAAATAATAAATTTTGCGACTATAATAATTATAGTGTGTATAATAAGTAACCTTATGTAATGTTTCTGTAGAATAAAAAAAAATATATATGTTATTGATGTTAACATTTTGTTAGACACATAGGTATTTTTTTATATGTGAAAAATAGTTATTAATTTATTAATATGGACGGCATGTTAATAGTTATTTAAAAATGAAAATACAATATACTTTTCTGTATTAATAACGTATTCTCATTTAATCATTATTTATTTATGATACAATTAGAAATCAATGAGTTGTAAGGTTAAGGGTGGATTTATGGAACTGCTAAGGCATTAAACAATAGATATCAAACGATTAAATATTTTCAAGTATTATTCCAAACAATTAGCCAGGATATTAAAGCCGTCCCCTGTTGAGGGTATTGTTCTCTTAATTACCAGTAAATCAAGATTAGAAACAGTTCGGCCAAATTGGGCTTGGGGTGGCGTCTTGGGTACAAGGGCTATCTCCCTTCAATTGCTACAACAAACGGTTTTCAATTTCGCTCAATAACTTTGTGTTCTCTTTAGGATATAGCTGAATGATTTAGTGTTTTCAATATTTTAACTGTATTTAGTTTTATTTTAAAGATTATGGATTAATGAAATTATATCGGATGAATTTTATCGTGATTATGACAAAATCTTTCAATACTATAAAATATTTAATGTTACTTATTTAATTAAATATTTAATTTAAGCCTTAGGTGTCGTCGATGAACGAATACCCACTCAGTATAACCATTAAAACTAATTTAGTAATAAAATTACATCGTCATTAAATATATATTTTTTAAGAACTTCATAACCTAGCAAAACCTTTTTTTTTTTTTTTTTTTTTAAGTTCTTTAAAAATTCAATAAATGTATTATTAAATTATAAATTTATTTAATACAAAAGTAAACGAAAATAAATTAGAAGGAAAATGAAAATTTTATATATTTTCTCAATAACTAACAAGGGGACGTTTGCAGTTGTAACTCACAGATTTGAATGCCGATTTTTGAGTGAGCAGTAGGGGCCTATAATAGTGCAAATCTAGAGTTATAGCCGCCAATAAGCATTAGGAGCCGAAAAAAAAATAAAAAATGAAAATCACATTTTATTTTTTTCTCAGCTCTCAGTCAAGATAGAGAAATGATTCTTTCACGTTCAATTGCAGTTATGTATGTTATTAGATACAAAAATACTTTCGTTGTGCTCAAAACATTACCCGTCTTTAGAGTGCTCAAAAACTCCTAAAAAATGACAAAATTCCGACAAAAGGAAATCCGCTGTAAATCAGTGAATACTTTTTTTCATGAACAACAGACCTCAAATCTCGATTTAATGCACCATAAAACCCTTATATGTGAAATTTTATAAAAACCAAGAAATGTTGATTTTTTACCCCTTTCGAGGAGGTTAAAATTTTGAAGTTATTTCATCAACAATTTCTACCGGCCATAACAACTTCTGCGTTCAACCTATTACAATAATAATAGCATCACTAGAATCAGTATACATTCTGCTTTTTATTTTAAACGTTATTTAAAACGGCATTCAAATCTGTGAGTTACAACTGCAAACGTCCCCTTGTAAGATAGAAGATATAATAATTTACCCTATAAAAACAAAATTAAATGTTTTTGAGATTTCGTTGCCCTTTATAAATTTTTAAACAGGTTTTTTATTTTTTAGAAATTTTTGTAAAATTCAGTTGTTACATGGTTCGAAACTGATACATCTTTAAACATTAAAAATAATAATTGTTTCATTGCAATGTCCAATCATATACTTTGGTATACATAAAAGTTGTATTTCTGTAACAACTACCACATTCGAATCATTATTATTTTTTTATATTACTAACTTAGAAACATTTATCTCCTTTAATAGAAAATACAAATGGATAATGTGTAACTACTTTAATTATGAAGGAACTGCACTATCATCTCCTCCTTTTTATATTAACAATCCAAAATTGCATGATATTTAAGTATTTAAGTATTGATTTTACTTAGATTTCTAAGTTATTGAAGGATCTAATTTACTTTATTTTTAGTAAAGGCAACAGCTTTTAGAAGATGTTTTTTAAAAACTTGTACTAAATTGTTTGCCCAAATAGTTTCCCTAAGTACTGCTACGAACCTGCTTTTTCCATGAACTCGTAAAACGAAATAATACGAAAATCAATTCATGAGTGAATGATTTGAAGTAGTGAATACCTAAAGAGGATAAAAAATATAGATTTTATCATATATTTATATATCATATATATAAATATCAGGAGAGGAATAATGGATATTGACCTCCACACAAAAAAATAATCTATTAAATATAAACAATTTATTTTGTGGAGGATGTATTTACTCTAATTATTCAAAAGTACATTTATACAAATTTTATTTAAATCTTAAAATTTTGTTTACCCAGTAACAGTTCCTTGAAGATTTAGTTACAGTTTAGCCTGTAGACGAACAAACAGATATTTTAATTTATCCACTGTATTTATATTTGTTTATTGTATTAAATTTATTTTTTAAGATGTAAATCGTTAATGTTTAATGTTTCACTATTTTTTTTTTTTTTTTTTTTTTACAGGTGAGTGTTGTCTGTCTGTCCGACATTGATATTTAAAAGAGGCGGTGGTGAGTAATTTAAAGCTTTATCATAGCGTAGTTTGTTATTATTATAATTGAATTTGTATTCAATTGAATATATGGGGGGGGGGATTGCTCAGATTAAATACATGTTGTTTATAATTCATATACATCATTTATATATACATACGAATTACGTTGCATTAGTTAAATAATTCGTGAAATAAGGTTATCCATGTAGCACAGAAGTTGTTACTCATGTTCCGTCCAATACCGATTTTGGTCCAAGATCCACAGATTTACAACACGTTTTATTTATCTTTTTTTTCCGCAGTACCGTGGGCGAATTGAACGAAAAGATTATTTATCTATTTTTTTTTTTTTTTTTTTTTTTTTTTTTTTTTTTTTTTTGTTTCGATTTAGAATTACAATTTTTATCACAATTGGTCTCGGACAGTTGGAACGTCACAGGTAAATTATAGGACAAACCCCAAAGAGAGAAATTGGTTAATCTGTTTTTGGTTTCGAACCTAATCATTTAGATTTTTATAACTAGTTTACTTGAGTTATTATTGATTAAGATAGTCCTAGCATGTCAACTTTGTTCTTCCAATTTGTTTTAGAAATGTATATTTAATTCACTGTATAATATCGGTTGTTGTCGAGAAAAAATGTATAACTTCTGTAAACTCCAATTACATTATAACCTCACTTATCCGACCCTTAAGGGACCAAGGGTTAGGGCGGAACGGCCAAAAGATCGGATTAACCGGAAATTTCAATGTCGCACGTATTTATCTTTGTCAAAAGTGTATTAAAATGATATTAAAAATTATATATTTTATAGTGAGCTATTTATGTATAGAAGCATTGGGCCTAATGACATTGTGTTGTATGATATTGATTTATAATGATTTATAGCCAACTAACACATCTTTAAAATCCTTCATAATGAAAAATGCCCTAATGGCCGTTGTTACGGACGTCTAGAACAAAATCAGTAAATAAAAAACACAATATCTGTCACTATTTGAGAGAAACGCTAACAGCTGAAAGCTTGTATGTTAGTTCCCGTTTAAACTAAAGATCAATTTCTGTTCTAATTGTATTAAATTTATTCTAGTCAAGTTCTGAATGTAACAAGTGTTTCTATCTAACTAACCGTGCAGCATGCAAGCAGATTTATTGCGGTTACCTAGAAAACTTCGAAATATTTGACGCTTTGACGTTACCAAGTAGAAGGCGGTGGCGCTACAAGCTTGAATAGCTTGAATTTTCGTAAATAACCACAGCAATAACAAGTTATAAGAAAATCAAAAATTCGCAACCTTTTTTTATACCAAAATGTACAATTTTAATGGAATATTATGGATTCCGCGAAAAAAAACCTGTGAAAGGGCAAGTTACTCAGAGGGCCGGACTAGCGGGATTCGGATTAGTGAGGTTTTGCTGTACCTTGAATACGAGTTATTTATTAGCCTTCAAAGCAAGATTTTAATATCTGCATTGTGAATGATTGGTTAAGTTGTGCTACTTAATAAGGCCTTAAAGAATCTATTTTTGGAGTTATTATAATATTTTAAAACTAATTCTCCTACTGAAAAGAGCACAATTTCTATTCATCCACCTCTTCACAACAGACAGGGACATATATATAATCATATTAATTAACTTAATATAACTGTTGTTTCTATTGTAGTAAAAAATGAGGTGTTATCATTTATTGCTCGCTTAATTGCAAGCAAGCGAGTGTTTGTTATCGTGTTTAAATCGGAACTACGTGTTCGTTTCGCAAACACGACGTTCGATTGAGTCATTTCGAAGAAAGGCAGTAATAATGATTTGTGTGAAGAACATTTGTTTGACCGCCAAACGAGATAATTATAAATGTAAATTATTTATTATAAATTTTTGTTGTGATTATTTTCAATATCGTAAGCAGACTACGTCACGTGACATGAGAAATATGAATTACGTTGGCAGAGAGGTGGGGATGTGACGGCCGGCCATGACTTAGCATACCCATTAGCTATCCGCTAACTGTTGTAGTATTAGCTAACTAATACATGTTCCTAATTATAATAATAAACTCTTTATCTTTCCTATTCGCTTATCTTTATTTTAATATCACTACAATTTTAATTGAAAAAATATTACCTATTTTAGAATTGTGTCAAACCGTAGTATTCCAGATACCAGTAATTTCAAAGAACGAAAACAAGTTTTGTGCAAATTTGATCTGATTGCGTTAAGTAGAAAAATTTCCATAAGCTCGATGTCTACGTCATCAATCTGATATCGCAGATATACCTCTACTCAAATTAAAACCATCAAAACCCAAATCCATCTTGCCATATACGTCTCGATTTGCACTTTTGGCGTTTACCCGGAGGCTCAATTCTGATTTGGTCATTCATAAATCCAACTACTGCGCTGCTATCACCCGAAGTGTATTTTCGGAATACATTTTCTGCAATCCTGCTATGTTTAGCTTTCTCCATTCCTTATCCTTTTTTGCGTCAAATAGTTTGCAACTAAAAATTATTGTGTATTAAGCAAACGAGGAATAACTGGAAATAGATTGAACCCTGACTGTCGCACTCGATAAGTAGAAGCAACTTTATACAGCCACGGAGATGGTAATGGACTTGATAAAGTTAGTAAACCGGAGGAAGGGCGAGCCTCTAAAAGGGTTAGCGGAGCCCTTCTGGCTGGAACGGAGCTGGCATTGTGTGGGAGGATATCACTGAGGATTAGGCATGATCGTAAGAGCCACCGATGATCCCTTATTATATTTATAAACGGCTTTATTATTATATTTTTTTTGTTTTTTATATTTATTTTATTTTATGATTTTTTTAAAATTCTTTATAATGCTTTGTTTATTGGTTTTCTTTTTATATATAATGGAGTCATCACTGGCAAAAAAAAAAAACTAAAATAAAAGTATTATATTAAGGTGTTTAGGAGAACTCTAGTATCAATCAGTTAAGGATCTTCGCATATATTGGTTACGTATTTGTAACAGTTATATTCTAATTCAAGTTTCAAGGAGGACTCCATCTTGAAAAACGTCTTACTTGGAAACCACATACAAGACTAATACGACGAGAAACTGCCCGTCGTTTTCGACTACTTTAGCATTTACTTGACGAACATTCAAACCTTCCAATTAATTACAAATGACTCATTTGCATAACAGTAATTGGACCAATTTGAACACATGGAGTTGACTTTGGGGCTTCACTAAACCATCTATTCATCTCGTATCCAATACTTACAATCCAAAATCCTTCGAAAAATCCTCAATGCCCCTTACTTCGTCAACAAACTTATCCTCAAGATCTAAATATAACTTACGTTTCTGACATAGCTCAAAGAAGATGGCCTCGGGACCTTCTAATATAGTACTTCATTATATAGAACCTTTATAAGTGTTACCAATGGGTAGTTGCTTTAAAAACAATTGACGTGTCATTTTTATCATTATCATCATATTTACTTGATGTATTATATTTTTATATTGTATATACAGTTATAATTTTCTAAAAAAAAAGTTTCTAGGTACAGGTTTCTGTCGTATTACTCGTAATTTTCCACTATCGTGGACTTAGTTTATCTTCACAGTTAGATCCTGAATTGATAAAACCACAATTGCGGCCTTAAAATTCCTCGAAAGATACATTGTAGTGTGAATGCGGTTCATTTTATTTCTAGGAAAATTTGTTCATTTCGGTCTGGAGAATCCCTGGCCGTGTGAAGGCCAGTTTCTACCAACTGCATCCCTAAACCATCATAGTTTATGTCTAATAATAGTTAGAGTTTCCAAGGAATAAAGATTTCCATTTATATTGGGACTGAAATAACCTGTGTTGGTTCGCTTCAAGACTTTTCTATTTTTTTCCTCTTAAAATGTTCGTTTTTTGACAGGAAATATATGCAAACATATACGACTAACCAAGTTTTCAATTGCCAGATCTGACATCAATGTCAGAAAATCAATTTTTAATGTACCTATCATTTGTAAACAATTATCCTCGCAATAAGTTATCCTCCCAACTCATCCTACCACTGTCCTCACTACTTACGCTGATGACACATGTGTGTTATCATTTAACAATGATCCCTTCATTGCCTCCCAAACATTCCAATCCCATAACCTAAACATTCAAGAATGGTGTCAAAAATGGAAAATCAAAATAAATCCAAACAAATCCCACCAAATAACCTTTACCCTTCGTCGTAAACCTACGACCTCCTGTCCTACAGTATCCTTTAATGATATTGCACTAATCCCTGTTGAACAGATACGCTACCTAGGACTCCACTTGGACAAACGACTAACTTGGAATCCACATACAAGACTAAAACGACAAGAAACTGCCCGTCGCTTCAGACTACTTCAACATTTACTAGACAAACGTTCAAACCTCCCAATTAATTAAAAAAACTCATATACATGACTGTGATTAGACCTATTTGGACGTACGGAGTTGAGCTTTGGGGCTCCACTAAACCATCCAGTTCATCTCGTATTCAATCCTTACAATCCTAAATCCTTAATGCTTCTTACTTTGCCACCAATAAACTTATCCATAAAGATCTTAATGTTCCATATGTTGCAGATTTAGCCCACACCAGATACCTATCCTTTCATAGTAAGCTCCATAATCACTCAAATCCGTTAGTTTCTCAACTTGCTTCCCACTCCATTCCTGATAATCCTCCGAGGCGTCTGAAACGAAGATGGCCTAGAGACCTTCAAGTGTATAAGTTTTAATAAAGTGCCGTTGTCAATACATTTACTTGTTGTATATATTCTGTACAGTTGCAAATTTCAATAAATGTATATTAAAAAAAAAAAAAAAAAAAAAAAATCTTTTTATAATAGTCTATATATATATAATGAATGTGTGTGTGTCTGTCTGTTCTCGATAGATTCAAAAACCATACATCCAATCGCCGTGAAAATTTGGGAACTTATTAAGTATATCCCCGGAAAGGTTTTTGTAAATTTTTATTTAAATCAGAGTTGGGGTTCAAGAAATATCCCAAAAATATCAAAATAATATTTATTTTTTATAAATATTACTTTAGTGCAGGTGTTATTAAACAATTACCAATAAAACATATGTTCTAAATTAATCTATATCTCCTTAGTTTTTTAGGAAGGTTTTAAGAAGAATAAAATTCCGTAAAACGATTTCAAATTCATTTTGATGTTTCAGGTTTATATGTAGGTATGTTATTAAAATAACATTTAATTAGTAATATTTGTTAAGAGTTTAACCATGAATAAATTGAATAATTAAATTTTTACTAATAGAATTTACTTTTATAAAACAAAACTAACCGCAAAAAAATACTGAATCAATCTTTACCAAATCCAAACTACATCATCTTCTAGTTGAAAGAAGGTTTAGCAATAAGGAAATTTACATATTATCAATTAAATTGTTGCTAAAAAGAGATAAAAATGTGGTACGCAGTAAATTTTGAAAATTGGCCGATATGTGGCGAGTGCCATTTAAGAGAGGTTATAGCGGTACAATGTTATATAGAGCTAGAAATTGACAATAAAATTGGTTTAATTCAAATAAATTGTTATAAAAAAAAAGCTATAAATATTTAGTGTGACGTGTGGATACTAGGGATGTTTAATAATCGAACGATAAGTTGTTAGCACCATTCTGCAACAGAGTTTGCAATGGTAAAATTATTAAACCCATCTGTGCCAAATTTTAACTACAAAATTTTCATAGTTCTAGGAAGATTTTAAATAGTATAGTTTACTATAGTAATTCTTTAGGTAATAGTCGGCTTACGAGCCACCACCAAGTTTGATCCTTACGCTTCACTTCGAGTTTAAATTTATCGATAGTTCTTTCCTATAACCTCACATGTAAGCAAACCTCTGCAGGTTCAACTTGGATTGTGTTGTTTAGCGTGTTATATTGATATTTAGTCTTCTTAAATGTAAATAGGTGAAACAGAAGTTAACAAAATGATTTTCATAAAGGATTAAGTGTTTTATCAATTCATGTTTTCTTATTTTCTCTTATCTAATGTGTAAAAGTGTTACAAAACTTAAGAACATTAATTTGTACATGGATTTGGTGTTTTATATATTTTGATTTGTTGTATCAATTTAAGTGATAAAATTTCAGTATACATATTTTTTTGAATGGATTCTTTGTCATCCATAATACTTAATGCCCTAAAGTGAGACAGATTGTATAATTAATTCAATAAAACATAAAGATCTAAAAATAAATGTGAGAAAGTATATCATAGGTTTCATATTTTTTTTATTTTCACTTCCCTTAAAAATAATATAGCAGAAATTAACATCCTAACTTTCAACATGGGTTCTGTCTTATATTATATAATTCCTTATAACATGGAGAATGGACAGTGTGAAAATAATCATGGATTAAGAGGTGTACTGTTGGTAATAACTATTGGTGTAATTTTATAGATTAATGTATTTTTTTTTTTATTTAGAAGCCTGATGATGGATTATTTTCTCCGAAACATGTAGCTACAAATGTTGAACAAATAGGAGTTATGTTAAATAAATTCTTATTGATTCTGCCTTTATATATTTATAATATCTGTGGCACCTGTGCATAGTGGGCTAAGTATATTGAAGAAACAATGCTCAATTGCATTCTTCAATACAAGACTTTTATAGATAAACAAATTATTCTTAGTTAATCAACTATTAGTAAAGTTCTTTAATTATGAGAGCGGGCGAAGTCGCTACGGGGAAAGCTAGTATAGATATATAATACCATACAACATAGCTAGAGAAACAATAAAATTACCGTTATTATTATATTATTATTATCAAACTTCACTGTTACCCACATAACATCGGCACTATGTTACTATGTATGTAAAATTTATCCAAGCTCCTAAAAAAATTTTAGTCTGTAGAGGGATAGATGAGATATGGGGATGAGGTAGAATTTCATAACCCAACTCCTTTTATTTATTTGCTGTTTGTATCAAAATATGAGGTCGGGCATCATACAACTGTAAATGTCACGGTTACAATCTGTTGTTTATCAAATTTTGATGAATTTGCTCATTTTTTTGGTCGTACGATGTTGAATCGATAGTTTCAGCAACAAAGTTAAATGGATGACCTCGTCCTTAGACCACTAGGAAATGATCATTAATAATTTCAGATGAAGATTCTGTAGGTGATCGGCTACCGTTTACAAAAACTTTCAATTAATATAATTCTTGCATCAGTTGACACTAAATAATAAATAAAAACATGAAATAATGAAAATCAGTTTAAAAAATAGCAGTTTACAGTAAATTATAAAGGTAATATATAAATTTTTTTTTAAACTAAAAAAAACCACCTTTCATTTTCAGCACCATTTTAAATGTCCATTTAAGCCTGGGTATCCTGTAATGTAGGATTATACCTTATCCACCTCACAACTATTTACTCGGACTACTCAGGTGTAAGTGCATTTGCTGTTTTATCAACAATATAATTTTTTTTTGTTTAATAAATAAATAAACACGGAAAAATTATATATGTATATTTTTCTTCTTTGAAAGGATTATTCTTTGCTATTCGACGTTTCCTTCAACCAAACTCCTCCCTCAGACGGTCCCTCCACTCATCTCTGTCCATCGCTTCTTCTTGCGTTAGTCTCCGGCCAGCCATACTTTCAGCCACCACAATTTATTTTCCATTTATATATAATCTTCTATGGATAGTAGCAAGCAAATTAAAAAAAAAAAAAAAAAAAAAAAAAAAAAAACTCTTGAGGAAGAAATGGAATCATGTTGAATAAAAGGGAATAGAATGTAAGAAAGTGTATATGGCAGATGAATTAACAAGTTTGATTTCATAAAATAAGATTACTCGGAAATCACGTATTTCTATTTTCACGCTTGTAATGAAACTAGAATCTTGTAGTCTTACTTGGTGGATAAAACACTGTTAGTAAATAAAGCATTAGTAGGTATTTATTTTTCATTGAAAGTAACTTAAATATTTTGCCGGAAATCGAAAGACAACACAATTTTAAAAATTGGACATTTCTTGTATTGAACATCCCCATTATAAGTATTATTATAATGATTAACAAATTCAAAAGAATTAATATATAAATTGAATTTGTAAAAGAATCTCTTTCTGTTCGAAAAATGACTTTTTATCTGAAAGACAATCCACTTAAAACGCTGAATTGGACAATGGCAGGGTATTGTCAAGGTAGGAACCTCTTACCCCGAAGAGTGGGGGTTTCCTGGACCTACCTGACTGTCTTCCAAGAACTTGGGCGTCATCTTGATGTAGACGTGTATAGAGCCACTTTTCTCAACGTGACTGCGTAGTTTTATTACATGCAATCCAGGTTGGCTGTTGCTAAAGTTTGTGTTTTATGAACTTCATTACTGTTTTAGTGTGAAATTTTACGTGGCTTGAAAAACAATTTTAATTACTACTTATCCACATACAAGATTAAAACGACAAGAAACTGCCCGTCGTTACAGACCACTTCAACATTTACTAGACAAACGTTCAAAGCTCCCAATTAATTACAAAAGACTCATTTACATGTGATAGGACCTATTTGGACGTACGGAGTTAAGCTTTGGGGCTCCAATAAACCATCCAAATAATCTCGTATCCAATCCTTCCAAACCAAAATCCTTCGAAAAATCCTCAATGCTCCTTACTTCGTGACCAATAAACTTATCCATAAAGACTTTAATGCTCCATATGTTGCTGATTTAGCCCAAAGCAGATACCTATCATTTCATAGTAAACTCCACAATCACTCCAATCCACTAGTCTCCTAACTTGCTTCCCACTCCATTTCCGATAATCCTCCTAGGCGTCTGAAAAGAAGATGGCCTAGAGACCTTCCAGTGTAGATTTTTTATTGATGTGTTATTAGTAAATAGTTCTTCACAAATTATTTACATGTCCATTCTATTCACTATTAACACATTTACTTGATGTATATTATTTTGTATAGTTGTAAATATCAATAAATAAAAAATAAAAAAAACTATAAAAAAAAAATTAAAATAATAAATTCGAAATAAGGGTTGGAATATATTTTTTATTTATTGAGACTTAACGTCCTTATGTACTCCAACTAGCGCAGGATGGCCAGGTTATCCTACAGGTTACCAACGTGTTCTATGAGGGTCGGAGTTAAGATTTACCTTGTGCCTTTACCTTCGTCTTTAAAAGTACAATGAAAAGAATTAAAGTATTATTTTATTAAATCGTAATCATTCTCTGTGGATAAAGTTGAGTTTTATAAAAGGTCTAAAAGATTTTTAATAAATTGCTAAATAAAGAGAGAGTCTTAAAAATTGTCCAGCTGTTCGCCATTTTTCAACATTTTTATGTCTTGTGAATTTTTTTGAGAGGTCAGTCAAAGGAAAATAAGAAGGGTTTGCTGCAGAAATGAGGTAGATCCACTTATCAAATTTTTTTATGAAGAAATATAGAACAAATTTGAAAATTGGAAGTTTGCTACGAACAAACCAGAGAGACAGTCCCATATTTTGATTTACACTATAACTAATAATTGGAGCTCAGTTATCTGACAATACAAATATTTAATAAATTTTTTTGTTGTAAGATTGTAAATAAGCTCCTATCTCCTGTAAACTGGAGTTAATTTCTGCAACAAACCCTAATTCTTATTTTTTAATAATTTCTATTTTTTTTAAACATTTATTAAAGATAACAGAATATTATTTTATTATGCCGACGTTTAGAACATTACATGGATGCCAATCTTCGGGGCTAAAACAGAAAATGTCAAATACAGAATCAGCGAATATAAATAGAAATACAATAAATGAAGAAAAACAATAAGCACTGTTTATAAGTATTTATATATTTTTTTATTTGTTGTGAAAAATTTTAAAGGATTTAAAAATAATAAAAATTTAAGGTAAAAGGGCATAGCAGTGACAAATATGCAGTGCGAAACGAGATAAATGGACGCCCCGAGAAGTTTTTTTGGGGGATAATGGAACACGTGCCGTTCAAAACATGTTTTGTCATCTTAGTTTTAATCATTTTATAACTAACAAAAATTGTTTGGACGGATTTGGAGAGGACAGTGCATCTGCTTTGGCACATATTATGGGTTTAACCACTTCTGTCATTGGGGACCCAGGTATTTGAGTACGCCCGAGTTCAAATTGTTATTTTATTGATAGAAACCATGCATTGTGTGACTTTCTAGTTTAACCGTTCGGTTGTCTATTAAAAACTAGACCATCCCTTGCTGTAGTCTTTGGCAGGATGCTGGATAATCTTGTGATCTCGCCCTCATTTCTTCCCAGCACAATAACATCATCAGCATAAGCTATGATGCTAATCTTGGTTCCTAATCGGATTCCACGGGCTTTAACACCTGCCTGAATATTTTTTCTTGAGCTATATTAAAAATATAAGGTTTCAAGCTTTTGTTTTACTTCTGACATAAATGGCCCTTATAGTTTTCCTCTATCGTTGATATCCTTGTATTACTGAGATTGCTGGACAGTGTGAGTCCACCTCTGCAGC
Source organism: Euschistus heros (assembly GCA_003667255.2). Lineage (NCBI taxonomy): Eukaryota > Metazoa > Arthropoda > Insecta > Hemiptera > Pentatomidae > Euschistus > Euschistus heros. The sequence goes on along the minus strand of RCWM02000007.1, from coordinate 3,447,125 downwards.
GCTGTTACCAGTAAAATATTACAATATCAGAGAAATATTAGACTATCATTAGCCTAGGAGCCCTAATCATTCCGAAGTAAGCAGTTAATTAAAATAGTTCAGCAAGAGTTCTAATATTCATAGTCTTTGATTTTTAGGTCAAACCAGATTCTCTTTATACTTCTTGTTGACTCAGCCATGACATCGCCATATTCTGTTTGATATCACAATCAATGGCTTTTGAAATAGTAACGCGAATAGTGGTTAGCGGCATGATTAGAAATTTTAATAGTAAATTATCTTGTAAATATTTTTTTTTAGAATAAAGATTACATCATTTACTACTTGCGGTATATTCCACCTTTCTTCTCTTAAAGGCATTCTTTTTGTCTAACATCAGTATATTGTGATAATAATAAAAAGCAAAATCAAAATGATTTTATAATTTCAAAAAGCATCTAGCAAATTTCCTTCCAGTGTTTATCCGTTTATATTTGATACAATCATAAGGATGGATTAAATCATATATACGTATATTCCTTTTATGGAATTTTATTTTTATGGTTATTATTGTTAATTTAATTTTGAGATGAACATAAAATAGTATTAAGTACATGAAGACAACCAGCATAATGCTATATTTATGAAGTTACATGCTTCATTTCATTTTCTTAACTATAACTCTTGAAGAAAATAGACCTGACAACCAGAAATCCTGTAATTGTGGTTATTAAAAGATATAATATTTCACTCATTGAATATAGCAAGAAGTACGTCTAAGTCTACAATAGTTTCATATAAGTTGTCATAACAATTCACTAAGATAATTATTATTCATTCATTCACTAAAATAATAGTTCACGAAAAAATGCAGAAAAGTCCTTATGGTTCGGTTTTCGCATGAAAAAGTAAAAAATAGCATTTAAAAAAAATAAATAAAGAATGAACTATATTGAACTTTCACGATTTATTTGAAATTTTATTTTATTTTATTTTTTTGTTATAATAACAACTTTCTATAGAATCTATAAACTGAAATCCACTACATCCAATTTCACATGCGTAACATTTATTGCAATGTACATTGGTGCCAATTTAAAAAAAAAAAAAAAAAAAAAAAAAATAAAAAGAATACGAACCAACATGTATGAAATATATATTTTATTTTTGTATAATTGTGTATTATGCCCTGTTTTTGGCTTGGAAGAAAAAAAGAACACTTATCTTTTTCTTAATTTAATTTTTAAATTAGGATTCTATTATTATGACTATTACAAAATATAATACCATCTTATTCATTGAATATAGAAAGAAGTACGTCTAAGTATGCTTGCAACATTTCCATATACGTTGCAATAATAATTCACTCTCTGGATTTTTTCTGTCGATCGTACACAAAAGTTTAAACAGGAATAATCTTTATAGGTCGACTTATCTTGCAGTCGAAAATGTAGAACGGCACTTTAGATAACTTATTTCAATTAAATATTTAATCAATAAACCTAATTTTAAAAATATTTTTACGTATCTTAAACAAAAAAAAAACCCTTTAAAGTTTTATTAAGAAGCACAACCACCAACTCAGCGTGCTCACTACACAGATATTAAAAACCTTGCATTGAAGATTAATAGCTAACTCGACTTATCCACATCTTCCTGTCAACCACCGATATCATCCATATGTATTTTCTTTTAGTTAGCATTATAAATTCTGCTAATTCATTCCATCTTTTTTTTTTTTTCTTTATTCCATTCCCGTTTATTTATATACTCTGCGTCTTTACTTTAAATTTTGTCTCTATGTTACTTTAATCTCAACACTGATATCGTTCTGAATGAAGAAAACGTCTTCCGAGCTGGCAAGTCGCTAGTGCAGCATTCCCTTATAGCCCAGTCAATGAGCGCTGAAACGAGGGGTGTGAAGTGCGAAATTCTTGACTTCATAGCTTCGTTAGTAGTTAAAAAATAAATAGACTAAAAGTCACCTCTTCTAGTGGATGAGAAAACGGTGTGGGAGACTACAGAAGGTCCCATTTTTGGGTTTCTCGATTATATCTCGTAAACGGTAGACTATAAAAAAACATGTTTCGAATCAAAAGTAAAGCTAATTATATTACCTATAAAATTGGCTCCATACATACTTGTCGAACTTCCAACGGTTGTCAAGGTATACGAACTTCATTCTTGTGCCTTTCATGAACGTTTTTAAGAAAAAATGTGAGAATCAAAGTTGTAGAGAATTAAATTTACTTTAATTCCATATATACGTTTCTGGCACTTGAAACAAATGTTTTACAAAAAGTGAGGTAAAAATTTTTTCTAGAAAATAATTTTCAATAATGTATATCTCGAAAACCGTTGGAAGTTCGATAAATGTTTATAAAAACAATTTTATTGTAAATTTAATGAGCTTTAATTTTGATTTTAAACATATCTTTCTGTAGTCTACCGTTTTCGAGATATAATCGAGAACTCCAAAAATGGAACCTTCTCCCCTCCCTCCCCACCTTTAGCTCACCCGGGGACTTTTAGTATGCCTAACCTCTAACTTTTCCTAACGAAGCTATGAAGAAAAAAAATAACGTATATTTCATGCACTCTACAATATGTTTACTGACTGGATTATTAAGATTTGTGCTTCTGTTCTTCGAAATCCCAAATCTCCTTAGATCGCCACAGATTCTTATCTTTCTGTAGCCTTGAAAATTGTACGAAGTTGTAAATATTAATAAATATATAGATAAATAAATATCGTAGAAAATAGATATCGCCTTGTGTACTTGATATGTGGAACTGTTGACATTCTATCCGCCTTGCACTCAAAAGAATGTTTACTCTGACGACCCAGATGCTCTTAGTCTTCGTTTCATCTTCAGACCAATCGAGAATTCCTTGCAAATTCGTTCTTATGATGTATGGGTCCATATTTATTTTAAGAAGGTTTTGGATGGTTTTTATTTAGTGGCATCCTCGTCGCTAAATATATTATTTAACTTTTGATGTTTTTATCGATTAATAGTAACAATTTTTACATTCTGCTAAATTAAGGACGGATTATTTAACAACAGGGGTATTAGAAAAGATTCGGTTTTATTTAGGTCGCAGTTGTATTCAGTTCGATTTATAAACAAATTCCTAATGTTTTCATTACAAATTTTTGTCAGCGTAGGTGGTATAAATATCTGTTTAGTCTTCTTTATTACTTGAAGTAACTTCCTTCCTTGTAATGATTCAATGTAAAGAGAAATTTATATCTATGTATATCAATCCAAGAATAAATAGCATAGTTATATATGTTTTTGTTTTTATTACTATGTACTTTTTCTCCTCGTGTTCTTACCTCATTATCTTATAAAGAATTTTGTCAAAATAACTAATTTTGAATTTCAAACTTGATTATTTACTTATAATATGACTGGATTCTTCTTCTATTTACATAATTTCAAACTAAAAAATAAATAATGTAACTACTTTACGAAGTTGACGCATTTACATACTGATAGTTGTTCGCATGAATCTTGTTCATGCCTGTTTATGTTAATGATGTTATTTATTTTCTGCTAATATAATTCTTAATTGATTTTATTATTATTTTTCCTGTTTTTCGTCATCCCTTCTGGAATGATTCCAAACATCAAAACGTTTTAAACATCAAAGATTTAATAGATTTGTAAACACCTTTGCTCTATAAAACATGGCGGGCCTTAGTACACATTTATAAATCCTTAGTTTGCTCTCCTAAGAAAAATTACTTGGTCATAGAAAATGAAGATGGAGTCCTTATAGTAATTCAAATATTCCTATATATTTTTTAAGGATTAAAATAAAAATAAATACTACTAAACACATTAAATTATCAAACTATTTCTAGTTTCGATTCCTTCGTTGAATAAAATTAAAAAAATCCCTCCGAAACAAAACATATTTTTTCTAGCATCTTTGTTAGCTTCTAAACAAAGCTTGTATTCATAGGGCAAAATCGACCGAGTATGATTTTCCACTGAGATCATCTCGATATCTACTTTTTACATGGGTTAAAAAATTGAATTTTATTAATTAACAAAAGCACTAAAATTCAAATAAACAACACAAATAATATAAATGACAGGACTTTTTTAATAACCTGGTATCATGGACTCCTATGTTTAATGATTTTGTTGGGCATTTAATTTAGAAATAGGGTTATTTTTCCAACCTTTCTTGAAGGAAGATATTATACCTTTTGTTTTGTCCACATTCACATCAATATTCAGTTTTCTTAGATGTCCACAATTGTTCTAATAATTTTCTTTGGTATGCACTTCAATAAGTCCCTATTAAGTCTTCACGTGAACTTGCTTTTTTATTTATTTGTTAATTTACATGATAATGAGTTTTTTTTTATTTAATGCTATTTATGACTTAATGCTTTTTGCATAAAATAATAATAACTTTTTTATATTTGATAAGATAACTGAAATATATTGCCTAAGGCCACCCCTACTAACCCCTAAAGAGGAGGAAGAATTCAGTATGTCCCATGGAGCTTCGCGTTGCATTGCATATTTGCTGCGGACAGTTTTCTATTCATATAAGAAGCCGCTGAATCTTAAAGGCTCTGAAGGAATGTTTTTGAGGAAGGAGTATTGCGGATAAGAACATTATCTCTGAGTCAGTTGATAGCGCCAGTAGAAGTGCGCATTATTGGACTGACTCAGACGCCATCTTGACAGCCAAGCCGCCGCGGCCGAAGGACGTCTATTTCCCGGCATTGGCCTCCTTGATCCCGCTTTATTGTATCACCTTTTATTAATTTTCTGTTATATATTTTCCAGATCGGGTTTAGCGCTGTTTTTTTCTGTTAGTTTATTGCTTATTCAGATTAAAAAAAAAAAAAAAACTTGATCAATCAATTTTTTCTTCTTAACTGTTTGAAAATTTAATTTTGCAATATCATTGAAAAATGTAAAATAACCACATTTGAAAGTGTTTATAAATTCCCCGTCAAAAGTATCGCAACACTTTGAAATATTTGAATTTTATAAAAACGTTTTTGTTTCATTATAAAGAAAGGTTCTGAAGTAAATAATAAACATTCCTAAACTAGACAATTTTTATTAAAATAAATTACAATATTTCTTCCAATAAATAAAAAAGTTAGAAAACTTACTTTTTAAAATTTTCATTTTTTACAATTTTAACTTTAAATTTATATTTAATAAGACATAGCCCCCTCTGGCTTGAGTTACTGCTTCCACTAGTTTTGGCATACTTGTAAATAACGAAACGAATGATAAACATGGACTGAAGGAAATTTAAAAAAAAAAACAATCTGGAATTCCATCGTTTGTTATTAAAAAGGGAAAATATTGATGTGTCTAATCCTTAATGTCTCACGTTTAATAAACAATATTAAGATGAATATAAAGCAAGTATGGAGTAAGGTAAAAACCAGGCAAATCTCGAGAATTACGGGTGTTGCAATACTTTTGACTTGGAGTTTAGTCTAATGCTAGTTTATGAAGGAGTTTATGACTAATGCAAATATATGGACCCCTGAAAAAGCATGAAACGTTTAGCCTAGAAAATGAAAAAATCAATTGGGTGGAATTTTATGCATATCAGTCTATATTTCAAACTGCTGATGGAGCTTATTTTTTATTTATTTATTTTTATTTATTTATTTATTTTTTTAAACAAATATATACAATCTGACACAATCAAGAGCAATATATAATAATACCATAATATAATCTGAGTTTGGACTTCACCAAATTGATTAACAGGAGTGTTAAAAAAATGCAGAAAAGTGCTAATTGTTCAGTTTTGGCTTGCAAAAGTAAAAAATCTCATATTTAAAAAAGGATGAAATAAAAAAATTAACCTTATTAAATTTTCATGAGTTATTTGTTGTATGAATTTGTTTTTATTTTATTTTTTTGTTAAAACAACTTCAGCCTATAGAATCAATGAACTGAAATCCACTGCATTCAATTTCACACGTGTAAATTGCAATGTACACTAGTGCCAACTAACGAAATACGAACCAACCTGTATGAAATATTGTATATTTTATTTTTGTATAATTGTGTATAATGCCCTATTTTAGACACAATACGGTAAACACTTCTACTTTACGCGATTTAAATTTTAAATTAGGATTCAGCATCCCAAAAAATATATGAAAATGAATTGAAGAAAATAAATACATTTATTTTTCCTTGATTCATTAATTTTCCACTTAGTACCAGGTATGCAAGTTTAAAATGTCGTTTATTTCTTAAAATATATACACAGTAATTTAAAAAAAAGTATAATATATTTTATTCAAAGTACTGACCCTCGCTTTCTACACATTTTGTCCATCTCTCGGGCAATATATGGATACCATTCCAAAAGAATGCTTCATCTTTATTTGAAATCCATTCATCGAGCCATTTTCGTACGTTTTCGAAATTGTTGAAGTGTTGCTCCGCCAATGAGTGTCCCATCGATGAGAAGAGGTAATAATCAGAAGGCGCCAGGTCAGGTGAATACGGCGGGTGGGATAGGAGTTCCCAACCAAGCGAAGAAATCGTTTCCTTAGTCAATCTGGCTGAATGTGCAGGAGCGTTATCATGCTGAAGAATGACTTTGGCGTGCCTGTGAGCCCATTCAAGGCGTGACTCAAATTGATCATTTGTTGTCGGTAGCGCTCGGTATTGACTGTTTCGCCGGGTTTGAGAAGCTCGTAGTAGACTACTCCCTTCTGATCCCACCACACACACAGCATTGTCTTCTTCCCAAAACGATCCGGTCTTGCACTCGATGTGGATGGTTGTCCTGGCGTTACCCATGATTTTTTTTTCGTTTGGGATTCTGAAAATAAATCCATTTTTCATCGCCAGTTACAACTCGATGCAAAAAACCCTTTCTTTCGTGGCGTAAAAGCAGCATTTCGCACACAGTTTTTCGTTTTTTCATCTGTCGTTCGTCCAATTCATGTGGAACCCATTTTCCAACCTTTTGAATCTTTCCCATAGCCCTCAGGCGATCGGAAATGTCTTGCCTAGTGACATTCAACTGTTCTGCCATCATTTGTTGGGTTTGGGTATTGTCTTCGTCTAATAAAGATTGCAATTCGAAGTCCTCAAACTTTTTTGGTCGATTTTCTCGTTTTTGATCAGTAACATCAAAATCACCACGTTTGAAACTTTGAAACCAACGTTCACATGTCCTGACGGTTGGAGCAACATCGCCATAAGTCTCAACAAGAATTCGATGACATTCAGATGCCTTTTTCTTTTGATTAAATAAGAAAAACATGACATGCCGCAAATGCTCTTTATTTGGCTTAAAATTAGACATTTTTAACACCAAAGAAAGGTATGATACGTCCACGTAAACGACTTAAAAACAACTGACTTTTGTAAACAAATGACTAACAAACAAAATAGCGTTTAGAGATAAGCAAATCCTTCAATAGGCTAAGAGCGCATTCTATTGGAATTAAAACGACATTTTAAACTTGCATAGCTGGTAAACGGACTTCTATATTATTAGTATACTGTAGTTTTCAAAGTACAGTTAACTAGCTAGTAAACTAGAATTGTAAGAATACATCAACAGCATTATAATGGGAAAAAAATATTCAAAACTCTTATTAATATTCCTGTTATTTTCCAAAACAATAACTAATTTTATTATTCTCTCTATTGTAGGGGACAAAACGTTAAGTTATCATAGCATCATACAGCGTTGTGGATTCCGTTCCTTATATTTTCTGCGTCTTATTGGCTTCCTTTCTTGGCTGAAGTTCAGCGTTTAATTTTTCGCTATCTAGGCTTCTCTGTTTTAGATTTTCTTTCTGAGTAGGAAACAAACCATACATTACCCAGATGTTCTACAAATCTGTGTTCTTTTTTTCAAAGATGAGGATTGATAGGTTAATATTTCCGTTTTATCTGGTCTTGTTGCTTTTAATTTAAATCTGTATTTTATAAATATTATTATTTTGTCTATGTTTAATGCAATTATATAGTTGTGGTATTATTGTCTTGATAACCAAAAAAAGAAAAGATAATCCTTTATATCTTTGAAACAGCAAGAATATACTTTATTTTTATACTCTGTGTATATTATGGCAATTTTTAATATATTAATATTTCAATTTGTTTAATGACATATTATTTTTTCTCGGGAATCCGTCAGGTATTGGTTGTAGAAAAAAAAAAAAAAAAAAAAAAAAAAAACTCAATATTCTTCTTGACTGGGAAAACAATAGATCTTAGACGACATGTCTATCTATAATCCACTGCTTATAAATTTGCTGCTTCTTAAAAGGAAACTATCGGCAAATTTTCGATCCGAGTAAAACCTACATAGGCAAAACTTTACTTTTTTCATTCAAACCAATATAGCTCCTGAATGAATGAATATAAATACTAGCTTCAAATTTTGTATAACCAAAAATATTTTCCATTGAACTTCTGATCAGGAACTGTTGGTAAATTTTCGATCCGAGCATACGGGTACAGCGCACAGTGGGGCAAACTAAAGCAAAACGTGGCAGAAAGTCCAAAAACTAATATTTTTCTTTCAACGCGATGACTTAATTACCTGTTTTTTAAGGCTCTGCAGAACTAAATAATGTAATTCTTCAAGCTGATAACGACCATGTGTTCTGATAATCGGTGAAAATGGACAAAGTACAGTGGCATCAATTTGTTGTATATTTTTATGACATGGAATCATCATCTTCAGGTATATAATTTGGAAATATGGTATTATATTTACCTTAATAGTATAATAAAATAAGATTATTGGTTTTAGTTTATCTGTTGCGAAGGGTTTAATAACCTTCCAAACCCGTCCAAGCATATTTTTTTCAGCATCTTCTGGTACATTATCTAAATATTATGGTTTCGTTGAAAAATCTTGCCCCAATCTGCCTCAGTATCAAAAAAAATATTTCTCCTTTGTTAGTGCATATACGAAAAAATCATTTTATTTCGGTAACTTACAAATAGTGATAGTAAAACTAAATATAAAAAAATAATTTTCATAACAAACTGAGTCAATAATTTGTGTAAAACAGCGCATTCATTCCCAGCGTAGAAAACACCGAAGATTATGAGAACATATTGTAGATAGAAAGTGTGTTACATATTTTAATGGGAAGTGTGAATTTTTTTTATTTACTGCTTTCGAAGCTTTTCCATATTATACACAAATAAAGTGAGTGATTTAGGTTTTTCAATGTTTCAGTGTATGATATATAGCTTTAAGAACCAATGTTGATGATTATTTAAGATGTAAGTAAGAATATTTATTTACTATATACTATTTATATATATATGCTATTGCATTATGTTTACCCAAAAGTCTTGCTTGGAGTTATGTAAATCAGAATGAGGCTTATAATATAGATAGGAAGATAAAAATGTTCGTGGTTTTTGGTGATAGCATTGGCATAGATAATGAAATAATCTAATTAACGAATTTATTTAATTTATTCAACCGGCTAGTAATTAATAATTACAGTTTTTCAGCCACTTGACTGATGTTTATTCCCTCTGCAATGCTTTTGCTGCCTCTCTACTAAACCAGCAACACCTAAACATCAGGCAGATAATCTGTGGTCATTATTTTTAAATAGATAGATTAAAAAATTTTTAATACTTCTTGTTTTTATTTAATTAATGTTTTTAATAATCATAATACATTTCATATGCCCTGGTTAAAAAATGTGGAGATCTAAACACCCGAAGAAAAATTGATCTTTTTACCGAGAAAATGAAAAATAATATCGGATCGGAATTTTTGTTATATAACTTCATCTATTTTTTAAAACTTTTTTTATGTTTTGAGTAGCGGAGATGAATGTTTAACATTCCAAACTAGTATTCCAATAGAAGTTGCAAATAATTCAATACTTTTAATTTAAACCGTTCTAAAATTATTATAGTTTATATTTATAATTATATATATATATATTTTTTTTTTTTTTTTTTTCACGAAACGGCATTGGAGACCACGCGAATATCAATTTTTGGCTCCTCTCTTGTTTTTTCTTTCCTTCCATTTTTCTTTCATTATTTCTGCGTGTCTTTTTTTTCTTTCTTCTGTCCACGCCACTCCCTTTTTTGAACTTCTGCCCACAACAACCTTCAATTCCTTAAGTCTGTTTCTATATCTTTCTCTGTCCTGACAGTCCTAGTCCGTTATACCTAATCTTTTCGTTCCTTCTTTCATCTGTTTTATATATCCTCCTGAGCTTTTATATCCACGGATTTTCTGAAATATTTGTTTATTTAGTCTTTTCGGGACCATTCTTATCATATGTCCATAGAATTACAGTCTTCTGATCCCCGGATTTCCGTTTCTATGTCCTTTGTATCTTTATAGATTTCCCGGTTTCGTCTAAGCCTGTATCCTTCTTGAGTCTTTTTGGGGCCATAGATCCTTCTCAGAATTCTCCGTTCAATCCTTAGTAGTTCTTCCAGACTAGGAATGCAAGTGGTTTCTGTCCCGTGTAAAATCACAGGTTTAACGACAGTGTTGTAGTGTCTTATTTTTGCTTTTGTGGACAGGGTTTTTTTGTTGTAAACGTTAGAGGTTGCAAAAGATAGTTTCTGTAATTTAGTTATTCTTTCCTTTATACTTTCTTTTTCCGAACCGTTGCTACATATAGTCTCACCTAGTTACTTAAATTTGTTTGTTCCGTATTTGGTTTCCACTGATTTTTTTTTTGAAGTTTGGGTCGGTAGTCATTAGTTCTGTTTTTTATAATAAATATATATATATATATATATAGTTTTAATGTATAATTATATATATAGTTATAGTGGCGTGTTTATTTGTATTATATAGAAGTATTGATTGCTATTGGCCGTTAGGTGTAGCATCCCCCCACTGGCCGCTACAGGTCAAGGCTTCAATCACAGCTATCGGTGGCCTTCCTTGTCAAGTAGCGGTTCTTCTCGCTACCTGTTACATGAATACAATTTGTTGCGTGGAACGGTTATTTTAACGTAGAAGTATGAAGCTATACAGGATGTTCAGCATAAGACAGCAGTAACTTCGGGAGCAGATTCTTGGCATCATGTGTTACAAAAGGTTCCATGCAAATTATGTCTCAATTTTCATCCATTTTATGCATATTTTTAATTTTTTTTTTTTTTTTTCAGGAGCTTACTAATTTTTTTACAAATAATTGTCTATATCTACTGAAGCTTGAGCAATTTCTAATTCACATTCTTAATTTACAATAATTGATCAAAGCGTCATCCCTCTTCTCACAAACACAGCACTGATTTGACTACATCTACTTAGTGCAGTCAAAGATTTGCTTCAAGTGCAAATCTGAGAAACGATGTGGAAGGCACTCTTTATAGGTCGACTTATCTTGCCGTTGAAAATGTAGAGCGGCACTTTAGATAACTTATTTCAATTAAATATTTAATCAATTTATTGCAATCTTAAACATATTTCATTTTTCATCGATGTTTACATCTTCATTATCTATACTATTATATAAAAGGACAAACCATTTTTCGTTTGTGATCAATAGCCGCGAAAACTACTGAACCTATCTGTATCAAATTCTCGAAAGAAAAAAAATGTTTACCTCACTTTTTGTCACAACATTTGCTTCTAGCGCCTTCCATGATCTTTTAGCAGAAAATATGTCAGGATCAAAGTTGTAGAGAATCAAGAATTACTTTGATTTCATCTATACGTTTCTGGCACTTGAAGCAAATGTTTGACAAAAGTGAGGTAAAAATGATTTTTTTCGAAAATATCGATTTTCAATAACGTATATCTCGAAAACGGTTGAAAGTTCGACAAATATGTATATAAACAATTTTATAGAAAATTTAATTAGCTCTAATTTGAAACATTTTCAGAGAGTCCACCGTTTTCGATACGTGATCGAAAAACCCCCACTGTTAGCTCGGCCCCCCAGGCAAGTATGTTTATCTTCTAACTACACCTAACGAAGCCCTGAGGTAAAAAATTATCCCATATTTCATGGACTCTACAATATGTTTGTTGACTGGACTAACTGCTCAGCGAATTCCATCATGATTTAAGAAAAAAAATTATATATATATATATATATATATATATATATATATATATATATATATATATATATATATATATATATATATATATAAGTTATGATTAGACTGAACGCTAACACTAAAAAAAGGTGGGGGTTTGAGGTGACAGAGTGAACGGCACAAGTATAGAACAATAACTAACTTTATTATAGCCTCTGAACAGATATATATACATTAGGTTTGTTTACAGAGATGGTATTACTTATCCTACTGAGGTTCTTATCCTATAAGTTATTATTTATGTCTTACACTCAGCTAACTCCCTCCCTCCAGTTCCTTTATAAAGAGGAACTATAATAAAATAAAATAAACATAAGATAACATATAACTTAAATGATCACTTCGCACATTCTATAACTAAAATACCTGACACTTCTTATCCTAATGCCAACAATAAAGAAAAGAAATACATATAGTTACTTAACCTAACGATAATATTATATACAAAATGGAAAAGATTTAAAAAAAATACATGTGATGCATACAAAAAAAAAAAAAAAAAAATATTACTAACATAATTAATATTTAAACCTGTAAGAAAACAAAACAAAAATAATTTCTTGACTGATACTACGTATCATTCTGAGCGCTACCACCCTGCTCGAGTTCTGACACTCTGTGGGGTACCCGGAGTTCCTCTAGATGGACCGTGCGGGAACGGAATGGATAATTTACATCTCTAATAGTAAACAAGTTATGTTCCCGAATTGTGGTGACTCTATAAGAACCCTCATACCTGGCGGCCGTTTTATTTCTCGCTGTTCTTAATCGCCTATAGACGATGGTTCCTAGCGAAAGCGGTTCTTTCTTATAAACTCGAGACCGAAGATTTGCCCTGTTCACCCGAGTTTGCTTCTCCCGGATTAGCTTTTCCCGGATCTTCGACCACGTCTGTTGCCGTTGCGATCTCTCTTGGTATAAATCCGCTCTTAATCTACTATTGTTAGCTGTGATGAGGTCCCCTCTGTCCCTTCGTCTCTGCCCAAAAACTATTTCCACGGGAGATAGCCCAGTTGCGGCGTGAATGGTATTGTTGTATGCAATTATCGCTCGCGGCATAGCGTCGTATGTGGTAAGGTTACGACCTATCTTGAGTAGCCGAAGATGTTCCCCCAACGTGTTGTGCAGGCGTTTCACAGCACCCCTACCCTTGATGTGATGAGGGGTGTTTTAATCGCCAAGTAAAACCCAGTAGTTTACTCTCTTCGCGGATCAAGGCGTTATCAAATTCGCGCCCACAATCTGAAATGATTTCATCCGGTACTCCATATGTGGCGCACCACTGCAGAACGCCTTCCCATACCGCCCCGGGTGTCTTCGCTTCGATAGGATGGGCCATCGCGAGTTTGCTAAAAGCATCTACCGCTGTCAGCCATGATTGCCCTTCGTTGGAATATATGTCAATTTGCACGGTCCGCAAGGGCTCCGTCGCGGTTGGTGTAGAAGTTTGTGTTGCTACCAAAGGTTGGCGGTCATACTTCGCTTGTTGACAAACTTCGCAATTAGTGATACAATCGCGCACCGTACGGCCCATAGCTTTCCAATAATAAAGAGATTTGATCGCGCGCAAGGTCTCCTCAATTCCCCTGTGGTTTGTCTTACCTGTATGGTGTTCGGATACGATTGTTTGTTGTGCCGCTGGGTCTGTGATAGTCTCTACCTGACGCAAACACCGAGTCAGGGGATAACCCATCCCAATTTTTTCCTGTCTATAAAGCCTCTTTACTTTGTCGGCTAGTATCCTATTCCCAACATACACGTGACAGCTTCTTGTGGGGTGGCTAAATTCTGCGAAAATTCTCTCAAGTTCTTCCTCGTTTACCGCTGCGGGTGTACGAACCACGATCGTCAATAGGCCCTCGTAGATGCTTGACTGCGTTTGTAACCCCGGGTCCTGCTTAGATCTAAAAATAATTTGTAATTTTTTATCGTTAATAATTTCGTCAATCTCGGGCAGTTCCGAGGGTCGTTCTGACGGGGTCGTGTTGCCCTCTGATTCGCTATTAACTAGGGGGATGTCGGGTCCGCTCTCGGCCCACTCTCTTAAATATCTCAACGCGAAAGGTTCCGCGGGTGTTGTCTCTTCCTCGTTCGCGTTCACAACCAGATCCCTAGATAACCAATCGGCGACCGCGTTTTCGACCCCTTTTTTGTGAATCGTTTGGAAATTATAGGCTGCAAGCCGCTCCTTCCATCGTGACACTCTCGCGGATGATTCTTTTAATGTTCCCAGATGTGTCAACGGTTTATGATCCGTAAACAGTTCGAATCTCCTGCCGTAGATGTACGGGCGAAAATACTCGACTGCCCAGACTACCGCTAAGAGTTCCCTTTCAATCGCGCTGTACCTCCGTTCAGCGTCGTTTAGCTTCCTTCCCGCGTATGCTATTGGCTTTTCGCCTTCTTCGAAGTTTTGAGACAGAACAGCCCCAATAGCTACCTCGCTTGCATCTGTTGTTACCCTGAATGTTTTACGAAAATCAGGGAACGCTAGGAGTGGCTGGGTGGTCAAAACCTCTCGACATTTCCTAATACTCGACAGTTGATCGGGTCCTAGTTCGAACCGTTTTCCCTTTTTCAATATTTCGGTTAGAGGGTGCGTCATTTCTGCTATATGAGGAATGAATTTCCGGTAATAATTCACCATGCCCAGAAATCTTCTAATTCCACGTGCGTTTTTAGGCATCGGGGCTTCTTGGATGGCTTTTACACGCTCCGTATCAGGTCGCACGCCTTCCCGTGATACTATATGACCCAAAAACCGAATTTCCCGCAGCCCGAACTTTGACTTCTCCCTAGATAATTTAAGTCCGAATTCACGTATCCTGTTCAGGACCCGTCTCAAATGTTGGATATGATCGTCCTCGTTCTTACTAAAAACTATTAAATCGTCCATGTATACTTGTGAAAATTCCTCGCCAAGTCCGCGTTGCAGTTCATCCATAAGGCGTTGGAACGTTAATGGAGCCCCTTTTAGACCGAAAGGCATTCGAACGAACTCGAAATGCCCCCTTTCCCATGAAAACGCGGTCTTCCCAATATCCTCTTCCGAAGCTGCGATTATTAGAAGTTACTCGTGGTGGGCTCCTGTGTCTCCTCCTTGATGATTTGACTTCTATCCAATCTGATTCCGGTTTGCCGAGGCGGGTTATGTTTCGTTCCTTCGCATCGATGAGGTCATGGGCACACTCGACGAAGTCACGGTCTCTCGGAAGCGAACCTGGGCGGTCTATGTAGTGATTCAATTGCACTTTTAGGACCCCTCGCAGAAATTCTAATTTATGAGCTCCTTCTGCTTGGCCAAACGACTCAACCATCTTCTCCGTCAGTCTGTTATACAGGACCATCAGCTTCTCCGCGAATTCTCCTTCTGATTGGCCGTGAATCCTTCGCTAAAAGACATCTTCTTCCGGGGTCCATCTTCCCCCGCCGTATAATTTTTTTAGCCTCACCTTCAGAGTATCCCAGGGATGCGTCAGATCTCCTTGAATGGCATTTAATACTCGCCGTGAAATGCGGCCAACCAGAGAAGCTTCCAGGAATTTTACGTCGGAGTCTAACAGCGTACCATTTTCCTTGCGGGACATTATTAAACTCTGGATCTGGTCGCCTCCTTTAATGAAATGCTCAAGATCCCCTATCACACCTGAAAAAGGTTCTAATTGACTAATTACCTCGTGTATAAATGCCGAGTTCTGTGTCCTTATCTTCACGAGCTCCAACTGCTGTAACTCGGAAGCCTTCGACAGTTGTGTTTCTAGTTTTGCCCTTTCTACCGCCGCCTGGGCCAGCTGGTACTCGAATTTAGCTCTCTCGTCCGTGTCCACCATCGTATTTTTGAGTTACCCGTAAGTCGGTTACTTGAAAACTTGAAGTAACAAATTTCAGAAATTCTCCCGGGTTTCGGCACCAGTTATGATTAGACTGAACGCTAACACTAAAAAAAGGTGGGGGTTTGAGGTGACAGAGTGAACGGCACAAGTATAGAACAATAACTAACTTTATTATAGCCTCTGAACAGATATATATACATTAGGTTTGTTTACAGAGATGGTATTACTTATCCTACTGAGGTTCTTATCCTATAAGTTATTATTTATGTCTTACACTCAGCTAACTTATATATATATATATATATATATATATATATATATATATATATATATATATATATTATATTTATAAAATTTCAAACTAAATAAATGAACAATCAACGGAGACGGATTAATAAGTAAAATTTAGTGTATGGAACATCCTTTGACCGATTTCGGCCCTTAAAACATCTTATATATTATAATAAAGTGCTCATTATTAATTTGTGGTTTCCTGATTGATTCTTCAGGAATGAGTATTTTTCACTTGCCTGAATTTCTCATGTTCATGTAGTATGTTTGGATTAAAAATTATGATAAAAGAATAAATGCTTATGATCTCCTTCAGTCAGAAAAATAATTCATCAGAGGCTATTGTAAGAAAGGAAATTTAAAAAAAGATGTAATACAATATTCATCAGGTGGCAGTGGTGTTAGTGTGAGTAGGGGTTGCGTAAATAGTCCACGGTTGACCTACCCCATCCAC
Source organism: Euschistus heros (assembly GCA_003667255.2). Classification (NCBI taxonomy): domain Eukaryota; kingdom Metazoa; phylum Arthropoda; class Insecta; order Hemiptera; family Pentatomidae; genus Euschistus; species Euschistus heros. Next base: position 3,430,482 of record RCWM02000007.1, on the reverse strand, counting down.
CAATAAAAAGTTATGGAATTTTCCATCGTCTATAAACCCTCATCTGCATACGAAGTAGTTCGAATTAATCGATAAAATCGAGGAAAGACGATAAATGTCCGAGAAGGACGCAATCACATAACTTTGAGATGCAAAAATAGAACATCTTCTAGGTCACCGGTTCTTTCAGTGGATATATATCTTCAGCTGTTACATCTCCGAGGTTTCAAGGATGGCTTTTGTGAGAGGCAATCCATTAATCCTTGTTTAGCATAACATTTCTTTTTATATGTGATAATTCATTGTACCTATCGGCTTTTTTATATTGGACCAGAGCGAAGTTATTTACTGTTTTTATTACGTAGCATATATTTTTTTAAGGATTTAAATGCATTAATATATTACAGAATAAGGTGATTGATAATTACAGTTTACTTAATTAATTTACGAACATTTATAAAATTTCTCTTCACAGTGCATTTTTATTCTCATTTGCATAATTCCTCCTCATCTATTTTTCACACATCTCATCATTAACGCATACAAATTATTTTCTCATATTGTTCCCACTTTATTTTTTTTTTAAACATTACATGTTTTTTCGCTTACTACGTATTTCTTATGTTATAATCTATATCTATACTATTATATAAAAAGACCAGCCATTTTTCGTTTGTGATCACTAACCGCGAAAATTTGTACCAATTTTAACTACATCATCTCTTCTGTTAAAGGATGGTTTAGCAATAATAAAATTAACAGATTTTCAATTATATTGTTATTTTAAAGCAATAGATATGTGGTGCGCAGTGAAGTTTGTAATTCGACCGATAGGTGGCGAACGTCATTTTATAGAGGTTACAAAGTTAACGTGTTACTTAGAGCCTGAAATATATTATAAAATATACTTATTTTCATTTATATTGTTATTAAAAAAACTATAAATATGTGGTATAACGTGTGGATCCCAGTGAACTGATATGTGGGTGGCTTGTGCCATTCTGCTACAGAGTTTAATAATAACTAATTAAACTTATGTATATAAAATTTTCAGTGATAAGTGGCAGAAACAAGGTTTGTAGCACTGTCATAACCTTTTATGGGAAAGTAAAATCCAACCAGATGAAATGGATAAAATTATTTCTGTCGCAATAAATATTATCGCCTAATCAAAATGCCCCCGTAAATCGTACCCTTGCTTTTTGATATTTGGGGTAAAAATATGATTCGTGGATCTTTAGTTGTAAGCACTGATAATACAGTCCATTGTCTGCAAGAGTTTCTTAATAGTCTCTGTTCATCTGGATTACGAACTCTTATGTTAACAATTAATAACTGGATGTACAATTGTGCTTATACTTGATTTACAACCACTTAACCAGTGCAACAGTAGTAGATTAAAGGTTACAGTTTTGCATGAAAATGTCATTGAAGATATAGTTTTTAATTTCATGGTTCAAAACACGTTTTTTATCGATAAAAATTAAATCTCAATTAGTTAAAATTATCTAAGTTCTTTACTTTTGAGAACGAGCGAAGCCGCGGACAGGGATGCTATACTATATATGCTTCAATTTTAACTTTTCTTATTTTAATATATAATATATATTTTTGTTCATTAACTCTATTTAGTACTACTTTTTTATCTTATTCTTTTAATTTTTTTTTTACCTTTGTACTTACCTCAATCACTCCAATCTCATATCGCAAACCTTGATGAGTTATATCAAGAATGGAGGACTAAAATAAATCCTAACAAATCCCATCAAATAACCTTTACCCTTCGTCACAAATGTACGACTTCCTGCCCTACAGTATGCTTTAATAATATTCTACTAATTCCCATTGAACAGATCCGATATGTCGGACTTCATCTGGACAAACGATTTACTTGGAATTCTCTTGACTTAAAAGACAAGAAACTGCTTGTCGTTTTGGTCTGCTCCAACATTTACCAGACAGACATTCAAAGCTTCCAATAAATTACAAAAGACTAAATGACAGTAATTAAACTGATTTGGACATACGGAGTTGAGCTTTTGGGCTCCAAAAAAAAAAAAAAAAAATCAAAAATTCTTTGTGAAATCCTCAATGCTTTTAATTCTTTTTCAAACAAACATATCCATAAAGAAAAAAAACCTTTAATTTTTAATTAGTATTCAGTTCGTCTTTATTTCTTATCTCTTTTAAATTTATTTTCTGTAATATCTTTTTTTTCTTCTAGTCCTGATAAAGGCTTGCAATGTAAGCCGAAACTTCGACACAATAAACTAATATATCTTCATTTCGATTTCTTGACTACTATTTCACATCATCACTTAATTAATTGTTTGATGAAATCCGAAAATTATGAAAATATCTTAAATTATAAAATAGATATCGTTTGGTTATTTAATTCATCTTCTCTGTTGTAGAGAATCGGTTTTGTCGTCAGGAGTTGGCTAGAAGTTTATGCATAATTTAATATTATAATTATATACAGGTGAACAAACTTTTAGTCGTTTGCATTAGTTTAAACAGTTAGTTTGTATGGAAAACAGTACGTAGGCGCTCAGGTAAATCTTAATATATATAATAAAACTACCATAACCCATCAGATTTCCAATATACCCTGGTGTTATATGAATTATAGACAATATTAGGATCTTCTAACATATGACTCCCATCCTCTTAAAAAGTGGATACTCTTAATTGGGGAAAAATCCTGGCGGTTGAGCGTGAATTCTGGCCGAATCGCCTCCTTTCATAACCGTTGGCTCAGAAACAGTACAACATTACTTAAGTACTGAACCAAAGACCCTTAATGGGTTGTAAATGGTACAGGTTTAACATATGACTGTATTACGAAAATAAAATAAAACACTATAGGTTTGTTTATTTCGTTTAACGTCACTTTATGCTGCTATGGCTAATCGGACGATGCTACGGTGGGAGTCCTAAATTTTGCCTATCCAGGTATAATTAGGATAGGGATCTTTAACGAGTACCTGACATCGCACAGGCTCGGGACCCCCATTTTACGTCCCTTCCGAAGGACGGCATAACATAAGGTCATCTGCCGGGCTGCGAACCCGCGATCTTGGGTTTAGTAGGTTGCTTTGCTAACCACTACACCACAGGTGACCCTTAAAACACTAGATATTCCATACAGAAAAAAATAATTTATCGTTTGTAGGCATCAATGTTCTTGTCTAATGTGAACCTCGAAAACGAAACAGATGGATTTGATCAAGAGATTTTTAAAGAAGAAACAGATGGATTGAAATATCAAACCAAGGAAGGAGTGACCATTGGAGCTGCTCGGCTGAAGATAGTGCAGATAGGATAGTAAATCTTGAGGAGGGTTGGCAAAACGCCATCCGCTCGTCCAGGTATTTCGGGACGGCTCATTATTTTCAAATATTTAGGTCATTAACCCAATCCGATATACCAATTCCTCCCTATGTATGATATTTATCTATATGGTAGTTTGATACAATTAATTTATAAAAAATAATAAAACAAACCTTTTTTTGGAAGAATCGAGAAGACAAAACCTAGAGATAACTGAATTAAGTTTCAAATTTGCAAAACTTATTTCTTCACATTCTTGAAATGTAAAGTTGAACGTGATTTAATTACGAATTATACCTTCAAAAAAATTTCTTTCCCTTCGATCAACTAACCATATTTTACCCTTGAAACTTTGATTTTATTGTTAAGTTTCAATCAATCATTTTGTATTTAGGTAATTAAATCGGTACCAGAAGCTGCCATACATTCTCCATTCTGACAGATCATCACACAAAAAAGTTAAGTTCTGAGAAGTTTTTATCTACATAAAAAAATAATGAATTAGTTTGGAATACATTTCTTCTCAAAAATATTGTAAGTAAAGAGGGTTCGATTTTTAATAAGTTACTCGGGTAAAAGGTTTCTTTCTCATTTTTTATTTTTATAAACTATAGTAATTAATTAGATGTACACTGATTAATTCATGTATTCATATTGATGTGAATTAGTTGACCCTAATTCAACACGAGAGAAAGTAAAGATAAATGCAGTTTATCATAATTTCTAATTGTACTAATTCATTTCTGTCATATCTTTTTGTTTTCGTTCTTTCTTCTAGCCCTGATGAAGGCATGCATTGTAAGATGAAAAATCGGCATAATACATTAGAGCTATTTTATTGTAATTTTTTTTTATTGCGTAACCTATCTACTCCCTTGCATATTAATATTATCAACAATATCTTACCATTATGGATATAAAATATTTATGAAATAATTAATAAAATACAATATTTTTAGGTTTTAGTTTGACAGTCCTCTTGGCCATTTTCTATTATATTACTACAGTTAACTAATTCTCAATTCCAATGTGTGTATATATATATATATATATATATATATATATATATATATATATATATATATATATATATATTAATTTATTTGATTACACAAGAGCTACGGAGTTGAGTTAACACCAAATCATGCAATTCATCTCCTATGTCATTATAAACGTATTCACAATGAATGTAATGTCCTCTATAATATTGATTCGACCCAAAACAGATATTTATCTTTTTGTGATAAACACATTAGTTTCTTAAATTGCATCCAACTCAACTTTAATCTTCAAATGCGTCTTAAAAGATGATGTCGGTACCTTCTGATGCAGTACTTTAATTGAAGTGTTACTGATTGGTAATTGCTTTCCAAGTCATTGACATTTCGTTGTACACGTTTAATTTTTGTAATTAGTTATTTTATGTTGTAAATTACAATAAATAAAAGTTACGTAATACTAAGCAATTCTTTCGCGGATATCACATCCTCTACGATAAATTTGAATGTGTACTGTGAGAAATTGAAAGTTTTTACTGATATGTAATTATTATATAAGGAGATTAGGATATTTGAGCAATGATATCTCCTAAACTAGTTTTATTAATTAAAAATATTAACAATAATATGGCCGACGTTTCATAAAATCACTTAAATACTAGGCCTAACAGATAAAATAATAATTAAACTCAAAAAATTTGACTTCAATAAATAAACAGCCCCATTAAATAAAAACGAAATAATTAACATAATAAACAGATAAATAACGTAATAGACCCAATGCAAAAAAGCAACTTAATTTGCAACATTGATTGTAAAACATGTATATATATAATGGCGACATTAAACAAAAATAGGATTAAAAAACACAGTATTGTTATAAAAAATGTTAAAAACATACATAAAACAGCATTAGCACAACATGCTATAAATAACAATCATTCATTTAATCAAGTATATGTATTATTTTATGAAAACATTAGCAAGAAAAGAAAACATTTATCACAAAGCAATAAATTTTAAAACAAATATTACAAAAATTGGACCACATTATGCATTATTAATTATAAAATGAAATATTTAATTAATGAAAAGAGATAGAATAGGGAGGTGTATTAGTAAAAAAAAAAAAAAAAAAAAAAAAAAAATTAAAAATATACTAATAATAGCAGATAATATATAATACTAACCAACCTATACCAATATATAAAATATAAAAATATATAAATCAATCACAATATGGATGAAATGTATGGTGGCAACACATTATATAATAGTACTTTATAATGAATAGCGCTTCAAATGTTCTGATGAATAAGGTAAGTATAAATAATTTTTTGAATTACTATACACATAAAATAATAAATTTTGCAACTATGATAATAGTTTGTATGTATAATAAGTGACCTTAAATATTGTTTTGCAGAAATAATTTTATAAGGATTGACGAAACATTTTATTGACTATGAAATATATTTAAGGTAATGCAGAATTATAATTTTTATTTGTAAACAGGGTGAGTACCTCTTACAATTAGTGTAAAATAAATTGTAAAAAATTGGGTGACACTAGATCAAAAATGAAGAAGAATGCCGCAGACCTTAACTTTCTATTCCAATCCGTTGCAGATTTACGATAATTCAAAGACATTTTTGATGCAGGTGTTTTTTTTACCACCAAAGCTGTAATATCTCCACTTTGTTTAAATATTTTTTAAATTTTGGCCACATTTTCGGATTTAGCATTAAATTTTCTGTAAGGGCAGAGTACATGTAACCTTGGATTTTACAAACTTGGGACCTAAAGAACAGCTTGATCTTCACCTTATTTAGGGAATATGCATTGTCTTTTAATACTTCAAAGCTCCACGTTTTTGAATAATTTATGAATAATTTATCCAAAAAACTGCAAATCTCATAAAAACTTGCAAATTTAACCAGCTTTCATATGGTATGATTAAATTAATGATCCCTATCGATTTCATGGAAAAATTTACTTTTAATACCGGAAAAATATGGTGTTTTCATTTGGCATACAAATCAGTTACTTGTGTAAGTTAATGAAAATATGCATTTTAAACGTAATGAACTCTTCATTGGAATAAAAAGAAAAGAAAAATTTATTGTTTAATAGAAAATAAAGGAAAACTGCCAATAAAGTGACACTAGATCAAAGGGTTTTAGTTATTACATTTATTTATTTATTATTATTATTTAGGATTTATTTCATTAGATTTTCAATGTAATGTTTAAGACCCAATGATAATGAACATAGACCTCAACTTTACCGTTAGCATCTCGATGCAGATGGTGTTGAAGAATACCACTTTTTGAGGGGAATTTTATTGACAGATGAGTATGTATTTAAAGAGGAAGGCATTGTTTATCTAGTTTCACCCATTTTTTTTTTTTTTTACACTAAGACGTACTTACCCTATTTATTATATACAAATGAGAAGAAATTGTTGATATTGTCATAATACAGTTTTTAATTATTATTATTTTAACAGTTATTATATTATTTGACTTTTGATTAATAAAACTAGTTTGGGAGATATTATCCTTATAAGCTTGTTACTGATTTTTTTAATCGTTATTCAAAGTAACTGCGTGTTGGAAATAACAGTTTTGATATTAAATAACTGTTACTTTAGAGACTAGGAGTAGATTGCTGCGTGGATAGCCAAGACGAGATTATACAGCTAGAGTAGACTTAGCATATAGAACCGCTTCCGCAGGGGTTTCGCTGTCTGCATTTAAACGCCACGCAGTCACTGCTCTGTTTAAACTGCTCTTCTCGCCTCTACCCGAGCCAAGTAGGCAGTTAACTGTAATGGATCCCCATCTTGAAAACAAATAAAGATAAAATAGATATTTTTTATTTATGAAATTCGCGACTAGCAGCAACACAAGTTTACTGAATTCTACTGTCCAACGTTAGAATATTACCGTTCTGGAGAATAAATTATTATTTTCAGGAATTTATTTATATTATTATTTTGCTTTTTAGTATAAGAGATTTTATTCATCATCCATGATCATTGTTGTTCCAGCAAAATACAGTGGAACCTCGATATTGCGAATTCCTTGATAAATCGAAGTTTTTCTATTCCCCTTGAAACTGCCAATCATTCCTATGTTATTTTTACCTCTACATATCGAAGGATTGGTTAAGAATACCTTGATATATCGAATTTTCGAAGGTTTCTTAGCTTATACCGCACCTCTACAAAACCAAGTTTTAATAGGAAAACCTCTACGAATCGAAGGCGCTTTGTTAAATAAGTAGAGTTTAGACTGATCAAAGATTCTAAGAAGGAGTAACTTTAACTCCCTTCCTGACATTTGTTTCAGTTTCTGATAAAACACTTGGGTGATACATTTCGTTTTCTGTTGTTCCTTAATATTTTTTTTTTTTTATTCTCGCAAATGTTAAATAATAATAAATAATAATAATTAAAGTAACAAATTATTTCTCCTAATTAGTATATATATATATATATATATATATATATATATATATATATATATATATATATATATATATATATTTTTTTTTTTTTTTTTTTTTTTTTTTTTTTTTTATTGATATCTATATATATATACATACGTTTCCTGAGTTTTGAGGGTGCTGAGATGGAATTCTAGGGCTAAAAGAATTTTCTATCACATTTTACAGAGTAAAAGCTAAAATTTTTCAAGTGAAGTATATTCAATATAATGTTTTCACAAGAACCAATATCGGATTCGAATTCAGCATTCAAGAGAACCCTTAAATACGAAATTTCATCCAAATAGAAAAATAAAAGTTTGTAAGCTTCAAAGATTGCCTGACCAAAATGGTAGGCAACTTTTGTTTAAATTGATAAAAACATGAATTACGCTTAGACGGTTTAACGTATCAACTTTATTTTTTTACACAAAATATAGGGTGGTAATACGCTTGAAATGTATTTGGTTTCATCATCCTATCTGGTTTCAAACTCAAGTTAAAAATCTAAATGTTTTTCGGATTTTCCAATTTTTTTAATAGGTTTTTGTTCATCGAATTTTACATTTATATACATCAAAAGAAAGCTGAGACCCTCCTCTTTCCAGCGATACCAACCAGTGAATTGCATGACAAAGTAATGACTATTTAAAGGTATGTAACCAATAATCGGTTTTAAAATTATATTTTCCTGGAAGAGGGTGAAAAAATGATGATTTTTGATTTTGTTGAATAACCGTTTTGTAATGTTTTTGAGGGTGCAGAATTAGAATCTGACCTCAATTTCTGTGTGAAAAAATCTATAGAGGTAGTTTGCTTGAAAAACTAATCATTTTTTTAGAATTTAATTAACTTAAACCAAAATCTATGGAGCGACTGTATTTTTCCTTTAATTCGCAATCAAACCTGAAAATCTTGGTGCAAGAATCATGTCGATATCATTTTTTAAACTCGAGATAAAAAATAAATTAGTTTAATGCTATTTTATTTTTTTTTCTCAGCTTCTAGGGCCCATTGGTCGGAACGGCAAAATACGTGTCTAATATTTTTTGACCAGGAACCTCCAAAAAAATTGCCAAGATCCGTGAGAGACTGAGTGTGTCCTCCCCTTGTAAGTGCAATTTTTTTCCGAATTCGACAAAAAGTCATTGTGTGTTGATATTATCATTTCCCATGAGCATAAAACGTCACGAAGGAGATATAACTTCTATTTATGCATAGATAATGAGAAAATTCACTATATAATTGTCCGAGGAATTTTTAATAAGCATTTTCCCATTTGAATATTGAAACGGAAAAAATTGATTTTGTTATTTTTACCTGCAAGCTGACGAAATAGTATCCATACTTTTATTTCAAGCCTTCTGTCATTATTATACAAATTTATTTGTAATATTCGCCACCCCAAATGTCAGAATAACTTTAGGGTTTATGGGCAGTAGAGCATAATAAACAATGTCTCATAATTTAAGTTTCTATGTGTCGCCTCCCATTCACTATCCTTCTTATTTTGTATTCCTGTACGCATAAAACTTTTGTTTAATGAGGAATTAGGATTACTTACTCTGCTATTAACATTATCATTTACAACAGCTGTACTGAAATTGACTAAAGCTCGAGTTATTCTAGCTCACGTTGAGGAGCTACTGTTATCAGTTGATGATAAGGAGTTATCAGTAGTTAGCAGTGACAGTACTACCGTAGCCTCCTCCAGGGATGATCGACAATCTCATCACCAGGTGTTATTGTGAGTTTTTTGTTGTTTGTTTTTGTTGTTTTCAAGCGTAATAGAGCTTCATGTAAATAATTTGTTGATAATATTCGTTATGTTACTACTCTTTAGAAATTGAAATATGTTAAATAACATTTATATTTACCCATGAATAGGGTTTCTTTGTTTTAAGGAGGGTTCTGTATATTTTCTAGAAATCTTACTTTTTTCTCAAAATTTGTGTTTAAATTATTCAGACTTATTGTTCGATGAATAATGTATTTAGACTAAAATTGTGACATGAAATAATAAAACAGGAGAATTCAATGAGACTATATTTTGATGTTATGATGTCTCTTTTTTACTTCTGAATTCTCAATATAGTAAATAAATAACGTAACGTAACATGACACAGACCAACCAAATTCATTATTTAGGAATCACACTCGTTAGAAGAATGACCTGGGGCCTTCATATAAAACAAAAGTTTCTGAGTCTAAACAAGAGGCTAAAAATCCTGTATCCAATACTTCATAAACGGTCGACATTAAAACTGCTACAACAAATAAATACATAGGTACACTTACTCACTTAAACCCATATGGACATACGCAGCACAAATATACGGTATTGAAAAAATACAAATATTTGGTCCGAGGCCGGGCGAGTTGGGGCGAGGATCTCAGCACGCTTGGTTTAAAACATCGTGGGTTGGAATACCACTTAGGCGGATTAAAATTTATTTTTTGGCGCACCCTTAAATGAATTTGAACATTCTCTCCCTGGCTAGAATAGGTTGGTAACCTCTTGAGGTAAGGATGTTAAGCCCATTAAACCACAAACAACAAAACAAAAGTTTTTTGTAAACATTATTTTGTTTTTTTAATTTTAAAGGTCTGAAAATACATATTATGGGATAAAAACTGAAGTGTGTACTTATTTGTTTTTCTTTTTTTGTATTATATTTTTCCTGTGACATTTGACAGAAGAGCTAATTGTTTAATTTTTTTATACTCATGGAAATAAAAGGAAAAGAAAAAAAAATCAATTTAAACATTTCTTAAGGTTTCTCTTCAATCAGCTAATTGGATAAACCGCTCACGACTAATCGAGAGTTTTCTGTAGCTTAATATTGTTTGTGATTTTGAATTTCTCGCTTTGGTGATAAATGGCTTTCTTTTTGGAGCCTCTTGAATCTAAAATAGCGGAACGTTTATTTTTAAATATTATATCACTGATTTTCTGGCAGAGCTGCTACATTCGGTTGTAAACATTTGGCGTAGGTTGTTGGGATCGGGAACGAATTCATTTCACCGCTAGATGTGCCACCGTTCACGATCTTATTTTAATTTTTTACAATTTTGTTATTTTTTTTTACTTTTTACTTTGAATACTTCTTAAACTATATTTAGCTTTTATGATCCAATGTTCTCCTCATGTTGTTGTATTATCAGCACTTTACAAGATTTTTTATTGATACTCCAGATTGTAAAAAAACCTTGGACACTATTTATTCCGGTGCTTAGATGGTGATTTATAACATCTATCTTCTTCAATGTGCGGTCGCATTTGATATCAAAATACTGCAAGCTTTTATAAAAGTGTTGACATTGGAAATATTTATTGTAGAGATGTTGAAGCGGTTAGATCTTCGGGACTTGTCTTGCTATAAAATCGATTAGTTTCCCGACTTCGATACAGTGCTATCGATATGCCTGTTGGTCAAAACGGTTTTTCCCTTATGTAGGAGTGAGCGATGACTCATCCCGTGGCTAGAAAGCTGCCTTAGATGTAGCTCGTGCTGGCTGGTTGCACAACTTCACGTTGGGTGGACCTGCTTCATCAGGACCTAGTGCGTGCTTTTTTAGGGATATGATAGTCGTTGAATGGATTGATTATAATAAATAATAACATAACTATCTTCCTTAACATGAAAAAAAAAACAAAAAAAACTTAAGAAATGAAACTTACAATCAAGCGATCCTACGTCAACTGTTGGGAACATAGCACCTGCAACAGCAATTGCAGAATAAGGGATAACCATATGTCTAACAACTCATAAAAAAAACTTTATTATTTTTTTTTAATATAAATTTATTGAAATTTACAACATATAAAATATATACATCAAGTAAATATGTTGATAACGATTGAAATAACATGTCAAACTTAGAAAGAACTAAATACTTCATTAAAAATTCTACACCAGAAAGTCTCTAGGTCATCTTTTCAGACGACTCGGAGGATTATCGGGAACGGCGTGGGACACAAGTTGAGAAACTAGTGGATTTTAGTGGTTATGGAGCTTACTATGAAAGGATAGGTATCTGGTTTTAAATCAGCAACATATGGAACATTGAGATCTTTATGGACAAGGTTATCGGGGACAAAGTAAGGAGCATTGAGGATTTTTCGCAGGATTTTGGATTGTAAGGATTGGATACGAGATGAATTAGATGGTTTAGTGGAGCCCCTAAGCTCAACTCCGTATATCCATATAGGTCTAATCACAGTCATGTAAATAAGTCTTTTGTAATTAATTGGGCGCTTTGAACGTTTATCTAATGTATGTTGAAGTAGTCTGTTACGACGGGCAGTTTTTTGTCGTTTTTGTCTTGTATGTGAATTCATATGAATTCGTATGAATGTAAGACGTTTATCCAAGTGATATCCTTTTTAACAGGGATTAATTGAATATCATTAAACTTCAATATTCATATATATATTCAATATATATACATATATATTCAATCCCCGCCTAAGTTACCTGGAATAGATTCGAATAGAAAAACCAAATTTCTCCCTGACGGGGAAAAACAATTGGTCATAATATTTACCAGGTCGTTTCATAAGTCCTGTCTTTTTTTTGAGTAAATGAAAAATTCAATGAACAAATAAACTAATTTAAAATTTATTGTAATAATCTCAATTACAAGTAATAACTTTATCCCACCGTGACGAAAGATCACAAGTACAGTTTTAAAAAAATGATTGATCTTTGCTGGTAAAAAACTGATTTAAGTTCCAATTCTAGGCTTTTTTAGTTATCAAAACATTTTTGCAGGAGACATTTGTCCAGAGATCTAAAAAGGTCGGGAGAATATGGAGGGTGGTTCAATGTTTCCCATCCAGTTTCTTTTAATGTATCCCTAGTCAACTTTAATACAACAAATAAATAAATAATTATAAATAATGGAAAAACGACAGGACTTGTGATACGGCCTGGTATTATTTATAATAGGTTCGTCTGCTGGACTTTTGAACCCTCTCTTTGTCTTTTTATCACAACCAAATCAACTGTCGATTACATTTTCAAATTGTTCCTAACTTTTTCCTTCTTTTGATCAATTTGCGTTTTAGAATTAAAAGAATCAAATTATTTAAATTAATAATTAAATTAAACCAACAATTAATGATTATTCAAGATAAATAAATTTAGAGAAAATATGAGTTTGAAACGTGACTTTTTTAATTCAAACCAATATAGCTCCTAAACGGTAGATCTTAGCGACAAACGTTATAAAATTTTTTTAAAAAAAAATATCCATTAAATTGCTGATTGGGAAACTCTCCGCAAATTTTTAAACCTAGGAACACCAATAGAGCTAGTGTGTCAAAAAAGCCCCAACAGTTTAAAAAGTGTTGGCAAATCCTGACTTTTTTCGTTCAATTCGTAATATCTTCTAAACGGTAGATACTAGCAATAAATTTCATATAACAAAAAATATTCTCCATTAAATTTCTGATTAGGAAACCATCGGTTAATTTTCGATCCGAGCAACAACAGAGCTTGAGCGTTACTTTTATGATGGTGAAAAAAACGTTCCAATAAAAAACTATAGACCCAGCAATACATATCGCTTAAAAGACATAACTATGCCAAAAAAACTTTTAAAACAAAAATAGCAAATAGGTACTGAAATGAATAAAATTACACCTGGCCAAAGAATAAATTGATATGACTAACAACAATAAAAATATATAAACATGATTACTATTATTAAATATAAAGATAATTAAGAGAAAATTAATGATAGCATAGCATAATAATGTCAGTACTTATTATAAAAATGAATCTATGATGTAAAATTATTTTATTATATGAATAAAAAAATATATTATTTTTTTTTTTTTATTGTTTGGAATGTTTCAAGAGATCAGTTACTTATAATTTTTTTTTTTTTCTACGACTTGTTTATAAATTAAAAATTATTTAAGTACATAAAATCATTAAAAAAACATAACTTTAATTATTATTGTAAACCGAGACGAGGTAACAGATTGCTTAGAATTATCACAATGAGTCAAGTTTTTATCTGGTGTTAAACGTAGCAGTTATGCAACTGGTAATTTTCAAACTGATAGTAGACCGCTAAGTGGAGTGCTAGAACTGAAAACATTGATTTTGTAAATTTCTTCACTTAAAACAAAATATAAATTATATTTAATCAGTAAAACTGGAAATTGGAAGTGTAAGAACTATGAAGTACAGGGAAAAGGGTTGAAGGAAACTATACGGCTCTTCTCCTCCACTAAATCAGCTTTTCCGAGGAAAGTTACAATAAGATCGCTCTTTAAAGGGAAATAATGTTCATTGCGTATTTTGACGTAATGTAGCATCCAGTGACCAGTATAACGTCAATAGTGACCAATATTGCATTCTGAATATCGGTAGTCGGAAATTTCAAGAAATATTCTTGAATAAGTCGAGAATTGTGTTTATCGAAATTGGTGGACACCATGGTTTGGTTTGCATGAGCAATGATTGATTTTAAAATATAATGAAGTTACCAAGCAGTGTTGATCTGTAAAAATTGAAAAAAAAATATCCATTATTACAGGTTTTTCATCATTAGGGAATCAATATAGTTAGGTATCACAAAAGAAAATGTCATCTGTATATAGTCCAGTCAATGAGTGCTGAAATGAGGGGTGTAGAGTCCATGGAATATCCGATTATTTTAGAAGTAGTTAAAAAGTAACATACCAAAAGTTCCCGCCTCTGAAGGGTAAGCTAACGATGGGGGAGAAATGAGAAGGTCCTATTTTTGGGTTTTTCGATTATATCTTGAAAACGGTGGGCTCTAGGAAACTATGTTACAGATCAAAATTAATGCTAATTAAATTTGCTATAAAATTGTTTGTATACATATTTGTCGAACTTACAACCGTTTTCGAGATATACGTTATTGAAAATCGATAATTTTCAAAAAAAATAATGTTTACCTGAATTATTGTCAAACATTTGATTCAAGTGCCAGACATTTATATATGAAATTAAAGTTAATTTAATAATCTACAGCTTTGATTCTGTATTTTTTTTTAGAAACGATCGTGGAAGGCGCTAGAAGCAAATTTTTGACAAAAAGTGAGATACATTTTTTTTGTTGCGAAAATTATCGATTTTCAATAACGTATATCTCGAAAACCGTTTGAGGTTTGACAAATATGTATAAAAACAATTTTATAAGAAATTTAATTAGATTTAATGTTTTTCGAAACATATTTTTCTTGAGTTCACCGTTTTTGAAATATAATCGAAAAACCCAAAAATGAGACCTTCTCCCCTTCCCCCTACTGTTAGCTCACCCCCCAGGGGCAGGGACTTTAAGTGTGTTTATCTTCTAACTACTCCTAACGAAGTCCTGTGTTAAAAAATAATAGCATATCTCATGCACTCTACAATCTGTTTATTGGCTGAACTAATAGATCGGTTCTTAGGTATCGACACATCTCTAATTTATGATGACATTTTTTTTTTTTTTATATTAAAATGATAGCTAACTTTAGTTCTATTATTTCCGACATTGTTTTTATTATTTCTATACAACCAACTTCTAATCAGCTGTAGGCAGGAGAATGGATAACGCCCTTAAGACCCTGAGGTCATAGGTCATGCGTGAGTCAGGTTGTCAAGGCACTTTAGTGAACGAGTTGCGTCACCGCCATTGATTTATAACCTACATACTTGATAGGTTTCCTATTGGCCATTGCTGCTCACTCTGTCTTAGCCAATAGCGTCGGCTGTTACAGACTTAGTGGTTCTATTAATAGATGTGAGTGGTCGATTTGGCGACCTGTGCTCTGTTTATGAGGGCCTATCGATATTTTAGAAGGAAAAGCTTATCGTACCAAGACCACGGTAGGCTTTAGTTTAGTTGTAATTTATGAAATGTAGCTTATGAAGTACTATAATTTTCCAAAACCGAGACTATAAAATTATCCACTTTAAAATCAATCTCATCATTCAGTAAGAAAAGAACCGTATAGAAATAATTTTCCGTTTCATTTAACCAGATCCTTTATCCAGCTCCTTTTCAGTCACCTCATACTTAACATGTCAACAGTAGCCGTTTCATATACGTATACTATATTATTTTTATTTTGATATTCGTCTTTCGGACTTTTTTATTGTAACGTTTTTTCATATTCATTTTGATCCATTCTAGCTCTGTTGGCGTTGCTTGAAACGAAAATTTGACGAGAGTTTCCTGATCAAAAATTTATAGGAGAATATTTTTTGTTTTTTAACATTTGTCCCTAGCATATACCGAATAAAACAAAAACACAATATTACAAGTAACTGACTTTGTAAAATATTTAATAACAAGATATTAAAAAAATTATAAATATATTTATTCATATAAAAAAATAAATTTACTTCACATTTTCACTTTACACTACTATTATTTTTCTCTTCCTTCTTTTTTATGTTTAGTTAGTAATGATGTATACGGATTTGTTAATACGCTTTTCTTCAGTTCACCTGTATGTAAAGGAATTTTTCATCGTAATTGTCACCGATTTCCTGCAATCTGATTAACTTTAAAATTTGCACAAGTTTCAAGGACCAATGATACTACAATAATTACACAACTTTGTTCTCACTTAGTCTATTTAAATGGGGGTTTGCCTTGCAAATGGTGGAGTAGTAGATTTTATGTTTTTATATGGTCCAGATGGGTCCTGAGAATATCAAAAATGAAATTAAATTTGATAAGGAGAAAATGTTTTAGGGGCGAAAAACCCAAACTTTTCGAACTTTTATAATTTTTTTTTTTTTCAGATTTTGGGAAAAAAAACAAAACAGAAAAATGTTTTTAATCGAAAAAAAATTGATTTACAAAATTTAAGACTAAAACGACAAGAAACCGCCCGTCGTTACAGACTACTTCAACATTTACTTGACAAACGTTCAAAGCTCCCAATTAATTACAAAAGACTCATAGACATGACTGTGACCTATTTGGACGTACGGAGTTGAGCTTTGGGGCTCCACTAAACCATACAATTCATCTCGTATTCAATCCTTACAGTCCAAAATCCTTCGAAAAATCCTCAATGCTCCTTACTTTGTAAAATATAAACTTATCCATAAAAATCTTAATGTTCCATATGTTGCTGATTTAGCCCACACCAGATACTTATCCTTTCATAGTACGCTCCATAATCGCTCAAATCCGTTAGTTTCTCAACTTGCTTCTCACTCCATTCCTGATAATCCTTCGAGGTGTCTGAAACGAAGATGACCTAGAGACCTTCTAGTGTAGAATTTTTAATGAAGTACTACTGCATTATAGTTCTTTTCAAGTTTTAACATATTATTATCGTTGTTAATACATTTACTTGATGTATATATTTGTAAATTTCAATAAATGAATATATAAGAAAAAAAGTTTTTTTTCATCCTCAGAAATTTGATGCTCGAGCTCTGTTAATGTTTGCTTGGAACGAAACTTTGCCGAAAGTCACGTTTGAAACCTCTATTCTCTGTCAGCATTTCGAATAATCTTTGATTGTTAATATAATTTAATTATTAATTTAAGTAATTTGATCCTTTTAATTATAAAATATAAATTGGGAAAATTGTTTCCTTGGCGTATTGCTTTTATTATTCATAAAGAAATTGTGTTTTTTTTTTTATGGTATGAATGTCGGTATAAACTTTTTTTATGATTCTATAATTATGAACAGTATCCATATTCGCTTTTCTCTTAAAGCGAAACCGCAATACAACTTAGTTATTGAAGAGCTTCCCGACTTCGAGGTCGAGATATATCGACCTCTTCCTCTCACAACCTCACCAATTCTCCCATGTTATTTGGACTATCCGTATATTTTTTTCTCTTCTCAAAAATAGAAAAACCTATACAGTCACAGTATAAATAAAATAAATATTGGTATTTTTTAAAAATTAGTTTCATATTATCAAAACTAATAAATTGATGTTGTATTCTTTATTTTAGTAAAAACCACGAGGTTGTGAATAGCTTTGGCAGATGATAAGTTATAGTGTACATTTAAAAACTACAGTTACCTTCCTATGGTATGGAAAAATACTGACCCCAGGTGCCAAACCGATTCAACGAATAATAAGCATTTTAAGCGTGTGCGTAATCAAAAGCTCCCCTTGATAACTAGTACCATTATTAGTGATTATCAATGTTATATTTATTTTATTTATTTATTTCCATGACTCTACAACCCATTCTCAATGAGTCGTCGCCATTCCGATCCATTTCGTGCTGCCACTTTCCAATTTCTAATCTCTAGTAGGATTCTAGTCGCCACTCCATCCATCCACCCAAGTCTAGGCTCTTACACTCGGTAAAGGTACCTCATAAGCCGAATTTGATTTAGGTGTTTAGCCGCAATCGGTTGTCAAACATTGAATAATTTGTCTAGATTTCTCAAATAGACATTCTCCTATGGTCTAGTCTATACTCTTCTGGTTCTATGGAGATCTTCGGACATTTCCTTGGTACATTTATTTCGTCCAGCCTGGTTAAATGACCTACTTGCCTTAAATAATATGATTACTTCAAGTCCCGTAAAAAGAAATTTTATACATTTTTTATCGTGTAAATAATATGTGCATTATTCTGGAAGAAATTCATAATTAAACCCCCAAAAATCGTATGCGTTAATAACTTATTTACACTATGAGAAAATTCAATAGGATTCAACTAGTTGTACAGTTCAGTCACAAAATAATAATATAAATTAATGTATATACTACATTTTTTCTTTTATTTCTCATGTATACATACTACATTTACAACGCCGTACCATTTAAATACCTGTACATAAATTTAACTTGATGAAGATAATACATGATTTACTTTTTTCCAATAAGGTCAAAATACTCATTTGCTTCTCACAACGATCTCGGTTCCTTGCAGATTTATTTCGAAGTCGGCGGAGGAAGAGTATATCTATGGGTGAAGCTACTGGCTGCTCAAAATATCGAAGGGCGCCTTCAGTTCCTTTTAAATTTTCACTCTGGCTCAATTTTGGTTCCTTCTCTTGTTTATCAGGATCTTCGTTTTTGGAGACATTCTCTGCATTGTTTTGTTTCATCATCGTGACGGCATATAACCATCTGAAAGAATGCGTTTGTGACCAACAATTCGTAGGTATCTGGACTTAAACGAAAATTCTTTATGCTTAAAGAAACTTTAAAAATAAAGTTTTAATACGTTACTGCTCGTATTAACATTGATTTGCTTGATTGCGATTATAATTTAATGATATAAAAAATAATTGATGATCTGGTAGCTTTTTTGTAGTTCCTACGTTTGGTTCTAAATTTCCCCAATGCTATTGTACATCTGGGACTGTTCGTAGAAAGCCGAAACACCGTGAATCCTGGTTGCACTAATGACTATAAACTACTGATAGAGGCGTGTGCCAGTTCTTCGAAGGCCTTTTTGTCGTATGTTCTCGGTAGCGTTGTCAGTTTTTCCCCGTTCTAATCACCCGCTTTTAACCACAAACATGGAGTATTATTTCGAAAACAAGCCTTTATATCAGGCTAAGGGTTTAGGCTAATGAACTGCCGGTTAATGGCTTCAAAAACTACGGTTTATACCATCTTTAAAAAGAATTGGAGAAATTCGAGATTTATTTTGTGACTTCGCCATTAAATAAACTTCAAAACGTAAGGCCTCATGAATGCTGAATTACGTAACACATGACCAAACTCCTACACCATTACTCCACTGATGAAGTCGATACCCGAGTAAAATGTAGCTAGAATACAAAAAGCTAGAAGGAAATCGCACTCGAGGAGAAACACCTGTGATAGAAGATAAGCAGGAAAATGTGATGGATTTGGAACCGAACTCACTTTGCTAGGAAAAAGTCAATAATGTTGACTACAATATTTATTCAGTGTGGACGATATTTATGTGCGTATGATGCAAATAGGGTTTTAACATCTACATGTATGTTAAACATTTTAGAACACTTCCAATATAATGTTTTATTGCATTATTTAAATAAATTATGAACAAACTGAACTGTTGGTATGGATGAGGTATAGTTAACTATTAAGTATTAGGAGAAGTAGATTGTTGGGGTATGCAGTCATAAAGATACACAGCAATTAAAAAATAAGTTTTTTAATTTGTAATGCCAACGTTTCAACTTTCATTGCAAGCCTTCATCAGGGTTTCAGACAGATGTAAACCGAAAGTGTTACACGTTGACAGAGGATGAAGGGGGGTGAAGTCAAAACGGAAACTGAATTGTTGACTAACACTATAACAAAACCCTTACGTTATCTGATTTTAAAGTTAATTTAATCCAACATTTCTAAAAGCTATTGATAAATTTTTTTTTTTATATGAGGTAATATATACTTAGTGTCAGTCCAAGTTTATTTATTGTTAACGCATTTACTTTTTCACCATACGTATCCCCGGACTCTATTTTTTTTTTTTTTTAAATAAGCTTTTTGTTTTATTTGTTTTGTCATTTGTTGTCTGCCCCACTGATCCTTTAATAAAGTTTCTGATTTTATAGATCTACTTACCATCTTCGACTCAATCTGGACAAACGTTTGACTTGGATTCACATTCAAGACGACTACTCCATCATTTCCTTGACAAACGCTCTAAGCTTCCAGTTAATTATAAACGATTTATTTACATTACAATAATAAGACCGATTCGGACAGCTTTGGGGCTCCACTAAACCTATCAAATGCTTTTAGTATCCAATCCTTAAAATCCAAAATATTTCGTAAAATCCTCAATGCTCCTTTTTATGTCACAAATAAATTTATCCATAACGAGCTAAATGTGCCCTGTATGTAGATTTGGCCCAAACTACATAACTAACCATGACAAGGTATAATCACTTGAATCCATTAGCCTCTCAACTTGCTTCTTCACGATAACCCCCGATGCGACTGAAATGAAGATTTATAATTGTAATCATTTTTACCGCACATTTACTTAGTGTATAGAATGTATACGTTGTAAATATCGATGAAGTATAATCTCGAAAACGTGCTTGGATTGTATTCCATTACATCTAGTGTTTTCAAATACGTCTTTATTTTTATGTTTGCTAATTTCTTTCTGTTAATTTCTCAAGAGGTTTAGCAAAATATTTTGCTTTCTCCTCTGCTCCAACCACTGAGCAGATTCATTATTTCAGGAGTTCGAAAGGTCAAAGGAGAAGTAAAGGCCAAAACTAAAACTGTAGTTCATTATCGGGATTCCTTTTTAAAACCTATTAAACCTATTTCACTCATGATTTGATGTCCACTGCGTAAGTAATGGAATAGCAGTATTTTTAAAAATTATTTATTGATATTCGCATCTGTATATATCAATATATTTGCATATTTGCAATAAGTAAATTTGAGGAAATTATTACAATGACTTGTCAATGACATGTAAAGAACTACTCACTAGTAGCACTTCAATAAAAATTCTACAATACAAGGTCTCTCGGCCATCTTCTATTCAGACGCCTCGGAGGATTATCGGGAATGAGTGTAAAGCAAGTTGGAAAACTTGTAGATTCGAATGGGTATGGAGTTCACTATGAAAGAATAGTTCTGTAGCTTGGGCCAATTCAGCAACTTTTGGAACATAAAGATCTGTATGTATAAGTTCATTTGCTACAGATTAAGGAGCATTGAGGATAATACAAAGGATTCTAGTTGTCAAATCCCTCTGTCCAAATGGGTATAATTACTGTCTAATAAATAAGTATTTTGTAATTAATTGGGATGTTTGAACGTTTCTATAGTAAATATTGGAGTAGTCAGCATTACTAACAACGAGCAGTTTTCTTATATTTCAAGTCTCGTATTAAGTAAGGATGGTAATGATATTAAGTAAGACGTTTGTCCAGATGGAATCCTTGAAAGCGAATCTGTTCAACAGGGAACCGTGAAATATTATGATAGGATATTGCAGGACATGAAGTCGTAGGTTTGCGACGAAGGGTAAGGGTTATTTGATGAGATATATTTGGATTTTTTTAATTCTCTATTTTGGACACCATTTATGAAAGTTTGAGCTATGAGATGGGAGTTGAGATCCAATGAAATGAAGGAATCACTATGTACACATAAGTATCATAAGCGTACGTGGTAGGATGATTCGGGATGCCATCTGGAATAGTAATCTTAAATATTACAAAACACCAGTATATTGTTTTGTAAATGAAATTACCTATCTCTTCATTAATTTGTTGATTTTAGTTGCTGTTGTATATGTGTTCAGTTTGTAATAGAAAAATGCTGAGTCACCATTGAAAGACCTTACCTAGTTGCTGTGTAAGGATTATTTGATTGTATTTATCAAACTGAATCCGTTCCATTGCTGTTTGAAAATACAGGCCTCACCTTCTTTCATCAAAATATTAAAACTGCTGGTAATTTATGACTGTTCAAGGATTTTTATTCATATTAAGAAAAAAAAGATTAATAGTTTGTACCTTATTGTTAAATACTTGAAATGTTATAAATATTTATAATAACGTACTAGTTATTCATAGTCAGGCCCAGCTTCTGTTTTTATTCCTATCAAGTCTGTAGCTAAGAGTTCAACTGTAAAATAACATTTAGCTTAAGGTACGTTTTTATTTTTTAGTATATGTAATTTTAATTATTCATGAAGTTTTGTTATTTAGATAACGAACAATTGTTCGTCTGTTTTATTCAATAAATTCTCCATAGCCCATACAATCAACGTAAGTGTACAAAATGAATTATTATTATTTATGCTAACATAGACCGATCATATTCCAGAGCCCGTCATTTCGATGTACACCTTGTACAGTTCTATTCCACCATCAGGGATTTGAAAAATAAAACTGGATTGAGGATTAAAAAAATATATATATTTATACTTGAAATAACTATTTGCTTATTTTATTAAAATTTATAAAAAGCAAGGTTGAGAATTAAATTAAAAACTTTTTTCGACTTAAAATACAAAAGATCCTTACACTCATATTGTTACATAATTGGATGATTGATAATTGATGATGTGGATGAATAAATGATGGTGAAAGTTAGTGAGAGAAGGAGCATTGCGAATGGTGGTGATGCGTAAGGAATTCCAAAATAGGGCTGCGCGAATAATAAAGAATTTTTCATAGCAGGCAGTTCAATGAGAAAGGTTGTACATATTAATTGGCTGAGATCTGGATTTTGAGATCTGAGATCTATTAAAAAGATCAATGGAAGAACGAAGGGCAATGATTTCATTAATATACGAAGGTTAATAAGAAAAGTATAGGTGACTGTTAATTATGAATGAAGAAGGAGATAATCTGGTATGCAGTCAAAAGAAACAATACGTCGCAGTAAAAATACTATAATGTGCTAACGTTTCGACCTGCAAGGCATTCTCAGTTTAGGCCCCAACTTTGTTACTCCCCAGTCTAAGAGTGGCTAAATTATGGCCCTCTATTACTTATAGTCCAATCAATGAAGGCCTAAAATGGGGTGTAGAGTGCTTTGTCTGTAATCCAAGGTTTTTCTTTGGAAACCTGTTAAGGGTAGTCAGAAAGTAAATATACTAAAACTCCTAGGAATTTTCGGGCCTGGGAACAGGAAGGTCCCTTTTTTTGGTTTTGCGCTCATATCTTGAAAACGTTGCGTCGTATGCAAAACATGACTTTTTACTAATTTAAAGCTAAGCAAATTCTCTACAACTTTTATTTTATACATATTTTTCATATTCTCTACCGTTTCCGAGATATACGCTTGACAAATGTGCAGAACTTTTAGTATCTTTTACCATGAAAAGTTAAAATTTATGTAACTTTTGACAGGTTGAAGATATATTGGCATATATATGTGTATTTTCATGAAATTTAATTTTCTACAATATTATTTATTAAGACTTTTGTCGTAGGAAGAACGTTTTAGAAGATATGGAGGGAACTTTAACAGAAAACGTGAGGTGTAATTTTTTGTCAACAATGTTCTCATTTGCCAAGCGTATATCTCGAAAACTGTTCAGAATATAAAATATGTGTATAGATAAACGTTTTTGAGATTTTATTTAAAATTGATTAAGTAAATAGCCATGTTTTGCCTACGACGCACCGTTTTCGAAATATGAGCGCAAAACCAAAAAAAAGGTACCTTTCGCACCCCCCTCTTCCTGTTCCCAGTCCCGAAAACTCTAAGACTTTTAGTATGTTTACTTTCTAACTATCCTGAATATGAACCTTGAATTACAGAAAATGCAATATATAATCCATCATTGGCTGCACTACTATTAGTGATACAGAGATGATCTTTGATGCACTGATGAAGATAAGGAATTGTCACTCATCAGTCATCGTTTGTCTTCTTTCCTGTATAGTTCGCTCTGATGAAGAAGGCCTGCCTTGCAGGTCGAAGGCACACTATTATAGTATTTTTACTTGGACGTATTGTTTCTTTTGACTGCATCCCTGATCATCTCCTTCTTTATAGATACGAAGGTTATTTGGGTTTCAGAGATTGGAAGAGAACGGTATCAAAGTACCAGGTATTGTAAAAAAATGGATAAAGCAACCCTAACTCAGAATAAGTGATGTGGATCCCAATAATGAATCCTATTAAGAAATTTATTAGTCTCTTTAGCCTCATTCGTGCTTATCGGAAGACCTCTGTATACTAAGCATCTATAATGGAGTTTTATGAACAACTTTTAAGATTAGTGAAATTTTGAAGAAGTGAAATTTCAATTATTTTCACTGGATTTCCAATATATTTTATACTAGTATAGTTTTTGTACCGGTTTGTGACCAATCAAATCTGTTGACGTTTTCCTCCTTTTACATCTTGTATAAATGTTCTTCGACGTCTTCCCCTTCTTAAACGAGGCTATAATTGTCAACTGTTGCCGAGAAAAATAACCGAAGGTTGAGCTATTGTTCAATTGTTGGTGGAGATCAATGGATAAACGTTCTCTAGATAAGCTGGGCGCCTCTCCACTGCTGAGTCACTCAATAGATAAGATTTTATAAGAACCTCTTGATCATCTATGTACAGTTCTTCGCTCTAAATCATCCTTCATTTTACAGTCCGTCTTGGAAATAATTTTACTATTATATTTTGGTGAAATATTTATCGTTTCCGATTCCAATTTTTTTAAAAATGTTGGCCTAGTTTGGTACATACTATTTGATAAATACAGCGAAGGTTCATTAGGATCTGATTTTTTTTTTTATATCACATTGTTAAAAAACCTCAGGATTTCAGAAACAGGCACTTAGTATGTGATCGTCGTCAGCTGATATTTTTGACATCTATTACTTATTAACTTTATAACTATATTCTTTATCACCTTGTGTTTTTCATTTAGATATTCTTTCAGTTATAGGCCCAGTTCGCACTGCGATCTCATTTGGCAAATATGGGCTATGATCGTTCTTTCTCGTGACAGTTCAAAAAACACCCCAGCATGATGCCAAAAAAAAAGAAGTGGAAAATATAAATATAAGAAAATATAAATTATATCCTTCCAAAACTTAAACCGATTATTTATTTATTTAAGGTTTGTTTAATTATTCAATACTTCATCTTAATATATATAAATTACGTGTCGCCGCCTAGGGGCCGGCTAACACCTAAACTACTGAACCAATTTTAATCAAATTTGCACACCGTGTGCAGTTTGATCCAATAAAAAAGATAGGATACCTTATATCTTAAATTATAGTCGCAATATTATTTGTATATTATCTGCAAGTCACAATTATATGTTAGCTCTATACGATTCTAACATATGGCGGTATAAGGTTATACTATTATATAAAAGGACAAGCAATGTTTCGTTTGTGTTCACTAACTGCCAAGAACTACTGAACCAATCTCTACCAAATTTTGACTACATCATCTTTAAAGGATGGTTTAGCAATAGTAAAATCTAATAATTTTCAACTAATTCTTTATTGAAAAATGAATAATAAGTGGATAACAGTGAAGTACAAAAATGGCGGCAATTGCAATCTACATGAAAGGTTAAAATGTACAGTGTTACATAGAGGTGAACATTGATAATAAAATTTACTTATTTTCAATTAAATTGTTATAAAAACAGGTAAATGGAGTGAAATATACCAAAGTTCAACTACAACATGTTCATAATTCTAGGTTTAGCAACAATCAAAATTTAAATGTACAATGTTGAGTGTTAGAAACGGGTTTTGCCACACTATGACATACTTTTATGGTTAGAAATTAAAATCCAACCAGATCAAATAAATAAAATTATTTCTGTCGAATGAAAATTATTAAAAATCAAAATGCCGATCCTCAGCTGTTTAATATTGTGTGTAAAAATATGAACTTTGAACCTTTAGTTGTGAACACTGATAATGCAGTTTCTTAATAGTCTCTGTCCATCTGGATTACCAACTCATATATTAAAATTGAAAATTGGATGTCTAATTATGCTTTATGTTATCTTCAAACACCTAATCAATCTAAATTTAACCCAGTTAATAATGGCTGCTATGCGTGAAAATATCATCAAAAATAAAATTTTCAATTCTTCACTTTAATACAAGATTTTTATCGATAAATATTTAAAAAAAATTAATTATTAGTTAAAATTATCTAAGATCTTCACTTATGAGAGCGGGCGAAGCCTCGACGGGGGATGATGAAGTTATATATAAAAGGACAAGCCATTTTCGTTCGTTATCACTAACCGCGAAAACTATAGAACTATTCTGTACCAAATATAACTATATCATCTTCATAGTTCAAGGAAGGTTTAACAATAATAAAATTTATATATTTTCTATTAAATAACTGTTTAAAAAGCGATAAATATCTGGAGTGCAGTAAAGCGAGCGCCATTTAAGAGAAGTTACAATGATCCGGTGTTAAATATAGCTAGAAATTGATAATAAAGTTACTTAATTCAATTAAATTGTTATCCAAAAAGCTATAAATATGTGGCAAGCGACAATAGCGTTTTAGTAAAACTAATGAACCTATCTGAACCAAATTTTAACTACATCATCTTCATAGTTCTTGAAAGATTTAAAATTAGAAAGTTTACTATAATAATAACTTATACCTTTATATAAAAGGACAAGCCATTTTACGTTTGTGATCACTAACCACGAATACTACTGAACCAATCTGAGCTAAATATTAACTACATCATCTTCATAGTTCCAAGAAGGTTTAGCAATATTAAAATCTACTGATTTTTCATTTATTTTTTATTATAAAAAGAAAATATGTGGACAACAGTGAAGTTTGAAAATTGACCGATAGGTGGAGAGGTTCTACGCGAGAGGTCACAAAAGAGCTTGAAATCGATGATAAAATTTACTTATTAAACTATAAAGAAAATTATTAAAAAAGATTTAAATATGGTGTGCGATATGTGGATCCCAGTGAAGCTTGAAAATCGAACGATTGTATATAGCACCATCCCACAATAGAGTTAACAATGGTAAACTGAACCTATCTGTACCGACATCTAAATAAATAATTTTTATAATTCTAGGAAGGTTTTGCAATGGTAAAATTTACAATAACTAAAATTTAAATGTACAATGTTGAGAGCCAGGACTGAGGTTTGCCACACTGTCATATACTTTTATAGTTCGAAATCAACATCCAACGAGATGAAATCAATAAAGTTATTTCTGCCGAATACAAATTATTACTAAATCAAAATGCCGATCCTTTACTTTTTTATATCGTGTGTAAAAATATGATCCACGGGCCTTTTGTCGTAAGCACTGATAATGCAGTTTATTTTCCGCAAAAGTTTCTTAGTCTTTATCCAACTTGATTACCAATTCATACATTAAAATTAAAAATTTTATGTCTAATGGTGCTTTTACGCAATCTGCAACCGCCTAATCAGTGCGATTATAACTAGATTAGTAATTACTGCTATGCGTGAAAAAATCATTGAAGAAATAATG
Organism: Euschistus heros; assembly: GCA_003667255.2. Lineage (NCBI taxonomy): Eukaryota > Metazoa > Arthropoda > Insecta > Hemiptera > Pentatomidae > Euschistus > Euschistus heros. The sequence goes on along the minus strand of RCWM02000007.1, from coordinate 3,402,774 downwards.
CTGAACCACATGCTAAAATACAAGAATCTTATCGATAAACAAATAAAACTTAATTAATTTTTAGTTGAAATTAGCTTTACTTATGGAGGGCGGGCGAAGCCGCGACAGGGATGCTAGTGAATAAATAAATATAACTTTCATTTATCAATTTAAAAAAAACAAAAAAAAAACATTTATTTAGAACTGTATAGAATATATACATCTAGTAAATCTGTGGGAAGTTATCACAAATAATTCATCTATAACATGTAAAGCAACTACCTATTGGTAGGACTCAAATTCAAATAAAATAAAATTAATATATCAAAATTAAAATTTGTCGTGAGTCTTCCTAGCATTGTCATAACCACTAAAAATGGAGATTTAAAATAAATTCAATCTTATATAATTAATTAACTTATACCCTTCGTCGTAAACTTATGAATTCCTCCCTTAAAGTGTCCTTTAATAATATTCCAGTAATTCCTGGTGAACCTTCATTGGACTCTATTTGGACTAACGTTTCCCTTGATATCCGCTCTTCGTGTTCTATTGTTCAAAGCTTCTTGTTATTTATAAAAGGTTTATTTACATAACAATAATCAGACCTATTTGGATATATAAGTCGAAATTTGGGTCTCCACTAAAGCTTTTAATTCTTCTCCTATGTGCTCCATCCTCTGAGTTCAAAATCCTCAACCTGATACCTATCCCTTCGTGATTAGCTTCATACTCACTCGAATCTACGTGTCTCCCAAATTGCTTCTCACTCGATTTCTGATAACCCTCCCAGTATTTGTATAAATATATAAATTAAAAATAGTAATTCAATTAATTATACTAATTAAAATTTAAATAATTCTTTATTATAATCAAATACGACTTTGTACTTTTTTATTATTATTATTATTATTTTTTTTTTTTTTTTTTTTTTTAGTCTTACTTTTCCCACCATTTAAAAAAAAATAAATAAAATTTTCATTTATTTTTTTTAAGGACTTTTCCTCTCATGTGGTTTTCATTTCAAATACCTTCAAAAATTCTCTTCGAGCTCTCTGGATCCATCCCTTTCTCCTCCTTTATGTCATGTCTTATCAAGTCTCTTCCAGTTCACCCTTCTATCTTAATCCGGGTCTTCCCTTTTTCCTTCTGTCCGAATCCACCTCCATTACCATCATTGGTAATCATGCTATGAGATCATAAGAAAAACATAAGAACTGTCGTGTAATGTTTTTTTTTTTACATGTTTTTGCAAATTAAATGTGGCAAATCACCTACCCTTTTTTTTTTTTTTTTTTTTTTTTATTTCACTCTCCAGTGGAGTTCAGTTCGGTTAACAAGTACAAGTAGTACTCAAAATGCCTAATATGACATCCAGCCAATCGGTCAAAAACTAACGATTGGATAACACCATATCCGGAATTGAGAAAACAATTTTTCACTCTTGTAACAAATCAATTGGTTCGATCGAGAATCACGAGTGAATGCTCATTGCAACTCAAGTAAGTACATTCTATCTTTTTATAGCACACGATATCGTTTGACTATTCCTTATTTTCTTCTTATTCCAGCACAAAAATCCAAGCGAGCTCCAATAACAGTTACTCAAACAAAGATTTTCGTCATTAGGCAATACACTTTTTTTACCGATTTATGTTACGCCATGGTCGCTTCCAATATTTCATTCGATAACCTGCGGTTCAAGCCTTTTAAGTCTTTTTTGTAAAAATACACTAAACAAAACATTCCTGACGAGAGCACCGTAAGACAAAATTATCTCAAACACTTGTGAACATTCTCTTGAGGGAATATGTAAACGAGTAGAAAGCAATTATATTTACATGATGGTAGATGAATAAATTAATTTCTGCCAAGGAAAATACAAATTTGGGCTAAATAATATATTTCTGAAATCCTTGGTGTACTAATTCGGAACCTTTTTAAATAGGCGTTTAATTTCCGAAGAGGGATTAGTTTTTCATATCATTGATCCGGAAAGCGTTAGCTGGAAAATCTTTGTGTTCTTGAAAACTCTAAACTTATCGGCCCTTAAGTCTGACCAGTATTCTTATACTCCATTTAAAATATCTCAGTAACATTGTGACTCGTCATATAGTGGAATCTGTGTAAATTATTAAAATTAAATTTTTGAAAGTAATTTTTATTAATTGCTATAAATTGAAATTTAAACTTATCCAATTAAATATAATTGATGTTAATGTTGAACGTTTTGTCAAGTACAAAATACTGATTAATTCTCTTTTAAAATTGTGTTATTTGAAAGCCAGTTAGTCTTTCCTTGATAGGTCATTTATCAGGGAGCGACATTGGACGGGGCTTCTCTGCAATTAATTTTTGTGGGAGTTTGCTAAACTGTCAGCAGCGGAAGAGGTATTGAGTCTACGGAAACTTTAGTCAATTTGGATACTTAGTTGTATTTTGTTTATTTTTGTAAAAAAAAAAAAATATATATAATATTACCACTTCTGTTGCAAGTCTTGTATTCGTTTCATATTTTATAAATTTTAGCAAAGCAGTTAGTCCTTATTTAGTTTAATTTATTTTTGCAACCTCACATTTAATGCATTACTGTAGATCTCCCAACGTGATGATGATGAACTCTGTGTCTTTATTACGTATTCTTATTTACCTTTTTCCACTTTACCTAAGAGGTATATTATACTATGTTCTAGAGCAATTGATTGTAAGTAGAGTTACACACAAATTTAATAAACAGTTGAAATGAACTCTTTTAAAAATATAATCGATTCGAACTGCTCTTTTTTAAACCTGCGAGTCACAGTACTCACAATCATTGTTTAATACCACTTGTTATTCATAACAAATTTTAATAAAACACGGGAATCGTTATTTATTTATGATACATAGATAATGCTTTTGACATGGATATAATTTATGTAACAGTCACTGTGTGAAAAAAAAAAAACAGTCAAGCTCTGTTGTATGAAATGAAAGTAAATTATTTGTTTTTACTGATTAATTCAATATTAGAAATAAAAAATACAAAAAAAACAAAAAAAAAAACAGTGAATTTATGTCTGCTCTGAAAAACGTTAAGTGTTAGGGTTCTTTGACAAGCTCTAGTTCTATGATTAACCCTGTGTGTGTTGCTCGGATCGAAAATCTTCCGAAACTTCTCCTATCAGAACTTAAATGCAAAATATTTTTTGTCTTATAACATTTCTTACTAGGACCTACCATTTGGAAGCTATATATCGAAACAAGTAGTAATCCGAAGGTGCGAGGTCTGGACTACATTGTGGATGAGGCAGGAGTTCAAACCCATTCAAGTTCGTGGGGGACCAGTATACAGGTCTTTTTCACCTTCCCATGGGGAGAAGATGGCGACTAACAGTATCTTTCGACACACCACACTCCCTGGCAAGTCCGCGAGTACTTGTGGACGGATTTGAATTTGGCCACCCGGAGCCCTTCTTCCTTTCCAACGTCGTATCTCCACTTCTATTTTTTTCAAACCAACGCCGCGCAGTGCGCTCTTCAAGGACACCTTCCCTTTCATATTAAATAATTTCACGAGTTGCTTCAGCGGCTGTGAAATTTTTTTTCCAGTAATGTCTTAAAATTACGAGAATTTCGTTTGACACCGTCATGTTTCTTCTTTGAAATAAATAACTGAACTGAAACTTTTTTTTGAAGAAGACCAGTGATAGTAAACAAGCTTAGAGAATGCTCTAAAGGGATTATTAAGTATTGGTAAATAATAAATAGCATTAAGATATTTACAGACTTTTGAACTCTGGAATTTGAAAGAACGGTTTTTTTTTTATACGCCCTATTACCTGGAATGTAATCTATTAAAGTAGATCGCTCTACGTGATAATTCACTGTACTCAGTGTTTAATACCACTTGTAAATACGGCATTGGATTATTTAAAATGCACAGATAATATTGTTTTTCAGCAGTATCTGAGTTTTTATTTATTTTTACAATTGCACTTCATTTCCTATGTTAGGATTATTTGTTCCAGTAAAAAATGGAACAATTTGTCCAGGGGATTTTTAAGGAATACTGTAACCTACCTATGACCTTTTACTGTTAAAGGTCGCTGAACTTAATGTGGTTTTGTTACCTTTAAAGAAAATTAGTCTTTTATTTTTATAAATTTTATTATATTTAGAATTATACATAATTCTTAATATTCATATTTTCAATTAATTTTTTAATATGTTGTAATCCGGTTGCCAATTGGGGTTAGTTCGTTCACTTTACTTCAATTTTATCCATCGAACTCAATTATATTTTTGTTATACTTAACTAATATTTGAGTGAAGCTTCGATATACATTTTTTTTCGGTATTAAATAGTCCATTTTCTGGATAGTATGCTTAGTTCACTTACAGGACGCTCCTCTATTTAACTTATACTGGACCTACGGAGCAAAAATTTTATAGGATTACACAAAACTCGTACTCATAAATTTTAAACCTTTCAAGCTCTAATCCTTTGCAAAATTAATATCACACTAGGTTTCACATCTAGTTAAGGTCCTGTTGTGTTATTTGTTGCATTGTATTTCGTAGAGAGATATTTTTGAAATAATAATTTTTATTATTTTAATATTGCCACTTTATCAGATTATTTTTATTATTTTTTTTTTTTTTGGTTGAGAAAGGTTCTCTAGTCTATATTAAACATTCCTAAACTAGATATAAACCAATTTTATTAAAATGAATTACAAAATTTCTTCTAATAAACAAAAAAGTTAGAAAACTTGTTAAAATTTTTAATTTATATTTAATAAGACATATTGCCCCCTCTGGCTTGAATGAATGCTTCCACTAGTCTTGGCATATTTGTAAATAACGAAACGGCTGAAGGAAATTTCATAAAAATAATCTAAAATTCCATCGTTTGTTATTAACAGGGAAAAACATTGATGTGTCTAATCCTTAATGCCTCACATTTAATAAGTAATATTAATATGAATATAAACCAAGTATGGATTAAGGTAAAAACCAGGAAAATCTCGAGAATTATTGGTGTTGCAATACTTTTGACGGGGAGTTTAGTTCATTTGTTTCAACAATTTATTTTATATTCATTAATTAGATTTTATATTATTTCTTGTAAAGTTATAGGTTTGTTTATTTTAATTTTGTATGAATGGAGTATTATCAGTCTTATGTTTTGCCCTTGAGTAAGGCAACTTGTAATAATTAAAAAAAAAAAAAAAAAAAATTAAATGAGCGATACCCAATATGTTCTATATATTAAAAAAAAAAAAAAAAAAAAAAAAAAAAAAATGATATTAGAAACTAAACATTTTATGAGTGGTTCTTCTAAAGGTTAAATACATAGAATCATATAAATAATTAGAACTCGTTGGTTTATGTATTAATCTAAAATAAAGGAAATATAATATTATAAGATACCTTATGTATATTAATAATATATTTTGAATAACAAAAGAAAATTAAGAATATTAATAGCTAAAATATTATTATTGGAATGGATTTACAGGAAAAGAGGAACAGACGACTGAGTTTTATGAAGTATTTCGAGCTACAAACAAGAATACCTTCCCGAACGGGACTGAGGCTTGGAACTCCAATCAGCTCCAGACAGAAATAGACTTCCATTATTCTTAGCATAAGACTCTGTTTGCCTTCGGAGTCAATTGCCCAATCCCAAGATGCTCTTCTTTAGGTTAGAGAAATGATCCTTGAGGAAAATGTGGAGCCGACCTGGCTAGAGGATGTATTTGGCGCCCAATAGATGTACTCGACATTCTTCGGCGTATCGAGGAAAAATATGCTGTACGTGGGACCTCTTCACTAAATACTAAATGGTTTTATCGAACTTCTCTATGTTATCTTATGAAGTTGGGGATTTTCGATCTTATGCTTTACATTGCGTTTAGGGAATACCAACTGAATTTCTGAGTTAGTTATTAAATAAATCTTTCTTTTCTTTTCGTATTGTCTACATACTTAAAACAGATAAACTTATGCTATCTTGCAGGGCAGTTGCAGTTTGAGTAAAGACGGACTTCATGAAGTCACTTATCGATTAACACTTGACTCGACCTGTGCCTGGGCCTGTTACCGAAGTAATTCATTTTTTAAATCAGTGTCTCCTAACTCAAAGTAAATATAAATTATATTAATGGGCCATTGAAACTAATATATAATATATACTGTAACTCCGTAATGGTTATCGGTTAAGAAAAAAAATCTAATCTCACTAATGACTATAATAAGTCACTAGAATCTCTAAAGAAATGATTTGGAATAGATTTTTCATTAGATTTTAGCCATTATTTTCAAGATTGCTCAATTAAAAAATTTATTTCTGACCTAATAAATCGCAAAATTATTATTTGACCACTTACCCTGTTTTATTTCATATCTATTATTAATTAAATTGGTTAATTAATCACTAGAAAGCTGTTGATAAAGTAACTTTGCTTGCTAAGGTTGATAGAGTACAACCTCCCACCAATTAGGAAGGTAATACTTAATTCTCCTTTAATTGGTTATACTTTCTTCATCCCCTTTATTGTATCGATAACAATTATCCATTGACGTTTACTTTTATTTATAATTTATAAAATTTATGGTGTATTTATAGTATACACTGATGTGATCTGAATTTATTGTTATAATATTTATAAATTTACATTAATTTCTTTGTCCTACCAATGAAATCAAAACGTTTTTATTCTCTCTCTTTGAGTTCAGTAATTAAAAACGTATTTTTATACTAGCGTATTTTTCTAATATTTATAATTTTATGGTACGAAAATAAAAAATAATATATATTGAATATAATAAATATAAACGAGATATTGACAGAATTATAATTTTTTTTCATGAAGAAGTTGATCTGAGATGCAATCGGGAGTAACAAAAAGCCATTGTCTCGTCTCCATCCTGACAACCACCCTCTGAAGAAGACCTGCAAGTGAGGTCGAAACGTCGGCACACCATATAAAGTATTTTAAAGCTTAGACGTGTTTTTTATTACTGCATCCCGGACTATTTTCTTCATAAAATATATCCTAGAGTCAACCATAATATTTTTAATTATAATTTTCAGTTGAGTTATGATAGTTTAGAAAGATTAAGGCAATTAGGAATAGATGAATTATTTGCTATTCATATGGCAACTGCTTGAAAATGATGAACATTCACCTCCAGTTCTAAAAACATACAATCATCCATATGTTTCTAGGACTGAAGATGAATGTTGAACTAGTTATGGGTATATTTTAGTTATAGAAATAGCTAAAATATATACATACCTAGTTTTTTTGTAAAATAAAAATAGAACTCGCAAATAATTCATCGATTACTAACAATAATTTTGATGTTTCTATTAAAAATGTTCCCTGGAATTGCCAGTGAGATTTTTAAATAATGTGAAATCGTATGGAATTTACGTAAACAAAAAATGGTGAAACTTTTGTATTTATTCCTTTTACTTAGATTTTTCTTGAAGACCTTCTGCCTAAATAAAAAAAAACAATATATATATATAATATTAAAAATTTTACATAATTGAAAGTGTAAATATTTTTGTTATGTATTGAAAACTGAAGTCAATATCGAAAATATGTTTTACTAACAAGTTTTTTTGGATAAAATCAACTTATCTTATTCATTTTTATTGAAATTGGCAACTTTATTACTTGGTTGCAACTACAATGAAATTTGTATTTTATAGGATCCTAAGGAGACCTCTTTAGATTCTTGGGAGGATGATCGAACAAAAAAAATAAATAAAATGGTAGTAACAATATTTCTTTTAACTTAGACTTTAGTTTTTAATTAATTTTTTATCTTTCTAAAAAACATATTTAAATAAATCAAATTCCTGTAAAACTATTCCCTTTGCCCACTCTGTTCATCGGTCCATGTTAGAAACTTCATACCTCAAACTCTACCTTAAGATGGAAGTATTATTAACGGAGAGGACGTCAGTTTGCTATTTTTAGAGCGAATTATAAATGTCAAATTGAAAATATGCCTAAAATAGTGAAAGACGCGCTATAAGCCTACGTCAGTAAGTGTGCTGATGGAGACTGAGAAGATTATATTGTATTAAAGATGTGAACGGCAGTGTTCCGGCAGTTTGTCCACGCCCACGCAAAGATACGACTCGAATCTCAATATGGGCATCTTTTTGTACACACTTATCTAGGCACGCTTGAGTTAAGGGCCTATTCTACATTATAACTTGAGTAATATATTTATGAAATAGGAAGTTTAATTAAGGAACGAACAATGGCGTATGGTACTATCGAAATAGTACCCTTAAGGACAAAAAAAAAAAAAAAAAAAAAAAAAAAAAATTATTATTATTATTAATGCAAAATTATGATAATTTCTTTTTTTTTTAAGTTGACATTCTGTTCGAGGTGATCTTTAATAAAAAATTGGTCCTGCATGTTTTGAACTAGGTGTTCATGAAGCGGTGTGTTTCCAAAGATCATATAACAAAAAAAAAAAAAAAAAAAAAAAAAAAAAAAAAAAACGTCAACAGAAATATTGACTGAGCAGTGTATTTGTGTTGAAATATCCAACTATCACCTGCAATCCACCGAATACCATATCGTTGGCTATTCCTCTCTTATAAGCATTGTATCCTATACCATAAAAAGACGTATGCACATAACCACATGGTTTGAAGCGGACTTGGTAATATTAAATAGCAGAGGTATTATTTTCCTCGTTGCCGTACTGCATAATTATAATGACTTGCAGCCTGCATTAGCGGGTCTCTAAGAAAAATAGTAGTCTCTTGATTTCGATTCCTATTGCACCTTGCACTTGAGTAAATGCAGTTGACCCCAGGATCGTTAGAAGACGGAAGCGGCTGCTAACGAACTGCCAGACTGCTTTGACAAGTGGTACCTCGTTACGTGTCCTTGTGTGCTCTGTGATTAGGGTAACAAGGATCGCTTGTTAAAACTACCGGTAATTTCTCATCATTACGGATACGGTACAATAAATAGGTTATGATTAATAATAGTTTTTAATGGCTTTAATGCGCTGTTGTGGGATGGGTATTGGGAATCATGTAAATGCATAATAAACTTTTAGATATTATATAACGATTTACTTATGGATGGTACTAGATTAATATTTATGTTCTAGCAGATATCGTAGCTATTGAATCGTATTAAATATTTTATGATTACCTTGTTCAAACCTATATTGTTTAATGTTTAAATGGTAAACAATATAATAATAAATTGTTTTTCCTTTTCATTATATATGAGTCTGTTGGTTGATTTTCTTAAGTTTTATTTTATTTTTAACAAAGTATCGACGCCTCTTTGCCGCCCTTTTTATTAAACACCTGAAGACTGGCGAAGGGAGAGGATGTCATTATTTAAAAGGTCGCTCTTTGTTCACTCCCGCATTTTTCTTTTCCAACAGTCCCTTGTGGTGGTGGTTATTCATTCACCAAAAAGGAATCTTTTTTCTTTTTTCCTATTCTTATATTCTGCCCTTAGTGTAATGAGTTTTTATCACACAACTCGGCAATGTCGAGGATATGTTTTTAAAAATGCTTTAACTTTTATTCATAAAATTGTATTTAAGAAAGATGGCTTGATCCGTCAATTTGTTGATCAGGAGTTCATCGACAATTCTTTTTTTTTTTTTTTTTTTTTTTTTTTATTTATTTATTTATTTTTTTTTATTTCATTCCTATTTTTGGGTATATAGTCCAGTAAAATAAGGCTCCAGAATCTGAGTTTACTACCACGGCAACCATCGGCTTATATTAATTGTAGCTGGAACCATTACCTACGAAATATAACAAACATGTTTTCGCGGAGAAGTGGACTTGACCGCAAGTTGGCCAATTTCTACAAATTTTCCCGAAACAATAACATCGCGATGTCCGATTTCGGAGTTGTTTCTTTTTATTTCGTAGGTACTGGTTCCAGCTAAAATTACAAAAAAGCTAATACAATCTACGAAAAAATCTTCGTTTTCCTGTTATAGGTAAAAAACCGGGAGTTTGGGCGTTTTGAAGCCGAGTATGAAGCCGACGGCTGCCTTTGGTAGCAAACTTCCGATCTGGATCCAGCAACCCGAAAACATCGCTATACCCATTCGTTAAGAATAAAGGTTCTGCGTTTATAGATAATTTCAGGACAGACTTCTTGAACATAATAACACACTCATCTACGAAATGGCCACGACTAATAAACCTGCAAATACTCTCAGAAGGCTAAAATGAAGCTAGATGAGAATTTGCTCAAATAATTCCTTTTTTTTTAATCCATGCCCGGAGGAGGTACAGAAGAACCTCGATAATCCGAACGCCGTTTTGGGAAAAATAAAAATTATTTTCTGAAAATCCGTGATTTAGCAGCCCAAAAACGTTCTTCAACCTTAGTTCAGAATAAAATTAGTGACTATTTTCCAAATGTTTAGTTTTTTTTTTTTCCCTAATTTTTTTATCTTTCTGTATAACATATTTTTCTTGTCTGTACAGTAATGTACTTTCTGTGTGTGTACAAGATTGTATACATTCTATGTAAAATATTACGAAATTCATGTGCAATACATTACATAAAATATAGTTCGTTACCTTACTGTATCACAGTAGTATTTCATATTTTTTTTTTTTTTTTTTTTTTTATCCTCCTTTTAATTCTATTTATAAACATAAATAACTATAACTATATTTTAAGATCTCAATCGATATTAATCGAGTTTTTGTTTTGTAGTATTTCATAAAACAAACTATTTACCTTTAACAATACAAGGTGCTTCTTATTTTATGGGAACTAGTATGTCAGTGTTCATTTTTTGCATGCTATATACTATGCCTGAAAAGCACTTAGTTTGGTAATCCGAACGATTTGATAATCTGAACCACCCCCGGTCCCAATTAGTTCGGATTATCGAGGTTCTACTGTACTGTTGAGTGCTAATCTCCCACACACTTATGAGACCTGTATTATTACATTATGTGCAAATTCACTTATTATTTCTTCTGCTCCCTCCACTGTATCTTGACACTGTTGACACTGCTGAGAGATTGGGATTTCTGTGGGCCTGGCTTGCCCTGCCATAAGTGGGGAACAGGCTTGGTCCGGGGTTTCCCTTGGATGTTTGTGTAGATTGTATGTATAGTGTGATTGTGCTTTATAATTATTTATTTATTTTACTATATTTTGTTTTTTGTATAGTTAGAGGATTTTTTCTTTTTTTAAATTTAATTTAATCGTACTTATTGTATGAATGGATTCTTCATCAATATTTTGCATTGCCCTTAAAAAAGTTAGCTTGTAAAATTTATTGAATGAAATATTTTTTTTTTTAAATAATATTTTCAACGTGATTCGTTTATTTCACTCCCTTGTCTTTGTTGAATTTATGGTTATTTCATTTAAATTAATAGCAAAGTTGGAATAATGCGACTTATTATTGTATTCTCTTTATTACAATAAAGATATTACCGGTGTATTTAGCTCCACAGTCATTATATTTCAGTTGATAAACCCTGCTTTCTTGTAAAGGTTCTATTTTGTCTTTATTTGAAAGGAAATAAGATAACAATGGTTCATAAAATTCTGGATTTAAATCTAATTTTCCTAATTCCTTTCCGACTTTGTCTGGTATTGTGAGCCGTAATATGGGAACAGTATGTATTTCTTCGGGATAGCTTTGCCCCCGGGTGTGTTAACCATTTATTATTATCTCGATTTTACTGTATCCGGTTTGGATTTCTTTATTATAATGTTGTCGATTTAGCGGTATAATTTATCAATCCTAATTTTCAAAATGATAGAAAATAAGGATCCTTCTTTTGTTATGATAATTGAATCCTTGAAATCATTGCTATTTAGCACCCGTGAGAGACAGCTTGGTTAAAGATGTGTTGCAGAAGGAAGATATCTGATTACCAGCTGACTTGGCACGGGTACAGGATCGAGTGGGGTTGTGGCAGTCTGCATTTATAACCGTTTCAGGGAGGTTCCACCTTACTTCTTCTTAGTTATCCGTTCTCATTCAGTTACACGGGTTATTTTCTGGCCAATTTATGTTCGAATCTTAAAGTTCTATTAAGTGCGAGGTAAGTATGTTAAAATTGCTAGGTCGTTTCACAATGGAATGGGACTCTACTTCTAATGTGACTTATTACCCATTTTCTTCAATTATTTTAAATATACTTCAATTATTATTTGTACAGGAAACAAAATTAATCAGTAAAAAAAAATTGATAGTTTCGGATTTCGGTACAGTAGTTCATTGGATTGTTCTGTACAATATACTTCATATACCTTTCACAAAGAGTTGAGCTAGAGAGAAGTGAATGATTTAAATTTTTTTTTTTTTACTATTTCTTAAATATCTCGTGAACCATTAAAACTTCAGTAAAACTGACTTCATGTATAAAATTGAAGAAGACAAAATATTCTTTAAAAAATTCCTGATTACTTTTTTCATTGATTCAGAATTTTGATAAATAAAAGGTGAGGTTGCAATATCAATTTTTCAGGTTAACATGTTTTAACTATAAATACTTAGATTTATTTTATATGAAGTTTTTTGTATTATTTTTATCCCCTTTCTAACTCTAACTAACTTAAACATTTTTCTTATAGGAAATTTTGTATATAGAATTTTCATAAAGTTAATGGTAAGATACTTAAGAAAACACGTAAAATTGAATTTTGAAACGGCTCTCTTTTCCTTCAAGTCACAGTTTATGGAATTCTACAATGTTCTACGATGTTATAATAAACAATGAACTATTGTATCTATTAATATGTTACTCATTCAATTGATAATAGGTTAATGATCTAGTTTATCGCAGAAAACCACATTAGGATTGCAGTTTTACCGGTCACATTAGTGTTATTCAAAATAAAGAAAATGAAAGCAATTTCTACCATTATTAAAATAATAATATAAACTTATCAAAAATATTCAGAATTAAAAAAGAAAATATTTATTGGTATTTGCTTCAATACATCATACATCAAGTAAATGTGTGAAAAATGGTTATAATATGTCAATAGCTTGTATAGAACTAATCAGTAGTTTTATAAAAGTTCAGCATCAGAAGGCTTTTAGGCCATCTTCTTTTCTTACCCCTTCGAGGGTTAGCGCTGATCGAGTGGAAAGCAAGTTAGGAGACTAGAGGATTCTAGTGTGTATGGAGTTTATCATGGAAGGATATGCAACAGGTTTGGGCCAATTCAGCGACACTATGGATAACTTTATTTCTGGCATCATAAGAAACATTGAGGATTTTATGAAGGATTTTGGATTCTAAGGATTGGATACGATAGGAATGCACTTGTTTTTAAATGTTCTTTTTATCGTATACTCGTATAGTATGAATGTATCCTAATTTTTGTCATTTATTTTTTATTATTACATCATTTGATTTTAGATGATTGCAAGTAATTATTAGTTTTATTTTTATGATTATTTGTTTTATTTTTATCCTTTATTATTATTATATGTGTGTGTATGTGAATTTGTATATATAGTCGAATGAATATATCATAAGCACTGTTACCTGCTCTTCACTGAGGCAGATTGTGTATCTATTTCAATAAAAGTTAAAAAAAAGGATCAGTGCTGGGCTTGTTGGTAATTTCTTGATTTTTTGTTACAGGTAAGTAGGAAATACAACTTGCAGTGCTATTTTAGTTGAAGCTATATCAAATGACTGCTAATACTTACATCTTTTAACATATCAGGAAGGTATGTAATGTCTGATTCATTTTTGATAAAGTTTACCATTTAATGGTAATAACTTTCTATATGATAGGGTAAACCAGACAGTTATTGACACCCTTAAGGAAATATTCGAAAATATTCATATTATAATTATAGAAATAATATTTCAATAAAGTTGAAATTTATATTTATTTTTCCTTAATTACTGTAATTTAACCTAAACAAGAGAGCTCTCACCAAACATTATTTCTGGAATATATTTTACAAGATAGTGACAATAATTAATGTAAAATCAGTTATTGACATCTTATGGATATATGTTAAATTACGTAAAAAATTGAAAGTATTATTACTCAGTTAAGTTGTAGGATTCACAAGGAATTTTATTAATTTTTTTTCATTTTTAAGTTAAGGTGTCAAGGTGACTATCTGGTTTACCCTATTCATGTGTACTGATCTAAAATATTTAGGAGAGTTTCATAATCACCTCTTATGGACTGAAATACTAATTTATTATTGAAATAATCTTTTATATAACTGGTTTACCATAAACAATATTAATTATTTTTGAGTCTTTATTTTGGGCTAATTCAGCGACATATGGTACATTGCAATCATTATGGATAGGTTTATTTCTGACATACGAAACATTGGGGATTTTACGAAGGATTTTGGATTGTGAGGATTGGATACGAGAATAAATGTTACCCCGTATGTCATAGCAGGTCTAATTATTGTTATGTGAATGAGTCTTTTGTTATTTATTGGAAGCATTGAACGTTTGTCTTGTAAATATTGAAGTGTCTTGTTTTAAACATTTTTTTTATTTTAATTTTTTTATTTTAAGTAAGCTGTTTGTTCAAATAAAGTGCTAGGCAGTGGATCTGTTCAATAGGGACATTTCGGATTAAATTTAGCAATTTTGATCTTTTGTCATGGTTAAAAAATAATGGATATTGTATTATTTTAATGTATTTAAATCATTATATTTTCGTTTTTACCTAAAATTTAAATAACTATTAGTGCTATTAAGATAAAAGATAAAAGCTCTCAAAGCTAATAGTAAGATCGAAGATCTCAGTTAAGTATTTCTCTTGGCCTGTGTTAATCATTCGTAAGGGTGGATTATGAGGGTTTCTAAGAGTTAACAGCTCTTGTGTCAATGGTTTAAATTGAAAGTTAGTCTAATTAGGATTGATGAATTAATGCCACTTCTATTGAGATTATTTAATTAGAAAACTAGTTTCGAATGCTAAACATTCATCTTCAGTTCTTAGAGGCAGCAAGGCAATAAGGTAATTAGGCATTTCTGTTTTATTTACCTCGAAGAGCTGAAGATGAATGTTTAGCATTCGAAACTAGTTTTCTAATAAAATAATCTCAATACAAGTGGCAATTACTCCATCAATCCTAATTGTATTGATCCTTCTATACCATCACGCGTACCTCTAGTGAAAGTTAGTCTGTCATGGAAATTTTCGAACTTATCTGAAATTATTTTTAATGCACTGGGAATGTTTAGGTCGTCGTGAATGGTAAGAATGGGGTCATATAAAGGAGCACTTATAATTTTTTTCTTGTGTTTTAGACGTGTTATTCGTTTGTCTAAATATGATCCTAAACATTTCACATCTGACTGTGGTATGGGTGCATTGCTGAAAAATACCTGAGGACAAGCGTAAAAGTTTTAATTAAGCTCTCTGACTCATACATTTTTTTTTCCACGTAACGGCCTTAGAGACCACGCGAATATCATTCACTTCTTACTACTTCTCTCCTTCCTTCTCTCTTCCCACCTTTTCTTCATTCTTTCCGATTGCTCCTTCCTTCTTTCCTCGGTCCTCGCTATTCCTTTTCTCGCATCCTTCCTTCCCACAATAATCTTGATTACATTTAGTTTTTTCCTGTATTCATCCATATCAAAACAGTCTTGGTCTGTTATTTCCAGTTTCTCAGTTTCATCTTTTATCTGTTTGACATATCCCCCAGAACTCTTGTATCCTCTGATTTTATGGAAGATTTCTCTATGTAATCTATCGGGGCCCATCCTCACCATATGCCCATAGAACGTTAATCTTCTTATTCTTATGTCTGTTTCCATTTCTTTATTTGGTCTCAACCTTAAGCCTTCTTCTGTCTTCTTTGGTCCGTGAATTCTTTTAAGTATCCTTCTTTCTATGGCTAACATTTTCTTCAGGCTAGGGAGGGAAGATGTTTCCATTCCATATAGTATAACCGGTTTGAGGACTGTATTATAGTGCCTTATCTTAGCGTTTATTGAAAGGCTTCTTTTATTATACAGATTGCTTGTCGCGAAGCTTAGTCTTTCCAGTTTACTAATTTTTTCTTTTACACTTTCCTTCTCAGACCCATTGCTACTTATAATTTCCCTAAGGTACTTGAATTTATTTGTGACTTTAATGCTCCCGTACTTTGTCTCTACTATTTTGTTTTGAAAATTTCTGTCGGTAGTCATGAATTCTGTTTTCTCAAACGATATTTGCAAGCCTGCTTTTTCAGCAATTTCCTTTAAAGTGTTCAATTGGTCAATTCATTTTTATTCGCTTATTATCAATTCAATTCATACATTTTTATTTATAATAATTATGATTATAATTATATCATGTGACTTATTTTGTAATTAGTTTAGTTAAACAGTTTCAATTTTTTATTCACTCCTGTTATAATGTTACAATAAATTAATTTGCTGAACAATACAGGCCTTATAGATATGAGGGAGAGTAGCATTCAACAGTACCTCCTGGCATGAATTAAAAAAAGGATTTATTTGAGCAAATAAACCCTCCTGACGGTATTGCCGAGTACGTCAGTCGTGGCCAACTCATTAATGAGTATTTTATTGTGTCCATGAAGTCTGTCGTGAAATCGTCTAAAAAGGTTTTGTATATTTTCGGTTACTGTTGGTAAATCTAAATCTGATTGAACTGAGTGGTTTGTGATGTACCAAGTTGATTTCGAGATTACTCTCAGTATTTTTGATTGAAATAGTTGCATTTTTTTAGGTACGTATTTTGTTTCTTATGTTCTTATGTATATATCCATTTGTTGGTCTGTTAAATTAATTATCTTTATTGTTTTATAAGTGTTTTTTTTTTTTTTTTTTTTTTTTTTTTTTGAAATTATCTTGGGTTAAAAGTAATATTTTTTTTAGGTACGTATTTTGTTTCTTATGTATATATCCATTTGTTGGTCTGTTAAATTAATTATCTTTATTGTTTTATAAGTGTTTTTTTTTTTTTTTTTTTTTTTTGAAATTATCTTGGGTTAAAAGTAATATTTTTTTTAGGTACGTATTTTGTTTCTTATGTTCTTATGTATATATCCATTTGTTGGTCTGTTAAATTAATTATCTTTATTGTTTTATAAGTTTTTTTTTTTTTTTTTTTTGAAATTTTTTTGGGTTGAAAGTAATATTTTACTTTTTTTTTATTTTCTTTATTTGTATTTATTTTTGTATAATTTATTTTTTAGATCTCATTACAGATTACCTAATTATATGTTTATTATTTATTCTGTCTAATTATTAAATCGTTTGAAAAACTCATGTTATGTGCGCAATATATTCCCAGTAATCTTATAAAATATAAAAAATTGATTTATTTAATATTTCCCTGGTATTTATACTCATGGTTTTATTCTCGGTTTCATTCTGTCATAAATTGACTGATAAAATTCTATCAATAGAAGCCAGCTGTTAAGTGTCACCCAATTAAATCCGAGACTGGAATGAGGAGGCTAAAAGAGGCTGAATAGTTGGCTATTTTTAATATTTTGCTTTGTTAAGCTACTGATAGTATAATCATACTCTTTTAATGATATTGATGTATATATCATCAGAAACGCATAGTTATGTATATATGTAATTATATCTGCCTAATTAGCTTTCCAAGGAAACTATCTCACATTTCACTGTTTCATTGTAACGTAGACCCAAGTGAGAAAAATCTTCTGATTCATCTAACCGTGTAAAGTTATGCAATTTCTAGTCGTTGAAAAAACAACTCACCACAGACTGTCTGTTAGTCATCACAACCTCAATTATTGGCCAATGACATGAAAGTCTTTAAAAAATTTAATTACTTGTTTCAATAATTTTTGTTTTGATGTCAAGGATTTTTTTTTTTTCCCTTTATCTATCTTGATTCTCAACTGTCAAATACATTAAAGACAACCAACGAATGAGATGGCTGTAAAACAATGAGAAGGTTCTTTTGCTCTGTGGCACCTCCATCTCTCTTGTTAATTATTTAATTTTAATCTAGGAGATCTCTCATCCAGCTCCTTTTCAACGTTCTTCGGATATTGTGGGGCATTATTGTATTATTGTATCATTTTTACACGCTAGAGCTCTTTTGATGTTGCTCAGATCGAAAATTTGACGACGGTTTCCATTTTTTCTTTTTTTAACTATTTATTGATATTTACAACTGTATACATTATATACAACAAATAAATTTGAGGAAAATGTTTATAATGACATGTCAATAAATTGTAAAGAACTACTCACTTGTATGAAATTTAATGGTGAATTTTTTTTTTTTTTTTTTATTTAATATTTTGGTTTGAATGAATAAAGTCATGTTTGAAACAGCTATTTTCTTTTAACTTCGTTTGTTTCTAATAATCATTAATTGTTAATTTAATTAAATTATTAATTTAAGTAATTTGATCCTTTTAATTCTAAAATGTAAATTGAGGAAAGCAGTAGATAATTGCCAGATATATCCATGATGTATTGTTTTTTCCAGTCAGGGAGATTCTGAGTTTTTTTTTCCTTAATATGTCCACATGACATATATTAGAAAAATAGAAATATCATCAAGACCTTCTATCCACAAAAGACCATATTTTCAAGTATAATTTGATCGGACTGCTTTAGAAAAAACAAACTCTCTTAAATAAAGAAATTTTTATCCAGAAACCGATGGCTAAAAAAGGAATAATTCTGAAAATTAGTAAAGTTTAAGGAAACTGCATTTAACAAACTGAAAGCCCACTTTTTATAAACAAACTAATTTTTTACAAATTCTAAATATTCACAGTAAACATTTTCACTGGGAGCACCGGATAATGGGGAGTTTTCTGTAATTAAATAGCATTTGTTTGGAGTAGTGGGATTTCATGATTGTTTTGCCAACGCTTTTGTGTTATGTATTAATGGGTTAGTAACCGTAGACGTAAAATGTCATTCTATCTTTTTTTTTTTTTTTTTTTAATTTTTTTTTTTTAATTGTATATATAACTGTTTTATTTTAATTTATGTTTATGTAAATAAGCGTTGAATTTGTATTTATGATTACAAATTATAAGATACAACTCTTTGTAAAATATTAGGAAAAAAAAATTAAAATAAAAAAAAAAATTTTATGTTGTGGAACACCGTGTTATTTACAACACACCCTTCCGGAGGTCACCGATTTTAAGAACAGAATATACTCATTTTGATATCGATTTATTTAATATGAGTAAAATTAGCATAAATATTTACTCTCATTGGCTCACATTAGTGGTGTTATTAAAATACATGAGTTTTCTTTATTGTTATTTTTTTTTTTACTAAAGCTAATTCCTGAAAAATATTTCCATATTTGTAATTTTGTTTATATTAAGAAGGCTGTGGATATTGTGCATTACGTAATAGAAAGAAATGGCTTATTGCTGAGAGGGTTAACAAAGGCTGGGGCGGTGGAGAGGGTATAGGCGCAGTTGACAATAGCACCTTGACAGGAGGGTGGGTTGCCATGGCGACGGCCACCCCCGCGCCCGCCAAACCGTGACGTCACCCCTCTCCAAAGATAGCCTCCCAGTAATTATCCAACAGATTGGTTAGTGCCTCTCCATTCTCCTATTCAAGGCTCTTCTTGGATAGCTCCTGCCATTGTGTTTCCTAATGGCGACTAGGAGTCCATATTTATGGCTTTTAGTTTTTATTAATATCTTCACTTAAAAATTGAAAAAAAAAAAGATAAAATGACTTTATACATTTTCCATTAATAACTCATTAATTCATAAAAGCGTTGGCAAAACAATTCTGAAATTCCACTACTCACTGGATAATGCTATTTAATTACAGCAAACTCTCCCTTATTAGTCCAGTCAATGAAGACCTGAAATAGGGTGTAGAGTGCGTTTTCTGTAATCCAAGGCTTTTCTTCGAAAACATGTTCAGGGTAGGTTGAAAGACATATTAAAAGTCCTGGAATTTTCGTGTCTAGGAGCAGGAAGGGGGGGAGGCGCGAAAGGTCCCTTTTTTTTTGTTATGCGCTCATATCTCGAAAACGGCGCGTCGTATGCAAAACACGACTATTTACTAAATTATTGTTAATTAAATTCTCTACATCTTTTATTATATACACATATTTCATATTCTCTACCCTTTCCGAGATATACGTTATAGAAAAAACGCACTCTGTAATCCTTTATTGACTGGACTATTATTCGGTGCTCCCAACGTGAATTTTTACTGTATATACTTAGAATTTGTAAAAAATAATTTACAGTTTCCTTCAACATTACCCGTTTTTAGAATTATTCCTTTTTTAGCCTTCGTTTTTCGGGCAAACATATCTTTATTTAAGATAGTTTTCTAAAGCAGTTCGGTCAAATTATACATGAAAATGAGCTCTTGTATGGGTAGAAGTTCATGTATTTCTATTTTTTTAATGTATTATGTGGCCATATAAATGAAAAAAAAACTCAGAATCCCCCTGACGGATTAAAACTCTAGATTATATCAATAATTTACTACTTTTCTCAATTTACATTTTAGAATGAAAGGGAACCAATTACATCAATTTATATTTTAATAAACAAAGTTGTGAAAAAGTAGGGGTTACAAACGTGACTTTTTTCATTCAAACCAATATAGCTCCTTAACGGTAGGTCCTAGTAAAAAATGTTACTTTAAAAAAATATTCTTGATTAAATTTCTGATCAGGAAACAGTCAGCAAATCTCCGATTCAAGCAACACTAACAGAACTAGAGCGTGTCAAAATGTTATATTTTTGAGAGTGAAAAAACCGTTACAAACCTAACTTTTTTCATTCAAAACAATATAGCTTCCAATCCTGGCCCTGCCTAAAAACCAGTACTGTTGTTAAATCCATGGTTTTCGGCACATTGATCATTATAACTCGGAAAGTATTTGCCCGATTCAAAATGTTTTTTTTTCAATCTGAAAGGTGGTTAAATTTACAATTAGATCCTATATATGAAAATTTTATTTTATTCTTGAAATACACAAGCTATCACGCTGAAAATCAGTTACTTTTGTAAATTACATGTATGTTTGGCACATTATTCGCTATAACTCGAAAACCATTTGTCCGATCCAAAGTTTAATATATTTATCTAAAAGTTGGTTAAATTTACAATTAGATCCTATATATAACGTAACTTATAATTAAAACCGTTAAATACCCACTCCAGTCTACTGAACATGCCATAATTTACATATTTTGCCAAAACATACACATTTAGCGTGCTAGCTTGGGTGGTTTACAGGATTTAATATAATTCACATATATAGCATCTGATAGCGAATTTAATCAGTTTTTAAAAAGAAAAAAGAAATTTGGGATCGAACAAATATTTGAGGAGTTAGAGCGACAAATGTGTCAAAAAACACTTGTATTTTACTACAGTACGTTTTTATTAGCTGGCTGGCATGTACATTTTACGTTGTTTGATTAAAACTTCATTTATAGATTCTTATAGTAAATTTAATTAGCTTTAAGATGAAAAAAAGTAATGTTGTGTTGGACAAATAGTTTCAGTGTTATAGCCAAAAGAGTACGACAAACGTGTGTTGAGCTCTCCATTTTTTCCCAATTACGTAACTTCGCGAAAAATGGTCTGATTTCGGTTTTATTTTTTTCATTATGTAGGTACTAGTTCCAGCTACAATTAATATTTGAAAACTTTCTTCGACAAAAGCTTCGTTATCGTGTTATAGATAAAAAAACAAAAATAACGGATTTTTTTGGCGGTTTTTTGTGATTTTGAATATGAAGCCGATGGTTGCCGAGGTAGCAAACTTCAGATTTGGATTTAGCACCCCAAAAAACATAATGATCCGTTTTTTCTTCTGCAAACCCTTATTTTACTGGACTATATAGAACCCCAGCCAAAAGACATATAGATGTTATAAAATTAATATTAATATATAATAATTATATGTATTAATATAAGTCATAATAATTATTTTATTTAAAAAAGGAAGGAAAACAAAGCTACTATGGTTATGTGTAATTTCTTCTTACTAAGTACATACGTACACGTCATATTTTTTCGCGGGAAAAAATCTTACCTAAACACTGTTTTTGTTTTCATATCCTTCTTCTCGTCCTCTTAAAAGGGCAAAGATCTGATGTATTTGTAACAATTAATAATGTGGCTTTAAAAATTATGGAAAATCAACATAATTGAAGGGTTTGGTGGATGAAGGGGTTATGTAACAAAATACTAATTTGAATAATTTATATATATATTTTTTTTTTTGAACATAGCCCGTTCATCTTCTTCATATATCTTTTTTTAGTTGTTTTAAAATATTCAGATTTTGCTACTTAACAGTTCTGCACGTAAATTCTTCTTCCAAATGGATTCTGGTTTTAAAAAAATTGTGACATTACCCCTTCATCCACCAAACCCTTCAATTGTAAGGTGCCCAAAAGATTCTTTTCGAATCATCCTGATGACATTGTATTATTTGCAATCGATTTTTCTAAAATATAAAAATTAAAATAAAATATTTCTTTTTTATAAATTGGAGATTTAATTTACTGTTTTGATGATTTCCTTATTTTACACTGCCAAATTAGTTCACATTTAACAAAAATAATATGTTACTCGTAATCATAATACTTTAAAACTATCATATTCTTATAATAATTTATTAATTATCATAATGATGACTCCACTATAACTGACTATTCTACACTAGATGCAATCCCTATACAATAGTTCCAGTTCTAGAACGCCTCGGTTTTTTCAAAGAGACATCCCGTTTTCTCTTGTTCCAGATCTTATCCCATCCCTCTTCGTGAAGTTTCTCCCGCCCTTGTCTGCTCTCTCATCGGAGGAGTCGTCTTTATAAGGAAGAAGGTGCCTTTGAATGGAGTAAATAAGGGGGAGCTTCTCCTCCCCCCCCCCCCCCAGATGTTTATAGCTCTTATAACGACTAGGGTGTAATAAAACTTAAATTGCCCGTCACACTTTAAGTTATCTGCCTTCATTAAGGAATTATCTATCAAGCATAACCATTACTTCTGCGTACACAGCATAATTGAAGTAGTAATATTTTCATTATGTTGGTGAAAAACAGATAATTAAGAATAACCTGAAAGGTTATGTTGCGTTGTATGAAGAACCTTCTAAATCAAACATGATACTCACCTATAAAGCGGTAGGGCTTCTTAAAGCTTTCATGTCCTAGAGTAAACTAGGATGTAATAGAAAAAAACGGGGGTTGTTTAGACAGCTAAATAAACATAGCGGTTTTTCTGCTTATACTTCTAAGATCGGTAGACCGTGATTTATTCAATAAAAGTAACGACTTAAATTACACGTAAATTCAACACTAAGTTACAGCAAACAACAGTACACAATAATTCAAATGGAAGATTTCAAGATGAATTAAGAATCACAGATGATAAATAATACACGGCTGATTTTAAGGTTGATCAAGTATCCTTACATACTATTGGAAGTATTATCTGGTCATTTAAAAATCCGGTTTCAAACGATTTTATTATTTCTCATAATTCGTAAATATTTTCTACATTGTGTATTAGTTTAATTTCCGATTCTTTGTTGAATTTATGTTTACTGTCATTTAAATGGATAAATGGAATTCTGCGTCTTATTATTTTATGCCCTTAAACGTTCTTAAAATTTTCCTAAAGTTGTCCTTAAAGTTTCGAGTTTTCTTATGTATTTAGTTTCGCATTCATTGTGGTTTAGTTCTTATATCGCGCTTTTTTGGAAATGGCCCAATTTGTTTTCACATCAGGGGATTTGGATGATAGTAGTTTTAGCGGTTTCCTCTAAAAATAAATTAATTAAGAATTTGGAGCTCAACTAAACCTAATTATTCCCTTATCCAATCCTTACTATTCAAAATCATTAATGCTCCTTACTTTGTTACAAATAAACTTATCCATAAAGATCTTAATACCCCTCCCATATGTTGCCGATACCTATAACCAGATACCTATCCTTTCATAGTAAACTCCATTGCCACACTAATCCACTTGCTTCCCATTATATTCCTGATAACTAGGGATCGGATTCGTATGTATTTACATATTTTTTTCTAGTTCATAATGACACTTTTCAAGCCTTTTCAGGCTACTTTTATTTCACATATTTGAATGTTATTGCATATTTATACATATTTGATCCAAATAAGTTCATATTTCCACATATTTAATCAAAATAAGCACATATTTCCACATATTTTTCATTTTTGGCATATTTCCATAATTTAGAGGTGGTTGACAGGGACTATGAACCACAGACTGTAGGGCTGTGAATCACAGTGGGTACAAAAGTTCAGTAAAATAAGGCTTCAAAAAGACGTTTTCAAGAAAAAACTGTCGATCTTTTATTCTTAACGAATCTTCATGTTTTTTGGGCTGCTGAATCCGAATCTGAACTTAGCTACCATGGCAGCGATCAGCTGGTTATTCAAAAACTCCTAAAATACCAGTTAATTTCGTTTTTACCTATAACACGAAAACGAAGCTTTTGTCGAAAAAAGTCTGCAAATATTAAATATTGCTGGAACCAGAACCTACGAAATGAATAAACAACTCCAAAATCGGACCATTTTTCGCGAAGTTATGGTCTTGGGAAGATTTGTAGAAATTGGGCAACTTGCGGCTTAGTTCCGACACTATTTGCCCGATACCAAATTTGTTTTTTGTTTTTATCTCAAAGCTGGTTAAATTTACTATTAGATCCTGTATATTTATATTCAATCTCGTGAAACACCCACGCGCTAGCAAGTTAAATGTGTGTGTTTTGACAATTATGACATGTTCAGTGGGCTGGCTTGCGTATTTCTTGGGATTTAATATAAATTACATATATATGACTAAATTGTAAATTTAATCAACTTTGAGATGAAAAAAAGAAATTTGATATCGGACAAATAGTTTTGGAGTTATAAAAATTATTCTGTTCCTAATAATTATTATAAGTTGTAAAAAAATTCTTTTGTTCCTAATAATTTTTATAAATTGTAAAAGTGTTGTTGTATATATCATTATAACTTGAAAAAAAAAATTCCATTTTCATAGAACAAATGTCCATTTTACTTAAATATTTTAAGAAAATCACATATTTAACAAATTAAGAATTTATTGTATTGTAGTGCTGTCATAAATGCATATTTTAATTAAATATTTGGCATTTTTAAATACATAAAAATCCGATCCCTACTGATAACCCTCCGAGGTGTCTGAAAAGAAGATGGCCTAGAGACCTTCTAGTATAGAATTTTTATCGAAGTGGTACTGATGGGTAGTCCTTTTCAACTTTTGACGTGTTATTGTAATCATTATCAACATATTTATATATATATATATATATATATATATATATATATATATATATATATATATATATATATATATATATATATATATATATATATATATATATATATATATATATATATATATATATATATATATATATATATATATATATATATATATGCCGGTTTATAGCGTTTGTCTACGCTGTCCGACCTCTAGACTCGTTCTCCATTGTTCACGATTCTGGCAATGATCATCCGTGAGGTTCCTTTCATTCATTGCTTTTCTTATTCCTTCGCCCCACATTCTTCTAGGTCTTCCCCTTTTCTTTCTTTCAGTCGGTACCCATTTAAGAGCTACTTTTGGAAGTCTGTTTTCTGGCATTCTCTGCACGTGACCGTACCATATCAGCTGTTTCTTGGTAACGTTGTCGATAATAGTTTCTTTAATGTCGGTTATTTGCATTACTCTTTCATTTGTTACCTTTTGTCTTCTCGAGATTCCACAAGATCTTCTAAGGACATCCATTTCTAATGCTTTTATTTTGCTCTTATCGCTTTCTGTTAGCTTCCATGTTTCCGCTCCATACAATGCTATGCTTTTTACGACAACATTATATATATTCAGTTTTCTTTTTTTTGAAATCTTATTGTGCCACCAAATTCCGTTCAATCTTTTTATTGCTCTTCTTCCCTGTCTTAGACGTTCTTTTATTTCTAGTGAATCTTTCCCTTCATTATTCAATTGTACTCCAAGATAGTTATATTTATCACATTTCATAATTATGTCGTTTCCTATCTCCAAATCATCTGTGCTACCTCCCACACACATGTACCTTGTCTTCGATATATTTATTGATAGGCCCCATTTCTCATATTCTTCTTTGATCTTTCGAGTCATATATTCTATATCATCTTTGTCTTGAGCATTCCAATAAATTCCAATAAATGAAAAAAAAAAAAAAATTAAGAATTTATTGTATTGTAGTGCTGTCATTTTTTGACAAGAGGTTCTATTCATTAGTAATTAATCCCAGGTAAATACATGGATAGTTGATTAAAACTTTATTTTTAAACATTAAAGGTCTTACATAATTTCTTATTTTAGTATAAACTAAATCCAATATTGTTCGTAGGGTTGTTCATTCGACCTCCACAGTGCTCAAGGTAAGAGGGAGGAAGCCGATGGCTGTTGTGATGTTTTTTAGTCATGTCCTCCCAGATGTTCGGCACCAGCCGTTTCCATTCCACACACCTGTTCTTGAAGAACAAGTCTTGTTCATCCTTTTATTATACTAATTTATTATATCCGGCATTATATCATATCTAGAATTTATTAATTACATAATTAAATTGGTTTTATTAGTTCTACAGCCGTCAACGTTTTTATCCGGTATAAAGTAGTATCACTACTTTATAGTATTTAAAGTAGTATCCCTAGTAAGGGAGGTAATATAACTCTTAGTCAACGATAGAAATCATTAACAGTGTTAAAAAAAAAAAAAAGTGAACGTTATGCCTGTTGAATACTTTATAATCATTTTATTAGTAAAAATTAAAAAACTTTGTTATAATTAAAAAAAAAATTGCTTATTTTGCGCCAAATAGATCAAATAATACAACGATTTGATAAGAATGTACTATTGACAATCAAATAACTTGTGAATACATAAGAAGAGGCAATACCAAATCTACCGTTGCATGAATGGAAATGGAATATCCAGACACTGTCATTTTAATTAATTTTAATTTTAATGTCAAATATTTTGTTGGCTTTTTAAAACAATAAAAGCTTTTATCAGTTAAAATGGTGAAATTAAAACTTTAGAAAAACACCTTACCCTATCGTCTATTTACATAATTTATCTAAAAAAGATTATTATTTTAATATTTGTTTTATTTTTTTTTTTTTTTATAAATGGAGGGGTTGTCAAGCCCTTTCATCCATCGAACCCTTCTTCAAATTTACGAAACATCTTTATAATGATAAATAATGTTGCCAGTAGTCTAGTGACTAGAAATTAAAATTACAGACATCTAAGTTAGTTTGGTACGCTTTACGGCTGTGGAATGCTTGTAAATAAATATTAAAACAATGTAATATATGGATAGTCGAATAAGTAAATATAATATAAATCTAATGTACCAAATATCAGGGATATATTATATTTTTTTACTTCCTTACTGTGTAATGTAAAATATAAAATATCCCTCGTTTAGACAAAAAAAACAAAACAAAAAAACATTTTAGTGAACTTGGTGCTAAGTCAGGCCGTTTTACGGTATATGGAAAGTGTATATACCGGTACAGGTCTAAATTTCAGTGATAGGTTTATGAATAACAAAAATTGAAAACTATTCTTTCTTAGAAAAGTACTTTTAATAATGGAATCCGTTCGATTTTTTTCTGAATAAAATATTAGACGTATTGCGGAGTGTAAGGATATGTACAAAATAAACACTTTATTTTCACATTGTTAAGCTAGGCAATTTTCGAAACCACTCCTCAAATGTATGAAGGGCTAAGCTGGAGCCCTTGAGATCCCAGAGCTTTTCCTAAACCGCATCTCTGGCATAAAAGCCAATGGAGGCTTGAGTGGAGCCCTATAGCCAGAGGCACTCAGAGCTTGAGTGGAGGAGTCCACTGCCTCGGCTCCAATTGCCGTATTTTGCGGAAGCTCTCAAGTCCCCTGGCGTTTCAACCTCAGAGAAGGATTATGGGGATGAGATGAGCAGGATTGAGATCGGACCGGAGGATTAGTTTGTTTAGGAAGGTACGGTAGGTAGGTCCAAGGCGTCAAGGGAAAATACTTTAATTAATACTCCTATAATCTTCACAATACACCAGTGACACTTGTTGTTAACAAAACCATAAAAATCCAATAAATTGACGTATTCGTCTCTTGTTATCTATCCGCGTTCCCTTATACTTTAATATTTTAATAATAATATAGCATTTTATATCATCATACTATAATATAATACAGTCATAGTTCGTCTCCTCACCAGTGTAGTTCGGTGGCCCTTAAGATGACCTGCAAGGCAGGTCGAAACGTTAGCACGTTTTAAAGTATTTCTACTTAGACGTGTTGCTTCTCTTTGGCTGCATCCCTGATAATCTTCTTCCAATATTATAATAATATTTAATATTAATAAGAAACAACAATAAGACCTGATCAATGACCTCCAATCTATAGCCTATAAGACTTGCATTCAGTTGTCTTGCGAGAAGACAGTGTTCATGACAAATGACAAACCTGCACCAGAATACCTTATACCCTACAACAGTGTTTGTAAAGGCAGAGAGTTCAAATATTTAGGAAAATGGATCAGTGAAGACCTCAAAAACAACAAAGCATTTGAAGAAAGGATTAGGAAACTGGATATTGCATACAGCCAATGCAGAAATGTTTACTAGAAGAAATCCATATCCATCAATGCGAACGTTATAACGCTGTAATGAGACCCGAAGCCCTATATGCAGCTGGAACCCTAACTATCAAGGGAGCAAAACTCATACAAGAACTAAAGGTCAAGGAAAGAACTATCTTCAGGAAGATCTTAGGCCCAAGGGTCATATATGGAGAAAGGTACCACAGGTCAACGATGGTCTATACCTAAAGCAAGAACCTCTTATGTACACTACCATCAAGAAACTCCTCCTATTCTACATACACCTTGAGAGAATGAACGAGTCAAGATTGACCAGCATCATTCATAGAACCACCTTCTGTAAAAAAAAACCATCGTTGTGGTACAAGCGAGTCAAACATGATCTTCTAAGCTTTAACATCTCTGAATTCCATTCCAGGACAGACAAGCTTTTCAGAAAATGTTAAAGGAGGACCCACATATAAAACTTAAGAAAGGGCAGAGACCAAAGATATGAGAAGCAGCTAAACAACTTCAAAGTCAGAAAATAAATGAGATGTGGGCTAGGAGGAGCGGTCGCAAGAACCTGACCAATCCCAACTCACTTAGCTTTAGGTTAACCATTTTGGTTAACCTACGTAGGCCATAGTTGGTTGACTCGAAGAAAGAATAGTGACTTAAACTATTCATTACAACTAATTTGTGAATTCAACTATTCACTAAGAGAGAGCGGGATATGTCACCATTGTATGTCTACAGATCGTCCTGTACTTTATTCACAAGACTGTCCTGCAAAATTGAAGTTTTTGTGTTATGTCGTTGTTGCAGCAAATGAGCGATATGTGCAATAATATAATATACATTTTTATATCTCCTGATCTCAGGATAGATTCTCAGCTGATATAATAGAACAAATAATTATATACGTCAGTCTCACATTGCTTAATTAAATTTATTTATCTTTTTAAATCGGTTAAGTAGGTTTATTTTTTAATATTTGATACCTTCTATCAGAAATTCACGTTCTAGATTGCGTTTTAAGTTTTAAAGGAAAAGATGATTTTTTTTTTTTTAGTATGTTCCGAAAATATATCGCACATGTATTAATAAAATGACAACTCAAAAATCTGTATTCTTGATTTATCGTCATGTCTAAGTTCAATACTCTTCTATAAAATGTCAAAAATGTATCGAATTAACTTCAGATCACACCTGATACATCTTATTTGGAATTAAAAGATAATTCAGGTACACTTTCGGCATTTCATACAAGGCTGTGAGAACTTCACATTTTTATGCGGGTTTTTGAGTTGTGTCACTTTTGAAATATATGTGCGATATGTTCCCAATCAACTCCAATCTAAAATTTTAACCTGTTATGGGTGAAAATCGGACTGATTTTTTTATGAGCTTATCTTACGATATTTTATGTTTTTAATGGGGAATATTGGTTAATGTGTTACCTTTAGAGTCTGTGTAACTGTTTTTTTTTTCAAATTGTAGTGTGTTTATCACCCGAAGAGTGTTTATGTTAATGAAAACATCAAAAGGTCAGATCACTCGAACGACACGAGTGCCACATGTTGAAGAGCTTTTTAGTCACGTATGCGTCATTCTTGCTTTTAAAGATTTATATGATATGAGATAGTCTGAACGATGTGAATAACTTATCGTGGCTACGTTTCTTAGTTATGGCATTCATTAGTTACTTAGCCCCAGCTAATGAGGAGTAAATTAAAATAAATATTAAAGTGCTCTTAGGAAATGCGTGTTTTCCCTGTAATAAAACATCTACGAAAAACCAGGAAACATAGTTACTGTCCCAGGTTTGTATACAACATATAGTGCTACCTATATAGTGTACTAAATAATATTATAAACAAATAAATGTAATAATTATTTATTTTCTTACATCAGCTGAGAATCGAACCTGGGATCAGGAGTCCCTCCTGAAACTTTAGCAGGGCATTGGAAAAAACCACCTTTTGGTGATTAATACTCATAATTGTTTCATATGCAAAACAAAGATTTTATTTTTTCTAAACTTAAAAAAATATGAAACATAAATCTTTAGACTTCCATGGAGAAAACTCAACCTCTAATGCCCTAAATTGGAGGTTCAAACATGATTCTTGCCAAATATTTATCTTACAAAACATCTGTTCAAGAAGCATATTTACCATAGTGCTAAACTCAAAAACCTTTAGACAGATTTTTTTAAGAATAAAAATTATGTAAAAGAATTATTAAAAGATAAAAACAAGGATATCTGTTAGGTTTACTCAAAACTAAAGATGAATACTTAGCAATCGAAACTAGTTTTCCGATAAAATAATTCCAATAGAAGTGGCAATTAATTCACCAATCCTAATTGTATTGATCCTTCTATACCATCATGCGTACCTCAAGTGAAAAAAAAAAGTGCCTATAAAACAAAAAAACAAACTGAACTCAGTCATTTATTACATATATATTTTTTAATTTATCTATTTATTGAAATTTACAATTGAAAAAACAAAGAATACATATCCATACATACATATATGAAGATAAAGTAAAGAATAAAAGTGAAATAAATAAAATATAATAAAAAAAAAATTTACATCTTAATGAGGTAGAATCATATTATGTGATTTAACTTATAACCCTGTCGTCCAATTAAATAATGAATGACTTACTTTCGGTATTTTATTTAAATGTTGTTTTATTTATTTATTTGTTTCTTAATATTGAGGTAAACTTGTATTGAAATTTATTATTGAAAAAATAACGTCTCATAAAAATATATATATTTGTTTCTTCAATATTTTAAAATATATTCATCTGAAGACTACTTTTTTTTTTTTGCTTCTTGATACACTTATTTGGAAGATATCTTGATGAAATAAAATAACAGTTAAAATAAATTTGGGATCATCAGGGACTTAAGGAAGAGGCTATTAACATAGTAGAGTGATTTGTTAACAAGATGTAGGCCTACATGATTGTTTTTACGAGGATTTTTTTAGATCTGGGTGGACATCATTCTCATGGCATTATAAATAAATCATTTTGTAGAATAGTTTAAGCATATGATATGAACGTTTCATCTCAAAATTTTTAAAAAGATTTTTATCATGATTGAATCATTTGGCGTTTTTCCAACAGCTTCATATCCTGTCGACTCCACAAAGTTTTCTGGCTTTGGTCTTCTTCCTTTTTTTCTTCTTGTGCTTGATCAATCGGTTTAGCAAGACATTCTGACATCATGGTCTTTGAATAGCTCCGAAGCAGCCCTCCTGGGTCTACGAGCTCGTGCAAATTAAGAATGGGCTTTCCCAAAAAATGTGGGCACTGTCCCAAGTATTTTTATAACCGAGGAATGTTTCAGAGACTCAAATTAGTTTGTTTTATAAAATGCCTTCTAAAAATCAACACTAAACCGCAGATTTATTGTAGACTTGCGTTTTAAACATTCTGTTGAGTTATTTAAGAAAAAACCTATTATCGTAAAAAGGTTTTCAAAATAATTGCCAATCCGAAATAGATGTATTTTGATAGATCATTCTAGAGTTCTAATAAAAAATAATAGTAAAGTGTTACAAAACAGATATGTTGAAAAAAATATGAAAATATATAATTTTTTAATATACCAGATATTAGTTTATATCTATATAAACTAAATGTAATTTATTTTATGATATAAAGAGAAACAGATATTGTTTGTTTAGAAGATTTCTCATTTTTCACAAAATGGGAGGTGTCGAGTTTTCCTTCTCACCAAATCATGCAAATTTAGAAACTGTGGTCACCGCAAGTTGTTTTCTATAATAATAAGAGTATTCATTACAATCTGTCACAAATGAGGGCAATAAGTAATATGGATGGCTTTGTGAGTAGATTAAGATGTACTATAAGAAATAAATGGAATGAAGGAAGAAAAAGGAGAACAGAAAAGGACTAAGCTATACATAAATAATATAATCTTTACGATCTATAAATTAAATATATAAATTTAAAAAAAAAATAGAAAAAATAATAAAAAGAGTATAAATAAAATAAAATACAAAATAAATACATACTTTTTTTTTTTTTTTTTACAATATACACTCATCATAGGGATCCCCATGCCAGAACTATCCCTCTGCTAATGGAGGGACAAGCCAGGTCCACGGAGATCCCATGTCCCAACATAAGTACATTTTTACAATACATCTCTGGGCCACTGCTGTTTTAATCTGCGAGATAGGTTGTCAGGATGTGTGCAACTGGATAATAAATGTGCCAGAGGGTTGGAATGGTAGAAAAAGGTTGAAATAGAATTTCAAAAATTTAATTGGCATGCGATCGAGGACTTAAGGTATATTGTGATCATTATGTAGACGTCACCCTAATTAAATGATTAATTCTACAATCAGTGAAATTAGATATATTTACAAAATACGAAAAAAAAGAAAGTATAGATAGCAATATGATGTTATGTGGGTCATTCTCAAAAAAATTGCCGTTTTGGCTTTAGAGATAAGAGTAAAAAAGTCAAAAAATATACTTCATTTTTCTTGAACGAATATATTTCTATCATTTCTTAAGTATGTTAAATTTCGCAAAAATACTTTGGAATCATGATTTTTTTTTTTTAATTTTTTTATGTCAACAGAAGTGATTTTTATGTCATGAGTGGAACCTAAATTAAATAATTTCACAAAGACTAAAATTTTGTTCAAATTTTTTTTGGACTGTAATAAAATTATATCATGGGACACCTAATTTTGCTTAGAATTGGCTATTGTGTTAATAATTAAACTATTTCTAAGGTCGGTAAAATATAACTTTTAGTTAGGAATGTTACCGACTTTTCTATAATTTAGTTTCCATTTTCAAAAATGTGTTCTTATTTCAATAATAAGGAAAAAGTCTTTATTTGTTTCTGGAAAAGAAATTTCGTATAAAAATTACAAAACATATATATAGTAGAGTAATAAAAAAAAAAAAAAAAATCAAAGGCAAGATAACCTGACCATCTGTCACTAAGTTAACTACGAGTGACAATTTTTTTAAGAAAGCGGCAATTTTTTTGAGAATGGCCCATAAAATTTTTCTTGTATGTTGCTGATTTTTTTAAATTTTAAATTTTATAATTGTATAGCTGCTCCTAAAAAAAATAATTAAAATGTTGGATTATTTACTTATTACCCAAAGTTGCCGACACTTTCCTGAAAATCCAGAAAAGTTCCCGTTGGATTTTACTTATTTTATACTGATGATCCTGTAATAAACTATTCTCTTATTCCAACCAACCGATCAGAGGAACATCAGATGCTATCAATTTATGTGTAGCTTGTCAAATATTTAAAAATAAAAATATATTGAAAGTTTAGTACCAGTTGCTTAAGGATATAAAAAGAAAATTATTAAATTGCTAAAGCTATAAGGGAGAGGATATTAGACGGGGTGATGCTGTTTTTCTCACCATTCCGTTGTTTTACGGTCAAGGGCTCCGGGTGACTAATGAATCTACTTGTTGCTCGTCTTATTTTTCATTCAAGCCCTTTGCCTTCGATCAAGGATCAGGGCCCTTCCAGGCAGCTGCCCCAGCTGTTGGGGATAATCTTCGCAATGATAAATCGTGGGGATTTTTGGAGCTTGAAAGAGAAAAAAGTCTTGCAAATTGAACTAAAGGGCTGCTCATGAATGGAACTTTGTCGACAATAGTTACAATCGAATAGAAGGTAAATTTTGTTTACTAATTTTTATTTGCTTTAATAAATTATGTTCATTTATAATACTTGTGACCACCGTTTTACCTCTTTTCGAGGTAAAAGGCTGATTTATAACTATTTATGCCAACTGTTTCACGTTAAAGCGAATTAAAAGTTACGCCGTTTAAATAAAAATTAATTATTGTTGAAAAATCAACTAAAACGTAAAAAAACTTTCGACTTCTCCAACATTTACTAGACAAGCGTTCAAAGCTCCCAATAAATTATAAAAGACTTATTTACATGACTGTAATTAGACCAATTTGGACATACGGTGTTGAACTTTGGGGCTCAAATTCAATTCTTCTAGTATCCAATCCTTGCAACCCAAAATCCTTCGTAAAATCCTCAATGCTCTTTAGTATGACTCAAAAAAAGATATCCTTAAAGATCTTAATGTTCCATACGTTGCTGATTTGGGCCAAACCAGATACCCAACCTTTCATAGTAAACTCCATACCCACTATTCTCCAAACTTGCCTAACAGTACATCCCCGATAATTCTCCGTGGCGTCTGAAAAGAAGATGGCCAAGTTACATTCTGATGTAGAACTATTGCTATACTAAGTACTACTAGTTCTTCACACATCAAATTCACTCAGTGTTTCAGTTGTAAATATCAATAAACAATTTTTAAAAAATCAATCCTAAATTTTACAGTCACAAGTGAAATTATCGTATCGAATATGTATTTCAAAAGTGACCCAGTACAAAAATCAGTATTTTAGCTTGATCATCATGTTTAAGTCTATAAATTGTCCAAAATTTATCTAATGAAATTCAAATCCCACCTGATACATCTCACTTAAGTTTTAAACTTAAAGATTAAAAGATATTTCAGGTATGCTTTCTTTTGGTGTACATCATTGTAGAAATCAATAAGAAAGGGTTTTTACTAACACTATGATTAAACTAACCCCTAATTTTACATTTAGCACATTTATTATCTATATATAATTTTTCCTATTGTAATCTATTACTCCCACTTTTGTTGTTGGAGAAATTGAAATGAGGGAAATAGAATGTTGTGTTTGGTTTAAGATTAACAACACCACATGCATTTAAAGAAAAACAAATGGAACTTTAAACTACATAAGTAACATATACTTCAGTGCGAATAAAACAAGAATCAAAGTTACCTTTTTTGAAAAATCGCTGTCAGGGAAATAGAATGACGAATGATGCAATTCGAATTCTTTAACTGATACTAACTTGGGAAAACTAACAAAAGAAATTTGTTTTTAGTTAGGTTACCCTCAGTTTGGCGCGAAGCTTTTGCAGTGTTGCCTGCCTGAAATATAATGGAATGAACTTGGTAACGCTTTGGCGGGCTTTTTAAAAAAAATGTGAGGGAAACAAATTGAGCCCATGGGACACAGACATTAGAAATCATTGTTACTATTGTAAGCAATTAGTCTTAGTTCCGATTCTAAAAATCTTGTAACTTACCAGAGGTATCAGAAAAAAAAGTAAGTTTATATTGCAGAAATGGAGAACCTATTGGCCATTAAAGTTACCAACTGATGTTATGGGACACATGAGGGAAATACATTTTAAAGTTTGGATTGAATTGAAAATAAACCCAAACAATCTCACCAAATAACCTTTACTCTTCGTTGTAAACCTACGACTTCCTGTCCTACAGTATCCTGCAATGATCCACTAATTCCTGTTGAACAATTCTGCTACCTAGGACTCCAAACTTCTTACTTGGAATCCACATACAAGACTAACGCGACAAGAAACTGCTTGTCGTTACAGACTACTTCAATATTTATTAGACAAACAATCAAAGTTCCCAATTCATTCCAAAAGACTTATTTACATGACTGTGATAAGACCTATTTGGACGTGCGGAGTTGAGCTTTGGGGCTCTACTAAGCGATTCAGTTTATCTCGTATCCAACCCTTTACAATCCGAAATCCTTCGAAAAATCCTAAATGCTCCTTACTTTGTCACCAATAAACTTATCCATAAAGACCTTAACGTTCCATATGTTGCTGAGTTAACCAAAACCAAATCCTTTCATAGTAAGCTCCATAACCACTCAAATCCATTAGTTTCTCAACTTCCCACTCCATCCCAGATAATCCTCCGAGGCGTCTGAAAAGATGATGGCCTAGATATCTTCTTGTGTAGATTTTTTTTTGAAGTGCTACTGATGAGTAGTTCTTTTCAAGTTTTGACATGTTATTATGATCGTTATGAGGTCATTTACTTGATGTATATATTTACAGTTGTAAATTTCAATAAATTGATTTTTTTAAAAAAATTAACCGTGAAAACAAATCAATAATCATAGGAAAACTACTTTACGTTTTATATGTAAATACATTGCAGCTACTTGTTACAAGTTGGGTTTCAAGAAATTTCATCTAGAAACCACACTCGCTTCGAGACAGAAATTCATATGTAATTGGATAATGACCCATATATCATCGTTTCGCTCTTTATAATGTACCTTTTTAGCTGTAGAATGTTCCTTGATTTTCACTGATTATTTATCTCCGAATTACGTATCTGCAATATTTGAAAATGTCATATTTCGAAATAAATTATCCGTTAAAATTCTATATCTATGTATTTTTCTCTTATTATGTATTATAAGGAAGGCATTACTTAGTCGGGAAATAAGACTCCCTCTCAAGAGATTGGACGTTACTGTACGAGGGGAGGGGGGTTATATTATTATCCAGTAGATTTGAATAGATTTAAATAAATCCGCGAGAAGCGAACCGAGACTGATAGCCCTAGGCAGAGTTGTTTTGATGGTGGTCCCGGGGGGGGGGGGGGGGGGGGGAGCGCAACAGGGCAGACAGATTGGACTCTAGCCACGCCGAGGCGCCGTCCAGTCAGCTTTATTTACCCCTCCAATGGGATGAGCTCTATCTCTCATTACCTCAAGGCTCAGTAACTCATATTCTTCACATCTCATAACAAATCTAATGGAAAATATCTTCTCCATGGAATAGTTAGTTTTTTCTCCTTGGTTCTTGAATTAAGTCTAATTAGGGACATGAGAATCGGTTTAATGATAGTTTTGACCACAGCTTCTATAATGATTCCTTCAAAGATGTATACCAAAACAATGCACAGTTCAATAGCAATTATATATTTTAAGGTGTTTTATTCTGCCTCCCAACAAGGCATCCGTGTTGGAATTTGCGCTATGGAATAGAATTTAGTCGAAAGTTAAAACCTTGGAAACTTGCTACATATGGAATATTAGGCTGTTTATCTTTTAATTTGCGGCTGTAAAATTAAGGATTAGTTCAATCGTAGTTTTAACAACCCTCCCTCTATTGATTACTACAACGAGGTACACCAAAACATTGAGCAGTTCTGCATTAAAAAAGTGTGTTGTCTATTTTTGGAGGAGAATGTTGGAACCTTGCTAGTTAGCAACATATGGGAAACTTACTTATGACTGTAAAATTAAGGATTGCGTAAAAAAAAGATATACACCAATATAATAGGCGCTTTAATACATTTTTATACAAGAAAAAAGTAACATCTTCTGTTCCGACGCCTTGCGTAATTGGTTGGGAGACAATGTTTGCAAATTTGCCAAGTTTGCGATATGCGGAATATTGGAAAAATAATCTTTATTCTGGGAGTTATAGTCCCTTAAGAATGGCAATAATGCACAATTAAGTCTGGCTGTATTATTTACAAGTTAAATGCTTCAGTAATCATGACGTATATTGTCGACTGAAAAAAAAAAAAATAAAATAAAAATAATAATAACATAAAATACAATCGTATATAAAATGATAAAATAATTCTAAATGTTACTTATTAATAAATTATTTTTAAAGGAAGTTAGGGAAACAGCTTTACGAATACCAGTCGGTAGGGAATTGCAGGTTAAAGGGCTGGAATCTAGTGTTTAGGAGGTGGATAAAAGAACATAGAGTTAATAGGTCAAGAATGTAGGAAGGTTTTTTTGGTTTTTAGAGATTGGAATAAGAAATTACCCAGAAAGTATTTACGTCGGAATCCAGGAAAAAGCCATCCAAGCTCAGAATAACGGCAAGTAACGTATGACCGCCTGGGAATTCCAATATTATGAATATTAGATTGTTTATATGTTATTTGTGACTATAAAATTAAGGATTGGTTAATCATAGTTTTGACCACCTTTTCTTTATTTATTTACATGTTTTATTTGGAATACGTTTATTTGTGACTGTAAAATTTAGGATTATTTTAGTCATAGTTTAATACCTTTTCCCTATTAATTACTACAACGATACAAATTAAAACTGTAAGCACAAACAATTTCTGAATAAAAAGGTGGAATATACTTTTTTGACGCGTCACAGGAGTGGCGCACCTGATTGGAGGGATATGTTAGACCTTGCAGCTTGCGACTCATGGGATTGTATGTTATTTGAGACTATAAAATTAAGGATTGGTTATTCGTATTTTTGATGACCTTTTCTTTATTTATTTTTATAACGGTAGATACAAATACAATACGTCAATGGGACAATGTTGGGTCGATTGTCTCAGGAGGCGGAAGGTGGATGTGTTCCATCCTGGGTCAGTCCCGCGAAATAAATCTCTTCTTTACACTGGATAGAATAGGTTGGTTAACTGTACGGAGACCCGTCCTTTCTGCATTAGTTGGTGTAAATAAAACCGTTTGTTCATTTTTTTATTTTGATATAATATTTTTTGAGGAATTACTGTTTTAAAAAGTAGATAACATTATTTAAAATATTTTACAGCTTTTTATTACGTATTTAAACATTGAATCCCATTCTATGAAAGATGTTCAGTAATATTTTTTTTTTTATTTTCAGGTAAGTTCCATTTCTTGAGCACTGGAGGTGTGGGTGAATATTCTACGGCGATGTTAAGTATATTATTTTTTTTTCTTCAAAATTCTAGTTCTTTTAATTTGATTTGAAAATATTTCTAACAATTTATGATTTGATATTTAAGAGTAGTCACATTTCTAATTTACTCTCTGGAATGATTTAGGGTTTAATTTTGAAACAAGAAATTTAATTTATTGCATCCATAAGTATTATGTATTCTAAATCCTCAAGACAATTGATCTAACCACTGGGTCTGTTCACGTATTGAGGAATGCGATGTATTATTTACTCCGCACGGGATTCCAATTATCACTTCTGTATTATTCAAGGAGCTGATGTAATATTGATTTCTAACCAATGTCAAACGGAAAAGGAATATGGAAATTTTATGAGATGTAAAAGTTGATTTTCATGTTATACTTTGTTTTATTTTGTATTCAATATTTTTAATGTTGAGCTTTTAACCATTCTATGTCATAAATATTTTTTATAATATTTGATTTTTTTTGTACATATATATGTCTTAACTTATTGTCAGATTTGATATACATAAATCTTTATGCACGATTCTTCTGTAATTTTATACTGACAGAAAAAAATTGCAAAGAAACGTATTAGTAATTTTAAAAACTTTAATCAAATAAATGCAAGTAGTGTTTAAAATAAAATAAAATAATATAATTTTAATTTAATTTGATTTATTACAGTTTTGTATTAGATGAGGCATATCCCTCTAAAATTTATCAAAATCACATTTGACATATACCTCAACGAATGCAAATTTAAAATTGCTTTGTATTTTTTTTTTAATACTGCTAGCTTTTATTTATTTTTTTTTAAATCCTAATAATTACCGTATTTCTTGGTATATGGGGGCCCTATAACACACCCAAACCCCTCTAAAAAAAATGAAAATTTTAGGCCAAAAATGAAAAAAATCAAATAGATAGAATTTTTTGCTTGTCAATGTATACAGCTTTTAATTGATTTGCTTTTATTTCATAGTTTTTTTTTTTTTTTTTTTTAGTAAATAAACGATAAATATGCACTTTTTGGCACACTATATTACCTTAAACTTGGAGGATTGTATTATTTGTCAGAATAATATTTTATATTTGGAAAAGAAAATACTTAAACTTTTTTTTTGAAAACACATGGACTTGTCTGAAATATAAACTTAATATTAAAGTAGCCATCGAAGAAATATTTGACTGATTCAAAATGTAAAATATAATTAAATAAAAAGTAAGAAGCGTTAGGATCTCTTGGAGTGCTGCTTAATCCATCACATGGTAGGGGTGAAGTTGGTTTTATAATCCATAATCTGAATGTAAATATTGTTAATAAGAATAATTTTATTTTTATTGTTTTATTTTAACCATTGTATCCATTAATTTGTCTTATTATTAAATTTATTTTTATCATTTTACTGTGATTACGGATGGGGTACTTTTTAGCACAATTATGTTTCGCTTTTGATAGTGGCCTGTAATTTTTTATATGACATGATCGGAAAAAAAATCTTTTTCCTCTTACACTGTGTAAGGTTAATTTACATACACACATGCATATTTATATTTATGTGCATATATGTTTATAAAACTGTTATATTAATTCCTCAAATAAATTAAATTCTGTTTATACGAAGAATATATGGGTCTAACAATACTCCCATGATAAGCACCAACAAGTTTGCTCACGTTTTTAGTAAAACGTTTGTTGCATTCCGATTTATTGGAGTTTATAAAAAAGTATTCTGGCTGTGACTTTACAGAAGTTACTTTTATGAACTTTATTATTATAGTTTTACCTGTATATTTGGTACTTTTTTCTAAAAAAAAAAATGTTTACTGACAAATATATTATTACAAAAAATGTCAGTTACCTCTTTTGTAATAAAAATTGTCAGTAAAACTTAAATCAGCGCATATTAAATATTATCTTAGGAATTGTTCTCATAGTAATCTATTTCCGTTAATTTAAATTATAACATTATAATGAGTATAATAACATATTTTGTAATTTAAATATATATTTTTACAATGATTATTAAGAATAAGATACTTCCTATATGTAAAAGAAGCAAATAACCCGTAACTCCACTATTATTGTGAGTGGAAAAATCTGAAAGCATTACGAGTTTCCTTGCTGTGCATAAATATTTATTACATAGATATGTCCATAGTAATTTATTAACTGGTTCATTCAGCTTCTTGATGTCTTAAACGAATCTATAACTTTGAGATAGGGCCGTAAAAGCATCATTTTTAACATTACGTCAAGCAGGACATAAAGTATTCATAAGATCAGCTTTGGTATTTTATGAGAACATTTATGGTTATGGTGGGCAGTTACGGTTTCTGAGTGTGCGCAGACATTTACGAGCCTATTGTATCCTACCATGTAATATATTACGTGCTATTTTTTTTATAGTTCTAAGAAGCTTTAAAATTAATTGATATGTACAAAACATATATATATATATATATATATATATATATATATATATATATAAATAATCTATGCTATACTTTTAATAACTCTTAGAAATTTATTGTGTTTTCGAGTTTTTAATGGTAATCACTATAACTCTAGATCTTCGTTCCAGTGTAAAGTAGTGGGATTATTTTAAACAATTTGCTTTTAAACTTACTTAAGCAAATTGTAGCTAAAACTTCCTTAACAGCTTTTTTAATACTAATTACGAGGATTTTATATGACTGTAATATACCAGTTAATTTTTGTACCAATTTTTCTTTGCTCTGGATAA
Organism: Euschistus heros; assembly: GCA_003667255.2. NCBI lineage: Eukaryota > Metazoa > Arthropoda > Insecta > Hemiptera > Pentatomidae > Euschistus > Euschistus heros. The sequence continues at coordinate 3,360,823 of RCWM02000007.1, read as the reverse complement.
AATGTAATTCTCTGTTAAATATCCGTGATAAATTTTTAGTGCTTTATTTTTCTAAATGTACTTGTTACTGCAGAAAAAATTGATATAATTTAGTAGAGATACAAGTAACAAAAGTTATGCTATATTTGTGATGGTGTGAAAAAGAAAAATTAATTAAATTAAAGAATGTTCTGTAAGAGCATAAACAAACATGCTAGCTCAATTTAATTTTTTATTTTATATATAAATAATAAGTTTACATCATCTGAGGGAAATAAGCCATATGAATGGCTTAATGGATCCATTTACACAATATATACAGAATAATTTACATAAATCAAGAAACTCAAACTATACAATATATATTTAAAAAAAAAAAAAAAAAAAAAAAAAAAAAAAAAAAAAAAAAAAAAAAAAAAAAAAAAAAAAAAAAAAAAAAAAAAAAAAAAAAAAAAAAAAAAAAAAAAGTAAAGTAAAAAACAATGTTGAAGTAAAAGTTGAAAATACAAACACATTCTATGTACAAGATATACATTCAATCTAGGGTTCCCTGGACTAAACCCCCCCCCCCACATATAGAGGGACAAGTCAGGTACAAAGAGATCCTTGCGCTCATGGTTAAAAACCCAGTGGAGGTTGAGTGAGAGCACTATAATACAGTCTATGTATTCACTTGGTGAGTGAGAAGCTGGCCATTGCCAGGACTCAAAGTCGAATCTCACGCAATATTTTGAGACCACTGCCTTTTTAACCTGTGCGGACTATAGAGATTTGTGGATTTGGACAGGGTTTGCGCTGGTTCTTTGGGCGATTAAAAGGAAAAATAATTAGTTTTGCAAATAAGAATGAGCTTTTATTGTTGTTTTAATTTATTTAATTGACCTGAAGGCAATAGAATAATTATGAATGGTTAGTAGAAGAACTAATGCATGACTATTATTATACCATATATGCTGTTATTGTGTGTGTTCTTTTGTGAATAAGCCAACAATAACGTTTTTTAAATCATGATTAATCTCAAAAATGTTTGTCGTTTTAAAATATAATGCCTTGTGTACTTATTGTTGGAGAACAAACTAAGCATTGACAGTAGCAACTGTTAACAATAATTAAAGGAGGACATTAATTTTTTAGTGTTAAGGTAATATTGATATGAGACATGACGCGTGGTGATGCTACTCATAGTTTAGCACTTCAGCGTTATTGCGTAGGAAAAGACGTAAGATCTTTAAAAGTACCATTGCAGTGGTTTTGCTGTAGTGATTTATAGCAGTGTGCACGAGTGTAATTATTCTGTTTTTACAACCTTAACGACCCTGTTTTGCCAACTGTTTTACTAACTCAGCAGATGTTTTGCCAATTTACGACACCGTGAGACGTCATTTTAGTAAATTAAACGTGTTGTTAGGTGTGGGATGTGGCCCACATTCTGCACTGAATCATCTTTCCGCCCAATTAGACACATTGTGTCAGCGATGACTCCCAGTCCACTCCTTGGAGTCGCATCACGTAACCTCTACAGAATGGAAATGTGGGATTGGTTGAAAACGGGTAGATTGTATTTGAAAATTTATTACTAACGTGTCATTTATTTCCATGACCAAAGATCTATTTTCCATTTTTCAAAATAATATATAATTGTAGGTCATGGAGTTATAGACAAGTGGAGGGGGGCTTACCTCTCAATTGCCAGGGCAGGCAGCCATTTTGGAGTGCACCGTATTATCAGTATATTAACCTCTTATCTGTTCAAATTTTGGTTTCCTAGGCTTTATACTGCTGTTATTTTATGTTAGTGATTTATTTACTTTAGTGATTTACTTATTTTATTTATTACAAACCCTTTCAATTGCCATAGCCCATATGGAATGCAAGTCGCCAGTTGGGCATTGTGGGCGTGGGCGTTTAGTTTTTGGTCTCGCCCTTCACGGAACAATATACGGCAAGGGCCTCTCCATAGTACTATAACTCCATGCTGTAGGTATATGATAATATCTTGACATATGTCAAAACTGCCTTAGCTGCCTCTACGCCTCTCAGCGTAAGGGACCGTTCAGCCAGGACTCCCTTTCTTTTCTGTTCCTTGCCAGTATCCTGATCTGGCGAAGATCAGTTCCTCTCATCCGGCAAAGTCTTTCTTTATAATCCAGGTAGGGTATCCTTGGTCAGGCTCTACGTCTTCTACCGTTAAAGGCATATGCCATCGTTCGTCCATTCGTACATTATGGCTGAACCACTTAAGTTGTCGGGTTTGGACGACTTCCAGCACCTCTTCTATCCTTTAATTTCGAAGGCAGTCGCTCCTAGGCTTCCCTGCACTCCTAAGAAGGTATTTTATCTCTGCTCCTGTGACTCGGTTCTTATGCCTATCTGTAAGAATCCAGCTCTCAACACTATAAAAGAGTATAGGCAGATACACAGATTTGAAGATGTTGAACTTCCCATTTCTGGACACTTTTTTATATAATTTTTTTTTTCGAACTAAGATAAAGATGAATTGGCTAACGAAGTGGGATTTCAAGCAGCTTCGAAGCCAGTTCTAACAAGTTTCCCTTGTTTTTTTCCCAATATTATGGATGTATTATATGGTTAAAAGAGTATTTTGTTAGTGCTTGATGGGGCTTCATGTTCTGTTTCGAAACCTTAAGATAACCCTAAATACTTATCAGAAACCTACCTTTTTTGTAAGGAACAATCAAGGATGTGTTTAGACGTGTAAGATGATAACGGGAGAACGATATCGGAAGAAGTGAAAAAGTATTGATGAGTAAGTAACGATTGTATGGGGAAATAATCATTCGGTATTTCTGGAAAACCCCCCTTATTTTTCCTAAGAATAAATTTTAGAATTGATTTCCTCATTATTTGTTCATGTAGAGTATTATTTGTTTATTATATTTATTTTTACGTTTTTATTTCCCTTGCGTTTGATATAGGAGTACTCGAAACGCAGCTATTTAGTTCCTAATCTTAGCCACTTGGAGACTGGAATGCATGGTGAAATTATAAACCTGGCGTCACACTTTTTATATACCTGTGATTCATTTCGGAAATGTTACAAAGTTCACACTAGATTGTTATGAAACAGTTGAGCATTTGCGCACCTTGATGGATTGTTTCTTAATATTGGAGTACTTCACTATTGTACCATTGACATCGGGCTACAATTGGATGTTTTATTTTCATTTTCAAAAAATGCTTTCACGTTATTTTATTTGTTTATTTTTAATTAAAAATTCTTGCCGAATATTACAATATGCTACCATAAAATACAATACAGTTTTTGCACTATAAAAAAAGTACCCACTCATCTCTATATTAAAAAAATAGATATAACATAAATTTTGACATATAAACCAATGGATGCAATATATAAAACAAAGACTCATTCTTATGTACAATATTTACAAAGGATTCCAAAAACAGCGAAAGATCCTAAAGCTTGTTCCTCGTTCGTCACTGTTTCCTAAGCCGAATGACAACACCAAAACAGAAAACATTCGGCCGAGGACTCTATCTATCAAATTTTGCAATAGATCTCCATCTTAAACTGCGAGAAGAGGAACTGAAAAAAGGATTGATTAACAGATTATTAGGAAGGTTTCAAAGAAATCAGGTCAATGTTTAAATTAACAAATAGATAAAAACAGATTATAGAAAATGTAAATACTACTCACAAAGGTTTTGATATAGAAAGCTTAATACCCACGCTGTTTACCGACTAGCTTTTTTGATTATGCAAACGCCATTGATAAGAGTGGGAGATTTATCAGGAGCCTAATGTGGTATAGTATATAGGAATTTCCTGGCTGAGATGGGCTGGGCAAGTGGATGGACGACGATTCTACTCAGAAGAAACTTCTATTCGGGTATGTGGAAGGGAGAAGATGAGGAAGACCGCAACTGATATGGGTGGACAAGGTCGAGAGGGATTCAAGTATCCTCTTTGGATCAAGAGTTTGGCGGACCCTGGCACAAGATAAAGAGGAGTGGAGGCGGCGCATTGTTGCGTCCAAGACCGGTACTGGGTTGTAGAGCCCGTGATAATAATAAAAACGCCAGCGATAAGTTTGTGAAGTGTATATTACTAATCTATCTAAGTAGCATAATCTATTCCTAAGTCTGTATCTACTGCAGAATCCTTTGGAGATTGCCAAGATCAGCCTTCCAGTTTCTGACTCCAACTATCCACCACTGGTGATTCGGTCTGTCATCTAAGTTTGAGTAATCTTCGGGTAGGTATTCCAAAGAGCATTAGGTATTTCTTTGTTTTCCTTTTTCACCATTGTCCCAAAACAGCCCTGATATTTTAGTGACTTTCAGGATTAATGTTTAAGAGAACAGGGTATAGATTTGCTTGTTTGTTCCATGTCTCAAGCCTACTTCTTCCTTTATAGGTTCTCTTATTCGTCTTGACTTTTACCAATTTTTTTTTAACATTATCATGCCAAAAAAAAAAAAGAAATGTTAAATATATGCTAAGACCTATGAAGCTCATGATCCGCTTCCGTCATAACCATGTTTTCGTACTAAGATAAAAGGTTGTCGCGTTGACATTATAATCTTGATTCTTTCCTCCTCCCTTCTTTTATTCTCTCCCCCAATCATTTTCCTTAACTACAATCTTATAACTACAATCTTCAGTGAGTTTCCGTAAAACTATATCCACCTAACTCTCCTTTATTTAGCGACAATCCTAGGATCATTCATTACTTGATCAATATCTAATATTCTTTCCCAACCGCTCTAAACTATTTTCAAGTACCGTATTATCCCCTACTATTTAGGAAGCTCGGATTAGAGTCTAGAATTTAGAATTCTCAGAAGAACTGGAAACATAGGGTTATATAGGAAATATAGTTATTTTTTTATGTTAGGTACTAACTTGCTGAGTAGCTCTACAAATCAGGACGGGTCTTGGATTCCCTCACAATTTTGTCCCCTACTTCTCTGTCTCTTGCCTTCTTCCTCCATCCCTGACTCCCAAAACCCTCAGATCTTCCCCCAGGCCCTGACAATATCGTCTGGACCACATTTGCTTCCTTATGTTAGTACAGTTCTTCATTGGTCTAGAGTCTCCATGTTCTGGAGTCAGCATTAAAGAAATGTTAACGCTATAAGTATGTTTTATATTGATTCCTCAACAAAATTATATTTAATTAAATTTTTATTCTTATTTATTATATAATAGTATTTTTTTCTTAATTTTCGTAGGTTTATGTCTACTTGTAAATGTTTTGTTGTCTGTGTTGACAATTTTATTTATATATATATATTCATAATTACGGCTACTGTATTTCGGTTATTCTTACAGATTAAAGGCCGATGTCTATTTTCTTCAATTTACTCATTCTTTCATTCTTTCAATTTACATCGAACACAATGTATTGTACACAATATCACAATTTATTTCTACAACAATACTATTCTACTGTAGACCATATTTTTGTTATTAAAGAACTTATTAAGAAAGCCAATGATTATAATTTGTCAGTATGTCTTCTTTTTCTAGATTATGAAAAAACATTCGATTTTCTAAAAACCGATTGCATTATTAATATGTTGAAGAAGAGGAGCATCAGTCCAAGAATATGCAAGATATTGGAAGACATGTATTCAAGATCCAACGCCGAATATAAATTAGGAAACAGAAAAGTAGAAATAAAAATTTGTAAAGGTGTACGACAAGGTGATACCCTATGTCCTAACAGATTTATATCAGTTCATCATGATCGAATGTAAACTATAAATTGGCAGAACAAAGGAATAAAAATTATGGATTGGTATCCAAGAGAGCACTCAAGGAGAGGACGTCCACCGACGGAATGGGACAAGGAGATGAAGAAGACCTGCGGAGGGGCAGCTTGGAAGAGAGTAGCAAAGGATAGGAAAGAGTGGAAATGGATGAGACTGTTGCATTATTTAGTCTGGTTGCAAGTATAATCGAACTTAAAGCCTCAACTAAAAGTTGATTTTGTTCATACTTGAATAGGTATCGAAAAAAATAGAAAGTTTTTGTTTATTTTATTATATTTTTTGAACAAATAATGGTTATTATTATTATTATTACTACAGCAATAATAATAATTACGAAACTGCTGTAATATTTTCGACAATGATCCCTAAATGTGATGTTATACTTTTATCTCAGCACATCCCATCTCTGCTGTTGTCCTCGTCATGACTTAGTATAGAAATACTCTCAAGATTAAGATAAAACTCGGTATTAGTTATCAGGTGAAGAATGATCCATATTGGCGCAGCCATCTTATCGCCATCGGCTGTCCTTCTACTGTATAAAAAAGAATCTTACTATTTGAGTTATATTTTTTTGCTGTTTTTCTCTTTCAAAACATTTGTCTTCAGCTATCTCAGCAGTATTTTTATCAAATCTTATCTTTGCAATAACTCGTGGGTGCCGAGTCATCGTTTAAAGATAAATCGTTCCTTCTAGGTTTATGAGCGAGATTATTAGCGCGGTTGTTTAGGTGCAACTGAACCGAGGTACTTATATTGGCGTGTCGTTATACTGCCTTCTCCTTTCCCTCACTTCTTATTGGAGTCTCACATAGCTCCATAAACCTGAGGAAGGATTCCTTTGAAAGACATTAAGTTGTTCTCATCAGTCTAATTCTGTTTCCTTATCACAATCTTTGGAAAAGGTTATTTGTCTACATATGATTTGAAACTATTTTAAATCAAAATCTCGCTTAAGCGAAAACATAACAACACGGTGTTATTCATTAATTTACGGAAGTGAGGTACACTAGTTGTTAAATTGCCTGGATTCCTATGCTCGAAGGAATGTGGTCTCTCTCAAAAACTGAATAGACATCTAATGCTTTTTGATTAGAAATTATTTCGGAGCTTTTGCAGAACGGGAACATTGGTTTGAGAGGCGTCCCTTGAATCCTCTTGCACTAAAATTAATAATGTTAAAAATACAAATTATTATTTGGTGCTTCATCCCAATTTGAGACTTGCCCTTAAAAAACATTGTTTTCCCGATTTAGTGCGGCTGCGTTCTGACTTTAAGTAGAATCGTGGCTGAACCCTCTTGCCTAAACTTTGGTCGATCTAATCTTCTGGTTCTGTAAACTCTTTCTTGGAGATCTTTCGGATTGTTTCTAATTATGTGACCGGGTCACCGTAGTCGCTATTTTAATGACGCGTAATGTTTATATCGTTGTATATTATTTAGCTGGTTATTAATACAGGTCTACAAATTTTTTTGCGATATACCCCTGGCTGTCTGAAAAAGTTACGCTTTGCAAATATGTATTTTTCAGTAGAATATTTTTGATCGTTTTCCTAAATCCTGTAATTATTCTAAAAATACCAATTAAACTAAACTACGTACTTTAAGGCCTTATTAAGAAGTAAAACTTGACCAATTTTTCATAACCCATATAGGTATTAAAAATCCTGCTTTGAAATTTAAAAGTTTACTCGTTTTCAAGTTAGTTTGACTGCACTTTTTTTACGACTATCACCGATGTATGGAAACAAAAATTTATGTAAGGAAACTAGTAAATATTTAACAAATAAATTAAAAAATATATAAGAAAATAAATATGCCAAAGACAATGAAATCAAAGTTGTTTGCCTCAATTTTTTAACGCTTCAAATCTCTTCTTTCGCAGTTCCTCTTGAGTGGCTCTCAGTGTAGAAAAACATTCATACTGCCTCTACTCTCTGTTCATCTCTATGTTCCTGTTCTTGATGAGATCTGTGAGAGAGGAAGCTGTCAATGTAGTCAAGGTAGTATTTTCTTGGATGATCTCTTCCATCGTTCAGCTCTCAGGATCGATATCGGTGGATATACCGACTTGAAGTTGCGAAACTTCACATTCCTGGTTGCTTTTTCTTTTACATTCCTCAGTGTTGCTGATCTAGAAATAGATTTTGTTCGCTTTGCATATTCCTATTATAATGATATGATCGCATGAAATCGTAATTTCTACTTTCTAAATCGGCCATATATTTTAGTTTACTCGTTTCGATACTATCGTTATTTAGTTGAAACGATTAAAAGTATTTTTTAAAGAGTGGGTCTGACTTTGTGTAACTGATATCCCAGTCGAAAACTTCTAATTTTATAATGATTTTAATTGATTTCCCCAGTTCCTCGATAATTTTGGTTTATCTCAAGAAATGAAAATAATTTATATGTTTTATAAAAAGGACCCCTCATATTTTATAACATATGAACATTATATGTCTGTAATGTTGCATATTTGTTAGGGATTAACGTCCCTATTTGGCCTAAGACCAGGAATTAGGTTATACTACATGTTATCAACCTATTTTAGACAAAGTGAAACGATCTGTATCCATTCTGTGGGCACGCAGTAAATGACAACCGGATTCGAACTAGCCCCGCTGAGGTTATCGATAGTCATTTACTATCTAAACTTGTTTCATTACTGATATACAGACTCATGGTTTAAATATTTAATCAACTTAAAGAAAACACTGAATATAAAATTTTCTTCAATTGAGAAAGTTAAGCGGAATGAACATTAGATGGATTTTTTTTTTTATTTTGCCATAAATCGTGATACACGTACGTTATCAGAAGATAAGAACACGATTTCATAACAGTGTGACTGTGTTTTGTCTTTATATTCTTAAGAGGCCTGATATTTTATGCAAACACACATTTCTAACTGCTGCATTTAAAATTGTGAGATCATTGTGTGCTAAATTAAAGTATTACTAATTATGTTATCGTGAATACCAAAGATTGCAATATCACAAATTTCATCTATATGTCGGACGCCATCTTAATTTTTTTCTGCAGTTATTATTTATTTATTATTGTATTTTTATCCGTAAAACTAGTTCATATTTATTGGTAATTTTATCTTTTCTATAGTTCTTAAATAAAAAATAGGATTATAAGTATTTGGCCTTTTAGTTGAGGCAGATTCTTGTAAAACCTGGCCGGTGTTATGAAGCCCTATAAAAAGTTTTGACTTAATTTTGATAAGTTAGCTCCTTACCCGCCACAAGACGGTATTCTTAAAAGCCGGCACTTACATTTTTATTCAAACTTTGAATTTGTTGAAGTTGATTCCAATACAATAAAAATCACTAATGACTTATTAACATGTCAGTAATTAGACCCATTTGGACATCCAGAGTTGAGCTTTGGAGTTGCGCTAGACTTTCCTATTCTCGAGTGCTATCCGTACAATCCAAATTCCTTCGTGAGATACCCAATGCTCCTTATTATGCTACAAACAAACTTATCCTTAAAGATCTTAAAGTTCCATTTGTTGCTGATTTGGCTCAAACATTCATAGTGAAACTTCATACTCACTCGAATCCACTAGTCTCCCAACTTGCCTCACACTCCATTCCCGATAATCCTCCGAGGCATCTGATGGTCAAGAGACCTTCTATTGTAGAACTGCTGAAGTGCTAGTGAGTAGTTCCTTACCTGTTATTGTATTTATATTCCTTAATTGTAGGTACTTGTTTTATATAATATATACAGTTCTAAATATCAATAAGTATTTAAAAAAAAAAAAAAAAGTTTTTATGTGTTGTTTTGTTCTGTAATATTTTTGTTAGGAACTGTGTGTTTAATGTATATTTTGTTTGTATACTTACACTCTCTGGTTAGTACTTTTTCCTGAATTTGTTGTATTACTGTATGTATATAGGGTGTCCCGAATTTAAATGGCAAAACTTCAGGAACTTATAGGGGGCCGAAAAACTAAGACAAAAAGTCCTTTAGAGATTTGCTCGTTTTTGCTGAGTTTTAGAGAAAATCGCAACAAAAGAAACAAAAGAAGTTTTCATTTCTATACTTATTTATTTACATTTTATTTATGTTATGTTCTTTTTAATGTAAATATTGCTCAAAATGTTGTCCTCTTGCACCAATGCAAGAATTACATCTAGCACTCACTTGATAAAATGCAGCTAAACATTGTTCTGATGATATTTGGTGCACTGCATCTATGATTCGGTCTCTTAATGGCTCTCTTGAGTTGATTGACACCGAATAAACTTTCTGCTTCAAGGTTCCCCATACGAAGAAATCCATGGGTGTCATATCAGGTGATCTGGGTGGCCAAGGTACTACTCATCCATCGTTGTGGATAATTTATATCCAGCCAAGCTCGAGCAACTCTGCTATAATGAGCTGGACATCCATCGAGTTGAAACCACATTTCAATCCGCTGCTGTAAGGAAATGTCATCTAAATAATTAGAAAAGTCGTTCTCCAAAAAATGTGTAAATGTAAATACCATTCAATCTTCCAGGTAAAAAATATGGTCCCGCCAGTAATCCGTAAGCCAAACGTTAATAGCAAATTCATGCTGAAACCTACTCGCTCTAATAGCTCTGGGATTTTCAAGAGTCCATCCATGATAATTTCTTTGATTAATAATTTCTCCTCTTTTAAAGTTAGCTTCATCGGTCCTTATAATTTTTAATGGAAATGAATTATCATCGCTTATTTTGTCAAGAAACCAGTTACTAAAATTCAATCTCTTGACATAATCTTGAGGTAATAAATTCTGAACTTTTTGAAGATGGTATGGGTAGCGATTATCACCTTTCAAATTTCGGCAAATTGCTTGCCGCGATATTGCTAATGCAGCAAGCAGATGCTCTTCGGATGCTAGTCTCAGGATTGTTATCGAAGTGGCGTTGGACACAATTTCTTCTCCGATAATCTGCTCTTATTGCTGCCTGGAATTGGTCGCCTTCATTACGTATTAATAATGGTCCAGTCTCTCGTAGTCTATTAAAAGTTAACAAAAAGACTCGTCGATTAGGCACTCTTCTATTTGGAAATCGGCGCGCATACTCCCGCACCGCTTCTTATTCCCGCATTACCGTTACAGAAACCATACACAAAAATCATATCAGCGTATTCAACATTAGAATATGTATGCGGCATTGTGGCTGATGCTATTCACACAAAAATATCTGAGTAACTGACTGAAGACTGATTTAGGAATTATAATCCTAGAAGGAAGCCAAAATGTAAATGAATAAAATAATGTATAGGATAACATTAAGTGTTTACATATTTCACATTTAAATTCGGGACACCCTGTATATGTATATGCAGATACATATATATGTATGTACAACTGATACTGGTTGTGAAGGGGGCCGACAGGCCTTGTATAAGGTGAGCCCGGTTTCCATCTCCCGTCCCCTTTTCTCCCTTCCCGTTTATGTAATCCTTCCCATATCCTTGGCGAAAGTATCCTTATCATCCAGCCCACTAGTTTTTTTCCCTCCTTTTTACCCCGAGTCATTTCTTTGTACGAAGTAAAGGTTTCTATTTTATTTCCCCTCTCCATAGGCGAATAGTTGACCCGATAGATATACAGGATTATATACCGTTGGAAGACAAATTCTTTTCATTTTTATCATCTTAGAGTATTTATTCCGGCAACTTTTCGAGAAATAGTAAATTTATTATTTTTAAAATGATTTAAATATTATTAGTATTACTTTCATTACTTAAAGTTATAGGTGGTGGTATATACATCGGAAACTCGATATATCGAACGTTTAGGGGAACGAGAAAACTTCGAATTATCGAGGATTTTGATATATCGAGATTCGATTTATTAAGGTGATTTCTGACTGACTTCGATACATAGAGGTTAGAGGTTTATAATAAAATACTCAATGTAACTATAAAGAATATGTACATATTTTATTAAAATAATAATAATGAAAGAACAGTTATTAAATTTGTTAAAAATTTAAGCGTACCTTGGGAAAAAGTCTGATACAGTTGTTATTCCAAACTTTTTTGCAAAATCGCACTTTCTGTCAACTCCGGCGTTTGCGGCTTAAATAATTTTCAATTTTTCTTCGTAGAATTCAATAATTCTTCGTAGAATGTTTTATCAGTCTAAACTCTACTTATTTTACAAATCGACTACGATAAATAGAGGTTTTTCGATGAAAAATTCGAATTGTAGAGGTGTGGTGTGAGCTAAGGAATTTTCGAAAATTCGATATATCAAGGTCTTCTTAACCAATCCTTCGATATGTAGAGGTAAAAATAACATAGAAATGATAGGCAGATTCAAGGGGAATAGACAAATTTCGATTTATCTAGGAATTCGTTGTATCGAGGTTACACTGTAAATTAGTTATTTAAGTACAGCCATCTAAATCATACTAAAAATAAACTTATATATATCACATGTCAGACTTAAAAGACAAGAAACTGCTCGTCGCAAATAGGAGTACATATTTAGATATACAGAGAACATTATTTGACCGGTGTCCCTTCCTTCCCTGCAATATCTACTGTAATACAAGTCGTACGACTTGTCATAACTGTCCATCCCGTCAGGCAAACAAATCTCTCTCCACTTCCAAAGTGTAATCAAATGGATTTTCTTATATTTAGAGATATTCTTCTTAAATAGAGTTATTGAATGATCTGGAAACTGCAGATGAGGAAACATACTTTTGAAGTGGTTATTAATTTATCAGTACCTTTTCGGCTGTTTGAAAAATGTTCTAGTTTTCGTTAATTTTCAACCACATTTTAGCATTTTTTAGTTTTTTTTGTTGTACTTCAGGGTGCGTCCCGGCTTTTATTTTGAATTTCTTTGAAAGATTGGACTTCTTGTGAAATTATAATGACCTAATCAGCCGCACCTTTGCGATTTAAGTGGCACCAAACATAACATGAGGCATGAGGCACACAAAAAAATTTTTTTTTTACTAAAAAGCCTGAAAATCACTTTTTCTAAGCTTAATATGATTAGTAAATGTATTTTCGACGGTAAACTGGGATAAAATAATTTTGGCCGCCTAGATTGGTTAAATACCCCTATGTGCGTCGTTTCCGACTTAATAGGGCCTACTGTCAGAAACTACTGGGCCTAGAAACAATCAGAAATCACGTAGAGCCCTAACGCAACTGCAAACACGTATCATTCACTGTTCATTTCTATTTTTATTTTTTTATTTTTCTATTAATTCCTATTGAATACATCCGCTACTTAGGACTCCCTATTTGGACAAACATTTTACTTGGAATCCACTTAGACTAAAATGACAAGAAACTCCAAGTCGTTTACGACTACTCCAATATTTACTAGACAAGCGTTCAAAACTCCCAACAAATTACAAAAGACTGATTAACATGACTGTGATTAGACCTCTTTAGACGTACGGAGTTGAGCTTTCGGGCCTCCACTAATCCTTCTAATTCTTCTCGTATGCAATACTTATTATCCAAAATCCTTCGTAAAATTCTCAATGCTTCTTATTATGTCACAAACGCACTTATCCATAAAGACCCTTATGTTCAATATGTTGCTGACTTGGCCCAAACCGGATACCTATCCTTCCATAGTAAACTCTATACCCACTCAAATACATTAGTCTCCCAACTTGCCTCACACTCAATTCCCAATAATCCTCCTGAAAAGAAGAAAGCCAAGAGTTTTTAATGAAGTTCTACTCGTGAGTATAAATGTGGCTTTCATAAAAAACAAAATAATGGGGTCACCTGTGGTGTAGTGGTTAGCATAGCAACCTACTAAACCCAAGATCGCGGGTTCGCAGCCCGGCAGATGACCTTAGGATTTTTTAAAGGGAGTAAAAAATCCTCAGCTATGCCGTCCTTCGGAAGGGACGTAAAATGGGGGTCCCGAGCCTGTGCGATGTCAGGTACTCGTTAAAGATCCCTATCCTAATTATACCAGGATAGGCTAAATTTAGGACTCCCACCGTAGCATCGTCCGATTAGCCATAGCAGCATAAAGTGACGTTAAACGAAACAAACAAACAAACAAAACAAAATAATAATAAATAAGAAAGCTAAGTATTTAGAACTCTTTAAGTACATACATCGAATTCATACCTAGTTAAAATGAAATCATATGGACATTGATATTCAAATCGCTTTCCTTCACTGTTTAATACATTATTTTTTTGTTTAACAAATAAGATATAAGTGTTAAGAAAACTTAATTTCTAAATAGTGTTGAGTACTTCAAATTGAGTTCCAGTTGAAACGGAATTATATGTAGTGGCATATATATGATTTAGGTGGGAGGAAGGCTCGCACTGGTACATCGATCAGTTTACGCTCCGAGAGGCATTCTGATGGATCAACTCCTGCCACAAACATTTCTATTATGTATAGGATAAATGGCCAAATTCTTGGCTTAATTAATATTTTTCAGATCTATTGTTATTAAATAATTGAATTAAATTAAATTTTACATTTGATGGATGTTTTCTTTCTTGTTACAATTTGTAATCCATGTATGGTGCACCTGATTATTATTTTACACAAACATCCTCATAAAATCGAACAGAAATAAGTCCATAATTTTAATGAAAGGACTAACCAAAGGTTCCATAATTGTAAAATATATATATTAAATTAATTGGAGGGGATATGCTCCAATTAATTTAATATTAACTGATCAAAACGGTTACATCTTTTATGTTTTTTGTTTGAATATATAGATAATAAAACAAAAAATCAGTATCCCTAATTCTCACACTTAATATTTTATTAATCAAGTTTGTTTAAAGGAGTAGAATGTTTAATTACAATTTAATTTGCTAAAGAGATGAATTTACGTTTAATTGTTATTATTCAAACATCACTTAAAAAGTGTTTCAAGTTTTTTTGTTGTTTTCTTATCAATTGATATAAGAATATAACCTGTTCTTATTCTTCGTGTAATTATGAAAATTTGTCCATATTAAATTATTTAAATTTATAGGAAAATTAAAATATGTAACTATTTAACATGTAACGTAAAGAATCAAAGTATTTTAAAAGATTATGAAGTCAATTAAAACTAAGTAGTGATTAAATAAAAGAGATGGTTCTGATTAAGAAGGCATTGATGAGAAATGAGTTCTCTGATTAAGCCATTATGAGTTAAGGGTCAAGTCAAAAAAATGTCTTGGGCCAATCAAGGTAACATTTGAAAATTAATAATGGAGTGAATTACAGCTGTAAATTTAAGGCAGAGCGGCAAATAGCTGATTATTCAAAAGAAGAAAATGGAAGATTGTACAATAACTGTATAACCATATATCTAGGACAATCATGCAATATACATATATTTCTTCTCTTTTCCTGTACGTTTCCCAAACCATCAGATACTGTATATTTGGTGATGGATTATGTCCAGACAGTCCAGTATATTTTCCGCTAACACAGCCACCTCTCTCATACTAATGCCCAGGTCTTCCATGAAGATCCTTGTTCTATTCGGTATAGTCCCGCGAGCTCCGAGCCTCTTTCGTTGAATCGTCTTTCTCCGAAAGTCTCACGGAACTTTTCTTTAAGGAAAGGGATGCATTTTTCTTATATTTCCTTTTTTCCCCTTTCCACTTTACCTGCTTGATCCGGATCTTTACTTTCAAATCTAACCGTGGAGAAAAAAAAATGTTTATAAAAATTTATAAAATAAAATAATCGAATGATATTTGTTTCCTATATAAATTTATCAAACGAGGTAATTTTTTTAGTCCAGTCAAAATAGAAAAATCAGAAGTATTAAAAATACTAGTTCCAATTTTTTCAGGAATGTGTAGGATATGGTCCCCTGAAAAAGAACAAATAAACTCTCTCCAAATCCCGGTGCCTTGAAAAGGGAACATTTAAAGGTCTCCACTTCCCCCCAGAGGCACCGGGATTTGGAGGGAGTTTATTTGTTCTTGTTCAGGGGACCTTCCCCTACTCATTCCTGAAAAAATTGGAACTATTCACATTGATCATTGATCAGGAGTCAGATCTACCATTCCGCATAACTTACTACTCATTGTGAGTAATCAAGTTGTTAAAGAAGGTTATTTTTTGTTTTATTTCGTTTAACGTCACTTTATGCTGCTATGGCTAATCGGACGATGCTACGGTGGGAGTCTTAAATTTTTCCTTTCCAGATATAATTAGGATAGGGATCTTTAACGAGTACCTGACATCGCACAGGCTCGGGACCCCCATTTTACGTCCCTTCCGAAGGACGGCATAGCTAAGGATTTTTTTACTCCCTTTAAAAATTAAAGAAGGTTAGTTATCATATGCAAATAACCATTTTATTTTTGATTAATCCGATTAGTTTTGTTTTCTTGCTATTACTCCATTACATTAAAACATTGTTAAAACTACTTTTCAGTGATAAGGGCTTTACCTTATGTGTAATTTTGATTAATATTTGAATTCATTTTATTTTCCTTGCCTGTAAGGAAAACGAATCCAATTCATTATTTCCTGCTTCTATTTGCCTACATTCGAACTGAATAACAATGAGAAAGCCTCACTCATTCTTATCCACCACTCTCTCGAGGAGTTGCTCAGGGTTTTTCCCTTTTACCTACCCTATTTTCTGTTTGTATTAATTACTTGACGAAATTCATCAACAACTCCCAGTTTTATCATTATGCCGGAAACTTTCTGATTTACCTATCCTTTCATCCTTCATATATGCTAAATGAAACTCTTAAGCATCGTATAAACTAAAACATCGATATCACTAAGCAATACGCAGTAGATAATATGTTTAGAACAAAGGCAATCCTTGTTGGTTCAAAACCCACCTCAATGTCCTACTCTGGTACACGCTGCTTTTTCTCATAAAATCTGCAATTCATTTGGTTTGATCAATATGTATATGGGAATAATCATATTCCCCAAATCAGTAGAATATCCATTTCTATTTTTAAGATTTGACAGCCATTAAACCCACCCATTTGCATGATATTCTTATTCTCTTCATGACCTTCGTCCAACTCTTAAATATTAGAACCCAACGCACCACGTTCGGTAAAGTTGCGCATCGAATTGAATTATTCTTAAATATTTTATCATTTATGCTTCCTCCTTTTGTAACTTAAAATGTTATTCATCTTGAACTATCGTGTTTCTATGAATTATACACTTGAGCCCAGTCAAATAAGGATTTCACTTCGGAATGAGAGCAATGAAGCTGAATTTTTGCATATACCTTCGTTTTGGCATTCTAAATAAGGGGTAAAAAGACAACGAGCCCAGCGTGTTAGCATAATTAGATATTCAAGGTCAAATGTCACAAAAATCAGTTTTTTTCAAATATATCGATTTCTATGCTTCGGACGTCAATCAAGAAGGTTACAAAACTTATATATAATAAGTATAATTTTGGTTCTATTAATTGTTTTTCTTTTAGAATTAACCGTTTTCGAGATATAACGCGGAGGTGGAGAAGCGGGCACCGGTTCGGACAAACATTTGCTTCTAGTGCTTTCCAAGATCGTTTCTCTGAAAAAATGTCAGAACCGAAGTTGTAGAGCATTAAATTTACTTTAATTTTATATACACGTTTTCGGCACTTGAAGCAACTATTTAACAAAAAGTGAGGTAACATTTTTTTTTCTCGATAAGTATCCGTTTTTAATAACGTATATCTCGAAAACCGTCAAGAGTTGGACAAATATGTACTGAAGCGATTTTATAGGAAATTTAATTAGCTTTAATTTTGATTTGTAGCATATTTTTCTAGAGTCCGCTGTTTTCGGGATATAATCGAAAAACCTAAACATCGTATCTTCTCATCTACACCTCCGTAAACTGGGGAATCTCGTTCCCCCAGGATCGGGGTCTTGTTGTTTTCGTAAAGTAAGAAGAATTGAGCATTTTTCAAAGGATTTAGGATTGTAAGGATTGGATACGAGATGAATTCGATGGTTTAGTGGAGCACCAAAGTTCATCTCCGTATGTTAGGAAACTTGAAATATGGCTGACTATGTTTAATTTTATTTCAATCATTTGAAGATTAAGATAGGCTAAGTAAAATAAACAATTACTTTATGTCTCGTTTTTATCTATTTTCTCTCTTAAAGTTGCTTCTAATATTCTATGAGAATATTGCTTTTAATATTTTTAGAAACATTCGCTATTTTTTCAGGAGCGATTACATGCGTCTCCTTCAGTCCAGGTCTACCAACTTAAGACTTCCGATGACGAAATCCCTCATCGTTGGAATACTAATAGGATAAATTATCTGAGATAAGGTTTGGTTGGCCATATTGGTTCGCAGTCTTACCCCTGGACAGTTAAAAATAAAGGCGCCCAATTTAGTCATTGGCAGCCCCTTGCGAACAGCTGATACTCCTCGTCGTTTATTTCGGCGAAACTTCGCTGACGCCCTGACGTTTTGGGGGCCTAGGGGCGAATGCTTGTCGCTGGGCCAAGTGTTTTAGCACCGGAGGGCTCCTAACCTCGGTCGATTTTCCATTTATTCCTATCGCTACTTGATCATCATATTAAAAATTATTTAAATATAATACAATTTAAATAATTTTATCAGATTTAAAAGATAATATACTTATTTTGGAATGCAATTAATGGAATTTAATTGGAGTTCAATGTAAATTGCCAAAGATGGATAAATCAAAACCTATCTTAAAGTTATTGATTTCCTATGAAATATCTTCACCTAAATCTCATCTTAATTTATTGAATATCTAATTAAATTAAAAGAATATTGAAGATTTTTATTTCTATAACTAAAAAAAAAAAATTGGATTGAGTTTAAACAATATTGTTTCCAATAATTCCAATCTGATTAAATAATGGCCAACAAGTAATAGAGATGAAAATAATTCAATTCATACAATATATAGGTACAAAAAAATAATAATAATCTCAGGAAATAATATATACTATTATATAAAAGGACAAGACATTTTTCGTTTGTGATCACCTCGAAAACTACTGAACATCTTCATAGTTCAAGGAAGGTTTATCAATAATACAATTTAAAGATTTTCAATTATATTGCCATAAAAAAGCGATAAATATGTGGAGCGCAGTGAAGTTAGATAATCGACCGATAGGTGGCGAGGACCCTTCGAATGAGGTTACAAAGGTAAAAAATATAAGATAAAATTTACTTATTTTCAATACAATTGTTATTTAAAAAGCTATATATATATAGGAATGGACATGTGGATTCCAATGAAGTTGAAAATCGACCATTATAGCCATTCTGCAACAGAGTTTGTAATGGTAAAACTATTTAACCCAACTGTACATAATTTTAACTACAACTTCTTCATAGTTCTAGGAAGGTTTATAATAATAAATTTTACTATAATAATAATAAAAATGTATAGTCTTGAGTGCTAAAAACGAGCTTTGCAATACTGTCATATGCTTTTATGGTTATAAATTAAAATCCAACCAGATGGATCGATGAAATTATTTCTGCCAAATTAGATATCTAATTATGCTTTTAGGTACTCTTTAAATACATATTCAATGCAATTTTAACCAGGTTAAAAATTATTGCCATGCGGGAAAATATCATTGAAGAAATAATGCTAAATTCCATACTTACAAATACAAGATTTTTATCGATAAACAAATTAAATTCAATTATTTGTTAAAATAATCAAAGGTGAAGCCGAGATGGGGTATGCTAGTATAATATAAAACTAAATAATAAAATAATAAAGAATTAAAATTAAATTAAAATACAAACATACTTGATGTACAATATCTTTGTTACAAATTCAGATTAAGATTTCAGGAAAGTCTAAAGCGACAAGAAACTGCTCGTCGTTACAGACTACTTCAACATTTACTAGACAAACGATCAAAGCTCCCAATTAATTACAAAAGACTTATTTACATGACTGTGATTAGACCTATTTGGACGTACGGGGTTGTGCTCTGCGGCTCTACTAAACCATCCAATTCATCTCTTATCCAATCCTTACAATCCAAAATCCTTCGAAAAATCCTAAATGCCCCTTACTTTGTCACCAATAAACTTATCCATAAAGACCTTAATGTTCCATATGAATTTCTGAGTATTTTCATTTAGATGTATTATGAAATTAGAATTCTGAGTCATGTTATTGCGTTCCCTTTTATGTTTCTTTATCTTTGGTTTAGTGATCGTCCAGTTTTCTCGTGCATTTATCGTCATAGTCATTGCAATTCAGTTAGTTTACTCTGTTTTTTTGGACAATTTATTTGGCTTGAGACGAAGGTAAATAAGATTATAAAGATTTCCTACTTTATGTGAGGGTTTTTATTTATAATCTTCTTTCCCATGAGCCAAAACAGGCTTTTCTGTTTGAAATTAAAATACATTTAAAATTAAGTCTATTGGAAATTTTTATTTGGCTGTATTACACCATACAATAAAAAACTTGTTATTTTAGAGTTCAAATTGTAAACGTTTGACTGTCAAGGACGAAGGATTAAAAAAAAAAGAAAGAAAAATGAAGTAGTATTTATAGCCGGAGACAGCTGGTTGGGTTGGCTCTTACGCCTACGTTGGGTGTTCTCACCTGTAACAATACGACCTGGTATCTTCTAGATCGGCCGGTTCCTTACAAGCTCAGATTCAAAATAGCTGTCCAAATTTGGCAAAATTTATTTTATTCCAATAATATTTAATTTAATTTAATTTAGATGAACTATTTCAGATTATTGCGTAACTTCTAATACTCTAGTATCAGTTGACATAGGCATGAGAATATATATTTAAAAAATGTAGATATTGAATGAAGAAATTACTAAGCGAATTACATAATTTGAGATGAACTACCTACCTAGGAGGTAAAACAAAATGCGTGTTGTGTTAGGAAAGAAACAATAAAGGAAAGTTTGGTATACCTGTACAGGATTTCATACTGAAACGTCAGCTGAGGTAGTTTAGACATCTATGCAGGATGAGTTAGCATTGAGGCCCAGGGAAGGTGTTGGAAGCTAGACCATCAGTCGGGAGACTGTGTTGAAGGCACAGTATTGCTGTGAATATGTTTTTAAGTTATGAAAGAAAATAATTTTTTTTTTTTTTCCACAATGGAGCAAGTAAAAGGAGGGTAAATCTAGAAATAGGTAGCTATTATCAGATGGGCTTTAGCAGTTCATTAAATTAAAAAAAAAAATATTCGATTTTCAAAATTCAAATGTTACTGTTATTTAATGTAGAAACAAAGTTAAAAATAAATTTTTTATTGATGGCGTATTTGTTGATTGAGAAGTATTTAAATGTGTAGGTAGTTAGGGTATGCAGTCATAGATATTATTCACAGCAATTAAAAATAAATTTTTATTTATAATGCCGACGTTTTGTCTTGCTTTGCAAGCCTTCATCAGGACTAGAAAAAAAAGAAAACAAACAGAAAGAGAGTATAAGAAAGGTATGAAAAGAATAACTGTATGAGAATTTAATGAGTTTTAATTAACTGAAGATAAATGAGTAGATAAATAAAAAACATTAACGTTTAATTAATTAAAACTCATTTTAATTTCTTTTCAATTTAATTCTTAATTCAACAGTCTTGTTTTTATCGTCTTCATGTTTTTTATATATTGCCTGTTATTGTCTTTATTCTCATACAGTTATTCCTTCCAAACCTTTTTTATTCTCTCTGCAATTTTGTCATATATTTTTGCTTGTTTTCTTTTTCTTCTAGCCATGGTGAAGGCTTGCATTGCAAGTCGAAACGTCGGCATTATAAATTAAAATTTATTTTTAATTGCTGTGTATCTGTGTATTTTATTTGCTGTATGACTGCAAAGCCTAACTGCATACATCTTTAGAAATTTTTTATGTATCTGAAAATATACAAGTGCTGTAATTGATGATCATATAAACACATTTTTTTTTTTAACTTTTTTTTTGCCTAAAACTTATATAATTAAATTAAAAATGAATTTTTTTTTTAAATCATAAAAAAAGCAATACAATCAATCGCCTATGACTTTAACTTCAGGTATTTATTTATATAAAAATTATTTTTATTAAATTTTTACCTCACTAGTAAGCATTTGGTATTTTTTCTGAATATTGAATTATTTTCTTTCTTTTTTTGTAAAATTTACAACTGTATTGAAAACTAAATCATTTATTGGACTCATTCGGAGGCCATTTTCTTTTGAAATCGATTTGTAAACGAGATAAAAATGGATTTCTGTGATTTTAGTTTACATTAGAAGGAAATCTATTTTGTTTTATTAACGTATAGACATAAATGTTTTTATGGATAATTTTGTTTGTGTCATTATTATATGTGGCCATTAAGGATTTTGGATTGTTAGGATTAAAACGATAATTTAAAAAAAAAATTATTATTGGAAATAAGATGTGTGTGATTGTTGTTTAACAGGTAGTTGAGGTCGATATGAAGGAGGATATGCGTGTGTTCTAAACATATGTTATCTTCCTTTGATAGAGATCTTCGTACTACTGCATTGGCGCCTTGTCGGCTTGCTAAGAGGTTGCTAAGTTCCTTCCAGGAACAGGTGTTGGCCCGTTGGGATCACCGATATCTTCAGGTATATTTAAGACACGGACAGAGCTATTAAGGCTGCAAAGGTCCTTGGCGAGGTAACCCACAGGATTCCAGGGGCCACCACGCCTTGTCTGGCGTCACCGCTCTGTCTGCACCGCTCGGCTCCTGTCGGCATCCTCCGCCATCGGGGCTTTGTCTTTGCCATGTCAGATCCTAAATATTTTCGTAAAATTCTTAATCGAAAATATATTTAAGGCAGTTATTCTTTTGTTTATCTGCTCAAAACAAAATAAAAATAGAGATGGGTATCGTAAGAAAAATATCGATATTCCATAACAATCTATTTTCAGCTCTTATCGGTGACAACAAATATCGATTCACCGATATATCGTGATTTATTAATTTTTTTACAAAGTGTCATTTTAAATATTCTTATCATTTTTTGAATATGATCATTTTATATCATTTTAAAAAAATATATTTGTTATGATGATTGTATTGTTGACTGTGAGTTTTTACTAAGGAGATGAATTTCTCAGGGGTGCAGTCAGGATGAATAAACACCCCCAGTTTTTAAATTAAAAAATGATATTTTGGCGTGCCAACGTTTCGACCTGCCTTGCATGTCTTTATCAGGGCTAAAATAACAAAAATTGGATGTGACCAAGATGATACAAACATTTAAAAAATTAAATGAATAAATAATAAAAAAAATAATTTAAAAATGAAAAAGAAACAAGGAAAAATATCTGTAGTTAATTAGATAATTGAATACAAAATAGTAGTAAAGTCTAGTCAAAGATACAGTTGTAATAAAATAATTAAATAATTTAAATTGAATAATACAAATTTTAAATTTTGTAAACTAATACAATGTAACAATTTTATTAACAGATGTTTTTAATAGGAATTTAAAAAAGGTATAAGGGCTATATGAAAACGGAAATGGTAAGATAGAAAGGTAAGCAAAAGAATAAAGTTGGCATAACAATAAACGAAGGAAGAGGTTGGGGAAATATGAGAAATTAAAATAAATGGACTTACTGAAGTAGTCTAGATGAAGGCTTGACTAACAATGACTGTTAAAAAGTAAAAACAGGGAAAAGGGGGGGATAATGACTTGCAGAAAGTAATTAAGGGTGGCTGTGGCTAATATAACATATGAAAAGGGGCGCATGGTGGATAGAAACCGAACTATTTTTTTTTTAATTTATTTAAAAGGCGTGGGAAGATGTTAAATATGAATTTAAACATTTTGCTATCACCGTCAAAAAAAAAATAAATAATACCGTAAAAATAAAAAAAAAATGAAATAAATAAAAATAAATATCTAAGGGAGAAAAAAAAAAAAAAAAAAAAAAAATATATATATATATATATATATATATATATATATATATATATAAAAAAAAAAAAAAAAAATAATAATAATAACAAAATAAATAAATTAATAAATAAATTAAATAAAAATTAACAATATTGAGGGAAAGGTTATAGTTTTTTAATAAGATTTAATACTTGGGAATAAGTGAGGGAAATGTACTGTTTATCAATTTTATGGTTTACAGGATTAGGTTCTAAATGGATGTAAATGGATTCTGATAATAAACGTTTACTATGGTTGGGGACAGTGGCAAGGATAGATGCTTTTTCGAAATCAAAGGTATGATTTAATGATAAGGAATGTTCTGAAAGTTTGGAGGCGGAGGGATTTTTGGAAGAGATGGAAAGTTTGTGTTGGGAGATAATATTTGTTATTATTTTTTTTCCCTCACGATATTAAAATATACTGTTTAATTATTTTCTTAAGTTTTATAAATTTTAATACTTCATTCACATCTTACCATAAATCAATCATGGCGTGTGCTAAGATTAAAAAAAACAACTGATTTAATAAAAATGTTTCATGATAAGCTTGTCTTTAAGATGAGGGACCCGGAAATCACTGAACGATAAAATGCAGGAACAAAACTTTCCAATTTAGAAGTAAAATTAGACTAAATGAAGACATCTTTTTACTAGTGAGAATTATTCTAGTGACTAGTTAAAGGCCGAGAAGTACCAGTTTTCCTGTTTAAAATCTAAATTTAAACAGAATTAGAACGAATCTAGTAAAATGAAAAAAAAATCTTTAAAAAAGAGGATTGCTGAAAAAATACTTATTTTTTAAATTAAATTAATTAAAAAGCACCTCATTCACACTGGAAGACAATTGTTCTGTGAAACATATGTTGACGCAAATGTGTGAAATGCTATCATATCAACATCAATCATGAGGCCCTACATTTGTGGTGATATCTTAATGGAATTCAATGATTTGATAAAAAAAATAAAAATTATGTTGATGCCGATGCACTTAAGAAAATAATCAAACAGTATATTTTAATATCGTGAGGGGGAAAAAAAACAATAACAAAGAATATTTCATAAAGTTGAATAAGATTAATAGCATAACAAACATATTTTTAAAAAATATATTTTCAATATTGTCTAATTACTTTTTTTATAGTTGCGTATGTATGTTTTGAATATATTTTAATCAAAATCAGTTCAGTAGTTTTAGTAAAAAAAAAACAAAAAAAAAAACTGTATTTTTCTCGTTCTTAATTGAAGTAAAACAGAGAGAAAAAAAACAAAACAAATTCTATTTAGATCACTCAAAATTAATTCAAGTAAATCGATTACTTTTTAGTTATCTTTATACTTTTACTTGTTTACATACATGTTTTATTAACTGGTACCACTGCCATATAAATATATAAGTACACTTATACAGCTGTTGTGTCAAATATTAATGTAGCCATGGATAACCTAACCTAAACCAGGACTTGACGTTTCCGATACTAATTAAGTGCCATGTTGTTCCCGGTTTACCTTCGGATTAAACTAGTTTGTTCTAGTTTTATTCCAGAGCTGACCCTAAACCCGAGCCAGTTTATCCCGAGGCAGACGAATCGCCCTAGGATAGACGTAGTCTATACTTGGTCTAACCTGTGGCCCAGAAACAGGCCCTTATTATTATGTTGGAGCCACGAAAAGTTTCCCATAAATATGAGCATTTTTTAACAATTTTTAAATTTTATTTTATAACTTCATATCACTCCTGTCTTGCAATAGGAGCTAATATATGCTAAGTTACAAAAAGAAGATAAACATTGGCAAGTAATCCATGATTGAATAGCACAGCCTCTTGGATTAATTTCAATGTTTTTATACACTCTCTCTTTAAAAACTTTGTTTTGATAAATTGTAATTTTAAAACATTTTTATCATCGTTTTATTTAATATTCCTACTTACATTTTCTATTTTATTGGGCTGTCCGAAAATTGATGCAGGGTTTCATGTTAAATCAAAACCTGATATTATTATTAAAGAGATTATTTATCTCTTTACCACAACCAAAACCTGATACATTACTTTTACTCTACGTCGTAGTTTCGGCCTAAAAGTCCTATTAAATAAGGTCCCATTACCCAGATCTGATGCAGTGAGATACGCCATACCCACTCGAATTCACTTTTCTTTCAGCTTGCCTCACACTCAATACTATGTAGTGCTGCTAGTGAGTAGTTCTTTACATTTTATTAACAAGTCATTGTAATTATTTTATCTTTTACATTTACTTCACTCCTTCTTGTTGTATATTGTGTATAGTTAAAAATATTAACAAAGAGTTAAAAAAAAATATATTATTATTAGTATTATTGATATAAGCATCAATATAAACAAAACATTAATAACCTTCTCTCTCATTCTATATATATTTATTTTTATTTTACTACAGCCTATAATTTTTAAAATGTGACCAAAATTTGAGCTTCTGAAAATGAAGCTGTAAGTAAAATTATATAAATCGTTTTAAAGTTGAATGGCAAATTTTAATGATTGGTTAAATAATAAAAAAAAATATATTTGACTCTTAAAGGGTTAATTTTTTTTTTTTCAAATGGATGGCATCCAAAAACGGCCCTAATGAAGATAACCCCACCTGTCTATTGCCTCTAACTGGAACTGTAAGACACTTCATTGAGGTATATAACTTGTCTATAATGGATGGATACTTTAAGCCTAGCTATTAATAGTAAATCGATAGAGGACAATAAGGGCACAATCGATAGGAGGGTTGAAGGGCTGTGATCGATACTAGGGACGGAGTGTGTGGAGACAGAACCTTCGTGCAAAGGGCCAAGAAGACTCCCTAGTCCCTGACCTAAGGCAGTAGGTAAAGGATTTTCTCTCTCCCTGTCTCCTAAGAAAATACCTGAAGATCATTCCGTTACTTTTTGTTTTTTAAATAATCGCTATACAAATGAGAGGTTACCTGTAATTTCTCTTGCTTAGATTTTTTTTTTTTTTTAATAA
Source organism: Euschistus heros (assembly GCA_003667255.2). NCBI lineage: Eukaryota > Metazoa > Arthropoda > Insecta > Hemiptera > Pentatomidae > Euschistus > Euschistus heros. The sequence goes on along the minus strand of RCWM02000007.1, from coordinate 3,334,215 downwards.
ATATTACATCCTTCCTCACTCTAGGGCATTGACTAATATAATATGGATGAGACCATCCATACAATTTTTAATATGAAAATTGTAGGAAAAAAGGGGGGCACGAAAGGTCACTTGTTTGGTTTTGCGCTCATATCTCGAAAATGGTGCGTCCTATGCAAAACATGACTATTTACTAAATTAATGCTAAATATATTCTCTACAAGTTTTATTGTATACACATTTTTCATATTCTATACGATTTCCGAGATATACACTTGGAAAATATAATTCTTGGTAAAACATACTAAACATCACATTTGCCAAGCGTATATCTCGGTAACGGTAGGGAATATGAAAAATGTGTATAGAATAAAAGTTGTAGACAATTTAATAAACTTTAATTTAGCAAATTGTCATATTTTTCATACGACGCACTGTTTTGAGTTATGAGCGCAAAACCAAAAAAAAGGGACTTTTCGCGCCCCCCTTCCTGTTACCAGGCCCGAAAACTTCAGGACTTTTAGCATGTTTACTTTCTAACCCTGAATATGTTTCCGAAAAAATCCTTGGATTACAGAAAACGCACTCTATAATCCTTTATTGACTGGACTACTCTTCCACAATTTCCCTCCATTTATTCCGGTCACCACCATGCTCTATTCCAGTACCTCACACAATGAACGATAGTACAAAATAAATTAGAATATGAGTTGTAGAAACTATACTAAAATAGAGAAAGAAAATGTGTGTAGGGGAGGCGGAAATACAAAAAGGTTGGAAACCATTGCATTAACCATTAGACAAACTTATGTTTCTCAGTCGACACTGCTATTCAAAACTTAACAATTAAACTGAAACTTGCTACTTACCCTTACTTATCCAAGCTAATTCGGATTTATGCTTCTCAGTTTCATTACTCTCAAGAAGACGCAAGTACTATACTTTTCAATCTAAAACTTTCAGACTTTTTCTGTCTCCTTGGTGTATAATTACATAATATATATACTGACTAACACCTGGCAAATATATGAGGAATCCCAATAATATCATTATATTTTTAAATTGCTATCGGAGTTACTCGAGTTTTTATTATTGAAGTAAAGATTTGAAAATTTAAAATGACAAACAAACTTTGAATTACTTTCAATTACAACCATTTGAATTGTGATGTTTTTTTGTGTCTTAAAATCTTTATTTAGAGCACTTAATTGACATTGTTTTTGCCTCATCGCACCACACTCTAAACCTTATCTCTGCCCATTTTCCTTGATTTTCCTCTCTAGCGGCTGATATGTTTTCACAAATTCTAAGTAACCCTCGGTGAAGGTGAAAGGTCAAGGTAGGCCCGATGTGCGCCTTTGCAGGTCACGGAAGGTATCCATTAATAATCGATAATGATTACTGGTCAAGTATAACTCAGTCCTCTCTAATAGTCTATCTATTGATCTATCTATCTTCGATACCAATCATTCTGCCCTGGGTGATCTAAAAATATCTTATTTAGGTAGAATAAGAGAAGCAAAAAGGTTAAATAGTAGTTTAAAATAAGGTTACAATTCTCATTCCTGTGTTTATGAAAGAATGCTGAGGACTAAGCAGGTACAGATGAAATGAACTGACGGTTTCTGTAAGTGGATATAAAGCTGTTAAAGTTAATCCTATGTAACAGTTAATTATAACAACAATTACAGATACTTGACAACTTGCTACATATATAGTAAGGTTAAATTATCATATCAGAATTAATTAAAAAATTAACCTTTACTGTACCATTACAAACTTGGGTTCATTACTTAAGTGAAGATGTTCTGTTATTAGTCCAACGGATGTGAATGGATGAGATTTTGACCAAAATCACTCTCAGCCGCCAGATTTTCTTCGTTTAGAAGTACACACTTCGTATAGGCTGGGTGTGCCCCGGGAAGATCTCCTTAACTCGAAGTCGATCCATGACGAGTTACAGAATATAAACCCACTCACATTAATTTTTTTTTTAATTCAATATTTTCCATGGTTATTACTTCACTTACTTTACTTAATGCAAATGAGACTCTGAGGAGTATGCAAAGCATTTACTTCTTTTGAGCCTTTTTGATCTTTCATATCTCTTTCATTTTATCATTGTGTTCGGACCATTCGGTTCCTGTTTTCATTTTCCTTTCTACCTGACAGACTTCCCATTTGCTTATTTATGCCTGAATTGTGTTGTATCTGTTATATCACTACCTGTTATTCGAACTTCCCTAAGATCCTTCTTTACTTCAGTTAGCCATCCCATATTCTCATAACCATTTCCATGTTTATTATTATTAAATCGCGACTCTGTCCAATTAAGGACAACGCCTGTATCATTTCTAGTTTTTGTTTTTGTTTTTTTCACCTTTTAGCCATATCCTTTCTGTCTTCTCCTGGCCACCTCAAGAACCTTTTTGTTTTCACCATTTTCCGGAATTCTCTGTTGGTAGTCCTTTCTGATATTCATTCTCTCCACTTCCTCCTTTATTTGTTCCTTATATCTCTTGACGTTCTTCAGTCTTAGATAAGGTATAGATTTTTTTTTTTTTTTTTTTTTTTTTTTTTTTTTTTTTTTTTTTTTTTTTTTTTTTTTTTTTTTTTTTTTTTTTTTATTTATATACCATGAATAGTCCAATCAATGAATACTTTGTAGAGTACATGAAATATGCGATAATATTTTACTTCTCAGCTTCGTTAGGAGTAGTTAGAAAGTAAATATACTAAAAGTCCTTGAACCTGGGGGGGGGGGGGGGGTAGGTGAGCTTTTTCGATTTTATATCGAAAACGGTTGACTCTAGAAAAATATGCTACTAATAAAAAATATAGCTAATTAAATTTCCTATAAAATCTACGCATATTTGTCGAAATTCCAACGGTTTTCGAAATATACGTTATTGAAAATCGGTGATTTTCCGGAAAAAAACAAGTTTTACCTCATTTTTTGTCAAACATTTGCTTTAAATGCCAGGAGCTTATATATGAAATTAAATTAAATTTAATTTTCTATAATTTAATATAACGTATATCTCGAAAACCGTCGGAAGTTCGACAAATATTTATTGAAACTATTTTATAGGAAATTTAATTAGGTTTAATTTTTATTTGTAACATTCTTTTTTAGAGTCTATAGTTTTCGAGATATAATCGAAAACCCAAAAGAATTGAACTTATCCCCTCCCCCTCACCGTTTCCTCACCCCCCATGGGCGAAGACTTTTAGTATGTTTACCTCCAAGTCAAATATTATCGCATATTTTATGTACTCTGCGCCCCTCATTTCAGCACTCAATGACTGGAGTAGAATGGCTTAGAATTTCGTGTGGAAGTAATTTTTTTCTGATTAATGGCAAGAGGAGGTTTTATGGTCAGCATCGGCTGCCAATTGTGAACACCTCTTCAAAATATACTTTTTATGTCATTTTAAATCATTATACAAATAAAAATTCATTTAAAAAATAAAATATGTTATAATCGTAGATGGTGCAATGTATATCAAATATACTTCTATTTAGGAGTATCGGGTCCAGAATCGAAGTTATTTTATAGGAAGGATCGCTAACCTTATACCTCAATAAATAAATATAATAAAAGCTCAAAAAAATAAGAGAAGTGACATAAAGTCGTGTCATTTTACGTCATATATACCTGCTTCTGGACGTGTGCTAGCTATGCTTGTATATTGTTGCTCAGTGGTGAATAAAAGAGGCAAAGCAGAGTGGAGAAGAAGGACATAACGGTGTTCCACTTGCCCAGATCGCTAAGGTCGGGGAAGCCCTGGCGGCTAAATTCGTCTGCAGTGATCCTTGATGGTCCATCGTACTCAATGCCAACATGTCTTGTATCTATGCCAGGTAGACTACGCCCCAAACGTACTACCGTGTCCAAAACAATATTTTTAAACCTACAAGTTAAAAATGTGGTTTCAATCCAAAAAAGAAAAAAAAAAATATGATATTCTTATTAAAATATACATTAGACAGCAACAAGCGATAGAGGATGATTTGTGATAGTTATCAGGCAAAATATTTCTTATATTAAAGTTTCTCTCAACGTTCTTATGGAAACATCTTATTCTCACCTACTCCTCTTCTCGCAGAGGTCTTTGATAAAGCAGAAAGTATGCGACATATAATTGTGCGATTGGGACATAACCATAAACATAAACTTGAGTAGCCTCCTACTAGAGATTCGAGGACCAACATTATTTTGCGTAAATTTTATTAAAATATTTTATTCGAATAGTTACTAAAATTTAAAATCAATAATAATGGGATTATAAAAAAAAAAAAATAAATATTTGTATTATTATTTCTTTGATATAAAATACAATTAATACTCTAAGTATAGTCCATTGTTATCTACCGTCATTACCCATCTGCTAGCCAATTGCTCGATGCCACGCTGATACCATTCCTTTTGGATGGTTGTCAAATAACTCTTGGACAGCATTTTCAACTTCCGCAAAATCATCAATTTTTTCCCTTGAAGAAAATGGGTCATGGATCGAAAAAAAAATAGTAATCCGAAGGTGCGAGGTCTGGACTCTATGGTGGATGAGGCAGGAGTTCAAACCCATGAAGTTCTTTCTGAACTTTTCTTTGGTTCAACGGGAAGTGTGTGGACGAGCAGGTCTATTTCACCTTCCCCATCGCAAGTTCGCGAGAATTTGTGGACGGATTTGACTCAAAAGCTTCCTTCAGAACCTCATCAATATCCATAATTGGCCGCCCCGAATCCCTTCTTCCTTTCCAACGTCGTATCTCCACTTCAAATTTTTCAAACCAACGCCGTGCAGTACGCTCTTCAAGGACATCTTCCGCTTCATATTTAATAATTTCACGAGTTGCTTCAGCGGCTGTGATTTTTTTTTCTAGTAATGTCTTAAAATTACGAGAATTTCGTAGGACACCGTCATGTTTTTCTTTGAAATAAATAACTGAACTGAGGCCTTTTTTGATGAGGTCCAGTGTTAGTAAACAAGCTTAGAGAATGCTCTAAAGGGATTATTAAGTATTGGTAAATAATAAATAGCATTAAGATATTTACAGACTTTTGAACTCTGGAATTTGAGGAAACGTTCATTTTTTTTTATACGCCTTATTAATATCGTATCTTCATTTTCTTTCGTATTCGGCCATTTTTGGACCACTTTTAACAATTCATTCCTTACTCTTCCGTTCCCTCTTCATCACCTCTGATGTTTTCTCCTTTCTTCTAACCACTATCTGTTAATTAGTGTTTTAACTGTTTCTGAAAATTCGATCTTGTTGACTGCTGTCCGAAATTTATCTCTGTTGCACATTGAATCCCGTTGTATATTTGCCACCAATCTTCTTTTACCATTCGTATCCATGTATTCGTTAATATCGTATCATTTATGAGAATGGAATTTTCTCTGAGAGCTGTTATATCTAGTCAAAATGATTTTCCCCTCTCAATAAATTGTACCATCTTCCTTGAATCCAAGTGCATTCCTGCCATCTCAGAGATATTTGCTATTAATGCTGGAACCATTGTAATATGTTATTAGTTATTTCAAGGTAATTTTAATGAAAGGATTAGAAAACTGATCGAGAGGGACAACTGAATAGTAACTAATCGATAATTATAATAAAATAAAAATCTTTAGATTAGTTTAAACATTTTGAATCAGTAAAATCTGGTAAATCGATAAAAGGCAGAAAGAGGATGTAAAAGGAGTGACAGTTCGGCATTAGGAAAGAACATGACTTGGAAATAGAGGACTGTTGTATATTGTTCCTAAAAGTTAATCAGTGGAAAATTCCTTAGAATTTTATAAAAACAAACAATGTAAAGTAAAAAGGAAATCCTCAATTTTTCTAATAAATATGTTGTAATTGAATGGTTTTTGTAAAATTCGGTTTTCAAAGTGTATATAGGATAATATTGCATTATTTCCTGTTGAACAGAACCGCTACCTAGGACTCTGTCTGAACAAACAAACTTCTAACCAGGAATCCACATACGAGATTTAAGCGATAATATATAGTTTGTCTTTTTGGACTGATTCGATATTTACTAGACAGTCGTTTAAAGCTCCCAACAAATTACAAAAGACTGATTTACATGACAGTCATTAGACCCATTAGGTCATACTGAGTTGAGCTTTGGGGGGTCCATTAAACCTTTTAATTCTTCTCATGTCCAATCCTTACAATCCAAAATACTTCTTAAATCCTCAATGCTCCTTCTTATGTCAAAAACAAACTTATCCATAAAGATTTTAATGTTACATATGTTTCTGATTTGTCCCAAAGCAGATACCTATCCTTTCATAGTAAACTCTAAACACACTCTAATCCACTAGTCTCTCAACTTGCCTCAATAATGTAGCGGCCTTAGCTACTGCTGTGTTCAACCGATTACAATGATATTGGGTTTACTCCAGATTTTATTGGATAAAAACTGATGTGAATAAAAAATTCTGAGTTCAACTATAACTTGAGATATCTCCATAAGGAGGAATCCTGCGACCTCCGGATTTGGGCTAAACTATGCAGTTTTTAACATTTTTTACTATGCAGTGTAAAATATGTGAGATAGCGCAAAATATTTAGTTTTTTTTTTTAGAAATTGACAGCTCTTTTCTTCTTGCTTTCTAAAATCCTATAAAATTTTTGGGGCAAAAACGTTAATTTTTTTCAACAAAATTTGGTTTCTACATGTTTTTTGAGATGAGGAATCTGAAAATGATATCTGTTTTTAGTTTCCTTATAATTTTTAGTTTAGTTATAATTTTCCTCACCTATATTTTTATTTCAAATAACATTGAAACCCTTATATTGATGAGTAATCTAAAAATAATATCATGTTTTGGTTTAAAAAAAAAATTTTCCCCTTATATTTTTAAAAAATGGTCTTATTCGAAATTTAGTGCGTAAAAATTAAAATAATAATAGAAATATATCATTTTAAAACGTTTTATTTATCTAATGTATTAATACTCAAATCTGTGAGTATCAAGTCAAAACCTCCCTTTCTGAGATATTGTGATTCATTCCGGTCATCTTTTTAAAATAAAGTGTATGTATTTTCACACAATCTAGTTCCTTCCCAGAATTCACAGACGGAGTTTCCAGCATTCTCTGAATGATTTCACAGGCCGTATCCATTGGATCACTCTACCTCTCAAACATTTGAATCCGCCAGAGATGAAAATACCCGAGGCTCTGCAGTTGCAATTTCCACTTTGATCTGTAAATAGAACTCTCCATGAAAACCCGTTCGACTTTCTCGTGCCTTCATTTTAGTATTTTGGCAGCGCACCAACCCCTCCGCTCCAGGGGAGTGTACAGCTTAATGAAATCCTCTTTTATATTGACTCGCTAGTCTCAACGATCTTGTCTCTTTTCATCCGTATATTTTATCGGGAGCCTTTTAATAGTAAAAGAAAAACTTATTGATAGAGTTTTATGATGATGTAGGTAGTAAGGGTATGCAGTCATAAAATCGAACACAACTAAAATACAAATTGAAATTTATTGTGCCGACGTTTTGGCTTACAATTGAAGACTTCATCAGGGCTAGAAGAAAACCAAACAAAATATATGACAAAAAAGGGTGTGAATATTAAAAAAAGATAAGAAAAGAAAAACAGTATGTAATTAAAGAATTGTCAGTTTTTGAAAAATAAAAATAAAATCGAAATAAATAAATTAAATATTTTGTTTTTACAAAGATAAAAAGTTCTTAAGATTAAAGCCAAGTGGATATAATTTGTAAGCAAATACATAAATAAACAAATACAGTAGGCAGGTGACAATACAATTTATGAATAAATGTATAAAGTGTATTTACATATATACTATCTTACTGTTATATTTTATATATCTATTTATCATCTGTATTATCAACTGCCTACTGTTACTTTTATTCTGTTATTCTGAAAAGGTTACATTTTAATTAAGCCTTTTACGAAAAATTGTAAATGCAATGTTATTCCCCCTAGATTTGTTTTAAGTAGGACTGGGATACGATCATGTTATAAAATTTAAACATTTTTTTCTGTGAGATCGTTTCTCCTAAAAATAACAAATATGTATAATAAAATGGAAACCGCTTCCCTACCCAGCCTAAGGAAAATATTATGAATAGTAAGAAGAAATTAAGAATAATTTACGGCCCAAAGAAGACAAAATAAGGATATAGGTTGAGACCTAATTAGGAAACATATAAAGAAGAGGATGCAACCAAAGAGATTAAATAGAGAAATTTTCTATAAAATGAGAGGATACAAGAGTGCTGGGGGTATATTAAACAAATGAAGGGAGAAACTGAGAGACTGAAAATAACAGACCAAGACTGTTCAGAAAGGTATGACTATACGAAAAGACTAAAAGAAATTAGGGTTCTTGTGGGAAAGAGAGGTGCGAGAAAGGCCGAGGAAAGAAGGAAGGATCAATCGGAAAGAATGAGGAAGGTGAGAAGAGAAAACGGAGGAGTGAAGAGGTATGAAAATAAAAAAAATAAAAATAAATAAATTAAAACCATGGTACTATTATCTGGTCGTATTATTTCTATGGCTGTGATGTTTCTCCAATCCAACAGTATCTTTATATACTGGTGTTTGGCTTGTTTTATCAGGAGAGTTTTTTAAATTCTAGGAAAATACTTTGGATCTTCGTTTCTCGATAGAGGTTCCATTAAGTATCGATGAAATCGAGAATCGACATTTGGAATCGACACAACCCTTAACAGTTACAATCTGATGATAATGATTTTCCTCCTCTAATACATTAAAGAACGCACTTAATCAAAGAATAGCCGTGTATTCAACTCTGTGCTTACGTCAATCTCTTTTATTTCCCAGAACAAAAAAGTATAACAGTGACTGAAAAAGGAGGGATCTGCCACTGACAGCGAGCTACTGTTCGTCGGGTTGGAGTATAAAGCTGATATTGGAATCGGATTTTGAAAGAGGCTCTGTAATTTACTTTGATTATTCTCGGTAATTTTTCTTGTCTAAAATGTGTTCTGTTATATGAAAATTAATGTGATGAATGTTTTTATTGTGTAAATTTTTAATGGATATATCTGGGTCATTCTCATAGCCTCAGCTAAAATTAAAAAAAAAATTATATTTTTAAAGTTGCTTAAATTTTTATTATTTTTGAGTTTTCTATTATTATATACCTTCTATTTATTGAATTCCCAGGTGGGGCCGATTTCTTTTTTCTATTTACCACTGTTTTGAAGCATTTTATAGAGCTTTTCATAGAAAATTTCAAAATTGAGAACGGCTTGTCTGATTTTAATGAAATTCGATAATTATGTTTCTTTCGTACTTACTAGCATATATTTAGGGTTTTAACAGTTTTACTAATTAGTGGGGGTGGGGGGGGGCAATATTTCTAAATTGGGAACGGCTAGTCTGATTTTAATAAAATTCGATAATTATGTTTCTTTCGTACTTACTAGCATATATTTGGGGTTTCAACAGTTTTACTAATTAGTGGGGGTGGGGAGGGGGGCAATATTTCTTAATTGGGAACGGCTAGTCTGATGAAAAAAGAAACTTAAATTAATGATGATTCACCTTATAAAAGTGTTGGTAAATAGGTATATAGCCCAAATATAAAATTTTACGAAATTCGATTGAGTCTTTTGTAAGTGTGAATCCCCCCCCCCCAAAAAAAAAAAAAAAACTTAAATTAATGATGTTTTACCCTTATGAAAGTGTTAGGAAATAGGTTTATAACTATGATATAAAATTTGACGAAAATCGGTTGAGTTGTTTCGAAGTCTGATTCCGCTCCCCCTCAACCCCCGGCAAAAAGGAACTCAATTCAGTGATGTTTCATAAGTATAAAAGTGTTGGTACATTAATATGTAACAATTTAAAATTTAAAAAAAAATAGGTGTGACGGTCGGGAGTGTGTCGGTCGGGAGGAACCTCTCTTAAATTAATGTTAATTGTAACACCAAAACCTTTCGATTGAGTCTTTTGTAAGTGTGAATCCTCCCCCCCCCCCCAAAAAAAAAACAAACTTAAATTAATGATGTTTCACCCTTATGAAAGGGTTGGGAAATAGGTTTATAACTCTGATATAAAATTTGACGAAAATTGGTTGAGTTGTTTCGAAGTCCGATTCCGCTCCCCCCCCAACCCCCCGCCAAAAAGGAACTCAATTCAGTGATGTTTCATAAGTATAAAAGTGTTGGTACATTAATATGTATCAATTTAAAATTAAAAAAAAAATAGCTGTGACGGTCGGGAGTGTGACGGTCGGGAGGAACCTCCCTTAAATTAATGTTAATTGCAACACCAAAACCTTACCTATACGGCTAGTTTGACTAATCAGTAGTATACATCTACAAATAATCAAATATGGAGTCCAGGAGCTTTTAAAAAATACGAATCATTTTAAAAACGCGTGACGGTCGGGAGTAAGAAAAAGTACGAGGAAGAAAACTTACCCTGTATTGATGCAAATCTTAGAAAATACACCAAAAAATGTCTTCCAAACACATCACTTATGAAGATAACTTCACGAATTACTCTGTAGATACCAATAATTAGCATTAGCTTATTCTTGTAGAGAATATTTAAATAACTATTTAGTGTGACGGTCGAGAGGCCAAACCGAGGGACAAAAAGAAAACGGAATTTTCAGTTTCCCTTTATAGTTTAAAAATGTTTAAAAGCATGTTAATTTATTCTTCAATATATGGCCTCATACTCTAAAAACATAAGTTTTCTAAAAATAAATACTTAAATAACTTCCTTGAAATCTCATACTATAGCTAGGGACAAGTGAAAGATATGAGTTTATAAGCCTTTTTGTAGCTATAGAAAAATAACAAAAATATTTTTCGAAACTAGGCTGTATGCACCAACTTTAAGGAGTCGGTGTACGTTCAAATCCACCAAAAATATTGATTTGGAAGTTTTAGTTCCATCTTAAGTCCAGCAGGACAGTGAAAAATCACTGCCATGAGAATGGCCCATCTGCTGGTAGAACAAATATACTATTATACTATTATTATTAAAGTGAGCCTGTATTATGCCAATTAGCGACTATTTGACTATTCTTCTGAATCTAATTGTATTTGTTTATTTGTTTTAAATTGTTTTATGGATAAATACTACAATCTTCCTCTCTTCAGGGCAATAAGTAATATGGATTACAATGAATCCATCCATAAAATATACAATGAAAACAAATAAAATGAAATGAAAAAAGAAAATAAATAAATAAAAAAAATCTTTGTATTGCTTTCGAATAGTGTTGAACAATCATAGTTTGCCCAACAGATTGAACGATGAGACAGCAATACAAAGTTGAGTTAACTTAACATACTCTACATGGAACGGTAGAAATGCCTTCCCCGGTAAAAACACTCATCTGCCCATAAAATTCACCTCAAAAAATAGTATTCTTCAACACAATCTGCATTCAGAAGCTAACGGCAAAATTGAGGTCTATGTTCATTATCATTGGATTTTAAACATTACATTGAAAATCTAATAAAATAAATCCTAAATAATAATAATAAATAAATAAATTTAATAACATAAGATCCTCTGATCTGGTGTCGCTTTATTGACAGTTTTCCTTTATTTTCTATTAAACCATAATTTTTTTCTTTGCTTTTTATTCCAATGAAGAGTTTATTATATTTAAAATGCACATTTTCATTAAGGGATTGTCATAATATTTTATTTACTCAAGTAACTGATTTGTATGCCAAATGAGATCACCATGTTTTTTCGGTTTCAAAAGTGAATTTCTCCATGAAATTGAAACAAAATCATTACGTTTAACATATCATTCGAAAGATAATTAAATTTTCAAGTTTTTGTGAGATTTGACGTTTTGTGGATAGTTTTTTTCAAAAAACGGTGAGCGGTGAAGTAATATAAGACATTGTGACTTCCTCAAATAAGGTGAAGATCAAGCTGTTCTTTAGATACCAAGTTTGTAAAATCTAGGTTACACGTACTCAGCTATTATTATAATCCAAAATCCTAGGAAAAATCCTTAATGCTTTTTATTTTGTCACAAATAAACTTATCATAAAGAACTTAATGTTCCCTATGTTGCAGATTTAGCCCAATACACAGATACCTATCCTTTCATAGCAACCTCCATGACCACTCAAATCCACTTGTCTTCCAGCTTGCCTCACACTCCATTCCTGATAATCCTCGGAGGCGTCTGAAAAAAAGATGGCCCAGGGACCTTCTAATATAAAATTTTTACTGTAGTGTTACTAGTGAGTAGTTCTTCAAGGTTATTTGCAAGTCATTGTTATCATTTTGATCAGATTTACTTGTTGTATATTGTGTACAGTTGTAAATATCAAAATAAATATTTACACTTTGTCTTGGGGCCACTACCGTTTTAATGTGCGTGGTGAGCTATAAACATGTGTGGCCCTGGATAATGAATCAGACATAGGGTTGGAATGGTTGGAAAAATTTAATAAACAAGCATAAAAAAAAAAGCAATAAAACATATATTAAAAAAAAAATCATGAAAAATTTTGTTTTCCAAATACATCTTGGTTCCATATTTTAAGTCGATAAAGAATTTTGTAAATGAAATTTATTTAGAAATTAAGAAAAAATAGATTTATGTTCTTAATAATTTCTCACCTGGTATGGGATATAAATTACATAATTATTTTAAAATAAATAACATATTTATTTTTTTTTTTTTTTATTTACAGGATTATGCGAAAATATCACATCCCGGTCCCCAATACGCCTTCCCTCCAATATCTCCTGTCAAAACTGTCTTCCTCCGTCAGCCCTCTAGCCGCCATTTCTTCTCTGACCTCTTCTATCCACTGTTTCCGAGGCCTTCCGCGTCTTCTTCTCTTTTCAGGACAGTATTTAAGTGCTCGAAGGGGCCATCGTGTCTCATTCATTCTCATGACGTTTCCAAACCATAGCAATCTTCTTTCACTGATGTTATTGAGAATGTTGATTTTAGCTCCTACCCGATTTCTTATAATTTCATTTGGGACCTTCTGTAACCTGGATATGGCGCAACTTCTTCTCCAGAGTAATTTATTGGCATTTTGTTTTGTCACCGCCCATGATTCTGAGCCATATAAAGTTGTGCCGATCAAGAAGGAGTGGTATATCCTCTTTTTGGTTTCTAGGGAGACCTTCTTATTCCACAATACACCGTTAAGGAGACCTATTATTTTTTACCTCGAGTGATTTTGTTCTGTATATCCTTTTGGACTGTCTATCGTCACTCCAAGATACTTAAAAGCAGTACTTTGTGGAATCGTCCATCCTCCAAATCCAAATCGTCCATCCAAAGATGAATGAGGGAAATTGCATGCCATATACTCGGTTTTTTCAGTATATATTTCCAGGCCCCACTTTTTACTCTTCGAGGAGTCTCCTCATCATAAATTCCATATCATATTCATCTGCTGATAAGACAACCTGATCATCCGCAAACCGTTTATTTATTTTATTAAAACATTATTAGTCTCTCTTAATATATCTACAGTATCTTGAAATTAAATAAAATCTATAATTTGACTAGTATTAAAATGTTTTTTTCAACGTGTATGACTCAGTTTATAATCATCTTTATTTTATGATTAAACTCACTTATTGCCTATTTATTGAATTATAATTATCTTTAGCATTTAAATATTAATTTAGGATCAAAGATGAGCTTTTTTGTAATTTCTTAATTTTTTGTTACAGGTAAGTAGGAGACACAACTTGCAGTGCTATTTTAGTTGAAAATATACCAAATTTCTGCTGATACGTATATCTTTTAATATATCAGGAAGGTATGTTATGTCTGATTGATTGTTAATAAAGTTTACCATTTAATGTCTATATAACTTCCTATGTAATAATCCTAATAATAACAGCTTTTCATTATTTAGGTTAAAAATGATAACATGGTGCTTCGCTCCACTTATCCTTGTACTTTAGAACTGAAACAATTGCAAAAATCTGATTTATTCATAAGTACTGAGCTGAAATATTTAGAAGGGTTTCATAATCACCTTTTATGGTTTCAAATATCAATTTATAATTTAAATATTTTTTTTAGTTTGTTGTTTTACCATAAAGAATATTTATTATTTAAAAAAAAAAAAGAAAGTTATTTAGGACTTAACTTGCTTAAAATAAGTTATAAGAGTGTTATTAAAGGATCATTTCTCTAATATTATAATTAATTTTGTTCAGTAGCAACGTGTAGTAAATACAGTTGTGAATTTCAGTGTATAATAGAAGTAAAAACAAAATATTCATATATTTTTATTTTTCTATGGATAAATTTCTTGACTTGCTATTTTTTTATGGATAAATTTCTTTCGAGACTTGCTCATAATCATGCCCTGCATTATAGGAATGTCTTCTTCGCAGTTGCTAGTTTTCTGTTGGATTTCTGGAGTTCCTTCATCACTCTTATTGCTTCAGGACCGTGGGTTGTCTTGATATCTTCATAAAATCCCGTTCTTCCACTATAGATATTTTCTAGTATTGACTCGATGTATTAATATGGATACATTTCTTGGCTGTTAATATTAAATGTTTAGGTCCTGAAGCAATCACAGTGATGAAGGAACTTCAGGAATCCGACAGAAAACTAGCAAGTGCGAAGAATACTAGGACATTCCTATATTTTCTGTATTATATGTATTCCAATATTTCCTGTTGGATTTCTGAAGTTCCTTCAACACTGTGGTTGCTTCAGGACCTAAACATTTATTTTTAACAGTCAAGAAATTTATCCATGTTAATACATCAAGTCAATACTGGAAGATATTTCTATAGTGGAAGAATGGCATTTTATGTAGAAATCAAGACATCTCAGTCCTGAAGCAATCTTCGGTGATGAAGAAACTTCGGAAATCCAACAGAAAACTAGTTAGTGCAAAGAATACTAGGACATTCCTACTAAGATGCAGGGCATGATTATGAGAACAATATAGTCTCGAAACGTCTCCAAAATAGTTTTTTTTATTTATTGACTGAACCTTACTAAACATTTCTATTTTTCTATTTAAAGAAAATTCTTTTATAAATAAATTTTCCATTGAATCATGAACTGCATTTTCTGTCACGAAAATCTGGTTGGTTTAAATAACTAAACGTCTCATTCAATAATGTATCCAGGTTAGTCTTCCACTGACGCCGTATTCTACGTGTTCTAACGTTTACTTCAGCCCGAAATAATTTCAAATACTTTTTTTTTTATAAATATAAATGAAGAGAGCTCTATTTCTGCGTATCCTACGTAGATGTTTATTCCTGTTGGGCTATTTTCCGCCTCGAGATCGTGGGCGACTTTCCGACTTCTGAGTAGACTGATCTGTTTTGTCTGAATGGGATCCAAACTTCATGTCCTACAATTGTATCTATTAGTCTTGTTGCAAACAGCTTATAGATACTGGTACTGCTAAAAAAATAATTTTTAATATTTATTCAAGAACATTCTATTGTTCAAAATAAATATTAAAAATCTTGTCCCCAAAGAATAACGAATTAGTGCAATACATAGGGCAATATTCTGGCTATGATGATTAATTGTAATGAATAATAATAGAAATTGATTAATAATTAAATTATGAGTTACAAAATAAATGAGAAATCTTTTAAAAGGATACATCTTATGTATACTATTATAATGTATACGACATAAATTTTCATGTTTTACATTTGCTCGAAAGATTGAAATTCCAGGAGGTAAAGAAATATGTTATGTTTAATGGAAGTAAGAATGGGTTTTTTTTCGAATTGATATGGGCAATGAATTCCATAAAGAGGTAGCGCGGATAATAAAGGATTTTTCGAAGGATGCAGTTCGATGCGCAGGAGTGTACGGGTTGATGGGTTGGGTTCTAGTATTTAAGAGGTGGATGGAGGAGCGCAGAGTAAGGAAATGAATATAGGTGGGTTTTTTGGTTTTCAAGAATTGAAATATGAGTGCACCTAGGAAGTATTGACGTCGCATATTGCGGTAAAGCCACCCAATTTCAGAACACCTGTGAGATATCTGAGAACGTCTAGAAATCCAAGAAAGACGTTGATCAAAAGTTACTCCCAGAATTTTAATGGAATTTTGGTTTAAAACTTAGATGTAGAGATGTGTCAATCTCAAAAGTTCGATTCTATATTTTCTTGAGAAATTATATAATTATAATTATTATAAAGCTAATTATGTGTTTAGTTTTTTTTTTTAAGTAAAATAAATTTTTCTTAATATATTACTTTGAATAACCGTCATCTTTATAAGATAGTAATTTTTTTTTTTGTATAATATATAATTTTTTTAAAACATAACGTATTGAGTAATAACTATTTGCAATATTAAATCCGGCGACAATGCTAGGAGAGGATATTAATAGTAAGGTGCTAAGACAGACTACTATACTATGACCCCCACCTCAGAGAAGTGGTAGACCCATTGGAAGTGTGCCCAGCTCTGCGTGACCTTTCGCTGCCTCCCTGCTACCTGCTTCAGTCGGTGCTCTGCCTGTCAGCTGGCCGGGTCTATGTCCGTCTCTCTGGCTCGACTCTCTCTTCGCTTCAAGCTATGATATTCTATTCCAGGTTCTCACAAGGTATTTAGAGTGTCTTCAATTATTAATTTGTGACTATTCCCTCTGAGAGGGTAGAAAATATTCATAATTAGGTATAATTCAGTTTGTATCATATTCTGTGCGAATCGGGTGTCTTAACCGGCTATTTAAACTCAATACATTATTGATTTCTATACTGTGATTTCCGCTAAATGCAATATTAAGCTTTGATAAATCTTACAATTTTAAAGAAGAATGGGTTTCCATTATCACAACCACTTGTTTATGAATGGAATTAAAACCCCTCTCATCTAAAGCCTTTGTTTAAAATGAATACCTGAAAGAACAACTTCAAAACAATCTTCCAATCATATTACCAACCACTTACAGCAAGTAATTTATTCCGTGTTATGTGGATAATACAATGTTCATGTTCACTACCTTAAATCTACCGTAAATATTTATATGTGTTAATGCCACGCAGAATTATTTACAGTGCTGTTGCTTTAACATAACTTAATTTTTTGTTCATAATCTTATATTGTAATAAATTATTTTTAAAGCTAATGAAATCAGTATTTAGGTTTATCAAATTAAATGAAAATTCGTATCAATATAAACAGATAAGTTTCAATTTGATAGAATTCATTAAATTTATTTTTTTTTCTTCGATTGTTATCTAATTTTCTTCAATATATATATCCTTTTTAAATTTAATTTTATTATAAAAATTTCTATGGTTTTGGTGGATTAAGATGTTAAGACCAAAATCTCAAAATCCTTACTTTGTCAACCCCTCAAATCAATGCGGCATTAATTTTTAAAGCTGATTATAAACCAATTAGAAATTATCATTGTAATAAAATGTACAAAATTATAAATTTATATTTCAAAATCTGAGTGGTTTTTTTAAACCTAACTATATAAGATAGTTGCGAGAATGTTAGTTGGTTGACTCATAGGAAAAATATGCACCTCAGACGTTTTCAACGCAACGGACAAGGAACTTTTGACGTTAGTTTAGCGTTGTTAATATTACATTCTTGAAATTTCTATTTGAATTAAGTTATACTTTTTTAAAATGTATTAATTTTTTTTTAAATGTGAGTAGTGACAAGTCAATGAAGTACACATTGATAGCCCTACATTAAATTTTATCAGGTCCCAAGACCATCTTATTTTCAAACTTTTTAGGATCATCGAGAATCGAGTAAGAAGGAGAATCTAATCGTAGAAGATAGTATATTGTTTACTTTTGAGGTACATTGATATTAGGTGGGCTTTTGTAATATTTTAAAGATTCATCTGAATTTTTATATATAAAAGCTTTTTTTTTTTATCCATCCAATTATTTACACCAGATTTTATTTTTTATATTAAAAAAAAAAAATCTATGTTTGATTGTTCCCATTTGTACAGGTGTAGATTAAAAAATAAATAAAAATTTTATCTGACTCCTAGAACTAAGGATACCACACTGTAATATAATTAATTTAAAAACAAGCCTCAAGTATAAAGTTCAATTTTTACTTATTTAGGATTAAGGTGTATAGTTGGTAAACAAAGTCAGTTGAAATAATTGTATTCTAAAACATGAATCGAGATTTACAGGGCCTTTCACAATTAAATTGGATTTATGATTCACTTAATACAAAAAAAAATATCAAAACAAATCAGTGCTATTGAACTATAATAACAACTTAAAACTGCAACAAAATGCAAATAATAATAACAATAATTGCAAAATAATATTGTTTATTAACTGATTGTGGTTAAATAATAACTTTAATTTTATTGAAATGTGTATGTCTCTTGGTAGGAGTCTAAACTTTTTTGATGGGGGTTTAAACATTTTGATATCTACTCTGTTGATGTTGCTCGGATTGAAAATTTTCCTATATTTTCCTGATCATAAATTTGATGAAGAATATTGTTTATGATATAACATTTTTCGCTAAGACCTTCCGTTTAGGAGCTATATTGGTTTGAATAAAAAAAGTCACGCATGAAACCTCTTTTTTCAACTCCGCCATTTTCTCTCAACTTTGTTTATTTCAAATAATCGTCAATTATTAATTGAATTTAATTATTAATTTATGTAATTTGATCCCTTTAATTCTAAAGTATAATTTGGGAAAGCTGTTAATTATCGATAAACATATCCGTGATCTAATGTTTTTCTCAGTCAGGGAGAAATACGAAAAAATTTTTTTTTTTTATCTCTAGTCTACTCTTGTTTTTATCTGACATGATTTTTAATTCACAACACCGAAAATAATTTTCTTATGACTACGTATAGATTTTAAATAATTAATCAACGGGCAATAATTTAGACAAGTAAGATTTTATTTGTTTTTAATGATTTTAAATCAGTTAGAATAATTTTATTTTTACTTTCATTATTTGTTTCAAATAATAATCTGGTTTTAATTTTCGTCTGTAATTATTATTTATATTAGAATGCAGATTGACGTTTGGCTGATATGGGCAGGATGCGGGAAATGAATTTCCGTTTAAGTTTTAATGACGTAAAGGTTCTAGCATCTTTTATTACCAGAAATGAAATTATTTAAAAATACATTCAAAATTAAAATACGCTTTAATATTATTTTGTAATTATCTGTTATATTTTACCTCTGAACTGTTTTTAATACGCATTTATTAACTTCACCTGTGTGTAATGGAATCTTTCATCGTAATTTTCATCGATTTCCAGGAATCTGATCAACTTTAAAATTTACACACATTTCAAGGATCAATGACAATACAATAATTGCACAACTTTGTTCTAATGTTCTCACTTATTATAGTTTGCCTTGCAAAATGTGAAGTAGTAGGTTTTACGTTTTTATATGGTCCAGATGGGTCCTGAGAATAAAAAGTAAAAAACTAAATTTGATAAGGAGAAATGTTTGGGGGGGGGGGGTAACAAAAAACCAAACTGTTTGAACTTTTTTTAGATGTTAGAAAAAAAAAATACATAGAAAAATGCTTTCAATCGAAAAATGTTTTATTAAAAAAATTAAAGTTTAATTAATTGTGCATCTAAAGACATCCTTTAAGCTGAATTCGATTTAGGGGTTTAGCAACAAACGATTGTTAAATATCGAAGAATTTTGCGAACTTTAAAAAAAGTTTTGGTCATGTTTAAAAGTCTATAAT
This sequence comes from Euschistus heros, assembly GCA_003667255.2. Classification (NCBI taxonomy): domain Eukaryota; kingdom Metazoa; phylum Arthropoda; class Insecta; order Hemiptera; family Pentatomidae; genus Euschistus; species Euschistus heros. The sequence goes on along the minus strand of RCWM02000007.1, from coordinate 3,314,530 downwards.
GCAGAAATGGCTAATTCAATCAAAAAATGTTACGTACTAAAGATAATAGATCATTAAATTTTGTGCAAGATAGGATTTTTAAAGTAAAAATTGGCCAATTCCTACTCTGAGATATGTAAAAAAAAAAACAACATTTTTGGTTGATTTTGGATATACTGTGTTAAAAATGCAAACAAATATCGAATAACTTCACTTGAGGTACGCGTGATGGTATAGAAGGATCAATACAATTAGGATTGATGAATTAATTGCCACTTCTATTAATTCGAAAATAGTTTTCTAATAAAATAATCTTAATAGAAGTGGCAATTAATTCATCAATCCTAAATCCCGAATAGTACAGGGTTCGAACCTCGAACTCAACAAATTAAAAGGTCTGACTGTTACAAATTGTTCACCACACTTTACTTTTTAGTTGGGTTTGCTATAAAAGCGTGTGTTTCTTTTTTGTTTTTTTTTAATTATAATTTTTTATTACCTTTGTATTGTTATTATTATGAAATTTTATATGGTTTTTCAGACGTTAATACAAAATATATGAAGATTACATTACCTTTAGTACGATGAAGCCATTTTGTTTAATATCTCCGTTTAATATTTAAACATTCTTTCACTTTCAAGTATCAAGTAATTATCTCTAACGATCCTTTGGACCATGTTGGTTATTGTTGTAACTGCCATCTGGTTGAGAAGCGTGTCCCTTTTGAATTTGAAGAAATTCTTCCATTGTAGTCGGCAAAGAGCATGCCAACTTGGCTCAGTGGAAGAAAAGCAGCCATTCCTGGAATATTTCTTTCTTCCTCTCACTGTCCTCTACAAGGTCGGTACCTCCTTCAATGCGTCTTAGCTCGTAGTGTTTATGCTTAAAAGTATTTTGTATTTTTTATATTTTAATATTATTATAAAAAATACATGATTTTTTTTTTTAAAAGCTATTTATTGAAATTTACAACTTTATACAAAGTAAAAAAAAATCAATCGAGAAAATATGAAGATAATGCTCATAATAATAGGCTCATTGGTGTCAAGCAACTGCCCATAGCACTTCATTAGAACTTCCCGAGCCTATCTTTTTTTGAGACGCCTTGGAGGTTTATCGGGTATAAAATGGGAAGCATGGAGTTTTGGGCTAATTCGCCTACATAAGGTACATTATGATATTAATGTATAAGTTTATTTGTGACAAAGCAAGGAGCACTGAGAATTTTTCGAAGGATTTTGGATTGTTAGGATTGGATACGAGATGAATTGGATGGTTTAGTAGAGCCCAAAATGAGACTTTTGTAATTAATTCAGAGCTTTTGTCTAGTAAATGTTGAAGTAGTCTGTAACAACGTGCAGTTTCTTGTCGTTTTAGTCTGATATGTGGGTTCCAAGTAAGACGTTTGCCCAAGTGGAGTCCTAGGTAGCGGATCTGTTCAACCGAGATTAATGGAATATTGTTTAAGGATACTGTAGGACAAGAAGTCGTAGGTTTACGACGAAGGGTAAAGGTTATTTGATGGGATTTGTTTGGATTAAATGGACGATATAAAATTTATTTATTAATCACATAAAAAGATATTTGATTTTGGCTGATTCAGCTACATATGGTACATTGTGATCTTAATGAATAAGTATTTTTTTGACAAATTGAGGAGCATAAGGGATTTTTTGAAAGATTTTGGATTGTAAGGATTGGATAAGAGAAAAATTATAAATCTTAGTGGAGCCGCAAAGCTCAACTCCGTATATCCAAATGGGTCTCATTACTGTCATGTAAATAAGTCTTTTGTAATTTATTGGGAGCTTTGAACGCTTGACTAGTAAATTTTGGAGTAGTCTTTAACGGCTTGCAGTTTCTTGTCTTTCCAAGTAAGGCGTTTGTCCAAAACAAGTCCCATTTGGTCCTAGAGTCCTAGGTAGCGGATCTGTTCAACAGGAATTAATAAAACAATTGAAAAATAAAATTAGAAATGAACATTGACGGATACGTTTTTGAAGTTACGTTAGTGCTTTACGTTATTTCTGACAAATTAAGAAGGGTCCGATTTTGAGTTGTAATGATTGGATACGAGATGAATCGGATGGTTAGTGGAGCCCTCAACCTCAACTCCTCCAATTTCCTGATCGATCTAATTACTGTCATGTAAATGAGTCTTTTATATTCAATTGGAAGGTTTTAACGTTTCTCTAGTAAATGTTGTAAAAGTCGAGAACGATGGGTAGTTTCTAGTTGTTTTAGTCTTGTATCTGGATTCCAAGTAAAACTTTTTTCCAGAATGAATCCTAGGTTGCATATCTGTTCAGCAGGGATTAAAGGAATATAATGTACTCAAATGTTCTGATTTTATTATTCATAATTTAAAAATAAAAATAACTGTCAGTTAATCTATCTAACATGTAAGTAATAATTGTATTATCGTAATGTAGGTGGATTCTATGCTTATCGAAGGCTCTGAAATGTGGTTTGATATGTTTATTGTGGTTCAACGTCCATCAAAATCAGTTGATGCCTTGATTTATTTATGTTTCTGGTTTTCACATTAGGAAACAACAGCCATACAACAAGAGAATTTCGTCTGCTTGGAGGTAAAATTCACTAAGTGCAATTTTTTCCAAATTCGACAAAAAGTCATTGTCACTTATTAAAATGAGTTCTTTCAATCATGAGCAGATCGAACGTATCAAAAGTAATGCCGTGGATACTTTAGAAAAATCGATACAAAATAAGGCGTTATGTTACATGGGGTTAGGAATATGTATAGTTACATGATTTTTGATACATCTATATTTTTCTTTTATAGTCCAATATTTTTCTTTCAAATATTTGTCATATCGTTCGGTACTTTACGATGTATCGTTTTCTCTATATTATAAAAATACAACATACGATTAGGTATCTTTAAAAAAAATAGTAACTAATTTTTATAAAATTGGTTTAAGCAAGGATAAAGTTACTTTTCCTGCAATCCATTGATGAAAACATGTGGTAGTTAAATTATTGACGTCATAATATCGTTATCCTACTAATTATGTGTACCTACTGCCTACTGTGCAATTCGTAATAAACTACTTTTAAGTTTTGAATTAATATTCTACTGATATATGTCATTATTATTTTAAGTGCTACCAGTGGGTAGTTGCTTCACAAGCAATTGACATGTTATTACGAACGTCGTAATTACATTTACTCCGTGTATTTTCTATTTATTTATTTTTTTTAATATACCATTTCAATAACTAGATAAATAAGATAAAGAAAAAAAATTGATTCTATTTAAGCTGTGAAAATAATTAAATAAAAAGGAAAAAATAGATAATCTAAAAGGATTTAATGAAAAGGGATATAATTGTGACGTGTCAGGAATATTTAAAATGACATATGATATGATGCTTATTATAGCCTATAATAAGTATTTTAAAAAATACAGGCGAGTTGAGAACATCCTCTTTTTTGAAGTCGGTTGAAAAATCATTTATTTTTATATGATGACAAAACCTAATACATAAATTATATTAAATATACCAATTATATCTAAATTTCTATTTTAGAAATAAAGACACTTATAAATTTAATGCGTCATAATTAAAATTGATAATTAACTTTACTCATTTTCATTTTGGTTGTTAGGAGTAGTTATAATGTAAACATATTAAAAGTCCCCGCCCCTGGGGGAAGAGCTAAAGTGGGGGGAGGGGAGAAGGTCCCAATTTTGTTTTTCGATTTTATCTCGAAAACGGTGGACTCTAGAAAAATATGTACCAGATCAAAATTAAAGCTTATTAAATTTTCTATAATATTAACTATATACGTATTCGTAGAAATTCCAACGGTTTTCGAGATATACATTATTAAAAATCGACTATTTTAGAAATAAAAAAATATTTACTTCACTTTATGTTAAACATTTAAAGCAAATACCAGAAACGTATGTATGAATTTAAAGTAAATTTAATGCTCTACAATTTTGATTCTGTCGTTTTTTTCTGAGAAACGATTGTGAAACGTAATAGAAGCAAAAAGTGACGTGGCATATTTTTTTTCCCGAAAATCACCGATTTCCAATAACTTATATCTCGTAAGCGGTTAGAATTACGACAATTTTATGTATAATAAATTTTATAGCAAATTTAATTTGCTTTTATGTTTATTTGAAACATATGTTTCTAGAGTCAACCGTTTTCAAGATATTATCGAAAAACCAAAAAAGTGGAACTTCTCCCCTCCCCCCCACCGTTAGATCACCCCCCAGCGGTGGGGACTTTTAGTATGTTTACCTTCCAACTATTCCTAACGAAGGTATGAAGTCAAAAATTATACCTTATTCCATGCATTCTACAATGTGTTTATTGACTGGACTATTTAGGGGGAATCGAGGGAAGTTTTGAAATGGCTGGGGGGAAACGGGGGAAATTTTGATTCTATCTGGCGGTAAACTGTTATGTTAGAATCGGCAGCACTGGGCATATCTTAAAAAAATCACGATTTATGGGTTTGTCGATATGCAATATCGATATATTTTTTATGATAGCCATCCCTACTTGGGGTTTCATATCGAAATTAGAAGAGAAGTTGACCGAGAGATCTGTAGTCCAGCGATAGATATGAGATATCACTTGTCTGAAGGTCAAGAGGATGCGACAGGAAGATGTCTCTCTCATGTCTGCTCGTGCTATCGTTTGATATAGCTAATTCGCCGGTTGACAAGATAAAATAATGTTTAATCTTACAACAAATATTCTCCGGTTAACTACGTAGTATTTATTACAGTTTTCAACGATCATTATGCAACTAATAATTGTGTTTGCAAAGCCAGTCTGGATTCATGCAAAGCTCTATTATTTTGGTCTGGTGAAAGGGACATTCACTGGCCAGCATCAGTTGGTAACCGTGTTGCGTATTACCCAGCCTACTTTAGGAATCCAAAAGTTCTCAGAGCCAAATAATCCAATATTTTATTTAAATCGTGAAATTTTATAAAGTTTTTTGTCGATCGCATTTGTATCTCGGAAGAAATTGTGTAAATATTTTGCATATCTTTAGTCGTGATATGTGACGTTTTTGATGAATTAATTTTTTATTGCTTCAGATCGAATTTGAATATTTATTTATTTTTTTGTATCTTAATAGTCTTAGTAACTATTCTAACAGTATTAGTGAAACAGATATTCTATACAAAATTATATTTTTTTTACATGAAGATGTCAACTCAACGTTTTGTACTTCAGATGACCTCATCATCTAGTCTATATTTTATGTATAGAAATCACTGTAATTCTATTAAGTCATAATTCTGACTTTATACCTCTGAGCATCTATGCTAATTTATTTAACTTATTGCTGTGACTTTGATTTTTGGATTAGTATAGTAACATTATCATATTATTACTGTATGTATTCGGAACATGTTTTGAATTTTAGAGAAGGGCCGATAACTTTGGCCTACTAATCGGCCAAACCGATCGCTGCATTCGTTGGAATTCGGGTGACATCGGCAATGTTCGTGTCGCATCATTTATAGCCATTTTTAGAAAAATAAAGTGGAATTAGCTAATTACTCTCCTTAACTAATTACTCGTGTAATTAATACTTAATTAAAATATAGTGTTTATGGACTTTCTGAAGAATCTGTAATATATATTAGAAAAATAGCTTACAAATAAATACTTATGTAAATTGCTAAAATTTAGTTTCCTTTTCGTATTCCTACTTTTATCATTACATTTCAATAAAGAATTAACATTTTTTAATTATGATACAAAACCAAAACTGTAAAAAAAAAATTGTTATACGTAAGTTCTTTATTCGTTATTGTCGGAGTTATCGAATTATTTGTTGATATCATAATGATTGTTCAAGTTCGATAATTGATTACCAAAAAAAAGGTGAATAATAACAATCTGTGAAAATGAATCTAAAAATAAAGATTATAATCAATAAAGGTCATGTTTTCAATCAACTTAAATTTAAACGTAGAAATATAAATGATAGAAAATGGCCGACTAGTCGGCGCATCTCTAACGATATTATTTATTTATTTTAATGTGATGCTTAATTTATGTATTTGGTTTCGGTGCAATAAATTTAAAACAACTACTGTTTTCACAATGAAATGACTGGTTACAAGAAAATGTAGTTGAAACCTTTATATATTGACTTCATCCTGTAATTTCAAGATGGGAAAAATACCTATTTAAAAAAATATTTGGTTTTATTTTCAATAACAGTGGTGATAAGGCATTTAAAAATATTACGTGTGAGAACTAGGGAGAAAGAAACTAGACCACGCCCGGCCGTCCTTGGCTGATGCACTGCTTCTAGGAAACGGGCCGCGAATTCCAGATTGCCCCCACCATCTTGCCTTTTTATAAACTCTCAGTCATCGCCAGCTGACTCTCTGTCGTCATTCAGGTGGCAGTGGGGAGGCGCCATCTTACTGCTTTCAAGAGTCCGGTAATTGTCGGATCAGTTTGCTTTAAGCGACTGCCTCATTTTAAAGGAATTTAAAAGGAAACTGAATGAGACGCTACCGAAACATTATATTTCTTTGATCTCGGACCGTAATTCACTGCCACGTTGATAGTGGCTTTTTGAATTTCATACAAATACTTTTATATCTTATTTAATTTTCATTATAGTATAGAATATTTTTATTTTTATTATTATATTGTATTTAAACAGCTATGCTTTAAACAAAACGCTGCGAATTCTACAAAAATAACCTTCTGAATACAGAACACTTACTAATATTTACGAACTGAGAAACTACCAAAAAAATTGTTTAAAATATTTTGGCATGGTAAGGTTTTTTTTTTTTTTTTTTTTTTTTTTTACATTAATTTTGAGACGTTCTAGCTCTGTTGTTGCTCGGATAGAAAATTTGCTAATAGTTTTCTGGTCAGAAATTTAATGGAGAATATTTTCTGTTAAATGACATTTTCCTCTAGGACGTACCGTTTATGAGTTATATTTTTTTAAATCAAAACAGTCACGTTTTTATCACTCACTAAAATGTATCATTTTGACTCCCCTTAGCTCTGTTGGCGTTGGTCAAATCGAACATTTGACGACAGTTTTCTATCAGAAATTTAATAGAGAATATTTTTTGTTCTATAACATTTTTGGCTAGGGTGTACTTTTTGGGAGCTATTTTGATTTGAATGAAAAAATTCAGGTTCGAAACCGCTATTTTCTCTTTCTTTATTTCGAATAATATTTGATTGTTAATTGAATTTTAGTTATTAATTTAAGTAATTTGATTCTTTTAATTCTAAAATGTGAATTGGGAAAAACAGTAGATTATAAATAGACCTATCGATGATCTATTGTCATTCCTAGTCAGGAGGAAATAGCGTTTTTTTTTTTTTTTCATTCAAAATCATTGACTAATATCTCACAATTCTTGATAAATAACTAACAAAACATAAATACAGACTAGTCTAATCTAAGGTTATCACTGTTGGAATCCCTGGAAAACTAAAACCACATTGTTATAAGGCAACAAACTACACTTGCAAAACCTTCCTCGTGAAGCCAACGATTTATTTCGGGATTGGATTATCTCAAATTGTTGCCAGAGATTTCCGTATCGTCTCAGAAGATTCCCAATCACAGGGGTACTGGGAATACCAATCATAAGTGGCCCTGTCTTGTCTATTTCTAATGTAATGATCTAATTTCAATCAACGATTGATTGCTGGGTTTTTCAAGAATTTATGCCTCGGAGCTGGTATAGCCTGTTTGTTTAACAAATTCTTTAGATTACTTTTGAAGAAAATTGCTAAGGTTATAAAAATGTCAAAAAGTAGTTGGCATAGAACGGACTGAACATAGATAACAACTACTTTGAAATATATTTTTTTTAAACTTTTATTTTGAAGAATTACAAATTCTTCTCAAGTGCAATGAGTAATATGGTTGACAAAGACTCATTCATACAATATGTACAATGATATAAAACGAAGTTAGAAAATAAAATAGACAGCCTCTAAATATACTCTAAATTAAATAAAATATACAAGAAATAAAGTAAAATGCGAGAATAAAATAGGATATAATAAATTATAATATTGCTAAAAGTTGATAATTGCTGAGTAAATAAAAAAATAATAAATAAAAATTAAGAAAGAAAAGAAAATAATCATAAATACAACCATACTTTGTATACAGTATTTACAAACATTCCGAGAAACACCCCGATCCTAAATCGCCCAGCAATTTGTAAGGCAAGCCGAGCTCAGAGAGTTCCCTGCGCTGTTCTCTCAGCTGCGTCACTTGCAAAATCCTTTGAAATTAATCAATGAAATTTTTTTGCAGAATAACTTGCTTCCGGTTCATTAGAAATTAAACAAAAAAAAAATCTTGCTGGGCCTGGTATATTTCTTAGGAAGGCTGGTCGGATGAACATTTTTGTAACCCTTTTCACTGTTCACTTGGAATCATCTAAAAAAAGATTTTGAAAAAAAAAAAAATGATTTTTTAATTCCAATATATATGCCATATACAAATTACCAACAACTATTCTTTTTTTTAATATATTTTTAAAATTTATTTTTATTTATTTATTTACTTTAATTTACTTTACTAAATCCTTTAACGACTCTAAAAATATTGTTTTCGCCAAAATAAGTACTTTAAGGACTTTGTAAGAAGCTCAACTTACCCAATTTTTCACAACGCAGATATTAAAAATATTGCTTTAAAAGTTAATTGTTAACTAGTTTTCAAAGTAATTTGAATTATCCATTTCGTCACAACCACCAAAATAATTAACATACAACAAACTAATGAAGATTCTGATTTTCGGATTTAGTTTTTTTTTTTTTTTTTTTTTTTTTTTTTGGGGGGGGGGGAGGAGGTAAGTTAAGTTTGCTGCACTGTCTAAACTTTTTAACTTACCCGTTGATTAATCTCTGGTACTCATTTTTTTTTTCTTGATGTGAAGAACCTTTTTTCAAAACAGTTTCCTACTCCGACGAACATTACAATTGTTTTGCATATTTAATAATATTACGTTAGTTACTGATATGATGGTTATGAATCATTGACAGTAGGATGTGTGTCACATAGGGATATCAGGTTCTGATTATTTTAATTTTGATCTATAGTGAGATCATTCCAACAGAATATGACGTGAAAAGAACAAGGTTGTACGTCTTTTGGAGCGTTTTTTTTTTAAATTGGCGACGTGTTATCCTGCGCCTGCTGTCTTCAGTTTTTTTCCCTTGTGTGGAAAAGGTCAGGTTTGTATTAACGTCTTCAAAATGTCCAAAATGTAAATTTTATGGGCCTTGATAGTTTGTCGAATGTCTAGTTTTCTACCAGCGTCAATCGATTCTGTTAAGACTTTGTAATCCTCTACATATCGTTCCCAGTCGGGTTGAGGAGTCTGCTGGAGTTTCCCCTGGACCGGATCCAAACTCTTCAATCTGGAAATTCCAAGAAAGCGCTGTGCAAAACAGGAGCAAGAAATCTAAAGCGAAGGAAAGAGCCTTGAACCGCGAGCGTTAACAACTTGCCGATGAGTTAGTCATCCTTCAGTCGTCTCGCTGACGTCTTTCATTTACGAGGGTAACAGCTTCTAGTGCTAGAGGAGATCAATTATTTTAGAGTTAATATCTTCTTTCTGCGTCTTGCCTAACGCCGTTTCGATGATTTGTTTGGGTACCCAAATCGGTGATTTTTTATTGCTTTTTCGCATCGCATCTTTAAAATAGTGGAAAGTTTAATTTGAGAGACGAATAAAATGAATCATCAGGTGTCTATGTTGTCTTTGATGACAGGAATTGAGATTTCAACCGTTAAAAGCAATTTATACCGTAGTGGTTCCAAGGTTAATGCATTACTAAGCATTTTATAGATGAAAGGTATATTTTCATATTTCAAATACCGTTACTTTATCTTTGTTTTTTTATTGTATAGATTTTTTTTTTAACATAGTAAAAATCTAGAATTCTTACGTTTTCAATTTTTTAAATAATAACTCGGAAATCACCTCTGTGATTCTTAGGATTATTTTTTTTTTTTTTTTCAAAAAATAAAACCTGGTTTTTGAAGAATGATCAAAATGGCCTACTGAAAAGTGCACAATTTGACCTATCAACGTTTTCACGCAGCCAGGGATTAAGAAAGATGCTAACGACATCAAAATAATTTTTTTGATTTCTTGGATATATTTCTAGTTTACAATTGTGGCTGACATCTGTGTTGCAGATTCATAGGTACTCACAATTAGTCTTAATGACTTGTTTTCATTTTTTTAATTATTCCTGATCCAAGCTATTATTCTTTTTCTTATTATCTCCTACAGAGTGCTCTTATACTTGACGTATTTGTATCGTCATCTATCTGAAGTCCTATGGACGATATTATTTTTTTAGCTATTTATTGATTTTTACAACTGTACACAGTTTACAAGTAAATTTGATCATAATGATAAAAATGACATGTAAATAAACTGTGCAGCATTACTCATTAGTAACACTTCAATACAAAATTTTATTAGGTCCCATGGCCATCTTCTTTTGAGACGCCTCGGAGGATTATCGGGAATGGAGTGGGGAGCAAGTTGAGAGACTTGTGGTTTTGAATGGTTATGGAGCTTATTATGAAAGGATGGTTTGGGCTAAATCAGCAATATATGGAACATTAAAATCTTTATGGATAAGTTTATTGGTGACAAAGTAAGGAGCATTGAGGATTTTTCGAAGGTTTTTGGATCGTAAGGATTGGATACGAGATGAATTGGATGGTTTAGTGGAGCCCCAAAGCTCAACTCCATAGGTTTAATCATCATCATGTAAATGAGTATTTTGTAATTAATTGGGAGCTTTAAACGCTTTTCTAGTAAATGTTGTAGTCTGTATTTGCGGGCAGTTTCTTGTCGTTTTAGTCTTGTATATGGATTCCAAGTAAGACTTTTGGCCAAGTGGAGTCCTAGGTAGCGGATCTGTTAATCCAGGATTAATGGAATATTGTTAAAGGATGCTGTAGGACGAAGTAGTAAGTAGTAGTTTTACGACGAAGGGCAAAGGTTATTTGATGGGATTTGTTTGGATTAAATGGACGATATAAAATTTATTTATTAATCGCATAAAAAAAAACAAATTCCTAACCTCATTAGTTGCAGGAATTATAAAATCATTCATTATTATTCCATACATTAAGATTACGATTCTTGTAATATTTAAATATAAAGAACTAATCAAAAACTGATAATGGTGTGGGTTGCTCAGTGATTATAGGGTCAGAAGTAATACGCTACTCATTACCATCTGTCTTTTCTATTTTTTCGGCAGAATCGTATGCTATTAAACTAGCGCTAGAACACATAAAAACCCATTGGTCAAGCACCAAAAAGAATACTTAATATGTTCTGAACTCACTTTCGGCTCTCAATTGATTCCATTTCGAAATTCAAAATTGTTAGTTTTATGTGGATTTCGAGACATTCAGATATAGAAGGTAATGGACACGCGGATTTAGCAGCAAAAGAAGCGTGTTCCCTCTTCCCATTACCCTTCATTCCTGTCTCTTACCAGATCACAAATCATTCTTAAAACATCAAATCAATATAGTTTGGCATGAAAGATGGCTTAGAACCGACAGCAATAACAAACTTCAAAAATTAGACCAACTCCAGGACCATGGAAGGAAGAACCAGGAACAAGAAGAGAACAAGTCATCTTTACATGACGAAGAATTGGACCCACCGTTACTTATTGGAAGGCAAGCATCCCCCAAAATGCAACGATGTCAGGCAAACCTGACTATTGAACACATTCTTGTTGAGTGCAAAAAATACCAAAAGCAAAGGAAAGGTAATGGTCTGATGAATTTTGTTTGAAAAGTACTCGTATCTCCACGACCACATTATTCAATTTTTAAAACAAACAAACATCTAGAAGGACTTATTGTTTCAACCTCAGAATGGTGCCTTTAAACCAAACGTGGTGGTACATGGCACCAGAAAGTAAATAAATAGTTTAAAAAAAAAAGTTTAAAATATTATATATTTTATAAATAATATAAACAGCTGTAAGGAAATCATTAAAAACTCTTGTTTTAATAATGAGCATGTTCAGAATATCTAAAATACCCTTTGATGGTGACAAAGGAGTGGGGGTAGAGATAAGCTATCAGCGACAAGGACAGAGATGGCCAGTCGTGCCCTGGCGCTCAAGTTGACCCGGTGTGTCCCGTGATCATGTTCATGTTCTCAAGTGATTACATCATCACATCAAGGTGAGATAGTAGCGATTGGAGTGTGGATATCTTGTGAGTCATTAGCCAGCCAGTAGTATGGTAGTGTCTTCAGTAGTCACCATTCTGGGTATGTTTAACCACCATTTTGCAGTATTATTTACAAAATGTCTACCGTATTTTCAGTAATCTTAAGCCGTGCGTATTCTTTTTTCATTTTTATTTAAATAATGAAAGAAAAAAGATGCAAATTATTACCACATGTTGAGTTATTTTCGTCCACCTGACAATGAAATGAATTGTATTCTTAACAATACATATCTTTTTACTTCCGTAATCATGACTTGCTTCATGCTATTATAGGTATTTACATGATGATCTAGTTATCACCAACAACATATATAATAATACTCAACATATTATTATAAGTTTTAAATTATTATTAATCTGAATTAATTTATTTTGTTGAGTTATGTAGTTTTGTTTTGATCTTTAAATTTCAAATCTATAAATTACCTTTATTATTTTTTATAATAACATGAAATACTGGAATTTATGGTTATTATTTAAAAAAAAAACAAAAAAAAAAAAACCGCCATTGTAAGCATTCTCTGCTGCGCCGGTTCGAGTCCGGTCTTAAAAGATAAAATTATCGTGGCAGATAGTAATGAATCTCGACTTTCCGATGGATAAAATAGGTTGGGTAACTAGTCTATTCCTGGTCTATATGGCATACATAAAATCGTTTAATTCCCACAAACAAAGCTTTTAAAAAACAGTGCACTCAGATTGTGAATATATCTCTCATGGGCTGCAATAGTGGCACAACTCAAAAAATCATTTTTTGAGATAATTGGGTTTTAAGTTTTCATTGCTAAGGAAAATGCATAGGAACTGCATTTTGCTTGAAATAGAGAAGGCATAACGAAGGTAATTTAGCTTATGCAAACTAAAGCATTTCCTATGCATTTTCCTTTGCATAGAAAACTTTAAACCCACTTATCTCAAACAATGATTTTTTGAGTTGTGCCACTATTGCAGCAGCCCATGAGCGATTTGTAACCTATTAGGACTTGTGTTTAATATATAATTTTTTTTGTATATACTAATTTTAAAAAAAAACAACTAATAATAATGATAGTTTTAATAAAAAATACTTATTAAGACGAAATAAAATATTTCTAATTCTACTAATTTTTAATTAATACAAACAAATCGTTGGTATTTTTAAGAAACCGGATAATTACATCTATGTCTAGTATTTATAAAATTAAGTACAGCCAATGATTATAACAAAAAAAATGATAATAAATAATCTTTTTTTTTTTTTTTTTTTTTTTTTTTTCAAGTAAGAAATAGAGGTTTGCCATCACCCTCTAATCCGTCCATAAATTATTGAGATCGTTCAATATATTATACATTTTCTGTACCCATATTTTACATTACTGAACTAAACGACAGAATAAAAAACAAGACGTTAAATAGTTATAAAATTACTAACTCTGCCCTGATCGGTTGGCATCAACTCAGTGACAGATGACATCACCCGTCTACGTATCACGGTCTATTGTAAATATTTTCCGAGCTATGTAAATTTAAATGGGCGACTAAATTCTGTGAGGTGGTTCTGCAACAACAATCCTGGCATATTTAATGAAAAATGTTTCAGTAAAGCAGTACGTTAACCTTATAGCAAGTTAACAGTATTAACAAATAAAGTATAAATAATATTTTTAAAAAAATCAACTTATCGATATTTTTGAAAAAAATATCAAAATTATCTAATGGGTTGTGTAACCACTAATTAAAACGAGTTAAAAAATAAATTATATTGAATTTTTCAATAAAGGAGTCATTCAATAAATATATTATCTTGTAGACTTTATTTTAGTTAAACTCCTGATGTATCAATTTATTTTCACTACAATGTGACATGTTTCGGGAAATGTTATCCCATCATCAGACTTTTTTTTGTATCTAAAAGTTTTAGATAGACAAGATAGGATAACACAAGAAGAAAAAAAAAATAGTCTGATGACGGGATAACATATCCCGAAACATGTCACATTGTAGTGAAAATAAATTGATATATGTGAAGTTTAACTAAAATTAAGTGTATAATATATTGTATTAAATAATTAAATATAATATTCTTAAAATAGAAGCAATTTATATATGTTTTCTGCATTTAAAAGAAAATCATGGCGACGAACAAAAACAGATAAGATTATGTTTATTTCTGAATTCTATAACAAATTCTGAAAAAAAAGATAAAAATAAATAATGTAATTTATATTTATTTATTTATATAAATTATGTTATAGTAAATTTAATTTTATCATAATTCTATGCAATTTAAATTCAATTATATTTAAATTTATTCAGTTATAAAATAAATTGCAAGCTTTTTAGAATTATGCTCAACTTGTATCGATTATATATTTAGTCATTCAGAACGTAAAATAGTGAAAAGCTAAAAAAACTAGCTAAATCTAAAGCTAAAAAAATAGCCAAGCAAAAAACAAAAATAGCAAAAAGCTTCTTTTTTTTTTCTTCGTCATTCATTCGTATTTAGTTATAATTTACATTCCTTCTATTTAATTATTCATAGTCTTATTTTCCTAACTCTTCTCCCCCATCAAATATGTGCTGATTATATTTGTTAGCATATAAGAAACAAATTTTTATACTTGAGGTGCGCATGTTGGTATGGAAGGGTCAATACAATTAGGATTGATAAATTAATTTGATATTGAATTTTTTAATTTTTTTTTAATATGAAAACTAGTTTCGAATGTTGAGCATTCATAAACAGTTCTAAAAACATACAATAATTTTAAAAGATTGGCACTCTGCTACATGGGATATATATATATATATATATAAATTTATTTTTCAATTCAAGAAAACAAATCCAACACTTGATACTAAATTACAATCCATCTGACTCTTTCGTCTATTTACATTCAGTCTGCTGTAGACCCTGAATTCTTTCAGAAGCCGTTTTCATTTTGCCTCATTATGTGTGTATCAGCATGTTTGATTTCTTGTCTTACATTTAATAAGTGATATTCCACTAATTCCTGTTGAACAGATCCGCTACCTAGGACTCCATTTGGACAAACGTCTAACTTGGAATCCACATACAAGACTAAAACGACAAGGGACTACCCGTCGTTACAGACTACTTCAACATTTACTAGACAAATGTTCAAAGCTCCCAATTAATTACATAAGACTCATTTACATGACTGTGATTAGACCTTTTTGGACGTACGGAGTTGAACTTTGGGGCTCTACTAAACCGTTCAGTTCATCCCATATCCAATCCTTACAATCCAAAATCCTTCGAAAAATCCTCAATGCGCCTGACTTTGTGACCAATAAACTTCTCCATAAAGATCTTAATGTTCCATATGTTGCTGATTCAGCCCAAACCAGATACATATCCTTCCATAGTAAGCTCTACACTCCAATCCTCTAGTCTCCCAACTTACTTCCCCCTTCATCCCTGATAATCCTTCGAGGCGTCAGAAAAGAAGATGGTCTAGATACCTTTTAGTGTAGATTTTATTGAAGTGCTACTAGTGACTAGTTCTTCACAAGTTATTTACATGCCATTGTATTCACTATCAACTCATTTACTTGATGTAAATTATTTTGTACAGTTTTTTAAAGAATGCATTACTGTTTTGAAATTTTTGTATGTTTTTTATAACTGATAATGAATGTTAAACATTCGATACTAGTTTTCAGATTAAAAAGAAAATCCAATAGATTGGCAAATAATTCATCCCTATTTATTTTCAATTCGGATTGAGTTTACTTAATTAAGCAATTTTATAAATAACTTATTTTGCAAAAGATTTTTTTTTTTTTTTTGACGTTTTATAATACATATCCTCTAAGGTTGCACCATAGCTCAGCATTATCCTGCCTCATTTCCTCCCCTCGCCGAGCCAACGAACACGAGGAATGCGAAGTACCAACGCTCCAGCAATTACCCGCCCAATCCATGCGATGCCATGGAATTTTGGAACGCTTGTTGTTGATTTCCAGCTGAGTGCGACTTATCGATTCCGAAGCGCCATCTCGGTGACGTGTATTTGCCTTTGATTCTCTGCCCGCATTCCATTTAGATTAGCAGTATCGGGGCCCCATAAAGTGGGGATATCTTCTGAATCCTGCTTCATCGGCCTCTGTAGTCGTTGTTATCACTTAATCTGTCGATGAGTTAATCTATATTTATAATAAAATCATACCTACTACGGATTGTTACGAAAGAATCATATTCTGCATACTTGCATAAGATTCCGTAATATGAGAGAGTTATTAGAATTTACCGCCCACTAAAAGCAACAGTCCACCTGTGGATCCAACCCGGTCCCTAACGACAGTCCTCTCAAGTAAATATTTCAATCCGTCTACTCAACATCCTATTTATGTATTTTATTATTATACATCACAAGTTTAATTTTTTATTAATTCGATTTACTGTTCGAGTAAATAATAAGTTTTATTTATTTATTTTATTTTTTTTTTATATGAGGTTGTACTTACAAACATCTCAAATTTTTCTTGAATTCTATTCCAATTATCTAATCCAAGTTAGGTAAGATAGGCTATCTAATTATTCAAACTACTTTAACTCGACTGAAATATTTTAACCGAACTGTACTGGACTGGCTTGGTAACGAATGAATCGCTCTTCATTGGTTATGGTTAGTAAGTTAGTTCAGTATTAGCTTCTAGAGTTATTGTTTAAGATGTGTATTTTTATGTTGGTATTAATTTTTTTTTTCATTGTGAATTGATATTTAATAAGTGGAAAATAACAATGCCATGTCAGGAACCTGTAAAATAACTGCCCACTATTAGCGCTTCAATAAAAGATTTTCGATGGAAGGTCTTTAAACCACATCCTCTTTTCAGACGCCTCGAAGAGTAATCGGGAACCTCAAATGGGAAATAAGTTGGAGGACTAGTGGATTTTTGTGGGTAAGGAGCTTGTCATGGAGGTTATATTCGGGAAACTTCAGCAACATATAGGAACATAAGATCTTTGAGGTGATTTGGATGGCTTAGTGGAGCCCCAGATTTAACTCCGTTTGTCCAAATAGATCTAATTACTGTCATATTTATGACTCTTTTGTAATTAATCGGTGTAGAACACTACTCTAGATTCCATCTTATAATACAAACTATGCAGTCACCACCATCATTTAGTTTCTCTACAGAGCTCTATAGTTCTCTGTACCATAAAACAGTATTTTTTACCTGTTGGCATGACCGCTGGATAGTGCGTCTCCTCCCATCCGTCCGTTTGATACATTGGGTTCAAAATTGATATTCAGTCTCCACCAAAAAACTTTCTGGCTCAGCCTATTTGTTCACTGCTCCTATATCTATGAACATTCTGTGTGTCATCGCTTGACTGTTATGTTGCAGAAAGTGTTATCACTGACCTCACGGTAGCCGGATCTGCTGGCCAGCTCATGAAGACTCGTTTGTTGTTAGTTGATGACTCGGCTTTTGTAAAAAAGGAAAGGCACCATTTTATGATGATAGATCACTTTTCTATTTGTGTCTCCTCCAACCCGATTCCCGACATTGTTTCTGACAGTCCGGCCACTCGGACGAATTATTTTACCGAACCTAATTTGTATGATGCCAACATTTTGTATGGTACAGTTTGCTTACAGACAAAAATGGTCGAGAAGTTCTGACAGTAACAACAGTACACTGATGGAATCGTCCCATCGCCTACCTGCGAAGTAAAGTATCTTTTTGGCTATTGGGAAATCGCACTGTTTATTAAAATTACACTAAATTGTTTTAGAATGGTTTATTCGGCCTCCTGAATATCTATATTTCTTAATTATTTAGTACCCTGTATCTATAGACAACGGTTTTTGTTAACATAGTTCGATGTACAGCTTCTGATCTCTTTGCCAAAGAAGTGTAGACGCTCCTGCGGAATGCGTAAAGGAGGGTGTAAATTTATCACTAAATATTCATTAGAAGAAAAAAAAATTCAGCAATTGTTTGCAAAAATTTGCTGAGGTGTTAAAGAAAGCGTAGCATAAATGTTTTTAGAACGGCGTTTCAGGTAAACTTTCGTAAAATGATAGTAGCGTACCGGCTCACCGCCTCGCCTTCTCTACTAGATATTCAAACGTAACTTATATATCTGAATTAAAACAATTAAATCAATGAATTATTGTTTGTTTTAAAATTCAAGGAATAAATTTCTCCTTATTGCTTTTAAAAATGTTTATCTAAACACTTAAAAAATCGTACCTATAAAATGTAATGATGCATGGATTACAGGAAATCACTGCATTACGTATAACTGTGCAGTGTCAATTGAAATTTTATAATTATTTGTATTTACGAAGTTTTACTTATCAAATACACTCAAGAATGTCCAATAGGTTATCGCTACCTCAAAAAATCCATCCAATAATAGCGGTTAATCACTCTTTATTATCGTTTTATCCAATAAGGAATCATTCTTTATCGCCAAGTGTATGGGTCACGAATCTTCGAATGGTCTTATTTCGAAATATCATTTTAAAAAGTAAACAAATGTTTATCTTTGCATTAAACCTTGGGATTATAAGTGATTTCATTCACAGAGGTTTTATCTTATATTACCTTTAATAAACGAGGGATATTTATGTTTTGTATTACATTATAAATGTATGAGTTTACATTAAGTTGTTATTTAAATATTTTTGTTTGTTTAGTAAAGTATTAAGAGTGCTTCGATGATTTATTTATTGCTTATAGAAACGTTTTGACAAACGTCTAAACTCTCACGGCATTTTTTGAGGTATAGATTTAATTTTGAAAATTTTCAAACTTCTAGGTACTTCTTATTTTCCTTTTGGAATCGGCCAAAAATATTTATTTACTTAGGATAAATTTCATGGTCATCATTGTGGCTACAGAATAAGAGATATGAACCACTACAGGTATGAATACCAGAAAAAACGATGTGAAGAATGGACTACGTAACATTTGCCTGCTTAAAGAAAATGTAAAAAAAAAAAAAATTAAACATGAATTACTCAAAATTTTGTTTTGCTACATAACCCCTTCATTTACCAAGCCCTTCAATTTTGTATTATGGAACATAAACCATTAAAGTTAAAATAAAAAAAGCGAACAGAAAAAAAGATATTTTAAAAAATAGTAAAAGACATAGGTGATATAAACTTTACATTTTTTTTTTCCCGTTTGGATTTGTAAGAAAATATTTCTCAGAGCAAAAATAATTTTGAAAGTTTTTAATTATTTTTTTTCTTTTCCCAAAAATACTAAATACGCTGAAAATTATTTTAAAATGTTCCACCTGTTAGATTTGTCGAAATTCAGTTGTTATTTCGTTTAGTTACTAATTTAATTTTTGAAAATCACATATTCATTGCACAGCATATCTATTTCGACAGGATATGTTATTTGACTGATAGTCAATATTTATCTTGCGTTTTTTGGCACTTAAAAAGTAACATTTTGACACGCTCTAGTGTAGCTCTATTGCTCGGATCGAAAATTAAATGACAGTTTCCTGATTGAAAATCTAATGGAAAATATTTTTTGTTATATAATATTTGTCGCTAGGATCTACCGTTTAGGAACTATATTGGTTTGAACAAAAAAAGTCTGGTTTGGAACCGCTATTTTTGTTTATTAGGAATAATTGATTGTTATTTTAATTTAATTATTAATTTAAGTAATTTGATCATTTTAGTTATAAATGAGAAAAACAGTAGATAATAAACAGATTGACATATTGATCTATTGTTTTTCCCAGTCAGGGTAAATAGAGTTTTGGTTTTATTTTAGGATTAAATATCTATGTACATATATACCATATCTAATCCCACACATTCTTTCGACGTTTTGACTGATGTAGTATTTCATTTTATCCACATTTTTTTTTTTTCAGTAATTCTGTATGTAACGGAATCTTGCATCGCAATTTTCACCTATTTCCAGCTATCTGATTATCTTGAAAATTTGCACACTTGTCAAGGACCAATGACAATACAATAATTGCACAACTTTGTTTTAATGTTTTTACTCAGTCCACTCGAAATACCCCCAAAAAAGGGGTCTACCTTGCAAAATGTCGAATAGTAGGTTTTATGTTTTTACATGATCCAGATGGGTCCTGAGAATAAAATATCAAAAATGAAACTAAATTTGATAAGGGTAAAATTTTTGGGGCTAAAAAATCCCAAACTTTTTGAACTTTTTTCAGATTTTGAAAAAAAAAAAAAAATACAGAAAAATGGTTTATTTATAAAATTAAAGTTTATTAAATTGTGCGTTTATAGACAAATCTTAAGTTGAATTTGATTTAAGGGTTTAAAAAGCTGTTGTGTTTAAGAGTCTATAACGCAAAAATGGCTAATTAAATCAAAAAATGTTACACACTAAAAGTAATAGATCATTACTGTAAATTTTGTGCAAGATTGGATTTTTAAAGTAAAAATTTGCCAATTCCTACTCTGAGATATGTCAAAAAAACAAAATTATTGGTTGTTTTTGGATAATAAAATATCAAAAATGAAACTAAATATGATAAAAGGAAAATGTATGGGGTGCAAAAAAACCCAAACTTTTGAACTTTTTCAAGATTGTGGCAAACAACATATAGAAAAATGCTTCCAATTGAAAAATAATTTATATACAAAATTAATAATATAATAATAATAATAATAAAGGTTTAGCGAACCAAAGCCAATTAAATTAAAGTTTAATTAAAACCATTTAATTAGCCAATTAAATTAAAGTTTAATTAAAAACCAAACAAAATTAAAGTTTATTAAAATGTGCGTTGAAAGACTGTTTTTTTTTAACTGTAGCGTGTTTTTTTTTTAAACTAATTTATTTTTTACCCTTAACTATAGGTTGCATTTTGTACTGTTTTGTATAAATTTTCGGAGAACCATTTCATGTCATCCACTTGACACCTATATATTCTAAATAAAAACTAGTTTTGAATTTTTTTTTGGAACGTTGCATTATAGATCTAATTCATCTATTCTAAATAATTTACATCTGCTCGGGCTTCATGTGATTTTTCGTTTCAGTCTCGTATCTCGGCTGAGCAGTAATACAATTTTATCTGCTCGAGATAAAATTCTGAGAAACAGTTTTGCTAAATAATTATTAACATAAAGAATAAATCAAATATTTACGATGACTTACTCATTAATCTATAAGTCATTCTTGTTTACCTCGTGAAATTTTCAAGGCTGCATCGGATGACAGTATTTGTATTTAGTTATAATCTAAGGTTTAAGCGATATTTATGGTGGAAGGACGCAGGTGAACACTAGATGTGGAGTTTATGTAAGAAGGGGCCGGTGACGTAGGCGGCGCCTCCGCTTTCACTGCCACAGCCTTATGGATATGCATGTGTTTATGTATTATAACCTTACTATTGTTTTATATATGGTTCATAATTTTGTTTCGAAATACGATTTTATTTATCGTGTTCCTTCCCATAAAATTATATTAATGAATTTTTAATTATAAACATTGTTCAGCATACATGATGTATTTTTCGTAAACTACATGTTTCAGGAAGAAGTTTTCCCATCAGGTTCATAATAAAATAGTAAATTTTATAAAAATACATTTTAGAACTCATTGCAGAAATAACGATAGTCTAAAAAAAACTAGAAAAACACGCTTTCATAGCAAACCTATCTAAAAAACAAAGTATGGTGTACAATTAGCAGCAGTTAGCAGCAGTCCTTTTAATTTTTTGAGTTCAAGGTTCGAAGCTAATTTCTCTGTACTTTTCTTGATTTGTTTGCATTTGAAACACAGTTTATCCAAAATCAACCTACAATTTTTTTTTTTGACATATCTCAGAGTGAAATGAACAAATTTTTACTTTAAAAATGCTTTCTTTTAGTACTTTTAGTATATAATATTTTTTTTTTATTGAATGAAACATGATCAAAACTAACTTTTTAAAGTTGGCAAAATTCTTCGATGTTTCAAAATCGATTTTAAACGCCTAAATCAAAGTCAGCTTAAGGGTTGTCTTTAGGTGCACAATTTAGTAAACTTTAATTTTTTTTTAAATAGTTTTTTTTTTTTCAAATTCTAAAAAAAAGTTCAGAAATTTTTTTTTTTTTTTTTTTTCCACCCAAACATTTTCCCCTTAGAAAATTTAGTTTCATTTCTTAAATTTTACTCTTAGGATCCATCTGGACCATATAAAAACGTAAAACCCTACAACTTCACCTTTTGCAAGGCAGACCCCCCATTTTGGCGGTAATTTAACTAGAGTAAGTGAGAACATTAGAGCAAAGTTGTGCAATTATTGTATTTTCATTAGACCTTGAAACGTGTGCAAATTTTCAAATTAATCAGATTGCTGGAAATAGGTAAAAAGTACGGTGAAAGATTCCGTTACATACAGGTGAAGTTTATTTATTAATTGAAGCGTATTAATAAATTTAAATTACCAATTAAATTATTAAAATATTATCCTTTGCTGTGTACAATGTAAATGTATAAAATGTTACCATAACTAATACTGCATTACAGAACAATGTCCTCATTTGTTTATTCTCATTGGCATACTTTTACTATTTATTTGGATATTTCAAATTATTTAAATTATTCTTCTATTTAAAATTAATTTTGCTTAAATTTCACATCTAATAATTTCACTAATATTTAAATATTTTAATTTTTTATTATTCATTTTTTTAGTTAATTCATTTTAAGTAATTTTACATATTTTTATATTCGTAATTTATTTATTACATTTGCATAATTTGTTCCAATTTGCCTATATCTTTTTTATAGTTTATAGCTTTATCTATTGTTTTATTTATTTAAATAGCCTCCATTATTTTTCTATGATGCGTTTTATTTTCATGATTGAGAATTTTTATATTTTCGAACGTAAGTGTTCCATTTTTTGTGCGTGGTTCAATAACGCTGTTTTGTCGTTTTCTTGTTTATTTTTATTTATTTTGTTACAATCGTTTGTTGGTTTACTCTTATATACAGATTTTGTCTAGTTTTTTGAATGTGATATTTATCACAATTGATACAATTTATTTTATAAATTAAGTCTTTTTTATTCATTTTTTTGGTTTATTATTATTGTCTCTTATTTTTTATAAGGGTTAATATGCTAAACTGTGTTTATAATATAATAACGAATATACTTAAACTTTATTTGAATTTTTAATGTATTTGCCAATGTTCATGAAATTGATACATAAACTTATATATGCCTTATAAATCCCAAACGATTAGCATAATTTTAAAACATTTTACTTCGAAATTTCATATGATTGGGCCAGAATGAATTTATTCCGTTTAATATCATTTAATTTTGCATTTTACAGGAACACAAAGAAGGTGGATGTAATTAAAGTAATTTTTGTCGTGTGATATACAATTAAAAATTGATTACCTAATTGATAATTTTCGACATAAATGGATTATAAGGAATTAAACAATTATCTGTAATTATTTCTGTTTTTCAATTTTGTATGAATTTATCAAATTGTGTATAGAGTTGTTTTTTTTTTTTTTTTTTTTGATATAAAATAGAAATGTGGCTTCTATTAATACTGAAATTTCTATATGAAAACCTTATAATATATTTTCTAAAATTCGTAATAAATTATCTACTATTTCATTTTTGATGTCATTTATAACTGACTATTTATAGCTATATATAAGGTTCAATCTATAACAAATAATTCTTCATTATTCAAAATTAATTTTTTTTTTCTTTTCAGGTAAGCATTTTTTAATAATGGAACCAACTCTTCTTCTTCACCTGCATAATCTATTTACTCTATTTATAGAGTTGTCAGACTAAATAGTGGATAAATTAAGAGGTAACCTAACTATCATTGACTAATTATTAGATATATTAATTTAGAACTAATTTTAAAAATATGTTTTTATTTAGATTCTTCTGATAATCTTTTATTTGATATATGTATACGATTTAAAGTTTTAAGTAATAGGAGTAGTGACCCTTTACCACGTATCCTAACCGAGCGACGTGATGTGGTTTTTCAGAACGTTAAAATGGTCAGCTGTAGGTTGGGTTCATATGTGTACTTGGTTTGATCAATCATGATCCATGGATCTTGGACACTGTATTTATAAATCGGTGTATGGAAATACAAGGCGATGGGAACACAAATGATCTAAGTGCACTAATCACGGTCTCCCAGTATATTTTATTTTTTTTAAGTATACCTTTGGCTTCCTAAAAATTGTCTTGCTTCTAATCAAGCACACTTTTGGGATTTACTCCTGGAGTATAATCAGATTTAACTGTACCCTGACATTGATGCCGAAGTCTGCTGGCGAGGTCTGCTAACTATTAAGGTTATTTTTCAGCCATTTCTTCTATCTCAAATTTCAAATACAGATGGCTGGTATCATTTTGGTAATATTTTCTTGGGATTATATTTTAACTCACTAAGTCCTTCGAGAAGACCAGTTATGGTTCTCAACTCGTTCCATTTCGAAATTGAAGTCAGGTTAACCTTTAATAATACTTCGTTATGCATGGTGCACTGGAAAGTTGCTGCATGGATTACTGCGTTAATGTTAGTAAAAATTCGAATTAAGAAAGCTGGGGTATTATTTTTTGTTTTATTTCAGCTTACCTTCGAGATTAGTTTACTAAAATATAGTTACAATCGTCTTGGAAATGTCTTCTTGTTTAATTTATTTTAAAATGTTGTTCATTAATGTTTTAGAGAGTAAAACATTTAGGTTTTAACCGCTCGGTACACTAAAAAAAAACAGTAACAGTTTATCCAGGCATTTTCATATCTGTTTGTATATTTTATGTTTTGATAAAAATGATAGAAATGTTATCCTTGCAAAATGCCACATAACTATAATAATGCTTTATTTACATATTTACATTTTAAAAATTCATTTGCCATACATGTTCCGGCCTTACATCCTCTGCATGGTTAAAATAATTTTGTACTGTAACGAATAGGTTCAACATTATAATGTTGTACTTTAAACAATATGAAAGACCAGGTGTAAGATTAAGATCATGCAGCATAGTTGATGTTTTTGTATAACGGGGCTAATTATTAATGGTCCAATGCTACATAGCTTTCCTCAGGATTCCCAAAAAATTTTGAAAGGGCATTGCTCTAAAATGTCGCAGTTTTGATTTCTTGGTGGTGACTCATTTGTGATACGGTGAACATTATCAGTTTTTGGGTGTCCAATTATAAGACGGCTCAGGACTACTCAGCGTTTTAGTCCAGTCAAAGAGTGCCGAAAGGAGAGGTATAGGGTTCATAATCTACGTGATAGTTTTTGACTTCACAGCTTCGTAAGGAGTAGTTAAAAGGTTAACATACTAAAAGTCCCCCTGGGGGGTGGGGGGGGGGAGAAGGTCTTATTTTTGTTTTGTTTTTTTCGATTATATCTCAAAAACTGTGGACTCGAGAATATGCTATCATATCATATAGAAAAATATGCTATCGATCAAAATTAAAGCTAATTAAATTTCCAATAAACTTGTTCCTATACATATATACAGGGACGTAAAATGGAGGTCCCGAGCCTCTGCGATGTCAGGTACTCGTTAAAGATCCCTATCCTAATTATACCTGGATAGGCAAAATTTAGGACACCCACCGTAGAATCGTCCGATTAGCCATAGCAGCATAATGTGACGTTAAACGAAATAAACAACAAACTATACACATATATTCGAACTTTCAACGGTTTTCAAGATATGCGTTATTAAATATCGACAATTTTCGAAAACAAAATAATTTATCTCACTTTTTGTCACACATTTGATTAAAGTGCCAGAAACGGTTATATGAAATTAAAGTAAGTTTGATGCTCTACAACTTTTATTCTGACATTTTTTCTGAAAAATTGTGGAAGGCACTGGAATGAAATGTTTGACAAAAAGTGAGGTAAATTTTTTTTCTTTCGAAAATTACCGACTTTCAATAACGTGTATCTTGAAAATTGTTGGAAGTTATATACGATAGACTATAGATACGACAAATACGTATACAATCAATTTTATAGACAATTAAATTAGCTTTAATTTTGATTCGAAACATATTTTCCTAGAGTCGACAGTTTTCAAGGTATAATAGAAAAACCCAAAAATGGTACCTTCTCTCCTCCCCCTCACCGTTAGCTCAACCCCCCCCCCCCCCCCCCCCCCCGGGACTTTGTTGCGGGGACTTTTATTATGTTCACCTTCTTACTACTCCTAACGAAGCTATGAAGTAAACAATTTTCGTATATTCCATGCACTACACCCCTCATTTCAGCACTCATTGACTGGACTACATGACCTTTTATAGGCTTACCAGTTTATGTTTACTTTATGTCCTTAAGCTATACCCATACTTCTTGTCATCTCCTATATAGGGTGTCCCGAATTTAAATGGCAAAACTTCAAGAACTTATAGGGGACCGAAAAACTAAGACAAAAAGTTATTTAGAGATTTGCTGCTTAGTTTTAGAGAAAAATCGCAAAAAAAAAAAGAAACAAAACAAGTTTTCATTTTTATACTTATTTATTTACATTTATATTTATGTTATGTTCTTTTTAATGTAAATATTGCTTAAAATGTTGTCCTCTTGCACCAATGCAAGCATTACATCTAGCACTCACTTGATAAATTGCAGCTAAACATTGTTCTGATGATATTTGGTGCACGTTTTGTCTTAGTTTTTCGGTCCCCTATATGTTCCTGAAGTTTTGCCATTTAAATTCGGGACACCCTGTATATTATATCGTACCAAAATAAAGAGATGAGTTTATATTTGTTTAAATATTTTTAGAAATTCATAATATTATATTGTGGACTCGAACACCGTTTTGTACTGACGATTGATGACGAGGAATGTTTTTAAATTACTATTCTAATCATTCCATACTAGTTATTTCAAAATAATAAACTTATCTGAATTGATCCAACTTGTATATTTCCTTTTTTTTTATCTCTCTCCCTCTCTTCATTGAAACTGGGTCGTAGCCGGGTTCAGTTCCGCTAATCTGTTTCAGTTGTTCGCTCAAATCCGCCGGTCCCAGAGAGCCGAAACAACAAACTCTCTGTTGACACACAAATTGCTCGTTAAAAAAAATTAAGGGAGGCAGCTGGCGATAGCCCGAGTTCACTGGACTGATAAAACTGTTGCCGTCCGCCTCTTTCTATTCACTCCACTGCTCTCAGTTCGCTGTGGCTAAATTAATCTGAGTATCTCCGTCGTTAATAATGCTTTATTGTTATAAAAATAGGGATATAATAACTTGTTAAGCTGTGGCAAAACAGGCCATATCTTTATAATTACAGGGTTAATTACCCTTAGAGTGTAGTTAGTTATACGTTCTTTTCTTTTCATTTCTTTTTTTTTTTTGTTTTACAAATTATGCTAGAAAATGATTTTTTTTAAAAATGAAGATCGTTTTAATTATGATTTACACACTTCTGAATCAGTTCATTAAAAATCTACCTATTATAAAATTATCCTTGCGTCTTATTTCAAACAATATCATTATTTTAAATAATATTAACGAATAATAGTAAAGATTCTTTGACCGAAATTAAAGAGAGAAAAAGATAGTTCCAGCGTGCAGTCATTTACAAATACCATACATAGGCATAAATTTGTTGAGCCGACAAAAAAATAAAATAAAAAAAAAAAAGAGAGAGAGAAATATGACTGAGATAGATATGAATCACATTATCTTTAATATAATTTTCTAGTAGACCTGCCGAACACTCGCTATGTGCGCCGAAACTTCGGCATAATGAATTTATGTCCTTTTATTGTGTTTATAAACGACGGCCCACCCCGACCATATTCTCTATAAAATAAAAATTACCTTCTTCCAGTTGTTCAACAGACCATTACTGGTTCATCCTCCAGCAAAGTCGTTGGGCAGCCTCCTTCAATCCTCGACTCCCAGAATCCTCCTCTGCTACACCCTCCATCCATCTAAGACAGGATCTTCTGTTTCTGGATCTGTATATATCCTTATCTATTATTATTTTGTGGATCTCATCATCTGAGAAACGAGTCAGCCGACCTACCTTAGTCATCACAGTTTGATGTCTTTAGCTATGTCTGATTCGCCTAGGAGGTTATATACTTCCTGATTAGTGGTATGCTTGTCCGGCTCCATTAGGTCCACAGTTACTCCGCATAATTCTTCTTTCGAATGTAGGCTTTGTTCGTCCGATACAGGTATTACCCGTGGTTCAGAACCGTAGGTTAGTACTGGTCTTAGCAGCGTCGTATATAATGGTAACTTGGTAGTACTATATTTCTGAAGTATCTTCCAAAGTAACGTATGTCAGAGTTTTAATTAAAAATTACCTAGCGATTTTAAACTTACGAAAAGTTTAATTAATCAGGTTTATATATCCTTGCCTTGCATTCGATGGGTTATAGGTCTAATGTTATTTGAATAAATTCTTGAGGAATATGCACCATCTAATTCAGAACCGTAATGAATCATAAAATTTCGTAATTTTAATTAATTAAAATTTTTTTGCTCTTATTTAATTAATGCTTTTAATAATCCTAATACGTTTCATATTCCATGTTTAAAGAATATGTATAAGTAAATACCGAAACAAAAATGAAACTTTTAGTCAAGAAAATTAAAAAAAAAAGAGAACTTTAGGTGGAATTTTTTGCCTGTCTATATATTATACGAAGTTATGGTAATAAAAAATATTAATTAGTTATCAATAAAGTTATATGATTTTTTTCTAGAATATGCTGTTAGAAATGGAATGCCCGGTCGTATCCGGATTTTTGCTTATTTGGTATTGAGTTTTGCATTGTGGGAAGATAACTTTCAGCTTTCAAGATAATCTGGATCTGTATCGAACGCTGCAAACATGACTCAGTTTGACCCCGGTGTACCTTATCTCAGGTCATAGGTCCCTTCATGTATTGAGTCTTCAGATAGCTTTGTATCTATGTAGTTAAACACGAACCAGCTCCAAGTAACCACACTAAACAACAATGGCCTCCTGGATCTTATGGAGCGCATATTTTTTCTCTCTTTTTTTTTTTTTTAATCGTCCGTTTAAATTAACTTATAGTTATTCCAAAGGACATAGTTCCAACTTACGAATCGTTAAGTAACACGCTAGCTCTTAAAAAAACTATGAATATAATTCTCATTTAATGTTTAAGAGATTATAATGCACGGGAGCCTTTCTCGACGTGGAACAGGCTTTTGACCGAGTCTGGCACCCAGGACTACTTTACAAGCTCTATAAATTCCTTCCTTCAACGTACTTCCTAATTATCCGTTCATATCTAAGTGATAGAACTTTCCAAGTAAAGCATAAATTTTCCTATTCTCCCCTCTTTACTCAATCTGCCGGTGTTCCTCAAGGTAGTATCCTAGGCCCCATCCTCTACACGGTGTATACAGCTGACATCCCAACTCATCCTACCACTGTCCTCACCACTTATGCTGATGACACATGTGTATTATCAGTAAATAATGATCCCTTCATTGCCTCCCAAACACTCCAATCCCATATCCTAAACATTCAAGAATGGTGTCAAAAATGGAGAATCAAAATAAACCCGAACAAATCTCACCAAATAACCTTTACCCTTCGTCGTAAACCTACGACTTCCTGTCCAACAGTATCCTTCAATGATATTCCACTAATCCCTGTTGAACAGATCCGCTACCTAGGACTCCACTTGGACAACCGTCTTACTTGGAATCCACATACAAGACTAAAACGACAAGAAACTGCTCGTCGTTACAGACTACTTCAACATTTACTAGACAAACGATCAAACCTCCCAATTCATTACAAAAGACTTATTTACATGACTATTATTAGACCTATTTAGACGTACGGAGTTGAGCTTTGGGGCTCTACTAAACCATCCAATCCATCTCGTATCCAATCCTTACACAAAATCCTTCGAAAAATCCTAAATGTCACCAATAAGCTTATCTATAAAGACCTTAATGTTCCATATGTTGCTGAGTTAGCTCAAACCAGATACCTTTCCTTCCATAGTAAGCTCCATAACCACTCCAATCCACTTGTCTCCCAACTTGCTTTCTCCCCCATCCCTGATAATCCTCCGAGGCGTCTGAAAAGAAGATGGCCTAGAGACCTTTTAGTGTAGATTTTATTGAAGTGCTACTGGTGAGTAGTTCTTCACAAGTTATTTACATGCCATTGTACTCACTGTCAACACATTTACTTGTTGTATATTATTCTGTACAGTTGTAAATATCAATAAATGAAAAAAAAAAGATTATAAAAGTTAAAGAATGTTAATAAACTCGTTAAATACATTCTGAATTCACCTGTGATGCCATCTGTAACGACTAGTTCAATGAAATAATTAGTTATAAAATATTAAAACCTTGACCAGTCTCTTCTATATATACTGATCCGCAAAATTCCACCGAGTGTGATCATATTTTTTTAACTTTCCCGAATAAATGTTTCAATCTTTGTTAAAAGTTTACGTTTTCATATTCTTTCACCAAGGCATACAAGGATTACTGAAAACATTAAATAAATAAAAGCAAGCATTATCTATATAAGAACTTAAAATTATGAAAGTTTAAATTAGTATGATTGCAGTTCCTTATTAGATTAGATCCTTCAATAATTTATTAAAAATCACATCAGATCTACACTCCATCGAATGCAAAACGTTATCAACTCCAGGGGCGGATATAAATCTTATTAATTTAAGTTTTCGTAAATTTGAAATTGCTTGGTAATTTTTTTAAATTTTGCTTGTTTTTGTTTATTTATTTTTGAAATAATCCTTATAAGAACAATGAAACTTTTTGCCAAGGAAATGGAAAATCAATTAGGTTGAATTGTCTGCCTGTCATTGTATCCATAGAGCACTAACTGTAATTTTTTTTTTATTCTTCTATAATACCTCATTTTTATGTATAATAATTTACCTTATTCTTTTATCCTTTTACTTACCTTTTAATTACCTTATACTTTTATCTATAATAATTATCTATATTCATTTACCTTTTAAATATTTTTTTTTTCTCATTTTTTGAAATTTACAACTGTACAAATGTCAAAACTTGAAAAGAACTATTCTTCAGTAGCACTTCAATAACTATTCTACACTAGAAGGACTCTAGGCCATCTTCTTTTCAGACGCCTCAGAGGGTTATAGGGAATAGCATGGGGAACAAGTTGAGAGACTAGTGGATTTGTGTGGTTACGGATTTTACTATGAAAGGATAGGTATCTGGTTTTAAATAAATATTAAATTTATAATAATATGGCTAAAATTTAAACGTCAATTCAGCCTAACTTTTAATGAAATTTAACTGACAGTTATTTATTTATTTTTTTAAAGGATTCACCTTTCTGACACTCCTGTCAACCTTAACCAACTTAAGATAGTGCTATTGAAAGACATAACAAGCCACAAATCCCATTTTTTCAAATTTGGACACTACTACAGTATTATTATTCTTTATTCACTTTCATAGTAAATATTAATAAAAAAAAATAGTGTTTAAAAAAAATATATTGAAACATTTTGATACTTTAATTTAAAAGTTTTTTTGTTTTTTTTCAGGCATAATTCTTTTTTTTTTTTTTTTTTTTTTTTTTTTTAATTCGAGTGATACGTTGATATTCAGAAAGTGGATGGCATCGTTTTATTTTTAAATTTTAGTATTATTAGTCTAGATATGGAAAAAAGTCATATCATAGGCTTCTTGATTTTTTAACTAAATCAAGTTTATTGTGATAGTAAAGCATTAATATTTAAAACAGTGCGATGCTTTAGTAAAAATATTGAGAACTGTCTAAGAGCGATTGAGAGTCGTTATTAGAACGGTACCCGATAAGATTTCTCCGAGCTGTTAGTCAGCCTTGATAGTGGCGTTAGATTACGCTAAATATCCCGTTTCTCCGGCAAAGACTGCGGTTCGGGTTATTTTATTATTAGATTTGAAGAATACTTTGTTTATTCAATATTGTTTCAATTATTTTTATTTTTAATTTCATTTGAGGAGCTTCCCATGAATTTTAATAATAATAACCAAAAATTCTGGGAAAAATACTTCATTGTATCCATAGTTCTATCTTATTAGGTTTGCTATATTGCATCCCTAAAAATTAATAATAAATTTAAGTATAAAAACGAAGCTTTTCAATGAGAAACCTTTTTTTTTTTTACTTTTGCAGTTATTACATAGTGTAAAGTATTTCAAATACAGCTTACATGATTATCAGTAAACTTTAAAATTAATAAAAAATGAAATAAAATCAATATATGGGTATGAACGGTATGGTTAATGAAGGAGTGGTCACTTCTCAACGGTCTCAATAACATTTTTTTAAACTAACTGTTGAGTAGTAATTTTGATTTTCTTTTTTCTTTATATTAAAATAAAAATAATAATTTGTTTGCTTTATTTAGAATTCAGGTAAACGATTGGTAAGATAATATCTTATTGACGTTCATAAGATTTAAAAA
The DNA here is from genome assembly GCA_003667255.2 of Euschistus heros. Taxonomy (NCBI): domain Eukaryota; kingdom Metazoa; phylum Arthropoda; class Insecta; order Hemiptera; family Pentatomidae; genus Euschistus; species Euschistus heros. The sequence goes on along the minus strand of RCWM02000007.1, from coordinate 3,281,805 downwards.
ATAGACGAAAAAAATAGATTTAAAAATTATGCTCAGCTTAGAAGTTGGTGACCTTTTGTTGTTGAATCCCTTCTTGTTGACATTCAGTATCCATTTTGGACCATTATATGCGTTCTTATTTTGTGTTACATCTTTGATTACATCCAATCACTCCAATCCAAAATCCTTCGAAAAATCCTTAATGCTCCTTACTTTGTCACAAATAAATTAATCCATAATCACCTTAATATCCCATATGTCGCCGACTTGGCACGAACCAGATACCCCTCCTTTCATAATAAACTTAACACTCATCCAAATCCACTTGTTGCACAGCTAGCTTCCCATTCCATCCAAGGCAATCCTCCGAGGCGCCTGAAAAGAAGGCCTCGTGATCTTCTTTTGTAAATATTCATTAGAATGGGTAGTTCAGTTCCTCTGTGTGTGTTATAAAATTTTGTATTATTCATCTTGCTATTCATAAAACACGCATTAATTGCAGTTTCAATTTCACTTTTTTTTTTTTAATGGAATCCAGAATTGCGTTTGGTCTTCACAGTATCAAGTCAATATGATTTGCTTTTGTTTACGCTGATTTCTTATTATCCGATTATTTACTCATTTGACGCGATAAACAACATTTAAAAAAAATACTAGAACTTCATGAACAGATATGTGTTTATCAATACCAGTAGATAATCTATATCGAATAGCAAACTAGTTTGTTCATATGTAACGGTTTATACATTGACTTTTTAAAACCATTTAATAGGTATTAGATGGTACCAAATTTATTTTATACAGACCAAATGTATGGATCTTCCAAAAAGATACATTTTAACAATTATATTAACATTAGATACTATTTTTTTATGGTTACGTACTCATCTCTTTAAGTTTCTCAAGGAAGCTTGCATACAAACTTTCGTGTCGAGTCTCAGGAACCTCATTAAAAAGAACTTCAAAAGATTTAATGAAAATCCTGAAGAGGAGTTGGATGAGGAATCTCAGTGTAACACCATAAATCAGCCGAAGGTGAAGACCGTGGCATGATGATTACATTTCTATTCCATCCCATTTACTGATTTTAATATTATTACTGGTGTGACCATAATTACTGTTTAGGAGGAGGTACCAATTTCGTGTGGTCGGGAAAAATTCGGGAATAAGTCATAAAATTTCATATATGAGGTCTAATAGTAAATTCAACCAGCTTTCAGATGGGAAAAATAAATTTCGCATCGGACTTTTATTTTTGGAGTTATTTTATCCTACAACCTTGTGTAACCTGGTAAATATTTTCAAACCGAATAGCAATACTCGACATTGGTGTGTTTCTTGAAAGTTATCAAGAGTAATGTGATATATAAAAAAAAAATCTTTTTGTTTTTTTATATTTTTTAACTGTCATTTGTTTAGTAGCAAACTATGAATTGATTGATTTGTTTGGATTATTATTGCAACAGTATTAAAATATCGATTTAGGGGAATTTTCAAAAATATTTTTGAGAAAGTCGGGAATTTCCTGAAACATTCTTGGAAAAGTCGGGAATATGTCGGGAATTTAGATAACTGAAATTGGTAGACACCATGTAATTGTAAAAAGATGAATTGGCTTATTCGGAAAATGATTCCTGACTGTTAGTTGGTATTGAGTTTCTAGATGATACTGAAGTATTTCTGATTCAAACATGGATATATCCACAAGTGACAGACATTATTGGTACGTTTGTTATGTTATTATGTTTTTTAATGTAATTTTTAAAACATTACATCAATTCCAATGACCATTATTCGGTTGCTATTTCCAGTAGCTTAGGTGCAGTTTTAAACATGTTGGATAAGACGCTTCCTATCCGAATGCTGCTGTTGAGCCAGGGACTAAAGATAGTGCCGGTGTTGCAATTAGCAACCGCTCCTACCTTTGAAATGAAGGCGACCTGGGCGGCAGCCTGGACAACACTGGAACACCTGCCCATCTGGAAGGCGCCAGGGTGCCTCCACCGTCTGCTCCATGGCGTTCTCCAGGCCGGCCGCACCCAAAGTGCTCTTGTTCTTGTTGTTGTAGTCGTTGAGCAACATCTACTTCTATCTGCCTGCCAATAATATCTCCCCTTTATTATTTTAAACGACGCTTAAAAGTGTATCTGAAGAGTCTATAAAACAAGTTAAATCTGAAAAAAATATTTAGTTGATCGAAAAGAATAATTTCCAATGCTTTCGTCGATCCTGTATTTCAATTGAAATACAAGACCACGACGTGGAAAAAGAAAATTCAAAATTTGAGCATGATTTATCGCTCTAGTTTTTTGTTTATATCACAATATTAAATCGACCGAGATATACTAATAAGTTCGTCACAATAGCCGGTGTATGCTGAACACAACTTCACTAATTTCTCTACTCGTAACATACATAATAATTTTGGTTATACTATTATTTTTGGCAAATAAACTCCCTGTCAAAAATATTGCAACATCCATACATCTCAAGATTTTCCTGGTATTTACCTTAATCCATACTTGGTTTATATTCATATTAATATTATTTATTAAACGTGAGACATTAAGGATTAGACACGTCAATGTTTTTCCCTTTTAATAACAAACGAAAGAATTTTAGATTATTTTTTTCAAATTTCCTTCAGTCCATGTTTATCATACGTTTCGCTATTTACAAGTATCCCAATTCTAGTGGAAGCAGGCATTCAAGCCAGATGTGGCATTATGTCTTATTAAATATAAATTAAAAAGTTAAAAGTTAAAATTGTAAAAAATTAAAATTTTAAAAAGTAAATTTTTTTTATGGGAAGAAATATTGTAATTTATTTTAATAAGATATGTTTATGTATAGTTAAGGAATGCTTATTATAGACTTCAGAACCTTTCTTTATTATGGAAAAAAAATACGTTTTTATAAAATTCAAATATTTCAAAGTGTTGCGGTACTTTTGACGGGGAGTTTATTATATTATACCTAAAATATTTGAGAAAATTATATTAAAATAGCTAAAGAGATTCTGTTGGGATATTGTTCAGTCGATTTAGACGTCGAAGTTCGAAAAAACGTATGTATCTACTATTTTTTAATATGTTGTTAAGACCCATATGGGTAGTTGATATTCAAGTTGCAACTCTCAAAACCCGGTGCGATTTGTGTAGTACTCGAAAAACCGCGAAATTTAAGCACTATATTCAGTTTTTCGCTTATATCTTGTAAACTATAGAATTTGCACTATGGAAGAACTCAATTTGTGGCAAGGCCAACTAACAATAAGTTGCTCCGTAGGCCAATATAATGTGGAGATACAACTCTCCAAAAAATGTATATTTTCCCCAAAATTGGAAATTTGTCAGTTCCGGTCAAGTTCTCGGCATTGGCCAAAGTATTGGTCTCCCAAAACATATCTTCAGAACAGAATATGGGTTTAATGTGAGACCTAAATTGTGTCTGCAGGCCCAATGATTTTCTCTGAAATAGGAAATATTGGAAAATCGAAATTTGGAGGAAAAGCTAATCTGGTATATACATTATATAGAATGTGTAATTGCAACCTGGATGTAACAACTCGCCGGTTGTAACCGTCCTTGGGAAGTGTGCTACTAGATTTTAGCAAGGAGGGACAGCAAGTGGTTCTGCGTCATGCATTTCCAAGGTTATCATCATCGAGCTTCGGTATACGTCGACACTTGTTTGTGATCTTTTCAAATAAAATCAAATAACTTTTATCCAATATCAGAGCACTCTAGTTCAGCCTATTTAAAAAAAAAAACGCAGATCATTATTTTAAAAAAATTTAAATGCGAAAAAGATATTGCTTGGTTATTATTTGAAATGTTTATAAGTTGCTAGTATTTTAGTAATGATTAATTATTCTGAGGTTCTTAACATTTTATGAATGTCGTACTTTTGATCTTTTTACTTCTTAAAAAAAAAATTGCTTTAGATTGAAAACTTGATATTATTTTTTATATTATGTAATCTCTGTTATGAATTTTCAGTATGATTTAAAATAATTCTGTTCAGATATGCTTTTTATTCTATTAAAATTTTGGAATATTTTTCGACAATATTATACCAGTAAATTTAAGAACTTAATTATTAAAATTTTCTTTGTCTTTTTATTAACTTAACTGAATTTTGCATCGTAATTTTCACCAATTTCCAGCTATCTGATTATCTTGAAAATGTACACAAGTATCAAGGACCTATGAAATACAATAATTGCACAACTTTGATTTTATATTCTTACGTAGAATAAAATATCAAAAATGTGACTACATTTTATAAGCTGAAAATTTATAAAATAAGAAAGTGCAAAAAACCCAAACATTTTTACACTTTTTTCAATTTTTTGCAAAAAAGATATACAAAAATGCTTTAAATCGAAAAATGTGTCATTTACAAAATTAAAGTTTATTAAATTGTACGTCTAAATACATCTCTTAAGCTGAATTCGCTTTAGGCCACAATTGACTGTCGAAAATCTACGAATTTCGCCAACTTTCTCAAAAAGTTAGTTTTGGTCATGTTTATGAGTCTATAACACAAAAATGGCTGATCCAATCAAAAAATGTTATATACTAATAATTGCAGGTCATTTGATTTTGTCTAAGATAGGTTCAGTTCGATTCGCTATTAAAGTGTGTTTTTTTAGTTTTTTAACCTATAATTTTTTTTTTTTTACCAATAACTTTTGAATAATTGAACTATAAATATATTTATTTTGTAAAAATATAATACCACTGCAAAAACATCGATAAGAGAGGATTAAGAGCTACTGTCTCGACATAAATTCAGTAAAATAAATACTCGGATGATCTTTCCGGATTATAATTTTTTTTCTTTATTTTTTGCCAGAATATTTCAGAAAAATGCTTCAATAGTTAATTAATTTATTGTCTAGTGAATGAAATCATCTTTTCATATTATTACTTTCCTATAATACAATTTTTGTATTTGTCAATTAAAAAAATTAATGCATCTGTAAGACTTAAAACAGACGTTTTAACAAAAGACTTGATCATTACAAATGTTTTCTTCATGAACTTTACTGTACATTATGACTGTTTCATTCAAATTCATAACCGTGAATTTGATTTATAGTTAACCCTACAAGGCTCCGAGTACCTTATGCGGGACACCCGTTTTTATCGTTACTACAGCTATAAAAATATTAGCTGCGACATCTCTTGACATCTCGATATAAGTGTCGGGGATATTTAGCAACTATAAAATACAAACCATTCTGTATAGATATCGATACTGCTTCTGTTACTGTAGGCTTAGTGCGAAATATTAATGAAAGTGTTTCGTTTTTCGTTCTTGTAAATTCAAAAATTGAAAAAAAAAAAAAAATAAATAAAACCTGAATAGTTCTGAATCGTAAGGAAGTGTATATTTTGTAGAGATGTTAGTTTTATGTTTCTAAGTAAACGTACTAGCGATGATGACTGTAGTAAATGACAAAACTGAAATAAAAAAATATGTTTTCCTCTCGAATATCGTATTATATTTTAAATAGAAATTATTTTTCCTACTAATCACTAACTACATCATATACATATTTTACACCACCAAAAATAAAATCGAACCTTCTAGGGTTAAAGCATCACAATAAGTAAACCAGAACCGCACACCAGTTTAAATGGCATGTTATTAGTGAGAGCTGCTGACGAGGAGACCCAGTGGTTCCACGCCGACTACCATGAGGAATGGGGTGGGGGTGGGGCGAGGCAGCACCTGCTCCAACACCCGGCGCTCAGGTATTTAACTCACATCAAGGGTCTTGTTCAGCAAGGTGCCATGGTCCCAGCTTTACTGGCACTCATTAACGATTATGTTTTCTGTATCTTTACCGTACATATATTCGTCTCTATTTTATTTATCCATAAATTGCGTAATGTATACGTAATGTATATGTCTATATTTTTGTATAAAAGGACCAGCCATTTTTCGTTTGTGGTCGCTAACCACGAAAACTACTAAACCAATCATTAACGAATTTTAACTATTGGATTGCCCGGAAATTAATGCAGGACTTTATGTTTAAACCAAAACCTGATATTATTATTAAAGAGATTATTTATCTCTTTACCACAACCAAAACCTGATACATTACTTTTACTCTACGTCGTAGTTTCGTACCAAAAGTTCTATTAAATAAGACCCCATTACCCAGATTTGATACAGTGTGATATTTTGGTTTCATCTTACAAGGAGACGTTTTGATTTGTAACTCACAGATTTTAATGCCGATTTTTGTGTGGTTAGTAGGGACCTGTAATAGTGAAAAACTAGATTTATACCCGCCAAAGAGCATTGGGAGCCGAGAAAAAAATAAAAACCTATATGAAAATCACATTTTATTTTTTTTCTCAGCTCTCAGTCAAGATAAAGAAATAATTTTTTCACTTATAATTGTAGTTTTGTATGCTATCTATTTACCACACCCAACACCTGATAAATAATCACTTTAATAATAATATCAGGTTTTGGTTTAAACGTGAAATCCTGCATTGATTTCTGGACAACCTAATACACCATCTTCATAGTTCAAGGTTTAGCTTAGCAGTAATTATTTTGTAACCTTTTATGCTGAAGGAGGTGTAATGATATTTAAGTAATTCTTTGGCATAACTCATATTTAACATTTGTAGCTACATGTTTCGGAGAAAATGCTCCATCGTCATGCTTCTCTTAATCTGTGATTATTTCCACATTGTCTATTCTCCATGTTACAAGCCATACTTCAGTTTGGAGTATGGCTTGTAACATGGAAAATAGACAATGTGAAAATAATCGCAGTTTAAGAGAAGCCTGATGATGGAGTATTGTATCCAAAACGTGTAGCTACAGATGTTAAATAAATAGGATATATGCCAAATAATTGCTTAAACTTAGGAGTAATAAAATTCAGGCCTATGCAGGTCTGGAAACCCTAACAATCAAATCATTCTCATAACATCTGGAGAAAAAACTAAAAATAAATAAATTAATTTTTTTCCTTCTTCATGCTTTCTACAATAAAAGGTTTTTATTGATAAATAAATAAATCTTCAATTATTAGTTATAATATTTAATATCTTTACTTATGAGAGCGAGCGAAGCCGCGACAGGGGTTGCTAGTAATGTATATTTTAAACAGGTTTGCCCATGCAGTTTTTAAACAACACTTATAGTTTTAAATGGTTCACTTCATCAGCAAATATGTCTAGTTTCATAGTGCAGTTAGAACTTGGTGTTTAGATTTCATAAAACTCCATTGACATTTTACTTATTTCTTGTTTAATGATTCAAGATTTGAAATCGACTCATTGTTATCAGATGACTAAGCCATGATATCGAATATTAACACGTTATCTTCGATTCTGGCCTCTTTTAGATTACCAATCATGACTACAGAAACGATTGTCAATCAAATCGAAATAATTCTAAATTATTCACGTGATTTATTTTTATGCATAATTTTTTTTAATTTTCCCTTTGGTGTATTGATGTCGTATGTATTCAAGTAGTATATTCGTATTTACAGTAGTAATTATTCTGGAGCAAATATTCTCTAGTAATATTGGTTTTAAGAGAAAATTGTTTTAAAAAATACAGTTTGGGTTCGGTTCCTATTCCTGGTTGTTAATCCCCGATTTTCACTCCTTTGTTTATTAAAAGGTAGCACCCAAAGGTACCATAATTTAAAAAGAAAAGAAACGCTCATCATTACGCTTTTCTAAATGACGTACTACAAAACAAAATGTGGCATTGACCGGAAAGGTCTATAGTCAGTCAGACGTTGCGACGTCATTTCTGTAGGGAGAAGCTGACTCCTTACTTTCCTGCGAATTTTTGCTGGGTCAAATGTGAACTATGTGCAGCGGTGTTTCCTAGTTTTTTTCCTATAAATAAATAAAAAAATGAATTTTAATTGCTCAATGCGGTGTTATAAAATTTTCGTTTACTATGCTGAGAATATAGTACTGATAATACTGCATCTAAAAATTAATTGAATGTATGACTTTTAAGTTTAACAACGAGAATATATAAATGTTTTTATTTTTTTTAAATATAGGAATGAGATTTTAGGTGAAACAGTAACTTCTACTTAAATATAGAAATATATATTTTTGGGATGGATATGTATTTTGGCTGGGGGTTTCTTCTGTTTTGGTGTAACGTTTTTTTCACCCTCAATTATGTAACATTATGAACTCTACCTTGTTCGGATCGAAACTGAAAATTGCATACGATATATTAAACAAGTAAATGTGTGGAATATGTGCGCAATGACCTGTCAATAACTTGCAAAGAAATACTCATTAGTAATAAAATCTTTAATAAAAGTTCTACATTAGAAAGTCTCTGTATACATTTTTTTTTAATATGCTGCGTTTATTGGGAATGTGAAGCAAGATGGGAGATTGATAGATTTGGGCTAAATCAGCAACATTAGAAATATTTAGAACTGAAATTTAGACGAACTTCTATTCATTTTATAATTGGAAAATCGATATTTAATACAATACAGATTTTCAATTTTGGTTAAAATTACGAGCATCCTTCTAAAGTTTTGGTTAGTGCCTTTTGATTTCTTGTCTTACATTTGTACATTTGTGTTATAAATATAATATGTATAACAAATTACTGATGGTTTTAATGATTGCATGTTTTTAGAACTGAAGATAGATATCGTAACATTTTTAGACAGATTATTAGAAAGTATGTCATAATAAACTAATTATCATAAAAGTTATAAATAGGTACAAATCGTTCATCAATTTTTAATTACGTTGATTTACCTTCACCACATGCATACTTCAACTGAAATGGACAATGCCTCTTTGATTACCTTGGCAATTACCTCATTTTCAAATATTTAAGAATATCTAAACCCTTTTTAAATGTTCCATTCATAGAGCATGTATCTTTTGATACGTATGTTTTTTTTTCTATTACAAAAATGTCAATATATAATGAGGAACATTTTACGAGGGGGAGTCTTAGATATCAATTTATCATTATGTGTTATGAATCAGTAAAATACTGTCTATCAAGAAGGCAGTGGATAAGGCAGACAGAAAAAAGAAAGCTGAAGTGTCGATGAAAGTCAATGAGCTATCCCCCTCAAAGATGGTCTTCTCTTCCGCAATCTAAGTCCTCTCTCACAAATGTCTCTGATTCTTCTACTATATTTTATTGTGAAGTTTTATTCACCATTGTTGATTAAGATAATTAAATGAATATCTGTTGTTATTCAGTATTTAGTTTGTTATTTCAGATATTACGCGATAAATGCATAATGCAGAAACATATACGGTATAGTTATTCTCAATGTTAATATATTGCATAGTTCAAAATTATGCCTAACGAATCTTTGTCAGAATATGTCCAAAAGAAAAGGCAAAAGCTACTTCGTTAATGTTAATAAGATTTTATATTTCGGTCTGAATAAAAATTAAATTAAATTATTAATTATATGGGTTTACTAATCGTCTTGGCCATTAAACTAATATTGTGTTACATTTTTCTCTTTTTTACTCACAATTTTTCAATGTAGAGAAGTCAAATCAAGTTCTGTCCAGATGAAAATAAATTTACTTTTTAATGAAAATTACGTCACATAACGCCTTCCTGCCTATCGAAGTTTAGATCCATTCTGCCGTAGCCAGTTCTCATTCTGGAGATATTTCATTAAACTTTCTCTCTTAGCACATACCTTGTGACTCAGCTTTGATCACACCTGGCGAACGCCTATACAAAATTTACCAGTGCTCGCTTGATCTTATTTTTATACTAAATATATTTTGATTGTATTTTTTATATTTGAAGTTAATTTAATTAGTGTTCCGCCATTACTATGCTAATCGAGAATCGTTATTAAAAATCATTAAGCCATTCATATCTTTATTTTCGATCCCTTCTACATATTTCCTGTTAATATTGTCTGTTTTTATGATATTTATAATTGAGAGATTAATATATTTAAAAAGATTGGGTTTATAAATTAACAAATATTTATTTTTATGATGATGTTTCGTTTTGTTTTATTATTACTTTAAAATCTGCTTTAATATAAAAATAAAAGTAAAAAAAAAAAACACCTCTCTCATAGTAATTATTTCATCCAACTAACTAGGGTCTTTCCATATCTTCCGATTTCGATTTAAATTTTTGAGGTGACTATATCGGAAAAAAAATCGGTACATATAATTTCTTTTTGTCTAATATTCCCTAGAAGCTGAGGATGAGTTTTAAAAGCTCGAATGCGTTTGAAAAAATGATATCCATATCATTCTTTTACAAGAACATTTTTATTTTAGATAGACATAGTATTCTAGTGGAGGAAAAAATAGCCAGAGAAGAAATTGATAAAAATGTGTAAATTTTAGTTCGCTTAAATAAGCCGTAAATATTATAAATATACTGCAAATGAAACGAAAATAGCCAGAGAAGAAATTGATAAAAATGTGTAAATTTTAGTTCGCTTAAATAAGCCGTAAATATTATAAATATACTGCAAATGAAACGAACAACAATTTATGATAAAATGACAATAGTAGAAAGTCTGAGAAGCCATAAGTAAATGGCTAGAATGTGCTCCCGTAAATGAGGAACTGGTTACCAAAAAGTAACTGTTAAAAGGAGCAAGTCCCCTGTTTAGATAAAATAAAAAAGAAATTATCCTACTTATAAAAAATACCGTAGAATTCTCTTCTTGAGCAAATACTTCTTGCTTAGTTTTAATGGTTTCCAAATAGATAGATCCCTTATAATTTACCAAATGTTCGCTTACCTTGAAATTGATTCCTTAAAAATAAATAGAATGATAATTAAAAAAGGAATCCGTAAATATTAAATATACTGCAAATGAAACGAACAACAATTTATGATAAAATGACAATAGTAGAAAGTCTGAGAAGCCATAAGTAAATGGCTAGAATGTGCTCCCGTAAATGAGGAACTGGTTACCAAAAAGTAACTGTTAAAAGGAGCAAGTCCCCTCTCCGCAAGTAATACCATTGTTTAGATAAATCCTTAAAGATAAAAAAGAAATTATCCTACTTATAAAAAATACCGTAGAATTCTCTTCTTGAGCAAATACTTCTTGCTTAGTTTTAATGGTTTCCAAATAGATAGATCCCTTAATAATTCATACCAAATGACTCAGCCATTTATACAAACAAATCTTTTGAGGTATTTTTTGCTTTCAAATAAGCAATTACCTTGAATCTTATTACCAATGCTAATTGATTCCTTAAAAATAAATAGAATGATAATTAAAAACATTATAAATAGCATGTACTATAAAAATATACAGGTTTAATTAAAAAGCAGTAAAATAATTCGTCGTAGGATATAAACACACTGTTAAACCCGTTCGTTGAATTATCGGTCGTATTTTTTATGGGAGGTTCCGAGAATATAGACCGGTAGTCTGAGTCAGACCTGATGACTTAATGCATCTTATCTATAGCTTATATTTTTTTGTGAATATGTATAAAATATTCTTTTTATAAGTATAAAATATTGGATTCCATGTTATCATCCCATTTACATCTTCGCCTTCAGATCTACATCCGGTTCATTGTTTATTATAAATACAGCGACTTGCTAACTACTCTTTGCTACGAGATATTTGTTTAACAATCTAAACATTTTCGGAAATAATTTATTTCTGAAAATGCAATAATTATAGATCTTTATTATATAGCATTATACTTCTTATTTTCTTACTAAAACACATAAATTATGTACTCATAAAAATATTTAATTTTTTACAGAACATGTTTTTTTAATACAATTTACCTGGTGATTTTTATTTTGGCACACATCGAATTTTTAGAGTAATTACTTAATTTAGAAAAACAATCGAAGTTAATTTTTTTTTTCGACTATATCTCGGAAACGGTTGACTCTAGAAGAATATAATTCAAATAAAAATTTAAAAAATTAAATTTCCTATAAATATTTGTCGAACTTCAAATAGGTTTCGAAATATACGTAATTGAAAATTGATAATTTTCGTGAAAATACATTTTTTTTTTTACCTCATTTTTTGACAAATATCTGCTTCTTGTGCCTTTCACGATCATTTTTCAGATAAATTGTCTGAATCGAAGTTGAAGAGCATTAAATTTACTTTAATTTCATATATACGTTTCCGGCACTTGAAGCAAAATTTTGACAAAAAGTGAGGTAAACATTATTGATGTTTAATAACATATCTCGAAAACCGTTAAAAGTTAGACATGTATGTACAGAAATAATTTTATAGGGAATATAATAAGCTTTAATTTTGATTGATAGCATATTTTTTTAGAGCCAACTGTTTTCAAGATATACTCCAAAAAACCCAAAACAGGACCTTCTCCCCTCCCCCCCTCACCGTTCAGCTCACCCCCCAGGGGCGGGGACTTTTAATTTGTTTAACTTCTAACTACTCCTAACTAAGCTATGAAGTCAAAAATTATCGCATATTTCATGCCCTCTACAATGCGTTTATTGACTGGAATACTACAAGAAATACATTTACCAAAATCATTCAATACACATAAAATTCAATACAGAATTTTATTTTATTATTAAAGAAAAGATAGTTTTCATCTATATTTCTTAATGATTTTAGTTTTATTAACTACTACTTTTAGTCCTAATTCGCTACGAAATATCTTTTAACATATTTTGTCTGAACGTTAGAATAGTCTCTTGCCGGCAGTAACCTAAATTCGATATGGTGACATTATCGGACTGTTTGATTGACTTGTTCATTCCCGTTCTAAAATTCGCCGTCTGTCACTCACCACATATTCGGTTTTAACCTTGAATAATTTTATATACTGATAATTTTTATGTAAAATATTTATCTGTGAACCAAATAATATTTTACAAAGAAGCAATCCGTTTCCTGAATAAGATAAAAACGCTGACTGGGGAGTAGACTCGATTCAATGGGCCGTGGATGATACGGCTGATGTTTTTAACTTATCAAGGATGCCTTCGTAACTTCCCTTCGATAGGATCCTCGTTACTGAATGAGCACTAAAACAGTTCCTCTGTCGAGTTTCATTCATCCTTCAGACCTGTTGAATGTTGACGGTTTTGTAAGTCAAATAGAAAGGTTTCGGGGATACACCCTATTCTTTTGATTTACATATCTGACTATTTATTACTATCGATGACACCATTATTTTTTATACGCGCTATAAATTATTTCAATAAAAAATATTTCTCCCTAACTTGGAAAAACAATAGATCATGGAAATGCGTACCTATAATCTACAGCTTCTGAAAAAGAAACTGTCGACAAATTCACGATCCGAGCTACACCACCAGAGCGTGTCGAAAAAGCTCTAACACAAAAAATGTATGGAAAACGTGACTTTCTTCATTCAAACCAATATGGCTCCTAAACGGTAGGTCCTAACGACAAATGTTATAAAACAAAAAATATTCTCCATTAAATTTCTGATAAGGAAACTGCTATGTCATTTTTGAGTGTGAAAAAAACGTTACACATTTTGAAGGTGAAAATCAAAAGATATATATCCAGAGAAAAATTCTGTTTCTTAAATCGATCCAATAATAAGATATCAAGATTCATATCTACCTAATAAACTATACAAATAATGCTTAAGCATTTTGGACTTTATTCAAAAACTATATTCTAAATTTAAATTTAAGAATTAAATTATTGTGTTATTCATGGCTGCTATAATCATGAAATGAGTTACATAAAATTAAACTATATCGACTATCTATCATACACCATATATAATCCGAATAGAAAAATAACTTTTCACACAAATTAAAATTGTTTTAATTTATAATAATCATTAATTAAAACAAATATTCTAATAGGAAGATAAATTTAGAAGTTAAAAGTCTAAATGATTATTTATATTTTTTACATATGTGGTATTATTTTTATGTACAAATATTGTTATTTATTTTTATTCAAAGGAACGTTCCTGGATTATTAGTCTCTCACAATTTAAATTGAGTTTCGTTTATTCCGTTATTGGTTGAATAAATTTTAATTGTAATTTTTGTTTTTAATATTACAACTATAATTTCTGATCTAACTGCTGCCTCACCTTTAAATCTTTCAGGTTAGTGCTCACGTAATATTTTCGGGTACTTTTACTTAGCCCATTTTCGGGTCCCGATAACCTTTCCTAGTTTTTCTTTTAATTAATTTTAAAATTTATTATAAAACTTTAAATTATAAAAATGAAAATTGCTTCTTAAATACAAAGTTTAAATATGAAACAATAATATTGTTTTCACTCCAAAGATTTATCCTTTGGGGTCATAATTTATAAAATTAACGCTGAATAGTTAGGATCTAAAGAAACAATAATTTAAAAATAAAATAAAATACATGTTTACATTTATACAGATTTTTAAAAGAATTCTTTCTAGCAGTTTTGAATTTTTTTCTAGCATGCCGTTATCATGAGCCTTCCACATACCTAATCCAAGATATTCATTAGTGAATGATATAAATTATTCAACGATATATCCTTGGGAACGTCAAGAATAACTGTTTAATGAGCTGATAATTTTAATTCAGTTTTTGAATCAGTTCTGTTTTTTTAAGATATCCCCTTGAGTTTAATTGTGGTATGTTATTTTTAACTACTATAGTGAAAATTTTTTACAATTAGGATTAATGAATAAATTTCTGCTTCTATTGTAATTATTTTATTTGAAAACTAGTTTCGAATGTTAAACATTCATAATCAGTTCTAAAAACATTAGCACTTCGGATTATATATACTATTTTTTTTTTTTTTTTTTTTTTTTTTTTGTTAATGTTAATGTTAATTCTCGTCTGAGGAGGAAAAATGAAAAGAACCTCCGAAAGATATGGAATCTAGAGCGGACTAAATGTAAAAAGGCGAAAGGGTTTTTTCCGTTCATACTGAAAACACATTTAAAATAATCTTTGTAACTAAGTCCAGATGTTTTGAAATATTTGTATGTTTTTAGAACTGATGATTGATGTTTAATATTCTAAAATAGTTTTTAAATAAAAAAAGCAACTTCTCCCTGACGAGGATGAAAAACAATATATCTATATATAATCTACTGCTTTTTCCAATTTAAATGTTATAATTAAAAGGATCAAATTACTTTAGTTAATTATAAATTTAATTAACTATTAATAATTATCAGAAATTAAAAAAAAATTGAAAGTATGGGTTTCAAACTTGACTTTTTTGATTGAAACCAATATAGCTCCTAAACGGTTGGTCTAAACGACAAATGTTATATAACAAAAAATATTCTACATTAAATTTCTGATAGGGGAACTAACAAAAAGCTTTCGATCCAAGCAACACCAACAAAGCAAAAGCGTGTCAAAATATTACATTTTTAAATTTTTAAAAAATATAACACCAAAAAAAGAATAGAATAGACAGATAAAATACATATTGATGTCAAAAATCCCAATAGAAGTGTAAGTAATTCAGCAATCCTAATTTTATTGATCCTTATATAACATCATGCGTACCTCAAGTAATACATTTTTCACTCTCTCTGTGACTCATTTTATATTTTGGAATCACCAACGTTTCTTACAGATCATAGTTATAATAAAAATATTTCCAAAGTATGCTTAGTTATTTCTCGTAATCTATTTGCAAAGGCGAATTATTTTTCTGAATTATAGTTATTTCTTTAAAAATTAATTCGTTAATTGTTTGGGTCTTTGAACCTCTGCTTCTTTTGAGCTCTATGACATTTATACTGCTATAGATGCAATCAAAAACATAGACGGTAGTTACTTACTCATTTGTGACGTTTCATACTTGACCTTCACGTTCTGATGTTAATTCTCTATCTCCACGACAAACGCTATCTACTAATTAAAAAATTAACAAAATAATTGACTATTCTAGTGTCATGAATCTCTGAAGAAATGGTTACTGGAGAAAATTTCGTGTTTCTTTTAAGAAATGTCTATGGCTATAATTGAATATACACATCATGGTTAGGTCAACAATTCCATTCCTTGATAAAAATATAATAAATAAAATATCTCCCTTTATCATGAAAACATAATCATCTAGTCTTAAAAATGGGTTAAACCCTTTCAAGAGAGTCCTAGGGTTTCGGAATCCAACAAACTCAGCTAAACAATTATTATTTTTATAACACGCTTTTTGGTTGGGGTTTATAATTTTCTTGTGTAACGTGTGTTTCACCTTCAAAATGTGTAAAGTTTCTCCACACACATAAATATTACATTTTGACACGCTCTGTTGATGTTGCTCGGTTTGAAAATTTATTTTTCGATGCAGTTTCCTTATCAGAAATTTAGTGGAGAATTGTTTTTGTCATATAACATTTGTCGCTAAGATCTACAGTTTAGGAGCTATGTGGGTTTAAATGAAAAAAATTCGCGTTTTGCATTTTTTAAGTGTCGCGCCTCTTTGACAGGCTCTAGATCTGTGGGTTTCATTCGGGTTTCCCTATCAGAAGCACTACATATAAAATCATTAGATTGTGGATTGATGCTTTTTCCATTCAGGGAGAAACTGATTTTTCTTTATTTTATATACCTGTATGAAAATATACATGGTTGTTAGATTTGAAGGATTGGCAACTTCCGGATTATATTAATATCAATACCTAAACAAATCCCGAAAAAAAATATGCGAAGAAATAAAAAAAAAATCTTTTTCTGATAGAGAGGGAACTCATCAAAATCTAGTTATGACATTTTAGAAATCACAATATTATTCGTTAATAATTCCATAATATCAATTATAATAATAATTCCATAACAGAATTATTAATGTTTACAATAAACATAACATATGTTTTAGGATGTTTATATTGTTTATAGCTTCCTCGTGGTTCTGAACAAATAGTGCTGGAATTCCTCCAGCGCTTGATACGCAGCCCGGACCAATCTTAGATTTTACTGTCAGCCCAGTCGGCGCCTTCTCTGACTATATTAAATTCTTGCGAGCAAGATGTCTTAATTCTGTCCGGTTTAAAACATGTTTTATTAACAGTTGTAAACAAAATAGTAAATTCAATGTAAAGACTTACATCACGCTCATGTGGAAATTAAGGTAAAAATGGTTTTAGGAACTTAATTTTGCTCTTGATCCTATTTCTGGACCCAAAGAGAAAATATTAATTTTTACTATCATTAAACTCCATTACCTACTTACCTTCCTCGTATGGGCCTCGTCAAAACAAATATGCTTGATAAGACTCAAGGCATCATCCCATCTACGTTTCAGTTGGTTATTTATACCTCAGTTCGGCGTTAATGACTTTTCTACTGATTTTTCTCTTCAAAGCAAATTCAGGTCCTAAATAAGAGTATATAGTAGGGAATTCAGTGATCTTTGCGTTGAATGTTAACGTTTTTTATCGAGAACTTTCTTGTTCATTCACAATTATGGATGGAAGTCAAAATGATGACTCAGAAACCATAATATAAATATCAAAAAAAAATTTAAAAAAACAATCTAAGAATTGACATCGAAATTAAGTTAAACATTTCGAGCTCCTTCCCATTGTGCTTTGTATATATTTTTAAATGCTTCATTTATTTATGTGATGTACCCACTAATTAATATGCTGCGTTTTTGTTGTGTTTTTTTAAAAGCTTTTGTTGTAGTAACAAATACACGTAAATTTACTTCATTTTCTTAATAGAATCAGAATTATATGAAACTACTCCAAAATTTACTAGACTAGCGTTCAAATATCCCGATTAATTACAAAAGACTTATTTATATGGCTGTAATTAGACCTATTTGGACATGAGGTGTTGAGCTTTGGGGCTACCCTATTAGTGCTACTAATGGTGAGTTATTTACAAGTTGTTGTAATAATTTTACCACACATTTATTTATTGGTTACAGTTGTATATATATATATATATATGTGTGTGTGTGTATATATATATCAAAAAATAAAAATAAATTTAAAATTAAAAAAGAATTGTATAGCAAAACATTGGTTTTAAAATATTGATACTTGTGTTATTAGGGAATTTATAAATGATAAACGGAATTCTGGAAGAAATCTGAACGATTGAGATATTAAAATCTAACTGAGACTAAATATATATATACATATATATATATATATATATATATATATATATATATATATATATATATATATATATATATATATATATATATATATATATTTTAAACTATATATCAATTAAATTTAAGGAAAATTATTGCAATGACGTGTAAACAACTAATCACAAGTAGCACTTCATTAAAAGTTCTGCATTAGGTTTCGGACGCCTCGGAGGATTATCGGGCATTGATTGTGAGGCAAGTTGGGAGACTAGTGGATTCGATTGGGTATGGAGTTTACTATGAAAGGATGGACATCTGGTTTGGACCGAATAAGCAACGTATGGAACATCTTGAAAGATCTTAATGGATAAGTTTGTGTGTGATGTAATTGAGGATTTTACGAAGGATTTTGGATTGTAAGGATTGGATGAGAGAAGAATTAGAAAGTTTAGTGTAGCCCCAAAGCTGTGTATGCCCAAATAGGGCTAATTACTGTCGTGTAAATAAGTTTTTTGTGATTGAAGCTTTGAACGTTTATCTAGTAAGTGTTGGAGCAGTGTCTTGTCGTTTTAAGTCTGATATGCAACTAAAGATTAAAATTAACTTTGAAATATTTTCGTTTGTCTCTTGTTCAAAAGCTCTGAAGTTTGTTTAACCGGTAAACAATGTTCAAACAATTTATAAGTAGCCTGTAAGTATGAAATAGCAGTAGTTGTGTAACCGACAATTTGCGGCAAGAGTATTACTGAGGGACTATTACCGCTGACAGGTAGCCGGGTCAGGATAAGACTGATTCACCGGGAGATGGCGCTCCAGCGGCCGGTCAACGAACTCGGGTAGAGTCGGCAGTGTGTCCTCTCTCTGTCTGTAGTAAACACGGCTCTCTTTCTGTTACAGGTGTCAAACCAGAGCAGCAGTCGAATCTGACCCCACTCAAAGACAGACTGACAGAAAACAATGGTGAGTCGATTAATTTTGTAATTTATATAATCATTATTATATTTTTTAGTAAAGCCAACTGTTTATGTAATGTTGGAGCTAGAAATTTTTAATTTGTCTTACTTCAGGACTTCAGAACACGTGTAAATAAATACATAAAAGCATTATTTTAATAACAATTGTCAAATCTCATTCTTTATACAACGCTTCTATAAAAATTACCCATGATTTAAATAGATAAAATTAAAAAGAGATAATATTGTAAAATAAAAACATTTCGTTGTTTTTTTTTTTTACGCTTTTATTAATTTCACCTGTATCTAACGGAATCTTTTGTCGTAATTTTCACCAATTTCCAGCTATCTTATTAACTTGAAAATGTGCACAGGTTTCAGGGACTTATGACAAAACAATAATTGTACAACTTTATTCTAATTTTCTCACTTAGTACAGTTTAAATGCCCCCAAAATAGGGGCCTGCCTTGTAAAAGATGAAGTAGTAGGTTTTACGTTTTTATATGGTCCAGATGAGTCCTGACAATAAAATATCAAAAATGAAACTAATTTTGATAAGTGGAGAATGTTAGGGGTAAAAAAAGCCAAACTTTGTGAGCTTATTTCAGATTTTGAAAAAAAAACCAGAAAAATTCTTTCGATCAAAAAATGTTTTTTTACAAAATTAAAGTTTATTAAATTGTACGTCTAAATACATCTCTTAAGCTGAATTTTATTTAGGGGTTTAGCCACTATTAATTGTGAAACATCGAACATAGAACATAGAACATTACATTTTGTGCAAGAAAGGATTTCTAAAGTGAAAATTTGCCCATTCCTACTCTGAGATATGTCAAAAAAACGAACATTGTTGGTTGATTTTGGATAAACTGTTAAAAATGCAAATCAGTACAGGGAAATTAGTTTCGAACCTTGAACTCAAAAGAATTAAAAGGTCTGCCTGCTGCAAATTGTTCACCACACTTTTTAGTTAGGTTTACTATAAAAGCGCGTTTTTCTAGTTTATTAAACTATAATTTTTTTTTTAATCTTGTTTTAATTATTCTGTTGTTATTTGAAGATTTATTTAAAAATAGATTTTTTTTTTTCTCAAAACAAATAGGCAAGTAAATAAATAAATAGACGCTGGACAGATAAGAATGTGTGCGTATGACTTTTCAATACGGCGATAATATGCGTAAATAATACCTCCACAATCCCCTGAGTTTGGTCTAGAGCCAAGGCGCGTGAAAAAAAATGATCGATTTATGTGAAAAATGAAATATTGTCCGATATTACATTAACATTAAAATAAATTTATCGATAAATAATATTGAGGGGGCATTTGTTTACTGAGAAGTATTTAAAGATGTAGTAGAGTATCCAGTCTTAGATACAGAGCAATTCAAAATAAATTGCATCGCAAGCCTTCATCGGGGCTAAAAGATAAAGAAAACAAACAAAAAGATATGACAAAATTGAAAAGTAAAAAAAAGTATGGAAAGAATAACTGCATGAGAATAAAGAACATAACATAAAAGCAATATATAAAAGACCATGATTATTAAAATATTAATAACAAAATTATGTATTTTGTTCTTTTAAAGCCAATTAATCATATATTTTTTGTTACCTTTGTAAGGAAATCCTTCAAGTATGAACTTTATATGGTAAAAAGAATATTTTAGATGTACTCGCCTCCGATGCTACTTACTGTCAACTTTGGTACATATAAAACGGATTTATGTAGATTTGTTGACGTTTAGGTGACGAAATAGAGATTTTTTATATTATCAAGGATTCAGATCCTGTGAATATACCGTTTGGACTGTTAATAAACCTGTAATAGTTTATCAAACCAAACATTAATGCTTATTCTGTGGCCAAATAGAATTTGGTTTTAATAAAAAATCATTGAAAAATACTAGAACTTTTACCGATTAAGATGGCATTGAGAATTATTCTTGGATATCTGATGTATTATGTATTTTTAATTTTCTTTTAAAATTATTTTATTTTCCTCTTGAGTATATATTATCTTTACTAGTTAAAAAAGAATTCACCATTCATCTATATTTTAAAAATAATTTATCTATTTTATAAGTAATTAAGATTTACCCTCAAAATCTATGCTAATGTTTCAGTGCTGAAAAATTAGTCATTCTTGATGTGGAATAAAAATAATGTATGAATTAATGCAGTTTTTTTTGTGAGATTTGTTTATCTGTATATATTTATATCAATACTATAGTAATATTAATTTCTTAATATAATATTGAAATATATGGAACAGAACAGGAGCCAAATATTTGAGATTTTATTTTATTATAAATTGAGATTTTAAAATTTGAATATATATTTAACTTTTAAAAGGGTTCAACATTTTAAGATAGTTATTTAAAATATCTGTAATAATTTCATGATTTTTTAATTGTTAGATATTGATAATAATTAATAAAATTACTTGCGATTCAATAATAATGGACATAAACAGAAAATCATTACTTGGAAACCTTAATTCATATATTTTTAGCACAATACCGGACGATATGTATGAAATTCTTCTCTTTTATTATTATCCATGTAAAGTTTAATATGTTTTGGTTATTGACTGTTTATTTCATGTTGGATTGTCTCTCGGATGTTTTATTATTTTAAAAAAATCCAAATTATTCTTAATAATGATGTGGAATAGTGCGATTCACATCCTTCCTTTACCTGCAAAACTATTAATGTGGACTATACTGACGGATATAACAAATTCCTCGCCACGGTGAACTCCTTCGTTAGTGAACGACATGGCTAGTCCACGCACCAGGTCCTATTAAAGCCACTTTACTGTTGGACCTTTCGAAATTTTTCTCTAGTTGTGAAACTGGCACAGATACATCCAGAGCCAGTAAATACCTGAATCATAATTGGTTTGCGTAATACTCCCATCCCCCCCTTCGCGATTTCCTACTCACGCTATTTTTAGATCTTCGTGTCCACTGGATTTGTCCTGTCATTTCAAATTATTCATTAGTCGATTCAGTTTAAAGCTCAATATTGGGGTATGAATCTCCTCTATTTCAATAAGTGAAAAGACAAATTAAGTAAGATTTGACGATCTGTTTTTGCTCTGAAAATTTTGATATTTTTTTGTATTTTTGTTTCGGCTGTCATTTTGACAGTATAAGTTATAATTTAGCATTTCATTAGTTTTCATGTTTAGAATTATATTTTATTTTAATTTAAATGATACAAAGTTATAATATAGTTTTCTTGACAGTTGAAATCGTTTTTATTTGCTTTTAACTAGTGTTAAAATAGTATAAGATTTAACCTTGTTTTATTTTTGTTTTTCAGAAAAAAACGTTATTGAAAACGGAATTGTGTCTGAGCAAAAAATGGTTACCGGAAACACAGAGGGAGACACGAACAAGTACCTGCATAAGAAGTTCAAGAAGGTGGCAACCCTGGAGGAGACGTCCCCGCCGAAAGTAAGGAACGAAGACGACATCCGACCAGGGTCGCCCGGGGCAGGCCGATACGTCTGCCCTTATTGTAAGCTGGCCTGCGCCAAGCCCTCGGTCCTCCAGAAACATATCAGAGCTCACACCAACGAGAGGCCCTTCCCATGCCTCCCCTGCGGCTTCGCTTTCAAAACCAAGTCCAATCTTTACAAGCATTGTAGATCGAGGGCCCACACCCTCAAGATGGACGACGGTAGTTCCGACGACGAAGAGTCATCGAGGTCTGAAGTGAAGGTAGAAGTTAGGAACAAAATTTACAAACCCAAATTCCATACCGCTACGATATACGCCGAAGAACAGCAACCTAAACTTCAGTTGACGATACCTCCATCTTCCAGCTCTCTCTCTTCGCAATCCACTCCATCTCCCTTCAGCGGATCATCACCGAGCCCTGAGTTTGTCCAGAGGCACATTAACAAACTGATCAGTGACAACCAGGCTATAGTCGACGAGATTTCTTGGCCCCTCAAACCTCGATACAAAGACAGTCCCCCCACAAGCCCTGCTCCTAAGAATGGAGACTGCGATGCAGCCACCCAATCTAAACTTGCTCTTGCACTTCTTAGGCCATCAAGGGGTAATACACCTGAAGTTGGAGAGCCCCTTAACCTTACCACAAAAGAACCAAGAAAGCGTTCTATTTCCGATTCTGTTATCAGAACAGACATTAGAAATTCCGAAAGTACGTCAAAAGATTTCCTTCTTAAAACGTATTCTACAGGTTCATTGGGTGAGAGAGATGTTGAAAAATTATATGTTTGCCCGAATTGCAGATTGACCTTCAAATCTTCGGAGAACCTCGAAATACATTTATCTCATTGTGTTGATTCGAAGGATGGGCATAAAATGCTTATGCTTTCACCTGGCCCATTGCTTGGTAATACTCCATTAGTAGAGGCGATTCAGAAGGAAATTGAACCAATAATCAAAAAGAGGAAGATGGATCTGCTTCCTTTGAGAAGAGAGGAAATGTTGAAATCGCCAGGTAAATCAGTTCATCTGTTTGGGGGTGAAGTTCAGATAAATGATCCCTCAGGGGGAAGGACGAAAACTTTGAGGATAGAACCATCAAGGAAAGATGCCTATGTTGAATCTGGAGTCAAAAAACAAGAACAAGTTCTCACCATCTCGAAGACAGGTCTGCATTGTGTTGGCGGAACAATGATTCAGACTGGTTCTGTAGTTTCTGCTCCAAAGTCTCCGTGTCACGAAAAATCTGTACTTCCTATTAAACCAAATGTAGTCACACCAAACCTTTCTGTTCCTGGGATAGTTGCGCCTGTCCAAGTTCCATTGGCTCTTAATCCTTTGACTAGCATCACTGGATTTAATCCATTGACTCTCCCTAAACAAAGCCCCACCAATGGTGGTTTGGTGACTATTCTACATGGTGGAAAGCCCATACCGTATGTTCCAGGAATGCCTGGCCCTCAAACCTTGCTCCCCGGGCAGCCTCTTCTTGTACCCAAGAAAACAGAGAAGCCTTCTGTGATTGTCAAAACCAGTAAATCTTCAGAACTTATCGCCAAGGTCTCTCCCCTTATTGTCAAATTGGACAATGAAGATAAGAGAGATAATGAGGAAACAAAACTGAGCATGGCTTCAAGGGAATCATCAAATACGGTAAGCAATTTTGTTGCACTTCTATTTCTTAAGATTATATATATAAGTTTTTTTTTTTTATTTTGGCATGCTAGGCTAGAATGAACAGACATAGACAAGGGACATTGAGGGCATGGGAGGTAGTTGAGGTTCAGTTATATTGTCTCTGAATAAAAGATACATATTCCCAAGCTTTATATCAGTATGATGTAATTATGTCCGTGCATAAATTAAGTCATTATTTGATGTATAGATAAATGTTACAATGATAATCTTTAATAACAATAATTCATTATGAATGTGTAACATTGTGTAATATGAAAAACTACAATATTAATTATATATATATATATATATATATATATATATATATATATATATATATATATATATATTTTTTTTTTTTTTATATTACCATAAGTTTCTATACAATAATTTGTTATTTACCATTTTAGCCAAGTACAGAAGCAAGTGAAAAGAAGTTTCTCAGGCCAACTTCTTTACCACTTAAACCAGGGACATACACCCCTAAAAGACAGTTGTCTACACCTCATCTTACCCTCGTCAGCCCTGAAACTCCTCGTCCCAGGAAGTCTTACGGCCAGCTATACCTCAATGGCCATGCTTACACATACCTTGGTCTCAAATGTTCAACTAGGACTTTCTTCTGTACTTTGAACAAACCTCAGCCAATATATGTTCCTCTGATTCCAGACCAATATAAAGTCTCCATGTATTCCAACTGGAAGGTAAAAATTCTTTCACATCCAGCAATATTTCCAGTGCACAAAAATATTTATTTTAAAAGTAATTTCGCTAAATACCAGATTCTGTACTTTTCATATGCATTCGCAGATATGTTCTGATTCACACCCTCATCCACTTGGTCTTGATCCACGAAAGGCTATGAGTTATTACGATTCAAGGAATCGGAGTGGTGCCTATTCTGTTGCTAACAGAAACAAAGAAGATCTCATAACTCATTCAACATATCAGCTCAAAAAAGACCTGCTGGATTCCAATAAGAGTGATTCAGATGAGGTACAAATCAGTTTAAGTTATATAGAAGTATAAAATTGTAACCATTAGCTTTTGAATATTCTTGATATACCTTTTAATTTGTAATTTAATTTTGTAGAAAATTGAATCAAAGTCTGAAGGACAGTGCAATAAAAGGATAAAGGTTTGTGAAGGTGGATTTGAATCAAATGAAGATTACATATACGTTAGAGGAAGAGGTAAGAAGACATTGTTAATTCAACTCAAGTTGTAATAATTTTATATACTATTAAAAGTGCACATTTTAAATTGAATGTAAACTATTTTAGTTATAAATGAAATTTTAATGTTAATATTGTTAACAAAAATTTTAAAAAGAGGCTTCATCAGGGACATGATGTTTAAATCTTTACCTGTAAAGAATGTATTGTTTATGTGCAATTTTATTTTTTGCACTTTAATTTTTAAAATAAGAGAAGATTTCATTAATTTTTGCTGTTCTTTCTCTGCTTTATTTGTTATTTTTGGAAAAAAATAAAATAAGAATAGATCCTTTACAACCAATAACGTCTATCAGCATGTTAACAAGAGCTCCAAGGTGGAATTTCAAATTATGTACATTTTTTATAGCAAGATGTAAAAATTAATAATTTACCTTAAAAGGCACAACATCCCTTGTTTACAAGCAGATTTTATTTCATTTATTTTTTAAAAAAGTTTAAGTGCTATGCTATAAAATAAGAAAAGATCCTTTATAAATTGTCGCATCTATCAGCAGTTTTGGGTTTTACTCCTTCAGGAAACTGTGTCCTAGGAACCAGGATTACACAAATTTATTCCTTTATTTTAACGAAATTGCCTTTTATGCTACTTGAAGTCACATTAATTTTTTTTTTTATTTTATTATATGCTTGATCATTAGATCCTAATTCATCCTTCTTACTGTCTGTCTTCTCCTTCTTATACTAACATATCTAATTCATCCTCTAAAGCTTTCTAATGAGCTTTTCAGAGGGCTTTAATTACTGATATCTCTTTTCTATCTGTATCAGCTTCACCTGATTTTTTTTGTAATAAAATGAGCTCTATTTGACTTTTCGTTCATTGGTAATGAAATCCTAAAGAAGTTAATATATTTAATATTCACAAAAATACTGATGAATTTCACTACTTCATCATGTCTAGGAATATTGTCATTTTTTGGGTATTCAATAATTCTGTCTTCACTTAGGTCAATCTAGTTTAAACTTACATTTAAAATCAGGTCATAAAAAGCTTTTTTTATGAATTAAAATAACAATTTTAAAATTTATGGTTAATTTATGGTGAGCTTTATTTATTTAAATTCTCTTTTAAATGATTAATTCAAACATTTTTTTTCTTATTTTGAAGGTAGGGGGCGCTATGTTTGTGAAGAGTGTGGCATAAGGTGTAAAAAGCCATCCATGCTAAAGAAGCATATAAGAACCCACACTGATCTCAGGCCTTATACGTGCAAACATTGTGCTTTCAGGTGACTACTTGCTTCTTATAGTTCATTATGAATGTAGATAAAGATAAGAAATTTTGAAAATAGATAAATAAAATTGATTATTGATAGAAATGCATAAATATTTTATAACAAATCTTTTCATATATTAACATAAAATTAAAATGTAGGTCCTATTTTAGTGATAAAAACGAACATATATGACTTATGCAATAACTGAAATTGATGTAATACTGAGTTACCAAAAAATTCATAGAGATAAAATTCTTTCTAAGATTAAATTTAAATGTTTTAAAAAAAAAAATTTTTAATGAATACAAGTCATTATTTCCATTTCAGTATAAATACTGTGAAATATATATATATATATATATATATATATATATATATATATATATATATTATATATATATATATATATATATATATATATATTTCATTCCTTAACCAGTATGCTAATTAATTTAAAATAAAAAATGCATTTTTCTATTTTCTTTTGAAAACAATTACTGATATATATGTGGCCTGTCGTAAATGTTGCTATTTCCAATGATTAATAATCTATAAAAACATTATTTTAAAACTATAATTCAATGTTAATTTTCTTTTTAATATTTATTATTACACATTTCTTTATATAAATACTAATAATATAAACTTTTGTTTTTTCTTGTATGATGCAATTTTTTATAATTATTTAATTTCTTTATGGTTGTTGTATTTTTTTTTAGCTTCAAAACAAAAGGTAACCTCACGAAGCATATGAAGTCTAAGGCACACTACAAGAAATGTGTTGAACTTGGAATTTCACCTGTTCCAACTGTTGCTGAGGACTGCACTGATGACGAAAATGTACATAAGATGGTATGGACTGAAATTGTTTCAGTCGTATTACTTCTTTCCAATTTTTTGATATTATTGAGTGGATTATGAAAAAAATAATAAAAATTATTGTTATTTTCAGGAGGATAGTCAAGATAGAGGTAGCATATGTGATGAATCTGAAGATGATGAAGAAGATGAGGAAGATGAGGACGATGATGAAGAAGGAGATGAATCTGATGAAGAAGAGGAAGGTAAAATTTAAAGGTTTAATTTATATTTTACTAAGAGCATTAAATTGATCTGTTGTAACTTGGTCACATTGTATGGTATATTACCCATTAAGTACAAAATTGTAACTTCAAAGATCTCATTTAATGATTTCAATTTACAATTTTTGATTACTTTTGTTTAGAAGTACTAAGTTGTAATAGTTGCCAAATATTTGGGCCCATAACTAAACTGACTAATAAATTAATATATTAAAAGACATATAGTTTTCATAAAACATTTTGACAAAAATTAAACAACTGCTCTTAATGATTATTTAGTAACAAATGTTTCATTCTTACAATTTAAGGTTTGTAAAAAAGATGAATACTTACAGTTTAAATTAGCCCAAATCAATAGATAATAAATTATCTCCCTTATTTATATAATTATCATATGATGATTAAATGTAGAAAACAATTAAATAATGTTATAGTTAGAGAGTTACTACTTTATATTTATTATTGTTAATGACTGTAATATTTACTCAATATGATAAAAACTATCATTTCAATTTATAGGTGATGACTGCCAAACAGAAAGAGAAGTGGCAAGGTCTCTTCTAACCTTGTCGGAAGTAACCCTTGAGACAGCACACAGGAAATATGTAAAAGCAGGGCTGGTCCCAGCTTTTTCAAGACCAAGAACGTACCCTTATACTTTTGCCTCGACACAGGTAAGTTTCTTCCATGAAATATTTTCATGATGAAATAAATGAATTTTTTCATAAAATAGTTTTGGTATTGTCTAAAAAAGTGTCTAATCCAGTTGTGATTTTCTATAACTTTATGACTTTTTTTAAATATTATCCTGTGTAATTCTTCTGTCTTTACTTTACTGAGCTAAAGTTTGTCAATCTTTTGATGATTGCCAGTTTCTGAACCTATTAAATCTTTAACTGATGATACTATGCTGGATTGTGATCCTAATATTTGTTCTCTGAAACATAATCCTAGAAAACAAAATAAAACATTTTCATTATTACAGCATTTTTAATTTAATATATGCAGAATCCTATGTGGTCAAAATTTGAACAATTTTTGAGCTAAGTGGATATATTACAGCTGTCATGACAAAAGATGTCGTTTCTTTAAAAAAGTCTTTGAATTATCAAATCTTCAACGAATTGAAATAGAAAGGTGTGATCGGCGCCATTTTTGATCTAGTTTCTCTCAATTTTCTTTTTCACATTATGAGGGAATCAACCTGTATATTAAATTTCAAATTAAAGTAAAGCCATTAAAGGCCAGTTATTATAAAATATCCACTGTATAATAATTCTATTCGACCAATTATTAAAATATAAATTTGTTTTTTTTGTTTAAGGTGGTCGAGTCGAAAATAGAAAGTGCTTCTCAGGGTGAATCATGGCGAGGAAGCTCTGAGGTGATTCAGGTGGACATGAAAGACCTCAGTGATTCTTCTATGGGGAGCATTGAATCTGTTCCTGAACCTATTAGGCCAATTGATCTCAGCAGCAAAACATTACCAGTAACTTTAGGTAAATATATCTGACATAATATATTTTATATGAAAAATATTTATATTTAAAGGAAACGGGTGGCTCAGTGGGTAAGGCACTGACCATGCCCCATGGTACGTATTGGAGTCTGGATGAAGGCAGAAAATTTAATTTCTGTTGACTTGGCGGTGGATCATCTTTAAGATTGTAGGTAGCCTCTATTAAGTAGGTATCTTTAAATTGGAGAAATAATCTGGTGGTTGAGCATACTATCCACATCACCAACTTCTGGAGTTCTCGACATCAATACTTCTTTACCAAGTTCTGAGCCCAAGACAATAGATAGATATTCAAACATCTCTCTACCTCTACAACCTATGAAGGGTCTTTTTTACCATGCTATTCAAATCATGAGAACATTAAATAGATTTTGTCGAAATATAAATTATAAATAATTTTCATAACAGTGCAGTTTTGTTGATAGAAAAGAAATAGTGGAGAAGATAGTTGAGGGTGTGATCAAAAAACAACTTTACAATTATCACCATATGTACCAGTAGTACAGTAGTATTGTTTGTACTTCATTGGTCTTGGATTATTTTCTTGACAAACAATTTAAAATAATCCATAATATTATAGTAAATTTAAAAACTTTTGTTTTTAAAAAATAACTGTAACCAAGCAAAAACATTGCTTTTATGCATAATTAAAATATAACCACTGATTGTTCTGCAAATTTTTGGCAGTAGTTGAATTGAATCTCTCCAGTAGTGTTTTTCCATAAGATACCATCATTTCAAATTTTTATAATGAATTATTTATTTATATAATTAATTGTTAATTAGTAGAGATTATAAGAAACTGAAACATTTCAGATAATAAAATCACTACAAAGTTATTTGTATAAATTATAATGTTAATCATCAGATTTAATTATATTATTCCTTGAATGATAAAGAAATTCAAAACCAAGATTAATGTTACCCCAAACACAAAACAAGGCTTTATTTATGGCATTTAGTTTTTGGTAAAGAATTTACACAAGTTGAATTTCTTTAGATTTTGAACATGGATTCATTGTGCTCATTAAAAAGTAAGATCCCAGAAAGAATTGTTTATTTCAAACATTTTCGTTAAAATATATTTTGTTTCTTAATCAATGCTAACTAAATATTATGTTGAAATTCAGCTTAAAAAGTAGAAATGTTCTAGTAAATTAAATTTTATATAGATAGAGGAGATAATGGTTGGGGTGGTGGTAATTATAAACACAATAAATAATGTAAACATTATTTGCAAAGTGAGCTGAAACATCAGTACAAGTTAATTACATGATATTGTGTTTCAACTGACCACACCTTCAACCAACTTGTTCTCTATAAAATATTATATTCTTAGGTTAGTTATTCATGAATTTAGTCCATCATCAGGTCATTGGGTTCAATGAGCACATTACATTTAATAGGTTTATGAATAGCTAATGTTATATTACTGTTAACATTTTATTTTACTACTCATTTAATGGTTATATAATAGAATAATAAATTAAATTATTAATCAATGAGGGTTGTTGTTATTAAAAGAATTTTTATTATTCTCAACAGGTTCAAAGACTTCTGTCATTAGCTCTGTGGGAGGTCAAGCTCTCCTTTTAAAGACTATCTGCTCAACATCGGAGAAAGCACCCCTCGTTGGTGGGTTCACGGAGCCTACTGATAACCCGACTCTTCTCCATACCTACCTCACTGAAAGAGCAGCACATGATTCGAGGATCAAACAGAGACAAGTATGCTCAGACGATGGATGTTCTGGAGATATGTCTAGTGCACAAGAGTCAGCGCTTGGTGTGCTAGCATTGTCAATGTCAGGAAAACCACCATCCCCTAAGCCAAAGGGTAAAGCGGAATTCATGCCACCAACTTCAGGACCATCTGTTTCATTCATTAGTTCTACTGAGGATGGGCGTAGTATGTGTGGTGTTTGCAACAAAGTATTCAATAAACCATCTCAGCTGAGGCTACATGTGAATATACATTTTTTTGAACGCCCGTTTAGATGTGAATCATGTGCTGTTTCTTTCAGAACTAAAGGTCATTTGCAAAAGCACCAGAGATCTCTTTCTCATCTGAATAAGGTTAGTTTAAAACTTGTCTCATTTTGAAGCTAATGTATCAATGAAATAATCTAAATTCCTCCTTAATAGTTAATTTAATTTCACGATTACATTTATTCCAACGGACAGTACATCTTTTGTGAAAACCTTTAAGGTGTTATTATTTTTTAGTAATATTTTAGAATTATTTTTATATAATCTCTTTTAAAATGAATACATCTCATTTTTTTTTTAGTTGAAATTTGGTTAAAATGAACCAATTTTTATTAGTCACTGTAAAAACTAAAAATAACCTTTTTTCTTAATATTATAGGTATTCTTTGTCAGTTCCATAGGTAAGGTTACCACAAAAAATAATAACTTTATGAGCACTTGGTAAATTAATTGTGTGAAATAGATTTTGCAAAATAAACTCTTACCGAACCAAAAATATCCTTTTCATTACACAAAACTTGTGATGTTTGTAGCTTTTTGTCTATGCTGATGTCTCATATACTGGCTCCCTGCACTGGTACTTATCGCGTCTGAAACTTTGTAAACGAGTGATTTTTCATAATTATTTCATTTTGTAGGATGAGAATTGAGGAAATCAACATTGTGATTTTTATCCAAAAATTTCGGCATGGGAGTTACTTTGATTTTGGAAAACCGAAGGTGAGATTTTCCAACTTCGGATTGAATTTTTTTAAGAAGTAGTTTAATAGACCAGTAATAAGCACGTTTTTCATGTAAGCAAGCTCCACAAATAAAAATAAAAAACAATTCAATAAATGCTATAGTAACCACATTGAATTATGTTGCAAAACATTTCTGCATTTTTTATATTGCGCTTCTTACACTAAATGATCTTTAGAACTGATCACAGTTTTTATTTATTTTTTTTGTTGAATCTGAGGCTTTAATAGGCTGCACTATCACGATCATTTTAAACCATTTCGTTTTTACCCATCACATACGTTATTACCTAGCACTAAAAACTTTTATAATTATAAATTATTTTACTAATCGTTCGTTTAATGATTTATTTCTAGAATTGTCTGTGTCAAACTCGAATAAAAAATTTTGATTATTTTTTTTTTGGATTGTCATTTGCTCCTTGTTTGAAGCATCTATAATAATAATCCAGAAATTTCTGGGTATGGTAATTAAAATACATAAAGTTTTTTTTGTTTACATTAAAACATCAATTCATTAAAGTAAGAAGTTTAGTTGTAATAATACATTATAGAACACAATGATGACTGCTACAGCAAACTAATCTTTACTTCAGTCCACCTATTTATGTTTTAATAAAAGAAGGTATGACAAATTTGTAACTTCTCACTTTCAGAAAAAAAATTATTAATAAAAACTGAAAAAGTAAATAAATAGGTAGAACCCTTTTGAAACCTGGCTCACAGAACTATTTTGAATCAGTTGGCTGTAATGGTTGTTTGAATTTGACTATAATGCCTTCCTGGGCGACTTTTTTATTCATTTATTTGAAATTTAATTTATAAAACAGAAAAGGACTTAAACTTGACTTTGGTGTACACTTAGATCATAAACACTTTTGACCTCAGAGACATGCCTACATTACACAATCAAACCAATTTTCAATTGCTTTGCTTTCTCTTAGTGTTTTGTTTAGTTTTATAATATTTTATCACAGAATTCACTTTGCTTTTTTATTATTTTAAGATTTTTCATTAACGGTTTAGATAGAAGCATAATGTAATAGTCAGAAATAATATGGAATACTTTATTTTAGGTGAATATGAACTCAACTTTTGGGACAGCAACATCTAGTAATCCACGGCCATTCAAGTGTGACGACTGTAAAATTGCATTCCGTATTCATGGGCATCTGGCAAAACATCTCCGTTCAAAGATGCATATAATGAAATTGGAGTGTTTGGGAAAACTACCATTTGGCACCTACGCTGAATTAGAAAGGTCTGGGATGAATATGAATGACATTGACACAACGGACTGTGAAAACTCATTGGAGAGCCTCCAGGTAAGATTCTTGAGCCTAAAATATTTAAACTAATGAAAAATTGAACCATATCAGTATTTATTTACAAAACTATTCCGTTTATAATGAGCATTATTCAAAATAGTTTGAGAAAAAATTATGCAATTATTTAATTACCATAAAAGAGATTTGATTATTCAGATAAATTTTTGCTAGCTTTACCTGCAGGTATATTCAAATATTCCAGAAAAACCTAAGATGTTTAAGTATTATGCTTAAATAATTACCGTTTAAAAAGGAAACTGCTTTATAGTAGAGAATGTTAGTGCTAAGAATATTTATTAAAAATTTTATTATTCGTTCTCTAAAAATGTATTTCCTTTCATACCCTTGACATGTCAGCTGTGTCTTTTGACCAGGGTATTTCCTCTATGCTGAAAGTTTTTATTACATAAATATTTTACTTGCAATAAATGAGGAGGTTACTTTGAAAATGTTTTTTTGAGTTTTTGGTATCACTAGATCTCTTTTTTCAGAACCCTACAATATGTGATGAGTAATAGCCATCAAAACAAACTTTTTCCCATCCAAAATTAGTAAACAAAGAGAGTGTTTTTTTTACATAGCCTGTTTTTAGTTCAAACCATGCTTTGTCCACTTAGCCAATGGGAACGCTGCATTATGACATTGACAATAATCGCTTACACTGGTACAAGGTTGTACTTTTTGACTCTCCAAGTGTTGAAAATGTTGTGGAAAAGGAAGAAACTTGTGATTGTTTAGAAAATAAAAGAGGTGAAATGCTTATTTAAAAACTAGTGACTGTTAAGAAAATGAAAATATTCCCTGAAAATTATGAGAGTCATTAACATACATCTATTATCATCATAGGCTTATCCTTTTTTACCGCTGTGCGGTGTGTGGCTTGAGTCTGGACCAAATGTCTTGTTCTTGAACCAGCTCTCTTCTCCTGCTCCATGCAATGCCTCGCTTCCGGAATGTGTCCTTAACACCGTCCTCCCACATGATGCGGGGTCTTCTTCTTTCCATTCATGTCTCATATGTTTTTCTAATGATTCTCTCTTGATCCATCCTGAGGAGGTGTCCGAACCATCTTAGTTTGTGCTCCTCCAGGATGGTCTCTGCCGATTTTACATCGAGACTGGCCCTTATGGTGTCATTCCTGATCCTGTCTCATCGGGTCTTCCTTTTACTTTTCGCAGGTACCTCATTTCCATAGCCTTGATCTGGCTCTTGTGCTTTGAGGTGAGGATCCATGATTCCGATGAGTATAACAGGATCGGCAGGAATGTTGACTTGTAAACTGCCACTTTAGTCTGCTTGGTCACCTCTCTTCTTCCCAGGAAACCCCTTCGGACTATATTAAACATTCCCATAGCCGCTCCTATCCTCTGAACTATTTCCTCGTCAATATAGCCGCCTTTTGTTGAGATGGGCACCAATATATTTAAAACTTTTTACCTGCTCCAATCTTTCTCCGCCAACTGTCAGTAATCCCATTATTCTTCCGGGTCTCTTTCCTAGTCTCATACACTTAGTTTTTCCCAGGATTGATTATCATATTAATTTTTGTTAGTTCCTCTTGGAGTACATTTATGTTGTGTAGGAGGTCTTGGTCATTAGCAGCTAGCAAGACGAGGTTATCAGCAAAAGCTAACAAAGAAAATCGGATGGGTTGTAGGTTTCTGTGTCCTAATTGGAACTGCCTCATTTGGAATTTGGCCCTCCTTAGTGTTAAATTCAGGGTTATTATAAAAAGCAGCGGACGGACTTAAGCTACAACCTTGGCAGATACCTATTGATGTCTCAAATTCTTTTGATATGTGGTTTCTGGTTTACATCTATTTTGTAATTACAAATTTTATTTTGTGTACTTTTGAGCAAACAAACAGTGACTTCTGTAAAATGAAACATAGCCACTTCAAACGGTGTTTTGTTGTCCTTTTGTTATTACATCAAACCGTGCTTTGTCCATATTTAAAATTAAAAATGCTAATTATAGGTGCAAAGAATATTTCTGATCCTTGTAATGTGTTTTTTAGATGCTGTAAGTTTAATTAGAATTTTTTTGTTTCTGAAGGGTAATTGCATTTCATAATTTACATTTTTTGTTATTGCTGAAAAGTGGGATTACTGTGACAAAACACGTTTTGAAAGTTATCTCCTCAAATAACTTCACAATATTTTTGTGTTTTTATATTAAAAAAAAAAATAATAAAAATAACCAATGACTACATGAAGTCATTATCTGCCTGAATGAGACTAACTCTCATCTCTATATCAATATCAATATCTCTCATAAGAGTGAAGATAATTGCTTTCAATAATCAATTGAAGTATCCAAACATTCTGGTTTTAAAAAAATACGTTCTTCTATATTTTAATTTTAGCGACTTATTTTTTGCCATTATTTATTACAGTAAACCAAAAAATTATTTGTTATTATAAAGTTGTTCATTGTTACTACAGTATTATTAAGACATATTTCTTTCAATTTTTTGCAGTTGCTTGCTCAAAAATTGTACGAGAAGGACCCCAGTAAGTTGGGCTCATGGGAACCTGGCGGTGACTCGTCTTCTGAGGACGAGCCCGAGGCCCAGCACAAGACTGACAACCTCCCGCAAAATCCTTCGAATCAAAACCTGTGCCAACCCATCGAGGGCAACATGTGCAATCCTACAGATGACAGTGTTAGGTGAAATACTAACTCATATTTCCCCCGCTCTAATTTATTTGTTAACGCTTACGCACCTGCTCATGGTGGATTTGTGTTGTTCTTTATAAATATTATCAAATGTAGGTAGGGTTTTTTTTTTTCTTTTCAATGTGAATAGAGTTCATCAAATATATAAATATATATTTTCCTTAATAAATTGTTTTGATTTGTTATTATATAAATTTTTTAAAAAATTACAAAAAAAAGTAATATAAATATATGTATATGGCTTGGTATATTCTACTTATATTTATATATTTGTAACTACATATCACGCCAAAACTATTGTGATATACATTTCCTAATGTCATCTGAGACCAACTGTTGTCAATTGAGTTGATAACAGAAGAGGGACTCATATTTGTATGTAGAATATAACTAAGTTATTTTATGAAGTTTAAAAATTTAGTACAAATAGTTTATTGTATAGAAAGAAACCATTATACATATTGCCAAATAGTTTATAAAAATGTTTATTTTATAAATATTACATTAATTCAATTTTATTTGTACAAGTCAATGGTTTTATGTTATATAAGTTTATTAGTAATAATAACACAGAAGGTCTTTATTTTACTTGTTTGATGTTGCTTGAAAACAGGGCCCAAACTTTGTGATTGGTGTGTACAAAAAGATATAAATTCATTTCGAAATTCATTGTGATTTTTATATATACCTTAACTATGTAAAATGTTAAGAAACTCTGTAGACATATACTTAGAGGAAATTTTGGGTAACAAAATGGTAGTCTCTTGATTTTATTTGTTGCTGATTGTTCATTAAATTTAGTTTTGATATAAGTTAGTATCAAAAGAATAATATGAACAAAAAATCAAGAGACTTATTAGTTTCTTTAAAAAATAAAAAATAAATAAATGAATAGAAGAAATTGTTTTATTTTTATTTTATTGTAAGGCCTAAAAAGAATATAATGTTATTACAATATTTTTTTTTTATTGTATCCATTAAATTAAAAAAAAAAAGAAATAAATAGAAATCAAACGTCATACATTATATTTTGTAGTGAAAAGAAAATAACAAAAGCAGTTAGTTACTTCCAACAATGTGGTTCACATTATGTATGTACAGATCAAATGTAACTAAATAAATTATGTACAATTTTTAAAGGCTATTTACATTGTTTTACCTCCAAAAATAAAATAATGAGTTAATTTGTACAAATATTAACATGATGCAGTCTTCAATTCCACTATGTAGCTCTCTCTATCTGGCATCAAAAACGACCACTAAAAAACAAAAATGTTAAGGAAAAGACTCATAAAGTTTTAGGAAAGTTAATAATTTTTAAACATGGTGATAGTAAAACCTCCCAATAATTATTAATTTAAATGGTTTTTTATTTTATTTTTTATTTTTATTACATTCCGCATCTACTCACATGAGTCATTAGCGGCGGCTCAATATACATATTAGATTTTGTCGAACAGTTTACAAAATTTTAGAAATTCAAAAATGTTTTTGATTTTTTCCTCTGTGTCTTCCAGTGCTTTATCTATTTCTGAGGGTATATTGTACTTTGTTCTGGCGTCAGAGTATAGTGTACATGTTGTTACAATGTGTTTCACTGTCAGTGTTGTCATGCATGTTGTACAAATCGGTGGTTCTAGGCTTCTCATCAGGTAACCGTGGGTGAAAGCTGAATGTCCTATTCTTAGTCTCGTCAAGATTATTTCCTCTATTCTTGATTTTCTACAAGATGTTGTCCAGGGTCGTGTGTCTTGTTTAATTTCTTGAAGTTTGCTGCGTATTTGGTTCCATTTTGTTTTCCAGTGATTGAGCAATTTTTTTCTACAGGATGTTTTTAAGTCAGAAGTTGTTGTAATGTCTGTAATAATGGTTCCTGTTTGGTTCAGTCTCGCAAGATTTGCTGCACTGTCTGCAGCCTCATTTCCGGAGATGCCACAATGTGAGGGTACCCACATTAGCACAGTCCCTCCACCCATCGACTCGTGCATCTCCCACAGGCAGTTATTAATCTTGCGTATTAGGGCATTTTCAGAATTGTCTTCAGCTATTGCCAATATTGAACTTAGAGAGTCTGTTACCAAAAGAGCATGTTTTGTATTTGTAGATTGTATTAATAGAAGACCTTGGTAGATTGCAAATAGTTCTCCTGTAAAAACACTATTTAGTGACGGTAGGTTAAATTTTAGTACGCTATTGTTAAAAACCACTGCACAACCGACTTCTCCATCAGTTTTCGAAGCATCAGTAAAAATTGTTTCGTGGTTTGGATACTTTTGCCTTAATTCTGCAAAAAGTCTCTTTTTAATGATGGGGTTGTCGTCTTCAATCTTTTCCTTGAGGGATGTGTCAACCTTGATGTAAGTATTGTCCCATCGAAAAAACAATGGATCATCTATGGTTAGTACTGTATTCGGTTTTATGTCTAAAAGTTGGAGGAGATTTTGGGTTCTACTTGCAATGCCCACCAGATTGTTTCCTAGGTTACTATTAAGGTTATGAAAAATGTTATGATTTGGATGATCTGGTTTGGAAATCAGAGTTGAGTAGTAAGATAGTGTAAGGTAGGATCTTCTTAAAGTTAGGCTCGGTTCTCCGCATTCTACATATAGGCTTTCAACTGGTGAAGATCTGAACGCACCAGTGCATATTCTGATTGCTGTGTTTGCTTAAATGGTTTTAATCCAGCTATTAGTCCTCGTAAAAATATAATAACATTTTGAGACAAACTGCCTCATGTCAAATTTATTTGTGATGAAATCATAGAGCAATGCATGATCTAATAAACGAATACATATTTCAGCTATACTCTATCATTGAAGAGCTTCATATGAGCTTAGAAAGATGTCCTAAAAGATTTAGCTTGATATTAATAATTCCAATATTTCTAAACTGGATCCCGAATAGACAAGATGTTTACATGGTAATCTCATAAGACTAAAATAAACCAACAAAACAGACTATTCACAAATTTACTTGAAATATTCCATTTCTGATACAGACTGAAAACATAAATACTTCAATCCAACAAATAAAATATGATCATAATTACTTTTATAGTACTCAAATCAAGCTTCATATTTGAATCATTAGGAGCATAGTAAGGCCCATCTTAAAAATCCTATCCCGGCCCATCTTAAAAATCCTATCCCTTGGAACAAAGTTTAACTTTAACTTAGGGATATGGATGACAAAAGTGAACAATTTTTTATGGATAAGGAAACATAAGTATTACCAGTAAAAATTACTGTAAATGGGGGCAAAGTAGAAAGTTCAGACTTAAAACCCCATAAATAAAAGTCCTGAAGAAGCAGAAAAACTAAACTAAAGAAGTTGCCCGCACTTTGTTGAGCAGAAATAAGATACAGATCTGATGAACATAGAAAATGAAAAGACTTATTACTATTATTATTTGCATAACACAGTAGAACCTCACTAGTCCGACCCCTAAGGGAACAAGGGGTAGGGCGGAGCAGCTAAAAGGTTGGTTTCATCGGAGATAACAATGAAACACATGTTTTTCACAGTTAAAACTTAAATATTATTATATTGAAAGTTATTTATTAGCATTTTAAATAATAGAGGAAATTAAAAAGTTTTTTTTTTTTTTATGTAGTACTTATTTCCAGACTTCAGCAACTGTAATTCTTAAGCATAAAAATATCACCATAACACTGGGAACCTCAACATAATAAAATGCAATCTCAAAAAGTTTCTTTTGTTTTAATTATCAAAAAATTCTAGGCTGCAAGTGCCACTCGATTCCCTTAAAAAATTGTTCCCACCCCTGGAATCTGCCTTAGGGTTGGAATAACCTGAGCCCATCTAGAGGAAGGCAGATTAGTGAGGTTCAACTGTAACATCTTATTTTCTTTTTACCCATGATACGTGATAAAATAGGTACTCTGTGAACCAAAATTTGATATTGGTAACCATTTTAGAGGGGTTCAACTGTATAA
The DNA here is from genome assembly GCA_003667255.2 of Euschistus heros. Lineage (NCBI taxonomy): Eukaryota > Metazoa > Arthropoda > Insecta > Hemiptera > Pentatomidae > Euschistus > Euschistus heros. The sequence goes on along the minus strand of RCWM02000007.1, from coordinate 3,241,924 downwards.
TGTGATTGATAAATATTACAATACAAAAATTTCTCCATCTGTTACTAATTTTCCACAAAAGTATAGAGAAAATTAAGGATTCATCAAAAACAGGTTATTTTTAATACCTGAAGAGTAGAACATGTAAACATTTTACACCTCATTTTACGAACTTTTCAAAACTGTACATTTAAATACATCCATATACTAAAAGTATATACTATACAATATATCAATTACCAAGGAGAAATTAATATTAAGATGTAATTAAAAAAGCAATAATTCTCCCATATTTATTTATTAAAAATCATATGATGTAACATGATTGTCCAATAATAATATTTTATTTCATTATTTGCGACGTTTCATGGTCATTGCCACATTATCAAGCTCTTACAAATTTCCAAAAATACAAGATCCATTTCCACAATAATCTTTAATCGACTAAAAGTCTTGTCACTGGTATCATGTCAAATCTCAAAATAACGAAAAAATAAAAACTCTATTAGAACTAAAATTTTTGTTTATATTTCCACCCTCATTATCACTGTCCATTACTGTAGTATCGACATCGATCGTATTTTTGTTTGCTTACAACTATAAGGAACTTAAACGGTGGTCAAAGTTTGCGGCTTAAAGATCTAACCTATTTTTTAACTTAGCTTATATCCAAATACCATATGATAATTAATCTTTTATTATTCACCCAATAAAAATTGAAATCGCATTTTTCGCAAATTAGCCGCAATCCAGGCCGAGAGGAATCTACATATCGAATTTCATTCCAATCCGTTCGGTGGTTTCTGAGATTTCGTGTTAAGTGAGTGAGTGGTATTTGACAAATATATAATAGATGAAAGAAAAATCACAATTTCCTGAACAATCCAGAATATTTAAAACTAAAATTATTAAGGTGATTCTAAGAGAGTGAACCTCTTCCATTTTTTGAATGGACAATGTTCGAAATTTTATGAAGGGAGCTATTTAAAAACCAAGTATACCTTCAATAATAAGTTTGTAGCGGTAGCTACCGAGCTTAACAAATTATTTTCACTAATTATTTTTTGTGCTTACGGACTACTTTTATATGTTGCCATGGCAACCAGTTTTTGTAAAAATGATAGATAATATTATTAATTGTAACCTTCTCAGTTAGTTGTAATAGTTAGTTAATAAAGTGTTTTTTTTTTCGTAACATTCTCGACAACTGGTGACCCCGACGTGATTTTTTTTTACCGAGATGCCTCTAGAAACGGAGATAAAGAGCGATACAAGTAAGGCAATGCCTGGAACCACCGACTTCTCCGAGTCTCAAATCACTTCAAAATCGGTACTAGACTACCAAATAGGAGCCTTTGGTGGGGCCGACCACAAGACTACCAGTTTTTTACAAATCTAACCCGGAATTGTGGTTTTTACAAGCAGATGCTGTTTGCTACTTCACGTATAACCTCTTCTAAGATCAAATTTCAGACTGTAGTCGCGGGGCTGGAACTGGAGGTCCTAACCCAAGTCGCTGACCTATTGGCAGTTACGGAAGAAGATCCCTACGACGCGCTCAAAAGACGCCTCGTTTCGATCTATGGTGAGTCCAATTCTTCTAAAATTAATAAATTATTAAGTGATACGCAGCTGGGTAGCCAAAAACCCTCTCAATTATATAGATGTATGCTGCTATTGGCAGGTTCTTTGACGGGGGAATCTATAGTGAAGACCCTGTGGCTAAGAAAACTACCTACTAGAGTTCAGGAAATTTTGGCCGCTACGAAACAAGATGATATTGAGGTTTTAGCCTCTCTGGCAGACAATATTATGGAAGTTGAGACGCCGGCAGAAGTAAATGCCGCTGTTAGAGTGTCACATACAGCAACTAGCAATACCGTTATTGAGGAACTGCGGAGCCTTCGAGAAGAAGTGGCCGAGCTTCGAATGCACTTTAGACAAAAAGGGCAAAATAGCACTCAATCTAGTCCCCAGGAGAGTAAAATATGTTTCTACCACAAACGATTTGGGCCAAAGGCAAAGAAATGTGTCAAACCGTGTGGTTGGAAATCCTTAAGTCCTTTAAACTGAAGGGGTCGACGGAGCAGGCGGCAGTCGTCGGAACCCAACCTCAACGCCGCCTTTTTATAACAGACCGAGAATCTAGGATATGCTTCCTTATTGATACAGGTGCTTCAATCTCAATAATGCCACGTAACCCCAGGATACACAAGAAACCAACGGAATTCACACTGGTAGCAGCCAATAATACTCCAATACCTACCTATGGGGAGAAGACTCTCAAACTTGATCTTGGACTGCGACGAATTCTTCCATGGACATTTCTCTTAGCGGACGCACAGAAGAAGGACAGTAGCATAGAAGACCTCAAGAAAAATACCAGGCTGCAACTAAAATCCATCTTCATCCCCGGTACAGATATAGAGCTCCTTTGCGAGACTTCAACTTCGACAGCTCGACCCTACATCCCAAAAGAGTTTCGCCGCGTCACTTTTGACCGTCTTCACTCATTGAGCCACCCAGGTATCAGAGCTAGTAGGAAGTTGCTCGCTAGTCGCTACTTCTGGCCGGAAATTAATCGGGATGTTGGTGAATGGGCAAAGACCTGCATTCCTTGCCAAAAGTCTAAAATTCACCGCCACACAGTGACTCCTCTGGGCAGTTATTTACCGGCACCCAGATTTCAACACGTGCACATCGACATAGTGGGACCACTGTTACCATCTGATGGAATGAGATACCTTTTAACCATGGTAGACAGAGCGACCCACTGGCCAGAAGCAATTCCACTCGCTGAGATCAGTGCTTCGGCTGTCGCTCAGGCATTTTATGCCAATTGGGTTACACGATTCGGCTCTCCTCAGCGGATTACGACAGACCAAGGCAGACAATTTGAGGCGGAACTTTTTCTTAGACTCTCAGCAATAATGGGGATTCGGAGGCAGAGAACTACCGCTTATCATCCACAATCCAATGGCTGTGTAGAGCGATGGCACCGGAGTTTGAAAACAGCAATAACGGCTCATCTTAGCTCTACACGATGGACACAGGTTTTGCCATCCGTGTTGCTCGGACTACGAGCTACTTTCAGAGAAGATGTGGGAGCTAGCGTGGCTGAAGCAGTATACGGGCAACCTTTGCGTCTTCCTGGTGACTTTTTAGAGGACACAACAAGTCGAGAGCCTTGTGTTGCCCTTCAGCAGTTGAAAGAGGATCTCGCACGACTCAAGCCCTCAAAATCACGGGAAGTGTACAACAGAAAAACCTTCCAACATAGAGATTTAGCAACTTGTTCCCACGTATTCCTGCGTGAAGATGCTGTTCATAAGCCACTAACACCTCCATATTCTGGCCCTCACCAAGTCTTACGTCGAGGCGATAAGGTATTTACTCTTTTGATCGGCAATAGAGAAGTTACTGTCTCCCTCGATCGTCTCAAGCCTGCTTATATCCTGTCTAGTGACACACCTACGGAAAGCACCTTAGTAAAACAAGCATCATCACCACCTGGACAACCGCAGACATCAAATAATCAGGAAGACGGTTACAGAACAAGGAGCGGGCGTTTGGTGAAAAAGGTGCTCAGTGACTCCGTCACTAGGGGGGGAGTGATGTAGCGGTAGCTACCGAGCTTAACAAATATTATTTTCACACTAATATTTTTTGTGCTTACGGACTACTTTTATATGTTGCCATGGCAACCAGTTTTGTAAAAATGATAAAAAAAATTATTAATTGTAACCTTCTCAGTTAGTTGTAATAGTTAGTTAATAAAGTGTTTTTTTTGTGTCGTTGTTTTGAACACGTAGTTTTTTTTGTCGAGACCTTCTGGTTGACGTTAACACTAAACATTCTCGACAACTGGTGACCCCGACGTGATTTTTTTTTTACCGAGATGCCTCTAGAAACGGAGATAAAGAGCGATACAAGTAAGGCAATGCCTGGAACCACCGACTTCTCCGAGTCTCAAATCACTTCAAAAATCGGTACTAGACTACCAAATAGGAGCCTTTGGTGGGCCGACCACAAGACTACCAGTTTTTTACAAATCTAACCCGGAATTGTGGTTTTTACAAGCAGATGCTGTGTTTGCTACTTCACGTATAACCTCTTCTAAGATCAAATTTCAGACTGTAGTCGCGGGGCTGGAACTGGAGGTCCTAACCCAAGTCGCTGACCTATTGGCAGTTACGGAAGAAGATCCCTACGACGCGCTCAAAAGACGCCTCGTTTCGATCTATGGTGAGTCCAATTCTTCTAAAATTAATAAATTATTAAGTGATACGCAGCTGGGTAGCCAAAAACCCTCTCAATTATATAGATGTATGCTGCTATTGGCAGGTTCTTTGACGGGGGAATCTATAGTGAAGACCCTGTGGCTAAGAAAAACTACCTACTAGAGTTCAGGAAATTTTGGCCGCTACGAAACAAGATGATATTGAGGTTTTAGCCTCTCTGGCAGACAATATTATGGAAGTTGAGACGCCGGCAGAAGTAAATGCCGCTGTTAGAGTGTCACATACAGCAACTAGCAATACCGTTATTGAGGAACTGCGGAGCCTTCGAGAAGAAGTGGCCGAGCTTCGAATGCACTTTAGACAAAAAGGGCAAAATAGCACTCAATCTAGTCCCCAGGAGAGTAAAATATGTTTCTACCACAAACGATTTGGGCCAAAGGCAAAGAAATGTGTCAAACCGTGTGGTTGGAAATCCTTAAGTCCTTTAAACTGAAGGGGGTCGACGGAGCAGGCGGCAGTCGTCGGAACCCAACCTCAACGCCGCCTTTTTATAACAGACCGAGAATCTAGGATATGCTTCCTTATTGATACAGGTGCTTCAATCTCAATAATGCCACGTAACCCCAGGATACACAAGAAACCAACGGAATTCACACTGGTAGCAGCCAATAATACTCCAATACCTACCTATGGGGAGAAGACTCTCAAACTTGATCTTGGACTGCGACGAATTCTTCCATGGACATTTCTCTTGGCGGACGTAAGTAGGGCAATAATCGGAGCCGATTTTCTCTTCTATCATGGCATTAATATCGACATTAGAAAGAAGCAGTTGATCGATCGGCAATCCGGATTATCAGTTATCGGAACAGTGTCTACGGTCACTACACCGACCATACTTACTATACCCCAGAATTGTCGTTACGCTCACCTCTTGAAAGAATTTCCCAAGATTACTCGACCATCACCGATCCGTGGACCCGCTCGAAGTGTCATCGAGCACCACATCGAGACTAAAGGAAACCCAGTTACCTGCAAGGCAAGAAGACTTCCACCTGAGAGGTATGCAGCGGTGAAGCAGGAGTTCCAAACCATGATTGAGGAAGGTATTTGCAGACCATCAAGCAGTGCCTGGTCAAGTCCTCTCCATGTAGTTCCCAAAAAAGACGGAAAAATCAGAGTCTGCGGAGATTATCGCGCATTGAATGCTAAAACGGTACCTGATAGGTACGCAGTGCCAAACATAATGGATTTCACCACCCAGTTAGATGGCGCCAAGGTATTCTCGACTCTAGATATTGTACGTGCATACCACCATATCGCCGTTGCTGAGGAAGACATTGGAAAGACAGCTATCATTACGCCTTTTGGCCTGTTTGAATTTCTCAGGATGCCATTCGGTTTGAAAAAATGCAGCACAAACTTTTCAGCGTTTCGTGGATAACATGTTGCGAGATCTGCCATACGTTTTTCCATACCTGGACGATTTCTTAGTTGCTTCGAAATCACAGGGGGAACATGAGCATCATCTCAAAGAAATTTTTAAGAGGCTCAATGAATATGATCTTTCCCTCAATGTAAGCAAATGTGTTTTTGGAGAACCTCAGGTCGATTTTCTCGGCTACAGGGTGGACGCAAATGGTATACAGCCTCTTCCTGCAAAAGTTCAAATGATTCAGGAGTACCCGAAACCCAGCAACATCAGTGAACTTCGCAGGTTTCTAGGTATGATAAACTTTTACAGGAGATGCCTCCCTCACGCTGCCGAAAACACAAAAACCATTGAACCAACTCACACACAACTGCAAACGGAAGGATAAAACTCCCATTGCATGGACGGAAGAGACACTACGAGCTTTTGAACAGTGCAAACAGAGTCTCGTTGAAGCTGTTAGGCTCTCCCATCCTGGAATTTCAGGGGAAGTCTCTTTAACCTGTGATGCATCCGACAAAGGTATTGGTGGTGCCCTGCAGCAGCAAAAGAACGGTGAATGGCAACCCCTTGGATTTTTTTCAAAAGCTTTGTCAAATACACAAAGAAATTATGCTACTTACGACAGGGAACTCCTCGCGATTTACGAAGGAATTAAACATTTCGACCTCTTCTAGAAGGTTTAAATTTCCACATCATAACGGACCATAAGCCCTTAATACATGCTTTTCAACAAAAATCTGAGACAGCCTCTCCTCGTCGAATCAGGCATTTAAATTTTATAAGTCAGTTTACCACAGATATTAGATATAAACCCGGATCCGAAAATGTGGTAGCAGACACACTATCCCGAATCGAAGAAATTCAATCTCCGGATGAATTCTCAGAAATAGCGGACGCACAGAAGAAGGACAGTAGCATAGAAGACCTCAAGAAAAATACCAGGCTGCAACTAAAATCCATCTTCATCCCCGGTACAGATATAGAGCTCCTTTGCGAGACTTCAACTTCGACAGTTCAGAAGAGAAAGAAATAATCTAATAACGAATAGTAAACATGAATATTTTTTAACTCTTAGGATGAAAATATAAAACATACAACTTAACGTATATATGTATATATAACTTGGAAGAAATAACTTGTTTAAAAAGATAATGAAAGAAAAATGAAAACTAGATATTTTAGTCATAATCAACAATAAAAAAATACTATTAATTATTTTAAAGCAGAACAATTTTTTAAAATAGTAATAAACTGCTAAAAGGATACATCTCTTTGTTCTCTTCTTGTACATAATACGATAACCACATTCACGGCACCTGATAGGGTCTCTTGGTCTGATTTCATTTTCATGATGACATTCTAGTAACAAATAAGAAAAAACAAATAAGCATGTAAAATTACTATTTAGTGTATGTAGAATAAACTATAAAGAATATGCATATACACAAAAGAATGATGTTTATGGGATTAGGAAATGATGATTTATTTGCCACTACTATATTATTTAGTACATTAGTAGGTTAGTTACAGAAAAAAAATCGACCATGAAGAGTCTGTGGTTAAGCATTTAGTAAGGAAGTTTTGTCTCGAGACAACAGTTATAGAGAAAATTAAGGATTCATCAAAAACAGGTTATTTTTAATACCTGAAGAGTAGAACATGTAAACATTTTACACCTCATTTTACGAACTTTTCAAAACTGTACATTTAAATACATCCATATACTAAAAGTATATAGATTTATACTATTTGTAAAGTCGTCGATTTCCGTTCTGACCCTTAGAAAAGTTCCGATATGATGGAAAAAGAATATTCTTTAAATTAGTACTACAGGTACTTGCAGATGATAGGTAAGCAATCATGCTCAATCGCCAGGTTCTTCCTCCTTTAATTGTAACCGCTTTACATTCCTGATTTAATTGTAACCGGTTGGCTCGAAACTGTGCCCGGGGGCTAACAGTACAGCACCTTACCCACTGAGCTACACCTCTTTCTAGTTTCGAATATTTAATATTTAAAAATAGTCTTATAATAAGTACTATAGAAGTGGAAAATAATTAATCAATCCTAATTGTATTGGTACTTATGTACTATCATGAGTACTTCAACTGTCATTTAAGGATATAAATATCTTTGCAATGTATAAAATGAAAGATCACAAAACTATTCAAATAATAACTATCCTCCACTGGATAATGGAGAAAGTAATCATACATTAGTGCAGTCAAAGTATTTCAAAAATATCAATGTAATTTTAATAATGTCCATTAATCATTATTAAAAATGGGAATACTTCAAATTTTACAAAAAAAATGGTTAAAAATAGTCTCAGATGGCAGTAACTGTTGCAAGTAGCGATATTGAGAAACTAATTTCTATAAGGATGTGCCCTTATCTATATTTATAAGTAGTACAGATGCCTTCAGTCGCTGTGGCGTAAATAATTCAGTGTAGTTAATTTTATTGAAAATTAATTGATACACCTAGCTTAATCTTTCAATTTCAACCTAATTAAGTGAATAGTCTATATTTGTATATAAAGCAGTATTTCACGTATTTCTTCGGTCCAAGATGACTAAGAATAAGAAATCTTAAAATAATAATTTAGAGCACACAAATTAGAATGTTTCAGATATAAAAACATGTTATGATAAGTCATAACAAAGTAAATTTGTTGGGACTTGACTTAAAAAGGTAATTAAACAAGTGGAGGATTGATAGGTTATCCAACAGGATACCAAATATTCTAGCCAGAGTAGGAAGGTCGAGATTCATTTCATCGGACCACCACAACAAATATCAACCTACCCAGGTGGGATTGGCAGTTAATTTTTTTATGTGATAATCTACCTTACACAGTTTGATCTATCTCCGATCTATGCTCTGATCATTTCCTTGTACATTTGGTCCTTTCCGAAGAACAATCTTTACAGGAAGAACGCCCTTCACTTATCCAAGAAAACATAAATTGGGATTACTACCAAACTAATCAAAACTAAACATCGATTCCTATGTCAACAAAAAATGAGGACGAAATTGAAGACACGGTTGAAGTATTAGCAAAGAGCATACAGCAATCTGCTTGGCCATCATCAATCCAAAGGCACAAAAGAAACTTACAGCCAAACTAACGGCAGAACATGAGGGATCTTATCAGGGCTAAGAGGAGAGCTCGTAAACTATAGCAGACTAACAGACTACCATCAGACAAACATATATATAACAAAATAAATAATGATCTAAAATGAAAAATGAAAAAAATTAAACAAACAAATTACAGTATATTTTTAGATAACATCAATACTGATGACGGAAGTTTATGGAGACATGCAAAAAGATTAATTAGGTATCTTGATGAGTCGGCGCTTGATTAACAATTAATGATTGTGTCAGCACCACTCGCGAAAGAGGATGGCTCTTGGGGCATGGCGGACTGAGAAAAATCCAACTTTTTGCTACTCACATATTATCAGGTTTAACACCACATATAGACTACTCAGAACTACTCCAGCATTTGCCCAGAAAAGCTATAGTCTTCCTAACAACTATCCTCAACACAATACTCAGGACAAATAAGTTTCCATTATAATGAAAATATTCTCTCATTCTTAAGATTGTAAAACCAAACTAAGATAACAACCCATCCTCCAATAGGCCCATTAGCTTACTTCCAGTTTTCTCCAAAATTTTCAAAAGATTAATTTATAAACGTTTTATCAACATACTAACTGACAAACAAATACTGCCAGAACATCAATTTGGATTTTCACTTGAGGTACGCATGATGATATAGAAGGATCAATACAATTAGGATTGATGAATTAAATGCCACTTCTATTGAGATTTCTTCCTATTAATCACAATAGAAGTGGCATTTAATTCATCAAATCCTAATTTGGATTTAGTTTACAACACTCCACAATACACAAAGTCACAGACTACATTGGACTACTTTGCAAAACTTAAATCCTTTTTACTTTGCTGTAATCATGACATTACAGCTAATCCTAACACAATAATAGCAACATACACACAATACTGCAATTCTAATAAGGCATTCAGACATCACAGACTCTCCAACATTTCTTACAATGATTACAAGACTGGTTCTAACAATGGAAAATTAAACTCAATAATGACAAAGCTCAGCAATAAACGATGAGCTTATTCAACAAACAAATATAGTTTAGTACCTAGGACTTATTTTGAGAAAAAGATGACCTGGGGCCCTCGTGTGAAAATGAAACGCCTCTGCCTAAATAGACTAAGACTACTATACTCTATACTTCACAAACAATCAACTCTAAAAATCAAACAACGATTAAATACTTATATATACGTCTCAAACCTTTATGGACCTATGCATAACAAATTTTTGAGACAACAAAAAAAGACTCACATTCTAAAATTACAAACTTTTCAGTCTAAGGTTTTAAGAATCATAACTCACTCGCCATGGAACATCAGTAATAGAACATTGTAAACAAACTTAAACATATCCACTGTACAGGACCATATTCACACTTCATACAAAATATTTTATGTCAAACTTCAAGGACACTACAACAAACTAATTCAAAAAATGGTGACTTTGGATATGCCTGAGTCAACCCCAAATGGCTAAAGAGGAGCTGGTTGAGAGATCTTGAGATTAAATTTAAATAAAATCTTCAATAAAAAAAAACAATAGAAGTATATGAACAAAGAAAAATGGTCAATGGGCTTCTGCCACATTGTGAACCAACGGAACAAAGTTTTGCAATTTTAAATTGAATGAGAAATTAGAATAATGGATATAAGTTTACCAAACAAATCATATAACAGAGAAAATCCTGGGCTCGATTTCCCACCTGGGTTGGTTTATATTTTAGTTATGGGGGTCCCATAAAATGAATCTCAATAATGGATGTATCTTGAAATATAATAGCTTCAATGAAGAGCACTAAGTATTGGCATAATATTAAAAATATAAACACTTGGATGATGGTTTTAACCTGGACGGTGTTAAGGCCAGTAGATTTCGAACATATAACAACCCCCTTCAAAAAATAGGATCAGTCCATATGAAATGCAATAACTTTTCTTTAAAACCTAACTTTGATCAAACCAAACCATTGTATCAACATTAATATATACATTTCAAAGGAGAAAATGAATATCAATGTGTGTACTTACAAATGGCAAACGTCCCTGACTTCTATAATGATGAATTAGAAACATCTCTACTTATGTTATTTTCCCAGTGAATTCAAAATAAGTAATAAGTAAAAACTTACCACCGCATATGTAAACCATAGGGACTTTAGTAGGCTGATCTTTAGCTTGCTCCATTAGTCAAAACGGTAAAAGACCGTAACAAAACGATGGAATAACAACGCACGCGGCAAGATAACAGTGCTGGTTGTTAGGTTTGCAGGTTATGGCAACAGCGCTGTTTGAAAGATCACTTGATTGTTGGACATCTCTGTTTGAAAAAAACACTAATTCAAAACTATTAATTCGATAATTTGTCAAAGTGAATAAAAAAGTTATTTCGTAGAATATAAGTAAATTATCAAATCAGTTAATTTTGAAATATATCATTTTTAAGTTTGATTATTCCAATATTATTTTGTTTTGAAAAATATGCATGATTTATTACATAAAACTATTTAATTAGGAAAATGTATGTTACATTCTTATTAACTTGTTGATATAGGCCTTAGAACAGAAGTAACTTTTTCGATTGTCAGTGATGTATAATAATCGATTGTGGGAATGCAGTAACGGCTGATACTAGGTCGATGATCACTCCTGTTCGATGCGGATACCACTCTGGTCGGGCAGTCGGGCGGATGTTACGTTTCTGTGAGGAGTCTCGGGAAATGTTTCATACCTTCGTATTCAGAGTTAATCCTTATTTGTGATTAAGTGCCTGAAGTTGTTTTTCCACAGTTTTGTCATCAACATACTACTTTGTTGGCAGTTTTTAAGTAAGTGTGTCTTTATTTGCATATAACTGTATATTCGTTTCTCTGTGCCACAATTTGAGATGCCTGGATATCTTAGATGTTGAATATTGCGTTTATCATTTTATTGAATCGTTTTTGATTGTATCTTAATGTTCTTGTGGGTAAAATAATGTGGCAGCACAACTTTGACCTCAGTTGTAATACTCAAACATAAAATAGAAATTTAAAAGTTCCTTACTTGCACAAATGATTTAAAACACGACCTTTGTATATAATTCCATCGTAAATCACGAATGATTAATCAAACAACAAAAACTATTCTCTAATTAATGCATCGATAAATACAAATACATATTACTAAAAACAATAGTAGCTGTTTTTTTAAATCTTTAAGTAGTATCATACTTTTGTTTTGACTTCTCATTTTTAACGCCTTCTTTCGATAATTTTACCCTGAACACAATTTTAAATGAAAAGTTTGTTTGTTTTTAAGTATACCTTTTCTTTAATATCGCACTTTTAAAAATTAAAATTATTAGATAATTTTTTTAACTGTTCCTTAAAAATTAAGGGTTTTGAAACTATTTCTATAACTAAATTTCTCAATTTAACTGTCAGATTATGTTTTTAAGTTATATGATATTCATAATTAATAAAAGTTTTCATGTTTTAAATAAATATACAAATATCAAACGATATTTTTTATCTGGATTTCGGTAACACCGTATTTGAACACACTTTTATTAAGTTTATATTCCAGTTAATTACGGTCACATAAAAATTTAGTTAAATTTTGCAAATTTATTTTATATTATCTTCTCTATTACTGTCTTTGTTGGTTTATTTTTCCGGTCCTGAAATATTTATTATTTATTTAATATAAGAGTGTCTCTAATCCCTATCTTTATTTTGATTTTCGGTTAGGGGAATCAGTTTGAATTCTATAAACTCTTAGCATATTTAATTTTTTATAAATTCTCTGGTTTATTTGGTTTCTTATGATTTTTTAAAAGCTTATATATATTTTTAGACTTGATAAAATGGTTATAGGGTGGTTAAAAGAAATTATAAAAATATTAGATAATTATTTAATTAATTATTACAAAAAAAAATCATTTTTTATAAATTTATATACGGCATGAATTAAATAGTTTCATTTTTATATCCCTCTCACCAATTTCTTTTCGACTACTAAGGTCGATTTCCTTTGAATGCAGCAAATAATTTATTTTATGGAGAATGCTAAATTGTGCTACAATGTATTATTAACATTGAAATGTTTACTCTTTGATCCAAGATGGCAATTCGTAATGAAAGCAATGACATTACTTACGAACATATTACAATAAGGACTAACACAAATTCGCCCCCTACTTCAAACAATGACAATCTCCTTGAACGAACTGAAATCCTACATTGTATGGAGAAATTAAATAAAAAGAATACCCCTGGACATGATAAATTCAATACAGATATTATACAACAAGTTGCTAATATTTATCCAACAAACTAAAATTTAATTTAATTTAAAACTAAAATTTATCAACTGATCTGGCTCAAAACAAAAATTCCGATAACAGGGATCGGTCCAAGACAAAATAATCAACAACCGACTTACACACTTTTTACGTACAAATACCATGCTCAACAAAAACCAATTTGGGTTCATTCCCCAAAAAAGTACCGTCGCTGCTCTCTATTATACTAATTCACTCATAGAATCTACAATAAATAATAAAAAAAATGGATTAATGCTGCCACATATCGGGAGGACAGTATCCTGGAGGACAAATTGAGGATTTTCCAAAAGATTTGGATTGAAAAGATTGAATACAGGAAGAATTCCATGATTTAGTGGAACTCCGAAACTCTAGCACATGATAATCAAGCGAATTTGGGTGAGCAATTATAGAAATTATTAGTTTATAGTGAAAGGAAAGGTATCTGCTTCTAAAAAAAAAATAAAATAAAGAAATCACTAATTAGTTTTATTTTATTTTCTGTGAAAGTTTTTTAATATTTATTTTTGTATTTGGGGCTATAAATGTTAATTTTATTCGTAATAAGGATTTTCAAAAATTTGATTTCGAGAACTATTACTTAATAGTGTTTATAATTACAAACTCATAATCGTTGAAAATATTCCTAAAACTCATACTTTTTCACTGTGTTGTTTGATTTGTTTAAAGCAACTTTTTCGATTTAGTTAAAGCTCGTAAATTCAATAATTAATTTTCTTCAACTAAGTTGGAATTTTTAGCAGCTATAGACATAGAAATATTTGCTAAGGCTGTGATAGTTTTTGCAAGATAATGGGAGTTACATTTTTTTGGGATTGATAGGACGAAATTTGAAAGAAAAAAATGTATAACATTTGAAATATCTCCAGAACGATAGTGAACTATATTAAAATTTATATGGTAGTGGGGAATCTGATACATTGCCGGAATATTACCTACGGATTAATTATCAGCAGCGTAAATTTAAAATTTAAAAAACAGCTGTGTCACTCCTGGAATGACCGATAGGGGAAGCATAGCTTTTTTAAAGCTGCGAAGTACAATTTGACCGAATAAACATTATGTAATAAAATGTTTTTAATGCTCAACATTGTCAAAACAAATGAACATAGGTACCATTATTTAAATTATTTAAAAAAAAAATTAACATTTGTTTTTGATAATTTAAATAATATCTCTTAAATTGATTATTTTTAAAGAGCATTACATAATGTAAATTTATTAATATTAAGGAAAAATAAAGAATAACTAAGATCATATTAGTTTCCTGCTGACCGTCTATGACTTCATGTCATTATTATTTTTTTTCTGCTAATTATTTCTAGTATCCTTTCGTACCATTGGCATTACAACTTGCCTACTTTTACAAGATCGGTAGGACTCCTATATGGGTTGCCCAAGGTATTATTTTCGATAAAAACGAACTTATCTAGTTTTTCCCAAATGGTACACAGAATTAACAATTAATTATTATTGGAAATAAACAAAGTTGAGAAAAATCAGCGGTTTAAAACATGACATGTATATTAGCCCAGTCAATGAGTGCTGAAATGAGGGGTGTTGAGTCTATGAAATATGCCATAATTTTTTTGCTTCACAGCAATTGTTTTTCGATTATATCTCAAAAACGGTTGACACTAGAAAAACATTTTTCCAATAAAAATTAAAACGAATTAAATTTCTTATAAAATTGAATCTGTAAAAAGTTGTCAACATTTTAACGGTTTTCGAGATACACGTTATTGAAAACGGTGATTTTCGGGAAAAAAACAACTGTTACCTCACTTTTTGTTAAACTTTTTCTTCTAGTGCCTTCCACGATCGTTTCTCAGAAAAGATGATAGAATAACATTTGTAGAGCATTAAATTTACTTTAATTTCATATATACGTTTCTGGCACTTCAAGCAGATGTTTGACAAAAAGTGAGGTAAAAATGATTTTGCTTTAGAAAATTATCGATATTTAATAACGTATATCTCGAAAACCGTTGGAAGTTCGACAAATATGTATAGAATCAATTTTATAATAAATTAAATTAGCTTTCATTTTGATTTGAAAATATTTTTCTTGAGTCCACCTTGTTTGAGATATAATCGAATAACCCAATAATGGGACCTTCTCCCCTCTCCCCTACCGTTAGCTCACCCCCAGGGGCGGGGGCTTTTAGTATGTTTACCTTCTAAATACTCCTAACGAAGTTATGAAGTCAAATATTTTCGCATTTTCCATGCACTCTTCAATATGTCTTTTGACTGGACTATGCTACATGTCTCGAGAAATTTTATCTCGAAGTGTCACTTAAGATCTATCTTCCAGCTTCTTTTCTGTTTAAACCCATCCTACATTTAAGTCCGTAAAGATCATACAATTTCTCATATACGTTTCTGGCATTTGAAGAAAATGTTTAACAAAAAGTGACGTGAACTAAAAAAAATGTACTATGCACAACAAAATAATTTATCTTGCAAAATCTTATTTATGAAGTCAAATTATTCTAGAAGTTCTCAATATTATTATTTTTTTATTACTTCAGGAACCGCAAATAATACGGAATCTTTTCTCTAAACACTGTAGATGGAAGTATGCTCTGATATTTTTTTGGATGTTGTTCTGATAGTGTATTACAGCTCGAAAGTGATGGTCATGAAATGAAAAAAATAATCTTTATCCTGGGATAACAAAAATCCCTATGAATAAACAAAATGGTGGTATTGTCTGGCTGGATTTATTTCTTTTGTGCTTCAGCTTCGGCATTTTAAAATTGTGATCCTATTTCCTTTCCCAATAGGGAAAACATATCTTCATTAATTCAACGTTTTGCTTGCTGTTGCAATACTTCATTTTTGGAGAGAATTGTTTTAAATTTTTTACTATTCTTGACCTAATACACGAAAAATTGCTCTGTCTTAAAAGAAGGAAAATATTGTTTTCTTTTATCATTAAGTAGAAACATCTATGTATGATAATTATACAATTAGGTGTCGTAAAACTATCTCCAACGTAACCATTATCGATCGGTTCTTAAGAATCGATTTTGGATTTGCAATCCTCGATATCGAGTATTTTCTCAAAAATCGGCCAAATTGAGGATACTCTGTCATCGTCTAAACTATAGCAAATATGATTTTTTCTAAGAAATCGTCCCAAGATATTTTACTAAAGTCTGGTTCCTTTGCATTAATCTAATTGATTAATAAGGTTGTACAGGTCGAAGTAATACAATAGGAACGGCAGTTTTATCTGTTAATGAACTGTGTGTGGTTAATGTTCCGCATCTTCTAGATTCATGACAGTATCAATGGCGAGGTTGTTCAAGCTACTGTCTGGTAGTTCATTCTTTTGTGATTGATGGCGTCACTTATATTGTTATTACCTGAATTTCCCTCTCATACACCTCTATTTTTCTACGACCTAACATTTCATAGTACTAATTTGGTTACAAACGTCTTGCCAGTACCAAGTGGATGGAGCATTTAAAAAAAAAAAAAAGTACATAAATACTTTATATCATTAAAATATTGTATATCTAAATATAGTTTTGATAGAGTATCATTCTATCGGATGTTTTGATGTGGTTAAGGATTGGTAAAGCATTAGAGCTGAATTTTACAGAAAGACATTCTGTTACACTGATATTAAGGGAGTAACAAAGGAAAACAAAATAAAGGGGGGATAAATAAGAGAAAAAAGGGCTCAAGGAAGAAGAAAGAGGGTTGGACAGGATAGGAAGCATGTCGTAAAATTTGGTGTGACGTTTTACGTATTCAATATGTTTTTTCAAATTACATCGTGTAGCGAAATCAATCAGTCGGTCTGTACGTCAATGGGACTCATATAGCTGTTAGTGATGTGTTTAAGTCTGTTTCATTTATTGATAGCATCTTGGACGAAGGATAGCTTTATAGAGAAGATGTTTTAGTCGGACAGATAAAGTTGGAGAGCGGCAGAGAAGTGAATATTTGACGATGATGGAAATGATGGATATTCTTTTATCGTTACAATTATTTATTACATATTTCATTTGTAAACATAGTGTGCACAATCAACTTACTACATAAAGTATTTTTTTTGTAAATTTTGTTTGAATGAGCCCAAAAACGACCTGTCTGCTACTGGGACGCTTATTTTCTCTCTTGTTCCAATAGTAAACAAATGTATCTACTACTAGAAAATTCCACTTTTTTGTACTAATGATTGAATGTGATTCGTAGTTAAATTTAAAAAATGACGATTTATGTATTTATGACGAAAATGTATTGTTCCAGTAGTAGACAGGGGTGTCTACTGGCGGATCACATACATGTCTATTACTGTAACAATAAATGCTTTTATCTTCCTTAGGCATCTACGATGTGTATTCTCTTCAGATGCTTACCGTCAATATTGTCGAAAGATGAAAGGAGGCCTATCAATTTTAGGTCATCGACAAAAATCGCACAGCTTGTGTCACTTTTGGCAGTTTGTAATAGATTAAGAACAGTTTTTGAATTTGCAAAATCCAAGAAGATGGTGGTAGGAAACTAGGACATTTTAACAAAACTACCAAGTCCTCTGATATTTAGGGAGGAGGGAAGAATCCGATTTCCATTCGGCTAGGATCTGGACTAATTTATGTTTTTTTACAACTTTATATTTTTTACAACTACCTCTTTTTATTTAACAGTTTATATGAATAAGTTTTCTTAGTGCGGAATTAGCTTAGTGCTAGCAATGGGCTGTACAACTTTTTTTTTTTTTTTTTAAAAGAAAAAGAAAAGAGACTGAACGTGGATAATTAAGACTAAAATGAAAGTAGAAGTTTTTATTATTTTTTACCTTCCTAATTTAAAAAAAAATATGTAATTTTTTAATTTTTCAAGTTTTTTACTATTTAAAATCCAAGATTCTTTTTTTAGAAAAACATGTTTTATGAGGAATAAATTAAATATATTTGGTTAGTGAAATGTCAAATACTGGTGCGTTTCTGTGTCTACTATTGGTGATTTTTTTTTTTTTTTCAAACAGTCTACAAACAACCTTAACATCAATAATAGAGCTATTTTAAAAATAATTTAGGTCCAATGAGAGTTCTATGGGGCATATGTGCGGAAAAAAAGGAACTTGAGGCGAATGTATTGAAGTACTACTAAAATTATTGCAAGAGTCTTACATTAGTGTCTACTGCTGGTGCCTTTACTCTAATGGATAAGGCGCTGTGGGAATTTCGATATTATCAACCGGGATAGGATAGATTCTCTTATATTTGAGACTGACGGGAAAATAAGACAACTATGGCGTCAATTTCTGTAGGTTTGATACTAATACTTAAGCAGGAAAGGGAATTTGAAATGTGTTGATCCGCTGCTACTATATACCGAAGGGCTAGCGTAGAGCGTAGTCACTTGATGTACGCATGATGGCATATAAGGATCAATAAAATTAGGATTGATGAATTAATTGCCACTTCTATTGGGATTATTTTATTAGAATACTAGTTTTGAATGCTAAACATTCATCTTCAGTTCTAAAACTTTTTTTTTTTTGTTTTCAAAACATCTGCACCTTGTTACATGAATTATATATACTAAAGTAATCGGATTATGTGTGATAATTCTTTACTATATATAATCCATGTAACAAAGCGCTGTTGGTTTGGAAAAAAAAAATTGTATGTTATAGAACTGAAGATGAATGTTCAGAATTCGAAACTAGTTTTCTAATAAAATAATTCCAATAGAAGTTGCAATTAATTCATCAATCATAACGGCTTGCGTTGTGCTTATCGAAGAGCTGTAAATAGCAATATCTTCGGCATTAGCAGATATTTCGACTCGTGAGTAACTAGGGCCTATTACATTTGTAGTGTAAATGGAACAGAGGATGGGAGAGAGCACAGAACCTTGTGGGACCCCAATGCGGGAGGGCTTATATCATGATAAAGAATTTACAACTTAACAATAATTACGATTGAATTGGTACATTTATATCTTATGGTATCGACGTAGCTTCTTTTAACCGATTTATATTATTGGCTAGAAAGGAGTTTTCAACTTGATTTTTAACACCTTTGTTACAAAATCTGAATGCATAAAAATAATATATATATAACCTGTTGCACTTATGATTAATTTAGTTTTTATCTGTGTAAGAATTATGAAAATCGGTTCAGTTCCGGAGATCAGTGAATTTAAACAAACAAAATCTTCAGCTTTATAATATTAGTATTGATTACTACTCTTGTTATTTTTAGATTATGGCCTTTTTGATATTCTCTCCCTTCAACAGCATCTTTGTCTAATCGATTTGATATTACGATAACATACACCATAGAACTGTCGATTCTTTGAGCGAAAAAAGGGAAAACTATCCTCTCCAGAAGTCGGTTTGGAAATGGTCTGAGGCGGGCTAAGTTTTCTCCAGGTCGAAACGAGATATAACGGGCCCCACTCCTCTTTAACCTGCTGGAGAAATCATTGCTGGAGAAGAGGGTCAAGGACGTAGCTTCCAGTAGGGGTGTCACCTGGGAACGGTTGGAAACGGAGGCCCTTTTGGCGGCAGATATTATTCGGTGTGGAAGGTAAGTTTCCAGCTTATGACCATCCAGGTATTGTTAAGTGAAACTTTCTGTGCAAAGTCTAATCGGCTGTTTTCTTGATTCGAACTGAGGCCACGTAGATAATTCGTTTCAAAATCCAGCAATGCTCAACATTTAATAGGTTTTATGACAGAAATGTCCATTTTTCACCAAAAAATGCATGTATTTTTTTCCCTTTAATTCAACGTCAAATTTTTATTAAAAATATAACACATTGTGATGCACTACCATTTCCCATAATTTAAGAAATTACTTGATTTCATGAAGGTGCCACACTTTGGGATGGCTATCGACGAATTTCGACTTCTTGAAATCTTATTGAATTTTTTCTCTTTTAAGAAGAGGGAGCAAATATGTTTCACCCATGGCTTGAAACCAATAAAAATCAGTCGAAGCAAGGAATGGTGGGTGTGGCAGAGGCTCGATACCATTAAGTTTTTGAAACTTTTCATAGATCTTGTTTTTTCAGTATAAACTTTTGAACTAAAGCTTATTCCAGGTAATCTATTGTTTATCGCTTTCATTCATTGTTCGTCAATAAATTTGGTAAACAATAAATTGGATAAATTTGTTTGTAGTGCACTCTGTTACTATTTTTCTGATTTCACCTAGTGCACAAAATTTATGGGAAAGAATTCTTATGTTGTTTTTATTTATTTTTTAAAATATTTTGCATCCGTCACATTGAACATGTAAACATAATTATAAATATTTTAAAAATTATTGTATATAATCAATTTAAAATTGCTGATGTTTTGTACGTTTTTGGAATTGACGATTAATCTTTAACATTGGAATCTAGTAATCAAATATAAAACTCCCCCATTGAAGTGGCAAGTAACGCTCCAACCCTAAATATAAACATTTAAATTTGTATTAAAGGATTACATTTAAATATATGTATATCGAATAGGTTCAAATATGACATCGGTTTATTATTTCTTCTATCTTAAACTTAAGTAACAGAAGCAGCGACTTCGCCCAAACCCGAAGTTCCGTTCGTTGTTTTTTGGGACTTAACGTCCTTACGTACTCCAAATAGGGCAGGAAGGACGGGCTATCATAAAGGTTATCAACCTATTCTAGCCAGGGTGAGAAGGTCATGATTAATTTCGTGCATCCGCCAAAGAATAAATTTTACCCCCCCCCCCCCCCCCCCCAGGTATGATTCAAACTCACGACCTTTAGTACCAAGCGCGCTGAGCCCCTCTCATCTGATTGTTTCTGATATTTTAAATAAATATTTTAGTATTAAATTTTCATTAGATTATCCGTTAGTATTTTTACATCTCTGATTTGGTTAGGGGTCATTGTAGTCTTGAACCGGCCAACTACCTCAATCTTGAAAGTGCTTGTACACGGTCAGTGTAGGAAGAAAGTCTTGGGAGCGCTACCCACTCACTAGGATAGAAATCAAGACTGCTTCTGGATTCCTTTCAAGCTTGCAGTTCTCGCCTTTCAAGTTCCACAAATACTTTTTGTTACAAGTATCTTGCAAATAGATTTTTTAAATCTGCAACTATTATTAATTATCCGAGTTCCTCTCAAATACTCGTTTAAGATTAAGAATTTTCTTGTTTTGGAAACATACGGTTGGGGAAATATGTTAACTTTAAATTAATTAACTTGTAGTAATTTTTTATGAATATATTATTATACGTTATAAAATGATTATGGCAATACAACAGAATTTATATTTTTAACTTTATAGAATTTTAAATTATGAAATATTTTATTTGTTTAAAATTGATAGCAAAGATCCCATTAATCAATGAAAATAAAATTTTGGGAAAACATAAAAAGCTGTTCATGTTCCTTCCATAAGTGCTGACTAATGCAGCTTTATTTTTAAATTAACTCTCATGTATTCAGAAATATAATTCATGATGTTTCTATGTTTTCAAAATGTATCCAGCGACTGTGGAGAGGGAAATGTATTCGACAAGTAGGGTTTTTGCGGAATTCAACAAGTCAGCTACACTGTTACTGTTATTGACAACTAGGTATTGGTAGTGTAAATAACGCAAAACTGATATTACGGTAGCTTCTTTATTGATGTAAAATATAATGCAAACATAAATTAAGTCTAATAATTATTAAACAAATATCAAATGAAATACAACCAACTACTATTAATATTATACACTAATCTTCACATCCTTCGCTGTTGTCATCGTTGTCTGTTTCGCAGCCCTTGATGATTGAGCTTGGATTTGATGATGTGGTAGATTTCAGTAGTACTCTTTGTGAGCACTATTTTTAAGGTACTCAGAACGTTTTAGTACATCCTGAGCTTTTGCAGACTTCACACCAGGATGAAATGAGAATGCAGGAGTTAAAAATTCAGAATGCAGAAGGTCTTTTTAGGCCATTCAGGACCTTCCCCATCCCTAATCTATGGTGGAAAATAAAAGTTTGCTAGTTTAAAACAAAAATAATGAAGCTAGAAATCGAATCAAACAAGTGACCAAGCAGGTTATTCATATTAATGTAAATGACGTGGTTACCACTGATTTGGACCTCTGTTGGCAATCACATCAAACCTTATTGACTTGTGAGGTTCTTTCACTAAAGATCAATTTAGCTTCATTTATTTGTTATGATTGTTTTCTTTCTTCCTCTTCTTTCTTCTTCTTCTTTCTTTAGTTTAGCTTTTAATTTATCTACAACTTAACTTAATTCGCCTTCTCCCTATCCCTATCCAATTCTTTTAAGTATGCTGTTTCTTCTTGATGAAAAAAATTAAATTTTAATTCAGACCCGATTTTGTCGTGCTTTTTGCATCTGAGTTTTATATGCCTGGGATCCTCCGGGAAGTCACACGTCTTACATTTTTCATTCGCTTCTATCTTCATCAGGTTCAGATATTTCTTTGTACAGCCATGATTTGTTCTAAGCCTTGTTAATCTCAGAATATGATTTCTATCAATATTGATACCGATGGTTCGAAACCATGGGGTTGGCTCACTTTGGGTTGAACTTGACAATAATATCTGCCCTTAGGTTGTGACTCCTTGTCATACTTCTCCTGCCATTCTTTTATCGCCTGTTTTTTTATAGTTCTGAGTAGGTCTGGAGTTGGAACTTTAGTATTTTCTATCTGTTTCGAGCCTTTTCTTGCATAACACCCTTCATATGTTAATGATTTATTGAGACAATAAATCAATAAGATAATATTGTGTTATGTAACGGCCACCATCTTTTTCACTATTTTTTTACATTCTACCTACCTACTCCTCCATTACTTATTCATTCAAAACATTTTTTCCATAAGTTATTTATTAATGAACTAGGATTGATGAATTATCTGCCACTTCAATTGGATTTTTTTAAAACTAGTTTCGAATGTTAAACATTCCTCATAAATTCTAAGGAGACGATATGAAAGGTCTTCTAAAAGCGATCAGGTCTTAGAGTAGACTACTTCCATTTTCCCTCCTTTGAACTGATGATGGATGTTACATATTCCAACTTATAGAACTGGGTAATTATTCATAAATCCTAATTGTATTGTTCCTTATATAACATCATGCGTACCTTAAATTATTATAATTGAATTACTTACAACATTATAACTTTTTTTTAAAGAGTCAAAATATATTTTTTAATACTTTTGAAGTCAAGTTTAAACATTTTCTTGTAAAAACAAAATTCAGAATTCTTCTCTCACTGTACTAAAACAAGTTTGATATGGTCATAGCATGTGATGAAGATAACTTGAAAGCCTTGACCTAAAAAACCATTGGAATCCAATGGGGACAAAGGAAGAAAAAGAGGTCGTTCAAGAAAACTACGTTGGCGTGAAAAGAATATTGAGATCTCTTGGAACAATGCTGAGAATTCTATCTATATTCCAAATAGGGGACAATGAAACGAATTATAAAAGTCAATAATCCGAAAATTATAAATTTATTGAATAATTCTTACTAAACAATTATTCAAGATCATTTAAGATTTCATAAGAAATCCGTATGATCTTCTTGACGGACAGAAAAGATATTTCATGCACTCTACATATCGTAGAGTGCATGGAATATGCGAACATTTTTGACATTTTTGTTAGAAGGTAAACATACTGAAAGTCTCCGCTCCTAGGGGGTGAGCTAACGGTGGAGGAGAGGGGAGGAGGTCCCATTTTTGGGTTATTCGATTATATCTCAAAAACAATGGACTCTAGAAAATTATGTTTCAAATCAAAATTAAAGCTAATTAAATTTATTATGAAGTTGATTCTATACATATTTATCGAACTTTAAACGGTTTTCGAGATATACGTTATTGGAAATTGATAATTTTCGAAAAAAAAAAAATTCTTACATCACTTTTTGTGTTGTTTTTTGAAAGCATTAGAAGCAAATGTTTGACAAAACGTAAGGTAAAAATAATTTTTTTCTCGATTATTATCGATTTTCAATAACGTATATCTCGAAAACCGTTTAAAGTTCGATAAATATGTATAGAATTAATTTTATAGTAAATTTAATTAGCTATAATTTTTTATTTGAAATATATTTTTTTTTAAGATATAATCGAATAACCCAAAAACAGACACAAAATTTCAAAACATCATCATTCTGTTACATAGATTTTATATATTAAATTTTAAAAAAATATAAGACAAGATATCAAACAAATATATTGGTCCTCATCTACGGAGGCCTGGTAGGTTTACATACTTGACACTTTCGCCTCTGCACAATTAGACCACTCTAGGCCCTCATTTCTCAGAAGTCCTTTAAATTGAAAATTAAACTCATCAACCGCCAAGTTTTCCTCCAAATAAGGGTACCCACTTTACAGTGGGCTGGGTTTCCCCCAGGAAGGTCTTCTGATACAACTGAGTAAATAATTATCTGATTATTGACATTGTAGTGAGACAAATCTTATCTCGAATACAAAGACAAAGACAAATTTTGTCTATCTTGTCTATTCTTATATTGTTCAGCCATGACAGCTGGATTGCAGGAATTTATTAGTTTTTATTAATTAGTTTTTTATTTTTATTGTAAATAACCAAAAGCAATTGCTCTTAGTTTTTTTTACGTTTCGTAAAGTTTAATATTTAAATGGTTAATTAGATTCACAAATTTCTAATTGGAAATATCTTTTTCATGTTTTCATTAAGAAAAATAAAAAAAAGCACTTCTTCGCGGATATTGAGTAGCATCGCGAAAGCTAACCTACTTCAGCTTCGTGGAATAAGTGAGATTTTGTGTTTATAATGCCAAGAGAAATAATATTTGGAAAGTTCGAAAATGGGAGAGGCTACGTCAATGTTTATTTGAAGAGAAAACTTTTTTTTTTTTTTAATCATCTGGTCTTTTGGATGTTGAGTTGATGTGCTTGTTTACGAAAATTAAACATGGATAGAAACATATGTATTATGTAGGATGTATTACTAGGACTGTATACAAATGAGGGAGCTAGGGGAAAAACGTTTATGTACATTTCGGATGTAATGGTGGCATTCAACCAACTGGGAAGAAACGTTAAGATCTCTGAAATTTTCATTTCCCTATATATATTATAGACATTCAAGGCTAAACTTTATTTTGCTGTTTTCACAAAATACAAACAAATGGGCATAAACATTTTTTTCCTTGGACCGGTCAAATTGAGTACGAATATATATAGATATTTTTCAGTAGAATTTCTAAGCTTCTGAAAATACTATTTTTAAAATTAAAGTTTATATGGAGGGTATTATACCTAATAAAGTAAATAAAGATGTTTTTAAGTCCATAAAAATATGGATGCATAGTCCAGTCAATAAACACATTGTAGAGTGCATGGAATATGCGATAATTTTTTATTTCATAGCATAGTTAGAAATAGTTGGAAGGTAAACATACTAAAAGTCCCCACCCCTGGGGGGTGAGCTAGCGGTGGTTGAGGGAGGGGAGAAGTTCAATTTTTTTGTTTTTTCGATAATAACTCGAAAACGGTTGACTCTAGAAAAATATGTTTCAAATAAACATAAAAGCTAATTAAATTTCCTATAAAATTGATAATATATAAATTTGTCGTAATTCTAATCGTTTACGTGATATTCGTTATTGAAAATCGGTGATTTTCGGGAAAAAACAAATATCACCTCACTTTTTGTCCAACTTTTGTTTCTAGTTCCTTCCCACAATCGTTTCTCAGAAAAAACGATAGAATCAAAATTGTAAAGCATTAAATTTTCTTTAATTTCGTATATACGTTTCTGGTATTAGAAGCAAACGTTTAACAAAAAGTGAGGTAAACATTTAGTTTATTTCTAAAATTATCGATTTTTAATAACGTATATCTCGAAAACTGTTGGAATTTCGACGAATATGTATATAATTAATTTTATAGGAATTTAATTATTAATTTTAATGAGCTTTAATTTTGATTTGTCTGACATTTTTTCTGGTAACGATCGTGGAAGGTCCTAGAAGGGACTAGAAACAAAAGTTTGACAAAAAGTGAGGTGACATTTGTTTTTTCCCGAAAATCACCGATTTTCAATAACGAATATCTCGTAAACGGTTAGAACTACGACAAATTTTATAAGAAAATTAATTAGCTTTTATGTTTATTTGAAACTTATTTTTCTAGAGTCAACCGTTTTCGGGATATTGTCGAAAAAACAAAAAAATTGTACTTCTCCCCTCCCCCCACCGTTAGCTCACCCCCCCAGTGGTGGGGACTTTTAGTATGTTTACCTTTTAACTATTCCCAATGAAGCTAATGTCATGTCTTGCATTGTAATAAAATATATCATAATAATACAAAAGGGTCTGTCCTTTACCTATATACTCTCCATGGGTAGTTGATATGTTTCAAGTTTGATGGACCTTTTCAAAAAAAAATTTTTTTTTCTTTAAACTAGAAAAACTGCAATATTTTTATTCTCGAATTTATACCAAAAAGTATAAACTTTTTACCAGCTAGATTAAGTTTGTTGTCTTCTTCAAGTGTTATCTTTTATCCCAATCTATTACTAATCGGGATGATTCATATTATTATAGCTGGTTCTTTTGGTACTAAAATCGAACGAATAAACGAGGTAAAATAATTTTTTATTTTTTACGTTTGGGGAATACATCTTTATTTTTATTCCACTTTATTTGACTATTATTTAATTATATATTTTATTTAATATTCAAGAATATTCGGCATTAAATTTCTTCGAGGTTTGTTAAATTCGCAATATTATATATTTTTTTTCATATATATATATTTTTTTCACATGGGTATGTTTTATATCTGTGTCTATAGTTCCATTTTGTAACATTTTTTATAGTCAGTTATATTTTATTTTTTATAGTTCTAAAGTTATTTTAGAAAACCGTTTTCACAAAAATGAAACATTTTGACATCCTCTAGCTCTGTTGGTGTTGCTCGAAAATTTGACAACAGTTCCCTTATCAGAAATTTAATGGAGAATATTTTTTGTTGTATAACATTTGTCGCTAGGGCCTGCCTTTCAGATGCTTTTGAATGAAAAAAGTTAGTTTTGAAACCCATATTTACTCTTAGCCTTGTTTATTATGAATAATGGTTAATTTGGAATTTAATTTAATTATTAATTGAAGTAATTTGATCCTGTTAATTCTAAAAAGTAAATTGAGAAGAACAGAAGATTATAGATAGACATATTCATGATCTATTGTTTTTTTCCAGTCAGGGATAAATTGAGTTTATTTTATTTAATTTATTTTTTTGGACGATCTTAAATTTTATTTTTAAAATTTTTTTTTCAATTCGGCGCCTACCTAATAACTTAATATCAACTCCGTATGATTTTATCACAACTCACTTAAAGGTAAGATTTTTTAATTTTATTTTGTGAATAATTGTTCTGGCTAGATATTATTTAAAGTTATTTTTCTTTATTTGTTTATCCGAATTAAGCATATTAATTTAAGTGATTGAATACTTAACAATATATAAGTAATAATTAAAAATTATACTTTTTTGGGGTATTATTATGCATTACACATTTTTAATTATACATTGAATACATCTCCATTGTTAATATTATTTGAAACGTAGAAATTATACTAAAAAAAGGTTGTAAGCTTCATTTCCCGTGCTACTTCCTTATGGAACTACCCTGTAATATCCGTAATGCTCCATCTCTGTCCACATTTAAATCCCTTCTCTTTCAAATCCTCCAAAAAGAGCATTCAGTAGATGTAAATAGGTTTTTATTTTTTCTCCTACAATTATTGGATATTTGTAATTTTTATTTCTATTTTTGTTCTTTATTTGTAAAATTGTAAATAGTTAACCAGATTGTTAATTTATTTTATTTCATCTTATGAAAGCTAGACTCATTGTATTTATTTATGTACATTATATTATTCTTAGGGGACATCGTCCCAGAATAAAGTTTATTTTCTATTCTATTCTATTCTAAGTGTTTGAATTTTATCGCAAACGGAAGTTCCCATGGATGTGCCTCATGAAATTGTCCTTTATTTTGGGAAAATGTGAATTGTCTCATGGTTTGTCATTAATTATCCAATTTCACTCCATTATCATCATTCAAATAATGTTTTCCCATTAGATTCGCCAAAGTATTAACATTTTTAGACCACCATTAGTTTAAATAGTTTTATCGCTGAAGTTCTGCAGAAAAATTTCTTTCTGACTGGAAAAAAATAGATCATAGATATGTCTATCCATATATATATAGAATAGAGTCGACTACGGGACTTTTGAAGACATTTGTCTTTGTATCCCATTCAGATGAACTGTCGATTACATTCCAAAATTGTTCTCATATTTTTCTTTCTTTTGATCAATTTACATTTTATAATTAAAAGGAAGGATCAAATTACTTGCATTAAATTAACAATTAATGGTTATTCAGGATAAACAAAGGTGAAAGAAAATTAGGTGAAATACAGCCCCTAAACGTTAAACGTTATGTCCTATCAACAAATGTTATCTAACAAAACATATTCTCCATTAAATTTCTGATAAGAAAACTATCGGTTAATTTTCGATCCTAACAACACCAACAGAACTAGAAGTGCGAAAAAAATCCCCATCATTTAAAAAATGTAGGCAGAATGTGAATTTTCTTCATTCAAACCAAAATAGCTCCTAAAAAGTAGGTCCTATCGACAAATGTTATATAACAAAAATATTTTCCGTTAAATTTCTGATAAGGTATCTGTCGTTGAAGTTTCGAACTGAGCAACACCTACATAGCTCGAGCGTGTCAAAATGTTACATTTTTGAGTGTGAAAAAAACGTTACACATCTTGAAAGTGGAAATAAACGTTACAGAAGAAAACTATAGACCCAGCCAAAAGACATTTCCATGTCAACACAGGAATAAATTTCAGAAAAAGAATTGTTACAAAAGTAGTTTGTTACTGTCTGTAAATTGAGCAATATTTGCGAGATATCCTTATCATCTCAATAGATGATTATTTATTGCTAACTTCAGCTTTATCCTTATTTAGTGTTAACATTATCTTATCCGTTTATCGATTATCCGTTCTAGGCCCGATAACTAAATTTTCTTCTTTTAGTGGCTGTATTTACAACATTGTCTATAGATATCAAAGATATGAAATACTATTATAAATAAAAAATCGAAGGCATCAGTAAAAAATCTAGTTGGTGGAATGATGCTTTATCCAAATGACCCAGTTGCAACGGAACACTGAAACGGTAAGTGACACGTTATGCAAATAGCCGTGACACCTGTTGTATCTTGATATGGCTGGGATTGGGTTCTTTTGACGGCTGAACGAGTTCTGGAACGGGTGGAACGGATGTTCAATAGGCGATCTGGATACTGAAGTACGTGCTCCACTGTTACGGGATTGTTGAAGAAGTTCGTTATTTTTTCATCGCTGTTATGAACAGACCGAATTATTCTGTCAAATCTTTCTTACTTCATGGCAGAAGTTACTGTTGGTTAGCGATTCCGTTGTGGCGCCTCTATATGGAGCACGATCAGTCGCATATCATTTGTCAGATTCTTTTTCCATTTTGTCCAATTATATACATACAATATCACTTAATTATTATAGAAAATAGGTAAGATTATTGAAATATTTAAAGCTCTAGTCGTGGTTGTTATAATGCTATATTATTTACTAGCACACCTCGTCGCAGTTTCGCCCGCTTTCATAAAAAAATACCTTATTTTAACTTTTATTATCATTTTAACTAATAATTAAATTTCATTTTTTTATCGATAAAAGTATCGAATGTACTTAGCATTATTTCTTCAATGATATTTTCACGCATAGCACTAATTTTAATCAGATAAAAATTACATTGATTAGGCGTTTGAAGGACATGTAAAAGCATAATTAGACACCACTTTAGTAGAAATAATTTTATCGATCCATCTGGTTGGATTTTAATTTCTGAATATAAAAATATATGACAGTTTGATAAACCTCGTTTCTAGCAATCAAGACTGTTTTCGTTATTATTATAGTAAAATTTAAGGTTTAATAGTTTTAACATTGCAAACTCTGTTGCAGAATGGCCGTATATCGGGCGATTTTTAAACTGCCCTGGGAATCACATGTCGCTCTATATATTTTTAATTTTTTTTTTTAATGACAATTGAATTGAAAATAAGTAATTTTCATTATAATTGCCTAGCTCTATTTGATACCGTACCTTTGAAACCTCTCTCGAATGGTGCTCGCCAACTATCGGGCGACTACCAAAATTCACTATGCACTACATATTTATCGCATTTTTATTAAGATATATTTGAAAATCTTTAAATTTTATTATTGCTAAACCTTCCTTGAACTATGAAGATGGTGTTAAAATTTGGTATAGATTGCTTCAGTAGTTTTCGCGGTTAGTGATCTCAAACGAAAAATGGGTTGTCCTTTTATATAATAGTATAGATTATATGTTACAAATATTAATTTTTTGAATAAAACAATTAGTTAAAAAAATGAGTCAGCTGATGCGACGAACTTTTACCTGGTTTGCATTGCCTTAGAATATTACTTTGCCATTGATCGAATTAAATTCCTGTCTATTCATAAGTTTATAGGTTTCTCTGAATTGCAAAATAAAGCTAATTATTTAATATTTAAAATAGTAGTCGCTAAGGATCTCAAAGGTGATATCTTAATGCCTTTTGACAAGAAAACTATTAAACACTGGTAGGTCATTATGTAAAAAGGATAGGGGAGCGGGGGTTTGTTAATTTTAACAATTCTTATTTATTTTTATTTTTTTTTTTAATGAATACAAAATTGCAATGGTAAGTAATTTTGATATGAACAAACATTTTTAAATTAACAATCCAAAAACTGCGGTTTGATTAAAAAAAATGAATTTTTGATTCCGTCTTAGATGACGATGAAAGAGATGTTTTGTAAAATTAAAATTATTTAGTTCTGTTCTTATTTGTAAATCTCATTTTTTTTTTAGATTTTACCCTACCTCACGTTTGTCTTCCATCCTACAAATGGATGTTCTATAACTGGCCCCTCTGTATCTTATTTCGCCTGTGACCTTTCCAAAACGCCTTTCGTTCAATGACAGTGACAAATCGGTGTAGAACACGAATTATGGCTTTGTATTAGATCTCCCTTGATTATGCGACACCATTTGTACCCCCATATATCTATAAATAGTTAGAGATATATAAATAAAAATTAAAATGCCTTCCTAAACCGTTCATCCGGTTGCGTTGAAACTTTGGGGAATGGTTGAGAGAATACCCGCGAATGTTTCTGAGTTACATATTCATCCAATGTTAGTCTATATATATATATACTTTTTTTTCTTTCTTGCTCTTTTCTAGTAACCCATCAATAAATCCCATGAAGAATTCATTAATTTTAAAAAAATGTGCATAACCTATGCCAAAACCAGATTATACGCAATACAACTTTATAACTATTACAACTTTACAACTTTATAATTTTGTTTTAATAAAAGTCAATGCATGAACAACTGATCTGATCAAATAAAATGAAATTAATTGAAACAAAATCTTGAATTTCAATAAAAAAAACAATCTTTTCCAAACAGTTTTTACTGCAATTATAACTGATAACTGCATTTCAGCAGTTCCTTCTTGTACTGGTGCTTCCTGTTGCAGAGGTCATGTACCTCCTTGCAACAAGACAAGGTCCAACTAAATTATGTCTCTCGTCTTCTTACAAGTGATGTATTTGTATATATACGTGGAGTTTATACATACCTTTATAATACACATATTATTCATGTAATTCCTGTTCTTTTC